>CM066031.1:1580704020-1581940843 GCA_033557465.1 Ichthyophis bannanicus
TACCTTAAACACATAGATTTATGGTTCTTCCAAGTTCCATTGCCTATGTCGTAGGACACCATAAATAGTGTTTAATCAATTGCCAATATATCCTAGCTTTTACTTCAAAAAGCATTTTGCAGGAGAATTGCTAAATAGCTTGTACTTAAAACAAAGCATCATTTTTAAAGGGAATGCCTAACGGTAAAGTGACATATGACAACGGTATAGGAAGATACACGGAAGATATTAAATAAGCATGAAAATGCGTTAAGAAGCAAAAATGTGCTTTAACGTTCCTATTTTTAAAAAACCTCACCTACAATAAAAAGGTAGCATCTAGGTTTAAAAATTAATAAATGAGTGTCTGAACAAAGGCGACCCAAAAAATCATGACTTACAACTAAAGATAAAATAGGTGTCTTAATAAAGACAAGCTAAATCCATGGCAAATGATTAAATATTGTCGTAGTACTTGCGTAGCACCCATGCATCTAGTAATGTAGAAGTTTTTACTCACGTTGATTTTACGATCGAGTACAAAGATTGTCCGCCTTAGAAAGCTGCAAAACGCTAGTACTGCTCACATGAAAGCGAAAGTGAAAGTATACTGGCTCCGAAGTATACTGATCGTTCTGTTTTGTTACAAAAAAAGAAGACTTCTACAAATTCGAACAAGGTTGTTTGTGCTTTAACATTCTCACAATATTCGAAGTCAATAGTGAACATTCTTAGACAGGAATGGCATTTACTCACCACATTGCCAGCGTTTGATACAAAACATATTATGGTTGCTTATAAAATAAATACTTAATCTAGCTAACACACTTGTCCCATCAGCCCTTATGAGATCACATGCTCCCCCCAAAATCAAGGGACATTATAGTTGTGGAAAATGTTCTATTTGTTTACATACCATTATATCCAAAAATAGCTTTACGGATTCGAAATCAGGACATAAGATATACCTGAATGATTATACAAACTGCAGAACGTCCAATGTAATTTATCTCATACAGTGCCCATGTCATCTTGTATATATTGGCAAAACTAAAAGAGAAATTCGTACTCGGATCACTGAGCACAAAAGCTGCATTTCCCGGAAAATCATAGACAAACCTTTGGTTTCTCATTGGATTTGCTGCCGACCACAAAAATCAATGACTTGAAATATCTAGTTTTGAAATGGATCAAACCATATTGGGAGAGGAGGAGACTAAACAACAAACTATTGAAATTGGAACAAAGATATATTTATGAGTTTAAAAGCTTATCTCCAGATGGTCTTAACCAAGAGATAGACCTATCCGTCTTCTTGTGAAGTACAGAGACCCGTTTAGCATTTTTCCATCAACCCAGTTAAACCTAGATATGAATTTGCTTAGGCATTGTTCCTTCCTATAAACAACACTACCTCTTATGTTTCGCAGTTTCTCATCATCATAGAAAGGTTCTTACGTACATATACAATACACTGGTTTTAAGTGCTTCATTTTCATTAACATTATGGTGAGCCATTACGCGTTTCGCCTCATCACTTTTCCTCCAATCAGTTTCCTTGATTTTTTGGCGCCAATTTTAAAAGGCTATACTATACCCTTCGGAGCCAGTATACTTTCACTTTCGCTTTCATGTGAGCAGTACTAGCGTTTTGCAGCTTTCTAAGGCGGACAATCTTTGTACTCGATCGTAAATCAACGTGAGTAAGTAAAAACTTCTACATTACTAGATAGCATGGGTGCTACTCAAGTACTACGACAATATTTAATCATTTGCCATGGATTTAGCTGTCTTTATTAAGACACCTATTTATCTTTAGTTGTAAGTCATGCATGATTTTTATTGGTCGCCTTTGTTCAGACACTCATTTATTAATTTTTAAACCTAGATGCTACCTTTTTAGTGTAGGTGAGGTTTTTTAAAAATAGGAACGTAAAGCACATTTTTGCTTCTTAAACGCATTTTTCATGCTTATTTAATATCTTCCGTGTATCTTCCTATACCGTTGGCATATGTCACTTTACAGTTTAGCAATTCTCCTTTAAAATGCTTTTTTAAGTAAAAGCTAGGATATATGGCAATTTTAACACTATTTATGTGTCCTTACGACATAGGCAATGAACTTGGAAGAACCATAAATCTATGTGTTTAAGGTATTTTACTTTTATTTTATTATCATCACCTTCATTTTATTTCCATCTGTATGTATTTTAAGGTCTTTATATGTACATTTAAGGTGTCATTCTCCATCCTTCGAGTTCATTTATTATGTCTATTTTTGAACAGTACCGGCACAATACGCTTCCGAGTTTGCCACCTTATGGATCCGTGTATTTCTTTAGTTCTACATTTAAATTGCGCGATACCATATCATGGTTTTAAGTAACTCATGCATTTTATAGGTGAATACTAATGATCCACAACATCAAGGCAGCATTAACTTAGAAAGACGTTAACATCTATCAAAATTCATGCATATCCCAATTTCAATTCAATAGTGCCTTTATAAGTAAAACATCTTTCTTTTATAAGTACAACACCTTTGTTTCATTACAGGATAGAGGACCATTTAAGATAATCGACTTAATTTATTTATTTGTCAGTTCGTTATATAAAAACACATGTTTAGTTCATACAAGATAGTCAATTTATCTTGTATAACAAATTAACAGGAAGCATCATTTTACAATGTTTGGTTCCTTTGTTCAGTACAAAATCCTATTAATTAACTATGACATTCATTAGTTTTGATTTTTAGACCATTGATGTTATCTTCATACTCATGGCATGAAATGTGTATATGTATAATTTTGTTTTACCTTATTGTTTTACTTTATTTATTTCATACATATATATATATTTCATTTATATATATCTTCATTTTTTTATGTATTTCTCATTATTGAAATAATTATTATAATTTCTTTGGCTTGATTTTTTTGTTTTGATGAAGATTCTCAACCTATGATTCATTGGCTATCATTCATAATTTTAATATTCTTTGTGCATTTAGATTTTTATATTTGGTTTGCTGTTCAGCAGATATCCATAATATAATAAGGCATAAGATTTGCTCATGAATCCAGTCTTTATTATTATTCATACTTATTATTAGTCATTTTCCCTTATGCATAATCTATTCCATATGATTGACCTTAACTCAATTCTACGCTCTATGCTCAATTCTGTGTGATTATCTTTAGTTGTTTTATATTTACAGTCTAAGACAGGCGATACTAAGGGGTCTGTTTACTAAACGGTGCACTTGTACGGGGCGCACATGAGCGCTCTAAAAGATGTATTTAAGTGCTCTTAAGCGCCCCGTACGAGTGCGCGGCACATTAACGGGTCCCGCAAGCGTGCGCCGACAACGCGCACATTTGCGGGGCGGTAATGTGCGAAAGAGGCGTGCAAAGGCGAAATGAGGGCGGAGGAAGGCCCCCTAGGGGCGGAGAGACGGGGACAGTGGCGGAATGTGGGAGGGGAGAGACTCGCCGCACAGGAGCGTGCCCGAATCTGCAAAGAAATATAACGCCAGTGAAACACTCGCGTTAGAGGTGCTGTGCAGGGAAAAGAAACCGTTTCCGTCAGCAATGTGCAGCACAATAGTGGAAGCCCAAAAACCGTGAGCAGTGTGATCCATGTGCACAGATCAAACTCCGTAATGTCACAGGGCACTAGCCACACGGGCGCCGCGCACCTTAGCGCATCTGTCAATCACAGCTTCTGTTCTTCACGACGGAACGCCCTCTCCTTATACGGCACCCGCTCGGTACCGCGGACCGCACACCACCGGCCTTTTAGTAAACAGACCCCTAAGTCTTTAATATTGTGAGACAGAATATGCCCAACCCTGGACTTAAGATTACATTAACAGTCCATAAATAGGGTTACATGTGAGTACAATAGTTTTTGATTTGTTTTCTTTCATGTTTACATTGATACAAGAATTTTCTTTACTTTTTTGGAAAACATTTGCTTCAAAATTATTGATTATTGATTATATAATACCTTTTTATAATCCTTTTTAGGATATTGATGCTGTTCATTTTAAATATTATTAATTATTATTTTTCATTACATGTGTGTGTCCTGCGTTTATACACATTTGTTTGTTAACTATTGGTAAGAATTTCACCAGTCCTTCTTGATTACATAAGATCATATTATATATGTTTTTGTTTCTAATTTTGATTTTTTCTTTTTATGTTTTTAAGTTTATATTATATTATATTTTATTGTAGCTGCTACCCCCTGATGAAGGCATTGATTGCCGAAACGCGTTGGGGTCTGTATTAATAAAATTGATTTGAATCGTCCTGACGTCTTGGCTTCTTGCTTTTTGTGGCTCCTGGTGAACTTTTGCAAGAACAGCGCTCCTTTTTCTTTGTTTGGTGGTAGAAACAAGGACAGTATCTGAATTAAAAAAAAAACATGGGAGAAAGACAGAGGATCTCTAAAGGGACAAAGGGCACTATTGTAGTTGATACAGAAGGACAGACTAGATAGGCCATGTGGTCTTTTTCTGCCGTCACATTTCTATGTTTCTATAATTTAAATGAAGAGCTTTCTAGTGGTACTAAGCCCTGACTGACTCAACAATAACACTGAATTCTAAAATACGCAGATTTATCAGCTTTAACCCAAAGAATTCTCTTTCCCCCAAGATTTAGAGATTTCCCCAGAAGGTAAATACAAGTGCATATTTCTTTCCAGCAGAAGCAGTCCCTTTAGGTAGTCCTTCAGAACAGTAGGCAGGTGGACAAAAGAGGGGTGCCAGGTGAATTTCTCGTAGAACATGTGCTTAGATGTCTTACATAGAGATGGGAAGCTATTGTGATAATATGCCAAGATGAAGCTTCATACTGTGCTCATCTGGTGCCTGGGAGCTGTCATGCTCTGCCATCCTAGTCACAACTATCTCTTCAATACCATGCAGCACCCTCTGTTCAAATGTGCCCAGAGTCTTGTGTTGGTAGGGGAGGGGAAACTGGCTATTCGCCACTTGCTTGTCCTTCACCTTCAATTTGAGGACCTGCCACTCTTTCTTAAAGGCCTCTACCTCACAATTGTGATCGTAGGCGGTGTTGGCATGCCTTGCAGTTTCTTACCAGGCAAGCATCTTATCATGGTCATCACTAGACCCAAAGAAAGTGATTTGGTGTCTTATTAGACCAATAGCCATTTACGCCTCCTGGGGGGGGGGGGAGAAATTGGCTTTTCTGGAGCCAAGCATTACTACTAATCATTTGCATAGTATTATAAGGCGTATGCAGTGCTGTACATAAAGATGTAAGACACAGTCCTTGCTCATTACAGCTTACAATTTAATCAAGATGAAAAAAAAAATCACACAACTGGGGACTAAAGTATGGCAAGATACATACAAGTAGTGGGCAAGAGAATGAGGAGCATCAGGATCCAAAAGCAGCCTTAAAGAGGTGGGTCTTCAGCCTGGATTTGAATAGGGCCAGAGAAGGAACTCGACCCACCGACTCAGATAGTTTGTTCCAGGCATATGGAGCAGCAAGGTGGAATGGACAAAGTCTGGAGTTGGCAGTGGCAGAGAAGGGCATAGATAAAAGGGATCAGCCAGATGAGTGGAGTTCCAGAGGAGGAGTGTAGAGTGAGATAAGAGAGAAAAGGTAGTGAGGAGCCGCAGAATGAATGCACTTGTAGGTAATTAGGAGAAGTTTGAACTGGATGCAGAAATGGATAGGGAGCCAATGAAGTGACTTGAGAAGAGGGGTTACATGAGCATAGCGGCACTGGCAGAAGATAAGCCATGCAGTTGAGTTCTGAACAGATTGAAGGGGAGAAAGATGATTCAGAGGAAGACAAGGGAGGAGCAGGTTACAATAGTCAAGACAGGATATAACTAGTAAGTGGATGAGGGTCTTAGTAGTGAATAGTAGGGAGGAGTGGCCTAGTGGTTGGGGCAAGGTACTTCAGGCCAGAAGGTCAGGGGTTCAAATCCCACTAGAGGACAGCAACCTTGGGCCGGAAGGACTGGGGTTTCTAGTCTCACAGGTGCTCCTTGTGGTCTTGGGCAAGCCACTTAACCCTCCATAGCCCATGTTCCCTGTAAAATAGTTATCTCCAAGTTATAATGCCCTGTTCAATGTAATTTCAGTTTGTTCAGTGTAAACCACACTGATGCAGAATAGCGTGGTATATAAGAGAATGTAAAAAGGAAGGGATGAATTTTGCTGAAGTTATAGAGAAAGATGTGACAGGTTTTAGCTATCTGTTAGATGTGTGCAGAGAAAGAGAGAGTAGACTCAAAGATGACCTCAAGTTTGTGAGCTGAGGAAACAGGGGGAAGTGTAGTGTTATCCATAGAAATAGAGAAGGGAGGAAGGGGGGAGGTGGGTTTAGGGGGAAAGATAAGGAGCTCAGTTTTGGCCATGTACAGTGTCAGATGGCGGTGAGACATCCAGGCACCAATGTCGGATAGGCAGGCAAAGGTCTAGGACTGGATTCCTGGAAAGATTTCAGGCATAGAGAGGTAGAACTGAGAGTCAGCATAAAGAAAAAAGTGAATATCATGAGAGGAAATAAGTGCACCAAGAGACTGAGTGTAGAGAGAGAAAAGGAGAGGTCCCAAACAGAGTCCTGAGGTTTACCAACTGACAGCGGGATGATAGTAGAGGAGGATCCAGACTTTGGGGAAAGGGAAATGCATACTGTACCTGAATGTAACTGGCCTTGATCTTCTACTGGAAAGGCATGAACTAAATATAACTAACTAACTAAATAAATAAACATACACTAAAACAGGGCCGAGGTGTTGGGCCATGTGTACCTATGTGCAACTATGTGTGTGGGTGTATGAGTAAGGGGGAAGGGGGGAGGAACAGGAGCCGCTGACATAGGGACTGCTACTGGGGTTGGAATGGGAAATGGGCTAATACTGGTGGATGGAGGGCCTGGAACTCGAGGAATACTGATACTGGGGGGCTAGGAATGGAAATGGACTGTTGCTGGGGGATGGGGAGCTTGGGATTGCAAGGGAGATGATGCTGGGTGGGATTGGGACTGGAGAAGGACTGACACTGGGGGGGGGGGGCTAGGATTGGAAATGGGCTGATATTAGAGGATGAGGGGACTGGAAGGCAGCTGATGCTCGGAGGGACTGAGACTGGAGGAGGACTGATACTGGGGGGCCAGGACTGGAAATGGGTTGATGCTGGAGGATGGGGGGACTGGGAGGGAATAGATGCTGGGAAGGACTGGAACTAGAGGAGGACTGATACTGGGTGGCTAGGACTGGAAATGGGCTAATGCTGGGGGATGGGGAGAATGGGACTGGAAGGGATCGGATGCTGGGAAGGCTGGCACTAGAAGGGGTGGAACTGGGGCTGTGGGGGAGGAAAAAGGAAATGGGTGTGATGATTGAGAGGGGAATAGATATTTTGTGTGGGAGGGAAGAACAAAGGTTATATGGAGGGGTTGTAAGTGAGGGGCATAAGAGTGAATGCTGAGGTAAGAAGGAGGAAAGGTAGAGTTAATGAATATCTAAGAAGGAAGTATCTGGGTGGCGGAAGGGATCTAGGAGACGGGAATAAGAGGCTAGCAAAGGAGTGAGGTGTGAAATGGGGGAGCTGGGCTGGAGGTTAGAAGAGTAGATGGAAAGTTGCTAGGTGAAAAGTCAAAAGGGGGTTGAGGATGGAGAGTTGAAATTGAGTGGATGAATCAGTAAAGAAAGAAATGGAGAAAAGAACAAAAAGTGAAAGATCAGTATGTCAGAGGCAGAAGTAGACAAAAATGGAAAAACAAAATAGGAGAAGAGAAGAAAGGACATGGGCAGTAGAGAAGAGAGTTAGCAGAAGACATGAAGAATGCAGAAGAGAGAGACTAGGGCAATTGTAAATGAAAAATAAAATACCCAAACAACAAAAGGTAGAAAAAAAGTATTTTATTTTGAATTTATTAACTGGAATATGTCTGCTCTGGGAAATGTGCTCTGATGTCTTTGCGCTTTGTTCAGTATAAGTGGAAATTTATTTTGTAGTTTAATTTTTACAGTGTTGTGATGCATTCAAAGTTTGGCTTTTGGGGTTCCCAGTTCTTTATTGTCTTCATATTTTTAAATCGTGATCCCTTGTTCTGTATTTTTTGATGGCCTGTTTGTTTTGCATTTATGACATAACTATGCTATTCTGTTTATCTAGTGTCTATGTAGTAGACCCACTTATTCTCTTTTCCCAGTAAGAGATGTATTGGTTTAATATTTGTAGTGCTACCTTTTGATAGATAGGGTTAGGTGCTCTGTGAGTCCTGGTAGTGCTGTTATGATATGGCAGGTTTGTTATGGGCTCTAAATGAGCAGGGTTTTGTAGTAATGCACCTGGCAGTTGACACTGGAGGATAGTAATGAGAAATATCGTAGCCTTTCTTTATCCTCACTGAACATGTAAATGTTTTTCAGACACTCATTAAGAGGCATGTTTATTAAAGGTTAATGCCCTTTCACAAATTTGAATGTGTGCTAAGTGCAGCAACACCCATTTATGTCTATGGGTACAGTGGCAGTTAACACATATTAATGTTTAGTAAACATGCCCCTAAGTCATTGCTAGGACAAAAAGAGGCTTGTGAAGGGCTTCTCTGAAAGCCACTTATAATTTTAGATGGGCAGCATATACATTTTAAAATAAAATAAGTTAGATTTATACAAATGAGGCCTAGTGGATATGCAAATATTTATGCAAATGAGGCATTGCAATTTGTCTCCGCACATGGGCTGCCTTTGAAAAGAAGAAAAATGAAGAGGTGCAAGGAAGCACAGAGCAGTATATTCACGCGCAGCAGAACTAGCCATTTCAGAAATGTATACATGGGAAAAATCGCCAGTGGAAACCCAGCAGTTTACATATGTAAGTGCTGACAACTTGCCCATGAAGCCAAGCCATTAACAAGAGGGACTCTCTCCATGGCTGGCCTAACCACCAGACAAACTAGGCAGTCGCCTAAGCTATCAGCGTCTTAGGGGGCAGCAAAGAGCAAGGCATTCAAAGTTAAACAATAGATCTGACAGCCAGGGGGATGTAAGGCCTAAGGTTTGCCTAGGGAGCCAACACCTTGAACAAACTCAGGGGCTGGTCCTGATCCTATCTTGACTTCATTTCAGTTTGGAGGGGAAACAAACATTGCGGGATTAAAGAAGATATACCTCTTAATGCTCCTGTAAAGGGATGGCCAAAAGGTGCACTTTTTAAATACTTCTTTGTGTTGGGGAGCAGGTAAATCCTTACATGGATTATTTTGAGCTTCCACCCAGGGGCGGCCCAAGGGGGGTACAGGGCCATGTGCAGAGACTCGGTGCAGGGCCTCATTTGCATAAATATTTGCCTAATGTTAACATGCACTAACATTTAGTAAACATGTCTCTTAATGAGTGTCTGGATAAAGAAAGACTACCAGATTTCTACATTACTATACTGCAGTGCCAACCGCCAGGCACATTAGGAAGTACTACAAACACTGCCCATTTAGAACCCAAGCAAACCCACTATATCATAACAGTACTACCAGGACTCATAAAGCACCAAACCCTACCTATCAAAAGGCAACTTTGAAAATATTAAACCAATACATCTGAGAGAATACCAGTACATCTCCTACTGGGGAAAGAGAAGAAGTGGCACTGTCAAATAGAAACTACATAAACAGAATACCTCAGCTCGGTTACACATGCAGAACATAAACCAAACAAAGAACAAGGGATCACAATTTAGAAATAGGAAGACAATAATTAAACTGGGAACCACAAAAGCCAAACTTGGAATGTACAACAACACTGCAGAAATAAAACTATAAGTTAGTTTCCACTTGTACTAAACAAAATGCAGACGTTAAAGACGCACATTTCCCAGAGCTGACATATTCCAGTTAATAAATTCAAAATTAAAAAGTATTTTTCTAAGTTTTGTTGTTTGTGAATTTTATTTTTCAGTTGCAATTGCTCCAGTCACTTTCTTCTGGTTTCTTCTTGTCTTCTGCTATCTCTTCATTGTCTTCTGTCCATTTGTCCTTTCTTCTCTCTTCTAGTTTTTTTCCATTCTCTCTTTACATGTGCTTTAACATACTGATCTTTCTCCTTTTGCTCTTTCCTCCATCTCTTTCTTTATTCCTTTTTTTATCCACTCAAATTTTACCCCTCCATCCTCAATCCCCACTAATTCTCCCAATACCCAGCCAATCGTAGATTTTTCTTCCCTCCCACACAAAATAATTTTTTCCCCTCCATTTCACTCTCCCAGCCCCATCTCATTCTAGTCCTCCCCCAACATCAGCTCCCTTCTAGTTCCAGCTCCACCCAGCATCTGCTCCCTTTGAGTCCGCCCATCAGCTGATTTCCACACCTAGCCCCTGCATCAGGCCATTTCCAGTCCTAAGTCTGCCATCCATTTCCAGTCCTATCCAAGTCCCCCCATCAGCCCATTTCCAGTCCAAGCCCCCCACTCAGCCCATTTCCAGTGAAGGAAAAAGACGCGCTTCACTTTGGCAGCTGTTAGAGGTGAGCCAGGGCCTCTCCGTCTCCCTCTAAAGTTGCCCTGCCTGCCATTCATTGCGGGATGTTGTTGGCGCAGGGCCCCCTGAAGCGCGGGGCCCTGTGCGAACAACATTCTCGCACAATGGATGGGCCAGCCCTGTTTCCACCTACATTCTCTATATGAAATGGAGAATATATGTGTAGTTTTTTTGCGCTGCTCAGGGCATGCCCTCATGCAATTTTGACATGGTATGGATGGTCATGTGAAAACTGGACCCTTTCTTAAATGGAAGAAACACAGTAGGGTTTCTTGAGCTTTGTTGTCTTTTGCAGGGGAACTCTTTGGTTTGTGCTTCCTTTTTAGAATAGCCATTTATATGTGGATGTAATTTATATATATGTGTCTGATTATACATTGGAAATCGCAAATGAGGCCTCCAAAATAACTCTTTATACTTTTAAATATTAAAGTTTGCTTTTGTAGATATGTGTGTGCCTGTTCTCCCTGCAGGAGTAAAAGACTGTGCTGATGGCTCTTTGAGTTAGTGTAGTTGTCAGGATCCGTTGCTTTGCTTTGACTGCTACCGCTCTTTGCTGCCCCTCAGAAGCTGATGCCCTAGTCAAATGCCTAGTCTTGCCTAATGGTTGGGATTGCCCTGCCCCCAATAATTAGCACTGAGATTTTTGCAGTTGTCATTGTTAAATGACATTGAATCGATGTCGGCTCCTGGGTGACCTTGTGGATAGTTGTCCTAAACTTTGTTACCACATATTACATTTGGATTCCATAGTTTGGGGGGTCAAAGCATACAAATACATCTTCTGCATATTCATCATGAATATCCTGAAAACTAGCCTACTCTGTGGCTCTCAGGGATCATATTTCCGGTACTCTGTTTTAGTCATAAAGCGTAGTTATTAAGCAGTCAAGATTCATTCATCCAATAACAGACTTCACTTGGAAAATTAATATTTATTTATTTATTTATTTAACAGTTTTATATACCGCCTTTCAGAAAAATCAAAGCGGTTTACATAGAACAAAAACTTGAACATTTACATTGAAACTTATTCAAACTTATTATTAAATATATATATAAATGAGATTTCTCAATGACTTCTTAAAGGAGGTGAGAGATATAACCAGTGGGTTTTTTTCTAGAAATAAAAGGTACCAGTAAGCAAAGGTGTGGAAATTAGGGTGACAGCCCAGTGCCCTGCAGCCTCACACTAGTACTACCCCAAGAACCTGCTGCAGGGCTGAGTCAGAGAGCAATCCTTCTTCCTACCATCCTCCTTCTCACTGCTACGAGGCATACGAGAATTGTGCTCTTTCTTGTACTAACATGAGAAAAGCCCAGGGGAAGGGAAAGGATTATTTTACTTAATTAATTCTCTTTATCTGATCAATCAAATCTCTAGTCTAAAATATTAGAAACTGATCAGACATTTCAGAATAGAAGGCAGGCAGGCAGGTGGTTAACTTTTCTTTGAATGCTGGTGAACACTTAATTCAAAAACAATTTCTCCCTCTCCCATATATTACAGTTTGCTGTGCCTGCACAGAGTATGTTGAAAATGGAAGAGGATTTCACTATTGCTAAGTTCCCTTATGCCACATCAAATGTTCAACATGGAATCAAGGTTCCCTGAAAAGATGATGCATTTAGGCCTAGGCAACATAGGCCTTGGATACACAATTTTGAAGGCATAAAATACTTGGGCTCAACAAGATACTGATACCACTTGCTTTAAGATTGTGCTTTAGGATCTTTGGGGGGAAGAAACTATCCCTACCCAAAGCTCTCCAGTCATGCCTACATCTTAAATCCGGCCCTGGATTTATTTTGCATATCAGCCTATCGGCAGTAGAAGTTACATGTAGCTTTTGGAGGGGACTATAAGAAACAATGAGAGGAAGGGGTTAGTGCCTTCCTCCATTGGAGATCAAAGGGGTAGGAAGAGAGAAATGGTGCTTCCTACACAGGAGGATCAAAGATGAAGCCAGTGGTCTTCCTTCTCAAGATCCCACAAGAAAGAAAGAAATGGAGAGTAACAGTGAACTGAAAGATGGCTGTATTGCTTAAAACCAGACAGATGTCAGAGCAAAGGGAAGTGTGGTTTGACCTGCTGGCTGCTGAGCGTGAAGTTTCAGCCTCCAGGGAAAGGTGAGACCTTTGGTGCATCTTACTACGAGCTACCCTGGAAGACTTGAAACTGATCTGTCGGGACCTGATCCCTAAAAGCATTGTGTGCAGGCAGTTGAGAGGTGAAGTGTACATTCAAAATGATTTTGTTAGACTTGCGTAACCTTTTAAGGGTAACTTTGAAATATTTTTTTGTATCATATGGGAGTAGAGGAAGACGAGAAGGATTTTCTGTTAAGAGAATCCCTTGGCACTGATGTGATATTACACTGAATGGAAGTTATATTGCACTGAGAAGTGTAGATTTTTGAGGCACTAAAGAGTATAGACTGTTGAGCACTTTCTTAGTTTGCAGTAAGACAGGATTTGGACAGAGACCCTATAGCAGAATGACTGATATCCAGGGGAACGTCAGCCACCCTGCTGGAGCCAACACACAAGAAGGAGAATATCAACTAGGCTCAAGGACTGAGCACTATAATTACCTTTTTGGACTCAAAGGACTTCTTGTTTACTATAGTATGTCTTTCTTTGCCTTTGAATTTTTGCTGTGGTTTTTAAAAATATTTTCTTATGTATTTTTCGGGAGTAACTTTATAAGGAGGCACCTAGTTTTAGGTGCAAACAATGCACATAAATGTTCATCTTTTAGTCATTTATGTGCATAAGTGGCCACTTCCATGCATAAATGACCTCATAAAATTCCAGCTAGTGTAAAAGTATGCACTTTGCTTTCATGGTGTGTACATTCGCGTAGGTGTGCTGATGGGCACAATTTGGGTGCAGCATGGGCAATGCATTGATTATAGAATATAATTTATGCACGTGCTTGCAGAAAGTAGACATGGTCAGCCCTAGGACTGGTGTATGTGATCATTCTGTGCCACTTACACTAATATAAAAGAGGCATGAAAATGCGCGACTTTATAAAATTACCCTCTTTATGGCAAGTGTGTGTTTGTAGAATGATTTCACTTAATAAAAATTAAATATAAAAAAAAATTGTGCATGGGCACCCAGAGGCAACGAAGGGAGAGGATGAGTTTGCCCTCAGACCGGTGAGCCTCTCGTCAGTACCAGGAAAAATGGTAGAAACCGTCATAAAGAATAAAATTACTCAGCATGTAGATAGTCATGGACTAATGGGAGACAGCCAACATGGCTTCAGACAAGGAAGATCTTGTCTTACTAATCTGTTATGTTTTTTTGAAAGTGTGAATAAACAGGTGGACAAAGGTGAATTGGTTGATATAGTGTATCTGGACTTTCAGAAAGTTCTTTGACAAGGTCCCTCATCAGAGACTTTTGGCAAAACTAAAGAGTCATGGGATAGGAGGCAGTGTACTACTGTGGATCAAGAACTGGTTAAAAGATAGAAAGCAGGGGGTTGGGCTAAATGGCCAATTTTCCCAATGGAGAAAGGTGAATAGTGGTGTACCCCAGGGATCTGTGCTGGGTTCGCTGCTTTTTGACATATTCATAAATGACCTGGAAAGTGGAATAACGAGTGAGGTTATCAAATTTGCAGATGACACAAAACTATTTAAAGTTTTTAAAACCCAAGAGGATTGTGGAAAATTGCAAGAGGATCTTGATAAATTAAAAGACTGGGCATCAAAATGGCAGATGAAATTTAATGTGGAGAAGTGTAAAGTTATGCACCTAGGGAAGAACAACCCACACTATGGTTACACAATGCAAGGTTCCACATTAGGAACCACCACCCAGGAAAAAGATTTAGGCGTCATTGTGGATAACATGTTAAAATCCTCGGCCCCTTGTGCAGCCGCAGCCAAGAGAGCAAATAGAATGCTAGGTATCATATGTAAATTCCGGTGACCTGTTTGCTTTGTTGTGTTCGAATCTTTAATCAATCAAAATGTATATCATGCTAATTACTGTACTGTACAGTTAATCCTGATTGGTAAAGTAAACCGCTGCTGATCGTAGGAAGCAGCAGTATACAAATGGGTACTAAATAAATAAAATAAAATAAGGAAAGGAAAGGAATGGAATGGAAAATAAAACAAAAGATATTATAATGCCTCTATATCGTTCCATGGTGAGACCGCACCTTGAATATTGTGTGCAATTCTGGTCACCGTATCTTAAAAAGGATATAGAGTTATTAGAAAAGGTTCAAAGAAGAGCCACCAAAATTGTAAAGGGGATGGAAGGATACTCCTATGAAGAAAGGCAAAAAAGGTTAGGGCTCTTTAACCTGGAAAAGAGACGGCTGAGGGGAGATATGATAGAAGTCTATAAATTGTATTTATTTATTTATTTGCACACAATTTTTATACCGCTCCTTCCGGTGATCAGTAGCGGTTTACATTTTAACAATTCATTCTGCAACGATTAGCAGTTACATAGAACATCAGTAACAATATAACAGTAGTAACAGTAGACAAACTATGTACAAATAACAGCAGTAATCATAGCATAAACGATGTACAACCCATGGATATCTGTTAAATAAAGCAATATTAACAGTAGTCAATCTATGTATAAGGTAATGTTAGTAAGGGATTCGTAGGACTCAAAATATTTACATGAGATAAGGGGACGTGTATTTTTGGTTATCTAAATATAGATTTCTATATTGACAAACATCGGGAGATGTCACGTGTCTAGTGTGTTTATAGTTTAATATGGTCGAGTTTGCTTGGCATGTTTTATGAAGGAATTGCTAGGTGTCTATCAAGTTGAGTTTTGTATTGGGTATGATTTTTGATTTAAGTTATTTTGGACAAATTGTAGTATTCTTGGAAAAGATGTGTTTTGAGTTTTTTTCGGAATGATTGGAGGTCTTTGTTGTCTCTTAGGGACTCTGGGAGTTTGTTCCATAGTGTGGGGGCTATGTAAGTGAATGCTCTGTTGCTAGTATTCTTTTTCACCTTGCGTATTGAGTTTGGAATTTGCAAGATATTTAGATTGTGGCTTTGTCTGTTTCTGTTAGGGGGTTGTGTATTAATGAGTGTGTTAAGGAAGGATGGGGCGATATTGTGTATTAGTTTAAATATTGTGATTATTATTTTGTATCTGATGCGTGCTTGTATAGGTAGCCAGTGGAGTTCTCGTAGAATAGGTGTGATGTGGTCTGAAATCTGTACATTCATTAAGATCCGAGCTGTGACATTTTGTGCCATTTGCAGTATGTTTGTTGTTTTTTTTAGGTAAACCAACAAGAATACTGTTACAATAGTCCAGATGTGGAGTTATGAGTGTTTGCACTATTGTTCTAAAATCTGATTGTTCAATGATGTTGGTTAGTGGTTGTAATACTCTTAGGGGTATGTTTACTAAACCGTCTTAATGTGCGCCTGGCGATAGTGTGCAGGCTGCCATAAAAGGAGTGGGCGTTTCAGTCCTAAAGCAGCAAAACGGGAGTATCGCACGATAACGCGCACTGCTGCGCACATTATCGTGCGAAGCGCCGCTAAGCACGTTAACGCGCGGTAATCCTAAGTAGGTGCCCAGACATGCAAACATTGAAATAGAGGTGTAGCACAATGGTTAATACACTGAGTGATGATACAGGGGTTATGAGTTTGATCCCCAGTGTGCCTAATGCTTAAGGCTGGCTGAGGCATCAGCTATGACATGTAAGTATTGTTTCCTGCAGCACTTTATTTGTATTTTATTAAGTGCTGCCAGCAAACACACCCTCACGTGCTGTAACCTAAGGTGCCGCATAAGGCACCCTATAAGGCACTCCATAGGGCACCCTATAAGTCGCTCCATAGGATACCGTATAGTGCACCTTATATGGACGGTAACCATAAGGTGCCTCAGAAGGCGCCGTATAGGGCACCCTATAGGGTGCCCTATAAAGCGCCCTCTGAGGCACCTTATGGTTACAGTACGCTGAGGGTGTTTTTGCTGGCAGCACTAATGTACATTAAAAATAGATAATGCTTTGGACAGCCCCATCAAACAACCCCACTGTGGGTTTGAACCCATGACCTCTGGCTCCACAGGCAGTGAAGTAACCAGTGGTCTACAGCTCTGTAGCTGCTAGTAAGTCCCTGGCTGGCTGCAGAAGGACTGCATGTCACCACACAAACAGTCTGCTGTGATCACCAGGATAGGGTTAGCCCACCCGTACCCATGATGCACTGCACATGCAAATCAGCCGTCTACAGATGAACACAAGATGGGGTATGCACCCCCACAGCACCTCGGCCTGGTAGGGGGAACTGACCATGTGTGTTACTGGCACAGAGTAGCTACACACCGTCACATTGTGCGGGTACTGTGCTCACCCTGAGGGTGCCGTGGGGCGCCCAGCACCAGGTCCACAGCACCTTCATGGCAGAAATAGGCCATGCTGTAGGTCCCCAGCAGTGCTAGTGTGTGAGATAGGTAGTTCCTGCAGACACATTTTGGATACATCTGTATTTCTCAGTCAGGTTTAACCCTTATGGACCCATAGGCAGATTATGTACAACCACCCAACCCACCCTCTGGGGCTGAGGGTGGGAAACAGGGTCTCCCACCAACAGATCCACATTTTACTTCCCTGCAATGGCAGCAGTAGAGGGGACCACCAACTGCAGTCCTGCTGGGGAACATACACCCTACAGCTCTGTACACATCTATAAAGCAATAGCAGACAGACATTAGGCCCAGAAATACTCAGCTGCACCCCACCACTATCTGATACTCTCCTGCAGCCACTGCACCCTGCACAGTGCTCCAGCAAGACACATACTAGCTGCAGACAGTCTGCTAGCTAGTCCATAGGACATGTTCCTGGAGGAGATGCATGCACCCAGAACTGGGATGTCAGCATACACACAAGTAGATAAGTCAGTGATTGGGCCCCAAAAGAGAACCCATAAATATCACATGAAAGAAATATCATAAGGCACTATGGGGGAACCTAGCCATGCCGTGGTCACTGCTTAGTCAGGGTGAGAGTGAACTCCCAGCAGGACATGCTGTGGCCACCCTGTCTGTGCAGGTGGTGGCTGGGCACTACAATGTCCCAGCCATTGCCCTATGCCCTGTGCAGATGCATCCTGGCCAGGCCACCCTTTCCGGGCTATACCCATGGTACCTTGCTCCTCATTATGCACATTGGCAGGCCAATACTGGCAACAGTGCTGGCAGTGTGGGCTGTGGAGGGTGTTTGTAGCCACCACACACTGGATAGACAGACACACACTCACACACCTATGCCAGCATTGTACAGCTATAGAGGTGTTTGGCAGCCCTGGCCACCGCTCCAGTCCCGGGCACAGTGCAGGCATGGCTATGGTACGCAATACTGTTGGGGTCACTCCCCAGGGTGGTAAACACTGTCAGACACAAGACCTGTCGCACACTCCACAGACATCAGAAAGCTTGCCATTATGCAGCTCAATCAGACAATTGTACTTAACATCGGAATTGCTATCTGCCAGTATTCATAGCAACCTTTTGATAGCTGTGTACCATATTCCCAGGTTTAGGATGGCATTGCTAAGGTATGCAAGTGCTAGTATTGGGAGATGCACGCAGGGCCCAATGTCCTGCCTCTCCAGGAGGCATTGGATAATGGAGCTCGTGGGTGCTGGTGTGTCTGCCCTTGGTGGCTGCTGCTTTACGGCAGAGGTTCCCAACTCCAGTCCTGGTGTGCCAAACACTGTTCGGGTTTTCATGCTGTCCCTCATGAATAGGCATGAGATACATCTGCATACCATGGGGGCGGCGCATAGAAATGCAGCACAGGCATCTTTATTAGAGGCACCATGGAACCTGAATGGTGTTTGGCCCTCCAGGACTGTATTTGGGAGACTCTGCTCTAGGGTATGCGCATGTTTATGGTGTCTGTGTTCTGTAGGGTAAAATGTAGGTGTCTTGGGCATGTTTACGTCATCTGCAATAAAGGTTCTGTCTGTATTAGCACGTTTTAGTAGTGGGTAAAATATGGGGACTGGGTTGGCAGGAACCACAGCTGGGACTTGAACCTGTGCCCTTCTGCTTCTGAACACACTAGCTGTGTGCACTGTAGCACTGTGTTGCCACAGAGACAGTGCATTCCCTGCTGATGCCATGACTGTTCGTCAGACAGGGCCTGTCTGTTGCAGTGCATGGCACCCACCTACACAGGGCTAGGCCACGGTCTGTTCTGGGCAGCTGCCACTGCCCTCTCCACCACCAGTATCCCTCTGCCACCATGCTGACATGCCGTGGTGCTGGTGGAGTGCAGTCTCAGGTCATCCAGTGTGCGGGTAGGCGGCTGCCTATGGTGCGGGTTCTGGGGTAGGGGTGCCTGCATAGCTGTCCACGCTTCCCCCCAGCACCGCCTGCCAATGTCCCGTGCCATTGGGGGGACCTGCTGGGTACTATCCCCATGACACCGTGGGAAGCACACTTGTGCCCAGGTTGGGCCCTCAGCAGTTGCTGTCTGGCTGCTCTACTGTTTCAGCATTCCTATGGGCCAGCTAGGCATCATCCTAGTCCGCACTGTGGGCCAGCTGCACCACCGCATGTGCCGCCTGAGGCCCTCTGTGTCCCCTTTTCCAGCATCTGTCCAGTTTCCCATTCCAACATGCCCGCCCTACCGTTCGGAACATGTGCACGCCATAGGAAACCTGGCCAATGGGGTCGGAAACCCTGTGCAGCGCAATTTCACTGTGGGCTCATTCACCTTGTATGGGGACGGAACATAGACCCTTCCAAAATTCATATCTTTTTTTTGGAGCTTTCTTGGGAGTGTTTTTTGATGTTTCCCATTGATATCACTATTGACCAGCTTGGTTATGTTTTTTTTACATTTACTTCTGTTCATTTTCAATGTTTATTTGCCCTTTTGTTCCGTGCACATGTATCACAGTTATCACTTTTTGTAGGTTTCCCTGGTTTTGCTGTACATTGCTGACGGAAATGGTTTCTTTTCCCTTTAAATCAGCTCTAACTCCAGGGTTTCACTGGTGTTAGTTTTGAGCCTCGGATTTCACAGCGTTAGTGTGCAGGGAGCCTCTCCCCTCCCACTCTCCACCCATTGACCCCTTCTCTCCGCCCCTGGGGAGCCTTCCTCCGCCCTCCGGGAGCCTTTCCCCGCCTTCAGCGCTCGTTTGCGCCGCAGTGCGCGTTATCGCGTGATACAGTACCTGTGCGCCTTAAAAAGCGCCATCATCACGCAATAAGGTACCTTATCGCGCGATAACGTCGCAGAGCGCACGTTAAGACGGTTTAGTAAACATACCCCTTAGTTTGTGGAAAATAGTTCTATTTAGAAGTCTTAGGTGGGTCTCCATGCCTAGTGTCTTGTCAAGAGTTACACCTAAGTACTTTAATTCCTGTTTGATGTTATAAGGTGTGTCATTTAGTATGATTGTGGGAGGATGTTTAAGTTCAGGGTTCTTAGAGATAAACATTACTTCTGTTTTTTTATGATTGATGGTCATGTTGTTTCGTTGAAGCCATAGCTGTGTTTCTTTGAGGCAAGTTTCTAAGTTTTATTTACATTCTCTTATATACCGCGCTATTCTGCATCAGTGCGGTTTACATTGAACAAACTGAAATTACATTGAACAGGGCATTATAACTTGGAGATAACTATTTTTTACAGGGAACATGATACAAACTAAGTGTGTATAGTTTGGGTTATGTATATCTAGTTGTGTATAGAGCATTATATCGTCTGCGTATAAATGATAGTTTATTTTGTGTTTTTGAAATATTGAGCAAACGGGTCTTAAGTATAGGTTGAATAATATGGCAGATAATGCTGAACCTTGAGGAATACCTTGTGTTTGCGGGAAAATGTTGGATAGTTTTTGTTCAAAGCTTACTTGTTGTATTCTATTGGTTATATATGAATTGAACCATTTTAAGGGTGTTCCTGTAATTCCAATTGATTCCAATCTATTTATGAGGGTATTATGATTTACTGAATCGAAAGCCGCTGTAATGTCTATAAATATTAGAATGAACATTTTCTTGCAGTTTTCAATACCTTTATATAGTTTATCGAATAGCACGAGTAGGAGTGTTTCTACTCCATGGGATTGGCAAAAACCATATTGATGGTCATCAAGTGCATTTGTGGCATTGATATGGTCTTGCAATTGAAATTGGACTGTCTTTTCGATGATTTTTGCCATGAATGGTATACTTGATATGGGTCTGTATGCTGATGGGTCTGCTTTGTTGAATGATTTGTTTTTTAATATAGGTCTTATGAGTGATCTTTTTAGTTCTGCTGGCATGTTTCCTTGGATTAGAGATTGGTTAACTATGTTTAGAATTATGGGTGCCATTTCAGTTTTTATGGTTTTAACCTAGGTTACAGGGCAGGGATCCAGTGGAGATGTGGTGGTGTTTATGATTGTGATTGTGTTTAGTATTTGTCTATGAGGTCTATAAATGAATGAACGGAGTGGAACGGGTAAACGTAGATCGATTGTTTACGTTATCAGAATATAGAAAGACTAGGGGACATGCAATGAAGCTACAGGGTAAACTATTTAAGACTAATAAAAGAAAATATTTTTTCACTCAACGTGTAATCAAACTCTAGAATTTGTTACCGGAGGATGTAGTAAAGGCTGTTAGTATAGCTGGGTTTAAAAAAGGTTTGGACAAATTCCTGGAGGAAAGGTCCATAAACCATTATTAAAAAGGGACCCAGGATATCAATGCTTGACCCAGTACAAGCATTGTGGAACCTGTGTCTTTTGGGGAAACTGCTAGGTACGTATGACCTAGCTTGGCCACTGTTGGAAACAGGATACTGGGCTTGATGGACCTTGGTCTGACCCAGTATGGCTTATCTTATGTTGTTATGTTCTTATGTCAAGAGTGACCCTGTTAGGACAGTGGGCAAACAACTACAGAAACATCAACAGCTGTCTTGGATTGAGATGGTCCAAAGGCTGGCTACTAAATTGGTGCATGGTCTTTGCCATAAAGAATATGGGAATAGACTTAAAGATCTCAATATATATATTTTGGAGGGAAAGGTGGGAGAGGGGAGATATGACAGAGACATTTAAATACCTCCATGGTGTAAATGCACAGAAGGTGGCCTCTTTCAATTGAAAGGATGCTCTTGAATGAGGAGTCATAGGAAAAAGGTGAAAGGGAATAGACTCGGGAATTATCTAAGGAAATACTGCTTTATGGAAAGGGTGGTGGATGCACGAAACAACCTCTTAGGGGTGGTGGAGATAAGAACTGTATCTGAATTCAAGAAAGCATAGGACAAATACAGACAATTTTTGAGCTTAATAATTCTTATGGGTGGGCATACTAGACAGGCCATATGGTCTTTATCTTCTGTCATTTTCTCTGTTTCTATAACCATATATATCGAACAGGTAAGAACCAACAACTCATTTTGTTTTCTAAATTTAACAGTAATCCTTGATCTCACAACCAACCTGTGGTTGCCTTTATAATCTCAGCCATATATGATAACCCAGCTTGCCGACTGGAATCAAAAAACAAGTGTTGATATTCAAAGCCCTTAGTTGGCTGACCTAACGGAGGCTGGCTGGCTTAGGGCACTGACCATATCTGTATAGTGCCCCTGAATATATCCACAGACTATCCCAGCATTGTCTGGTCACTGCAGGGACGACCTGTGGGCGGTGCAGGTGCGGTACTGGTGCTAACTGGGCAAGTGCCGATACTTGCCCAATTAGCATGATATTCAACAACCCCTGGCCGGACAACTTAGGTCTCATGAAAAGCTGATCTTAGTTGTTATCTGAACAAGGGCTGAGCCTGACTGAATATTTTGCTAACCAGGCAGGCTTTGCGACTTTCCCTGTTAGTACTGCTGAGTCCGGATATTCAGCAGCAGCTCCTATTTGGATGCTGCCACTGAGTAAATATTGGGTTGTCTGAATGTCGGCCCTAAAAATATCATATTATCTTCATAAATCTGATTAATTTCAAATCATCCTGAAAAAACACAAAAGGGCTGCAGATAGATGCTAAAAAGGGCAGCCGATAAGACTGAACCCTGAGTAAGTCCACAAATCGTTTTAAACCATTTAGAGGAATGATTTCCCCAAACCACACTTTGTTCTCTGTCCGCTAAGTATGATTTAAACCATTCCACTACAGCTGGTCCCATGCCCAGAGCTAAAAGACGTGCAATAAGAATTTTTTTTCCAGACATGTGATGAAAGCTTAATTCTATGGAAAATAAAGATGAAGCGATGAAATCCTCTCAGGAATGTTTCTCCCTTACAGCAGCAGCTAGTTTGGCCACATATTTCCAGACCAAGATATATACAGCGCGTAATTCTTGCTCAACTGCTAAAGACTGGTTGATGTAAATATAACAGTCACTCCTATAAAGAGAAGGGCAGATTGTTTATGGAGTGAGTTTCTTCGAGTTTTCCTTACTGAGATTCAATGGCTAATGAAGACGTTAGTCAGGACTAACTGCTCTTTGGATCCATGCCCTGTATACTTGTTAAGTGAAGCACCTGCCGTCTGACATTATTTTCTGGCTAGTATCCTTGGTGAGGCAATCGTTAGTTGAGGGCAGCTTTTCTAAAGATTTGTGACACATTGGGGTATGTTTACTAAACTGCGTTAGTTTGATTCGCATTAGGAGCCGCGTTAGTAGAAGAAATGCCAAAAAAGGACATGGGCGGTACATCGTTACCAATAACGCGCGTTATAAGGCGCCGCGCAGCAGCGATCATTACAGGGCGCGTTACTGCGCGTTAAGCTTAAGAACGCGCGCAGACACCCAAATACAGAAACAGAGGTGTAGCACAATGGTTGCTACACAGACTGATGGTACAAGGGTCATGGGTTTGATTCCCCAGTGTGCCCAATGAATAAGGCTGGCTGAGGCGTCATGTGTAACCCTTTGAAGGCCTACTATAATATTTTAATCCACATTCTGCAGCCAGGTTAAAGTTTGCATATGTCAGGAAAATTGTACCCGTCTTATTCAATATGTTCCAATAGTGCCGTTCCCTCTGCCATGGTCATGTATTATATACCATTTGATAGTAATATTTAGGCAGAAGTTTGGATCCCGAAAGTTTTGGGCTTGGCCTGGAAAGGGTTAAGTATTGGGCTGTGAGGAAGTTTAGTTGTACTGTAATAGTGCTGCCAGCAAACACACCCTCACAGTGGCGTAACCTAAGGTGCCACATAAGGCACCCTTGAAGGCACTCCATAGGGCACATTCTAAAGTGCGCTGTCTGCCAAGGCACCCTATAATGTCCCCTATAGGACACCATATAAGGCACCTTATAAGGCGCTTTATAGGGCACCGTATAAGGCGCCCTATAGGGCGTCTTATGAGCCACCCTAAGGTGACAGTACCCTGAGGGTGGTTCTGCTGGCAGCACTAATATACAATAAAAATAGACAATGCCTAAGACAGCCCTATTGATGAACCCCACTGTGGGTTTTGAACCCATGACCTCTGGCTCTATGGGCAGTGAAGTAACCAGTGGGCTAGAGCTGCTAATAAACACCTGGCTGGCTACAGGAGGACTGCACGGCACCACACCCACATTCTGCTGTGGTAACCAGGAGAGGGTCATCCCATCCATACCCAGGATGCACAGCACATGTAAATCAGCAGTCTACAGATGATCACAAGATGGGGTATGCACCCCACAGCACCTCAGCCTGGTAAGGGGTGCCGACGGTGTGTGTTAGTGGCACAGAGTAGCTACAAACCGTCACAGTGTGCGGGTCCTGTGCTCATCCTGAGAGAGAAGTATGGTGCCCAGCACCATTCTCACAGCACCTGACTGTGCTGAGATAGGCTATGCTGCAGGTCCCCATCAGTGCCAATGTGTGATAAGTAGTCCTTGCAAACACCCCTAGGATATGCCTGTGTTCATCTGTATGTCACATCTAGCCCTTGTGGACTATGATGCACCCAGAAAAGTGCATACCCTGTGTGGGTGCCATGGTTACATGATGTAAGTGAAGGGGGGTGTTGGGACCCAAAGGGAGATTACATACCACCACCCAACGCACCCTCTGGGGCTCAGGGTGGGGGACAGGATCTCCCGCCAACAGAGACACTTTCTACCCCCCTGCAATGGTGGCAGTAGAGGGGACCATCACCCCAGTCCTGCTAGGAATCAAACACCCTACAGGGCAGGCAATGCAGAGCAGTACACATCCATAACACATTAGCAGACAGCAGGTCTGGAAATGCTCAGCTGCCCCCCCACCATTATCTGACATTTTCCAGCAGCAAGCCTCCAGCCACTGCAACCTGCAAGGTGTTCCAGCAAGACACATACTAGCTGCAGACAGTCCGCCAGCTAGTCCATAGTCATGGTCCTGGAGGAGATGCATGCACCCAGAACGGGGATATCAGCATACACACCAAGCAGATAAGTTAGTGATTGGGCCCCAAAAGAAAACCCATATATATCACATGTGCAGATGCGGCAAGGCCAGGCCACCCTATCCAGGCTATTCCCACAGTACCTTGCTCCTCATTATGCACATTGGCAGGCCAATACTGGCAACAGTGCTAGCAGTGTGGGCTGTGGAGGGTGTTGGCAGCTACCACACACTGGATAGACAGACACACACTCCCCAGCATTGTGCAACTATAGAGGTGTTGGGCAGCCCAGGCCACCACACCAGTCCTGGGCGCAGTGCAGGCAGGGCTATGGTATGCAATACTGTAGGAGTCACTCCCCAGATTGGTAAACACTGTCAGACACAAGACCTGTAGCACACTCCACAGACATCAGAAAGGTTGCTATGATGCAGCTCATTCCGAAAATTGTACTTAACCTAGGAATTGCTATCTGCCAGTAATCATAGCAACCTTTTGATAGCTGTGTACCATATTCCCAGGTTTAGGGTGGCATTACTAAGGTATGCAAGTGCTAGTATTGGGAGATGCACGCAGAGCCCAAAGTCCTGCCTCTCCAGGAGGCTTTGGATAATTGGGCTTGTGGGTGCGGGTGTGTCTGCCCCTGTTGGCTGCTGCTTTACGTCAGAGGTTCCCAACTCCAGTCCTGTGGTGCCAAACAATGTTCGGGTTTTCATGCTGTCCCTCATGAATATGCATGAGATACATCTGCATACCATGGGGGTGGCGCATAGAAATGCAGCACAGGCATCTTTATCAGAGGCAGCATGGAACCTGAATGGTGTTTGGCCCTCCAGGACTGCATTTGGGAGGCTCTGCTCTAGGTAATGTGCATGTTTATGGTGTCTGTGCTCTGTAGGGTAAAATGTAGGTGTTTTGGGCATGTTTACGTCATCTGCAAGAAAGGTTCTGTCTGTATTAGCACCTTATAGTAGTGGGTAAAATATGAGGACTGGGTTGGCGGAAACCACAGCTGGGACTTGAACCTGTGACCTGCTTCTAAATACACCAGTTTGGTGCACTGCACCACCATGTTATCACAGAGATGGTGCATTCCCTGGTGATAGTACCAAAAAGGAGCTAAGGATCCGCACAATATAGGAGAAAACAAAGTAGCGGAGCCTGGACTGATATAGTAAACCTTGTTTATTACGCCCCAACGCGTTTCGGCCACCGGCCTTCTTCAGGGGGTCTTAGAGAACACACCTCAAAAATAAACATAAACATATAAGTTAAACACATAATATAAAAAATTGTATTACATCAATAAATAAATTAATAAAATATTGATGAAATAATAAATAAACAATAAATAAAACCATAAATTTCACTTAAAACATCTAAAGGACAAACTATTAATTCATAATAGTCAATTAGAAAACACACTAATAGATAAAAATATATTGTAAAATATATAAACATTAAGAAATAATAAATATATATTAAAATACCAAGAAAAGGAAGAGAGACGAGGAGAAGCAAACAGTAAATAAATACCTTAGTATGATCAAATTGAATGTTATCCCGGACTGAACCTATGGGATACTGACGGCTGACAATGAACAAATAAATAATGAATAAATAAATATATACTCATAAACCAAGTATATACAATTCTAAAACATCAACAATGCATATTAACAAATATATAACCAATTAATAATAAATAATTAATTACATAAATAAATATACATATATATAAAAAAAAAAACCCACATATATAGTATAAAAAACATTTATAAAAATACCACTTATAAAAGTAAAACTGTATACATGTGTAATATAAAAAAAGTTACATATATGAATAATCAAGGTACTTCAAGAGACACAAAAAAGGCATGTAAAAAATATATAAAAAGGAAAAAATCAGGAAACCATCATAAAACGCATATAAAAAAGGGGCTTATAGAAATTGTATGAAAAACTCATGTAAAAAACATGTAAAAATTGTATAAAAAACCTAATATAAAAGGTGGAGACACTCTTAAATTTGAAATCATCATGTTTACGTCATCTGCAAGAAAGGTTCTGTCTGTATTAGCACCTTATAGTAGTGGGTAAAATATGAGGACTGGGTTGGCGGAAACCACAGCTGGGACTTGAACCTGTGACCTGCTTCTAAATACACCAGTTTGGTGCACTGCACCACCATGTTATCACAGAGATGGTGCATTCCCTGGTGATACCATGACTGTTGGTCAGACAGGGCCTGTCTGTTGCAGTGCATGGCACCCACCTACACAGGGCTATGCCACGGTCTGCTCTGGGCAGCTGCCACTGCCCCCTCCACCACCAGTATCCCTCAGCCACCATGCTGACATGCCCTTCTGCTGGTGGAGCTGGTGGTGCGCAGTCTCAGGCCATCCAGTGTGCAGGTAGGTGGCTGCCTATGGTGTGGGTTCTGGGGTAGGGGTGCCTGCATAGACGTCCACACTCCCCCCCAGCCCCGCCTGCCAATGTTCCGTGCCCTTGGGGGTAGCTGTTGGGTACTATCCCCTGTGACACTTTGGGAAACACACTCGTGCCCATGTTGGACCTTCAGCAGTTGCTGTCTGGCTGCTCCGCTGTTTCAGCATTCGTATGGGCCACCTAGGCATCACCCTAGTCCGCACTGTGGCCCAGTTCCACCACAGCATGTGCCGCCTGCGGCCCTCTGTATCCCCTTCTCCGGCATCTGTCCAGTTGCCGTTCCGACATGCCCACCCTGATGTTGCGGGACATGTGCACCTGTCCGATGGTGGGGAAAACCCTGAGCAGCGCTATTTCACTGTGGGCTCATTCACCTTGTATGGGGACGACGTATAGACCCTTCCACGATTTATATCTGTTCTATGGAGCTTACTCGGGGGGGGGGGGAGGGGTTGATGTTTCTCATTGATACCACTATTGGCCAGCTTGGTTATTGTTTTTTTCCAGTTTGTTGGGGTCATTTTCAGTGTTTCTGTGCCCTTTTGTTCTGTGCACATGTATCACACTTATCACTGTTTTTTTGTTTCCCTGCCTGGGCTGTACATTGCTGACACTGAAATGGTTTCTCTCCCCTGTAATGTGCATTTAACGGCAGGTTTTCATTCGCGTTGGAATTCAGCTCTGAAAATCAGCGCGTTAGTGTGAGGGGAGCCTCTCCCCGCCCACTCTCCGCCCACTGACCCCTTCTCTCCGCCCTCTTTCCACCTTCTGCCGCTCCGCAGAGCATTACGATCGTTAGCGCATCATAACGTGCGTTATGTACGATTACTGCAGTTTAGTAAACATACCCCATTGTTTTGACACCTATCCCTAAAGTATGCAAATCCAATCTAGATGATTGCACCAGCTATAGACTGGTGGCAAGTTTGCCTTTCCTCACCTTGGCTGTGGTTGCATCACAATTAAAATGGTATCTTGATTCTTTACATTATTTTCAATCAGACTTTAGGAGCTTCCATAGGACGGAGAATAACTTCTAGCCCTGACTCACAAAATTTGGATATCTTGGACAGAGAGGGACATGCATTCTTGATTCAATTAGATATATTGGCAACATTCAATATAATCAAATGTGACTTACTGCTGGCTAAATTCAGCAAATCTAGGCATGACTGATAAGGTTTTAAGTTGGTTCATTGGTTTTTTTGAAACATGCAGAGTGAGATGGAAAAATGAAACTAGTTTATTCTGATACATGGACTGCACCGTCCCTGAGGACTCCCCGATCTCCCCTTTCTTATAAAACATCTTTTTGAGTAATTGAGGATGTCTGGTGATCTTCATGCCTGTTTATTCCAATGCTGATGATATAGTAGTACTGATTACTTCTAAAGATTATTTGATATTAAATTATCATATGATTAATACTTGTTTTAACAGAAAAGATAACAGCTGGCACATAGAACATTTTAACAATAGAACTGGTGCAGGAATACAAGAAACAACGAATGGATTTTCAGGTTATGAATTAATTCAACTTATTTACAAATCAACTTATTTACAACTCAAAGTAGTAATTGGTAGTAAGTATGTATAGGTATGGTTGTGTGGGAGTGTGTTATATAGATTGTGTGGAGTAATTTTTATAGGAGAGGGGATTGATTAATGACAAGGCTGTTTACAGTTTGATGCAAGAAGGGAGGCATGGGTTTTGTGGGGTCAGCTTCTGAGGTCATTTCTTCTTTACTGAAGTAATCAATGAATAAGAAGGTTTTGAGATGGGCACAGCCAGCTTAGAGGGAATTTTTGGTAGCACTAACCATATAGTTCTGCTGAAAATTCATGAATAGGGACTTGTATATGTGAAGGCACACATTTTAGAAAGGCTGGTGCATTCTGGGACATCCAAGTCAAAACATCTGAAATTCTGCGGGGAGATGGCAGTTAAGAATGGCTTGCCTCCACCCTAAAAGATAAACATTTCTGTCAGATAGAAAGACATGGGGATGTGCGGAATTTTACCCTAGACACATGCAAGTTTCGAGGCGAATTTAGAAACTTGCAAATGTCTGATATGGATGACCACAGACCTGGCAACATAGATATGTCCATGATGGTATTCCAGAATGGGCACTATATGGTTAGTGCTACCAAAATTTCTTCTAAGCTGGCATACAAAATTGTTTTCCAACAAAATGATAAAATATACTAGGAACAATTTTATCAGGTAATGTTTACATTTTTTTGGTTTCTTGATATACCGCTCCTTCATGACACCAGGGCAGTTTACAAATACATAAGATATATAGTAATGGCCGAAGGCCAAGAAAGAAAAAAAGAACTACAATATGTGACAGGACAGAGATAGTACAATCACAGAGAGAGAGAGGAGAAATTACAGAAAACAGGAACTGTTAAGGGTCAGGGAGTAGTGGGAGGTAGATCAAATGCAGATTGGAAAAGGTGGATTTTCAGAAGGTTCTTAAACTTGGGGAAAGAGGGTTCTTGGCGAAGAACAGATGGGAGGGAGTTCCAAAGGGAGGGACCCAGGAAGAAAAATGCATAGTGACGAGTAGAATAAAGGTGAGCGTGTGAGGGAGACGGGAGGACCAGCCGATTAATGTGAATTAAACGAAGGCTGCGGATGGGAGTATGAAATAGGAGCAGTCTAATCAACTAATCATCCATTCTAATCATCTATTAAAAATTGTGACAAAGTATGGACTCTATATCAATTCACAGCTTTCATTTCACTTTTCTCTTTTTAACTAGGAACTTCAGATTAACAAAAGATGCTCTCAGATAATTATTTTCAAATAATTATAAATAATGTGAAGTATTTCTTGTTGCATACATGTCCCAGCCTGCTATTGTTAAGCGGATATGTGCAGTGGTGCAGCAGTCAAGAAAAAGGTCTGTTAGCTGTATGCTTTATTAGAGTGGCAAAAATTACTGAGGGAGTGAGAGAACTTTTTGGGATGTGTATCTTTTTGGGAATGCCCTGGGCACACGTCTGGCATGCCACCATGCAACATAGACATGAGTGAACTGAACACATGTAAACTTGGAGCATTCTAAAATGGCTCTTGGGATGTTGATGTGATTCACATGACTGAATGGGCATTTTCAGACATTGGAACACAGAAACATAGAAACCTGATGGCAGAAAAAGACCACATGGCCTATCTAGTCTGCCCTTCCATACTGACTACTACAATAGTCCCTTCTTTTCCCTTAGAGATCTTCTGTATGTGTCCCATGCTTTTTTGAATTGAGATACTCTCCTCATCTCTACCACCTCTACTGGGAGACTATTCCATGTATCTACCACTCTTTCCGTAAAGAAATTTTCCGCATATTACTCCTGAGTCTATCCCCTTTCATCCTCATCCTATGTCCCCTCGTAGCAGAGCTTGCTTTCAATAGAAAGATTCTCTTCCTGTGCATTTATGCCATGGAGATATTTAAACATCTCTATCATATCTCCTCTACCCCGCCTTTCCTCAAAAGTATACATATTAAGATCCTTAAGTCTGTCCTCATATGCTTTATAATGAAGAAGACTAACCATTTCAGTAGCCACCTTCTGCACCGACTCCAACCTGTTTATATCCTTTTGAAGGTGTGGTCTCCATAACTGCTCACAATAATCCAAATGAGGTCACACCAAAGACTTACACAGAGGCATTATCACCTCCTTTTTTTTGCTGGCCATTCCTCTCCCTATGCACCCAAGCATCCTTCTAGCTTTCCCATCACCTTTTCTACCTGTTTAGCTACTTTAAGATCATCAGACACAATCACGCCCAGGTCCCACTCTTCTTTTGTGGACAGAAATACTTCCCCCTACGTTGTACTGCTTCTTTGGATTTTTGCAGCCCAAATTCATGACCTTGCATTTTTTAGCATTAAATCTCAGCTGCCAAATTCTCGACTATTCTTCAAGATTAGCTAGATGCCTCCACCTATTATCTACTCCTTCCTGAGTATCTACTCTATTGCAGATTTTGGTATCATCTGCAAAGAAGCAAACCTTACCCGACAGCCTTTCCACAATATCACTAACAAAGATGTTAAAAAGATTCAGACCAAGGGCAGATCCCTGCAGCACACCATTCGTAATGTCCCTCTCCTCAGAGTGAGCTCCATTTACTTGTACCCTTTGTGGCCTCACCTTCAACTAATAATTTCTAACCCTATCAGTAACTTTAGTGTCTATCCCTAGGGTGCTCAGTTTGTTGATAAGTTGTCTGTATGGAACGGTGTCAAAGGCTTTACTGAAATCCAAGTACACCACATCTAGGGCTCTCCCTTGGTCCAACAACCTGGTCACCCAGTCAAAGAAATCAATCAGGTTTGTCTGACAAAACCTGTCTCTGGTGAATCCATGCTACCTCTGATCCTGTAATCTATTGAACTCCAGAAACCTCACTATTTTCTCTTTGAGCAGCGTTTCCAATAATTTACTCACCACACGGGTTAGACTAACTGGCCTATCCTTTTCAACCACATCCTTACTTCTGCTTTTGTGTAAAGGGACCACATGTGTCTCTCTCCAGTCCTCTAACACCACTCTAGACTCCAAAGAGGCATTGAAAAAGTCAGTCAGTGGAGCCGCTAGAACATCCCCAAGTTCTTTCAGTATTCTTGGTTGTATACCATCCGGTCCCATCTCTTTGTCTACTTTTAGTTTAGCTAGTTATTCCCGAACACAGTCTTCTGAAAATTGTTTGAGATCCATGTCGCTTCTGTTCTTATTTGTGGGTGTTTTCTAAGGTCCCACTCCTGGCCCTTCATCTGTGAACACAGAACACAAATTCCACTTTATCCTCGTTAGCTTCTACATATTCCTCCCCTTCACCCTTGAGTGTGACAATACCACTTTTGACCTTCCTCTTCTCACTAACATATCTGAAAAATGTCTTATTCCCCCATTTTATTGCATTGGCTATTTCTTCCTTTTAGTATCTTTGCTTTCCTGACTACTTTGCTAACTTCTCTAAGTTTTTCCAAATATAGATGCATGTCTTCCTCTCTCTGTGATCTCTTGTAATTCATGAAGGCCTCGTTCTTCTTCTTCACCTATTTAGCTACTTCTTTTGAGAACCATAGCATCCTCCTTTGCCTTTATAACAAAAATGTTGGTTGCCCTGAAAATATCCCTTTTGAGTTTTGCCTGCTGTTTTTCTACATCCCCCAGCTGTTTTATTTACATTCTCTTATATACTGTGCTATTCTGCATCAGTGTGGTTTACATTGAAAAAGGCATTATAACTTGGAAATAACTATTTTACAGGGAACATGGGATATGGAGGGTTAAGTGGCTTTCCCAAGACCACAAGGAGCATCTGTGGGACTAGAAACCCCAGTCCTTCTGGCCCAAGTTTGCTGTCCTCTAGTGGGATTTGAACCCATGACCTTCTGGCCTGCAGTACCTTGCCCCAACCACTAGGCCACTCCTCCACTCCACTCCACTCCACTCCACTCCTGTTCCCATCCCACTTCCAATTCCTTGAGATATTGGCCCATCTTGGCAAAGATAGTTTTCCTAAAATCTAAGACCCTCGCTTTTGAATGGATTTTATCAGCCCTAGTCCTAATATTGAACCACACCATCTGGTGATCACTGGATGCTTAATGATCACCCACTATAACATCAGAAACACTTTCACCATTGGTAAGCACCAAGTCCAGAATGGCCCCTTCACGTGTGGGTTCTGTTACCAGTTGCCTGAATAGTTCTTCCATAGAGAATTCAGGATCTCCTTACTTCTTGATGACACCACAGGGATGTGCCAATCCACATCCAGCATATTGAAATCACCTATCAATAGCACTTCCCCTTTCCTAGCAATGCTGCTTATGTGTTCTATTAAATCTCCGTCTACTTCTTCTCCCTGTGAGGGGGGTCTGTATATCGTGCTAATGCAAATCAATTTCTCTTTACCGCTTTCTAGTTTAATTCACAGTGCCTCCTCTCTCCCTTTTAAGCCCTGTAATTCTATAGCTTTAATGCTATTTTTTACATATAGTGCCACTCCTCCCCTTCCTCCTACCCTATTCTAAATCATAAATAGTGCTTCTAAGATGACCTCCTAGTGGATGCTGTTAAACATGTAAAGCTCTGTAATGCTGACTCCTCTGGGTACTTTTTCCTTGAGCAGTTTTCTTTTAGCACTTTTTTTTCTCAAGTGACATATCATGTACATAGAACCAACAATATGAGGGGCTAACTACTTTGTAATAAGCACCTCATATATCCTATCAGCCACGAGATATAACGCATCAAAGGCTAAGGATCCCAAACATTAGCACTGCAATGTGTGCTGTTGAGTCAATGCTGACCCAGCAGTCCCTCGGTTTCCTTGGCAAGGGGTAACTGGAAGCATGCCAGGCCTTTCTTCCCAGGTAATGGAGGGTAAAATGACTTGCCCAAGGCCACAACGAGTTGAACCCTAGTCTCTAGGATCACCAGGCTATGCCTCCACTTCACCAAACATCAGTATATATCCAAAATGTCCTTCTGGTGCAAACAAACAGATAAGGAAGAAGATGACAATGAGAAATGCAACACCCCAACAGCCCCCCAAAAAACCCTCTCCATATGACCAAAACAAAAAAACATTGACAGAGCTCTGAATTTAATTATACAAACATATGATGGAAACAGCAGCAGGCGCACAAAACTATGGCTGCCTGGTCTTCCTCATACACTCAAGAAATGGAGGAGTAGTCTAATGGATGGAACAGTGGGCTGAGCACCAGTAATGCCAAGACTCAACTCCCACTGCTGTGCCTTGTAATCTTGGGCAAATCGCTTAATCCTCCATTTTCTCAGATGTAATCTTAGATTGTAAGCCCTCCAGTGACAGGAAAAGACCTATCTGAATGTAACTTGCCTGGAGCAACTCTAGAGAAAGGCATGAACTAAACCTAAAACCCTTCCCATACTGCACTAAAAGGCCCTTTTACTAAAGTGCATTACGTTCTTGCACCTAACGCAGTTAGTTTTGTGCTAAATGCATGTTAAGTGCAAAGCCTCTGCAATAATTGTCAGGGGCATTATCAGCATGTTCCTGACAGTTAGTGCACAGATGACTACTACTCTAATGCATAGCACTATTACGACAGGTACACTTACCGCTACCTATTGAGGTGGTGTTAGGTGCACCCATGGTAATGGCAACAGTGACAGTACATGGTATGTCTCCTTGCACCAACTTCAATGTGCCCACCTATCCTGCCTATGCTGTATCTGTAGGGCTGGTACCTCTGGCCTGTTCTGAATATCTGACCTGCTCAGACCCAAAAGCTTGAACCAACTCTTTTCTGCTGTTCAAGCTTCAAGCCTGCAGTTCAAGCAAGTCTGTCAAGTTATGAGCCATACAGCAGAGCCATTGTTTTCAAGCCATGGCTATGTGCAAGAGAACTTGCCGCTGAGGCCGTTTCTATTCTACTGGTCCAGCATTTTCAAGAATCTATGAACCTGCATACCAGCATCTTTTCTTGCCATGGACCTTTGTTTGGAGAAGGACCACCTGACAACTGTTACCTGATTCATTGAAGATGTCACACGATATCTGAGACCAGCCAATCCTCAGGCTGTGATGAGGAATTCAGGACAAAGAATTATTCGCTGGGCATAGAGGGATGTGGACACTTTTTGGAGAGCATTCTGATATACCATTTGGCAGTTACACTTTGCTCTCAGTATTCTGGCAGGCTTGCTTTCTCTGCCATTTTCTGCACTTCATGTGCTTTGCTTGGCAATCTGCCTTCTTCTAAAGGACAGTATGCAAGGACAAGGACTAATTTCAGGAAGGAGTGAATCTCTCCCACAGACCTGAAGGCCTGTGATATCATGCTGCTCGAATGTATGCCTGCAGCCTGGACCACTGCCATCCTTTGTGCCGTTCCGGAGATGACTTCTCGGACCCAACCACAATCGTTCGTCTGGCAAAGCTATGGTACTGGTCTTAATTCTCCCGGGGCTGGGCCTTTCTAGACTGACAGGTAATTTTCTGTACATCTGAGTTCAGAGTGAATCAGTGACTATGGTTACTAAAACAGTGATTTATGATCTTGGTGTAATTGTAATCATGGGCTTCATAACTTACTACCTCATAATTCAAATTTATTCTATATTTGCATTATTTTTCTATCAGCAATAAAGTCTAATTTATATATACAGTATATATATAGACACAGGATTGGCTTGCTTTCTCTCTCATGTGGTTCATTTGCCAGTAGTCCCATAGAAGGGAAAAGAGGGAAGTAGCGATACCCCTAGATTTATCGAGTACTAAATATTTATTATATAATTGCTACTGACTATACTCTCCACAGAGCCAACTGTAGTGTGCATACCTATCCCGCCTATGTTGTCCCCTAACATGGAAGAGGCAGTTAGTGCACGAACCAGCGTGCGATAACTGTCATGCCCCCATGGTAAGTTACTGCAAGCCCAAACAGGAAGTTACCGCATGTGAAAATGCACATTAGCTGCTTAGCGCACTTTAGTATAAGGGATCCTAAATCTGTTTGTCTGGTCCCTCAACTCATATGTCATCCTCTCCATGCTAACCATCCCCCACACCTTTGTAACCATTCTATTTTAGATGGGGGAAATGATTTCTTCCACTATCTAGATATCACACTCTTGGCAGCTAGCAACATTCCCTGGGAGTTTTCAAAGAGAAATATGCCTGGGCTTTTCCTTTTAAAAGTGGCGCAAAATCCACAGGCAAGAGTTTCCACAGACTTCACACTTGCCCACACAGTTTTGACACAAATAATTCTATATGTGAAGTGGAGACTTCACTTTGCCAGCGACTCTTTGGGCCCTTTTTACTAAAGCCTGTATTGCATTGTTAGCCAGTAAATGTGCGTTTTAATCTGTGGCAACTGGCAGTTGAAAACACTAACATGCGGGCGTTTCTCCAATCGCATGCTAAAACAAATGTTAATCGGCGATCATAGAATGGGGTGGAGAATGGATGAAATGAGAGCATGGAGCGTGCTCAGCGGCAACACAGCTCTTAATATGGGTTCACCTAATGACTCGAGCACTAAAAAAAAAAAAGACTCTTCTATGGGAATTGTTAAGTGAACCCGTCATAGCTGAGCACACATTCAAGTGTCCCATCACGCTTTAGATTCCGGGAACATCTGGTCACACCTCTGACAGCTAACAAAGAGGCTTTGCAATTAACGTGCTTTTGGCGCATTAATTGCAAATTCTTTGTGGGTTTTAGTAAAAGGGTCCTTTTATGTGATTCTAGAAAATCACTTTTTCCACCTTGCATCGGTCTACCCAATTATAATTACACAGTAATAATAAAATGTTGTGTATCGCCTCCTAATCTTTTTGAGGTCTACAAGCAGTCATTCAAGTAGAGACGAGTACAGTATCTGAATTCAAAAAAGCATAGGACAAACACAGACGATCTCCAAAGGAAAAAAGGGGACTATTGTAGTTGATATGGAACGTCAAACAAGATAGGCCATGTGGTCTTTTTTGCCGTCGTATTTCTATGTTTCTATTTTACCACAATCCAAGTAGAGTCATAGCCTAATGCTTAGAGCACTGGCTTGGGAATCAAGAAACCAGGGCAAGTCACTTAACTCTCCATTGCCTCAGAAAAATCAAAGTTATTAATGTCGTTGTTTAATGTACATTGCTAAGTTTATGTTACATTATAAACTTCTTTGAATGAAATGATAAAACAGTGCAAAAGAACTATTAAATAAAATAAATGTGCTGCATGCCATCCAGTCCAGAGGTGCTAGTAGTTACGATTTTAAAGTATTACATTGCAAAATATGTTGCATCTTTTGTTTGGATGGCAGCTGCCAATATAAATCAGAATAATTATTGTAAGCCAGCAGTTTCTTTGGTTTGCAAATAAATATCAACTTCAGTGATAAATGTAAGTTTCCCTCTGTTCCAAATAGGTTCCTAGTACCCTTTAATAGAAATGACAAAATGAGCTCCCCCCACACAGAAAGAAGATTCTGTTTTTTTTTAAGTTTTCTTCTTTTTAAAAATTCTGAACAAATGAACATACTTCCCCTGTTGATTTGTAAATAGACCTCAAGGCAAGATCACCAGAACACAGCAGTACGTATTTTTTCTAATGCTAAGAATTTTGATCATGTCACCCCTCTGCTTATTGACCACCATTGGCTCCCAGTGTCCTTCCGTATTAGGTACAAAATTCTTCTTTTTACCTATAAAGCTTTTCATAATGCTGTCCTATAATATCTGCCATCTCTGATTTGCCTATATGCCCCTGCTTGCTGTCTTCACTCACTCCATGCTAACCGGCTTCACATACATCCGTTTTCTAAGGCAAAATATAAGTCAGCACACCACTCCACATTTTTCTTCACAGCTCCTACTTTCTGGAGCAGTTTGCCGATATGTACGTGCCTGGAGCCAGTTCTTCAGAAATTCAAAACTACTCTAAAGGCCCACTTCTTTGAACAGGCTTTTGGAATTGTAGGCTAAGGGCGTTTTCAGTGGTTGTGCTGATATGAGCCAATGTTTTCCTCCTATTCCCCTACCCAAATTTACTATCTATCTCTAACGTTCTTCTTTCTTTACTATGCAAATGCCATTCTTCTCTATATTTTAATTTTTATGTTTTACTAAATTTTAATTTAATTATTTGAATTGATTGTAAACCACTTTGCTCGCAGAGAGGCGGTGTATTAAATCTAATAAACTATAAATTATAAGATCACCCAGAATGCCGTGGGGCCGATTTCTGCACTTTGCTTTCCTAGGTCTGGGACCTAGTGCCCAATCTTGAAAAGTAGATAAACTTTTAAAACTTTATTTATTTATTTAGCTTTATTTATTTATTTAGCTATAGTCAAGGCGATTTATATAGAACAATTGCAGATACATTTTAACAGTGGCGTGAAACTATGTATAACATGCAAATAAGACTCTATGGGGCATGTTTACTAAAATCCGCAAAATAGCACGCCGCAAAATAGCGCACGGCAACGCGGCACTGAAACGCGCAGAAACGCGTTTAAACGCCCCGCACACGTGCGTGTCACCCCCGCACAGGTACGCGGCTCACTAACGGGCCCCGTACAAGTGCGGGCCCGCAAATGTCCGATAGAGGCGTGGAACGGCGAAAGGAGGGCGGAGGAAGGCTCCGGAGGGGCGGAGGGACGGGGTCAATGGGTGGAGAGTGGGAGGGGAGAGGCTCCCCGCACAGTATCGGGCCCGAATTTGCATGTAAAAACTACCGCGGTAGAAAGCATTTAAAGGGAAGAGAAACCATTTCCGTCAGCAATGTACAGGAAAACCGGAGAAACCAGCAAAACGTGAACAGTGTGATATATGTGCACAGCACAAAAGTGAAAATAAAAATAGAAAATGACCACAACAGAACTATTAAAAATAGTAATTCAGCTGGGGAACAGTTATAGTGATGGGCAAATACAGAAATCACACCCAGCAAAGCTCCAGAAAAAAGAAATGAATTTTGGAAGGGTCTACTGAGAGGAGACTCTTCCAAAAAACATTTCCACGTTTTGGAGCTTTCCTGGGAGTGTTTGCTATGGTTGCCCATTAATATCACTGTTGCCCAGCGTGGTGATATTTTGTCCCACATTTCCCGTGGTCATTTCCGGGGTTTATGTGCACGTTTGTCACCAGACAGGGTGCATATGCCCACAGTAGAATTGCGTAGAGCAGGGTTTGTGACTCCATCCTGCCAGGCTTACTGCCTCCAGGGGCTGCACTGTCTCTGTGGCCAAAGTGTGGTACAGCGGACAGAGTCATTACCTCCAGGACCAGAGGGCAGAGGTTCAAAACCCAGCTGGGGCACCTACCAGCCCAGTCCCTATATTTTACCCACCACTAAATAAAGATAGCGCAGACACCCCTGTATGCATGGGGAAAACACCCATATTTTACCCAACACCGCACACACACCACAACAATGGGCATTACCTACAGCCAAGTCCCCCAAATGCAGTCCCATACTGCCACATTGCAATCAGGTCAACTGCTTTTTCTGAGAGAAGTTCATGCCAGCATGTTGGCGGACAAGTACATGTGGTGCAGGGGGCAGTGGCTGCTAACCACAGAAGACAGAGGCCTAGCCATGTGCAGGCTGGCACAGTCCACTGCAACAGACAGGTCCTGCTGGATCCACAGTCATGGACAGTCCAGGGAATCCAACCAACCTGTGGCTACACAGTGGTGCAGTGCACACAGACAGTGCATACAAGACCAGAAGGTCACAGGTTCAAAGCCCAGCTGGGGCTACTGCCAATCCTGCCCACATATTTTTCCCACAACTAAACAGTGATAGTAAGGACACACCTGTCATGGCGGGGACATATGCAATGGTAAGACATCTATCTTTTACCCCACTGAGCACAGAGACCATGAACAGGGGCAGTACCTAGAGCAGAATCACCCAAATGCAGTCCTGGTGGGCCACACACCAGTCAGGTTCCATGCTGACACTCATACAAATGCCTGTGCTGTATATCTATGCACCACCCCCATGGCATGTAGATGTAGCCCATGCATATTCATGAGGGATAGCAGGAAAACCCGAACAGTGTGATGCAAACCTGGACTGGAGTTGGGAATCTGTGCCGTAAAGCAGCAGCCATCAAGGGCAGACACACCCACACCCACAGGCCCCATTGGCCAATGTCTCCTGGAAAGGCAGAACATTGGACCGTGCATGCAGCACCCAAAACGAGCACTTGCATAACTTACCAATGTCACCCTACACCTGAGGTATACGGTACACAGCTCGGAGACGTTTGCTAGGAGCACAGGCAGGCAGTTATCCATACGTTACGTACATACTGCTAGTTGACCCCATCCAAACAATCTGTTAGGTGTTTGCGGGGCATGCTCCAGGCCTGGCCTCTGACGGTGCTTACCACCCTGGGGAGTGACCACCAGCTGTAATGCATACCATATCCATGCCTTGCCGTGCTCAGGACCGGTTTGGTGGGCAAGGCTACTTACCCCCTCAATCGTAGCACCATGATGGCAGAGGTGTGGAAGTGTGTGTCTGTCTATACAGTGGGTGTTGGCTGCAAGCCCCTTCAACAGCCCGCACTGCCAGCACTGTTGCCAGTATTGGCCAGTCAATGTGCATAATGAGGTGCAAGGTACCATGGGTATAGCCAGGGCAGGGTGGCGTGGCCAGGATGCATCTGCACTGGGCATAGGGCCCTGGCAGGGACATTGGCTGGGATATTGTAGTGTCCGGCCACCACCTACACAGACAGGGTGGCCAAAGCATGTCCTTCTGGGGGATCACGCTCACCCTGACTGTGCAGTGACCACAGCATGGCTAGGCCCCCCCATAGTGCTGTATAGTAGTTCTCTCATGTGATAGATATGGGTTTCTCTTTGGGGCCCAGTCACTGATCTATCTGCTTGCTGTGCATGCATCTTGATTGGGAACATGCACTATGGACTAACCAGCAGACTGTTTGTAGCTGGTAAATGTCTTGCTATAATGGCTTGCAGGGTGCAGTGGCTGTTGGCTTGCTGCAGGGGAATATCTGGTGGTGGAGTGCAGCTTACCATACCCTGGGCTTATGTCTGTCTGCTATTGTGTTATGGCTGTGTATGGAGCTGCCTGCCTGCCTGCCTGCCTGGGGTGGCGGTGTTCCTCAGCAGGACTGGGGTTGATGTTGCCCTCTACTGCCACCTTTGCAGGGAGGTAGAGTGTGGATCCCTTGATGGGGACCATGTTTGCCACTGGGGGGGGTGCCTGATGGCGGCAGACAGGGATATCCATGGTGTTTGTGCAGAAACTAGCTATCTTACACATTAACACTGCTTTGGAACGCCCGCTTGGCCTCCATCAGCCATGGCAGGTGTTGTTGACCTGGTCCTGGCCACCTCATTGCACACTCAGGGTGAGCACAGTACCCGCACGATGTAACGGTGTGTGGCTACTCTGTGCCAGTAAAACACCCTGTCAGTGCCCCCTACTAGGCCAAGGTGCTGTGTGGGTGCACCCGGTCACTTCCCCCAACAGGGCCGAGGTGCTGTGGGGGTGCATTCCCCATCTTGTGTCCATCTGCGGACAGCTAATTTGCATGTGCAGTGCATCATGGGTACGGGTGGCCTAACCCTATCCTGTTGACACCAGCAGACTGTCTGTGAGGTGACGTGTAGGCTATCTGCAGCCAGCCAGGGGCCTGCTTACAGCTATGGAGCTGTAGCGCAATGGTTACATCACTGCCTGTGCAGCCAGAGGTCATGGGTTCAAACCCACAGTGGGGCTCTTTGGTAGGGCTGTCCACAGCTTTATTTTTATTTACTGTACATATGTCTATGCCGGCAAGACCACCCTCAGCTTACTATACCCATTAGGTGCCTCTGAGGGTGCTTCATAGGGCGCCCTGTAGGCCACCTTATGGTTGCCATCCCTATAGGGTGCACTATACATTATCCTGTGTCGCAACATACATGCTGCCCTATAGGGGTCATTCAAGGGTGCCTTGGCGAACAGTGCACTGTAACATGTGCCTTGTGGGCCGCCGTATGTTAACATGCTGGGAGAGTGCGTTTGCTAGTAGTGATAACAAAATAAAATTATACAGCCTCCTACAGCACTCCACAACATAATACATACTGCCTCAGCAGGCATTTTTCACTGGGCATTGTGAGGAGTTGAACCCCTGATCCCTGCACCATTGGTCAGTGTTTTAACCATTGTGCTGTGGCTCTGTTCCTGTGCTTGTGCATCAGCGCGCCGCCTTCTGCCGCCCAAGGGGACCAGTGCGCCGCCTTCTGCTGCCCAAACATAACTGTGCGCCGCCTTATGCCGTTCCAAATTAATTTGCCTCCTAAAACAATGTTAATCATTACAGTTACTGCCTCAGCTGACCTTTGTCATTGCACACACTGGGGGATTGAACCCATGGCCCCTGCACCATTGGTCAGTGTCTTCACCGTTGTACCATGGCTCTGTTGTTTTGTATACTCAGCAGCGCGCCACTTTGCCTTTCCACGCGCTAATGTCGACCCCCGCACATTAGCGCGACGCACACACGTCCGGTTGCTTACTACCGTTTTTTTTCTATTTTCTGCCTGAACCGCCCACTCCTTATATGGCACAGGCACACTAGCACGGCCCCGCACGTTAGGAATGTTTAGTAAACATGCCCCTATGGGATCTTTAACTATCTATAGATTGTAATATTTAAAGACCTATAGATGTAATATCTTTTTATTTTATTTTATGTTTAATTAAATTTTACAATAAACCAAGAACTCGGATAAAGAATATCACAATCCATCATGCACGTAAAAAGTAAGCACAAAAAAACAACAAATAATATGACAGTATGCTAACAGTGCACAATAGAACAATAAAGAAAAGGGAGGATTCAAGAACAATATACACCGCTGAGAGAACTATTACAAACAAAGAAAAATATTAAAAAGAAAAAGTAGGATGTAAAGCGAATACAACTTATAAAGCCTACAATACTACCATAAGATGAATTCACAATTGCTTAGCATCTAAGAAAAAATGCAGTTGAGATGGCTTGAAGAAATGAAAAGTTTTATTCTGATACCAAGTAGACATTTACAAAGAAATCTCAACTGGAAACTCGCACCCAAAGCTAAAACCTCAGTGTGGAGTTCTGGAAATTTTTTCTTCCTAGATTGAGTCCACCTGGACACATCTGGGAAGATCTATACCCTATCCCCCAAAAAGAAAACATCAGATTTTTTTCTAAAATACGTTCATAATAACGCTTCCTTATCCTGAAGAAATAAAAAAGATATCAACAAAGTAGCCCGGGTTTCAACCACCTCGGTAGACTGCTCTAACAACTCAGATAGGTTCCCCAAGTCCAAGGAGTCAGAAGGCACCTCTACCTGAGAGGTATCGGCTTTCTGCAAAGTGTCCTTACCAATCACTGATGTCAATCACTGATGTCAATCACTGATGTCACTGATGTCAAATAGTGCGGTATATAAGAAATGTAAATAAAATAAATAAATAAATAAATAAATAGGAGGGATCCCAGACTCGGGATAGTTAAACAGCTTCTTAAGGAGCCAAATAAACAAATCCCTAGGGGAACACAATGAAAGCTGTGGAAAATTCAATAAACAAAGATTTAAGTTTCTCTGTTGATTTTCCAAGTTCTCAGTTTTATGCTGGAAAACCAAACCATCCTTAGCTGGGACCCCTTGCTATTCCTGCAAATGTTGAATTTTATCCTCGAGTCCATCCAATTGTGCTTACTGTTGTAGCACCTTCGCCTCCACCCCTCCAATCTAGGAGCGAAGGGAGCAGAAGTTTGCAATACCCCGGCACAAACCCGATAAAGTGACTGCATTGCATCCCAAATGGAGTCCAGGGTCACTCTCCTGAATGGGGGAAAAAACCCCTAACTGGGGGCAGTTGGACCCATTACCACTAGCCACCGGCACAACCAATGCCAAGGCTAAGGACTGCTGAGCAGCCGTATCCGAAACCACACTGCTTGGGCTACCCTCAGCATCCCTAGGGGCAGGAGGAGTGGAAGGGCTAAGCGGGCTCAATGAAACATCGCTGCCCAAATTGGAGTTCCCCTAAACGCTTTGCCTGTGCAAAATGTCCATGCTACATTGCCCCACTGGTAGAGCAACAAGAGTGGAGGAAATAATAGATGTAATATTTAAAAAAAGATGTGAGGGGGACAGCATGGAACAGGAATGAGGACTTTAAAAAGCAAATATCATTCAGAGAAACAGAATAACACTTTCAGATTCGCTATTTACATGTTAAATTACACAAAACCAGCTTTGGTTTCATACTGACTCTTCTGAACATTTATGTTAACCTTCAGACCCAGAACCCACTGATTTGTGGGTTTGTGGGTTTGGCTTTTTCTCTTGCTGGTTGTTGCTTCCCCAGAGCCAGACACGAGAAGGAGAATGAGAGAGGCAGCACCACAAGTATACTCTGCTCATATGATTAAGACACTCTTGTTTACTTCACAACAGGCCTCCCGCTTGCACCTAACCTCTTACTGACCTTAACCAGTAAGCAGCTAAAATCCATCAGCAGAAACAGTCATTTCCCATAGAATCACTCACAGTCAAACTGATTTCATGAAGAATTATGCACTTAATAAAAACTGTATGGGTGTACGTTCCCCTTTTTGCTGCTTTTGTCACAGAGCTGCCAAGTTACCCAGTTCCAGGAGTGAGATTTTTGCCAGTTCTGGTTTTAAATTTGCATTGCAATATAGTATGGTATTTGCAATCCCTGATTTTACCCATTGAAATCAGTGCTGCAAATCTTTTAATGCAGGACTCTCCAAATCCATTCCTGGAGGGCCGCAAACCAGTCAAGTTTTCAGGATATCCCTAATGAATATATATGAGATAACTTCAAATACAGTGAGGGTGGTGCATGCAAATATATCTCATAAACCTGGTAGGATGGCAGTCAATGTATTTGTCAAAAAAGCATCACAAACCTATTAAAATACTTGTGTGGTCTAAAATAGGGGAACATGATTTTATTTTTATGCTCTGCAGTTTGTGAGACCAGTCCTTCCACTGTTATTAAATGCATTACAAGTACATACAGTGGAGGGATGTAAGTTAAGGTTACCAGGTGTCCTTGATTTTCACGGATTCTCCCTGATTTTGAGGTAGTGTCCCAGATTCCATGGACTATGACCTCCAGTCCAGTTTCAGTGGGGACAGGACGTCGCTCGGCCTGCATACCCCTCCAGTGCAGTCTTCTTGATCCTGCTAGGAGAAGATGCAAAATTAACCTCTTTTCTGAAAAAAATAGGAGGAATTTTAGAAACATATAGAATATTTATCTATATGTATAAAATAAAGTTTAAGCATATATGTATGCATGCACACTTTATAACTCCAAAGGCTGCTATTGCCTTTTTAAACACTTTTGAAATGACTGAATGCTTCTTAGACTGACCATTTCGAAATATGTGGGGAAAAGATGCCCAAGGAAGGAGGACCCCTGCCCCTCTCAGCTCAGTTCAGTCCTGCTGCAGCTAAGGTGTCCCAGATTTGTGCTTCAAAAATCTGGTAACCCTAGGCAGGGTGTCTCAGAACCATGCACTCAAACCGAATATAATTGAGCATGTCTGAAACACAACCCAGAGACAAACGTTTCATTCTTATTGCGTCTCATTTTCATTTTGAAATTAACAGTTTGCTAGAGTTCTATCAATGAAAAAAGGAACATACATGATTAGAGAGAAAAGAAAAGCCTGATATAAAATGGAGTAGGAGTGCTAGATAACACTTACTAGAAACATTACTACTTATTTTAGTGAAGACTGAAGAGAAGGGGGGCAGGCCCATAAACAGCCTTAAGTCATGATGAAGCAGTGCGTTTGATTATATGTAGCTATAAACAGAACAGCAAATGGTGAATGGAGCAACAATTGAGCATCTGTATCAAAGATGATGATGCTCGCTCTGCTCATTCCTGAATAGCCGAGAAAGAGACATTTTTGCTACATTAGCAAATTTCTTTAAAGAGCAGTAAAACAGAGAACTCTTATCCTCACTGCTTACTAACCATGGCCTCAATTCATTCAACCTGAGACCAGAAAAGAGGTAATAGGAAATAGCTATTTGGGAAGGTCAGAAAGTTAAGAAAACTAACAAAACACCATTCATAGCTGGAGCAGAAGTTGCGTGGGAGGGCAAATAAAGGTGGACTGGGTGATCTGAACATACAGTGTGGCATTTGGGGCCTGTCCCATTCTGAGATATGCAGAGATGCCAAGGGTGGCCAATCCCAAAAAGTGAGTTCTACCATCCCAATGAGTGAGAATGAAGACTAATGAGTGAAGTTTTTCTCATGGTGCACTAAGGGTATAGATTTGGACAGAGTTGCATGTTTGCTTTACAAATGAAAGGAACACCAGCAAATGATGTTTAGTTTTCTTTGGTGGGATGTAAAAAAATTCCAGCAGAACATTTCCCTGTAGAACTCATCATACCCAAAAACGCAAATCTGATTCTGGTTGTCTCTGAGTAAAAATGCCGCCCCGCCCCACTCAGCCTATTCTCTGCTCTTAGAAACACCTCGATATATAGGGGGGCATATTCAGCAGCAGCAGCTAGGCTAAATAAAGTGCCTAGGTGCTGCCGCTTTAATTCAAACCGAATATTCAGTGGTGGAACATATCCAGTTTCCATTGCTGAATATGTGGGCTGGCTGGACACCAGCACCGCTGCCCAATTAGCAGTGATACTCAGCAACTAACCAGATAGCACTTATCAAAGCTAGGACAACTAGATAATGGCTGTCACTGCTCCTGCTCTGTCCACAGACCACCCCAGTTTTAACAGGGCATTTGCTCGGCAGCCTTGGGGGGATATTCTGCAGCACTAACCTCTTAGTGCCGCTGAATATCATTTTAGCCATGTCAGCTAACTAGCTAAAACACTTTGAAAATGTCCACATATCGCAAAAAAAAAAAAAAAAATAGGTGCTATGTTTCTGGTGCCCGCGTTTTATGTGTGTATACTCATAGACAATTTTATAAGAGCCCATTTGAGTGCATAAAAAGCTGTTTTACATGTTGTGGTTCCTTATAAAATTATTCCTTAACCAATGAAGGGAGGCTTGGTCCTAGTGTGATGTCATAGAGTTCCATATCCTTAGTGGGGTCAGGCAGCAGGGCGCCAGTTCTCCACCTCCATATTAGTCGGGCTCTCTTTCTCAGCTGAAAAGTCAAGAAGGGACTGTGCTCAGGATTTACACTTGCATGTCAGCCAGAAAAGAGACAAATCAGCAATCATAACCCAAGTCCTACATTTGATTTTAGATCATTAGGGCTTGCATAAATCCAGTACCATACCTAGCCCTGTGCGAGCGGTGCAGCTGCACAGGGCGCAAAGGTTTAGGGGATTTCGGCTGCCTGCTGTTACCCTGCCACCGCCACTTTTTCTTCTCTCAGCAGCAGCAAGGTAACAGCAGGCAGCCAAAATGAACCCCCTAAGCCTTTTTGTGGCACTTTAAGCAGGTTTGGTCCCTCCCTCCTCTGATGTCAGAGTAGAGAGGGACAGATCTGCTTAAAGTGCTGGCGACTTGCTCATTCGGCTCACCTCCCCTCTCCCACTTCTGTCCAGCCGCTTTCTGCTTTTGCCCTACTGCCGGTGCTGCTGTGGAGAAAACAGAGGTTGGCAGCAGCAAAGTAAGAGCAGGCAGCGGCTGGACAGAGGTGGGGGGGGGGGGGGGGGCGCATGCCCGATGTACAAGTTGCACAGGATGCGATTCTGGCTTAATACGGCCCTGCAGAAATCTCATCATTGTAACTCTACTATTCTGCTTTTCATTCCCATTCACTCATGAGAGAAAAGATCTGTATAGCTTTTCTTTTTTCAAGGTGAACCATAAAAATTGTATATTCAAAAAAGAATATGGGGGTTATTTTAGAAGCCCTCTTCATGATTAATACTTTTAAATATGATCACTCATGCATGTAAATCACATCCATGTCCAAACAGCCATTTTAGAAAGGTCCGAATTCACACGTCTGCCCTGATTATATCTAAGTCACATGAGGGTGTGTCATGGGTGTGGTTTGATGGAGTGACCTACATGTGTATCTCCAATTTCATATAGGGGTTGCCTGTGGGCAATGCCATGCCTAGGTCAGTGTGAGCAGTGTGGCCACACAGGATGAAAAAAGTAGGGACTCATTTGGACATGGACCGGAAGTGGAAACATGCCAGCAGTGCCCCACCGGAAGTGAAGGTCTCAGCCTTTTGCATGAGCCCTGAGCCATACAGTTTGGGGAAATAGGAAGGCTGCCTGAAGTTCGCTTTTCTAGGTGAGCCACTGAGCCATGCTGCACAGTTGTACTAGGGGCGGGGGCTTCATTCACGGCTTCATTGAAACAGCTGCCAGCGTGAAAGTAAAGGCTCTTTATGCTGGCAGGCTGTGCAGAGGGAGCCGGGGCCTCGCGCGGGCTTCCCCGGCTCCCTCTGCAGCCCCTTAGACGGCGTGGGGCTCTTCGGAGGGGGGGGGGGCTAGGACTGGATGCGCTGTGATGGGGGGGAAACCGACTGGAAATGGGCTGTGATGTGTGTGTGGGGGGGAAACGGACTACAATTGGGCTGTGATGGGGGGGGGAGGACTGCAAGTGGGCTGTGATGTGGGGGGGAATGGACTGGAAATGGGTTGTGATGGGGGGGAAACAGACTGGAAATGGGCTGTGATGGGGGGAGGACTGTAAATGGGCTGTGATGGCGGGGGGGGGGCAGACTGCAATTGGGATGTGATGGGGGAATGGACTGCAAATGGGCTGTGATGTTGGGGGGGATAGGACTGCAAATGGGGTGTGATGGTGGGAGGGAACAGACAAAATGGGCTGTGATGGTGGGGGGGGGGAGAAACTTGGACTGGAAATGGGCTGGTGAAGAGCTGGATTAGGACTGGAAATGGGCTGATGGGGGCTGGAATAGGACGATGTGGGCTGACGAGGGGGCTAGGATTGGAAATTGGCTGATGGGGGAGCTTAGAGTGGAAATGGACTGATGGGGGATTGGAATGGAACTGGAAAAGAGCATATGGGGGGCTAGGACTGGAAATGGGCTGATGAGGCACTGAAATAGGACTAGAAATGGGCTGATGGGGAGAATATGGACTGCAAATGGGTGATGGGCTGGAATAGGACTGGAAATGGGCTGATGGGGGCTGGAATAGGACTGGAAGTGGGCTGATGGGAGTTGGAATAGGGCTGGAAATGGGCTGATGGGGGATCTTGGAGTGGAAATGGGCTGATGGGGGGCTGGAATGGAACTGGAAAACAGCATATGGGGGGCTAGGACTGGAAATGGGCTGATGTGGAAGCTTGGGAGACTGGGACTAGAAGGGGGCAGATGCTGGGTGGGTCTAGAACTATAAGGGAGCTGATTTTGGGGGAGGACTAGAAAGGGATGGGGAATGAGAATGGAGAGGGGAAAAGATATTTTGTGTGGGAGGGAAGAAAAGTCTACGATGGGCCAGGTATTGGAAGAATAAGTGGAGATTGAGAATGGAAGGATGAAATTTGAGTGGATGATAAAGGAATAAGGAAAGAAATGGAGGAAAGAGCAAAAGGGGAAAGATCAGTATGTTAAAGCAGATATAGAGAAAAAATTTGAAAAAAAATCTAAAAGAGAAGAAAGGACAAATGGATAGCTCGTAGAAGACACAAAGAAACCAGAAGAAAGTGACTGGAGCAATTGCAACTGAAAAAGAAAATGCACAAGCAACAAAAGGTAGAAAAATACTTTTTTATTTTGACTTTATTAACTGGAATATATCAGCTCTGGGAAATGTGCATCATTAACGTCTTTTGTGTTTTGTTTAGTACAAGAAGAAATTAATTTATAGTTGTATTTCTCCAGTGTTGTTGTACATCCCAAGTTTGACTTTTGGGGTTCCCAGTTTAATTATTGTCTCCCTATTTCTAGATTGTGATCCCTTGTTCTTTGGTGACGGTCTATGTTCTGCATTTTAACCAAGCTGAGGTATTCTGTTCATGTAGTTTCTATTTGACCGTGTCACTTGTTCTCTTTCCCCAGTAGGCGATGCATTGGTATTCTCTGAGATGTATTGGTTTAATATCTGCAGTGTTGCCTTTTGATAGGTGGGGTTTGGTGCTTTGTGAGTCCTGGCAGAGCTGTTATGATTTGGTGGATTTGCTATGAGTTCTAAATGGTCAGTGTTTATAGTACTTCCTAATGGGCCTGGCAGTTGGCACTGGAATATAGTAACGTAGAAATCTGTTAGTCTTTCTTTATCCAGACACTCATTAAGAAGTATGTTTACTAAAAATGCATGTTAACATTATGCAAATAGTTATGCAAATGAGGCCCCCTATGCAAATGAGACCCCGCAATTAATCTCCGCACATGGCCCCGCACCCCCCTTGGGCCGCCCCTGGATAGCAGCACTACCAGACTCATGCAGCACCAAAGCAGGACTGCAAATATTACACCAATACATCTACTGAGAAAAGAGAACAAGTAGGACTGCTACAAACAAACTGCATGAACAGAATACCATAACTCAGTCACACACTCAAAACATAGACAGTCACCAAATATTGAACAAGGGATCACAATTTAGAAATACAAAGATAATAATTGAACTGAAAGCCTCAAAAGCAAAACTTGTACCAAAAACACTAGAAAAATAAAACTATAAATTCATTTTCTCTTGTACTGAACAAAACACAAGGAGATGATATTTGAAAGGTATTTACACAGTTTAGAGCCTTGTAAACCATATAATTTATTTTATATCCTGCTTTTCACTGGGTCAAAGTGGTCAATTGGGGGATACATTTAACATGAGGGGATATGAGACACATATGCTAATACTTACAGGGAACATGGGCAATGGAGGGTTAAGTGGCTTGCCCAAGACCACAAGAAGTGCCTATAGGACTAGAAATCCCAGTCCCTCTGGCCTGAGATTGCTGTCCTCAGGTGGGACTTGAACCCCTAGCCCTCTGGCCTGAAGTACCTTGTCCTAACCACTAGACCACTCCTCCCTCCATATAAATGCTGCTCAGCGGGATATTCAATGATTTTCTCCCCATACACCCTGATACTAACGGCTTAGCATCGGAGAGTGTCGTGGGTATTCTGGGGAGGAGTGGAAGTGGTGAGAGTCATTAAACGGGCAGTGGCTATATTTCATGCTGTCTGGATTGCGACCTGCAGCTAAAAGATAGGAGTAGCAAAAGTTTGTCTAACTTTTAGTCTCAGGGGCTGACCGGGCAGCAGGCAATATCGCCGCTGCCTGGTTAGCTACTGCGGCTGGGAGACTGTGTGGCAAACTCAGATATTCAATGCCAGGGCTGCATATGAACCTGGCATTGAGTATCTGGGGTTAAGTGTTGAAGCAGATGGCTATGCATCGTAGCGGCACATAGTCAGCATAATTCAATATCAGGCCCACAGATGTCAGTGATGTACATTTCTCAGAGCTGACAAACAGTATTTCAGTTATTAAATTCAAAATAAAATACTTTTTTCATTTCGGTATTTAATTTTTCAGTCACAATTGCCCCAGTTTCTACTTTCTTCGTGTGTTCTGTTAGCTTTCCATTGTCTGCTGTCCATTTGTCCTTTCTTCTCTCGTCTCCTATTTTTCCCCATTCTCTCTTTTCATCTGCCTCTGATGTATTGATCTTTCCCTTTTTGCTCTTTCCTCCATTTTTTTCTTTACTGCTTCTTCATCCACTCAAATTTCACCCCTCCTTAATCCTCCTTTGATTTTTCCTTATCGACTTTCCACCTGCTTCTCTAACCTTCAGCCCAGTCCTTCTCCCCAGCTCTCCCATTTCCTGTCTCACTCCTTTGCTATCCTTTTATTCCCTTCTGTCTTTTCATTCACTTCCTATTATCACATTTTCATTCTCTGTAATCACCATTATCCTCCTCTCACTCATCTCCTTGCCAACGTCCAATAATCTCTTACATAGTTCCACCATGCCCACTATCTCTTCTCTCTCTCTCACCATCTCAGTTCAGCAACTCCCAATTCCTTCAGCCTTCCCCTTTACCTCAAGGTCTAGTATCTTCCTCTTTCTCTTCCATCTCCCCAGCCCTTTATTTCCCTCCCTCCCCCACAGACCAACAGTTTTCTATCTCCTTCCCCTTCTCCATCCTCTCCCCCTCCAGTGGTTTGCCATCTCTCTTTTCTCCCCTCCCAGCCCAGCATCTTCTCTCTCTCTCCCCCTGTCCCCCCATCTCCAGTCCAATATACAGTATCCATTCTCTCTCATAACCCAAAATCTCCCTCTCTTTCTCTCTCTATCTACCTCCAATATCTTCCTTTCTCTCACGCTCTCTGTCACCACTCCCTCCACGTGCGAGCCATCACCAGCTTCATCTTTCTTTCTCTTAATCAGCATGCAACAACCAGTGCTGCCTGTAGCATTCTCTTCCAGTTCACAGTTCAGTATCCCTGCTCCTGGAAGTGAATGCTATGGGCAGCACCAACTTCTTTCGCTGTCTCAGAAAAAGAAATATAGAGCTGGGCAGGGCTTCTTTTGTGCCAATACACAACGGTACATTGTACCGGCACCTTTTCTGGGGGATGGCACTAACAGACCACTGGCAGCCGCCTCACGCTGCGTTAAAAAATAACAAAAAGCCTCAGTGATTTGTCCTCCCTGCCGCCACTACTTTTCCTATCTGCAGTAGCGGTGGGCATTGGATCTTAAACAATAACAACAACAAAAAAAGCCACAGGTCTTTTGTTGTGCTTGGAAGACCCGAAAATGTCTGCCCCCTCTGACGCGATACAATGCGTCAGAGGGGGCGGGCATTTGTAGGCCTTCCAAGAGTGGAGATGCAAAGACCAATGCTTTTTGTTTTTTAATATAAAGTTTGATGCCTGCTGCCACTACTGCAGGCACAGGAAAAGTGGCGATGGTGGCAATGTGGGGGTTGAATTGCTGGAAGGTAGATGCTGGATACCATGGGTAAGGTAAATGGCTGGAAGAGAGATATTGGATATGAAGGACTGGTTAATGGCAGGAAGGGAGATGATGGATACAAAGAGGAGGCAGCGGGCAGATGCAGGACACAAAATGGGGGAGTTGGGATGTGAAAGACAGATGCAGGATACCGGTAGGGGATGAAGGCTAAATGCTGGACATACTGTATAGTGGAGGGGTAGCAGATACAGAGTGGGCAGCATGAGGGGATAGAGGACAGATGGTAGATAGAAGTGGAGGGTAGAGCAATGGAGGGTAGATGTTGGACATGGGATGGAGAGCAGAGGCTCGATACGGGGCGAGGGCATAAGGGCATGAAGGGCAGATAATGCACATGGGGTGGAGGGTAGTTAGTGGATATAGAGTTGGGAGTGGAGGGTGGAATCTATATACCTTCACAGGTAGGGGTCATGAGGGTTGGAGGGCACATGCTGGACATGGGATAGGGGACATAGAGGGATGAAGGGCAGATACTGGATATGGGTTGGGGCATGGGGGCTAGGGACAGATGGTTGATGTGGGGGTAGAGGGATGAAAGGCAGATGATGGACATGGGATAGGGGGATAGGGGATAGGGGTATAGACGACATAGAGTAGGGGTGGAGGGCAGATGCTGGACACAAAGTGAGGCATGGAGGATGCTGGGCATGGGGAGATAGAGGAGATGCTGGACATGGGGTGGGAGGAGGGGAGATGCTTGACACAGGATGAGGGAGAGAGGGGGAATGCTCAACATGGAGGGGATAGGATGAGGAAAAAGGGGAGAGGTGCTAGATGCTGAAAGAGGGGGAGAAACAAGACAGGGCAAGAAAGAAGGGGAGAGATGTTAGACACAGGGAGGGCAGAAGAGAGAAATAGAAAGGAGAGAGTTAGTTAAAGACTGGGGAATAAGTGAGGTTACAAGATAGAGGGGGACTGAAAGGGCTGTGTTAAAGGTTGAGAAAAGGTAGAAAGATGCTGTAAAGAGATGGGATGATTGAGAACTGGATGGTAAGAAGGAAAAATGAAATTTGAGTTAATAGAAAAATATAAGAAAATTGAAAGAAAAAGATCAATATTAGAGATAGAAGGAAGTGAAGGAGACAGGAGAGGAGGAAATGGCAGATGGATGGATCCGAGACCCTAGAAGGCAAGTTAAGAGAAGAAGAGGAAAGAAGAAACCAGAGACTTGGATCAACATGATTAGAGAATAAAATGACTGCACAACAAAAGGTAGAAAATTTTTATTTTACATAGAAACATAGAAAAATGACAACAGAAAAAGACCACATGGCCTATCTAGTCTGTCCTTCCATAACAACAACTACAACAGTCCACTTTTTACCTTTAGAGATCCTCTGTGTTGGTCCCATGCTTTTTTGAATTCAGTTACTGTCCTTATCTCTACCACCTCCACTGGGAGACTATTCCATGGATCCACTACTCTTTCTGTAAAGAAATATTTCCGCATATCACTCCTGAATCTATCTCCCTTCACCCTCATCCCATGTCCCCTCGTAGCAGAACTTGCTTTCAATTGAAAGAGGCTCTCTCCCTGAACATTTATGCCACGGAGGAATTTAAACATCTCAATCATATCACCTCTATCCCGCCTTTCCTCTAAGGTGTACATATTAAGATCCTTAAGTCTGTCCTCATATGCTTTATAATGAAGCCCATTAATCATTTTAGTAGCAACCCTCTGCACCGACTCCATCCTGTTCATATCCTTTTGAAGGTGCGGTCTCCAGAATTGCACACCATACTCCAAATGAGGTCGCACCAAAAACTTATACAGAGGCATTATCACCTCCTTTTTTCTGCTAGCTATTCCTCTCCGTATGCACCCAAGCATCCTTCTAGCTTTTGCCGTCGCCTTTTCTACCTGTTTAGCTACTTTAAGATCATCAGACACAACCATGCCTAGGTCCCGCTCTTCTTTAGTGGACAAAAGTACTTCACCTCCTATACTGTATTGCTCCCTTGGATTGCTGCAGCCCAAATGCATGACCTTACATTTTTTAACATTAAATCCCAGCTGCCAAATTCTAGACCATTCTTCAAGCTTAGCTAGATCCCTCCTCATGTTATCTACCCCTTCCTGGGTGTCTACTCTATTGCAGATTTTGGTATCATCCACAAAGAGGCAAACCTTACCTGACAGCCCTTCCGCTATATCACTAACAAAGATGTTAAAAAGAATCGAACCAAGGACAGATCCCTGGGGCACACCACTGGTAACATCCTTCTCCTCAGAGTGAGCTCCATTTACTTGTACTCTTTGTCGCCTCCCACCCAACCAATTTCTAACCCAAGCAGTAACTTTAGGGTCCATCCCTAGGGTGCTCAGTTTGTTTATAAGTCGCCTGTGAGGAACAGTGTCAAAAGCTTTACGGAAATCTAAATACACCACATCTAGAGCTCTCCCTCGGTCCAACTCCCTGGTCACCCAGTCAAAGAAATCAATCAGATTTGTCTGACAAGACCTGCCTCTGGTGAATCCATGCTGCCTCGGATCCTGTAATCCGCTGGACTCCAGAAACCTCACTATTTTCTCTTTCAGCAGTGTTTCCAATAATTTACTCACCACCGAAGTTAAACTAACCGGCCTGTAGTTTTCAACCACATCCTTACTTCCGCTTTTGTGTAAAGGCACCACATGAGCCTCTCTCCAGTCCTTTGGCACCACTCCCGACTCCAATGAGGCATTGAAAAGGTTAGTCAGTGGAGTTGCTAGAACGTCCCCAAGTTCCCTCAGTATTCTAGGGTGTATCCCATCCGGTCCCATCGCTTTGTCTACTTTAAGTTGAGCTAGTTTCTCACGAACACAGTCTTCTGAAAATAGTTCAAGATGTCCCTCGCTTCTGTTTTTATTTGTGGGTGTTTTCTGAGGTCCTGCTCCTGGTTCTTCATCTGTGAACACAGAACAAAAGTATTTGTTAAGCAATTCCGCTTTATCCTTATCAGCTTCTATATATTCCCCCCCTGCATCCTTGAGTCTGACAATACCACTTTTGCCCTTCCTCTTCTCACTAATATATCTGAAAAATGTCTTATCCCCCCATTTTATTGCATTGGCTATTTCCTCCTCCTTTTGAATCTTTGCCTTCTTGACTACTTTGCTAGCTTCTCTAAGTTTTTCCAAATACAAATGCCTGTCTTCCTCTCTGTGATCTCTTGTATTTCATGAAGGCCTCCCTCTTTTTCTTCACTTGTTCAGCTACTTCCTTCGAAAACCATAGCGGTCTCCTGTTCCTTTTGCCTTTATTAACCATTTTAACAAAAAGGTTGGTTGCCTTTAAAATACCCCCTTTCAGTTTTGCCCAGTTTTTCTACATCCCCCAGCTGTTCCCATCCCACTAACGACTCCCTGAGGTATTGGCCCATCTTCGCAAAGTTAGTCTTCCTAAAGTCTAAGATCCTCACCTTGGAATGGGTTCTAACAGCCCTAGTCCTAATACTGAACAACACCATCTGGTGATCACTGGATGCAAAATGATCTCCCACTACAACATCATAAACACTTTCACCATTGGTAAGCACCAAGTCCAGTATGGCCCCTTCACGTGTGGGGTCTGTTACCAATTGCCTGAATAGTTCTCCCTGTAGAGAATCCAGGATCTCCTTACTTCTAGATGATACTGCAGCAGGAATGTGCCAATCAACATCTGGCATATTGAAATCTCCTATCAGTAGCACTTCCCCTTTCCTAGCAATGCTGCGTATGTCTTCAATTAACTCTCTGTCCACCTCTTCCTCTTGTGAGGGAGGTCTGTATATCACTCCAATGCAAATAGATTTCTCTTTCCCTCTTTCTAGTTTAACCCACAATGCCTCCTCTCTCCCTTTTAAGCTCTGTAATTCCAAAGCTTTAATAGTAGTTTTTACATATAGTGCCACTCCTCCTCCCCTTCTTCCTACCCTGTCCTTTCTGAATAAAGTATAGCCAGGTATAGTTACATCCCGGTCATGGTTTTCTGTGAACCACGTTTCTGTAACTGCCACTAAATCCAAGTCAGCCACTCCCACCAAAGCTTCAACTTCAGGGATCTTATTTCCCATGCTACGGGCATTAATACACACTGCTTTCCATATGTTACCCCTGTTACCCATTTCCATAAAGGTATTTAATGTATCACCTACCTGGGGGCTTTCTTCACCCATCCCCAACGAATCTAGTTTAAAGCCCTCTTCAGTAGATTAGCCAGTCTACTACCAAAGATGCGTTGACCTCTCTTGGACAGATGGATGCCATCTCTGCTTTGCAACCCTTGGAACAGCATCCCATGGTCTAGGAAACCAAAATTCTCTTGATGACACCATCCACGCAGCCATCTCCAGGATGTGAGCCTCTCTGCCTTGGCCTTTACCCTCAACAGAAACCCCAGTCCTTCTGGCCCAAGGTTGCTGTCCTCTAGTGGGATTTGAACCCCCAACCTTCTGGCCTGAAGTACATTGCCCCAACCACTAGGCCACTCCTCCACTCCACTATGTCCCTTTGTAGCAGAGCCTGCCTTTAATTGAAAGAGACCCTCCTGTGCATTTATGCCACGGAGGTATTTAAATGTCTCTATCATATTGCTCCTATCCCGCCTTTCCTCTAATGTATACATATTAAGATCTTTAAGTCTGTCCTCCTATGATTCATAACGAAGACCACTAACCATTTTAGTAGCCACCTCTGCACCGACTCCAACCTGCCTTTGTCCTTCTGAAGGTGCGGTCTCCAGAATTGCACACATTACTCCAAACAAGGTTGCACCAGAGACTTATACAGAGGCATTATCACCTCTATTTTTCTGCTGGCCATTCCTCTTCCTATGCACCTAAGCATCCTTCTGGCTTTTGCAGTCACCTGTTTAGTTACTTTAAGATTGTCAGACACAATCACGCCCAGGTCCTACTCTTCTTATGTGGACAGAAGTACCTCACCCTTTACACTGTATAGCTCCTTTGGATTTTTGCAGCCCAAATGCATGACCCTGCATTTTTTAGCATTAAATTTCAGCTGCCATATTCTAGACCAGTCTTCAAGTTCAGCTAGATCCCTCCTAATGTTGTTGACTCCTTCCTATGTATCTACTCTATCGTAGATTTTGGGATTGTCTGCAAACAAGCAAACCTTACCCAACAGTCCTTCCACAATATCACTAACAAGGATGTTAAACAGAATCGGACCAAGGACAGATCCCTGCGGCACACCATTGGTAACCTCCTTCTCCTCAGAGTAAGCTCCATTTATCTGTACCCTTTGTCGCCTCCCACTCAACCAATTTCTAACCCAATTAGTAACTTTAGGGTCCAACACTAGGGTGCTGAGTTTGTTTATAAGTTGCTTGTGTGGAATGGAGTCAAAGACTTAACTGAAATCTACACCACATGTAGGGCTCTCCAACTCCCTGGTCACCCAATCAAAGAAATCTATCAGATTTGTCTGACAAGACCTGCCTGGTATATCCATGCTGACTCGCATCCTGCAATCCACTGGACTCCAGAAACCTCACTATTCTCTCCTTTAGTAGCCTTTCTAATAATTTACTAACCACAGAGGTTAGACTAACCGGCCTGTAGTTCTCAATGTCATCCTTACGTCCACTTTTATGTAAATAGTCCAGATGTGCCCCTCTCCTGTCCTCTGGCACCACTCCTGACTCCAAAGAGGCATTGAAAAGGTCAGACAGTGGAGCCGCTAGAATGTCCCCACGTTCCCTCAGTATTCTTGGATGTATCCCATCTGGACACATGGCTTTGTCTACTTCACTTTATCACTTCACGGTGTGACTGCACCTAGAATATTGGATATAGTTCTGATTGCTGCATCTAAAAATGATATAGTGGAATTAGAAAAGGTACAAAAAAGGGCAACCAAAATGATAAAGGGGATGGAAGGATGCCCTTTAAGGAAAGCCTTAAAGGGTAGGGCTTTTCAGCTTGCAGAAAGATGAGGGGAGATATGATAGAAGTCTATAGAATAATGAGTGGAGTGGAATGATTAAACCTGAATCAGTTGTTTACTCCTTCAAAAAGTACTGTACAAAGACTAGAGGACATGCAATGAATTTACAAAGTAGTACATTTAAGACTAATTGGAGAAAACATTTTTTTCACTCAGTATATAATTAAGCTCTGGAGTTCATTGGCAGAAGATGTAGTAAAAGCTGTTAGTGTAACTCAGCTTTAAAAAGTTTGGACAAGTATCTGGAGGAAAAGTTAATCAAATATTACTAAAGTGACCTGGGATAAATCCATTGCTTATGTCTGGGATTAGCAGCATGGAATCTGCTTACCTTTTGAGATCCTGCCAGGTACTTTTGACCTAGATTGGCCACTGTTGGAAGCAGGATATTGACCTGATGGATCCAATATGGCACATCTCATGTTCTTAAGCACTGCATGAATTGAAGAACAAAAGGCTGTGCAAAGATTAGTTTTCATTCTACATGGGGGTGATATTGCCTATTTCACCAAGGTGTACCCTAAGGAAGTTAGTCTTTAGACCCAACTCTGAAAGATGTAGAAGATTTTCAATTAGCTTTTGTGTGGGGCAGGAAAAATGATTTAGGACCTTTCTCTCACAGCAAATGGTAAACCTCTTCCATTTAAAATCATATTACCTTTAGTGGAATCTCTCCTGCAATCCAGAATAATTCTCAACACACCAATCAGCAGGTTCAAGGAAGTCAAGGTTAGCCCCTCCACTTCCAAGTTATGAGGCCTAGGGACTGGATGTTGGGGTGCAACAGCATTCTCTGATAGTGCATGATTAGAGTAAGCAAACTGCCCAATCATATGGAATCCCTTATGGAGAGGTCACATGAGTGTTTTTTTTTAAAGTTCCATCAATTGAATACTGACTTCTGGTGACACAGCAGCCCCTGGATTGCCAGGCTTTTTCTTCCGAGGCAATGGAAGATAAAGTGACTTGCCCAAGGTCACAAGGAGTGCCAGTGTGTAAGGAGAGGCAAACTGAAACCTCATAGTTGCAGCCCAGGACCATGGATAACAGACAAGATGGTTCACAGAGAGCATAGAGAAGACTGGTAAAACAGACATATGCTGATTCTGTAAGAAAGAGCTGAAAATGGTTACTCATTTTATAGGTGGTTAAGGAGTTCTGATGGCAGAAAATTTAATATGGAATTGTTGTAATCACTACAACTTTGCTGTATTAGAAAAGCACTGGGATCATGACCCTAAGAGAATTATGGAGAATGCAGTAGTTCTCATAATTTAGGACATTCCCATTCTGACAGATAAGAAACTGGATATGAGGACACCTAATATAGTAGTAAAGTAGAAAAACACCAGAATGGCATTGATAGATGAGATGTTGGTTCTAAGCGATTAATCTATGAATTGCATGGAGAGGGAAAAGATCCTGAAGTACCAAGAAATGCAGTCAGAGAGCAAGAAAATGTGGCGGAAAGATATAGAAATAATTTCCCATCGTATTAAGAGCCACAGTCCTCATTAAGAGGAATTTTCAATCACCTCTTGATAAATTACCCATACATCTTATATCTTATGAACTCCAGAAGGAAGCTCTCTTTAGCAGAATTAAAGTATTGCCGAGCGTTAGCAGTAAATTTAAGACACTGAGATCATATTACACATACCCTGGCTTAGGAGTGAAGTTAATAACTGTCATGGACCGGTATATGCAAAACTAACCCATTTGGAGGAATTGCCCCAGAGATCCATAAGAAGAGAGAACCATGGTTGTTTGGTCCAATAGTCTATGAGAATGATGGTTTCCTAGTCTCTTGTGAGTTTCAGGAGCGTTTTCGCTAAGGGTGTTATTGAAGGATATACATATAGAAGACCCTCCCCCCCCCCAAGTCTAGCAGGCAGGTATCCAAGGCTATTTGGAGTAATCTGGGCTGTCAAGGTTAATTGGGGTGTATATAATAATGTCATCTGCGTAGATAGTGTATTGTATTTTGTGCTTCTTGATGATAGTGCAGATTGGTTGTATGTAAAGGTTAAATAATAGAGCGGAGAGAGCAGAGCCTTGTGGAACACCCTGTTTGGTTCTTAGTGGTTGGGAGGTGACAGGGCCACATTTGACTTGGAGATGTCTGTTCATGAGGTATAAGTTGAACCAGTTCAAGGTGGTGCCATATAGGCCAATATCCTGTAGTCTTGACTGAAGGGTGCTGTGGTCCACAGTGTCAAAAGCTGATGTGATGTCTATGAAAATCATGATGATGCCTCTCTTGACGTTGTCGATGATCTGAATCAGATTATCAAAGAGGTATAGCAGTAGGGTTTCGACACCATGGTTTGTCGGAAACCATGTTGATTAGGGTCCAGAGGGCCATGGCTGTCAATGTGATCTTGGAGTTGATGTTGAACCACCTTTTCAATAACCTTAGCCAGTAGAGGGAGACGAGATAGACCAGTAGGCAGCTGGATTGTTCTTATTTAGTGGGGATTTTTTTGGGATTGGCCGTATTGTCGCTAGCTTTAGAGTGTTTGGCATGATACCTAGGGTAAAGGAGTTATGCACCATGTTGTGGATGATGTGGATAAGTTCTTCCTTTACCGCTTTAATCCAGACCACAGGCATGGGTCTGTTGAGGCAGTGCTAGTGTTGAGTGAGGCGATGATGTGTGAGATCTGATCTGTCGATGGGATGCTGAACTTGTCCCAGATTTGGTTGGATGGTGGTGGCTTGGCGGTGGTGCTCATGGTCAGTTGAGGTGAGGCAGCAAATTTTTCTTGGAGGTAGTCTGCGAAGGTCTGTGGATCTATTTGTTCAGATTTCTCATGATTAGGTTCGTTGGTGAGGGTTTTCACTTTTTCAAATAGTTCTCTAGGTTTGTTGGAGGATTGAGAATCAGTTTTGTGTAGTATTCTCTTTTCTTTTGATTGATGAGGTTGTTATATTCCCTTTGCTTTGATAGGTATAGGTCCTGTGTGGTGGCTGATTTGGTACGTCTCCAGTGTTGTTCTATTTTTCTTAGAGCTCTTTTTACGTTTCAGATTTCCTTTGAGTACCAGGGGGTGGAACAGGTTTTGGTGCGGTGAGCATTGTAGGTCTTGAATTCAGTGGCTTTGGTAGCAGATGTGATGGTACTGTTCCGGTTATCGATTTGTTCGTTTATGTCATCAGTTGTGATCAAGTGGGGTAGAATGCTCTGTAGGAATTGGATCTTGCTAAAGCTTTTAAATCTCCTACATGTGGGTAGCTTGACTTGATGGCCTTTCAGACCTGCCCGTTGTAGCTCTATTTTTATTATATGATGGTCCGACCAGGGCACTGGTGTAATTGAGAAATTTGTGATGCTGTCTCTTTCTAGTAGGTTGTTGGGAGCGAAGATGAGATCAGATGATGATCCGTGTCTGTGTGTGGGGGCTCTGATCAGTTGAGTGTATTGCAGAGAGTCCATCGCTGTCAGAAAGGCTTCTGCATCTTTTGTCGTGGCAGATTTGAGGTTAAAGTCTCCAAGCACCAGCAGGGGTTTGTGGGTTGTGTTGACTGCACAGACAGATTCCAGTATGGAGGATAGTTCGTCTGGGGGGGGGGGAGGGGGGCATGAGGAGCTTTATAGGTGAGGCATAGGGCTAGGTTCCTGTTCTCAATGGCGATTGCATTACATTGACTTGTATTTGTGGTGGCTCGGGATTTGAGTTTTAGGTTGTTTCTTGCGATGATCAAAACTCCCCCTCCTTTCCTGTGTGCGTGGACAGTTGGATGCTGAGTGAGTGTGGGGGGGGGGGGTACTAACTGGTTGAGGAGCACATTGTTGGTGGGGGTGAGCCAAGTTTCAGTGATGCAAAGAATGTCAGGTTGCTGTGTTTCTATGTGGTCTGCTAGGGTATTGATCTTGTTTCTTATTGACCTGGCGTTAATGAGTTCTATGGAGATGGGCAGAAGCATGTTGGTGGTTCCTAGTGCCTTGTGTGGGTGGGTGCGGGTGCCTGCTCTGGCTTTTATGAGATCTCTTTGACTGGGATTTTTGCATGTGTGCTGCATAGTTTCATGGAGGGAAAGAGTATATATGTGTTGTAGTGGTGGTAACCATGGAGTGTTTGTGGAGATGTAGTGGGTGGGTGTGTGATAGGGAAGGGGTTGAGTGAGGAGGAGGGCTATGGGCAGGAAATGCGCTGCAGCCATAATTGTGTTTAGGTTGGTTACCTTGAGAGGTGTTCAGATTACGGTCCTTCGATCGTTGATTATGTTCTTATTTCTGGCGTTCGGGTCTCTGTCGGTCGTCGCTTTGAGGGTTGGAGCCTTCCGTCGAGGAGGTTTTGGTCTGCTTGATATTGTTGGGGTAATGGTGCGCTCGCCTCCATGCCCCGCCAAAGGGCTATGCCAAAGGGCCCTCTGGCGAGGCCCTCCAGCGCGGGCCCACCCAGCACGGGCGCACCTGACAGCCGTGCAACCTTTATGATGTGTCCTCTCTCCTCCCACAGCCCCGATTGGGCTGGAGTTTCTGAGCGGGAGGAAGCAGAGTTCCCGTTCAGGTGCTCAACCCCGATTGGGGAGCTTTGAAGATGGTAGCGTGTGGGGAAGGTCTGCTTTTGCTCCTAACGGCGGCGCAACCTTTATGGTGTGTCCTCTCTCCTCCCACAGTCCAGAAACAATACTAATAGAGGAAACCCTTGATGCCATATTGAAAATATCATAGGTTGCTCGGATAATGTATTTTTCACACTCCTTCTCTTTGCCCACTAGCAAATGGAGTTGCTTGGCAGAGATAGTCTGCAAACTCCTGCATGTCATGCATGATGTTCTGCAAAAGCATGCCCATAAAGAGATGATAGGACATTATGTGGAACGTGAGCATAGTTTTCTGAAAGAAAACTTTCTCTCAAAAAAACTCCAGAGTCCAAGTCTCTCCCTGGAGATACTGAAGAGTGCATTTTGGAGCTCTGGGCTCTTTTGAGAGTGGACTCAACTACCATGGAATGGTGTGGTAATTGTAGCTTCTCATATTTAGAAGCCTTCTGATCTTGATACATGGATTTGACTTTCTTATTAATCAACACCTACTGGGCAAACGAGATGGACCATATTGGTCTTTATCTGCCGTCATATACTATGTCCCCCATATCTTCCTCTGTACATCCTTAAGGATTTTATGAACTAGCACTGTCACAGCTTCCTTAGGGCGATCAAGAAATTGGAGGATTTCCAATGCTTCAGTCCTGGTTCCTCCTTCTCTAACTTAAACTGAATGGATTTAGACATTTCTCTTACAACATCAATGAAGGAAAGCTCCTCAGGAGGTGATTCCTTCTCTCATGAGGGGAAGCGAGGTCTGATGGCAAGTCTGGAGATTTATTTTCCAAGAACACATCCAAGTCATACTTAGGCACCTAGAGATGCTCAGATTCTGACCCAGAAAAGTACTCCAAGGAAGTCTGAGCCACTGTTTGACATGACTTCTGCTCCTCTTGGGGAGTGGATCTTGATGGAGAGTGTTGATACACCGATAGTCTCTTATATCTCCATGAGGTCTCCTCTTTCAATACCATGGAGATGGATACTGACTGGGCAGACACCAGAATTGAGGCCCTTTGATACCTTGGTGACAATGTCTTTTCCCTTACCCTGACCCCCCCTCCGGTGGTGATGGCTGTCAAATGACCCCCATGAACCCTAGTGGTAGTCTTACAGTGCTACCACCAGGGAGTGATTTGGTAGTAGTATCGCAAAACTACTACTAAGGGTCATGGCACCATTTTGACAGCCACTGTTGCTGGGGCACGAGCAGAAGGGGACTGCTCCTTCCTGTGCCCATTGAGATGCCATGGAGCCCCCCTGTAAGACCTGGAGGGGCACAATGAGTGGGGGGAAGGATCAGGGTTAGGGCCTTGTGGAGTGGTCTTATGTGGGGGGTGGGGGGTGGGGGGGGGCTTGAATAGTTGACCTTGCTTTCCGGTGAGTGGTCTGATCTGGGGGAATGATTGGTGATGATGTTATTTTTGAGGGGATTGATTGGTGGAGGTTGGGATCTGTTATTCACGGTGGCAGGACATTGTGAATGCTGTCACTCTCTTCTTGCCATACTCCTATGGTGTCAGGCCTATATTCTCTGCCTTGGCAGGAAGTCTGAGTGCTCCCACCTCTTTGGTAAGTGTTTGTTCTGTCTGGTAAATGCAGGCCAGATATTGGGCATATCCTGGCATTTACCAGACCAAGTGGCACTTAACACACCTTAACTTTTGCTGTTAAGATGCAGTAAGTGCATACATTTACAGCACTTTTGTTAAAGAGCCTTATATTTAGATTTGTCCACATATACTTTAAGGCAAAGACATTTTAATAGGTGACCTTTGGACTGACTTAATCAAATTTGACTATTTTTATTTATTTGTTTAAAAATATATGAGTCACCCAAGCAATAATCTGAGAGGCTAACAATATATATATAGATAATAAAAACAATGAGAAGTATAAAAAAATACAACAAACAAAAAATAAAACAAAAAAATACCTTATCCTCATCAGCATAATACTGATGCTTTTCTGCCTCCCCTATTAGAAAGCTTTTCTAAAAAGAAAAGTTTTCAGTTGCTTCTTAAATGTGGGCAATAACCTTAGCTCTCTCGGTAACCTATTCCATTCAGTAGGACCAGCAACCACAAATCAGTGCTGCCTAATGTTTATCAGTCACAAATGCCTGACTGCAGGAATTTGCAACAAACCAGTCTCCCTTGACCTAAGTGTACAATTTGTTTATGCAGACTTAAAACAACCTTAATATACAATGGAGCATCACCAACCAAAGTTTTTTGAATCTGTGTTATAATCTTAAACTTTACTCTCCATTTCTCCAAGGCCCAAAGAAGCTTGAAAGAACTGAAGTAATTATGTACTCAGATTTAGATAATCCAGTTAAAAGATGTGCAGCTGACTTTTGCATAAGCTTTAATGATCTTAAGGTAGCATCTGCTTACCCTAAATATAGTAAAGAGTATTACACAATAGTCTAGTTGTTATGGTACATGAAGCTGCAAAACAGCATGAAAGTCTTCCACAGCCACTTCAGTTTAAGAAGCAAAAGTAGATTAAATTAAACTGATTGATTTACTTTCCTATCCTGGGGCTTCATCAACAATGATGGGCTCAAGATTATCCCTAAACACCATGATGCTCCCTAAAATGTAGCTGTGTAGGGAAACTCCTCTCTTGGTGTCCAGCTCGAGAACACCAGTTCCATCTTTCTAATATTAATTGCTAGTCTATGCGTTGTCATCCAATCCTCTAGTGCTTCTAGAAAATGCACAGTACTTTCTAGGGTAACCTGAATGGTTGAGGAGACTGGTTGGAAAAACTGTACATTATCAGCACATACACGATACCGAATGCCTAGTTGTGCTAGAAATTTAGGCAATGAAAATTAGTTGGAACAATGGTTCCTAGTTTCCACCTTCTGGGAGTGATCTTGGAAAAAAGAATGAAATCACTCAAGAGCTGATCCAGTAATACCTAATTAGCCATACAGCTAAATTTTGAATGGGATATGGTTCATTGGAAGATCCGTGAGGAGCAAGTTGCAGTAGTCTAAGTGGAAGGTGTAGAGTGGTAGTGTCTTCGGAAAGGAAGGGATGAATTTTACTGATGTTATAGAGAAATAAATGACAGGTTTTAGCTATCTGTTGAATAAGTGCAGAAAAACAGAGGGAGGAGTCAAATATGTCTCCAAAGATACAAGTTGAGGAGGTAGGGAGGATGACAGAAATAGAGAAATGGGAAAAAGGAGAAGTGGGTTTAGGGCACAAGATAAAAAGCTCTGTCTTGTCCATATTCAGTTTCACATGGTAGTGAGATATCCTGATAGCAATATCAGAAAAGCAGGCTGATATTTGGGCCTGGATTCCTGGTGAAATTTCTGGTGCAGAGAGGTATATCTGGGAGCTATCAATGCAAAAATGGTATTGAAAACCATGAGAGGAGATCAGATCACCAAGGGAATGAGTACAGTGAAAGAAAAGAAGAGGCCCCCAAGACAGAGCCCTGTGGTGCACTGACTGATAGTGAGAGAGCAGTGGAGGAGGATTCACCTGAACTTACACTAAAAATGCGATGTGAAAGAGAAAAAGAAAATCATGACAGAATGGAGCACCAAAATGCAAGTGAGAACAGCATATCAAGAAGAAGGTGGTAATCAACAGTATCAAAAGCAGTGGATAGGTCAAGAAGGATAAGGAGTAAAGACCCTAGAATTTGGCCAGAAACAGGTCACTGGAGACTTTGGCAAGGATGAATGTAGAATTTAGAGGATGAAGGCCAGATTGGAGTGATCAATCACAGCTTGAGATGAAAGAAGTCAAGAACAGCACATTTGATTAGACTGTATGTGAAAGGGAGGAAGGAGATGGGATGATAACTGCAAAGGCAGATAGGGTCCAGAGAAGGTTTTATGAGGAATGGTGCAATCCAGCAAGTTTGAAGGCATCAGGAACAGTTGCAGTGGAAAGTGCTAGGTTGAGGCTAAAAAATTAAAGGCAAAAAAGGTAACCTTCAAAAAATTTAAAAGACTGTAAGAAGAGGAAGTCAGAAAAGAATACTGGATAGATCTCAAAGGGACAATGAAAGAAATAGAAACATAGAAACATAGAAACATGATGACAGAAAAAGACCACATGGCCTATCTAGTCTGTCCTTCCATATCAACAACTACAACAGTCCACTTTTTACCTTTAGAGATCCTCTGTGTTGGTCCCATGCTTTTTTGAATTCAGTTACTGTCTTCATCTCTACCACCTCCACTGGAAGACTATTCCACGGATCCACTACTCTTTCCGTAAAGAAATATTTCCGCATATCACTCCTGAATCTATCTCCCTTCACCCTCATCCCATGTCCCCTCGTAGCAGAACATGCTTTAGATCTTCCAAAGCCAGCACCAGCAACAGGTCTTTTTCATATGTAGCACCAACACTATGGAACCAACTCCCACCAGAGCTACGAGCTAGCAGTGATCTGACAGACTTTAGAAAAAAGCTCAAAACACACATATTCCAAAACCATTTCAATCTGATCTAATTCCACGTATGCAACACAGGAAGCCTATCTTGTATGAATGTAATATGTAAAGGCTTATATGTACATATGTAAATGACTTCCCCTATAACTAAGAAACGTTAATTCTGTGTGATCTGTAAATGACCTCCCCATAACTAAGAATTGTTAACTCTGTGTGATCTGCTTCTATAACCAATCTGTATGCATACAAAATTGTACCTGCCTTGATTCGGCAGTTTCTCAATATAATCCTACCTGCTTCTGATCGCTGGAAGGAGCGGGATACAAATACTTGCTAAATAAATAAAATAAAATAAAGAGGCTTTCTCCCTGAACATTTATGCCACAGAGGTATTTAAACATCTCAATCATATCACCTCTATCCCGCCTTTCCTCTAAGGTGTACATATTAAGATCCTTAAGTCTGTCCTCATATGCTTTATAATGAAGCCTACTAATCATTTTAGTAGCCACCCTCTGCACCGACTCCATCCTGTTCACATCCTTTTGAAGGTGCGGTCTCCAGAATTGCACACTATACTCCAAATGAGTTCGCACCAAAGACTTATACAGAGGCATTATCACCTCCTTTTTTCTGCTAGCCATTCCTCTCCGTATGCACCCAAGCATCCTTCTAGCTTTTGCCGTCGCCTTTTCTGCCTGTTTAGCTACTTTAAGATCATCAGACACAAGCACGCCTAGGTCCCGCTCTTCTTTAGTGGACAAAAGTACTTCACCTCCTATACTGTATTGCTCCCTTGGATTGCTGCAGCCCAAATGCATGACCTTACATTTTTTAACATTAAATCCCAGCTGCCAAATTCTAGACCATTCTTCAAGCTTAGCTAGATCCCTCCTCATGTTATCTACCCCTTCCTGGGTGTCTACTCTATTGCAGACTTTGGTATCATCTGCAAAGAGGCAAACCTTACCCGACAGCCCTTCCGCTATATCACTAACAAAGATGTTAAAAAGAATGGGACCAAGGACAGATCCCTGGGGCACACCACTGGTAACATCCTTCTCCTCAGAGTGAACTCCATTTATTTGTACTCTTTGTCGCCTCCCACCCAACCAATTTCTAACCCAAGCAGTAACTTTAGGGTCCATCCCTAGGGTGCTCAGTTTGTTTATAAGTCGCCTGTGATTAACAGTGTCAAAGGCTTTACTGAAATCTAAATACACCACATCTAGAGCTCTCCCTCGGTCCAACTCCCTGGTCACCCAGTCAAAGAAATCAATCAGATTTGTCTGACAAGACCTGCCTCTGGTGAATCCATGCTGCCTCGGATCCTGTAATCCGCTGGACTCCAGAAACCTCACTATTTTCTCTTTCAGCAGCATTTCCAATAATTTACTCACCACCGAAGTTAAACTAACCGGCCTGTAGTTTTCAACCACATCCTTACTTCCGCTTTTGTGTAAAGGCACCACATGAGCCTCTCTCCAGTCCTTTGCACCACTCCCGACTCCAACGAGGCATTGAAAAGGTCAGTCAGTGGAGTTGCTAGAACGTCCCCAAGTTCCCTCTGTATTCTAGGGTGTATCCCATCCGGTCCCATCGCTTTGTCTACTTTAAGTTGAGCTAGTTTCTCACGAACACAGTCTTCTGAAAACACAGGTACACTAAAAAATATATTTTTTAAACTGCCTCTAATGTTTCGATTGATTTTTACGTTTTTTGGTGTGCTGAATCCAAATCTGGTAACCAATTTGCTCCATCATGTACAGATTTTATGCTACATTGGGTTAGCAGTTTGAGGTGAACGTTTCACATTGAGTGCGATCGAGATAAAAGTTTCTTGGATGAATTCTTTATACTAATTGTTTAGTAGTTATTCAAATAAGAATAAAGAAAATTGTAACAAGGCAGCACATAAGAATAGAGTAATGTCAACAAAACACACTGTGATGGTAGCAAAATTGTCTGCACTTAAAACAGCCACATACATGTGCACAAACATTGAGCATATAAGAGCGAGGTTAGACACAAAGCAAAGCAAAGAAATGTGCAAAAAATGTTGTACAGGTATGTATGTAAGAATAGAAAACGCAAACCGCACCATTGCAATACATGAAGACAAACACCTGATGGTGTGAAAATAAAATTCTAATAAATGAGATCCGACACTCTGGTAATAACTAGCAAATTTTTATTTCAAAGTTTAGTAAAAACACGATATTTGTCAACACAGTTTAGATTTTAAAGTCATTCTTGGGTCAATCAATCTCCTGGTGGGCCCGTTTCTTCTTCCCCCGAATGCTTCTCTTGGTGCGCTGCTTGGCGTATTTTTCATCTGGGGTTTCCCGCAGCAGCAACCAGCAGAAATCAGCCATCATAGTGGTGTTCCATCTTCCTTGGTACCTTCTCTCTGCGTCCTTGATGTCCTGGTGAAACCTTTCACCTTGTTCTTCACTGTATGCCCCCAGGTTTTCGGGAAAGTAGTTCACATGGGAGTGCAAGAAATGGACTTTCAGGCTCATGTTACAGCCTTGTTCTTTGAAGGCATTAAGCATCCTGGCAACAATATCCTTATAGTTCTCATCCCGCCTGTTCCCCAAGAATTTGAGAACAACATCCTTGAAGGAATCCCAGGCTTCTTTTTCCTTCTCAGACATCGTTTCAGCGAATGCTCCATCTGAAATGAGTTTTCCTTATATCAGGGCCAACAAACACTCCTTCCTTTAGCTTTGCTTCAGAAAGTCGGGGGAACTTTGAGCAAAGGTACCGAAAGCACTCACCATCTTTTGGAAGGGACTTGATGAATTGCTTAATGAGACCCAACTTAATGTGGAGAGGTGGTAATAGAATTTTATCACGAGGTAACAAGCTCTCATGAAGAACATTTTTCTCACCGGGTCTCAAATACTCCCGAATTGGCCAGTCTTTTTTCCCCCAGTGTAGGTCGCGGGCCCGGCTATCCCACAAGCAAAGGAAGCAGGGATATTTGGTGAAACCGGATTGCTGCCCTAATAGCATGGATAGAATTTTAAAGTCTCCACAAATCATCCACTTATGCTCATCATAACGAATCTTCTGAAGAATCAGGGCCAAATTCTCGTATTTTTCTTGGAGAATAACAGAGTGAGCAATAGGAACTGAAGCGAATGTGTTGCCATTATGAAGAAGAACACCTTTTATGCTGTCTTTTGACGAATCAATGAACAGCCGCCATTCAGCAGGATCATACTTGAGTTTAAACTTTTCCATCACTCCGTATATATCGTTGCAAAATACCAAATCTTCCTCTTTGCTGAAATACTTCAAAAATTGTGTCTCGCGGTTGCGGTACCAATAAAAAGTTGTTCCTGGTGACAATAGATTTTTCTGTTTAAGCCGAGAACCTAGCAGTTGGGCAGCATCTTTTGGGAGTCCTAAATCCTGGACTAAATAATTCAATTCAGCTTGAGAGAAAAGTTCAGGTTTCGGATCTGGTTCAGTTTCAAACTCGGAAGTACTGGACTCATCGGGAAAAGCCATCTGATGAGTCTCATCATGATCAGAACCGTCCACACAAATATGATCCAAAGATTTTGGTGGTTCAGGCACAGGTACTTCGTTGCTATGAGGCATAGGCCTAATTGCTGAGGGAAGGTTGGGGTAACTTATTACGTTCTTATTTTTTAAGTTGTATCCCTTCACAATGCAAGAGCAAAAATAGCAGTCACTGCTGTGGTCTCTTTGTTCACACGCCACATCATAGGTATTCCGAAACGAAATGCTTGTTTTTTACCTTTCATCCATAAGCGTAGATCTTCCTCACATGTCTTGCACACTTTGTGAGGAGCCCACAGTTTGTCTTGATCGCCTAACTTCAAACCGAAATAGGCGAAATATACTTTTTTAATAAATGCAGAAATGTTCCTCTGCCGCTTTTTCACGGTATATTCCCCACAAATAAAACAAAAACTGTCCGGAGAGTTGACACAACCTCTGGCTCTGTGAGCCATCACAAATACACAGCACTGCAAACTACAACTGTGGTGAACCACTTCGGAATAAAGCTGGATTACGACTGAGCAAGCAAAAGGTAATAATGAACTTGCAAGAAACTGAAATTTGACAGGAACGTTCATGTCGCAACCACCGTGTTTGAGCGAGCGAATGAGGCGAGGCGAACAGGAAAGAACATGCGCCAGCGCGAGTACTGGATTTAGCCCCCCGCCTCCCAATTGTCCTGTTAATGTATAAAATGAATACAAAACACTCTAAAATATCATGAGGGAGTGTTCTAGTTAGTTAACCATTACAACCTCTATTTTGGGCCAAGAAAATAAACTGCAGTCGGCTAAAAAGAAATTATGTGAACATTCCTTATATGGGTAAGAAATCTAATTTTGCAAGAAAACGTGACGTGATGGAACATTTTGGCTATTTTTCCTGGATTCAGCACCCCAAAATCTATAGGAATCAGTTGCAAAACTGGAGGCAGTTTTTTGGTAGTGTACCTGTGAAATTGTTCAAGATGTCCCTCGCTTCTGTTCCTATTTGTGGGTGTTTTCTGAGGTCCTGCTCCTGGTTCTTCATCTGTGAACACAGAACAAAAATATTTGTTAAGCAATTCCGCTTTATCCATATCAGCTTCTACATATTCCCCCCCTGCACCCTTGAGTCTGACAATACCACTCTTGCCCTTCCTCTTCTCACTAATATATCTGAAAAATGTCTTATCCCCCCATTTTATTGCATTGGCTATTTCCTCCTCCTTCTGAATCTTTGCCTTCTTGACTACTTTGCTAGCTTCTCTAAGTTTTTCCAAATACAGATGCCTGTCTTCCTCTCTCTGTGATCTCTTGTATTTCATGAAGGCCTCCCTCTTTTTCTTCACTTTTTCAGCTACTTCCTTAGAAAACCATAGCGGTCTCCTTTTTCTTTTGCCTTTATTTACCATTTTAACAAAAAGGTTGGTTGCCCTTAAAATATCCCCTTTCAGTTTTGCCCACTGTTTTTCTACATCCCCCAGCTGTTCCCATCCCACTAACGACTCCCTGAGGTATTGGCCCATCTTCGCAAAGTTAGTCTTCCTAAAGTCTAAGATTCTCACCTTGGAATGGATTCTAACAGCCAAAGTCCTAATACTGAACCACACCATCTGGTGATCACTGAATGCAAAATGATCTCCCACTACAACATCAGACACACTTTCACCATTGGTAAGCACCAAGTCCAGTATGGTCCCTTCACGTGTGGGGTCTGTTACCAATTGCCTGAATAGTTCTCCCTGTAGAGAATCCAGGATCTCCTTACTTCTAGATGATACTGCAGCAGGAATGTGCCAATCAACATCTGGCATATTGAAATCTCCTATCAGTAGCACTTCCCCTTTCCTAGCAATGCTGCGTATGTCTTCAATTAACTCTCTGTCCACCTCTTCCTCTTGTGAGGGAGGTCTGTATATCACACCAATGCAAATAGATTTCTCTTTCCCTCTTTCTAGTTTAACCCACAATGCCTCCTCTCTCCCTTTTAAGCTCTGTAATTCCAAAGCTTTAATAGTAGTTTTTACATATAGTGCCACTCCTCCTCCCCTTCTTCCTACCCTGTCCTTTCTGAATAAAGTATAGCCAGGTATAGTTACATCCCAGTCATGGTTTTCTGTGAACCATGTTTCTGTAACTGCCACTAAATCACTGGATGCAAAATGATCTCCCACTACAACATCAGAAACACTTTCACCATTGGTAAGCACTAAGTCCAATATGGTCCCTTCACGTGTGGGGTCTGTTACCAATTGCCTGAATAGTTCTCCCTGTAGAGAATCCAGGATCTCCTTACTTCTAGATGATACTGCAGCAGGAATGTGCCAATCAACATCTGGCATATTGAAATCTCCTATCAGTAGCACTTCCCCTTTCCTAGCAATGCTGCGTATGTCTTCAATTAACTCTCTGTCCACCTCTTCCTCTTGTGAGGGAGGTCTCTATATCACCCCATGCAAATAGATTTCTCTTTCCCTCTTTCTAGTTTAACCCACAATGTCTCCTCTCTCCCTTTTAAGCTCTGTAATTCCAAAGCTTTCATAGTAGTTTTTACATATAGTGCCACTCTCCTCCCCTTCTTCCTACCCTGTCCTTTCTGAATAAAGTATAGCCAAGTATAGTTACATCCCAGTCATGGTTTTCTGTGAACCATGTTTCTGTAACTGCTACTAAATCCAAGTCAGCTACTCCCACCAAAGCTTCAACATCAGGGATCTTATTTCCCATGCTATGGGCATTTATACACACTGCTTTCCATATGTTACCCCTGTTACCCATTTCCATAAAGGTATTTAATGTATCACCTACCTGGGGGCTTTCTTCACCGATCCCCAACGAATCTAGTTTAAAGCCCTCTTCAGTAGATTAGCCAGTCTACTACAGAAGATGCGTTGACCTTTCTTGGACAGATGGATGCCATCTCTGCTCTGCAACCCTTGGAACAGCATCCCATGGTCTAGAAAACCAAAATGCTCTCGATGGCACCTCTCTGCCTTGGCCTTTACCCTTAACAGGGAGGATTGAAGAGAACACCACCTGTGCACCTAACTGCTTCACCCTCTGTCCCAGAGCCATGAAGTCACTTTTGATACGTTCCGAGGTATACCTGGCAGTATCATTTGTTCCAACATGGATTAGCAACATTGGGTAATAGTCAGTGGGCTTGATGAGTCTCGGCAAACTCTCCGTAACATCTTGGATTTTGGCACCAGGCAGACAGCATACCTCTCTGGACATCAAGTCTGGTCGGCAGATGGATGCCTCAGTACCCCTCAGAAGAGAGTCTCCAACCACCACTACCCTTTGTTTCCTTCTGGTCACTGATTCTGCAACTTTGGGGTACTTGAGCTCTGGTTCTTCCCTTTCCAGGGATGCTTTCACCTCCTCCACTTCCAGGGCTGCATAATGGTTCTTCAATTCAAGGGCTGGAGAAGTTGGATTGGTGATTTTGCAGGCCCTGGTGACTTGTGTCCAACCATCGACATTCTGTTGGCACCCATCTTCTCCTGTGCTGGAGAGCTTGGTTGCTGCAAGAAGTATCTCATCAATGTACTTCTCACTGTCTTGAATGCTCCTCAGCCTCGCCACCTCCTCTCTGAGTTCCTCCACTTGTTTCCTCAGAGCTTCAGCATGCAGGCACCCTGCACATGGAACTGGATGGCAAAAGCACAAGGAGAATTAAAAATGGCTAATGATGAAAAGTGTGATGACAAGGCTTTTTTTCTGGAACACTGGGGAGAGGAGGAAGGCCAGAAATGGAATTATAAGACTGAAAAATACTGAGGACCATTGTGTGGAGAATGACAAGGAAAAAGCACCTATGGGCACCAGAATCTTAAATCCATCCCTGGCCTTCAAACTTCCAGAGACGCCATTGAAGTGGTTAACAATATAACAATCTACTACAATAAAAACATAATCTGATTGCAGCCATGATCTAACCACTTGGGAGGTGTTGTCAATCCCAGGAGTTCATGGGCTGAAAGCAGAAGGCTAAATTTGGCACTTACTCTGCTGGGGATAGGGTGCAGCTGTGTGATGCTCAATGTTTCGATTTGCCATTGCCAGGCCATCGAAATCCAGGGCTGGTTTATTGGAGGATGGAGGCATGAATGGAGGTTTGCATTCCCCCCTGAAACAGAGCATCATATTTTCCCCTGAGGAGCAGAAGCTCCCTCCAGATCCAGCTGCAGAGCATGATGTTGCCAGTGGGGCAGTGGAGGTGACTGGCATTTCATCATGCAGTGAGGCGGTAGCAGGGAGCTAGTCACCAGAAATTCTGTTGGCAGTTGAGAACTTGACTGGAGGGGTAGGGCATGATACCCTGGGGGACAATGAGGTTTTTTTTCACTAGGAGCAACTGTGGGGGAACATCATCCTCTACCAGTTTGCAGTCCATGGCCCAGAGTTGGAGCTTTCAGTCCGTGAGACCAGCCACCTTTACACTTGAGGAAATCTGAACATTGTAGTAAGCCTTGGTCAGTCTTTGACACCACAGCTTTTGGGGATCCCAGACAAGTGCAAAATTCTCCAATTCAACAAGAAACTCTTTCATTGAAAGTGAATGGTAATGAAGATAATGTTAGATCTCTACAGGTAGCTCGGGATACCTTTGTTCAGGATAATATGTTCTTGTGGGGGAAAATAGAGAATCATGAGAACACAAATAGAAGGTGTAACATTTGCTCTATAAATTTTCCTCAAGTCTAAAGGATTTGTCTCTTGGAGATGTATAAAAGATATGTTTTTGAAGTTCTGAAGATGCCTTTGGCTTCTATACCCCCTCTTATAACAGCATATTAATTCTCTCCTTTTAAAAAGGAGGAAGTAGAAGAAGGTCAAGCTTCAGGAAAATTGGATTTGACTGATTTTCTTGAAACCTCTGACTTGGAGTTGACAGTTGCATCAACTGTTAATTTCATTTGTTTTGGATTTTGATAGGGATTGGTTTATGAAATTATTCTTTCATCATAACGGTGTTTTGTTTTTGGGTTTAAAAATTTGCGTGTAGCCTGATGTTGCAAAAGCAACTCAGAAGAAGCATAAGCAGTTCTTATGAGACCTTGGGTTTTGCAGATAGCTGCCAGGTTCTTTCTTAAAAATCCATGTAAATGTATTTATTGTTCGATATAGAGATTTGACATGTGGTTTTTTTGAACCACCAAAGCTGACCATGTTTGTGAGTGACAAGGTGGTGGTCCCTGGGTCTGGATGATATCTGGATCTGGATGATATAATAATAATATTATTATCTAATATTATAAGAGTTTGATTTAACTAAGTTCTGTTCCATGTAAAACAGCAGAGCTATGCTGTTACGTTTTTTGTTACCTGTAAACCGTCTTGAATTGATGAAAGACGGTATATAAAAACTGTTAAATAAATAAATAAAATAAATCTCCACCCTGGCATTTCCGCATAGACAGTATATAATATAATGCAGCTGATTGTGTGCCTGGTTTTGATTTTGTTCTTTTTTTAGATGAGAAATGTATCTTTTCCTTGGTATCCTCCTTTTTTCTTGGGATTCTCTTCATAACTGTATAACTGTGGACTGATTTCATTTTTTTACCTTTTTTTTTTTACTTTTGGAGATTTCCTAAACCTGTAATAGTGTTGATATTTTCTTAGCTTACTCTAAAGGTAAAAAGGGGACTGTTGTAGTTGTTGATATGGAAGGAAAGACTAGATAGGCCATGTGGTCTTTTTCTGTCATCATATTTCTATGTTTCTATGTTACTCATATGAATTTTTCTGTTTTCAAGTTTGTAACTTGAATGTATCTTGCCAAAAATGGATACAAATAAAATTAAAAAAAAACAACAACATAATCCACAGTACATTAAAAACACAATCATCCCCTCCCAGTTCCTTCCCATCCTCTTACATGCTCTGTACAAAAGCAACAGAGAACACCCATCCTACTTGGTACCAGCAACCTACTTGAGAAAAAAACAAGTTTTCAATCTTCTGTGAAACACCCTATAATTTACTTTCTGTCCCAGCCCCTCTGGCAACTTATTCCATAATTCTGAAATCACCACAGAAAATACCCTAGATCTTAATGTCACCTGTCGAAACTGGTACCACCAGATAAGCCCCTTCATAGACCACAACTCTCTATTAGACATATGCCAGTTCTATTTCTTAGCCAAGTAACCTGTGCCTACAAAACGCAAAATGTCAAACAGAATAACTTAAATCAAAACCTTGCCTGTATTGGCAACCAATGTAATCCATTCAACAAAGGTTGCACTGAGACCCAACTTGATTGCTTAGAAACGACCCTGGCCATTACATTCTGTGCCACCTGCCGGCAATGATACAGCAGACCTGGCAGGCCTTTATACATCTCATTACGATAATCTAAAACTGGAAGCACTGACACCTGTACTGCAAACTGAAACATTTTGGTTATGGAAAAGGCTGTAACCTCTATATACTTCTCAATTTTTTCAAAATAGACTGCACACTTTTTGTCGCTTGCCCTTCCCCTGTCAATATCTGATCCAAATAACACCCTAACTTCCTAGGGCCCAAATTTCAAAGGCCTTAACATGGGTAACTTCCCTAGTTACTTGTGTAAAGGCCTTATCTGCAATTTTCGAAGGGCAACTACATGGGTAGTGCCCTTCAAAAATCCCTGATATGTCCTAACACGCCCAGATGCTATCCGCATAGCATCAGGGCGTGTTGGAGGCTTTCCGGGGCAGAGCGGAGGCGGGTCATGGCACTACTCACGTAGCACCGATTTTCAATGCTACACGGTTAGCACTCTGCGCCTTAAAGATAGGCATGGGAAAACCTCGCCTATCTTTAAGGTGCTGGGGCTAATCATGCAGTATCAAAAATCGGTGCTACACGGGTAGCTCCTGCGGCTTCTTGTCTGTGCGGCGATACCTGGATTTATGATGCCAGGGCCGCATATGACCCCAGTATGGAAAATCCGGGTTAGGCTGGAGATGGGCGGGCTATGTGCCGATGCAGTGCAAAGCACCACCCAGCTCAAATTCGGGCCCCTAATTTATTCTGACACCACAAAAGTCTCCCACTGCAGCACAATATGGGTCCTACCTGGACCCACACCTTCACCACCCACCAATATTTCTGCTTTTTGAAAATTAAAAACCAAGGGCCCGATTCTGTCCCGCACGTACATCTCCTTTGTATGTCTGGGCTGAGCCGGACGTACAAAGGAGATTGCGATTAGGCATGTATGTGCAGGTTGGGACTGTGATTCAGTCCCGGCCTGCACATACATGTCTGCCCGACTAACTCAGTCAGGGCTTTTAAATGGAATCACGATGCCATGGCGTCATGTAGCCATGGCGCCGCAGCTCCATTTAAAAGCCGCAATGCCGGCCACCACAAAATAGAGTTAATTCCACGCAGCCCAATCCCCGATCCGGCCTCCTAAGGCCAGGGTCGGGCTTCGGAGAATTAACTTTTGCCCTCCCAGCCCCATCTGCACCCCGGAGCTGAACAAAAGAAACGTCCAGGGCTGGTGACCGCCCACTACCCGCCCACTCTCCGCCCTCGTGCCACCCCTTCCCCGCCCCCCACAACCTGTGGGGAAGATAGACAGGAGGGGAAAGCCGGCACGAATGTCCATCTCCGCTATTCGTGCCTCAGAATAACCCCCCAACTGTTTATCTGCAAGCCACTCAGCAATGTCTGCGAGTCCTTTATTCAACCTAGCCAATGCTCTTCCTTAATCCATGAAACAAACAATTGCACATCATCCGCATAAACAAAGGCTACATGTTAAAGAAAATGTTAAACAGCAGTGGCAACATGCTAAAGTATGCTGGGGTTTTGCAACTAACTTGCATTTAGCACAAAGACTAACGTGAGATAGTTACAACTGTTGCGCCCTACAAGGGGTGTGTCCAGCATGTCCCTAGCAATTATTGTACCCTAACACGCTGGAGCAGTATGCACAGTTATCTTAGATGCACTTAACTCCACCTGTTGAGGTGGTGTTAGGTGAACCTGTGCTAATTGGAAGGATTGCAGTTAATGCACAGTGTTTATCCCATGCTAACTGTGTAGTGCTCACCAAACTCACTTGCTCCCTTAACATGCATGGGTAATTAGTGCGGAAATCCAGTCACTTGTCATGACCCTGTGCTAGCCATCAACGCGTGTCCCAGCATGCCTTCAGCACGCACCAGAACAGTTAGCGCCCTTTAGTAAAAGTCCCCCTTCATAAGTGCCCTTCCTCAATTATTTACCATCACCTATGCACTCTGATCTTGTACAGATGTAAATGCATATGCAAGCTTTTCTTAGGATAATTTCCAAAGTTAAAGTATGCACGTACTTTTATGTTTGTGTTTTACTTTGAAAGTCCTGCACAGTCTTGGAGTAAGAAGTACATATGTGGGCAGTTATAAACTACCCTTCTCCCAAAACGTTTTGCACCATAAGTCATCTAGGTTGCCTATATAACCTGAAAACTTTTTCAAAATTCATAAAACTTCCATGTACTCAGTTTCTTTACGATTATTTTAAAGAGAGGTGAAATTGAAGGAAATATCTGGAGAGAAAGAAACAAGCAAATATGCTTTTCCTTTTCCAGTCTGTTTTTCAGAGAAGAATCCCATTTTCTGTGAATCCCATTGACTTCTCATCAGCTGAGTCCCTGCTGACATTACTGCATGATCTGTTGACAATTATGTTTTAAACAGAAGCTGCAGGTGATGTTCAGTTTTTCTTTACAATTGTCAGTGAAAACATCCGAGACTTTGGCAGTCTTTTATAGGGTTTTATAGGAACATTTGAATAAATTAGTGTGGTGATCGTTAGTCCACTTATAGTACCTTGTAAAAATCTTCACACCTGGTACATTTTCCCATTCTGCTGTCTATCAAATATAATTCAAAATTTATTGAAGTGAAAGATGAATTATAGAAATATTCATAAAATAATGAAGAATAAGAAATGATACTCTATCTATCTATCGATGAAAATTCTTGATTGCTTGGTGAAAGCCCTTTGTGCACCAGTAACAGCCATGAGTCATTTAAGATAACCGTCTACCAGTTTTGCATAGTAAGATAGTGTAATTTTTACTCATTGTTTTTAGCAGAATAGCTCAAGCTCTTTCAGGTTACCTAGGGACCAGTTGTCGACTGCATGCAGTCTATGCCTTGACATAGATTTCCTGTTGGGTTCAGGTTTGGGCTTTGACTGGGACACTTGAAGACATACATTCCTTCTTGCTGAACCACTCCATTGTTGATTTTGCTGTGTGTGTTGGCTCACTGCTCCACTGAAAGGTGAATCTTCTTTCCAGCCCCAGATCTAAGGCAGATTGGAATATGTTTTCCTCCAGGAACTGCTTGTACTTTGCACCATCCAACTTTCTCTTGATCTTCACATTCCTCCCTTTCCTCACTGCTGAAAAACACTTCCACAGCATAATGCTACCATCATTATGCATTACAGTAGGGATGCTGTAAATAATGAGATGTGATTTTTTTTTTAGGGGTGAGCATTTATCACACTAATAACGTGATTAAATCTTTTTAACTGCACCGCTTTTTTCAGTGCTCTTTCCCCCATTCCCCCTATCATGGGTCCTGCATCTTGTCCGCATCATCCCCTGAAGGGCTTTAGTTCAATTTGCTTGATATAAAATATTCCTGGCAGTGGCAGCAAATCGCTAATACTCCCTCTCGCTGGCCCTGAAGCTTTCCCTTGGCATGTCCAGCCCCCCTTGACGGTAACTTCTTGTTACCAGCAAGAGCCTGATGCATGGCTGAGGGAAGACTTTGGGGCCTGGGAGATGGAGTGTTAGTGATTTGCCACTGCTGGGGATATTTCATTTCAGGCAAGTGAACAAAAGCACTTCGGGAGAGAAAAAGGATGAGTCGAGTTTGCAGCTTAGGAAATGCAAGATCAAGCAGGTGATTTTCAAGAGAAAACGTTGAGACCAGAGTCTAAGAATAAAGAAATACAGAACAGAGAAAAGGGTGGGGAGGGAGGAAGAGATGCTAGACCCAAGGGGGGGGGGGGGGGGAGAAAGAGATCCAGGACCCACAGGGGAAAGAGGGGAAGAGGAAGAGATGTTGGACTGATGAGGGGAAGGGAGAGAGGATGCTGGCATTTGGGGGAGATGGGCTAAGAATGGGGATGGATTAAGATGGGTCCTTTAAATCCATTGCGATTAATCATGATTAATCACACGACTACATTTTTTTAATCTCAAGGGCAATTTCCATTAAAATTTTTAATTGATGCCCATCTCTAGCTTTTTTCGTACCACACTTTATCATTAGCATTGAGATCAAAAAGTTCTGCTTTGGTCTCACCAGACTATGGAAACTTATGTCACCTGCATGCAGTGTTAGCTAAGTGCTTCTTTGAAAATGCTATGCAACACAGTGCATAGCAGTGGCTTCTTTCTTACCCCCTCCCCCACAGGCTATGCTTGTGGAGTAATATTGAAATTCTTCAACAGTCAATATTTTCCCCAGTTTCAGCCAGAGACCTCTGTAGTTCTTTTAAAGTAATCATAGATCTCACAGTGACATTCCTTAGTTGTTTCCTTAACCCATAGCTACTTTCTTTGGAAGGACAGCCTGATGAAATCCAATGGCATGGAGGGGTAGCCTAATGGTTAGAGCATTGGCTTGGGTAACCAGGGTTCATTTCCCATTAGTACTCCTTGTGGCCTTGGGCAAGTCACTTAACCCTCCATTGCCTTGGAAGAAAGGCTGGCAATTTACTTCTAGTCACACTGACAAGAAAACCTAGTAGCTACTGGGTTGCCGGGAGTCAGCATTGACCTGAAGGCACACATTTCTATTATGGACAACAGTAGTAGCCTCATGGCTTAAAAGCAGTATGCTTATCAAAGGGATGACAGTTCAAATCCCACTGAAACTCAGTTTGAATCACACAGGTCTGCTGTCACTGATCATGGTGTGGCAGTACAAAACACTGCTACCCTTTTAAAGCTATTAGTGTAGCTGCGTTTAAAAAAGGTTTGTATAAGTTCCTGGAGGAAAGGTCTATAAATCACTATTAAAGAGGATCTGGAAAATCCACTTCTTACTCCAGGACAAGCATTGTGGAACCCGCCGAGTACTTGTGACCTGGTTTGGCCATGTTGGAAACAGGATACTGGGCTTGATGGACCTTGGTCTGACCCAGTATGGCATTTCTTATGTTCTTATGCAATAATACATAACTGTTTCCAAGGGGTATTCAAACACATTGAAATGTTCTTACAACCTTCCCCTAATCTGTACCTTTGAATAACTTTGGGGGCTTTTTCAGCAGCTTCATGTTCAGTGTGTTTAGACCTTTGGATAAAATTCACTTCATATAACAGAAACAGCTTCACTATTCATCCAGGAATATTCATATCAATTCTACTATTTGTGACTGGACACAGGGAGCTCTAAGAACATAAGAAAAGCCATTATGAGCCAAACCAAAGTCCATTGAACCCAACATCCTGTCACCAACAATGCCCAGTGGGCCAAAAGTATCTGGCAGATACCAAAAAGATCTCAATTTCTCATCTCAAGTGAGTGCATCTTTGCTCCAGGAACTTGTCCAAACCCCTTTTGCACCCCACTATGGTAGTTGCCTTGATCACATCTTCTGGCAACAGATTCTAAAGCTGATTATGCACTGCCTGAAAAACACGTCTTTTACAATTTGTTTTCAATGAGCTAGTCAAGAGTTTCATGGAGTGACCTCTTGCTTTAGTGTTGTTTGAAAGGTTAAATAACCATTTCCTATTTAACAATTCTATTCCAGTTATGATTTTGTAAACCACTATCATATCCCTCCTCCAAGATCTCTTTTCCAGGATGAAGATCCCTAACCTAAACGAGGTGTTCCATCCCTTTTATCATTTTTGCTGTTCTTCTCTGAACTGTTTTTCATTTCTTTTCAATTAATCCCTAACACATTCTATTTGCATTTGCAACTTATTTTCCACACTGATTCCAAGTATTTTTTCTTTGATGCTGACTCCTAAGCATTTTGTACCTGTAGTTGGGATTATTTTTACCCTATGTGCATCATGTTGCACTTATCCATATTAAATGTCATCTGCCATGTAGATGCCCAGTCTCCAAGTCTCACAAGATCCTTCTGCAAATCTTAACAATCCTCTGCCATTCTATGACTTTGAATAATTTTGGGGCCCTTTTACAAAGGTGTGGTACATTTTTGCACTTATCACGTGTTTTGCATAAAAATCAAAGCACGGTAGGTACAAAACTTGTGCACTAACTGTCATGGATTTGGCCAGCACATTCCCAGCAGTTACCATACAGAAAAGTACCATAACACCTGGCATTCGCAATTAACGTGGGTGTGCTTAATGCTACCCATTGAAGTGACATTATGAGCCCGATTCTAGCAGGGGCACTTCTGGGCCATCCGGAAGGCCCTGAGCAGGATGGGCCCATTAGGACCAATTCTGTGCCACGGGAACAAAATGTTCCCGCAGCATACAGAATCGGGCCCGAGAATGGCCCGGCATGCCCCTGCATGCATGAAGGGGAATCCTCCCCAAAGGCTCCCCTGGCACAGACCCCCCTCTTCCCTGCTGCCCTACCCAAGGCTGGATTGGGTGGCGATGACCCTCCTGCAGCCAGTCCTGGCCCGGGGGGGGAGGGATGTCCAGTCCCAATTGCCCGGTTAGTGCTGTCCCCCCTGACCCCTCAGGACATACAGGGCCGTGACCTGAATCGGCCCTATACTTCCTGCTGCCTAGTCCTGCCTCCGCCCCCGCCCCTGCTCTGCCCAGACCCCACCCCTCCCACCCCCACTGGTTCTCCCTGTCCTGCTGCTCTAGCCGTGCAGGGAGAGTCGGAGGGGGAATAGGGGTAGGATAGCTCAGAATTGGGCCCTAAGTGCATCTAAACTAATTGCAGCATTGACAATGTGTATTTATGTATCACCGTGCTAAATGCACAGGTTCCAGTACAGATGTCTGGAACACACTCAGCTACTGACTCTTTTCCATGTGGAAAACTGACCATTTATTCCTACTTGTTTCCTGTCTTTAAGCATTTTCTGATCCAGAATAGAGCACTGTATCCTACCCATGACTTTTAAATTCTTGCGGAGTCTCTTATGAAGGACTTTGTCAAATACTTTCTGAAAATCCAGATATACTATGGGCCCGATATTTGAAAGCCATTTACATGCTTTACAGCCCAGGAAAACATGTAAATGCCTTAAATCGGGATATTACATGGTTAGTGCTGTTGAATATCCCCTTCTAACTCCCCTACATTCCTCGATGCTATCCGGTTAGTATCGGGGCGTCTTAGGGGCATTCTGGGCCAGAGCAGAAGCAGCAACAAGTGATAACTGTGCAGCAGCGATATTGCATGCTGCCTGGTTACCTAATGTGACTTCTAGCATGTGCCGTGATCCCCGGATATTCAATGCCGGGGCTGCATATGACCCCAGCATTAAATATTCGGGGTTAAGGGCCTGCGCAGAAGAATATCGGGCCCTCTAAGTCCTATTTTACATAGGGTGTCTGCATTGGAAATGGAACATTACAATCAGGGCATCCTCAATTTCCAACCTATTTTAAGAAAGGCCTGCTGAACGCAGAGGCCCGATTCTGTCCCGCACGTCCATCCCCTTTGTATGTCTGGTCTAGCCCCGTGGGATCAGAATCGCGAACAGCAATGTACGTGCAGGCCAGGACTGCGATTCAGTCTAGCCTGCACGTACATTAGTAGCCCGACTAACTCAGTCATGGCTAGTAAATGGAGCCGCGGCGCCATGGCGTCCTATTGCTATGGCACTGCGGCTCCATTTAAAAGCCTCGATGCCAGCCACCAAGAAAAAGAGTTTATTTCCCGCAGCCCAACCCCCGATCTGGCCTCCTAAGGCCAGGGTTGGGCTGCGGGGAATATAACCTGGCCTCCCTGCCCCATCTGCACCCCGGGCCTTCCAAAAACAAACGTCCAGAATCAGCCCTGTATGTCCAGGGCCAGCAGCCGCCCACTGCACGCACACTCTCCACCCATTCCCCCCCATCTAAATTCCCTGCACAACCAGCAGGGAAGTTATTCAGGGGCAGGTGAAGCCACGAATAGCAGGGATGGATGTCCCGTCGGGTCGTCCATCCACGCTATTCATGGCTCAGAATAACCCCCAGAGCCTTTTGTAAAATACATTTAGAGACACAGGAAATGTGTGTGTATTTACCTATATCTGGGAGCAGCCATTCCATAAAACTCTACATTTAGAAAAAGAGCAGCATTAGTTGGCTGCTCCCACACGCAAGTGCCAGCGCTTGCTACATATGACTGCCGATTCGCATCACTTAACAGGTATACCAGTGATTATATATATAAGAATCATATTACAGAAAATTATACATATAAGATCAGCCAATTATGGAACAAGTTACTACAGGCAATTTTTCTATATTTTAAAGGTGATATTAATCACCAAAAGGCCGAGCACAATCACTAAGCATTATGCTATCACTTATGCGTGTCTCCAAGGAGGTGCAAAAGCTGATGAGGAAATTAAAATAAAGATCTATGCAAGATGGAAAATGCATGTCTAATTTTTTGTTCAGACTCTCCAAACCACATCCTTTGAATTTGTGCATCCTGCCACAATTCTAATTCTACATGTAAATGGTAGTATTTGAAAATCAGCATTTACATGTATAGTCCATCTACACATGTAAATGCCACTAATTACATGCAGAATTGCTGTGTAAGCTTTTTAAAAAGGCCTCCTGTATCAACTGGTTCACCTTTATCCACATGTTTGTTTATAGCTTCAAAAATTGTAATAAACTATTAAGACAAGACTTGCCTTTACTAAATCTCTGTTAACTCCTTCCCATCAGGTTGTGTCTGGTTATTTTGTTTTTTTTTTAATATAATATCTACCATTTTGCCCAGCAACAGTGTCAGGCTCATGGCTTTTAGTTTTCTTAGAGGCTTTTCTAAAAATTGGCATTAGATGGGCCATCCTCCATTCTCAGGTACTGTGCCTATTTTAAAATGATAGATTACAGATTTTTAGTAACAAGATAGCAGTTTTATGTTTGACCTCCTTCAGAACACTAGGGTGAATACTATATGGGCCTGGTGATTTTTTTACTCTTCAGTTTGTCAGTTTGCTCTGTTATATCTTCATGCTTACAATGATTTGCTTTAGTTGCCTCAAATAGCACTATCAAAGAAGATATCCAGTCTGGGGATGACTGCAAAATCTTCCTCACTGAAGACCAAGACAAAGGATTTACAGTATATGGAGGGGAATTTTAGAAAGGACGTCTAAGGGCAATCTGCTGCTATCATTGAAACTGTGCTGAGTACTGGGGATGATGGGGTGCTTTTTCCTCTACACCTGCTGGATATTTTTCAGCCAAAACAAGGACTTTTCAGGTGCCTGGAGCAGGTCTATACTTAGATGTGATGCCGGATATCTGGGATGTTTCTGAGACCAGGCGGGGACATCCAGGTTCCTAGTAACGCACCAACCATGCCTCCAAAACGCCCCTGTTCAGATTTGGACATCCTCATACTGGGGACGTTCACAGTCCTGGCTTCTAAAATAGCTTTGGAAATCTCTATGCCTATTTTTGGATATCCAAAGCATGAATAGCGCTTCCAAAATGACCCCCTTAGTTTTTCTGCTATTACTTTATCCTCCCTGAATGCTCCTTGGTCGTCTAGGGGCCCAACTGACTCTGTTACAGGTTTTTTGTTTCAAATGTACTTGAAAAAATTATTGGTATTAGTTTTTGCCTCTCTGGCAAGCTTCTTTTCAAAGTCTCTTTTGGCCTGCCTCTATTTAACTTATTATGAGGCTTATTAAGGCAAATATGGGAACCAGAACTAATTTAGATTAGGATGTGAAGATTTGCACAACCAAGGCTTTGATTTCTTATCCTAATTACTTTGTCAATATTTCTATAATTGTTCTTTCATATTTAGATCAGTGAGACAAACTTCTACTTTAGTGCATCTTGAACTGCAGTTTGTAGGGAGCAGAATGTGAAAAATGTACAGGAGTAGGAAGACTTATAAGGCATTGTACATTCGAAAAGTAAATGTCAATTATCAAGTTGATCTTGAAAAATGATATTGCCTTCAGCTTGTCTGTTAACCTTTATTTCGAAGTAATTAACTTTTGGTAATTGCCCCCTTTAGAACTTTATTCATACAAAGGATATATTTTATAAGTTTTAACTTAAGCACATTGGCTATGGAATGATTTCTTTTTAAGTCATATCTACTCTCTGGCATATGCACTAATAGGAGTTATCTTGGGTACTTTCTGTCTGCAACAGAGTTAAGAGAAGGTTTGCATTTTCTCAGATAAGTCTAAAATCTGCATAATGGTGCACATTGCATAAAAAACCTTCTGAAATCACCCAGTGTGAAACAACTAAGATTTCATAAAGGGAAAGACAATTCTTCAAAGCCATTTTTTGTGGGTAGCTGGCAATATATATATACAAATTGACTATATGAAAACTATTCTCCATCAACACTGCTAGAAGCATGATTTTTTCACAATGTGCTTACTTTTCATTGCATTTAGGGGAGTATTCCTGAGAGTATATTTTGAGTGGGATGGGCAAACAACACGCATCAATTACACTGTCTCCCTATCTGCTTCCACATACACATTACCTACAAATGCATTCACTCTACAGCTCATTATTTCTCTCCCCCTACACCCTTCTTGTGAACAGATGGGGTTCACGATTGAGGGAGTTCATCTGGGCTGGAAATGGGAGATTTGTGATCTGGGAGTTCTTCTGGATGTGGATCTATCCTTGTAGGCGCAGGTATTTAGGGTGGTATGGTCTGCTTATGGCAACCTATGGTTGGTCAGAAAGCTTTGTTAGTTTTTGGATAAGGAGGCCTTGCGCCTTGCGCCTTGTAGTCCAGGCACTTGTGTTATCAGGCCTGGACTACTGTAATGCGTTGTATGTTGGTTTACCAGCCTATGTTCTTAGGAAGCTGCAGGTCGTTCAGAACTCTGCAGCACGGCTACTCTGGGAGGTTAGGCAGGTAAGATTCAGTATCCGGGGTGTTGCAGCAATTGTACTAGGTCCCGATTTGACAGAGGTATGTCTTTAAACTGCTGGTCCTCATTTTCAAGGTGTCAAGAGGGTTGGGACTGTGTTTTCTACAAGGGACAGTATCTTGCTACCAGTAGGGGAGGGCCCTTCAGTCTACACAAGTGCAGCTGCTGGTGGTGCCTGGGTTTTCTCACGTCTGCTTTTGGTTGCTGCTCTGGCCTGCTGGAATACTTTACCAGAGATTTTGCAGAAGACGATGGACCAGATAATGTTTAGAAAGGCATTAAAACTTTTTTGTTTCCCATTGAGATGGCAGTGGTAGTCATAATCTTCTAGCAGTGATGACAGATGGTAGCATTATGTGCTATTTGGAGGGGTTGAAAGGGTAATTTTGGTGGTGGGGTGGGTGGGTAGGGGGTGATTGGTACTTCTATATATTTTTATGTATTTTATGTCCTTTGTAAACCATCTTGAATAATGTAGCACTTGGTGGTCAATAAATGTTTTAAAATAAATAAATTAATAAACTTTGTTCATCTGGCAAGTCACTTTTATTGGCGCCCTTTACCTCCGTTGCTAACTCCCACCTGCACACTTTCAACATTGATGTGTTATTTGCCTGGAATGTTATTTTATCTTTGGTCTGTCTATTTTATTTTGTCAAATGTTTAATTGTAAGCCTTAGAGAATGAATAAGATTTGTGGTATCTAAATGTTGAAATAAATAAATGAATGTACTTTCTGAGTCGATGCAGAAGGCTACCTCTCAGACCATATTCAAATCCAGATTAACAACTCATCTTTTGAGATTGCTTTATGATCTTGATCCCTTCTTTATAGTAAATTTTCCTACATTCTTGTGTTTGTCATTTATGTTGTCTTGACTAGATTGTAAGGGGGTAATTTCTCCAAATGGGTTACTTGTGCATATATCATGCCAGTCATGAACCTCACTCCTAAACCAGGGTATGTGGAGTATAATCTCAGTCTCAAATTTACTGCTAGTTCTCGCCATAGTACTTGTGTGCCAAGGAGGGCTTCTTTCTGGAGTTCATAAGATGTAACCTGCATGTGTAATTTGTCAAGATGTGACTGGAAGTTCTTCTTTATCAACCCTGTGGCTCCCAATATAATGGAAAATCTTTCTGTATTTTCTTGGTCTCTTATTGCATTTTTTGGTAGATGAGGATCGTCTCCCTCTTCACGCAATTCATAGAATAATCACTTGGAACTGACAGCTCTATTATGAATGCCGTTCAGGTGTTTTTCTCCTTTACCACTACGTTGGGTTTCCTTGCATCCAGTTTCTTATCTGTTAGAATGGGAATGTCCAAAGTTATCATAACTTCTCCCAGTGCTTTTCTGGTACAGTCAGGGGCGGCTCTATAATGAGACACAGAGAGGCGGTCGTCTCAGGCGGCAACATTTTGGGGGTGGAAAACATTGCCCCCAAAAAGACCACCTAACTCGGCCTTCAAAATAAAAAAAACAACAAAAGAAAAACCGGTCTCAGAAGCTGCTGCTGCCAGCGGCCGGCAGGCTCAACTTTAAGAGAGCCGCAGGAAAGGGAAACACTCTCCCTTCGTGGCTCTGCAAAACTGAGCCGGCGTGGGGGGAAATAGAAGGCAGGGCTCTTCCGGGGCGGCGGGGGTCGCAGGGCACTTCATTCTGCCACTGCCACTGCCCATATCATGAAGGCACTCCAGCAGACCCAACTGAAATATCGGTGGATGTATCCATTTGGACTAGCCTTTTCTATGGACAGATGCGTGGGGAAAGTGAGACTAGTGGAGGAGGCAGTGAAAGCCTTGCGGGAAGCTGGAATCCAGTGGAACATGCAGCAGCAACAGAGTGCAGGTGGCAGGATGGAGTGAGTGCTGGGAGGTGGACTGTGGGGGCTGCAGACAGTAGCAAGAAGAAGAAAGGGCTACAGAAGTTGTCACAAAACTTGAAGATGAGAGTTTGAGACTTTGTCAATGTTGGACACTATCATACTACTTAATAAGTGAGTGGAGGAGTAGCTTAGTGGTTAGAGCAACTGCCTAGTACCCAGAAGATCAAGGGTTCAATTCCCACTGGCACTCCTTGTGACTTTGGGCAAATCACTTTACCCTCCATTGCCTTGGAAGAAAAGGCTGGTAATCTACTTCCAGTGATACATTGCCAAGAAAACCCAGAGGTAGCTGGGTCACTATGAGTCAACACTGATTTGATGGCACTAAAAAAGAAAAAAATGAGTGGGTAATGGGTGTGGAGTTTGGGTGAGATAAGTGCATGGTGAGGGAAAGGACAGCATATGAGTATCGGATATGTTGGGTGTGAGGGGACAGTGTAAGAGGGAGGAGGAGGGAAGGGGAATCTGGCACAGTGAACACTACTCCAGGGAGAGCCTCTGGATAAAGAGGCAGAGAGGACTGGGGGAATGTGGAGAGTAGGGGAGAGAGCTGGCAGGAAAAGGTGGGGACAGAGGGTAAGCATCTAGCTGGAAATGGGCTGATGGAAGGAAGTGAAGAAGAGATAAGAAATGGCAGATGGACCATAGACCACAGAAAAAGTGCTAAGAGAAGACAGGAAAGCAGAAGCCTCAGATCAGGACCAGCATGATCAGAGAATAAAATGGTCAGACAACAAAGGTAGAAAAAATAATTTTATTTAATTTTAGTGATTGGACTTTGTACTATCTTTATATTTTACACAGTATGGGGGAACTGCATCTTTTATTTATCTGATGTTACACTACATGCAGAGTCTGGCTTCCTGGGGTTTCAGTTTAAATTTGTCTACATATTTTATTTTTACTTTAGATTGTGGTTACTTATTCTGTACTTGGTGAGGGTCTGTGTTCTGAGTGTGTGACTGAGCTCAGGTGTTCTGTTAACATGGAGTTTATACATAAAGATCTATACTGTACTGTAGTAATTAATTTTATTTATTTATTTAACCTGTTTTTTATACCACCTTATCCTGAAATCAAAGCAGTTTACATTAAACTCAAAACATGAACAGGATACATTATAATTGGTTTGGGGTGAACAGGGGAGAACTATTTACAACTTGTTCAACATATTTACACAATAACATGAGGCTGTGTTTGACTTGTTCAGCTTTTCAAATACGTGTATGGATGTTCCAGGGCCCACTGTAGTATTTACAGTGACCTTTTTTTAGATGGACTCTTTATGTGAGTTTTCGAAGTTGGTGTTGATATGGCATGGTATGATATAGTAGATGTGCTCTTTGTTGTAGGGTTTTGCATTAGTTCACAATATGCCTGCTACTGGAGAATGGTTGTTGTTGTTAGTGAGATGATCAGAATCAGATTTTGTTTTAAAGATATTGAGTTCTATGGGTGAATGTCCTGGTTCTGCTCTGCACCCACTGTGGATGCAAAATATAAGTTGAAAAAGAAAAAGCAAGAATCATAGCACAGTTTATAACAACAAAATAAAAATGAGTTATAATTTACTTTATATACTGTGCTATGGTTCTCACTCTCTTTTAGTTCCTTGGTGTGCAAACATCTTGCATTTCCTTCATATAATCTAATTGGCTTTTTGGTTTGGTTCAGTCCCTGATTGCAGTTCTGAAAAAGCCCCACTCCCCTCTATGTGTGTGTGTGTGTGGGGGGGGGGGGGGGGGGGCGCCATCTCATCTTTCACTTCAGGCAGCAGATTGCCTTGAGCCGCCCCTGGGTACAGTGATGTTGTAGTGCTTACAAAGTTTTCAATAGATGAGACACGCCGTCTTGTGTCTTTCTGCATAGACAATTTCTGCCATCAGAACTTCACAACCAGCTACAAGGTGAGTAACCATTTCCAGCTCTTTCTTACATGACAAACACAAAAATCTAGGAACATTTACTATAAAGAAGGGATCAAGATCGTAAAGCAATCTAAAAGATGAGTTTTAATCTGGATTTGAATATGGTTAGAGAGGTAGCCTTCTGCACCAACTCAGAAAGTACATTCATTTATTTATTTCAACATTTAGATACCGCAAATCTTATTCATTCTCTATGGTTTACAATTAAACATTTGACAAAATAAAATAGACAGACCAAAGATAAAATGATACCTGTTCTCTCAATGCTTGCTGTGAACCATCTCATCCATAATCCAATGTCATGGCTGCAATTTTCAGTTTCTCATCCTTAGCTTTCATTTCACCTCTCCTTAACAACTCGTGTTTTTGTTTGATCAACAAATAGCTCCTGGAATAATGCTTTGTATTTTGCACTGTATTGATAAATTTGCCACTTCTTGTTCCCCATTTGCTGATCTAATTCTTTAAAGACCTTTTTCTCTTGTTTTACAAATTCTGTTGCTTCCTTGCTGTTTATAATGGTGGATTCTCATCCATTCCTTCTGTTCATTGGAATGCCTATTCTAGTTTAATAATGGACACAGACTCTGGCTGTTTACTTTCATACTGCAACACTTCATGCATTCGGATCTCTTGATGCTGTTGTAGTTATGGAGGCCTATGATGATCACTGTATATGTATAATCAATTTCTTTGAGGCCCATAGGGATGTACAATCAAGGCATACACTGATTCTTATAAACCACCTCGTAGGCATGGAGGAGTTTTCTTGTTCATACATCTAGTTTCTCAAGGTGTTTCAGAGGCCAGTCTACAATTCCAAAGCTATATGAGAGTAAGGGGATTGCAAGCTGATTGATAGCCTGTATCTTATTCTTTGATGTTAGTGCACTTTTCAGAATCAGCTTCAGTCTCCTGTAATATTCTTTGCTGGTCTTTTTCTCTCAATACTTTATGCTGAATTGTTGCTCTTTCCTCTACTTCTAGGTATTTATATATAAGTTCATGTTGCAGTTCCTTTATGTTACAGTCATCAGTTAGATGTTTCAGTTGTCTTCAATTTTCCTCCAGGAAGGTTGCCTTAGTATATTTCTCCAGATCAAAAGTCATCCTGATGCCATTGTAAAAGCTTTTTACTAGATGGAGTTGTTTGGCTAAATGTTTATTGTAAGCTCTATGGAGCACAGTCTGTCTCCTTTATATGTGTCTGTACAGTGCTGCAAATGCTTGGTACTGCTTTAGATATGCCAAATAATAGTGACATAATTGTCAAGACTAAGAACATAAGAACATAAAAACAGAAGATATGCCATACTGGGTCAGACCAAGGTCAATCAAGCCCAGTCTCCTGTTTCCAACAGTGGCCAATCTAGGTCACAAGTACCTAGCAGTTTCCCTAAAAGACACAGGTTCCACAATGCTTTTATTGGGGCAAGCAGTGGCTATCTCAGGTCCCCTTTAATAATGGTTTATGGACCTTTCCTCCAGGAACTTGTCCAAACCATTTTAAACCCGGCTACACTAAAAGCTTTTACTGCATCCTCTGGTAACGAATTCCAGAGTTTGATTATACGTTGAGTGAAAAAATATTTTCTCTTATTAGTCTTAAATAGGTTACCTTGTAGCTTCATTGCATGACCCCTAGTCTTTCCATATTTTGACGGCGTAAACAATCAATCTACATTTACCCGTTCCACTCTACTCATTAATTTATAGACCTCTATCATATCTATCCTCAGCCATCTCTTGTCCAGATTGAAGAGCCCTAACCTTTTTAGCCTCTCTTCATAGGCGTATCCTTCCATCCCCTTTACCATTTTGGTGGCTCTTCTCTGTACCTTTTCTAATAACGCTATACCCTTTTTAAGATACAGCGACCAGAATTACACACAATATTCAAGGTGTGGTCGCACCATAGAATGATACAGAGGCATTATAAAATCCTCTGTTTTATTCTCCATTCCTTTCCTTATGATACCTAGCATTCTATTTGCTCTCTTGGCTGCCGCTGAACACTGGATGGAGGGTTTCAACATGTTGTCCATGATGATGCCTAAATCTTTTTCCTGGGTGGTGGTTCCTAATGTGGAACACTGCATCGTGTAACCATAGTTTGGGTTGTTGATTACTAGGTGCATAACTTTGCACTTGTCCACATTAAATTTAATCTGCCATTTGGACGGCCAGTCTTCCATTTGGTCCTCTTGCAATTTTTCACAAACTTCATGGGTTTTAACAACTTTGAATAATTTTGTGTCATCTGCAAATTTGATTACCTCATTTGTTGTTTCCATTTTCAGGTCATTTATGAATATGTTAAAAAGCAGCGGACCCAGCACAGATCCCTGGAGTACTCTACTATTCATCTTTCTCCATTGGGAAAATTAGCCATTTAGCCCTACCCTCTGCTTTCTATCTTTTAACCAGTTCCTGATCCACAATAGTACACAGCCTCCTATCCCATGACTTTTTAATTTCACCAAAAGTCTCTCATAAGGGATCTTGTGAAGTGCTTTCTGAAAATCCAGATGCACTATATCAACCAACTCACCTTTGTCTACCTGTTTATTTACACCTTCAAAAAAACATACCAGAATAGCAAGACAAGACCTTCCTTGGCTAAAGCCATATTGGCTGTCTCCAATTAAGCCATGACTATCTACATGTTCAGTAATTTTGTTCTTTATAATGTTTTCTACCATTTTTCTGGCTACTGACGTCAGGCTCACCGGTCTGTAGTTTCCCAGATCACCCCTGGAATCCTTTTAAAAAATTGGCATTACATTAGCCATCCTCCAGTCTTCAGGTATTACAGATGATTTTAATGATAGTTCACAGATTATTAATAGTAGGTCTGCAATCTCATATTTCAGTTCTTTCAACACCCTTGGATGTATACCATCTGGTTCAGGTGATTTGTTACTGTTCAGTTTATCAAATAGTTGTAATACATCTTCACGGTGTATCGATATTTCTTTCAATTCTGCGGCATCACCTTTAAATACCATTTCAATGTTGGGTAACATCCCTACATCTTCCTCAGTAAAGACTGAAGCAAAGAATTCATTCAATCTCTCCTCTATGGCCTTGTACCCTCTTATTGCTCCTTTAACTTCTCTATCATCGAATGGCCCAACTAACTCTCTCACAGTTTTTTGCTACGAATGAACTTGAAAAGGTCTTTATTATGTGTTTTGCTTCCATAGCAAGCTTCTTCTCAAATTCTCTCTTTGCCTGCCTTATCAATGCCTTGTATCTAGCTTGCCAGTGTTTATGTTGTTTCTAGCTTTTGTCATTTGGTTCCTTTTTCCATTTTCTGAAAGATGTTTTTTTGGCAACAACAGCCTCTCTGACCTCACCTTTAAACCGTGCTGGCAGTTTTTTGGACTTCCTTCCACTTTTCTTAAAGTGTGGAATACAGCAGGTCTGGGCTTCCAAGATAGTATTATTAAACAACACCCATGCTTGATGTAAATCTTTAACCTTTGCAACTGCTCCTTTTAGTTTTTTAACTATTTTCCTCATTTTATCATAGTCTCCCTTTTGAAAGTTAAAAGGTAGTACTGTGGATTTCCTTACCGTCCTTCCTCCATTTATTAAGTCAAACGCGATCATGCTATGATCACTATTGCCAACTGGCCCCAACACCCTTATCTCTTGCACCAGATCTTGTATTCCTTTAAGGACTAAGTCCAAAATGGCTTCCCCTCTGGTCGGTTGAAGAACCAGCTGCTCCAAGAAGCAGTCATTTATTTCATCTAGAAACTTTATCTTCCTAGCATGACACTGACCCAGTCGATATCAGGATAATGGAAATCAATCATTATTATTACTGTACTTTAACTTTTGTTAGCTTCCCTGATTTCTTTTAGTATTTCATTATCCATTTGTTCACTCTGGCCAGGCGGTCGATAGTACACCCCCACTGCCATTGCCTTTCCCTTCCCCTTCTTACATGGAATTTCAATCCATAGAGATTCTACAGTGAATTTTGCTTCTTGCAAAACTTTAATCCTTTCTGACTCAATGTTCTTTCTAATATAGTGTGCAACCCCTCCACCAATTTGATCTGCTCTATCATTATGATATAGTTTGTACCCAGGTATCACAGTATCCCATTGGCTGTCTTCCTTCCACCATGTCTCTGAGATACCGACCATATCTAACCTCTCATTTAGTGTTATATATTCTAACTCTCCCATTTTATTTTTTAGACTTCTTGCATATGCATACAAGCATTTTAGAGGATGTATTTTATTTATATTAATCTGGCTATTGGTAGGCAGGGGTAATTTGGTATCTTTAAGCTCTGTCTGCTCTGTACTCAAGGGCATTTGGACTTTTGTCTTTATTGGAACCTCTCTGCATGCACTCCTGTGCGACTGTCAGCTTTCCCCTATTATCTAGTTTAAAAATTGCTGTATCGGGGGATCCGAGAGGAGGCGTGTTACAGAGCCAACTGTTCCTGACGTCATTTCCTAATGCCGCGTCGGAGGAAGGTTCGGTTCGGGTTAGTTCCCCAGACTCCCTTAACACCGTCCTCCGACTTGCCTGAGAGAGCCATGATAGTTGCCCCTCTAGATCAGGGGTGGGCAATTCCGGCCCTCATGCACCACAATCCAGCCTGGTTTTCATGATGTCCCTAATGAATATTCATGAGATCTATTTGCATCCACTGCCTTCCATTGTATGGAAATAGGTCAATGAATATTCATTAGGGACATCATGAAAACCAGGAAGGATTGTGGTGCATGAGGGCTGGAATTGCCCACCCCTGCTCTTGATGCATTTCTTTGTCGGGAAGGTCAGCCACAAGCAGGGGTGAGAAGACTGGCTGAGAGTTTGCCAGAGCCGGTGAGCTTGGCGTCACCTTCGGGCAGTGATCTGACGCCCCCGGAAGTGAGGAGATCGTCGAAGCAAGTGTATGTTGGGGAGCGCCCGGACGGTGATGACACTGTGGTGCCTTATCGAGGTGAATCCTCAGAGTTGCTGGGGTCGCCGCTGAGCATGCCTGTGAGTGGGGGAGTGCCCTCGCGAGTTCTCTCTGCCCCGGAGATGCTAGGATTACAGCAGCTGATGGCGGAAGCAAGGGGAGCAGTTTCTTCACCGGTATTGGCTTGTGAGATGGCATTGGCTACAGTTGAGCGGTTGCCCTTTTCCTTTTAGTTGCAAAGACTGGAGCAGTTTACACTTGAAGCCATTTGGTCGGTTATCAAGCAGCTTGGTGAGGCTATTATTCCTCAAGTTCAAAGTTTGCAGGCTCAGGTGGTACTGACTGAGAAGAATTGTTCTTTGAATTCTGAGGCTATTGATACTTTAAAATCTACAGTTACTGAATCTTCTGGTCAAATTGAGCGTTTGGATTCCCAGACGGAGGCCTTGATGAAAGATTTTAGTAACTTGAGTAGCCGGATGGAAGTATTGGATAATCATTCAAGACTGACTAACTTACGTATGATTAATTTTCCAAAAGTGGCGGGTATCTCTGCGAAAGAAATGTTTAAAGCTTATATGTTAGAGGTTCTTGGGGTGTCCCCTGAGCTTTGACCACCATTGGTTAAGATATATTATATACCTACAGGTCAAAAGGTTTCCTCAGATGTTGTTGTATCTGGTTTACAAGAGGTTGATGTCTTAAATATTACTGCTATGTTAGAATCATCAGATATGGATACTTGTTGAATAACTTTTGCTTTGGCATCTGACAGGGAATGGCTCTTGAAAATGTTCTTCAAGAAGAGGAATGTTGTTTTTAAGGGTTGCCTGGTCCGCATATTTCCTGATTTGGCTAGGGAAACCCAAAGACGCAGGAAAGAATTTTTAATTCTGCGTCCGAGGGTCTCTCAGTTGGGTGGGCTCTTCTTTTTGAAATACCCCTGTAAGTGTCTTGTGAAACTATAAGGTAATTCTTATATTTTCTTTTTTCCATCTCAATTGATTTCCTTTTTGAATGCCAGAGAGGCTCTTACTGGTGGGTCTGTTTCCTGTTCTACTCCGTCTTGATTAAGGTGGGCTGATATGTCTCTGTATAATTCCTGTTAGAGTATTTTGTTGTATTAGTTTCCTATTTCTTGGATCCTTCTATTGTGGACTAGAGCAGGAATTTCAGTTTAATTGTATTTCTTCTGGAATTTTTTTTCCTATATCTTTTGGATTCTCTGACTTCCCGATTTCCTGTGCAAGTGTATCTATCCTTGTAATTATTGATTATTCTATAAATAAAAAAATTGCTGTATCTCCTTTTTAAAGGTTAATGCCAGCAGCCTGGTTCCATCCCGATTAAAGTGGAGCCCATCCCTTCGGAAAAGCCCCTCCTTTCCCCAGAATGTTCCCCAATTCCTAACAAATCCAAAACCCTCTTCCTTGCACCATCGTCTCATCCACACATTCAGACTCCGGAGCTCTGCCTGCCTTTTGGGTCCTGCGTGTGGAATGGGAAGCATTTCGGAGAATGCTACCCTGGAAGTTCTGGATTTTAACTTCCTACCTAAAAGCCTAAATTTAGCCTCCAGAACCTCCCTACCACACTTTGCTATGTCATTGGTGCCGATATGTACCAAGAGAGCAGACTCCTCCCTTGCATTATTTAAGAGCTTGTCTAGGTGGCACGTGAGGTCTGCTACCTTCGCACCAGGCAGGCATGTTACCAGGCGATCCTCACATCCACCAGCCACCCAGCTATCTACATGCCTAATGACTGAATCACTAACTATACAGTAAGGGCTGTCCTAACCCGTCCCTCATGGGCACATGGCTCTGGAGAAACCTTTTCGGCGCTAAAGCATCATTTCCTGCCACATCAGGGTGATGCTCTCCTGTCACGTGACCTCTCTCCTCCATGGCAACAGGGATGCTGCCAGACTTGAGGTGGGACTTCAGTACTGCATCCCTGTAGGTCTTGTCTATGTACCTCTCTGCCTTATGTCCTCCAAGTCCTGTACTCTAGCTTCCAGCGATCAAACTCGTTCCCTGAGAGCAAAGAGCTCCTTGCACCTAGTGCACATATATGACCCCTCACCAACTGGGAGAAAATCAAACATATGACACTCAATGCGAAAGACTGGAAAGCCCCCATCTCGCTGCTGGACTGCTGACCGCATCTTAGTTTTAGGGACGTGTTTAGGCATTTAAGTTGTTTACTTACTAAGGTTTGCTGGGGATACTAATACTAATAAAACTATACCTAATACGTTTAATGGACTTTGTTACTTCAGGCTTAACTAATCTTAGGTCCTTAATATATGCCTGATGAGGATAAACAGCTGCACCTAAGAATGAATATGGCACCTCCTTCCATTTAAGAGATTTAAGCACCTATAAAGCTATGATTATCCCAGGGGTAGGTGGGAGGGAAAGAAGACTGCTACACAGTACCCTGTCCTGTGCTTCTAAGATATTCTGTGACCAATTTCCTGTGTGATTCACACAGCCCTTGCTTGAATAGAAGGAGTCTTTCAAAATGCCCCTTTGATCTGTCCCTTGGCTTTAACACCTATTCAATATAATTTCACAGGTCTCTTTCCCCCTATGTAGAAGACCTCTTTGTAAAGGTCTCTAGAAACAGTTTATTGCTCAAAGAATACTGACCTTGTTTTTCCTTTTATGCTAAGTTATACTCTGAGTTGATTTAAATTAAAGCTCTTTGCTGGTACTATGTCCTGACAGAGTATTAAATTTAAACTAGAAGCTCTCTGCTGGTTTTTAAATTTAACCAGAAAGCTCTTTGCTGTGTTCTGATTTTAAACTGAAAGCTCTCTGCTGGGTTTTAAATTTAAACTGACAGCCCTCTGCTGGGTTTTAAACTTAAACTGAAAGCTACCTGTTGAGTTTTCAATTTAACTAAAAGTTCTTTGTAGATACTAGGCCTTGATTGATTTAACAAATACACTGGTTTCTAATTTACACAGATTAATAAGCTTTAATCTAAAGAATTCTCTTTTCCCCAAGATTTAGAAAAAATTCCCAGAAGTAAATACTTACAATTGCAGATCTCTCTCCAGAAGTAGCAGTGCCTTTTAGTAGTCCTTCACTGGACTAACTGTGCAACCTGTATTAAGGTCACGAGTGGGTGGGTTAGGAGCAGAGAGTGGGAGGGTTAGGAGCAGAGAGTTCAGAGCAATTAGTGTTGGGTTCACATCATGTGCTAACTTTATTAGCATGGGTTCATTTAACGCCACCTCAGTAGGTGGCTTTAAGTGCTCCCATGCTAATTCTGTCCATGTTAGGGAAAAGTGCGCTCGACAGTTAATGCAATGGTGTTGCACCTAACATGCCATTATAAAAGGCCCTTCAGAGAAAGCCAAAGCATTTCTATAAGGAACTGGGGAGGACATTAGTGCAGATAAAATATTATCAACTACAGCTGGAAAAGAAAGGTTCTGGAGAAATTTAAACAAGAATCCTTAAAGAAGCAGAATGATTACTCAGTATACAGGAGAAAAGGCAAACATCAAAATTAGGAACGACTTGAAGTAGCAATACAAGAGCTGGAAACCAAGTTAAGAAGAGTCAAAACTGGAAGATCCTGGCCTTAACTGAATATCCAACCTTTTGACTCAGCTATTCAGCGAAGCCTCTGTGGGTCAGTGAACACTACTTTGCTGGGAAACTTGGTGACTTAAAGCTTGGGCCAAACAGATTATGGAATTATTTGGAAAATTCTATGTTTTAAATTCTTTGGCTTGGCTTATAGGTCTAAAATTAATTTGCCCTAGTTTTAGTTGGGCCTTTAGACTTCTAATACAAAATATTCAAGTATTTGCAGAAATAAAGGTTTAGAACTAATTTGTCCTAGTTAGGCCTTTATGCTCCTAATTCAAAACAGACAGCTAATTAATCCTTTTCCCACCCACCCCAGACACATCCTTTAATTTATAGCCAGTTTTCCCAATTAAGAGTGAAATGTCACCACAGGATATTTTCATTAGCTAGCAACTAACCCTTGAGGTTGGAGGAGTGGCCTAGTGGTTAGGACATGGTAGCTCAGGCCAGAGGGCTGGGGGTTCAGGCAATCTCAGGCCGGAGGAACTGGGGTTTCTAGTCCTATAGACACTCTTTGTGGCCTTAGGCATGCCACTTAACCCTCCATTGCCTCAGGTACACATAGATTGTGAGCATTTTGGGGACAAGGGAATATATCCAGTACCTGTTTGTAGTAATTACATAATATAAACCGCTTTGATTGAAGGATAAGGTGGTATAGAAAACTGGTTAAATAAATAAATACAATAAATAATAGATTATCCAGTGGGAAGCAAACACAAAATATTAACATAAATATCCCCAAAAGTCTTGAATTACCTTCTAGTTCGTTTTTTTATCTTCACTCCCTTACAAACTCAAAATAGCTAAGCTACTCATCAATAGAGCATGGATTAACTATAAAAAAGCTTTTGATTATATCTTGCATTTTTATATAATAAATAGCCTTGAATATGCAAAATAGGCCCTTGATTGATTGAGTACACTACCTATTGTTTCTGGCACTAAATCCATTAAGTACTATTCTTAAATCCTTGGGCTACAAATTAAGCCTTAACTATGAGACACTAATGATCTGCAAATGATCCATGGTGAGATTGCACCTTGAATATTGTGTGCAATTCTGGTTGCCATATCTTAAAAAGGATATAACAGAATTAGAAAAGGTATAGAGAAGAGCCACCAAAATGGTAAAGGGGATGGAAGGATAACCTTTGAGGAAAGACTTAAAAGATTAGGGCTTTTCAACTTGGAAAAAAGACTGCCGAGGGAAGATATGATAGGGGTCTATAAATTAATGAAAGAGAAGAACGGGTAAATGTAGATGGGTTGTTTACTCCATCAAAAAGTAGACGACTAGGGGACAAGCAATGAAGTAACAATGTAATCAATTTAAGAGTAATAGGAGAAAATAGTCCAACTCTGGAATTCGTTACGGGAGCATGTAGTAAAAGCTGTTAGTGTAGTTAGGTTTAAAAAAGGTTTGGACAAGTTCCTGGATGAAAGATCCATAAACCATTATTAAAGAGGACCCAGGAAATCCACTGCTTACCCTGGGACAAGCATTGTGGAGCTTATATACCTTTTTGGGAATCTGCCAGGTACTTGTGACCTGGATTGGCCACTGTTGGAAAGAGGATACTGGGCTTGATGGACCTTGGTCTGACCCAGTATGGCATTTCTTATGTTCTTAAATAACATCACACCTACTATTTCTAGACAATATGAAGCTTCACAGCTCCTATGATTGTCACAGTAGAGGAACAACTCCTAGTAATGAAGAGCTTTTCAGATGACATTTGACCTAGGCAAATGCACTAAAACAACTTGCACTAGAGAAAAACTAAGACAAACTGAAAGCATCTCTGACTGAAGACTGTAAAATAGAGGAATTGATCAGGAAGGCATACATAAATATGTAGGAGTAAAGGAATGCGCAACAATTCAGCATAAATCTCTGAGAGAAGAGATCAGTAAAGAATACTAGAGGAGACTGAAACTGGTACTGAAAAGTGCTTTAACAGCACAGAATAAGATGCAAGTCATCAATCAGATTGCAATCCCTGCACTGTCATACAGTTTTAGTATTATAGACTGACCCCATAAAGATCTTAAAAAATTGTGCAGTAATCCCTTGGGATTATTACTAGAACAGTTTGTACCCTGCAGCAGGAACATACAAATGAAGTAGAGGAGTATACCAGCATGTAACAGCAGCCTATAAGGAGTGTGGCAAATGTTGTTCCATCTTTCTGTAATACCTTTAGTTTAAGTGTGGAATTTTCGTTAGGTTTCAAGGAAGCAGATCCCACCCCTCCCCTCTGCACCCTCCCACCCCATGAACCTTTTGAGTTGATTTTCTTAAGGAGAAGCAGGCCTTAATTTGTAGACAAAAAGAAAGCAGAAACCTGACTAGAAGGGAGGGTGAAAAAAGGGGTGGGGCCAGAGCTGGAAGTAAACTGTGAGGGTAGGGCCAGGACCGGGTGTGAAGCTTCTCAGCTCTAAACACATACAGTATGGGTGGGTGTGAAGTTTCTCACTCTCAAATACACACGTTGTGTGTTGATATTAATTTAGGTATGTCTTCCCTTTGGTTTTTAATGGAGGACTGGCTATTGAGAGGGGGATGAAAAGAGGGGTTTAGGGCAGTGGTGAGATTTCACTGGTTCAGCCCAGTTCACACAAACTGGTTCCTGTTGCGGCAGTCAGGATGCATGGCTGGCAGCACTGAAAATGGTAGTGTTATGGGAGCTGCATGCCCAGACCGCTGCCGTCCTTCCCACAGTAGATTGATGGCATCGAGGACTTCCCCTGATGCCGCCATACTCCCCGATGCTGCCAATCTACTGTCAGGTGAGGGGACTCTGACTCTGCAGGGCTGGCGTTGCAACAGCGTGTGGTACCAGGCCAAACACGCTGTTGCAATGCCTACCCTGCAGAGTCCCATAACATTACCATTTGCCGTGCTGCCAGCCATGCATCCTGACTGCTGATGGGATGGTCTGAACTGATTCCCGGCTGGTTTGAATCCCGCCACTTTTTTAGGTGTTTTATGGATGAATGTACTTATAAATATTTAAGGTGGTTTTACTGAACTGTATAATGTGCAATGTTAATCATATGGTTATTCATTATGCTGATGAAAAGAGTTTCAGTGATTAGGATTAATGCATTTGTATAACCGGATAGCTTTTATTGAACTGTATAATCTGTTAATGTTTAGTGATGTAGATCATGCTGAGTATGACTCTGATGTGACTGATAAAGCCAAATAAACAAAGAAAGAAAAAGGAAGTTGGTGTATATATCATATCTCCCCTCTGCATCTCTTTTAGGGCTCTTCAACTTGGAAAAGAGACGGCTGAAGGGGAGATGTGATAGAAGTCTATAAAGTAATGAATGGAGTAGAAAAGGTAAATGTAGATCAGTTGTTTACTCCTTCAAAAAGTAGAAAGACTACAGAACACACAAGGAAGCTACAATGTGGCACATTTAAGACAAATCAGAGAAATATTTTTCACTCAACGTGTAATTAAACTCAGGAATTTGTTCCCAGAGGATGTAGTAAAAGCTATTAGTGTAAAGCTGCATTTAAAAGAGGTTTGGATGAGTTTGGGGGGAAAAGTCCATAAACCATTATTAAAGTCGACTGGGGAAATCCACTGCTTGCCCATGGGACAAACAGCATGGAATCTGCCTACTTTTTGGGAACCTGACAGGTACTTGTGACCTGGAATGGCCACTGTTGAAAACAGGATACTGGGCTTGATGGACTCTTGGGGGTATGTTTACTAAACTGCGTTAATTGCAAACAACGCACGTAATATAACGTTAACGATCGTTCACACGTCATAACGCGCGTTATGATGTGCGAACAATCGTTAACGTTACATTACGCGCGTTAGCCGTAGTTAACGATCGTAAACTCCCGTGGCGCGGTAAAACACTGCAGAAGGTGGAGAGAGGGCGGAGAGAAGGGGTCAGTGGGCGGAGAGTGGGCGGGGAGAGGCTCCCCTCACACTGACGTGCTGAATTGCAGGGCTGAAATCCAACGCGAATGAAAACCTGTCGTTAAAGGTACATTAGAGGGGAGAGAAACCATTTCTGTGTCAGCAATGTACAGGCCAGGCAGTGAAACCAAAAAAACGTGATAAGTGTGATACATGTGCACAGAACAAAAGGGCACAGAAACACTGAAAATAACCCCAACAAACTGGAAAAAAACAATAACCAAGCTGGCCAATAGTGGTATCAATGAGAAACATCAACCCCTCCCCCCCGAGTAAGCTCCATAGAACAGATATAAATCGTGGAAGGGTCTATACTCCTTCCTTATACAAGGTGAATGAGTCCACAGTGAAATAGCGCTGCTCAGGGTTTTCCCCACCATCGGACAGGGTCCCTATGGCGTGCACATGTCCCGCAACAGCAGGGCGGGCATGTCGGAACGGCAACTGGACAGATGCCAGATAAGGGGATACAGAGGGCCGCAGGCAGCACATGCTGTGGTGCAGCTGGGCCACAGTGCGGACTAGGGTGATGCCCAGCTGGCCCATACGAATGCTGAAACAGCAGAGTAGCCAGACAGCAACTGCTGAAGGCCCAACATGGGCATGAGTGTGTTTCCCAAAGCGTGACAGGGGATAGTACCCAACAGCTACCCCCAAGGGCACGGAACATTGGCAGGTGGGGCTGGGGGGGAGCGTGGACGTCTATGCAAGCAGCCCTACCCCTGAACCCGCACCATAGGCAGCCACCTACCTGCACACTGGATGGCCTGAGACTGCGCACCACCAGCTCCACCAGCAGAAGGGCATGTCAGCATGGTGGCTGAGGGATACTGGTGGTGGAGGGGGCAGTGGCAGCTGGCCAGAGCAGACATGGCCTAGCCCTGTGTAGGTGGGTGCCATGCACTGCAACAGACAGGCCCTGTCTGACCAACAGTCATGGTATCACCAGGGAATGCACCATCTCTGTGATAACATGGTGGTGCAGTGCACAAAACCACTATATTCAGAAGCAGAAGGTCACAGGTTCAAGTCCCAGCTGTGGTTTCCACCAACCCATTCCTCATGTTTTACCCACCACTATAACGTGCTAATACAGACAGAACCGTTCTTGCAGATGACGTAAACATGCCCAAAACACCAACATTTAACCCTACAGAGCACAGACACCAGAAACATGCACATGAGCTAGAGCAGAGCCTCCCAAATGCAGTCCTGGAGGGCCAAACACCATTCCGGTTCCATGCTGCCTCTGATAAAGATGCCTGTGCTGCATTTCTATGCGCCACCCCCATGGTATGCAGATGTATCTCATGCATATTCATGAGGGACAGCATGAAAACCCGAACAGTGTTTGGCACACCAGGATTGGAGTTGGGAACCTCTGCCGTAAAGCAGCAGCCAACAGGGGCAGACACACCCACAACCAACAGGCCCCATTATCCAAAGCCTCCTGGAGAAGCAGGACTTTGGGCTCTGCGTGCATCTCCCAATACTAGCACCTGCATACCTTAGTAATGCCACCCTAAACCTGTGAATATGTTACACATCTATCAAAAGGTTGCCATGATTACTGGCAGATAGCAATTCCTAGGTTAAGTACAAATATCTGAGTGGGCTGCATCATAGCAACCTTTCTGATGTCTCTGGAGTGTGCTACAGGTCTTGTGTCTGACAGTGTTTACCAATCTGGGGAGTGACTAATACAGTATTGCATACCATAGCCATGCCTGCACCATGCCCAGGACTGGTGTGGTGGCCTGGGCTGCCCAACACCTCTATAGCTGCACAATGCTGTCATAGGTGTGAGGAGTGTGTGTCTGTCTATCCAGTGTGTGGTGGCTGCCAACACCCTCCACAGCCCTCACTGCTAGCACCGTTGCTAGTATTGGCCTGCCAATGTGCATAATGAGGAGCAAGGTACCGTGGGAAGAGCCTGGATAGGGTGGCCTGACCTGGTTGCATCTGCACAAGGCATAGGGCAATGGCTCGGACATTGTAGTGCCCGGCCACCACGTGCACGGACAGGGTGACCATAGCATGTCTTGCTGTGAGGTCACTCTCACCCTGACCTAGCAGTGACCATTGCATGGCTAGGTTCCCCCAGAGTGCTCTATGGTATTTCTCTCATGTGAGATCTATGGGTTCCCTGTTGGGGCCCAATCACTGACTTATCAGCTTGGTGTGTATGCTGACATCCCTGTTCTGGGTGCATGCATCTCCTCCAGGACCATGCACTATGGACCAGCTGGTGGACTGTCTGCAGCTAGTATGTGTCTTGCTGGAACACCTTGCTTGGTGCAGTGGCTGGAGGCTTGCTGCTGGAGAATGTCAGATAATGGTTGGGGGCAACTGTGCATTTCCAGGCCTGCTGTCTCTCTGCCATTGTGTTATGGATGTGTAGCACTCTGTCTGTTCCCCAGCAGGACTGTGGTTGATGGTTCCCTCTACTGCTACCATTGCAGGGAGGTAGACTGTGGATCTATTGGTGGGTGCTCCTGTTCCGCACCCTGAGCCCCAGAGGGTGGGTTGTGTGGTGGTACATAATCTGCCTATGGGTCCATAAGCCCCCCCTTTCCCCTACAGCAGGAAACCATGGCACCAACACAGGATATGCACTATTCCGGGTGCATCATCGCCCATTGGGACTAAACATGACCGAGATATACAGCAAGACACAGATGTATCATAGGTGTGTCTAACGGAACTATCTACAACACACTGATGGGGACCTGCAGCATGGTGTATTTCAGCCATGAAAGGTGCTGTGGACCTGGTGCTGGGAGCCCTTCCTCAATCTCAGGGTGGGCACAGTACCCGCACAATGTGACTGTCTGTGGCAGTGCCACACACGGTCTGTTCCCCCTACCATGCCGAGGTGCTGTGGGGCTGCACATGGTCAGGACCCCCACCAGTCCTAGGTGATCGGGGGGGGGCATACCTCAACATATGACCATCTGTACACAGCTGATTTGCATGTGCAGTGCATCATGGGTGTGACTGCTCCAATCCAACCCTGTGAACCACTGCAGATGGACTGTGTGGTGAACTGAGGTCCCTCTGTAGCCAGCTAGGCAGGTAGAAGAAGCTACAGAGATGTGGTCCACTGGCAAATGCACTGACTGTGGAGCAAGAAGTAATGGGTTTGAACCCACTGTGTTGATACATGCCAGGGCTGTTAGGTGCATTTCCATCTGGAGCACTGGTGTCTGCAACCAAATAATACCAGAGGTAAAGTACAGAATCCAAGCCTATGTTTTCTGCCAAAAACCCAGAGAGGAACGAGTCCAAAGGTGAATGAGCATGCCTGAACAGGAGCAAATTCATGCTATACATGTCCAAACAGTCCAATACACACAAGCTCTCCATTGGTCCCAATGCCACCCTACATTTATCCAATCAGGGACTCTCTCTGTGCCTTTGTCTCCACACACCCTCCTCAAGTCATCTAAACAAAAGGGACATTAGAAATGTGAGATACATCTCCACGTCAAGGATATCTCTAGCCAAAGGAATGTGAATGTATCCTAATGTGAGATGTGTGAAGCAGAAGGTGTTATAAAACATGATGCTGACTGTGCAATAAGCAGAGTCCTAAAATCTTTAACCCGGATATGTAGCAGCAGTACTAAAACATGGGGGTTTTAAAAACCAGCTCTTGCTCACAGGCTCTGATAAGCCATAGGCCATCACAATTATAGATGGTAGCATTAATGTGAGGTGCAATACACCCCCAAGGTTCTGTAATCTAAATTGCCCACGCCGGCACCAACGCACGTATCCACACACGCTGTTACGCCCGTACCAACGGACGTGGCCACGCCCTCACCAACACCTGTGGCTACGCCCTCACCAACGCACGTGGCTACGCACCAGAGATACATTCTGAGCAGATGGCTGCCATGTCCAGGAAGCCTGCGTTCAGCCACAGAGAGCTCTACATGCTCACAGAGCTGTTCTGCCTCCGAGAGCAGCGCCTCTTTCCTGGCTCATCCAGGAGGCAGAACTTGTCAAGGGTCAGGAGGGCCTGGGAGCGCCTTACTAATAGGTACAACAGGAACTCTGATTACCCACGTGAGGTAAGTGCATGGGGACAGGCACCCCAACTGAGGATGTGGGGAAGAACACCCTGTAACCAAAGCACCAAGAAACAATGAACTGCCAGAGAATGTCAGCTGTTGCCGCGTCCAGCTGGTAGTTAAGACTGCCAAACACCCAAAATCAGAACCCCCCAGTCCCCAGGGGGTAGCTGCAACCATGGCAGAGGTGAGCTACAGACCACATTGGTATGGTATGTGGTGCTGTTGCAGCCTCAGTGATGTGCCCTATCCACAGGAAACCACAGGCCCACCACTAAGGCCAAGAGACACACAGGGATCTGTCACCTGCCCATGTCAGCTATCACAAGGCCCGAATACGTCCCAGGATGCTGCAGGCCCCAAAACAGGGGTCCATCCCCCGTCCTGGTGCTATGGAATCAGGCCCTGTTTGTGATTACAATAAACAAACCATAGACCCAGGATAGGGTTGCCAACTTTTTCACCGAGAAAAACCCGACACCTGTGGCTCGCCATGCTCCACCCATTCTCCACCCCCAGCCCCAGCCCTGCCCTGCCCCCAGCCCCACCCACAAAAATTACCGAGGATTCACTCACACCCCCCCTCAGTGCTGGTTCACTCACCCCCCCTCCCCTCAGTGCTGGTTCACTCACTCACCCCCCCCTGCTGACTCACTCACCCCCCCTCTCCTGCTGGTTCACTCACTCACCCCCCTCCCCTGCTGGTTCACTCACACAACCTCTCCCCTCCCCTCCCTGCTGGTTCACTCACCCACCACCCTGTCTCTCACTCACCCCTCCCCTGCTGGTTCACTCACACCAACCCCCCTCCCCTGCTGGTTCACACCAACCCCCCTCCCCTGCTGGTTCACTCACACCACCCTCCCCCCTCCATTGCTGGTTCACTCACACCACCCCCCCCCTCCACTGCTGGTTCACTCACCCACCCCCCTGTCACTTACTCACCCCTCCTGCTGGGTCACTCACTCACCCTCCTCCCCTGCTGGTTCACTCACACCAACCCCCCCTCCTGCTGGTTCACTCACACCACCCCCCCCCCCCCTGCGGGTTAACCCACACCCCCCCTTGGCTGGTTCACTCACACCCCCCCCCCCCCGCTGGTTCACTCACACCACCACCCCCCCCCTTGCTGGTTCACTCACACCCCCCTCCCCTGCTGGTTCACTCACACCACCCCCCCCTGCTGGTTCACTCACACCACCACCCCCTTCCCAAGCCGCTGCTTCTGCTTTGTACAGAACAGCGGATGCAATACACTTACTTTGAAAAGTAAAGACAAACTGTGTGAGGAGCCCTCCGGTCATCGCAGCGCCCGAGGAAATGATGTCATGGGGGCGGGCTCTTCACAGGTTGTCTTTCCTTTTCAAATTAACTTTATTGCAGCTAAAGTTAATTTGAAAAGGAAAGACAACCTGTGAGGAGCCCGCCCCCATGACATCACTTCCTCGGGCTCTGCAATGACCGGAGGGCTCCTCACACAGTTTATCTTTAGTTTTCAATGTAAGTGTATTGCAGCCGCTGCTCTGTACAAAGCAGAAGCAGCGGCTGCACTGCTATGGGGAATCGCGTTTGCGTTCGCGCCGCGGACTTCGGGACAAAAGCCGTTTTTTTGCTCTGGCCGCTCCCGATCTTGCGGCCAGAGCAAAAAAACGGCTTTTCAATGGCCGGTTTTACATCTGTGCCGGCAGCCGGCCTGGCCATGGAAAAACTGGCCAGACCGACTGAAAACCGGCCGGTTGGCAACCCTAACCCAGGATGCTGCAGGCCCCAAAACAGGGATTCATCCCCCGTCCTGGTGCTATGGAATCAGGCCCTGTTTGTGATCACAAGAAACAAACCATAGACCCAGGATGCTGCAGGCCCCAAACAGGGATCCATCCCCCGTCCTGGTGCTATGGAATCAGGCCCTGTTCGTGATTACAATAAACAAATCATAGACCCAGGATGCTGCAGGCCCCAAAACAGGGGTCCATCCCCCGTCCTGGTGCTATGGAATCAGGCTCTGTTTGTGATCACAAGGCTCAACCATATCCCCAGGATGCATCAGGCCTCAGCTCAGAGCCCTATCCCCCATCCTGGTGCTATGGTGTCTGCCCCTGTTTGTGATCACAAGGCTCAACCATATCCCCAGGATGCAGCAGGCCTCAGCTCAGAGTCCTTTCCCCCATCCTGGTGCTATGGTGTCTGCCCCTGTTTGTGATCACAAGGCTCAACCATATCCCCAGGATGCAGCAGGCCTCAGCTCAGAGCTCTATCCCTATGGTGTCTGTCCCTGTTTGTGTTCACAGGGCCCAACTATATCCCCAGGATGCAGCAGGCCTCAGCTCAGAGCCCTTTCCCCCATCCTGGTGCTATGGTGTTTGCCCCTGTTTGTGTTCACAGGGCCCAACCATATCCCCAGGATGCAGCAGGCCTCAGCTCAGAGCTCTATCCTTATGGTGTCTGCCCCTGTTTGTGTTCCCAGGGCTCAACTATATGGCCGTCATTGGCTGATGGGCACTGACAGATGTGTGGAGATGGCCCACAGAGGAGCACTTTGTCTGGGTCGCATGGGCCCACACACAGTGCCCATAGGGTCCAAGGCAGACATGCCCTGGCACGGTGCACACATGGGGGAGGCCCTGTCAAATGCATGGGTCATGACTGAACCAGACAATAGGGGCGGGCACCTGTGTCACACAGAGAGATATCTGAGTTGCGTCGTGGGCCACTAAAGGGTTCCTGTCCACTAATGTCAATGTCTGCTATCAGGTGGAGGATCTCCGGAAGAAGGCACATGAGCTCCGAGCGAGGTTCCCGTGCTTTGTAGCGCGTGTCCAGCGGGAGAGGATGGCCCAACGGGATGGTGAGTGATGTGACATGGCCCTGTGGGGCAATGGCTGTCAGATCCACAGGACGCATGTGAGTGCCGTGGCTTATCTGTGACCATGGATATGTTACATTTTCCCCCTCCCACAGTGGATGCACGTGCTGCCGTGGAGCCAGCGGTGCCGGAGGTGCAGAATGCCGCAGTGGGGATGGAAGATGAAGGCGGTGACGGAGGCCAGGAGGAGGTCCACGCCCCGGAACACATGACAGCCGACAACGGCAGGGGGGACGACCATGAGGCTGCTGCAGCCCACAACAAGGGGGAGGAGGGGTACGGGGAGGAGGAAGGGGAGGTGGGAGCAGGGGAGATGGAGTGGAGGGTGTAGTGGGAGCGATGGAGGTGGAGGGTGTAGTGGGAGCAGGGGAAGAGGGGGAGGTGGGAGTGGGGGAGGTGGGGAGGAGGCGGAGGGGCAGGGGGGAGGGGCGGGTGGGGGTGGAGGGGGAGGAGGGGGTACCTGCATTTGGGAGCCAAGGGCCAGAGGGGGACCAGGTGCGTGGGGTAGGGAGGAACAGGGTGGGTCAGGGGGAGGGGTAGGGGATGGGGCGGGGGCAGGGATGGGGGTGGCAGCTGAGGCAGGTCCCCATCGGCACGGGCCACCACAGGGCAATGGGGGCACCAGCTACCTGCCCCATGATGACCCTGATGCACACCTCCTGGACGTGTGCCTGCCACACATGGCTGTTGACAGGCACACCGTACATGCAGCCACACAGAGAAGGGGAGATGTGTGTCTGTGTGGCTGCATGTGCGGGCTGCACCTGACTGCGACTGTGCGTGCCCAGGCACATGCCCAGAGGCAGCACGCCCTCATCATGGGGCAGGTCCTGGCAACCCTGACCGTGGTGGCTGACTGGCTGTGTGCACTGGAGGAGCACTTTGCCGGTGGCGCACCTGGCCAGCCACCATGTGACATTGGTCCCCGGGGTGTGTAGTGTGGGGATACACATGGCACACCCGCCCTGTGATGGCCCGTGCCATGGCCTGCCACAACCACCAACGACAGGGATGCCTGGTCCCCACATATTTTGTAAATGCAAATAAAGTTGTACATAGTTGGAACGTTCCTACAGTGGCCAGATGTCTCTCCTTGCTATGTGTCAGTGTTGCACGAGTGACAGGTATGTCTGTGTGGACCCCTAAAGGTGAGACTGCAATGTAATCAGGTAAAGGCAGCGGAGACACCATTGTGCCTGGACTACAGTGCTGCAGGGGTGGAATGGTGGGGGGAAACCAAGCAGGGGGGCTATGGCCTGCAGGATAACAGCGCGACAGCAGCTATCCACAATAGGAGGTGTGTGCAACACAGAGGGGACAATGGTGTACACGGGATAGGACAGTAAGTAGGCCTCAGTAGCGTATCCTACTGCAATCCACAGTGTGGATTTGCGAGGGGAAGGGATGACGGGGGAGAGGTATGTGGCGAGGTGTAGCCTGCACAAGCCCACGGAGGGTGTTGTGGAACAAATGGGGACGCTGGTGACCGACGAGAGAGTTATGTTGCAGGTGCTAGACAGGGTAGGGGTGGGAGAGACATTCCTACGGTGGGCGAGGGCACTGTATGCCTGTCCACGGGTGCAAATACGGGTAAGGGGGGATTCCCTGAGAGCATTGGGCTGTGCAGAGGAACAGGGCAGGGTTGCTCTCTGCCGCCCCTATTGTATCCATAGGCCATTGGGCTATTGGCAGCCTACGTCAGAGGGCAAGTAGATATTGGTGGAACTGAGCTGCAGGAACAGCTTAGTAGTGTAGTACATTGTGCGGATGATGTTTGCAATACATTAGGGCCCCCTTTGGGTAGCCTGCCCAATCTGCTAAGGGCAGTAGGGCAGTATGGTGTGGGATCGGGCCACCTGACAAACGTACATAAGGCAGACATATTGAGGGCAAATATGGAAATGGGATGGGAGGCGAGGTGGGGGGGGGGGCACATGGCCAGTACAATGGGTATGTGCAGGATCACGGTATGTGTGTATACCGTTTGGAGGAGCTCTAGACTGTGCACAGGTATGGAAATATAAGCCTCTGATGGTGGCGATAGGGAGGGATGTAGGATGATGGAGGGGGTTCCCCCTGACGTAGATGGTGGGATTAGCTACAATACGGATGTCTGTGCTACCACAGGGTTGGTTGTCCCTATGGCCCTACTGCCCAACGTCATGCTGGTGTGCCTTAGGGGGCTGCACGATCTGATAATTAGGGGTAATTGGGTGGGAAGGAGGACATGGGTAGATGGGCATGCCATGCGTCAACTGCAGGAGGGAGGGGGGTTTGGAGCCCCCAATTTCGGCAACCATTATGATGCCAAACAGCATAGGGCATTGTTTGTGCAGATAGAAAGGGGGAGGACCCCGCAATGGGGCCGGCACGGGGAGTGTGTGAGGAGGCAGTGGCAGGGGGTGTGGGGGGAAGGGTCGGGTAGGGGGCCGTGAACCCGTAACGGAGGCTAACCATGCAGATGTGGGGGGATGGAAGGGCTAGGAACTACAAGGGAGGTGCACGCCCCGGGACACAAACGTACAGGACACGGTTGCCTTTCCACAGTTTGGGGGGGGGGGGCGACACAATGTTGGGGCAAGGAGGGCTGGGTGAGGGTGGGGCAGTTGTTGGATGCAATATTGGGGTATGGCCCTATGCTGAACTCTGAAAGGTGTTTGGGGTGAGGGATAACGGCCAACATTCGTACATGCAGCTGTGATACTACCTGCAAAGGCAGGGGGTACAGAGGGGCCGACAGGGCTGGCCAACGGGGCATGTGTAACTGATGGATGAATGCAGGGGCAGAGGGTATGGCCTGATGGCATGAACAGTGGGAGAGGGAATGGGGGCGTCCCTGGGAGATGGAGCATTGGCAGCCCATCTCAGTAAGGGGAAAGAGACTTGCATGGGGAACGGCTAGGGTAGGGAACCCCCCTACATACCAGATCAGGATGATCTAGACCCCAGCTAGGCTGCACCATATCTATCTGGAGCAATCGGGTACCTGTTGGAGGGGGTTTGGGGAGAGGGGTGACCCTATGCAGATAGTGTGGGGGTGCCATTAGCTGCAACACTTGTGGGGTGGGCTCGATGGTTCTATAGAGCGACCACAGGAATATGGATGTAGGTGGCCCCAGCCCATGTGGAACTGGTGAGGGGGGGGGGGTTGCAATGGAACATGGTGAGTTGCTCTGTCCCGTAACTATTGTGTGTTAGTGGCTGGACAGGGCATGTCACGTAAATGGACGTGTGCGGACGTACTGAGCATGAGGGACAGTATTCGAGAGCTCAGGGTATCTTTGGGTGAGCAGTAATGTGGGTGCACGTGGCCGAGCACAGATAGTGCAACATGAGGAGACCTGGGGGGGGGTATGCAAAATGGAGGGAGGGGGGTGGCCAGCTGTTGGTGGTGAGGTAGGGGGATACACAAGGGGGTTGTGAACGTGGTTATGGAGTGGTATCCATTGTGGGATGGGAGGGGTGTGGAGTAGGGGGGGTATGGCCCATCAGGTGGGGGGGAGGGAGGGAGTGTGGGTGGAGGGAGGTAGTGGGGATGCCACAGGGTGCTGGGTGCGTGGATGCGGTGGAGTAGAGTGTGGATGGTGTGACTGTCAACAGGTGGGTTGCTGAATGTACTAGGTACTAGGTGACCATATCGGGGGGCAGAGAGGCATGGGCGGATGGGGTGGCCATATGTGTACAGGGTGGTGTGGGGGGCAGGAGGTGGTGGCAACCTGTGGAGGGGGGGCGCACCAAGGGGTCACAGGGGGTCCATAGTGGCAGGGTGCTAGCAGGGATGCAATGGGGGAGTGGCCCGGACCACCTGTTGAACCGAAGGCTATGACATGTGCAGTTAACAGCTTGTCTCGTCTTGGGGTGGTGGCAGTGTGCCATGTGGATACCCTTGCGGAACACACAGTGCACCTATCCCAGCACATGTACATCAGGATTGTCATAGTGCCCTAGGGGAAGGGCCTACGGGGTTGGGACACGCCCATGGCACACAGTGCATAACCCCAGGCACCAGGGTGTACATAGTACCAGCAGTGCCCTACCAGTGTGCTACCAGGGTTGGGCGTGGGGACAAGCCAGACAGCATGCATGGGGCAGTGGACGTTGTGGCACGGGGGCACATCAGCGGTAGGGGGGGCATGTGACAGGGGGGCCACCCTTGTACATGGTCCCCTCATACATGCAGCAGGGTGGGGATGACATATACCCCCCCGGGAGGGCTATTCCCTCCACTGGGCCAATACCACAGAGTCCCCGTGTTGGACGGACAAGGGAGTTGCACAGCGCACAGAGCCCTATGGGCATGGCATGCTGCATGTATGCAGGTGCAGGAGGGCAGTCCTATTGTCACCACCTGGGGTGGTGGCGGCCGTAGCCAGAGCCATGGAGGCGGCAGCCGGGGCCAGGATATGACAGGGAGAGCCAGGGCAGGGAACGGGCTGAGGGCAGTGGCATCAGTTGAGGGGAAGGGGGAGTGGGACACCAGACTGCCACAGGCCATACCACAGCCACAGGCTGGAGGGGTTGGCCCACTAAATAGCAGGGCAGGGCCACGGAGCCCCCCAAGAGCTGGGACCGCTAAGTGGGACATAGCGTGTCCATGGGAGGGTTGGCAGCCGCACACAGTAGGGGTTCCACGCTCACCTGGGACGCTGATAGATGGGGACAGTGTGAGGGACAACGACCTGGGGCCTATGCAGTTTGGGAAGGCTGTGGCACACCTAATAGTGGGGGGCACTATCATGGACTGTGCCCTGTGCTATGCTTCCGAGCCTGCGGAACATGGCTGGGACATGCCCGTCCTGTGAGGGGGTGCACCAGGGAGGGGTACCCACAGTGGCCAGGCTGGGTGGCCCTTATCACCTCCTGATGCTGGGGGGACAGTCATCATGGCTACAGATTCACAGCTGGAGACAGGGATGCGGCTGCCAAGCCCCTGCTGCAAGGGTGGGGGCACTGGGGTATGCACGTGGCCTCTTTAACAGAGCTTAACGCCACCCTGCATCATATTCATAGGTTACCGGTACCTGTTGCTGGTGTGGGGCTCTGCAGTCGTGAGCGATGGCTAGCCTAGCCATCCCCGCTGCCACGGACCGTTGTATCCCACACTATGGCGGACCCAGAAACACTAATTTCTGAGATATGTGTGTTCCCGGGGAATGCTCTGTGTCCCCGAAACCCGGAGACCTATCCTGTAGGTGGTGAACATGCACCATTGTGTTACATACATATCTGTCCTGTGCCTCACCCCTTTGCAGCCTGACTACATGTCCCCTGTGAGATGCCCACATACCGCCATGCACTGACTACCGATAGGTGAGAGAGGCTGGTGATACACAGACCGCAGAGCGGCCCTATGATAACCAACACCCCCCTTTGCCAGGGGCGAGGGGTGCCAGCGTGACACGGTACATGGTTTGAGGTCTACCCATGGTGGACACAGCTGGGAAAAGGGGGGGACACGGGCTGGTTGCGTAAGTGGCACGGGGTGGTGACGTGGGGTGGACAGGAGGGGGCCTCTGTGTGTAGGGGCCGCACAAAAGCATCACAGGACACATGGCATCAACTACAGCCGCTGGTGCGGCAGTTTATTTTCCCCTCCCCCTGCCACGCCTTGCGCGGCCCCTCCTACCCTGTGATGATGGTGGCACGCCTTCCGCTGCCGCTGCTGCTGCTGCCACTGGTGGTGGAGGTGGTGGTGGCGTCGGCCCTATGTTTGCCGCAATGAGCTCTAGGCTGGCAGCCATTCATTGTGCCGATGCAGCTAGTTCCTGCACCCCCGCCTGGACCCCCGACATTGTGCGTTGCAGGCGCCGTTGCGCACGGCATTGGCAGCACTGTTCCCTGATCACCGCTCGCAGTACATGCCATATACCTGTGGGGACAGCAGGTAGTGCATTGTAAGACAGGGAAACATCCACCACCTGTACAGAGGCATTGCCACCCAAACACAGTTTGACACTCACCCTCTGCATCCCTCTGTGCTGCTGCTGAGTGCGCCTGCATCTGCATGATCACCTCCGACACAGCAGACAGCGCCTCCTGCCTGGTCCGCTGCTCATCTTCAGCAGCCACTTCCCCCGTGACTGCATTGGTGGGTGGTGCGCCATCACCTGAGGGCTGTGTGCCCTGCCTGTTATCCTCCTCTGGGGGTGGGGATGGACCACCTGCTCCCACCTGGCCCACCTCTGGCACAGGGTCCATCAGGGTGGACGGCCCAGACTCGTGGTCCTCTGGCGCCCCCTCTGGTGCATCAATGGAGCAAATGTCACCTGTAGGCCACAATGTTACATAGGTAAGATGAGGCATGACTGCCTGTCTACAGCCGTCCCACCCCCTTAAGGGCACATGTGTGTGGGTGAGCTGCATGGGTCTGGGCCAGGGCCCCTTTCCCCCCCCCAACATTCCTTCTTTATCCATGCCAGTCGGCCCTGTGCCCTGCATGTGCCACGGTCCCCTACCCTCCCCCTTGCATGCTGCCACACACCCCATGCAGTCCCATCACTGCCTTCAGCCCTGCAACCACAGACCATGTTTGGCACAGGTGCATTGTGCTGTCCCGTTGGCCATGTTACTACCCGTGTGGCCCTGCTGCCTCCGCCAACCCTGCACCATATCACCTGCAACACATTGGCAGCCTCTGCTGGTACTGTGGGCCAGTGCTCCTTGCCACCGCACCCATCCACTGTGCTGTGCTGCCCCCTGCCCACCATGGACACGTCCCCCCATGGGTCATGGGCCAGCAGCTGCCCGTATGCCTGTGCCACCCCCTGGATCCCACACAGCCATATCCTGCCACCCCCACCCCACCCTTGGTCCACCCCTACACATGTGCGTGTGTTGTCTCACACTGGTGCAGCTCACTCTCACACTTACCGGCACGTCGGTGCGCTGTGTCCAACGCAGGGGGCAGGCCATGTATGTACATAGGCCCCAGTCGGTCAGCCAGGCGCCGCTCCAGATCACTTAGGTTGGCCACCTGTGCTGGGTCCCTTCCAGTGCCCTGTGCCCCTCGCCTCTCCCTGGCGAGCTCATTCCGTATGTTTCGCTTGATGTCACAGTAGTGTTTACGGAGACTCTCTTTGTCATGATGGGGGCCATCAGCAGTTGCCACCGCTGCCTGCACCTCCACCCATGCCCTTGCGCGTGTGGCAATCGTTGTTGTTGCGCTGAGGTGTCCAAAGAGTAGGTCGTAGTGTTTGAGGATACTTGCCAGGAGGAGATCATTCTCCTCCTGGCTGAACCGCACTGCCCTCTTCCGTACCTCCTCTGGCACTGGGGTCCTGCGCCGCCTTTGCCCCTGTGTGCCAATGGCCTCCTCACTTGGGTGCTGCTGTGCCCCAGATGGGCTTGGACTCTGATCATCTCCATCTGGGTTTTGTACTGGTGTTTGCTGCACTCCAGCCTCCTCACATCCCTGGTTTGTGACATCCATACCTGATGTGTGCTGAGGTATGTGCCATTTTGTGCTCACTATATATATAGGTATATCTTGGGTGTGGCTCTACGTGCGTTGCATACGTGCGTTGCATACGCGCATTGTATACGCGCATTGCGTACGCGCATTGCGTACGCGCCCAGCACCGCGCATTCCCCCTGCGCATGCATGGACGTGCCGTTGTTACGTACCCTACGTGCCTTACTGTGCACGGATTGCAGAGTTCTAGTATTCCTCTGAATCAGCCCTGGGAGTACACACTACACGAGCCCTCACACTACGATCCTGTTTTCTGCTGGTTAGTAAATCAAATGCTCTAGGAGATAGTAATCTTGTTTTGTTTGCGCGCTACCACACGCGTTTGGTGATAATTCAATTCCCGTGGCACACATTACATGAGACGTACCTTACGTGTTGCGTGTACATGCGTGCGAACGTATTTTGCGTCCCTGTACTATCTTGGCGTTTTCCATATTTGGAATGGGGTGTACTTCGCAGTAGCTTTACACCCTGCTGCATCACAGGGACACACGTCAATGGCTTTTCTCAGGGGAACGCGCACTCCTGCATGTGCTACGTGATGTGTACAGGGTGTTGGCTGTGTTGGACCTTCCTGGCTGACCAGGTGTGTATCATTATTGTGATTTATGTGCCCGCCCCACACCCTATTTCCCAACCACCTGTCCTCCATCCTGTGTCTATCATGGCTCAGACTATGAATGCAGGTGGTGCAGTATTTGCATTGCTGGAGCTGGCTGGGCTGCGCTTTTCAGAAGAGGGAGATGATGTTCCTGGGGCTGCAGCACTGGACATGGGTGCTATCCCACTGCAACTCAGGCCTGCAGCTGTGGGGGGTCCACAGGCGGGTGTGGGAGAACAACGGCGCCGTAGGCGTGCTGAGGCACGGCCCCATCTGCAATGCCTCTACAGGCCCAGGGCCATGCTCCAGGACATCAGGGAGGACCAGGTAATCTCCCTTTACTGGCTGGACACAGGGGCTATTAGGGAGCTCTATGAGGATCTACGACCTGACCTTGAGCCCCTGACTGCCCAGTCACATGCTATACCGGGATTGGCCAAGCTCCTGGCTGCCCTACATTTCTTTGCCTCTGGCTGTTTCCAATCCTCAGTGGCCGCAGTGGGTGGGATGAGTAGGCCAACGTTCTCTTGCTGCCTCCACCAGGTACTGCGGGCCATGGTCAGCCAGGTTGATAATTACATTGCCATTCCCAACAGTAGGCAACATTGGGTGGCCCTGGGACAGGCATTCCAGTGGATTGCAGGGATACCACACGTGATGGGAGCAATAGATTGCACACATGTTGCCCTGGTCCCACCCCGCGACAGGGAGGTTGTGTACCGCAACCGCAAACACTTCCATTCCCTGAATGTGCAGGTTGTTTGTGATGCAAGTATGCGGATTCTGAATGTGGTTCCACGGTTCCCAGGGTCAACCCATGACTCCTATATCCTGCAGAACTCGGCACTGTTCGGCCAGTTTGAGGCCGGACAATATGAGGACTATGTCCTGCTGGGTAGGTATTCCCCATATCTTACGTGCACCTACCGTATATGATTCGTGGGGCACCATTGTCAACTGTGTCCTCTGCATGCCTGACATTGTGGTGTTGTTTCCTGGTGCAACCTATTCTGGACCTGACACTACATCACACCCTGTCACCTGGAATGTGGTCACATACCTCTGTGCACTGCCACACGTCTCTCTGTCTACCATGTCTGTGTTCTTGCTCATCTGGGTGTCCCCGCACACATGTGGTGTGGGCTGTACCCTGCCTCTGCTGTTCACTTAACAAGCTCCCGAGTATAGGGGCACTCTGGACACGCATGGTGTATCCCCTCCATGGATGTGGCTCCTGCACCTTGCCTAGGCCATACTGCACGTGCAGTTGTACATATGTCTGCCTGTGGGGTGTGTCCCTTTCCCACCCCATGTGGCACAGGTTTGTGCATGTGCCATCCAGGGGGGGAGGGGGAGGATTGGGGGGCACAGAACCATCCACATGGTGTACAGTGTGTATGGAGCCTCCTCTCATTCGCCATGTAGGGGATGACACGTGTCTTGAGCTGTGGGCGAACCTGCTATCACACCTGTATGCTGCATGACTGTTCACTTTGGCCTGTCTGCACTGCCACTCCCACCTGGCCCCCCCGGGGATGTGTTCCGTTGGCCTATGCCCTGTGTGCAATGTATCATGACGGTCCCAGACTTGCACAACTGCGCATCTCTGCCCCTCCAAGTATGCTCTGGGACTCCCAGCATCAGACTCTGGTGCACTGCCATTGTGTGCAATGCTGTGACGTCAGATGTGTGTCTCCATGCTTCTCTGCTGTCCAGTTGGGCATTGCTACATCAGTGATTCCATAGGTCCATCATCTCACATGTGACTTTATGCCATTTCTGTTTGCAGGTGATGCAGGATATGGGTGTCGTGCCTGGTTGCTGACCCCTGTGCGTCTCCCTCGGCCAGGTGCAGAGATGCGGTACAATGAGGCCCATGCCTCCAGCCGCTCAGTCATTGAGCGCACCTTTGGCATTCTCAAGAGTCGCTTCAGGTGTCTGGATAGGACCGGCAGTGCCTTACAGTATGGACCCCTGACTGTGGCAAAGATCATTCTGGCCTGTTGCATCCTCCACAACATTGCTCTCAGGCACAATGTCCCAGTCGATATTAATGAGGATCTCGGGGAGGATCCTGTGTGCCCTCCTGCACATGGTCGTGGTGACACACGTGAGTGGATGGCGGCCAGGCAACATCTGATCGAGGAGCTCTTCTCCTGTAAGTTCTGCATGTGGGGGGATGTGCTTATGGGTCGCCATGTGTGAGCTGGTATGTGTGTTTCACGGCACTGTGATGACATGTCTCTATTTGTCTCTTGTGTTTCGGCTACCCAGGATAGGCTGCTGTGTTCCTGCCTCCCAGGGATAAGCTGACGATACTGCCCAATGCTGTCGTGCATGTAAGGACTGTGTGCATGTCACAGCAACATGAGGGTGACTGGGATGGGTGGACATAATGCTGGGTGTGCTGTGGTGGCAGCACCACATGACACATATGTGTTTCCTTCTCCACTGCTCCTCTGGTGTTGCACATGTCTTTGGCCTCACAGTCCATCCACCATATGCTCCATTTGACACACATGTGACCATTGCCTGTGCAAATCTTGGCGGTGTACATACTGTACCTGTGCACATGTTACCAGGCTGTGTGTGTCTCCGGACACAGGGCATTGCAATGCTTAGGAACACGTAAAGACCTCACTGCCATTGTTGCATTAGACAGCCTTGGTGCACCCATGTCTCCACTTGTCCATGATTGTCTGCAGTCCAGCCAACTGCAGCTTGTGGCATGCTTACCTTGTCTCACGGTGTGTGTCTCTGTGTCTTTGGGACGTGTGTGTCTTGCCACCTGTCCAGTGATGTTTATCCATCTCTCTATGCCCTTCTGCTTCTGCCCTTCTGTACATTGTGTGGATGTGTCATATATTTTTCCCTGACATGTCTCATGTTTGCTGCCAGGACACTTCACGCCACCATTATGTTTCCACGCAGCAGAGCCTTCCTCGGCCATGCTCCACTAACAGCTGATCGTGAGGTTGTGGTGATGGACACAGTTCATGGACGTCTGCAGCCTCTACTGTGGCCCCTTGTGCCCTTGCCAGACTCAGCCTTTCCCCCTCAGTCCAATGCTATACCTTTCAGGTAGGTTTCACCTACCCTCCTCTGGGACATTGGCCACATGCAGATGCTGCATTTGGCCTGTTAGTAGCAACGTGCATTTCTGTGCTATCTCTGTGCACCACCACTGCTAGACATGCTGTTGACCTCTGGGGTGCCTGTGTGACATGGGCATTCACATGACCATGTTGGGATTGTGTCCTGGTCTGTAGGGCCTTCTCCTGCTGTGGTCCATGTGCAGTATGCTATGTTTTGTGGTCGTGTCATGTTGTGGTGTTTAAGCATTCCTGATGCTCATATTGTGATGTCAATGTGTCCTTTCTGACCTGATGGTTGGTGTGGGTGTGCCCTTGCTTATCTTATTTCTACCCCTTTCCACACAGGACACAGCCATCACACAGGGCACATCTACCACACTTCGTCTGGAGCCACGTCTGCCACATTTGTTTGGACACAGCACCTCTGTAGAACTGTCCCTGGGTGTTGTTGCCACTGGGAGATGGACCTCTGCAATTTGGACACAGGCCTTTTTGAACCTTCTTGTTGGCCTGCTATGTTGACTGTCACTGGGAAAATTGACACACCGTCACTGACATGACGTGTCTGGGTGTTTCGTTGTTTGCAGCTGGGGGCATCACCTTTGCATTGTTGTGGAACATAGACATGTCACTGGGGACGTTGCATGGTCACTGTTGACTCTGCATGCTTTAACCTGTGTCTGTGGGGTGTTGGGGATGGTAACTGATGTGCATTCGGTGGGGGTGGGAACTGTGGGGTCATTTTGTGCTGTCACCCTCCTCATCGCATCAAACAGTCTGGTTTGGACAGGTGGCAGGATGAGGGACAGGGGTTGGGTTAACAACGATGGGGTGGGAGGCAGGGTGGTTGGGGTCCACGGGCAGCACCAGGTAGGTCACCTTTCAGCATGGCTCAGATGTGTGTTGGCGACGGTGCTGTCTCCTTAGGGTGCCTCCTCAGGTGCCCTATAACATGCCCTATGAGTCACCCTTCCAAGCGCCCTATGGGGTCCCCTATAGGGGACATTATGTGGTGCCTTGGCAGACAGTGCACTTTATAATGTGCCCTCTGCAATGCCTTATGCGGTGCCTTAGGTTACGGCCCCGTGAGGGGGTGTTTTCTGGCAGCACTACTTAAGGTTAACAAAATGACTGCTTCTGTCAGCACCGCTTTAAAGTATACGGTGATGTCTCTGCCAGCTTTAATCATTGGACCCACAGGGGTCTTGAACTCAAGGCCCCTGCGCCATTGGTCAGTGTATTAACCATTGTGCTGTAGCTCTGGATGTCATGCACCGTATAGGGAAACCTGTTGGATTGCTGTCTGAGGAGGTGTGGGGGTGCTGTGGGGGTGCATACCCGATCTTGTGTTCATCTATGGACTGCAAATCTGCATGTGCAATGCACCTTGGGTATGAGTGTGTTAACCCACATCCTGGCCACCACAGCAGACAGTTTGTGTGGTGACCTGATGTCCTTCATCTGCCAGACAGAGCTTTGTTGGTGCTAGGGGAGCAGGCATCTGGCTAGTCTGTCTCCACGTCTTCATAGTATGTTGAGTGTTTTCTTGTATTTTGCTAGTAGCTATCAGTGTTTGACAAGGTCCATGATGTTTTTGGGCTTGTTGTTTTTGGTGATGATCTTGACCTTGGTCTTGATCGTGTTTGCCATATACCCTTGTTTGCTGAGACATTGGTTTGTTGGATTGACAGGCATTCTTAGTTTGTACGTAGAGAACCTGTTGTTGATCTGGTGTGGGACTTTTGACCATTTGACAGTTATACTCCATAGGTTGACCGCATCGTTATTAGGGATTTGTTAGTCACACTAGCGATATAACCCACTAGTTACTTCACTGCCTGTGATGCCAGATGGAATGGGTTGGGGACCAAAGTGGGGTTACTCGGTGGGGCTGTATGAGACATATTCCTTTTGTTCTTTGCAGTGGTGCTGCCAGCTCCATCGCCCTCACAATGCTGTCTCCTTACGTTGCCTCATCAGGCACCCTTTCACGAGCCCTGTGCCACACCCTTTGATGCGCCCTGTGGGATGGCCCATAGGGGGCATTCTAGGGCGCCTTGGCGGCCAGTGCACTTTATGATGTGCCCTCTGGGGTACCTTATTGGGTGCATTATGCGGCGCCTTAGGTTACGGCCCTGTGAGGGTGTGTTTGCTGGCAGCACTACTTAAGGTTAACAAAATAACTGCTTCTGTCAGCACTGCTTTAAAGTATACGGTGATGTCTTTGCCAGCTTTGATCATTAGACCCACAGGGGTCTTGAACTCACGACCCCTGCGCCATTGGTCGGTGTATTAACCATTGTGCTGTAGCTCTGGATGCTATGCTGGGCACCTTTTCATGCACCGTATAGGGCAACCTGTTGGATTGCTGTCTGTAGGTACTCTGTGCCAGTGAGACACACAGTCAGTTCCCTCTACCAGGCCGAGGTGCTGTGAGGGTGCATACCCCATCTTGTGTTCATCTATGGACTGCAGATCTGCATGTGCAGTGCACCATGGGTATGGGTGTGTTAACCCACATCCTGACCACCACAGCAGACAGTATGTGTGGTGACCTGACGTCCTTCATCTGCCAGGCAGGGCTTTGTTCATGGCACTAGCAATGTGGCCCACTAGTTACTTCACTGCCTGTAGAGCCAGGGGTCATGGGTTTGATCCCACTGTGGGGATAATTGTTAGCGCTGTCTGTAGCATTTTCTTTTTTTAATTTCAACTGGTGCTGCCAGCATGACATCCTCATATTGCTGTCTCCTTACGTTGCCTCATCAGGCGCCCTATACAGTGCCTGATGCAGGACCCTATACTGCGCCCTGTGGGGTGGCCCATAGGGCACATTCTAGGGTGCCTTGGCGGACAGTGCACTTTATGATGTGCCCTCTGGGGTGCCTTATAGGGTGCCTTATGCGGCACCTTAGGTTACGGCCCTGTGAGGGTGTGCTTGCTAGCAGCACTGATTAAAATTAACAAACAAACTGCTTCATACAGCACTGATTTTGAGTAAAAGGTGCTGCCTCAGCCAGCTTTACTCATTAGACACACAGGGAGATTGAGCTCACTTCCCTTGCACCATTGGTCAGTGTATTAACCATTGTGCTACTGTTCTATATAACTTGCTAGACATGTTATCTGACGCCTTATGGGCGCGCATTGCACGGCGCTTTACAAGATGTTTTCTAACGCTCGTTCTCCTACGGCGCCTGGTAACGCGCGTTATCGATAACGATGTACCACCCATGTCCTTATTTGGGATATTTGCCTGTACCGCGGATCCTAACGCGAATCACACTAACGCAGTTTAGTAAACATACCCCATGGTCTCATAGATTCAGAGGCAGGAACAGCCCAACCATCAGACAAGACTAGGCGGTTGCCTAAGGGAACAGCTTTTTGGGGTCAGCAAAGAGCAGCAGCAGTCAAAGCAAAGCAATAGAGATTGACAGCCCCGCAAACTCAAAGAGTCATCACACATTATTTCACCTGCGGGGAGAGTGGGCACACACATATAGACAGAGCAAAGTTTAATATTTAAAGTTATGATGTTCAATTATGCATTTTTGCAGGATTGTTGTGTGTGTGTGTGTGTGTGTGGGGGGGGGGTGATAATGAATGTTGAGTTTAATTATCAAAATCTTGGGGGGGGGGGAGGTGTAAGATTTGCTTATGGTGCCCTTGCACTGGCCCTATTCAGAGGAAAGGAGGAGAAGTACAGTATAAGGACATAGGAGCTAGCGGTACCCAGACCAAGAAAAGATAGCTAATTGTAGAGAGGGGAACCTTGAGGGAGAAAACCAGCATAAATTTCATCACTTCCGACCATAACTGTTATGTTATTGAGCTATCAGTATTTTGATCACTTAGTAAATTAACAGTGTTAACCAACTTATTGGGTCTGGTTAATGTATAACTAATGAATCAATACCAAGGAAGTGACTGGCCTGAGTAGCAGTGCTTCAAATTAGGGCTTTGAAGATTCAGCCTCCCCCTTTTCTCCCCCCTCCAGAATCCACAACAAACAAAATTTGTTCTGTATCCTGGAAACTTCCCTCCCATCCAGGTTAACACAGCAATTCATTACACATGTAAAGTCTATGCAGGATGGGACAGAATATCGATTTAAATCTTGCATCTTCAGTTCTGTAAAAAACATTCCACATTCCTGAGCACTAGAGGTAAGATGTTTCCCTTTACAACTTGCCATACAGAAATATATACATATTCAAATTCTGGTGTTGTAGCGGCAGAGCGCAAACAATCCAATAATACCAGGAGTCTGTTCAGAAGGTCCAAATCATTTATTGTGCACAAGACTCAAGCAGAATCACATTCAAAATGGCTGAGCAATGGTTTCTAGCAAAACAACAACTTTTATACCTTTCTTCTCCATTCTGTACATAGGCAAACTTCTCATTGGTCCCGGTAACCCCTTCTACCCCATCTATTGGTCCCGGTACCACTACGTAGTCATCCAATGAGGACCTTGGTCTGGGTTCAGCACCTGCTTGCCCCCCTTACAGTCCCCATTACAATGGACAGTTCTTAGACTCTTGATACAATTCTCTTCCAAGGTCACTTAGCTGACTAGAACATGTGGGAAAGCAGGGCACTGTAACCCTTCTCTCAGCAGAATTAATTAGTTCACAGAAGTTTTCACACTCTTATCAGTACCAATTAAAGCTTATTTTTCTGTCTTTTGTAAGTTTAGTTTCTGCTTAGCTATGCTTGGTTATGCTTAGTTAAGTTTCGATTCTATGGAAGCAACATTCGGGGGGGGGGTTCACTCCTCTGGGCCTAACCACAGGCTTTACTTACAGGTCAAGCTGCTTAGGCCTGTCTGTTTAGTTCAAGCAGCGTGGATCATAGGCCTTCGCCTACCACAGTGTCATCTCAGGAACAACACATTCATGTTCCACTGGCAGGCACTTTGTGGAGTAACAAAAAGATATTCACAGTCTAGTAATTCAAAGGCATTGATTTTCTTCCTGTCTATCTTTTCTACTATCCAACGTTTGCATCCATATGTCTTTATTGAAAATACCATGGCTTGGACAAGACAAATCTTTATGTGGAGAGAGACATCTCTGTAACTCTCAGGATTTAAATTGAAACAACGCTACCTATGAAAAGGCTGCTGAAAATATTACACTGGGCCTTCTACTTAGAAAACAGAACAAACTGAACTGATACAGATCCCTTCACATGACTTACAGAATCCGTCACCTCCATCAACACATAGAACATAGACAGATCCTCATGCAATACAGAATAAAAAAGTCAAGTGCCTTTGAGTCAAGACAGTAGATTGCCAAGCCTTTTCTTCCAAAGCAAGGTGACTTCCCCAAGGTCACAAGGAGTGCTATTGGGAATCAAACCCTTGATCTTCTGGGCAGGGCCGGCCCGTCCATTGAGCGAGAATGTTTTTTGCACAGGGCCCCGCGTTTCAGGGGGCCCCGCGCAAAAAACATTCTGAACCTAAAGTAAAATTTTAAAAAGAAAAAAAAAAGTTGTCTTCTCCGGCTGCCGGGGCCGCCGCGGCAGAATCGAGTGTGCCGCAGGGCCCCCCCTGCCCAGCAGAGCCTGCCCTCCCCTTTATCACCTCTGTCTTCGCAGCTTCAGTCAAATGTGCCGGCTTTCAGAGCGCGAGGGGAGAGTTTCTCCCTCGCTGCTCTGTTAAGCCCGCGGGGGCTGATGGGAAGTTCCCATCAGCCCCCGCGGGCTTAACAGAGCCGCGAAAGGGAAACTAGTCCTTTCGCACTCTGAAAGCCGGTGCGTTTGACTGAAGCTGCGAAGACAGTGGTGATAAAGGGGAGGGCAGGCTCTGCTGGGCAGGGGGGGCCCCGCGGCACACTCGATTCTGCCGCGGCAGCCCCGGTAGCTGGAGAAGACAGCTTCTTTTTTTAAAAAAATTTCCCTGGGCTGGGCTGGGTTGGGCGGGGGGGGGGTTAGGAGTGGTGATGGGCTGGGTGGGGGTTAGGAGTGGTGATGGGCTAGGGGGGGTTAGGAGTGGTGATGGACTAGGGGGGCTGGGGGGGGTTAGGAGTGGTGATGGGCTATGGGGGGCTGGGGGGGCTAGGAGTGGTGATGGGCTATGGGGGGCTGGGGGGGCTAGGAGTGGTGATGGGCTATGGGGGGCTATGGGGGGCTGGGGGGCTATGGGGGGGCTGGGGGGGCTAGGAGTGGTGATGGGCTATGGGGGGGCTGGGGGGGGCTAGGAGTGGTGATGGGCTATGGGGGGGCTATGGGGGGCTAGGAGTGGTGATGGGCTATGGGGGGGCTGGGGGGTTAGGAGTGGTGATGGGCTATGGGGGAGCTAAGTCTGTATATGGGCTGGTGGGATTAGGACTGGGAGTGGGCTGATAGGGAGGTTAGGACTGTTAATGGGGTATGGGGGGCTTAAACTGAAAATTGGGTGATGGGGATTAGGACTGGAAATGGGCTGGTGGGATTAGGACTGGGAGTGGGCTATGGGGGGCTAGGACTGGTAATGGGTTGGGGGGGGGTTGCTAGGACTGGAAATGGGCTGGGGGGATTAAGACTGGAGGTGGGCTGATGGGGTTAGGACTCATAATGGGCTGTGGGCTGTTGGGGGGTTATAGGACTGGTAATGGGCTAGGGGGGGGCTAGGACTGGAAATGGGCTGATGGGCGGGTTAACACTGGAGGTGGGCTGATGGGATTAGGACTGGTAATGGGCTGTGGGCTGATGGGGGGTTAGGACTGATAATGGGCTATGGGGGGGGTTAGGACTGATAATGGGCTATGGGGGGGCTAGGACAGGAAATGGGCTGATGGGGAGGGGTTAGGACTTGAGGTGGGCTGATGGGGTTAGGACTGGTAATGGGCTGTGGGCTGATGGGGGGGTTAGGACTGGCAATGGGCTATGGGGGGCTGACTGGAAATGGGCTGATGGGGGGGTTAGGACTGGAAGTGGGTTGATGGGGGGGCTAGGACTGGTATTGGGTTGGGGGGTTGCTAGGACTGGAAATAGGCTGATGGGGGGCTAGGACTGGAAATGGGCTGATGCAGGGACTAGAAGGGAATGGATGCTGGGTGAGGCTGGAACTAGAAGGGAGCTGATGTTGGGGGAGGATTAGAATGGGATGGGGCTGGGAGAGTAAAATGGAGAGGGGAAAAATATTTTGTGTGGGAAGGATAAAAAATCTACACTTAGCCGGGTATTGGGAGGGTAAGTGGGGATTGAGGATGGAGGGGTAAAATTTGAGTGGATGAAATAGGAATGAGGAAAGAGCAAAAGGAGAAAGATTAGTATGTTAAAGCAGATGTAGAGAGAGAGAATGGAAAAAAAACTAGAAGAGAGAAGAAAGGACAAATGGACAGCAGATGATGGAGAGTTAGCAGAAAACATGAAGAAACCAGAAGAAAGTGGCTGGAGCAATTGCAACTGAAAAAAAATGCACAAAAGGTAGAAAGATATCTCTTTATTTTGAATTTATTAACTGGAATATGAAAGCTCTGGGAAATGTGCATCATTAATGTCTGCGCTTTGTTTAGTACAAGAGGAAATTAATTTATAGTTTTATTTCTACAGTGTTGTTGTACATTCCAAGTTTGGCTTTTGGGGTTGCCAGTTTAATTATTGCCTTCCTGTTTCTAAATTGTGATTCCTTGTTTGGTGATGGTCTATGTTCTGCATGTGTAACTGAGCTGAGGTATTCTGTTTATGTAATTCCTATTTGACATTGCCACTTGTTCTCTTTCCCCAGTAGGTCATGTATTGTTGTTCTCTGAAATGTATTGGTTTAATATTTGCAGTGTTGCCTTTTGATAGGTAGGGTATGGTGCTTTGTGAGTCCTGGTAGTGGTGTTAGGATACGGCAGGTTTGCTATGGGTTCTAAATGGGCAGTGTTTGTAGTAGTTCCTAATGTGCCTGGCGGTTGGCACTAGATTATAGTAATGTAGAAATCTTTTAGTCTGTCTTTATCCATACACACACTAACTTTTAGTAAACATGTCTCTTAATGAATGTTAGCATTATGCAAATATCTATGCAAATAAGGCCACTTATGCAAATTAGGCCCCGCACCGAGTCTCCGCACATGGCCCCGCACCCCCCTTGGGCCGCCCCTGCTTCTGGGTACTAGGCCGTTGTTTAAAATGCTAGGCTACTCCTCCATTCCAATACAGGCTAAGGGACCATATATTAGAAACAGGAAAATGAAGACAAAACTGAAGCAGAAAACCCTGAAAAAAGCCTGAGTGAGAAGTGCACTACTGAAAAAAGGAGAAAAGGAAATGCATTACCTCCTGTTCTTTGCAAAATGCAAAAACAAGAAAGGCACACTTCCTCAGGCTCATATAGTCCATTCCCTACAAACAGAAAATCATTTTTCTTTGTTGTCTGGGCATTTCACTTCTGTGGTTGTGTTCTTCTCAATCTCTTTTCCACTTTCCTTGTAGCAGTCTCCTTTCTATTTCTCTCTCTTCCTCTCTTTTTCCATTGTTTCCCTACATCTGTCCCTGACATTGAACTTTTCTTTTTCATATTTTTTTATTCTTTCTATCCCAACGGAATGATGGAAAGAAATTATACAAAAGGGATCAAGAATGTTTGTCTGTCTGTCTGTCTGGAAGAAAATAACTTTATGAAAATGTAATAGAATGGGACCAAATTTGGCACGAGGGAAAAATCAGGTGAAAGAACCATCAATTCTGAAAATAAACCAGATAGGACCAGGGTCTTAGAACATCCAATGCATTTATATGGGAGAGGCTGTTCCAGCAGTTGCAGCATAGAAACTTTGATAAACTGAATACTTATTTAGGGAATTGCATCTTTTAAAATGCCCCTCCCCTCTTCTCTCCTGGTCAGAGATATACACAGAGCCAGTAGAGGCAAACTCAGATACTCCTTAGCCTGTCATAAATAAACATGCCAATTAGCATTTTTCTTTTTGGCCCCTGCTCTTTGGAATGCCCTCTCACTAGATGTGAATGGAATCTTCCCAGAAAAAATGTAAAAAAGAACTTAAAACCTACTTTTTCAAATGGCATTTGATGGACTGTTAGTTGGACCTGACCACTGAGACAGAACTCTTACTATGAATATCTGACCTATCCTCTCTCTTTCATCTACAATCCACTGAAGTTTATTCTACCTCATTTATAATATTTTAACTTTTGTAAACAATCCTGATACGACAGTAAAGGGCAGTATAGAAGATTTTTAATAAACTATAAACCCGACCCTCTTGAGCCCCCGCCACCATCAGCAGCTCTCCCCTTCCCGGGGATCAAGCCACCAACAGTGGGAGGGGCCTCCTGACCATCGCGGCCCAATCGGGGCAGAGCACAGGGCCTTGATAAGCTTCGTGCCATCGGGCGCGCCTGCGCCTGGTGGGCCCGCGCCTGAGGGCCTCGCCAGAGGGCCCTTTGGCGTGGCCCTTAGGCGCGGGCACGATAGGCGACTCCAAATATTCCACACAATCTCACCAGTGATCCGATCGTCCGTCGCTTTGAAACACACAGCTTCCCACCACCTAACTCAGAAAACTACATGCAAGCTCTTCCTACCAGACTCTATCGCAAATGCGAGAAACGTCTGCGGTGACTACCAGCGACGCACTCCAACACTCCAGACGACTACCTTACCCCTGGAGTCACTCACAAAATTCTTCATCCTATCTCATGCCTGTATGCAATCCAGGCCGCCATCTCCTGCCTCCCGAACCTCTCTACTGAACATGGACATGTCCAAACGACCCACCTAAAGAAGAGGTAACTCCAGCTAGGCCTCTCTACCCTGAATAGCCCACATATACCATTAATTACATTTATTGACCATCTCATGCAATACTATACTGTGCAATAACGTTATAAATCCTACATCACTGTCTACACTGTTTATTTGCTACTAATACCTTATATATTACTGGATACATTTAATGCTGTACAACTGTTACGTTACTTGATACATTTGATTGATTGCTACTAATACCTTATATATTACTGAACACATTTAACGCTGTACAACTGTTACATTACTTGATACATTTGATGTTATACAACTGCTATATTACCGGATATACAGCTGACACCAATCCTGCATCATTGTTTACTCTCCCCCACCCTTTTGTACAACATCACAATCCACCTATTAAGTGACCGTTTCCCCAGAATACCTCAAAAATGCACCCTATTCTATCCTTAATCCTTTTCCTCCTTACCTCCTGGTCCACCAACATCTCACATGCACTCACCCACCACTCCAACCATATACCAATCCTTTTCAACCACTGCAGAAGACCATCTGGAAATCACCAACATCCTTTTACAAGAGCCAACACCAACCACTCACATCTTCTACACATCCCTCTGCAGAACCTTAAGAAGACTCAAGCGGAAAAACTCAATAACCAACGATTATTAAAATGCACCCTAATAAATGCTAGGTCGATCCGTTCAAAATGGCCTGCTATCACTGATCTGATAACCCTCAACAATCTCGACATCCTAATGATAACCGAGTCATGGCTATCTGACTGCGATAATGCCCTAGTCAACCAGATGACACCCCCCGGATACTCGATATTTGCCTGTCATAGGTCCCACCAGAGGGGTGGGGGCACACTCATCTTTACCAAATCTGAACACCACTTCTCTTTGAATAACTCCACCAGCTCTACCTACCTGGACATAGTCTCCATTTCAAATTGGCAATGCTCAATTAACCTCCTATACAGAGCTCCATCTTCATCAACAGATGATTTATCATCAATAATCAACCTAGCCTGTAACCCTCATAACACACGCTCCCCAACCTGGATGATCGGAGACTTTAATCTGCCCTCACTCCAAGATATACATTCATCTGCCTTTCTCAAAGCAATGAATGAACTGGGATATACACAACTCATAGAAGAACCAACTCATAACAAGGGCGACAAACCCGACCTAATCTTCGCCCCCCAATCTACAAAACCCACCCAAAATATCATACAATCCATTACACCTGTACCCTGGTCAGACCATCACCTACTACTATTCAACATACCTGCTAATGACCTATGCAATATTAGCAACAAAATGGTTACCCCCCCTAGCCTTAGCACATCGCGCTTCTGACCCCTCGACAAGGACAGTGCCCTCAAGACGATCCTACCATTACTTGACAATGACTCCCATGATCCTGATGAACTAGTATCCACCTGGAATAATGCCATCAGAGCTGCTGCCTGCATCCCTTCCACCAACAAGACCATATCGAAACGCGAACACACTCCATGGTACTCCCAAGACCTCCGTGCTTCACTTATCCACCTACGCAAACTAGAAAGACAGTGGCGCCACAATCGGACCCCTGAAACACTTTCTGCTTACACTACGCACTTACAAAGACACCGACAAAAAACCATGGAAAAGAGAAAACAATACCACTCAGAATTATTGAAGCGTTCATTGAACAGACCTCACGATCTATTCAGCATTGTAAAAGCCATAACAGGAGATCCAACTCAAGATCACCCACACATGCCTCAACTGCAGGAATACTCTAATTACCTTCAGTCGAAGATGATCCAAACCAGCGCAAGCATCAACATCATACCTACCTCTACCCTGATGACAACCTCCCAGACAAATCTCCTGCTGAATTTCACTGCAACCTCTGAGGAGGAGATCATTGACACCATAACTTCCATCAATCTCACCACTGCCCCTAATGATCCCTGCCCCGCAAGCTGGATCAAAGAACTACGTCACGACCTCAGCCCAACTATCTGCAGAATCCTGAATCAGTCCTTATCTACAGGTTCATTCCCCCAAAGCTTAAAACACACGTCTATCCGACCCCTACTGAAAAACAACAAACTCGACACATCTAAAGTAGAATCCTATAGGCCAATTTCGAGCATTCCTTTGCTTGCTAAAATTATTGAAAAGGTGGTCCTGCAACAAATTCAACATCACGTAGACACTGAATCGCCTTTAGACACCTCCCAACATGGCTTTAGAGCAGCCCACGGTATTGACACCATCCTCACAACCCTCTTCAACAATCTAGTCACAGGCCTTGACAATATTCACCAAGGATTTGTCTTGATATTCCTGGACATAGCGGCCGCCTTTGACTCCGTGAACCATGACACACTACTACTCCGACTTAAAGAAAAAGGGATACAAGGCTCGGCACTAGCCTGGTGTAAATCTTATCTCTGCAACAGATGGCAACAAGTCAGAACAGGATCCACAACATCAGAGCCTTTCCCCCTGAAACAAGATGTGCCTCAAGGCTCATCCCTATCTGCTCTATTCTTCAACATTTATATGCAGCCTATCTGTGCTTTAATCCGCTCCTTCAACGTCCACTGTCTTGCCTACGCTGACGATATCCTCATTTACTCACCATTTACAATTGACAAACCAGACTTCTCTCCAATATTGAGATGTTTTGAAGCAGTTTCAGATTGGCTTCTAACTCAAAATCTCTGGATCAACAATAGCAAAACAGACGTCCTATTCGTCACAAGGAACCGGAGTTTCACGCCCCCCCCTCACTCAAAATCAATAATATAGAATTGAAGACAAAATCCACAATCCGATACCTAGGCATCACCCTCAACCAATGCCTAGATATGTCAGCCCATGTTACAAACACCACAAAAGCAATTTATCACAAGATCCGAACACTAAGACACCTTCGCCCATTACTCGACTTCTCTGACTATAGATCAATATTCTAAGCTCTAATCATCCCACACCTCGACTTTGCGAATGTCATCCTACATGGACTTCCACAATCAACCTTAAACCCACTCAGACTTGCCATGAACTCAGCTGCAAGGGTTCTAGTCGGTGCATCAAGGTCGGATCATATAACGCCTATCTTGATAAACCTACACTGGCTGCCACTACCTGCCAGAATCACCTACAAAATTCTAACACTAACCTTCAAAGCCCTCAAGAATCAGCCCGCTACACCCATCAACGCACTTCTCCACCGTACCACAAACAACAGAATAAGAAAATCTCCACAGATGAACACAATTGAAGTCCCCAAGTTTCTAACAAAATGTACAAAGTCAACAGCCAACAGAGCATTTTCTATTTTTGCACCGATTGCCTGGAATGCCCTCCCAGCAGAACTCCGAGCCATCCAAAACCTGGTGGTGTTCCGGAAAGCCCTAAAACACCATCTGTTCATGCAGCACTACCCGGCCTCCCAGTTTGAAAAGCACACACCCACCCCTCAGACCCCCCACCTAACCCCACCCACTGAACACCCCCTCACTGATAATGGCTAACCAGCTTCCTCCTCCCCCACCCTGTCACATGTGTACTAGTATTCGTACAGTCTCCTTACATACCCACTGAGATTAATCGTTACTGTAACATGTACCTAAGCTGTATATAGTTCCCCCCCTAGTTCCTCCAAGTTTTTGATTATCCTGTTCTATGTAAGCTCAATGTGTCATTACATTGTAGTTCGTTTGTTTTTACTGTAAACCGCACTGATTATAATAGCGCGGTATATAAGAAATATAAATAAATAAATAAATAAATAAACTACATTTAGCTTGACCTTAGTCAAAAGGTAGAGACCCTCTTTATTGACACTTATACATAAACACACAGACATACACAAACAGGCACAAAGAAGCATACGTGGAGATAGGCACACATACAGACATATACAAACACATACACTCCCAGTCACAGAGGTATACACACACACACATGTATATACACAACATATAATCCTCCTGCTGCTGCCCCAATCCCTGTTGGGATGACTCTTAGTGATTCAGATGTGTATTTCATTTTCTTTGTTGTAAATTCTACTGTGAAACCTTGTGACTGAGCCATATAGCTTTCCTGATGGCTGCCATGTATGCCCTGAAGTAAATCTTCCTTCCTGTGGAGAATCCGCAGCAGGAACTGAAGTCATAGGAGATAGAGTGGAGACTCATCCCTGGAGGTAAGTATGGATTTCATGTAAATCCATAGATTTCATGTAAATCCATTTCATGTAAATCCAAAGAGCCCAGAACATCTCTGCCAGGGTGATAGCAAAAGTATGTCTAGCCAACCACATAACCCCCATTCTATATGAACTACACTGGCTCCCTATAAATAGCTGGATAAAATATAAAATACTCTTAACAACATTCAAACTCCTCAATGAAATCTCCCCCTCACACCTAACCACCCTCCTACACTCCCCACCAGAATCCAGAATACACAGACAAAATGCAACCCACTCACTTGACATACCCAAAACCATCTGCAAGACAAAGAAAACTACAAGCTCCAGAGCCTTTTCATTTGTTGCCCCTACCCTCTGGAATGAACTTCCACTGACCCTCCGCATGACAAAAGACCTCCAGCTATTCAGAAAAGGACTCAAAACACACCTTTTCACAGAACATTTTGAAAACCCAACTGAAATCCCTCACCTCCCACGAGCTACCTCCCAACAAACACAGAACCAACCTACTAACCTCCAGAACCCACAGCCTATTAACCCCCCACACCCCTTACCTAAACAACCCCAGAGCTTCACCCCACCCTAACCAAAGAAAAAGACAAGTCAAGAAGAGGCCAACTCCTGTTTATATGTAACTACAAAGTTGACGCATAAGTTTGTACAATATGTTCCTTGTAAATAGTTAATACCGTTCTTCCATGTAAAAGTTGTTTGTAAATAGTTAATACTGCTGTTCCATGTAAAAATTGTTCAGCTGTTCTCTGTTCTCTGTAAACCGCCCTTGATCTCTGGAAGGGGCGGTATAGAAGAAATGTATAAATAAAGTGTAATACTGATTGTTCCATAGAAGGTGCTAAAGTTGAATGTAAGAACAAGAAAAATTCCTTGATGCCCAATCTATAAGAATCAGTTCATGCCACCAAGGCCATGTATCCAAAAAGCCGAAGGAGAAATAGATTATGCTTATAGAGCTACTATCACAAGACTCTAGGCATCATTAACAGAATCAACAGATTTAGCTCATGCTTTTTTCTCAGAAGTTCAAGTGAGTTACATTCAGGTACTTGCAAGGAAATAGAAGCAGAAACTATTAGAGGAAGAACAAGATCGGCTTTCCTAAAGCTGCGAGAGTTAAAGAAAAAGTTCCAGCCTCGAATTGGAATGTTACAAGATGCTCAAGGTTCTATGTTGAATGATGCTGAGAAGATCAAGAAAAGGTGGAAGGAATATACAGAGTTTTTATATGATAAAGATCAAGTGGACCAACAGCCGTTTCAACCTATACCTTATGATCAGGAACCATTGGTGATGAAAGAAGAAGTTGAAGCAGCATTGAAAGCCTTATCAAAGAACAAAGCACCAGGCATTGATAGCATTCCCATAGAAGTATTGCAGCAATCTGATGCAGCTGTTACCGTACTTACAAGGCTCTGCCAAGAAATATGGAAGACAACATCATGGCCAACTGACTGGAAAAGATCTGTGTTTATACCAATACTAAAGAAAGGTGATCCAACTGACTGTGGAAATTATTGCACAATCGCTCTGATCCCACATGCCAGCAAGATTCTACTGAAGATTATTCAAAAGAGACTACAGCCATACCTAGAACAAGAACTACCTGAAGTGCAAGCAGGTTTCAGGAAAGGGCGAGGAACGAGAGACATCATTGCGGATGTGAGATGGATCCTTGAAAAGACTAAAGAATACCAAAAGGATATCTATTTGTGCTTTATCGACTATAGCAAGGCTTTTGACTGTGTAAACCATGAGAAACTCTGGGCCACATTAAGAAGCATGGGTATACCAGAACACCTGATCGTTCTCTTGCGTAATCTGTACATTGATCAAGAAGCAACAGTTCGAACGGAACAAGGAGAAACAGAATGGTTTAAAATAAGCAAAGGTGTAAGACAAGGCTGCATACTTTCCCCCTACCTGTTTAATTTATATGCAGAACAAATCATCAGAGAAGCAGGACTGTATGAAGACAACAGAGGTGTGAAGATTGGTGGAAGACTCATCAACAACCTTCGCTATGCTGATGATACCACATTACTGGCTGAAAGTGAAGATGATCTGAAACATTTGCTTCTCACAATCAAAGAACATAGTCTCAAAATGGGCCTGCACCTTAATGTAAAGAAGACAAAGATCATGACAACTGGCATAATCAACAGGTTCATCGTTGAAGGAGAAGAAATTGAAATCGTGAACAACTTTAACCTACTTGGATCAACTATCAATAAAGAAGCAACAAGCAGTCAAGAAATCAGACGACGCATTGCTCTTGGCAGAATGGCTATGAAAGACCTAGATAAGATTCTCAAGAGCAGAGATGTTTCTCTCCATACAAAGATTTGACTTGTTCAAGCCATGGTATTTTCAATAACATCATATGGATGTGAAAGCTGGACAGTGAAAAAGATAGACAGGAAGAAAATTGATGCCTTTGAATTATGGTGCTGGCGGCGAATACTGTGTATACCATGGACTGCCCGAAGAACAAACCAGTCGGTACTAGAAGAGATCAAACCTAAGCTTTCTTTAGAAGCTCAGATGACAAGACTTCGACTTTCATACTTCGGACACATCATGCGAAGAGAGAGATCATTAGAGAAAGACATCATGCTTGGCAAGATAGAAGGTCAACGCAAAAGAGGAAGGCCAGCAATGAGATGGATTGCTACAATAACAGCAGCTACGGGTACCAGTCTGTCAACAATGAGCCGCCTGACTGAAGACCGAACACAATTTAGGATAGCTATCCAGAGGGTCGCCATGAGTCGACTCCGACTCGACGGCACTTAACAACAACAACACAGCAGATAGTTTCTGGTCCCTGGAGAGTTTACCATCTAAGCGGCACTCAGTGGCAGCAGCTAGCACGGCTAAAGCAGATAACCACCACCACTGAACTTTAGACTTGGATATTTGATGCTGGGGTCATATCCGGGCCCCAGCATTGAGTATCCGGGTTGCCTGAATTGCCATGAAGCTAATTGGGCAGCAGCAATATTCAGTGGCTGCCTGATTAGCTTCGGTGGCGACGGTTAGGCCAGCCTTTATTGCACCTGAATTTCACCATGTTGCAATGACTGGGCAGTGGCTCAATATCACCACTGTCTTGTTATGGTCAGGTACTGCCCTCGGAATGCCCCGATGCTAACCGGTTAGCTTCGGGGTGTACAGCAGTGGCGCTCAGGGATATTCACAGGTCTGCTAACTGTGTTAATCCCTTTAAAATATTGGGCCCTAAGTTTGTACTTGTGGCAACTGAGATCCAAATCCAAATAAACAAAAAATACTGAAGTACAAAAGCAAACATAATTTGTCTCCCTCCTTAAACTAAGCAGATATTCCAGTGAACAGAAGGAATGAGTGAGAGCTATCAGCGCACATGTGGGAAAAGAGGCAACAAAATTTGCAAAGCAAGAAAAAAAACGATTTAAAGAATCCAACCAGCAAACAAGGAAAAATACTTAGCTCAAGCACAAAGACAGCAGGAAATTCAGAGAATTACTTCAGCAATCACATGTGGACCAAAACCCGATGGAAGAATGACTAAGGAGAGGTGAACTTAATGCTAAAGAAGACGGATTGATTGCAGTACAGAATAAAGGACTATAGAAAAGAAGGTTCACAACAAGCATACAAAAAATTGGTAAAACCGACAAATACAAGTTTTGTATAAGCAAAACTGGAAACGGCTACACATATTGCTGTATGTGACAAGCTGTTGTCAGAAGGGCTATGCATAGAAAGATACAATAAAATAGCATGGCTTGTTCACTAGAAACTGTGGAAGCACTAAGGGGTATGTTTACTAAGCTGGGCTAATAGTTAACCCGGGTTATCTGCAGCTAAGTCCCACTGAATAACACGGGACTTGGTTGCAGATTGCCCGGTTTAACCATTAACCTAGTTTAGTAGACATTCCCCTAAGGGGCATGTTTACTAAAGGATTTAATGCATGTTAATAAAGTTAATCTGCGTTAAGTGCCCAGAATCCTTTTATTTCTATGGGAGCAGTGGCACTTAATGTATGTAATTTCATTAATGCGTGTTAATATTTAATAACTATGCCCCCGTCATCACTACATTTCTTATTTTTATTTATTATTTATTGGTACTTTATTGGCAGTGCATTCCACAATGATGGAGCCAAAAAACTGAGAGTAGGAGGACCACAGAGATCAATTTAGACAGTAATTGAAAGTAGTAAGGAATCCCAGTGTAAAAGACTGAGTACGAATTAAGCGATCAGTATTCAAAAGAGTTTAGCCAGTTGGACTCGCTAATTGACTAAAACATGGTGATCCCGATATGCAGAGGCACTGTCTAGACAGTGACATTGAATATCACCACAGACCACAGGAAAGATACCCCATTTAATATGGGGTGATCTCTGGGCAGAGCAATGATGATCCGGGCTGTTATCCAATCAGCAGCGATATTCAGCCACTAACCGAGAGCTAAACCACATAAAGTTAGGACAGGTCAGTGGCTGGCCTAACGTTCTTCAGTGCAGCTATCCAGTTAGTGACTGCAAATTGCTGCTGACCAGATAGCTGCTGCGATCACTGGTGAAACCGAATATTCAGTGCTGGATGCTGGATAGGTTCCAGCACTGAATATCTGTTTGTAATTTCAGCAGTGGTGGCCAGATGATTTAAAAGCACTGACCACCGCCACTGAATATCGACCCTAAGATCTTATATTTAAATCTACAAGAAATTGGACGACAGAACTATTCCTTCAGAGGGGTGAAATGTGATCATGAGATTTTGCTCTGTAGATGAGTCTGAGTGCCATGTTCTGAATAAGTTGCAATCTTTTAAGACTGTAGAGAGGAAAGCCTGCAAGTAGTGAGTTGCAATAGTCTAATTTACTAAGAAGGAAAGCGTGGACAAGAATATTCACAGCTTCTTTATCTGTACTAAACCATAGAGAACTAGTAAGCCTGAAAGCATAAAACAAATTCCTAACTATCATAGAGATCAGATTGGAAGGTTAGTGAGGGGTTGAGTAAGACCCTCAGAAATCTAATATGGTTCTTTGCAGTAGCACAGTATCAGTCAAGATGGGCTGAAAAGAAGGGTGAGTTTTGAGATATGCCATACTGGGTCAGACCAAGGTCCCTCAAGCCCAGTATCCTGCTTCCAACAGTGGCCAATCTAGGTCATAAGTACCTAGCAGTTTCCCCAAAAGACACAGGCTCCACAATGCTAAACCAGGTAGCTCCAGATTTTGAAACATTTAATGAAAGCCAATGGAACTTAATCCAAGTGGCAATTGAATTAAGGGCAAGGAGACAGATTGAACAGAGGAATTCCACAAATTGTAGGTTATCTAAATCTGTATGTCATCTACAAACAAAAATGGACTGAATCCCAGTCCTTGCAGAAATGTGGCCAAAGAGTCCATAAATATGTTGAATAGCAGGGGAGCTAATATGGCTCCTTCTGGACCTCTAAAATGTTAAGGGTGACTCTGATGACAATGATGACTCTGAAAGTACGAGAACTAAATCAGGAAGAAAACCACTCCTATTTCCTTCAAGCTATTTAGAAGAAGACTATGATCAACCAGGTTGGATGCCAAATTCAGGTCAAGCTGGATTACTAACACATCTAAACTCTTTCCCTGCTGACACAAATTTCATTCAACATGGCTATAAGAACTGATTCTACACTGTACCCATGCCTAAACTCTCATTGCTTAGGGCAGTATTTCTCTAGCCGGTCCTGGAATATCCCTGGGAAGTCTGATTTTAAGGCTATCCACAATGAATATGCATGAGATAGATTTGCATGCACTGCATTAGGGCGTAGGCTATTGGTGGAATTTAGGAATGCTGATAACTGATAGGCCACAATTGTTTTGATTATCTTGGCAAAGAAGGTCAGGATAGAAGCTGGCCAAGGTGGGGAGGGGTGAGCTCTTCAATATCTGGGGATCTGGCTAACAGAGGACCTGGAGGAGTTATGGAGGTCATTTCGGAACGTGGGTTGTGGGGCTGCAAGTCCTGGCGGGATGTGCAGCCCCTTAAGGTGTCAGGAGCCGATCCCCCCACCGGTTCTCCCCTTACGTCCTGTAAATCAGGACAGGGAGTACCAGTGGGGGGCAGGAGGGGGCAGAGTGGGGGCAGGCCCGACTGGCAGCACATTCAGGGCCAATTCAGCTCATGGCCATGTAAGTGCTGCCGGGCCCGAGGGGACATGGTGCTTATACCACCTCAAAGGTGGTATAAGCAGTGGTTTTGGCCGAATCGGGCACGAGGACCCCCCCTAGGGCCGGGGCCGAGTGCAGAGGTCCCCACTGCCCAATTCAAGCCATGGCAGGCCAGCCGTGGGTCAGGTGGTGGGGAACTGGGGGGCTGTAGCTGCAAATGTTGGGGAAGCCTGCGCAGGAGGACATCCCCACTGCTGTGTGAATGTTTCATTCCCATGGACCAGAATCGGGTCCAAATGGGCCTGTCTTGTTTGGAGCCAACTGGACAGACCAGACATGCCCGTCCTGGAATCAGGCTTCACATGGGCAGAATGTAGGGTATCTGCTTAATTATACAGGAGTACAGCTCTACCAGTGGAGTGTTCTTTCATTCTCTTTGTTTGGTAGAATAAGCTTCTATAAAATGGTGCTCTTTCCTAAATGGTTATATATGTTAGAGTTGTTGCCATTGCACTTGCTAAGACAGGATGTATGGAGGCTGTAAGTACTGCTCTTTATCTTTATTGAATACTTGATATACTGTTGGTTCCCTTGGGCAGGGAGAAAGCCTCATATACTACTGGGAAAGCTGTTTGAGAGTTTTCAGGAAGGAGTTTGGGGCTCCCAGATATGGGAGTGTATAATAAGGTTTACAATGGCTGTATGACACCCAACATTATACTGCACAGGAGTATAAGGCAGTCCGGTTGTATGCTTGGTGCCCCCAATATGTGTTAGTAAAAGCTGTTAGTGTAGCTGGGTTTAAAAAAGGTTTGGACAAGTCCCTGGAGGAAAGGTCCATAAATCATTATTAAAAGGGACCCGGAATATCACTGTTTGACCCAATACAAGCATTGTAGAACCTATGTCTTTTGGGGAAACTGTTAGATACTTATGACCTAGATCGGCCAGTGTTGGAAAGAGGATACTGGGCTTGATGGACCTTGGTCTGACCCAGTATGGCATATCTTATGTTCTTATGTGTTGCATGCAAAGTCAGAAAAGTTGTCTTGGAGATGAAAGGTAGTCTGGTGGTGGCCTCCTTCTGAGCCACTTGGTGATGTTGATGTGCTGAGTTGGGCCAGTGTGGTTGAGCTTCATCCTCTCTCCTGATTTGGGGTAAAGGTTGCCGTTGCGGGGTCCACGGAATGTATGAAATGTAAAGTGGCTTGTAAATGGGGGGATAAGACCTTTTTCAGATATATTAATTGGAAGAGGAAGGGCAAGACTGTTGTCAGACTCAAGGGCAAGACTGTTGTCAGACTCAAGGGTGCAGGGAAGGAATATGTAGAAGCTGATAAGGATAAACAGGAATTGCTTAACAAATATTTTTGTTCTGTGTTCACAGATGAAGAACCAGGAGCAGGACCTCAGAAAACACCCACAAATAGGAACAGAAGCAAAGGACATCTTGAACAATTTTCAAAAGACTGTGTTCGTGAGAAACTATCTCAACTTAAAGTAGACAAAGCGATGGGACCGGATGGGATACACCTGAGAATACTGAGGGAACTTGGGGACGTTCTAGCAGCTCCACTGACTGACCTTTTCAATGCCTCGTTGGAGTCGGGAGTGATGCCAAAGGACTGGAGAGAGGCTCATGTGGTGCCTTTACACAAAAGCGGAAGTAAGGATGTGGTTGAAAACTACAGGCCGGTTAGTTTAACTTCGGTGGTGAGTAAATTATTGGAAATGTTGCTGAAAGAGAAAATAGTGAGGTTTCTGGAGTCCAGCGGATTACAGGATCCGAGGCAGCATGGATTCACCAGAGGCAAGTCTTGTCAGACAAATCTGATTAATTTCTTTGACTGGGGGACCAGGGAGTTGGACCGAGGGAGAGCCCTAGATATGGTGCATTTAGATTTCAGTAAAGCCTTTGACACTGTTCCTCACAGGCAACTTATAAACAAACTGAGCACCCTAGGGATGGACCCTAAAGTTACTGCTTGGGTTAGAAATTGGTTGGGTGGGAGGCGACAAAGAGTACAAGTAAATGGAGCTCACTCTGAGGAGAAGGATGTTATCAGTGGTGTGCCCCAGGGATCTGTCCTTGGTCCGATTCTTTTTAACATCTTTGTTAGTGATATAGCGGAAGGGCTTTCAGGTAAGGTTTGCCTCTTTGCGGATGATACCAAAATCTGCAATAGAGTAGACACCCAGGAAGGGGTAGATAACATGAGGAGGGATCTAGCTAAGCTTGAAGAATGGTCTAGAATTTGGCAGCTGTGATTTAATGTTAAAAAATGTAAGGTCATGCATTTGGGCTGCAGCAATCCAAGGGAGCAATATAGTATGGGGGTGAAGTATTTTTGTCCACTAAAGAAGAGCGGGACCTAGGCGTGGTTGTGTCTGATGATCTTAAAGTAGCTAAACAGGTAGAAAAGGCGACGGCAAAAGCTAGAAGGATGGTTGGGTGCATACGGAGAGGCAGGGCCGGATTTACCTTGAGTGAGGCCCTACGCCAACAAAAATTGTGGGCCCCCAGCAGGGCCGGCCCAAGGGGGTGTGCGGACCTCATTTGCATAAGGGGCCTCATTTGCATAAATATTTGCATAATGTTACCATATACTAACTTTTAGTAAACGTGCCTCTTAATGAGTGTATGGATAAAGAAAGACTAAAAGATTTCTACATTACTATAATCCAGTGCCAACTGCCAGACACATTAGGAACTACTACAAACACTGCCCATAGTAAACCCGCCGTATCCTAACAGCACTACCAGGACTCACAAAGCACCATACTCTACCAATCAAAAGGCAACACTGCAAATATTAAACCAATACATTTCAGAGAACAACAATACATGACCTACTGGGGAAAGAGAACAAGTGGCAATGTCAAATAGGAATTATATAAACAGAACACCTCAGCTCAGTTACACATGCAGAACATAGACCATCACCAAACAAGTAATCACAATTTAGAAATAGGAAGACAATAATTAAACTGGGAATCCTAAAAGCCAAACTTGGAATGTACAACACTGTAGAAATAAAACAATACATTAATTTGCTCTTGTACTAAACAAAGCACAGATGTTAATGATGCACATTTACCAGAGCTGACATATTCCAATTAATAAATTCAAAATAAAGAGATATTTTTCTACCTTTTGTGCATTTTTTTCAGCTGCAATTGCTCCAGCCACTTTCTTCTGGTTTCTTCGTGTCTTCTGCTAACTCTCCATCGTCTGCTGTCCATTTGTCCTTTCTTCTCTCTTCTAGATTTTTTTCCATTCTCTCTCTACATCTGCTTTAACATACTAATCTTTCTCCTTTTGCTCTTTCCTCATTCCTATTTCATCCACTCAAATTTTACCCCTCCATCCTCAATCCCCACTTACTCTCCCAATACCCGGCCAATTGTAGATTTTTTATCCCTCCCACACAAAATATTTTTCCCTTCTCCATTTTACTCTTCCAGCCCCATCCCATTCTAATCCTCCCCCAACATCAGCTCCCTTCTAGTTCCAGCCTCACCCAGCATCCATTCCCTTCTAGTCCCTGCATCAGCCCATTTCCAGTCCTAGCCATCCATCAGCCCATTTCCAGTCCTAGCCCCCCCATCACCCCACTTACAGTCCTTAACCCCCATCACCCCATTTTCAGTCCTTAACCCCCCATCACCCCATTTTGTTTAAGCCCCCCCTATAACCCATTACCAGTCCTAACCCCCCATCAGCCCACTTCCAGTCCTAACCCCATCAACCCATTTCCAGTCAGCCCCCCATAGCCCATTGCCAGTCCTACCCCCCCCCATCAGCCCACAGCCCATTACCAGTCCTAACCCCATCATCCCACCTCCAGTTTTAACCCCCCAGCCCATTTCCAGTCCTAGCCCCCCATAGCCCATTACCAGACAACCCCCATCAGCCCACAGCCCATTACCAGTCTTAACCCCCCCAAAGCCCATCACCAGTTCTAACCCCCTCCCCAACAGCCCATTACCAGTCCTAACCCCATCAGCCCACCTCCCGTCTTAACCCACCAGCCCTTTTCCTGTCCTAGCCCACCCCACATAGCCCATTACCAGACAGCCCCCATCAGCCCACAGCCCATTACCAGTCTTAACCCCCCCCAAAGCCCATTGCCAGTTCTAAGCCCCCCCCAACAGCCCACAGTCCATTACCAGTCCTAACCCCATCAGCCCACCTCTAGCCTTAACCCCCCCCAGCCCAGCCCATTTCCAGCCCCAGCCCCCCAATAGCCCATTACCAGCCCTACCCCCCCCAGTCCATTTCCAGCCCCAGCCCTCCCAATAGCCCATTACCAGTCCCACCCCCCCCCCAGTCCATTACCCGTCCTCCCCCCCCCATAGCCCATTACCAGTCCTACCCCCCCCCATAGCCCATTACCAGTCCTACCCCCCCCGGCCTAAAGTAAAATTTAATTTAAAAAAAAAACCTGGTGGCTGCCGCCGCGGGGCCCCCTCTGCTGCCGCGGGGGCCCCGTCTACAAGCTGGTCGGGTCCGGTCGGGTCCGGTCGGGTCTCTCTCCCTCCCTCGCTGCAGGCTGCAGGCTGCGAGGAGACGCTCTATCTTCGCGTCTCTCGCAGCCGGGAGGGAGGGAGGGAGGGAGACGAGACCCGACCCGACCAGACCAGACCAGACCAGACCAGCTTGTAGACGGGGCCCCCGCGGCAGCAGAGGGGGCCCCGCGGCGGCAGCCACCAGGTTTTTTTTTTAAATTAAATTTTACTTTAGGCCGGGGGGGGTAGGACTCCTACCCCCCCCGGCCTAAAGTAAAATTTAATTAAAAAAAAAACCTGGTGGCTGCCGCCGCGGGGCCCCCTCTGCTGCCGCGGGGGCCCCGTCTACAAGCTGGTCGGGTCCGGTCCGGTCGGGTCGGGTCGGGTCCGGTCGGGTCTCTCTCCCTCCCTCCCTCGCTGCAATCCCATCAGCCCCTGCGGGCTTAACACAGACGCGAGGAGACGCTCTATCTTCGCGTCTCTCGCAGCCGGGAGGGAGGGAGGGAGGGAGACGAGACCCGACCCGACCAGACCAGACCAGACCAGACCAGCTTGTAGACGGGGCCCCCGCGGCAGCAGAGGGGGCCCCGCGGCGGCAGCCACCAGGTTTTTTTTTTAATCGAGTTGAAAAAAAAAAAAACCTGGTTCTATTTTTTGTGGGCCCCTGCCGGTTGTGGGCCCTACGCCATGGCGTACATGGCGTATACGTAAATCCGGCCCTGCGGAGAGGAATGGCTAGCAGAAAAAAGGAGGTGATAATGCCTCTGTATAAGTCTTTGATGCGACCTCATTTGGAGTATAGTGTGCAATTCTGGAGACCGCACCTTCAAAAGGATGTGAACAGGATGGAGTTGGTGCAGAGGGTGGCTACTAAAATGATTAGTGGTCTTCATTATAAAGCATATGAGGACAGTCTTAAGGATCTTAATATGTACACCTTAGAGGAAAGGCAGGATAGAGGTGATATGATTGAGATGTTTAAATACCTCCGTGGCATAAATGTTCAGGGAGAGAGCCTCTTTCAATTGAAAGCAAGTTCTGCTATGAGGGGACATGGGATGAGGGTGAAAGGAGATAGATTCAGGAGTGATATGCGGAAATATTTCTTTATGGAAAGAGTAGTGGATCCGTGGAATAGTCTCCCAGTGGAGGTGGTAGAGGTGAGGACAGTAACTGAATTCAAAAAAGCATGGGACAAACACAGAGGATCTCTAAAGGTAAAAAGGGGACTGTTACAGTTGTTATGGAAGGACAGACTAGATAGGCCATGTGGGCTTTTTCTGTCGTCATATTTCTATGTTTCTGGCATGTTGGGTCATATGTTTGGGATTGTCCTTGAGTTTAGAGCTATTCAAAGGAAGTCTCAAAGTGCCTTGAAGATTTATTGAATTCTGAGCTGAAGCTGAATTTAGCTGGAGCTGTTTTTCGATGCTTGTTCAGGCACTGGGATCAGGGATAGGAATCAGGGCCGGCCCGTCCATTGAGCAAGAATGTTTTTTGCACAGGGCCCCACGTTTCAGGGGCCTGCGCAAAAAACATCTTGCATCAGCAATCGGCCCAGCTAGATTAAAAAAAACCACAAACCGGCTGCTGCTGCTGCTGCTGCTGCTGCTGCCGCCGTGGCAGCAGCAGAATCGAGCACCCCGCGGGGCTGCCCCTGCCCTACAGAGTCCTGCTTTCCAGCATCAACTCCCTCAACGTCGGCTGCCAGAGCTGCGAAGGGAGAGCTTCTCCTCTCGCGGCTCCGTTAATCCCGCCGCGGGGCTAATGGGGAAATCCCATCAGCCCCGCGGCGGGATTAACGGAGCTGCTAGAGGAGAATCTCTCCCTTCGCGGCTCTGAAAAGCCCGCACTTTGGGAGCTGATGCTTAAAGGAGGACTCTGCAGGGCAGGAGGGGGGGGCCCACGGGGTGCTCGATTCTGCCGCTGCCACGGCGGCAGCAGCCGGTTTGTGTTTTTTAAAAAATCTAGCTAAGCTGATGGGGGGGGGGGGGGGGGGGGGGGTTGGGAGGGGTAATGGGCTATGGGGGGAGGGCTAAGACTGCAAGTGGGCTGATGGGGGGGTTAGGACTGGTAATAGGCTATGGGGGGTTAGGACAGGTAATGGGTTATGGGGGGGCTAAGACTGGAAGTGGGCTGATGGGGGGTTAGGACTGGTAATGAGCTATGGGGGGGGGGGTTAGGACAGGTAAGGGGCTAGGGGGGGCAAGCACTGACAGTGGGGTCAGGGGGGTTAGGACTGGAAGAGGGCTGATGGGGGATTTGGACTGGTAATGGGCTATGGGGGGGGCTAGGACTGGAAATGGGCTGATGGGGGGCAGTAGGACTGGAAGTGGGCTGATGGGGGGTTAGGATTGGTAATGGGCTATGGTGGGCTAAGACTGAAAATGGGGTGATGGGGTTAGGACTGGAAGTGGGCTGATGGGGGATTTGGACTGGTAATGGGCTATGGGGGGCTAGGACAGGGAATGGGCTGATGGAGAGGCTAGGACTGGTAATGGGCTATGTGGGGGGCTAGGACTGGAAATGGGCTGATGGGGGGGGTTAGGACTGGTAATGGGCTATGGGGGGCTAAGACTGGAAATGGGCTGATGGGGGGTTAGGACTGGAAGTGGGCTGATGGGGGGTAGGGCTGGTAATGGGCTGTGGGGGGTAGGTAAGACTGAAAATGGGATGATGGGGGATTAGGACTGGAAGTGGGCTGATGGGGGGCTTAGGACTGGCAATGGGTTGTGGGGGGGGGGGGGGGGCTAGGACTGGTAATGTGCTGGGGGGGTTGCTAGGACTGGAAATGGGCTGAGTGGAAGGGGGGCTTGAACTGCAAATAGCTGATGGGGACGGGGGCATGGAATGGGAATGGGCTGACTGGAAGGGGGGCTTAAACTGCAAATAGCTGATGGGGAGGGGGCTTGGAATGGAAATGGACTGTGAGGGGAGGGAGGTAGGACTGGAAATGGGCTGAGTGGAGGGGGGGCTAGGACAGGAAATGGGCTGATGGAGGGGCTAGGATAGGTTTGGAAATGGGCTGTTGGGGGCTGCTAAGATTGAAAATGGGCTTGAATTGAAATGGACTCATAGAGGGGCTAGAACTGGAAGTAGGCTCATGGGGGGCTTGGATTGGAAATGGGTTGAGTGGAGGGGAGCTAGGATTTGACAGGGGCTGATGGTGGGGCTAGGAAAGGACTAGAAATGGGCTGATGGGGGGCTGGGATTGGAAATGAGCTGATGGAGGGACTCGGATAGGACTGGAAATGGATGGGGGAGCTAGGACTGGAAATGGGCTGATGGTGGGGCTAGGATAGGATTGGAAATGGGCTGATGCAGCGACTAGAAGGAAGCGGATGCTGGGTGGGGCTGGAACTAGAAGGGAGCTGATGTTGGGGGATGATTAGAATGGGATGGAGCTGGGAGAGTGAAATGGAGAGGGAAAAAATATTTTGTGTGGGAGGGAAGACAAATCTACAATTGGCCGGATATTGGGAGAGTAAGTGGTGATTGAGGATGGAGGGGTAAAATTTGAGTGGATGAAATAGGAATGAGGAAAGAGCAAAAGGAGAAAGATTAGTACCGGTATGTTAAAGAAGATGTAGAGAGAGGATGGAAAAAAACTAGACGAGAGAAGAAAGGACATATGGACAGCAGATGATGGAGAGTTAGCAGAAGACACGAAGAAACCAGAAGAAAGTAGCTGGAGCAATTGCAACTGAAAAAAAATGCACAAAAGGTAGAAAAATATCTCTTTATTTTGAATTTATTAACTGGAATATGTCAGCTCTAGGAAATGTGCATCATTAACGTCTGCGCTTTGTTTAGTACAAGAGGAAATTAATTTATAGTTTTATTTCTACAGTGTTGTACATTCCAAGTTTGGCTTTTGGGGTTCCCAGTTTAATCATTGTCTTCCTGTTTCTAAATTGTGATTCCTTGTTTGGTGATGGTCTATGTTCTGCATGTGTAACTGAGCTGAGGTATTCTGTTTATGTAATTCCTATTTGACATTGCCACTTGTTCTCTTTCCCCAGTAGATTATGTATTGTTATTCTCTGAAATGTATTGGTTTAATATTTGCAGTGTTGCCTTTTGATAGGTAGGGTATGGTGCTTTGTGAGTCCTTGTAGTACTGTTAGGATACGGTGGGTTTGCTATGGGTTCTAAATGGGCAGTGTTTGTAGTAGTTCCTAATGTGCCTGGCAGTTGGCACTGGATTATAGTAATGTAGAAATCTTTTAGTCCTTCTTTATCCATACACTCATTAAGAGGCATGTTTACTAAAAGTTAGTGTATGGTAACATTATGCAAGTATTTATGCAAATGAGGCATATTATGCAAATGAGGCCCCGCACTGAGTCTCTGCACATGGCCCCGCACCCTCCTTGAGCCGCCCCTGGTAGGAATGAGCAGAGATTTATTCTTAAGGTGCTGCTGGTGGCCAAGAAGATGCTGTTATATAACTAGTGAGCAGACAAGATGCCTTCATTCTGGTAGTTGTGACATGCCTTGAGTGACTTAATGTTAATGGAGCCAGAGGTGGACTGGTGCTACTGATGTAGGGGAGATAGTGGCCTTTTTGGAGGTGTGGGATTGTTATATTCAGTTCTTGCTACATAAGGCATGAGGTTAGGTGTTGAATTGATTAGGGGGGTGGGAGAGAGGGTAGGCTGTATGAGTATGGCACATGTTGGGGTCTTCCAGAGATCTGATGGGGGGGGGGGGAGATTTGGTATATGTGTAACCCCCTTTCTGTGGGTCCAGGCAGAGGCAGTAATACTGCCAGGCAGAGAAGGGCAGCACACCAGATCCAAGAGCTATTAGCCAGAAATTCTCTGGAATTATATCAGGGTTCAGAGTGAGGGAGGGACAGGAACTCAATGGTAGCAGCTATTTCAGAAGGTTTTGGCACATTGGCACACTCTCATTCACCCTTCTCAGAAATTAGTGTCCAGGCCAGAAATCTGTGTTCTAAACCAAGGGTTTTATTTAGAAACTAGGCCACTGATAAGAAATAAGACATGATAACATTTGAGTAACACAGGTACACTAAAAAAATTTTTTTTTTAACTGCCTCTAATGTTTCGATTGATTTTTACGTTTTTTGGTGCGCTGAATCCAAATCTGGTAACCAATTTGCTCCATCACGTACAGAGTTTTTGCTACATTGGGTTAGCAGTTTGAGGTGAACGTTTCAGATTGAGTGCGATCGAGATAAAAGTTTCTTGGATGAATTCTTTATACTAATTGTTTAGTAGTTATTCAAATAAGAATAAAGAAAATTGTAACAAGGCAGCACATAAGAATAGAGTAATGTCAACAAAACACACTGTGATGGTAGCAAAATTGTCTGCACTTAAAACAGCCACATACATGTGCACAAACATTGAGCATATAAGAGCGAGGTTAGACACAAAGCAAAGCAAAGAAATGTGCAAAAAATGTTGTACAGGTATGTATGTAAGAATAGAAAACGCAAACCGCACCATTGCAATACATGAAGACAAACACCCGATGGTGTGAAAATAAAATTCTAATAAATGAGATCCGACACTGTGGTAATAACTAGCAAATATTTTTATTTCAAAGTTTAGTAAAAACACGATATTTGTCAACACAGTTTAGATTTTAAAGTCATTCTTGGGTCAATCAATCTCCTGGTGGGCCCGTTTCTTCTTCCTCCGAATGCTTCTCTTGGTGCGCTGCTTGGCGTATTTTTCATCTGGGGTTTCCCGCAGCAGCAACCAGCAGAAATCAGCCATCATAGTGGTGTTCCATCTTCCTTGGTACCTTCTCTCTGCGCCCTTGATGTCCTGGTGAAATCTTTCACCTTGTTCTTCACTGTACGCCCCCAAGTTTTCGGGAAAGTAGTTCACATGGGAGTGCAAGAAATGGACTTTCAGGCTCATGTTACAGCCTTGTTCTTTGAAGGCATTGAGCATCCTGGCAACAATATCCTTATAGTTCTCATCCCGCCTGTTCCCCAAGAATTTGAGAACAACATCCTTGAAGGAATCCCAGGCTTCTTTTTCCTTCTCAGACATCGTTTCAGCGAATGCTCCATCTGAAATGAGTTTCCTTATATCAGGGCCAACAAACACTCCTTCCTTTAGCTTTGCTTCAGAAAGTCGGGGGAACTTTGAGCAAAGGTACCAAAAGCACTCACCATCTTTTGGAAGGGACTTGATGAATTGCTTAATGAGACCCAACTTAATGTGGAGAGGTGGTAATAGAATTTTATCACGAGGTACCAAGCTCTCATGAAGAACATTTTTCTCACCGGGTCTCAAATACTCCCGAATTGGCCAGTCTTTTTTCCCCCAGTGTAGGTCGCGGGCCCGGCTATCCCACAAGCAAAGGAAGCAGGGATATTTGGTGAAACCGGATTGCTGCCCTAATAGCATGGATAGAATTTTAAAGTCTCCACAAATCATACACTTATGCTCATCATAACGAATCTTCTGAAGAATCAGGGCCAAATTCTCATATTTTTCTTGGAAAATAACAGAGTGAGCAATAGGAACTGAAGCGAATGTGTTGCCATTATGAAGAAGAACACCTTTTATGCTGTCTTTTGACGAATCAATGAACAGCCGCCATTCAGCAGGATCATACTTGAGCTTAAACTTTTCCATCACTCCGTATATATCGTTGCAAAATACCAAATCTTCTTCTTTGCTGAAATACTTCAAAAATTGTGTCTCGCGGTTGCGGTACCAATAAAAAGTTGTTCCTGGTGACAATAGATTTTTCTGTTTAAGCCGAGAACCTAGCAGTTGGGCAGCATCTTTTGGGAGTCCTAAATCCCGGACTAAATCATTCAATTCAGCTTGAGAGAAAAGTTCAGGTTTCGGATCTGGTTCAGTTTCAAACTCGGAAGTACTGGACTCATCGGGAAAAGCCATCTGATGAGTCTCATCATGATCAGAACCGTCCACACAAATATGATCCAAAGATTTTGGTGGTTCAGGCACAGGTACTTCGTTGCTATGAGGCATAGGCCTAATTGCTGAGGGAAGGTTGGGGTAACTTATTACGTTCTTATTTTTTAAGTTGTATCCCTTCACAATGCAAGAGCAAAAATAGCAGTCACTGCTGTGGTCTCTTTGTTCACGCCACATCATAGGTATTCCGAAACGAAATGCTTGTTTTTTACCTTTCATCCATAAGCGTAGATCTTCCTCACATGTCTTGCACACTTTGTGAGGAGCCCACGGTTTGTCTTGATCGCCTAACTTCAAACCGAAATAGGCGAAATATACTTTTTTAATAAATGCAGAAATGTTCCTCTGCCGCTTTTTCATGGTATATTCCCCACAAATAAAACAAAAACTGTCCAGAGAGTTGACGCAACCTCTGGCTCTGTGAGCCATCACAAATACACAGCACTGCAAACTACAACTGTAGTGAACCACTTCGGAATAAAGCTGGATTACGACTGAGCAAACAAAAGGTAATAATGAACTTGCAAGAAACTGAAATTTGACAGGAACGTTCATGTCGCAACCACCGTGTTTGAGCGAGCGAACGAGGCGAGGCGAACAGGAAAGAACATGCGCCAGCGCGAGTACTGGATTTAGCCCCCCGCCTCCCAATTGTCCTGTTAATGTATAAAATGAATACAAAACACTCTAAAATATCATGAGGGAGTGTTTCTAGTTAGTTAACCATTACAACCTCTATTTTGGGCCAAGAAAATAAACTGCAGTTGGCTAAAAAGAAATTATGTGAACATTCCTTATATGGGTAAGAAATCTAATTTTGCAAGAAAACGTGAAGTGATGGAACATTTTGGCTATTTTTCCTGGATTCAGCACCCCAAAATCTATAGGAATCAGTTGCAAAACTGGAGGCAGTTTTTTGGTAGTGTACCTGTGTAATCTTTGCAACTATGTTATAATATCAGAGTTTCTTGTGTTCATCATTAAGTATTACGATTACTCCAGGCCTCCTGGAAAAAGATTCTTAGTTGGTTTCTCCATCTTCTATGTGCCATATAAATAGTTGATGACATTTTAGTAATTAGTTAAATTACGTTTTGCACTACTTTCCTCAATACTGACTATGGAGTCTTGATGGACTGGTGCAGATGTAAGTCAGGAACCTTATCCTTGGACTGAGCTTGTCTGCTAGTTGCAGTGGCTCAAAGTCTCTTTATTTCTTCTTTGTCTCCAACCATAGTAATTGGGTCTGGCAGTGGCTGCCAGAGAATCTGCCCCTTAAGGAAAGTAACCTAATCAGCAATGCATGCTACAAAGGCTTGAGGGCCAAAGACACTCCCTCTCTCTGAGTGGAGGTCTTTATAGGTCAGTGGGCTTTCCCTGAACAGAGGAGCCCCTCTCAATTCAAAGTAGACTGGCAAAAAGAACCTCTCCTATACTGGAAAGGTTTACAAGATTCTTTCCACTTCTATTCGGAACTGGTAGGGACACTGGATGATGCAATGCCTTTATTAGAGCAATCAAAGTAGTCTCTACATATGAAAGAGACAGATGGGGGAAATGGGGAGGGTCTGGGGGAGTTTCAGTTAAAGTGCTCCGTATGGGTTCAGGGGTGAGAGGATGCAGCCTTTATTTGTCTGTGAGAGAAGAGGCCTATTTGAGGCATGTGGAATTGTAATATCTCAGGTAGGGACAGGGCCAGCCTATCCACTAAGGCAACTAGGCAGTTACCTAGAGTGGCAGACCCTGTTGGGCAGCATCACTACCCCAACCCCCTGGGAAGTGGCAGCTGAACGGCTACTTCGGCACTATGGTGGGCTTTAAAATGCCTGTACACTTGCACGCAGTTCCGGTCTGCTGCTCCTGCCCGCTCCAAAAAAGTTGCATTGGATGGGGGGAGGGGGTGCAAGAGAGGCAGACCATGAGCATGCATGTGCATGGGCACTTTAAGGCCCAATGCAGCACTGAAGCAGCTGTTCAACTGCTGCTACTTCAGTGCAAGGAGGGGGCGGCATGGAAGGCTGGATGGAAGTGCAATCTTTTGGGGGGGGGGGGGGGTGGCGGCGGCACGGAGGGTCTGCCTAGGGTGGCAAAAACCCTCATGCTGCCCCTGAGTAGAGATGGGTGAGTGTGGGATGGGTTAGGTTTGGGAGGGAAGGTTTTTAAAATGTTTTAAGAGTTGTATTTTGGAAATGTGACTAGTTTGTTAAAGAGTTAATTATGTACCATACAGCTTGTTTACAATGTAAGTAACAAGACTTTACATTAAACAATGGGGAGGGGGTGGGTGGAGTTTGAGGAGTGTATGATAAATGACAAAATGTAAATTGTGGTTTTGTTACTGCTCGGCATGTGTAAGAAGTCCCACATCCCAAGTGTTCTGTACTTTATGTGAATAAAGAGATTAAACATGAAAGACACACTCGCTTCTTAACTTCCTTTTTCTTAACAGCTTTATTGAAAACAGGAATTGGAAAATATACAGCTTGCTGGATGATGAAATGGAATCAACACTAACTTGCCTTGAGCTACTACTGAAAAAAGCATGCATTAAATCTAACTCCAAATCCAATTTTCAGGAGCTATTATGACTCCTCAGAATATGTTTGCAGAATTTCTGGGCCAAATCTCAATTGCTGGGTAAAAAGTAACATCTTTGGGAGTCTCAGGAGGTGGCCGTTGGACTGAGCTGTAGGGCCTTCAGAGTGCTAGCCCACAAAATAAAGAGTCTGACTCATAGGAGAAAATTCCTATGATTCTCTGGTTCCTGTCTAAGATTGATTGACCAATCTGAAAGCAGGACACAGGCCTTAATGGAGGTGAATTTAGATGCAGGTTCTTCAGAGTATAGGCAGGTGGCAGTATAAACAGAAACAATGTAAACAGAATTTAAGCACGCAGAAAGCGTAGTTACTCACCTGTAACAGGTGATCTCCGGGAACAGCAGGAATTTAGTCTTCACATATGGGTATCGTCGGTACCGACGGAGCCTGTGTGGGAACGCTTCCCAGCGTCCAATAGGAATGCTTTTGGAAGCATCCCTCAGCACATGCGCACTGCCTTCCTGCCTTTCTAACTGTCCCTCTTCAGTTAAGTTTGTAGCTGAGTGAAAGGATAGAGGGAGAGAGGAAAGAGACAAAGAGATAGAGAGACAACTCCTAGGGGAGGTGGGTGGGTTGTGAAGACTAAATTCCTGCTGTTCCCAGAGATCACCTGTTACAGGTGAGTAACTACACTATCTCCAGGAACAAGCAGGAATGTAGTCTTCACATATGGGGACTCCCTAGCTGAAGATGCCAGGGAGATAGCCCCAGGAAGGTACCACCCTAAAAGGTGGGATCCTTCCTCCCATGGATCTCTGGCATTCCACCAGGGTTGGTGGGTAGGAGTTGATTTAGGTTTGAAAGAGATTATGAAGAACAGCTTGGCCAAAGAAGGCATCCTGATGGGAGGCTTTATCCAGGCAATAGTGGGCTGTGAAGGTGTGTACCGAAGCTCAGGTGGCTGCTCGACAAATGTCATCGATAGATACAGAGTGGAGATTAGCCATAGAAGTTGCCATGGCTCTCATGTTATGAGCTGTGACATGGTCCTGAAGAGGAAGACCCTTACTCTCATAAGCAAAGGATATGCATTGGGCAATCCAATTAGATAAAGTTCTTTTGGAGACTGGAAGTCCCAAATGACTAGGGTCAAAAGCTATAAAAAGTTGCAAGGACTTTCTATGTTGCTGTGTTCTTTGTATGTAAAAGGTTAAGGCTCTTTTACAATCCAAAGTATGAAGGTTTCTTTCTGCATTAGAGGCGTGAGGCCTCGGAAATAATACAGGAAGATAAATTGATTGATTTAAATGAAAAGGCAAAACCACCTTTGGCATAAAGTGTGGATGAGTTCTAAGAACAACCTTATCATGATGAAATCTAGTATAAGGAGGATCAGCCACTAAAGCTTGCAATCCACTAATGCGACGTGCAGAGGTAATTGGAATTAGGAAGATGACCTTCCAGGTCAAAAACGTAAGGGCTGTAGTAGATAAAGGCTCGAAAGGCGGTTTCATGAGCTGCCCCAGAACTAGATTCAGATCCCATGCCACCGGTGGTGGCTTGATGGGAGGTTTGGTTAATAGAAAGCCTCTCATAAATCTTGATATGAGCGGATGAGAGGAAATTGGTTGTCCATTCTGAGGCTTATAAGAAGCTGCAATTGCACTAAGATGGACTCTTATCGAATTGGTCTTTAGACCAGAATTCGATAAGTGAAGGAGATACTCTAGTATCTATTCTAAGGGTATGACCAGGGGGTTTAATCCCTTCTTGGAGTACTATATCGTAAAACGTTTCCACTTGAAGGCATAAGATCTTCTTGTGGAAATTTTCCTAGAAGCCTGAAGGATATCTTTTACCTGTTGGGACAGGCTGAAATCTTGGAGGTCTAAGCCTTCAGCAACCAGGCCTTGAGGTGCAGGGACTGGGGATTCGGGTACCATAGCATCCCGTTCTCCTGGGAAAGGAGATCTGGAGCATGCCCTAACTCCAGAGGTGCCGCTTGAGAGAGATGTAGAAGCAGGGAATACCACGTTTGGCGTGGTCATCGTGGTGCTATGAGAATCATGCGTCCCCTGTCTCTCTGAAGCTTGAAGAGTGTTTTGGGGATGAGGGGAATGGGTGGGAAGCATAAAGGAAGTCCTGACCCCAGTGAAGGAGGAAGGCATCCCTTGCCTGACAGTTGTGAGACGGAATCCTGGTACAGAACCGGGGAAGTTTGGCATTCAGTGGACTTGCAAAGAGGTCTATGTCTGGAGTGCCCCAGAGATGAAATATCTTTGCCACCTGGTCTAGGTGGAGGGACCATTCATGAGGTAGCAGTACTCGACTGAGTTTGTCTGCCCAAAGGTTTTGAATGCCTGGAAGATATACCACTAGAAGGTGAATTTGATGCTCTCTGGCGAGGGCCCACAGTCTTAAAGCTTTGTTGCATAACGACAGAGAGCCTGTTTCGCCCTGCTTGTTCACATAGAACATGGCTACTTGATTGTCCGTCTGGACTAGGACTGTCTTGTAGCTGAGCTGGTCGTGGAATACTCGAAGAGCTAAATAGATTGCTCTTAATTCCAGGAGGTTTATGTGTAAACCAACCTCCTGTGGAGTCCAGGTGCCCTGGGTAGAGAGATGATTCAGGTGTGCTCCCCAACCCACCTGTGATGCATCTGTTGTTAGGGTGGCCTGAAATAGGGGTTGATGAAAAGGAGACCCCACTGTCAGATTTTCTAGTGATTGCCACCATTGGAGGGACAAAATTAGTTGTTGAGAGATTATTATTTTGTCCGACAAATGACCTGTGGCCCATGTCCACTGTGCGGAGAGGGTCCACTGAGCTGCTCGCATGTGGAGGCGAGCATATGGGACTACATGAACTGTGGATGCCATATGTCCCAGTAACTGCAGAAGCTCTCGAGCAGTGAGGGAGGATTTGCCTACTGCTTGAGAAGCTAGTTGCATTATGCGAAGACACCGGCCTTGCGGAAGGAAAGCCCTTGCCTGTCTGGTATCTAGACAGGCTCCTATGAATTCTAGGCATTGGGAAGGAACTAGTTGAGATTTTGGGAAGTTTATTACCAATCCCAAGTATTGGATGATTCGCATTGTACGGGACAGTGCAGTGCTGGCCTCTGCAACTGTAGGGGCTCGAATGAGCCAGTCATCTAAGTAAGGGAAGATGAAAATTCCCAGGGTTCGTAGAAATGCAGCTACTACTGCCATGCATTTCGTGAATACCCTTGGTGCTGAAGCCAGACCAAAGGGAAGAACCCTGTACTGGAAATGTTTTCCCCTGAAAAGGAATCATAAGAATTTCCTGTGATCACGATGGATGAGAATGTGAGTGTATGCATCCTTTAAGTCTAGAGAGCAAAGCCAATCCTGGCTTTGAAGGTATGGCAGAAGAGTTCCTAGAGAAATCATTTTGAATTTCTCTCAAAACAGATATTTGTTCAATTCTATGAGGTCCAGGATGGGTCTGTATCCTCCTGTTTTCTTTGGAATAAGAAAATAGGGGGAGTAGAACCCTGCATCCCGTTGAGGAATGGGTACTTCCTCTAGTGCCCCTTGGGCAAGAAGTGTTGAGACCTCGTGATCTAGCAGATTGTCTGCAGAGGTTTGAGAATTGAATTGCTTTAGAATTGTAGGAGGGGGCATGCTGTGAAAATGAAGCTTGTACCCTTCTCCTACAATGGACAAAGTCCAATCTTCTGCTGTTATCTGATGCCATCTGTTAGCAAAGTGGCATAACCTGCCCGGAATATTGGGGGGTTGGGGACCCCTCAGAGGCAGGAAGGCAAAGCTCTCTAGGAAGGAGTCAAAGCCCTTGAGGGGGCTGAACCTGGAGAGCTGGTTGGGCTCTTGGGCCTTTTGGCTTCTTTTGCTGTCTAGTTTGTCCCTTTTGGGCAACCTGACCTTGAGTTTGACTCTGCTGGGTATAGGAAGGATAAAACTTCCTCTTTTTGCTAAAAGAAGGGTTTTTATAAGGCTTCCTTTTGGCTGGAGTGGCTGTAGACTTTGACAATCTATCTAAGGTAGAATTGTCAGCATCTAACTCATTAGCCTTTTCCTGCCAGTTCTTGCCGAAGAGATTCTCCCCATGCAAGGAATGTTGCCTAACTTGTCCGGTACCCAAGTCTCCAAGTCTGATGCCTGTAGCCAGGCAATCCGTCGTGCGCCAATGGCAATAGCAGAGGTTCTGCTGATGCATTCGAAGCAGTCAAAGGCTGCACGATTAACAAACTTGGAGACATCTTGAGCATGCTTAACTAGAGCAAGAAAATCTTGTTTCTTGTCATCTGGGAGAAATGGGCTCATATGTTCCAAGTCTCTGGTGACTTCCTTGAGGAACATTCCCATATATAGAATATATGAACTGATCCTAGCTGAAAGCATGGAAGCTTGAAAAGTTCGGTGCCCAAAAGCATCCAGAGTCCTGCATTCACGACCTGGAGGATTGGATGCATGCCTCTTTGCACTTTTCATCCTACGAATGGCTGATTCCACTACCATTGAATGGTGTGGCAGCTGAGTTTTCTGAAATCCAGGACATGGCGGAACTCGATACATAGTATCAAGTCTCCTAGAGTGAGGAGAAGTAGTCAGAGGTGTCTCCCACATTCTGAGTATCAAGCTATGCAGAATTTCATGGATGGGCAGAGTGGCTGCCTCCTTAGGAGCTTTAGGATATTGGAGAATTTCCAATTCCTTTGCTCTGGGTTCCTCTTCAGGAGCAACTGTGATTGAAAGACCTTTGGCCATATCACGGATGAAATCCTGAAATGACATGTCCTTTGGAGGTGACATTCTGCATTGGGGAGAAGAGGGATCTTCTAGGAGAAACCCTCTAGTACCAGCAGAATTGTCAGAGTCTTCGGAATCAGAGGAATCAAAGTATTCCTGACCCCGATGCTCTTGCAACGCACGATCCCAGTACCAATCGAAGTCGGTACCGAGCTGACCTGGTACCGCTCTGTCAATTCCAGCCAGAGATGGCATGGGAAGAGTTTCCACCGTGGCCGGTACTGTTGGTACCGGTATCGTTGGTGTCGGTACCGATGTCTGTACTGTACCGCAGCTGAAAGAGGAGCTGTGATGCTACGCTCGATAGCGAGGAACCTCTGGTCTATTGACGCTGCCGATGCCTGGATGTCAGTACCGGTAAGGATGGCCGGAATCCCTGAGCATGGCACGGTAGTTCTTGCGAGGTTGAGGCCTCGAGAACATTCTGAAGCCCCATCGATGCTTTGGAAGCCGAAGCCTCCCGCTGGGGCTGTTTTGCCGGTGTGGTTTCCTCAAGGGCAATGCCAATGGCCTCTCAATGCTTAGCAGGAGAGTTACCCTTTGAGGACCGGCTTTTATGTTTAGTTACCTGAGATGCATGGGAGGAAGAAGAGGCCCTTGATGATGTCGATGCAATGGATCTGGCCTCCAAAGAAAAGAGGGTACCGAGCTTTGCAGCCCGGTTCTGTCTTCCTCTTTTAGTCATCCCCATACAGGAGAGACATTCAGTTGGAGAATGTTCAGGTCCTAAACATTTCAGACACCAATCATGGGTGTCAGTGACGGAGATGGTACTGCCACACTTAGTACATTTCTTAAAACCACTAGTTGGTTTTTCCATGTTTTAGGAATATGGGGCCTAGTGCCCAAAATGGCACCTAGCACCAAAGAGAAGAGTTTCTGAAAAGAAAGTCTACTTTTTTTTTTTATGAAAAGAAAAGAAAAGAACCGGCGGTACCGGTAGGCATCGTGCGGAAGGCAAACGCGACCACAAGAAAAGAAATTTAAGGCAGAATTTTCTGCGGTGACAGGGAATAGATCCCGTCGGCTCCACGGAAAACGAAGAACTAAAGAGGGACATTTGGAAAGGCGGGAAGGCAGCGCGCATGTGCTGAGGGATGCTCCCAACAGCATTCCTATTGGATGCTGGGGAGCGTTCCCACGCAGGCTCCGTCGGTACCGACGATACCCATATGTGAAGACTACATTCCTGCTTGTTCCTGGAGATTAGTAATATAACACAAAATTATGACAGGCAACTCCTCACTTAAGACTCTACTACTTTATTTATTTATTTAACAGGATTTATATATTGCTTTATCCTAATATCAAAGCGGTTTACAATGAAGTTCAAAACTTACAAAAAACAAGGGAAAGAGCAAACAGGGATTATATTAAATTAACTTATTTACATATTTACAAAGCCTAAATATAAGAACACAAAAATAAAAATAAAAAGGGAAATTAACAAAAAGGTAGAAATAAAAATAAATAATCATGTGATGTCACCAAAGCGTTCAGAGTAGAGTGTTGTTTTCAGATTTTTCTTAAAATCCTTAGCATCGGTGATGGCTCTGAGATGATCGGAGAGTAAATTTCAGAGGGAAGGAGCAGGTAATGAAATAACACTTCTTGAAGTGACTTGCTTGACTTTTATATAATCTTTAGGAATAGATAAAAGTGAAACTGTTGGATAGTCTTCTGGGTCTACTATTTGATTCAATCGTGATAAGGGATTTAAGTATGCCTGCAGTAGAGTCTTGTAATATTTTAAAAATGAACAAAATAGCCTTATATTTAATGCGGGAAATGATGGGTAGCCAGTGAAGTTGATTCAGAAAGGGGGTGACATGATCTCCTCTAGAGGTGCCAGTTAGGATGCGAGCTTTAATTCTACATTAATCCCAAAGCAACATTAGAAAATATGAAATGAGCTGATGATGTTCACACATCATAAGGAAACAAAGCACTGAGAGTAATGGGTTGGATGAAATTTTTATGTTTGTCTTTATTTTATATATTGCATTTATGTACACAAGCGAAATGTATTTATCTTTTGCTAATGAAGTGATTCTGAGGGTCATTCTAAAAGGTTTATTCATAGTTTGGATTTCTGCAGACATGCATGTGGAGGTCAAAATCACAGACACGTTTTATTAACCATTCCACAAATGCCATTTGCAGACGTCTCCAGTACAGGGATATTCAAGTAGGCACGGGGGTGTGGCAGAGGTGTGTCGGAGGAGGGGCAATGGATTTACAGATCCCCCCGTTCGATCCCAGAAGTAGCAAAGCCATCTGCAGGCACATACATGTTTATTCCTGTTCCAGGCACACATAGACATCAGGAAAGTGTTTGTTTTCACCTTAAACATCTAGAACCAGGGGTTCCCAACCCAATCCTAAGGTACCCCCAGGCCAGTCAGGTTTTCAGGATATCCACAATGAATATGCATGAGATAGTTCCTCATGCACTGCTTCCATTGTATGCAGATCTATCTCATGCATAGTCATTGTGGATATCCTGAAAACCTGACTGGCCTGGGAACCACTGATCCAGAGAGTATAGAGAAGAGGGAGAATTAAGTGACTAGCTTTAGATTACAAAAACCCACACTGGGATGTGAACCCCAGCTATCTAGCTCATAAGCATTATACTATTAGATACCTTGGTGCTGAAATACTCTAATGGAGACATTGATATAGACATTTGATACATGTGCATGCTTGCATCCACGTTTCTGGAATTGTGCCTGAACTTGCATGTGCCTGCTTTTCTTTTCAGGCGTTCTGGCTTTGACATCCCAGATTGCACTTGGACATCCCATTTGAAATGTGCATCCAAGCATCTAAAGGGAACTATTTTTAGAATGATCTTTGCAATTTTCCATATTATGTCATGTTTTAGTAAGTAGAACCCATGTTTCAGCCATCTTCACCCTGAAGGAAGTCATAACATGATGGCTGAAACATGGGTTCCACTTACTAAGAATTTTTTAGAATGTTTGTTGATATACTTGATTTCTTCTGCATATGCCTTTATCTGTACACTCCAAAAGGTGTCTCTTTCTGCTTGTGCCAATTCACCATCTGTGTGCTGCTTTAAAGAAAGATGCTAGTGATGGCAACTATCATGCTATCATGTACCTGGTGAAAAAGTATATAGTGTAAATGAGGTGGACGATAGCTTGTGTGACCATTGCCCATTTTGAGAATTGACTGAAACGCTATGCCCCTAATTCACATTTGGGTGCAACAAGGAATCAATTGGGGACAAATTTCTATATCATATTTAGGAAATTGAGTGGCCAGATTTATTTTCTCCTATCAAGAAAGCCACAAAAAAGAGAACAAAGATACAGAAATGAGAAAACTTGCTCCTTAGAAAATCAAAAATAACTTCAAATATATGTGACAATTCAATAGCATGAGACCCTACAAGACCATCATACATGAGAACCAAAAGAAGACCGTTTTAGTATCACCATTGCATGGTTCTATTTGATATTACAAGTGAATAGACAAAACAAATCCACACTTCTATGAAAAATAAGCAAGAATCAATACATATTTACTATGACTCAGCATCAAGTTCACTTGCCGACACTCTTCCCTCTGAAACAATCATATAACACTAAAAGTGTTACTGCTTAGAAAAAAACCTTTATTACAAAATATTCGCAGCTCACAGCATTGTACTGTTTATTTCAGTGTGTGGTGCAAGTTCTAATGCCAATGGATTGAGCTTCCTTTTACTAAAATATACAGTGGCAACCTTTTACTAAAATACACAAAGCAACCTTTGTATACAAAAAGTACTAGGTAAACATTTATTGTATCCAAGCAGGCAATCAAACACAGACAAATCTCTAATCTTCATATGTGCATTATACAGTTTCATAGGTTTTGTTTAGAGTTTGCAACTCCATGCTCGAGGCTTGCTACAAAAGCAAAAGCACATAATAAAATCTTTTTCAAGTAGGAAACTGACCCATTCAGGAAATGATATTTAAAGGTGATGTATCAGAGAACTGAAACAAATCTTGATAAATTGGAAAGATTTAATATAGTAATTTGGTAAACCAAAGAGTAGCAAATCACCTGGTCAGATGGTAGACATTCCAGGGTGCTGAAAGAACTCAAAACTGAAATCGCAGACCTCTATTAGAAATTTGTAAACTATGATTAAAATTGTCTATAGTACCTGAAGATCGGAGAGTGGCTGACACAACACCAGTTTTTAAAAAGGGTTCCGGAAGTGAGCTTGATGTTACTGCCATGCAAAATGGTAGAAACCATTATAAAGGACAAAATTACTGAACATATAGTCATAGATTTAGCCAAGGAAAGTCTTGTCTTACCAATTTGTTATATTTTTTTGAAGGTGTGAATAAACGGGCAGATAAAGGTGAGGTGGTTCATATAGTATATCTGGATTTTGAGAACGCTTTTAATAAGGTCCCTCATGAGAAACTCTTGATGAAATTAGTCATGGGATAAGAAGCAGTGTACTATTTGGATTGGTTAAAAAAACAGAAAACAGAGAGTAGGACTAAATGACCATTTTTCGAAGTGGAGAAAGATGAATAGTGGAGTACTCCAGGGATTTGTGCTGGGCCCACTGTTTTTTAACATATTCATAAATGACCTAAAAATGGGAATTAGTGAGGTGATCAAATCTGCAGATGACACAAAATTATTCAAACTTGTTAAATCGCAAGAGGATTATTAAAAATTGCAAGAGGACCTTTAGAAATTGGAAGACTGGGTGTCCAAATGGCATATGAAATTTAATGTGGACAAGTGCAAAGTTATGCACTTTGGGAAGAACAATCCAAACTACAGTTAACATGATACATGGTTCTACATTAGGAATCACCACCCAGGAAAAAGATCTGGCGTCATCATGGAAAATAATTTGAAACCTTCTGCCCAGTGCGCATCTGGAGCCAAGACAGCAAATAGAATGTTAGGAATCATAAGGAAAAGAATGGAGAATAAAACCAAGGCTACTAAAATGCCTCTGTACTGCTCCATGGTGCAACCTCACCTTGAATATTGTGTGGAAGTCTGGTTGCCATATCTTAAATAGGATATAGCAGAATTAGAAAAGATACAGAGAACAGTAACCAAAATGATAAAGGGAATGGAAAGGTACCCTTATGAGGAAAAGCTTTAAAGGTTAGGGTTCTTCAGCTTGGAAAGAAATGGCTGAGGGGAGATATGATAGAAGTCTATAAAATAATGAGAGGAGTGAAACATTGGGGGGAGTGGTCTAGTGGTTAGGACAAGGTACCGAGGGCCATGGGTTCAAGTCCTACCTGAGGACAGCAATCTCAGGCCAGAGCGACTGGGATTTCTAGTCCTATAGGCACCCCTTGTGGTCTTGGGCAAGCCACTTAACCCTCCATTGCCCATGTTCCCTGTAAGTATTAGCATATGTGTCTAATATCCCCTCATGCTAAATGTATCCCCCAATTGACCACTTAGAACCAGTGAAAAGCAGGATATAAATACAGCAAAATAAAATAAAATAAATAAATAAGCATTAAATGTAGATTGGATTTTTACTCCTTCAAAAAGAAGAACGACTAGGGGACACACAATGAAGCTACAATTCAGCACATTTAAGAGTAAGCAGAGAAAACATTTTTTTCATGTAACCTGTAATCAAACTCTGGAAGCTGTTGCCAGAGGATGTATTAAAAGCTGCTAGTGTAGCTGGGTTTAAAAGAGGTTTGGACAAGTTCCCGGAAGAAAAGTCCATAAGCCATTATTAAAGTGGACTGGGGAAATCCACTGCTTACACCTGGGATAAGCAACTTTGAATCTTTCTATCATTTTGAGAACCTGCCAGGTATCTGTGACCTAGATTGGCCAGATTGGCCACTATTGAAAACAGGATACTGGGCTCGATGGACCTTGGTCTGACCCGCTACGACATTTCTTATATTCTTATGATGTCAGTGTGAACTAAGGGTAACGAGCCAAAAAATATGTTTACTCTTGATTTAAATACGTTTTCAAATGTTTACATGCACCTGCTCCATAGTAAACAATGGGAAAAGAAGCAGAATTAAAAAAAGACATTGAAAACCTCTGATTTTCCATTAAAAATGCACTCCTATATTGATGATGATTTGCATTAAAGGAAATATAACATATTATTTAATAAACTTGAATTTCTATGTTTATTAAATGCTGCCCTGAACATAAGGATTGTGTAGTTTAGAGTATACCAAGAATATTTGGAACACTATTTAAAGCAGGGGTCTCCAACTCCAGTCCTGGAGGGCCGCAAACCAGTCAGGTTTTCAGGGTATCCCTAATGAATATGCATGAGATATATATGCATTAGAAATAGCCTGTCAAACTGACTGGTTTGTGGCCCTCCAGTGCTGGATTTGGGGACCCCCACCTTACACCTCTGTCATTTAAGATTGTGAGTGGGCAAGGTACAGATGTCCTCGACATCAAAAGAGTAGATAGAATGTGTCACATACCTCCTTGCTTCTCACCACCACCAAAATATTGTCTATTAGACAACTTTTTGGTGGTGGTGAGAAACGAGGAGGGATGTGACACATTCTATCTACCCTTTTGATGTCGAGGACATCTGTACCTTGCCCATTCACAATCATACATGATAGAGGTGTACGGCAGGGGTCCCCAAATCCAGCACTGGAGGGCCACAAACCAGTCAGTATGGCAGGCTATTTCTAATGCATATATATCTCATGCATATTCATTAGGGATACCCTGAAAACCTGACTGGTTTGCGGCCCTCCAGGACTGGAGTTGGAGACCCCTGATTTAGAGTAAGGGGGAGGAAGTGGTCCAGCATGGATTTCACCCATTCCACAGTGCTGAAACCTTCCTCACTTCCCTCCTTAACACACTCATAACTGGGACAGAGAAACCCGCTCAGGTTTTATCCTTCCATTCCTCGACATATCTGCAGCTTTCGACACGGTATCCCACCAGACCCTCGTCAACCAACTTAACACCATCGGCATCTGAGGCACCCCACTACAATGGTTTCACTGCTACCTCTCCCAACAAACCCAACAAGTGAGAACTGGAAACCAATCCTCATCGCCATTCACCCTCCCCCAAGGAGTACCTCAAGGATCGACCCTCTCCTCCTTCCTCTTCAACATCTACATCAGGCCCCTCTGTCACATCCTCAAGAGCCTCAATGTCAGATACCAACTCTATGCAGATGATATAATGATCTTCATCCCCTTCAACTCTACCTCTCCTGATTACTCCACCCTTGCAGCCTGCTTCACAGAAGTCACCGCATGGCTGCAGCAGCACAATCTCACAATTAATTTCAGCTAAACAGAGCTCCTTCACATCTCCAGAAATCCCAGCTTCAACCCCCCACATAGCATAAAACTGGGCAACACTGAAATTCAGGTCAAAACCTCAGATCAATTCCCTTGGTGTAACCCTGGACCACCTCTTGAACTTCCAGCCTCATATCCTAAACACCACCAAAAATATTTACTACAAAATCAGAACTCTTCGCCACCTATGCCCTCTACGACCATATGATAGGAGTGGAGGAGTGGCCTAGTGGTTGGGGCAAGGTACTTCAGGCCGGAAGGTCGGGGGTTCAAATCCCACTAGAGGACAGCAACCTTGGGCCGGAAGGACTGGGGTTTCTAGTCCCACAGGTGCTCCTTGTGGTCTTGGGCAAGCCACTTAACCCTCCACAGCCCATGTTCCCTGTAAAATAGTTATCTCCAAGTAATAATGCCCTGTTCAATGTAATTTCAGTTTGTTCAATGTAAACCGCAGTGATGCAGAATAGTGCAGTATATAAGAGAATGTAAATAAATAAATGATAGCTTCCGCACAGTCTGTCAAGCCTCCATCACCCCTCTCACTGACTATTGCAACTCCATCCTACAAGGACTATCCAAGACCACCCTCGCCCCCCTGCAGCTGGATCAAAACACAGATGCACGTCTCATTGCCAGAGCAACCAGGCACTCCCACATCACGCCCATATTGAAATCTCTACACTGGCTGCCAGTTGCATCCTGTATCAGGTTTAAGACCATTGTCCTCACGCATAGAGCCCTCTTCAGCACCATGGCGGAACAGCTACAACTACTAATTGAGTGCCCCAACAACAGCAGATTCCAGAGCCAAAACGCAGCAAATCTCCTCCTTCTACCTGCACAGAGTTCCAAGAAACCTCAACGCACCTGCACAAGAGCCTTCCAATTCTACGCCCCCACCAACTGGAACAAATTACCCCCACCATACGGTGCCTGCAATCCCACACCCTCTTCAAAAAACATCTTAAGACCTTTCTTTTCAAAGAATATTTTACCACATCCACTGCCACAAATCCCCCACAAGATCATAGTCTGCCCCTGCTCACCACTCCCACCACTCAACCCCCTAGCCCCCCTGCCCCACCCACACCAGTACCCCCAACCCCCACTCTCCTTCACCCAGCTTTTTCCCCCAAGTAGGCGAACACAATGCCTCACCGCATAGCCTCTATGCCATCTGTAAAGTCACTTTTGTTCATTGTAACACTGTAATATTTATACCAAAGTTACCTATACATAGTTCCAATTGTTCCATGTAAATGTTCCTTCTTATTTGATGTAAACTGTTTTGCCTTGCAAAAATGGTATATAAAACTAGTTAAATAAATAAATAAATAAATTTAGGCCCTTTGCAGACCTGCAAACTCCCTAAATGCTGCTCAGAGGAAATTCAGCGACACTAACATGGTTAGTGCCGCTGAATATCCCAGGTTTCGGCTTCTAAAGTGCCCTGACGCTAGCCGGCTAGTATTGGGGCATTCTGGGGGAAGAGCAGAGGCAGCACCTAGGAATAACTGGCTAGCAGCAATATTGAGCCGCTAGCCAGTTATCCCAAAGCAGCTAAAGTTAGGCACTTTATTAGCTGGCATGGCTTTAGGAACTTTAGCTAAGTAGCCAGTGGCTGAATATCTCTGTTGATCGATTAACTAACTCACTATCCAGCCAACCTGGATATTGAATGCTGGTGGCCAGATATGACCCTGACATTGAATATCTGGGTTCTGTGTTCAGCGACGATGGCTAGCCACTGTAACAGCGATAGCTGCTGCTGCTGAATATCCCCCCACCCCAACATATATATATATATATATAATAATTGTTTGACATATTGTCCTTGGTTTATATATAAGTGATGATTATTTGTTCTACTCAATTTGATGTTGTACTTATCTATACAGTATGCATATCAACAGTATAGAAATGATATCTAGTAGTAGTACTAACAGTTGCCGTGCTGCAGGGATCTATCCTTAGTCCAATTCTATTTTACATCTTTGCTAGAGATACTGCAGAAGGGCTGTCGGGTAAGGTTTGCCTCTTTGCAGATGATACCAAAATCTGCAATAGAGTAGACACCCAGTAAGGAGTAGATAACATGAGGAGGGATCTAGCTAAGCTTGAAGAATGGTCAAGAATTTGGCAGCTGAGATTTAATGCTAAAGAATGCAGAGCCATGCATTTGGGCTACAAAATTTCAACAACGCGGTACAGTATATGTCTGTCCTTGAAAGAGGAGCGGAACTTAGGCATGATTGTTTCTGATTACCTTAAAGTGGCTAAACAGGTAGAAAAGGCGACACAGAAAGCCAGAAGGATGTTTGGGTGCATAGGGAGAGGAATGGCCAGCAGGAAAAAGGAGGTGACAGTGCTTTTGTATAAGTCTTTGGTGAAACCTCATTTGGAATACTGTGCGCAATTCTGGAGACCTCAGAAATGGATACAATATTCAAATATTGTACAAATATACAAATGGATATAAACAGGATGGAGTTGGTGCAGAGGGTGGCTACCAAAATGGTCAGTGGCCTTTGTTATAAGCCATATGGGGACAGACTTAACAATCTCAATATGTATACTTTAGAGAAAAGGCGGGATAGAAGAGATATGATAGAAATGTTTAAATACCCCCATGTCATAAATACAGAAGAGGAGAGCCTCTTTCAATTGAAAGAAAGCTCTGCAATAAGAGGACATAGGATGAAGGTGAAAAGGGATAGACTCAGGAGTTAAATGTAGAAATATTTCTTTACAGAAAGAGTGGTAGATGCATGGAATTTATTTGTTTATTTATTTAACCAGTTTTATATATCACCTTTTCCTTCAATCAAATTGGTTTACATGCTGCTAAGTGTGTACATTTGGATTAGGTAGGGATAGGGGAGAGGTAAAAGGGGACGGGCACTTGGGCAGGTAGTATGCGCCTTGCTTGGTTGCGATTATGCTCATACGGTGGTTTGTGGGTTTGGGAATAGTCTCCCAGTGGAGGTAGTAGAGATAAGGACAGTATCTGACTTCAAGAACGCATGCGACAAACACACAAGGTCTCTAAAGGAAAAAAAGAAACTATAATAGTTGATATGGAAGGGCAGACTAGATAGGCCATATGATCTTTTTCTGCCATCATGTTTCTATGTTACATAAAACTGAAGTTGTTTAGAATTTTTTCAGTTAGAATTTCACTGCTAGCAGCCATATGTAGAGCAATGTTACAAATGGTTTCCTACAGAACAGAATCTGAAGAAGTGACATATGCAATCTTGAAAGCTCTCAATGATTCAATTCCCTTTTCTTCAGGAGCAATACCTCTTCTGGAATTATTTAATAAATCCTGTGATGGTTGGTGTGGTGTGATGTCATTTATGACATCACAGTTAATAGGAGCCAATCAGATACACTGCATGCTGTGGCAACTAACTAAAATACATATATTCCGCATGCTATCGAGATAGCAACTGGTGCACAGTCAGCATCAGAGTTATCTAGACAGTCACTTAGGGCAGTCTTTTGGTGATATTGTAATATCTGCTATTTAGATAATTCCTGGCAGGGCTATACCAAGGGCTGTGTGAGCACTGTGGCTCGACAGGGTGCAAGTATGGAAAGGGAGCTGATGTCATCACATGTGCTGCTATCCAGATAAGTGCTTTTGAATATTAGGTCTAAGATGCCAGCGACCAGTACTACCTAGGTTCCTTTCTCAGACAGTCTCAAATAAAAAGTTACAGTTCTTGAACATTTTTATGAAAACAGCTGGTATAGCCCCCCCCCTCCAATACTAGGCTGGTGAAAGTTGGTTATCCCCACTATAGTACATTCTGGTGTTATTCTATCATGAAGAAATTCACTGATGTTAATAAAGAATGCACTAGTACACTATCCCTGAATGGAACGATACCATGAGAAGGCCTCTTAGAAGAAGGACAAGCTTTGGATATAATTGTACAGTATGTAGAAGAAATTATAGGGGGAATTCTTTTCAAACATACAGTAGTTGAAATTTCTGAGTATCGGATATGTCAAAGGAGGACATAGCAACCCATAGCAACCAATACACCATATACTTGAATGAGAGCCAACACTAAAGCCTTCATCACATCTGATTATGGATTTTGTCAAGCAGCCAACTAACAATGCTGGAGGAGGATCATTCACAGCTTAGTTTAAGTTTGGTGGTGAAACTTACGCTGTGTGTAGCCAAGCCAATGATTTTGCTACCAGAGCTACAAGTCAGAATGAGAAAATAGCAGGACTTGGAGGGTTTCTTTTTAAAGATATAAATGGTACTGCAAATATCATTTCACACAAATTAAACTCTTAAAAAGGGAAGGTCAATAAATGCAACAACATTTCCTGAAGATGGTTTTCCATAATAGTGAGAAAATGTTTGGAGAAGATACGGCAATCAAGTCACCGTTTGCTTTCTCAAGGAAACTGGATCACATATAAACAGTTTATATCCCAGTGGTTTTGTGGTTTGGAGAGTCCAGCAACATGAAGAGAAAAAGCACTTATACAGTATGTTGCCTCTGATTTATATAAAGCAAGGAATGCACTCCTTATGTTGTCCAGGACAAGAATTAAATGAATTCTGGAAAAAGCTTTCGCTTTTTCCCCCTGAGGCAATTTTGAAATATAAAACATCCAAACTCAGATTCCATGCATATCAGTGAAGTTATTAAGTGATTTTATGTTTTTGTTTCCTTATTCCCAGGTTACTTTACAGTCTTTCCCTGGAGGCTTTCAATAGGGAGCCGTCATGCATGACTTCCAGTAACATCTTATGTTCTCACATGTCCCTTCCATGTATAGGCCAAGAATGGTAACAATCTACTATGACCAAGACAGCAGAATGCAGCTCCCTAAAAGTCACTTATAATACTAATATAGCAGAACTCTGAGGGCTGTGTTCAGATCCAAGGTTCAGATGCCTCTCTCACATGCAGAGGGGAGTAGGGTTTTGGAAAATTCTTAATGGGCCAAGCAGATTGGTCAAGTCAGTGAATTCCACACTAGGTGGGAAATAGATGCTGACATCAGATTGAATCAAGTCCTATATGTTGCTATAAAAGGACTTCCTAACTCTGTCCTCCTTCATGGATTTCTTATACTCAAGCCTGGTCAACCCAGATAAACGTTTCTCAATTTTAATTCAAATAGAAGCATAAAAACATGACGTCAGAAAAAGGCCATATGGCCTATCTAGTCTGCCCTTCCATATCAACTGCTATAGTCGCTTTTCTTCCTTTAGAGACCTCTATGTTTGTCCCATGCTTTCTTGATTTCAGATACTGTCCTCTTCTCTACTACCTCCACTGGGAGATTATTCCATGCATCTACCACTCTTTCTGTAAAGAAATATTTCTGCATATTATCTTGAGACTATCCCCTTTCACCTTCATGCTTTGTCCCCTCATTGTAGTGCCTTCTTTCAATTGAAACTGGCTCTCCAACTGTGCATTTATGCCACTGAGGTATGTAAATATTTGTATCATATCTCCCCTCTCCCGCCTTTCCTGTAAAGTATACATTGAGATCATTAAGTCTGTCCCCATATGACTTATAATAAAGACCACACTGACTATTTTGGTAGCCACCCTCTGCACCGACTCCATCCTGTTTATATCCATTTGTAGATGTGGTCTCCAGAATTGCACACAGTATTCCAAATGTGGTCTCACCAAAGACTTATACAGAGGCACTATCACCTCCTTTTTCCTGCTGGCCATTCCTCTCCCTATGCACCCAAACATCCATTGCCTTTTGCCATCACATTTTCTATCTGTTTAGCCACTTTAAGATCATCAGAAACAATCATGACCAGGTCCTTCTCCTCTTTCATTGACAGAAGTACTTCACCCCCTATACTGTGCTGCTCTGTTGGACTTTTGCAGCCCAAATGCATGACCCTGCATTTTTTACTGTTGAATCTCAGCTGTCAAATTTATTCTTCAAGCTTAGCTAGATCCCTCATGTTATTTACTCCTTCGTATTGCAAACCTTACCTGACAGCCCTTCCGCAATATCACTAACAAACATGTTAAAATGAATTGGACCAAGGACAGACCCCTGTAGCACACCACTGGTAAACATCCTTCTCCCCAGAGTGAGCTCCATTTACCTGTACCCTTTGTTGCCTCCCACTCAACCAATTTCTAACCCAGTCTGTTACTTCAGAGTGCTCAATTTATTTTTAAGTTGCCTGTGCGGAATGGTGTCAAAGGCTTTACTGAAATCTAAGTAAACCATATCTAGGGCTCTCCGTACAATTCTCTTGTCACTCAGTCAAAGAAATCAATCAGATTTGTCTGACAAGACTGGCCTCTAGTAAACCCATACTGCTTCGACTCCTGAAATCCACTGGATTTCAGAAACCTCACTATCCTCTGTTTTAGCAGCGTTTCCATTAATTTACTTACCACAGAGGTCAGACTATCCAGCCTCTAGTTCTCAACCTCATCTTTACTTCTGCTTTTGTGTAAAGTGACCACATGTGCCTTTCTCCAGTCCTCTGGGACTACTCCCAACTCTAAAAAAAAGCATTGAAATGTCATTCAGTGAAGCCACTAGAACTTCGCCAAGTTCCTTCAATATTCTCGGATGTATCCCATCTGGCCCCATTGCCTTGTCTAATTTTAGTTTAGATAAATACATTCTTCTGAAAATCATTCAAGAGTCCCTTCACTTCTGTTCCTTTTTGTGGATGTTTTCTGAAGTCCTGCTCCTGGTCCTTCATCTGTGAACACAGAACAAAAATATTTATTAAGCAATTCTGCTTTATCCTCATCAGCTTCTACATAATCCTCCCCTTCACCCTTTAGTCTGACAATATTGCTTTTGCACTTCCTCCTCTCACTAACATATCTGAAAAATGTTGTGTCCTACCCATTTCATTGCATTGGCTATTTCTTCTTTTTTTGTAGCTTTGCTGTCCTGAATACTTTTCTAGTTTCTCTAAGTTTTTCCAAAGATAGATGCGTGTCTTCATCTTTCTGTGATCTCTTTTATTTTATCTTTATTTATCTTTATTCGCACAATTTGATATACTGCCCTTGCTGTAGCATCAGGGTGGTGTACAATAAAGTTATGGCTATCAGAAGGAGACAGAGAGGAAAAGAATGCCATTAATTTATAGGAAAGTGATAGTAAAGGCAGAAGGATAGAAAGGGCAAAGAGACAGACACAACACAGCTGATGACAGACAATGTGGAGAAGGCAGAGGAGGAAGGGGGTGAGGACAGGACTATGTGGGGACCTAGTCTATTGCTTTATGGAGGAATGGCAAAGGAAGGCTCAGACTTGGGAGAGGCAGAATGGTCTGATGGGACAGGAAGATTGTAGGCTTGACAAAAGAGGTGGGTCTTGAGGAGTGCTTTAAACCGGGGGAACGACGATTCCATGCGAAGGGAGTGGGGGAGCAAGTTCCACAAGGCGGGGCTTAAGAAGAAAAATGCAGAGTGACGGGTGAGTTCGAGATGGGCCTGGGAAGGGGAGGGAAGGAAAAGGCGCTTGTCATGTATTGAACGAAAGAGGCGGGGAGTGGGCTGAAAACGTATAAGGTCGGCCAGGTACTGGGGTGTGCCGGTGTGGAGAGCTTTGTGGGTGATGGTGAGTATCTTAAATATAAATCTAACTTCGATTGGGAGCCAGTGAAGGGTAAGAAGAAAAGGTGTGACATGATCAAGAAGGCCACCCTCTTTTTCTTCACTTTTTCAGCTTCTTCTTTTGAGAACCATAGTGGCCTCCTTTTCCTTTTACATTTATTTACCTTTCTAACAGAAAGGTTTGATTCCCTTAAAATATCCCCTTTCAGTTTTGCCTATTGTTTTTCTACATCTCTCAGCTGTTCCCAACCCATTAACAACTCCTTGAGGTAATGTTCCGTCTTGGCAAAGGTAGTTTTTCTAAAGTCTAAGACCCTTGCTTTTGAATGGACTTTATCAGCCCTAGCCCAAATACTGAACCATACCATCTGGCGATCACTGGATGCGAGATGATCTACCACTATGACATCAGAAACACTTTCCCTATTGGTAAGCAGTGGGTCCAGTATGGCCCTTTCACGTGTTAGTTCTGTTACCAGTTGCCGGAATAGCTCTCCCAGTAGAGAATCCAGGATCTCCTTATTTCTAGATAACACTGCAGCAGGGATGTTCCAGTCAACATCCGGCATACTGAAATCACCAATCAGTAACACTTCTCCTTTCATAGCAATACTGCATATGTTTTCTATTAAATCTCTGCCCACTTCTTCTGCCTGTGAAGGAAATCTATATATCATGTCAATGCAAATGGATTCCCCATTCCCTCTTTTTAATTTAACCCACAGTGCCTCCTCGCTCCTTTGTAAGCCCTGTAATTCTGTAGCTTTAATATTATTTTTTACATATAGTGCCACTCCTCCTCCCCTTCTTACTCTGTCCTTCCTGAATAAAGTATAGTCCAGTAACATCCCAGTCATGGTTGTCCGGGATGTAATTATACCGGACTATACTTTATTCAGGAAGGATTATACTTTATTCAGGGTATGAAGAAGGGGAGAAGGAATGGCACTATATGTAAAAAATAATATTAAAGCTAAAGAATTACAGGGCTGCCCCTCTCACTTGGTTTGCAGCTTGTCATGCTGTCAGGGCTTGTGTGCATCAGTGATACTGAGGGCTAAGCTATCGGTAGCTTAACTACTGGCAGGGTCTCCCAAGATGGACAGGTCTCAGCTGAGGTGCCAGACCAAGACAAACCACCCATCTGGGTAGCAGCAGAATGGGACGATCTTAGTGGTGGAGGATCAAATTTCTGTGACAACAGCAACAACACCAGAATTAAACTGCATGAAAGAAAGGCCTGGCAATCTACTTCTGTATCTTACCAGGAAAATCCAATGGACAGTCACAACAAAACAAATTGCACTATAGTGCTGGAAGATGAGACCCCAAAGTCGGAAGGCACTCAACTGGCTACTGGGGAGGAACAGAAGACTTTTCAGAGTAAAGCCAGCATTTATAATGTGGTTAGATCAAAGCCCTCGGGACATCTGACTGCTGATACAGCTACACATGAAATGAGAGTCAGAAGCTGCAAAGATGTCTTACATATTGGGACATGGAATGTACAAAGAATAAACCAAGGGAAGTTAGAGGTGGTCAAGAATGAAATGAAACGTGTACAACTCCATCTGTTGGGTGTCAGCGAACTGAAATGGACTGGCATTGGGCATTTTGCATCTGATGATCACATGGTCTACTATGCTGGAAATGAAAGACAAAGAAGTCATTGTGTTGTATTTATAATTAAGAAGAAACTTGCAAGAACTATAATGAAATACAATGCAATTACTGAACGCTTAATTTCTATTCATCTACGAGGAATGCCCATCAACACAACTATAACTCAACTATGTGGAGGAGTGGCCTAGTGGTTGAGGCAAGGTACTTCAGGCCAGAAGGTTGGGGGTTCAAATCCCACTAGAGGATAGCAACCTTGGGCCGGAAGGACTGGGGTTTCTAGTCCCACAGGTGCTCCTTGTGGTCTTGGGCAAGCCACTTAACCCTCCATAGCCCATGTTCCCTGTAAAATAGATATCTCCAAGTTATAATGCCCTGTTCAATGTAATTTCAGTTTGTTCAATGTAAACTGCAGTGATGCAGAATAGCGTGGTATATAAGAGAATGTAAATAAACTATGTATCCCAACAACAGTTGCAGAAGAGGATGAAGTTGATGAGTTCTATGAACAAGTACAAGCTGAAATTGACAGAACGTGCAAACAGGATATCCTGATATTCATGGGTGACTGGAATGCAAAAGATGGCAACAAAGAAGAAGGCAAAGTGGTTGGAAAATATGGACTTGGCAACAGAAATGAAGCTGGAAAAAGACTGATTGAATTCTGCAAGACCAACGATCTACTAAGCTCAAACATCTTCTTCCAGCAACACAAATGGTGACTGTACACATGGACTTCACCCAAAGGATTGTACAAAAATAAAATTGACTACATCTGTGGAAATCAACAATGGAAAAGCTCTATAACATCAGCAAAGACAAAATCTGGAGCTTACTGTGATACAGATCACCAACTACTAGTAAGCAAACTCAAGCTAAAATTAAAAAAAGCAAGCCACTCATGAATGCAGTAAAATATGATCTTGAGAATATACCACCAGAATTTAAAGACTGCCTGCAAAATTGATTTGCTGCTTTAGATACAAATGGCAAAGCTCCAGAAGAGTTATGGGATGACATCAAGAAAGTTGTGTTGGAAGAAAGTGAGAAGTCTCTACAAAAGGTAAAAAAGCGAAAACAGCCAAAACGGATGACCGAAGAAACTCTGAAAATTGCCCAGGAAGGCAGAGAAGCTGAAGCAGAGGAGAAAGAGAGGCAATCGCAGAACTCAATAGAGATTTCGAACGTGCAGCAAGACAAAACATGGAGAAGTACTACAATGATGCATGCAAGGAAATAGAAGCAGAAACTATTAGAGGAAGCTACGAGAGTTAAAGAAAAAATTCCAGCCACAAATTGGAATGTTACAAGATGCTCAAAGATCCATGCTGAGAAGATCAAGAAAAGGTGGAAAGAATATACAGAGTCATTATACGATAAAGATTAAGTGGACCAACAGCCGTTTCAACTTGTACCTTATGATTAGGAACCATTGGTGATGAAATAAGAAGTCAAAGCAGCATTGAAAGCCTTATCAAAGAATAAAGCACCTGGCATTGATGGCATTCCCATTGAAGTATTACACCAATCGGATGCAGCTGTTACCATATTACAAGGCTCTCTCAGGAAATTTGAAAGACAACATCATGGCCAACTGACTGGAAAACATTTTTGTTTATACCAATAATAATGAAAGGTGATCCAACTGACTGTGGAAATGATTCAGCAGAGACAGGAACGAGAATTGCCTGAAGTGCAAGCAAGGTTCAGGAAAGGACAAGGAATAAGAGACATCATCGCAGATGTGAGATGGATCCTTGAAAAAACTAACGAATACCAAAAGGATATCTATATGTGTCTTACTGACTACAGCAAGGCTTTTGACTGTGTAAACCATGAGAAATTCTGGACCACATTAAGAAGCATGGGTATACCAGAATACCTGATAGATCTCTTACACAACCTTTACATTGATCAAGAAGCAACAGTTCAAATGGAACAAGGAGAAACAGAATGGTTTAAAATCAGCAAAGGTGGACAACAAGGCTGCATACTTTCCCCCTACCTGTTTAATTTATATGCTGAACAAATCATTAGAGAAACAGGACTGTATGAAGACAACCAAGGTGTGAAGATTGGTGGAAGATTCATCAACAACCTTCGCTATGCTGATGATACCACTTAGTGGATGAAAGTGAAGACGATCTGAAACATTTGCTTCTCAAGATCATGGAACATAGTCTTAAAATGGGCCTGCATCTTAATGTAAAGAAGACAAAGATCCTGACAAGTGGAAAAAATCAATAAAGTTTTGAGTCTTGAAGGACTAGAAAAGGGGACTGTTACTTCTGGAGAGAGATCTGCAATTGTGAGTATATACTTCTGGGAATTTTCTGAAAGGAATTCGTTCTATTAAAGCTAATTAATCTGTGAATCCACTATTTTTTGTTAAATCAGTCTGGAACTGGTAGCAGCAGTTTAAGTTTAAATTTAAAATACTGAAGAGAACTTTCTGGTTATATTTCATACCCAGCAGAGAGCTTGTAGCTTAAATTTAATAGTCACTCAGGACCTAGTATCAGCAAAGTACTTTTAGTTTAAGTTCAAAACACAGAAGAGAGCTTTCTGGTTAAATGTAGAACCCAGCAGAGAGCTTGTAGTTTAAATTTCATAATAAGTTAGAGCCTAGCAGCAGCAAAGAGCTATAATTTAAATCAAATCAGAATATAGCTTGCCTCAGCAGCACAGGACAGGGCACTGTGTAGCAGCCCTCTTTTAATAAGTGTTATTTCCCTCCATCCCTCCCTCCCCAACACCCACCCACCCCTGGGATAATCGTAGCTTTATAGGTACTTACACATCTTAAAAGACAGGAGGTGCTCTCAGGTGAAGCTCGTTATCCAAATCAGTCATACACTAAGGACCTGAGATTAATTAAGCTTCAGGTGAACAAGGTATATTAAACGTATTAGGTACAGTTTTATTAGTATAAATATCCATAGCAACCCTTAGTAAGTAAAGAAGTTAAAGATCTAAACACAAACTTAAAACTAAGATGCAGACAGCAGTCCAGCAGCGAGATGGGGCTTTCCAGTCTTTTGCATTGAGTGTCACATGTCTGATTTTCTCCCAGTTGGTGAGAGGTCTTACGTGTGCATGAGGTGCAAGGAGCTCTTTGCTCTCAGGGAACGAGTCCGTTCTCTAGAGGCTAGAGTAGCAGACTTGGAAAACATAAGAAAGACAGAGAGGTACATAGACGAGACCTACAGGGATATAGTCCTGAAGTCCCACCTCCAGTCTGGCAGCATCCCTGCCATGGAGGAGAGAGATCACGTGACAGAAGAGCATCACCCTGGTGTGGCAGGAAGTGATCCTGTAACTAGGACCTGTCCTCCAGGTGATGTAAAACCCTTTCGCACTGAGGAAGTTTCTCCAGGGCCATGTGCCCATGAGGGAAGGGTTAGGACAGCCGTTATAGTTGGTGATTCGATCATTAGGCATGTAGATAGCTGGGTGGCTGGTGGACGTGAGGATCGCCTGGTAACATGCCTGCCTGGTGCGAAGGTAGCGGACCTCACGCACCACCTAGATAATTTCTTAGATAGTGCTGGGGAGGAGTCTGCTGTCTTAGTACATGTCGATACCAGTGACATAGAAAAAATGTGGTAGGGAGGTTCTGGAGGCAAAATTTAGGCTTTTAGGTAGGAAGTTGAAATCCAGAACTTCCAGGGTAGCGTTCTCCGAAATGCTTCCCGTTCTATGCGCAGGACACAAAAGGCAGGCAGAGCTCCGGAGTCTCAGTGCGTGGATGAGACAATGGTGCAGAGATGAGGGTTTTGGATTTGTTAGGAACTGGGGAACATTCTGGGGAAAGGAGGGCTCTTCCGAAGGGATGAGCTTCACCTTAACTGGGATGGAACCAGGCTTCTGACATTAACCTTTAAAAAGGAGATAGAGCAGCTTTTAAACTAGATAATAGGGGAAAGCCGACAGTCGCCCAAGAGCAGATGGTTCGGAAGAATGTATCCTTGAAGGATACTACCAAAAGCAGAGAGGTTCCAAAAAAGAGTAAAGTAGCCCAAATGCCCTCGAGTATGGAGCAGACAGAGCGTAAAGATCCCAAATTACCCATGTCTACCACTAGCCAAATTAATATGAATAAAATAGAGTCTCTAAAATGCTTGTATGAAAATTCTAGAAGTCTAAAAAATAAGATGGGAGAGTTAGAATATATAGCACTAAATGAGAGGTTATATATGATTGAAATATCAGAGACATGGTGGAAGGAGGACAACCAGTGGGACACTGTGATACCTGGGTACAAACTATATCGTAATGATAGAGCTGATCAAATTGGTGGAGAGGTTGCGCTCTATGTTAGAGAGGACATTGAGTCAGAAAGGATTAAAGTTTTGCAGGAAACAAAATTTGCTGTAGAATCTCTATGGATTGAAATTCCATGTAAAAAGGGGAAGGCGATGGCAGTGGGGGTGTACTATCGACCGCCTGGCCAGAATGAACAAAATGGCTGATGAAATGCTCAAAGAAATCAAGGAAGCTAATAAAAGTTACAGCACAGTAATAATAATGGGTGATTAAAATTACCCCGGTATCGACTGGGTCAGTGTCACGGCAGGACATGCTAGGGAGATAAAGTTCCTATATGAAATAAATGACTGCTTCTTGGAGCAGCTGGTTCATGAACCGACCAGAGGGGAAGCCATATTAGACCTAGGCCTTAGTGGAACTCCAGAACTAGTGCAAGAGATAAGGGTGTTGGGGCCACTTGGCAATAGTGATCATAGCATGATCGCCTTTGATTTAATTAGTGGAGGAGGGATAGTAAGGAAATCCACAGTAATACCTTTTAACTTTCAAAAGGGAGACTATGATAAAATGAGGAAAATAGTTAAGAAAAAACTAAAAGGAGCAGTTGCAAAGATTAAAGGTTTACATCAAGCTTGGGTGTTGCTGAAGAATACTATCTTGGAAGCCCAGACCAGCTGTATTCCATGCTTTAAGAAAAGTGGAAGGAAGTCCAAAAAACTGCCAGCATGGTTTAAAGGTGAGGTCAGAGAGGCTGTTGTTGCCAAAAAAGCATCTTTCAAGAAATGGAAAAAAAAGCCAAAGACAAAACCTGGAAACAACCCAAGCACTGGCAAGTCAAATGCAAGGCATTGATAAGGCAGGCAAAGGGAGAATTTGAGAAGCTTGCTGCGGAAGCAAAAACGCGAAATAAAGACTTTTTCAAGTACATTCGTAGCAAAAAACCTGTGAGAGAGTCAGTTGGTCCATTAGATGATAGAGGGGTTAAAGGGGCACTAAGAGGGGACAAGGCAATAGCGGAGAGACTGAATGAATTCTTTGCTTTGGTCTTTACTGAGGAAGATGTAGGGATGTTTCACTGAAAAGGTAGTGGATGCTTGGAATGCCCTCCCGATGGAAGTGGTGGGGGCAAACACGGTGATGGAATTCAAAATGGCATGGGACAAACACAGTGGATCCCTTTACAGCAACAGGATAAAAACAAAATAAACGGTACCATCTAACGTCTCAACAAATAGGGGTGTCCTACATGGAGTGGTGGGTTCACCCCTAAACAAAGACATGGGGAGGGGTGGCCTGCACAGAGCGACAGGTGCACCTACTCTTGCCATCTTGCTGGGCAGACTAGATGGACCATGCTGGTCTTTATCTGCCGTCACTTACTATGTTACTATGTTACTATGTATGTTACCCATGACTGAAGTGGTATTTAAAGGTGCGGAAGAATTGAAGGAAATATCGATACATCGGGAAGATTTATTACAACTATTAGATAAACTGAAGAGTAGCAAATCACCTGGGCCGGATGGTATACATCCAAGGGTCCATAAACCATTATTAACCATTATTAAACCTACGGCGCTTGTCGCCGCGGCGCGCGACATAGGCGCGTGCCGAAGGAGCGCACCTAAGGAGCACGACGTGCTCCTTAGGTGCGCTCCTTGGGGTCGCTCTGGGAGCCTGGGGCTCCACTCTAACTTTGTCTCCATTTGTTTTGTTTTTCCAGCCATCTTACTTCTCACTGCGACTGGATCCGGAATCGCGTTGTCTTCACTTTCACCTGCCTCCTGCACTTTATTTTGGCTTACCTCCTTTACTCCGCCTTGGCCTTCTCAGGTACCACTTCACTTGTGCTCTTCTCCTCTTCCTCTTTTAACTCCCCTCTGCTCTATGTCATATATACCTGTACATTGGGGCCGCCGCCCGTTGCCCTACCTCCGCTATCGTTCGCGTTGCTCTGCCAACCTTCTCCTATGTCCCCCCCTCCCTCCTGCCATCCCATCTCAATCAGTTACTCCTACCCCTGTTCCTGCCCCAGCCCCCTTCACGATCGCTCTCATCAACTGCCGCTCTCTTAGATCCAAATCTCTACTTATCCATGATCTCATCTCCGAATCCTCATTTGACATTACTCTCCTCACCGAAACTTGGTTGAGGGAAGGGGAGGATGCCTTACTTAATCGCTGTCTTCCCCCTGGTTTTTCTGCAGCCTCTGTCCCCCGTGCCGGCCGCACGGGCGGCGGGGTGGCTGCTATTCTTGCCCCTTCCCTCACCTTCACTCAGCTCTTCCCTTCATCTCTTTCTTACCCTGAGGCTCTTCTCCTCCACTTACATACCTAACCCCTCATTCATATCCTGCTCATCTACTCACCCCCAGCCCTTCGCCCTGATCTCTGGGACTCTCTCCTTCACACTCTTTCGGATCTCTCTCTGCTCTTCCCCCATCTCCTTGTCGCCGGTGACTTCAATCTGCACCTTGACTCTCCCTCATCTCCTAGAGATCACGCCTTCCTTACCCTTTTTCATGACCTCTCTCTCCTTCAGCACGGTACCGTTCCTACCCCACTCCGCCGGTCACACCTTGGACCTCCTCTTGACTCCCTCATCCTCAACACTCTCTCTCTCCAACTTATCTTCCCTTCCTCTACCATGGTCAGACCACTTCTGTCTTTCCGCCTCTTGTTTCCACTCTGGGGTCTCCTCAGCCACTCTCCCCTCTGCCTCTCCCCCCCCCTCTCTCCCGAGCCATCACTCCTTCTCTAGTCCAGCGCTTCCCTCCAGCTACTGACTTGCTTCCTGCTGATTTTTCTTCCCTGTCTCCTACTTCACAAGCTTCCACCTGGTTTTCCTCCCTCTCCACTGCCCTCGATCATCTTGCCCCTCTTCGTCCTCGTCCACCCACTCGTCGTCCCTCCCACCCTTGGTATCACCCTGGCCTTCGCCTCCTTCGTTCTCAGCTTCGCCGTGCTGAACGGCACTGGCGCAAATCTCCTTCACCCACCTCTTTCTCACAGTTTAACTCTCAACACTCTTTCTATCGCGCCCAGGTCCATCTTGCCAAGACCTCCTTCTTCTCTGCTGCTATCACCACTGCCCCCAATCGGACACGTCAGCTGTACACCACACTTACTTTCCTCACCTCTCTTCACCCAACCACTCCCACCCAACCCGCGCACCCCCTCCCCGCCCCTTCTCTTCTGGCGCAAGCCTTCTCTAGTAAGATCTCTCACCTGAGAGCCTCCCTGCCTCCCTGCCTCTCCATCCTCCACCTCTTTCCTCCCCTCCCCCAGTTGCGTCCCCCCCCTTCTTCCTCGCTTTCTCATACCTGGTCCTCCTTCTCACCAACCTCTTCTGCCGAACTTCACCAACTCATTTCCTCATCTAATAAAACCTTTTGCCCCCTCGATCCCATTCCATCCTCCTGGCTTCTTGTTTCCTCTTTATCCTTCCTTCCCCACCTTCTTACCATGATGAACTCTAGCCTCTCCTCTGGAACATTCCCTAACCCCCTGGAAACACGCTCTCATCCGGCCCTTACTTAAGAAATCCACTCTAGACCCACTCGACCCCAATAATACCGCACCGCCCCGTCTCAAATCTTCCTTTCCTTTCCAAACTACTTGAGAAACTTGTTTTTGCACAACTCACTCACCATCTTGACTCCACTAATCTTCTTCATCCCTGTCAATCTGGCTTTCGTTCGGGGCACAGCGTCGAGACTATTCTTCTGGCTTTCACCAACTCCCTGCACACTGCCCACGACCGAGGTGACATTTCGGTGGCGGTGGCACTCGATCTCTCTGCCGCCTTCGATTTAGCCGACCATTCACTCCTCCTCTCTCGTTTGCATGACATAGGCCTGTCAGTACTGTCTTGCACTGGTTTCATTCTTTCCTTTACTCTCGCTCTGCTGCGGTCCTCCCCTCATCCTCCTCTCACCCCCCTTCCGACCCCTTCCCTCTAGCTTGCGGTGTACCTCAAGGCTCCGTATTGGCCCCCCTTCTCTTTAATATCTTTCTCACTCCTCTCACACTGCTTGTTCAACAATTCAGGATCACAGCCTTCTACTACGCAGACGACATCCTTCTTCTTCACCATACCTCTCCTGTCTCTCCTGATCTAGCTCCCCTTAATGCCTGTTTAGCTGCTGTCTCCGATTGGTTAGTTCGCAACTGTCTACATCTTAACCTTTCCAAAACCATCGCCATTTGGCTCTCTCCTGGTCACCAGCCCCCCTCTTTAGCTCCTTTTTTCGCTAACGCACCTGTCCCACTAGTCACCACATTCCGCTACCTTGGGGTTCTCTTCGACTCAGATCTTTCTTTCTCAGCACACGTCTCCCACGTCTCTAAACTTTCCTTCTTCCACTTGCGGCAAATTCGTGCTATCCGTCCCTTCCTCTCCTTCTCTGCTTTAATCACCTTACTACTCACCCTTGTCATCTCTCGCCTTGATTTTTCAAACTCCATTTTCTCTGGTATTTCCAAATTACAGCTCTCCCGATTACAACGCATTCAAAATACTGCTGCCCGTCTTGTTACCCACTCCTCTGTCAGAGACCATGTCACTCCTCTCCTTTTCCGACTTCACTGGCTCCCTGTGTCCTATCGCATTCAATTCAAGCTTCTCACATTAGTTCACAAGGCACTACATACTTCCACCCCCAATACCTGGCTGATCTGCTTCACTTCCACACTCCTCGCCATACACCCCGCTCCTTCCATCTCAACCGTCTAACCTTACCCCCACCCTCTCGCGCACACCTCCAATCCACCCGCTCCTCAGCCTTTTTCTTTGTAGCCCCTGCGCATTGGAACTCTCTTCCTCCCCCCCTACGACTCGAACCTCATTACCTTACCTTCAAACGCTCTCTTAAAACCTATCTGTTCTCCCTTGCTTTCAACCTCCCCCCTCCCTAGCCTACGCTCCCCCTTTCCTCACCTCCCCATTTTTCCCTTACTTCTGTCTCTATCTCTTTCTCTTAATTATTTGTAACTTCCTTTCCAATTTTCTGGCTAATTGCTACTCTGTACTTGTTGATTTTCTACTGTAAACCGCTCTGCCTACCCATGAAGGGCGGTTAATCAAATAAATGAAAATGAAAAATGAAAAATATTAAGAAGGGACCCAGGATATCAATGTTTGACCCAGTACAAGCATTGTGGAACCTGTATCTTTTGGGGAAACTGCTAGGTGCGTATGACCTAGATTGGCCACTGTTGGAAACAGGATACTGGGCTTGATGGACCTTGTTCTGACCCAGTATGGCATATCTTATGTTCTCACCCCCACTACCACTCCCCCAAACCCGGAGCACATGACTGCAAGCAATCCCTATCTCCAAAGTCCCACCAATAGGTCCTAAAGGTAATTCAAGACCTTACAATGCACCTTGGGTGATAAGGTGTTTATATAGTCCTCCCACATGGCCAGAAATTTCGGAATCCTCTACCTCCCTCTCAAAGTCTATAAGCCAGGGTTTCTCAACCTTTTTTCCCTATCACCCACTTTTGGTTATTTTTTAAAGCAATTCCCCCCCCCCCCCCAAAAACAAAATTCTTAATGAAACTAAAATGACATTTTACTTACATCGTTTATTCAATGTGACCCTTGTGCTTGATGCCTTGCTGCTAGATTCTCAATGTTTGGCTTGATATTTGTGAGTTTTAGTCTTATGTTTCCTCACATGCATATATCAGTTCTACTTCTTTCCTTTGTCAATATTTTATTGATTGCAGTAAAGCCACATTCCTCCAACAGTACTTTAGCCATTTCAGATCACATGTGTGGATAGAGCTGTTTAGTTGTATTTGACTGCCACAGTGCAGTCATTCCAGCTTTTTCAAATTTGTATTTGCATTCATTATTGCAGTTTACTTCAATAAGTTCCTCTTGGATGTTTCCACTGACAGATTTTATATCACAGTCAAAAGGATCCATGGCTTGATTTCAAAAGAAAATAAATCTGAAAATCATCTATTCAGTTCATCTTTCGATGACAAGAAATATTCTGCACAATTTTTAAGAGCTTGATCTGAGAGATGTTCAATTATTTCTGTTACCTCCGGCATGCTGTTGAAGTGCTTGTTCTGTAAACTGGTTCAAAAAATTCCTAATTTTTCAATAAAAGCTTTTAGAACATGTTTACAGTCTAGCAATGTATTTAATTTGTCTTGACGCAGCAGTGAAATCTCATTGAGCTTTCGAAAAATCCAGTCCAAAAAGTAGATGTCAAATTTGTGGCTCTTTATTTCTTCTGCCAAATCTACCTCCACTTCACTTTCCAAGAAATTAACTATTATATCAAATAGGTTTACAAATCTTGCTAGGCAATTTCCTTTTGAAAGCCATGGAACTTCTGTGTGCAAAATAAGTCTAATGTGCTGCTCTTCGTTATCACTGCAACACTTCCTAAAAAGTTGGTCATACTTGCTGTGAGATTTAATTTTATCAACTGTTTTAATAACTATTGCCAATAATTCATGAAGAACTGGACTAATATTTTTGGCAACTAAATGATGAAGGTGTACCTTCCTACCAGAACAGTAGCAGCTCCACTGCACACAATAGAGCTGCTCTAGTTTTGGCGGAAGAGTTTGCCGCTGTTTTCATGTGTCTCTCATACTGACCTCTGCCAGCAATCGCTGATGATGGCGAGGATCAGGGATCCGGCTTGATTGAAGCTTTAGGACATTTCCTCATTGGCAGATCGAGGAGCCCGCTTGATTGAAGGTACAGGTGCAGTTTTTTCAAAGGGAGGCATTTTACTATTGCCTCCCTCATCTCAACTTTCACCCCATTGGGGGTGATATTGTCTCCATTGAGAATGATTGCTATAAGCAATCATTCTGCATGATTTGGTGGGGTGCATTCTACCAATGCCAAAAGCTCGGAGGCTCTATATCAACCCAATTGGACAGCACTATTTTTTTTTGCAAGCAATCAGCCTACTCTCAGCCACTTTCAGAAAGCCTTTGACAAGGTCCCTCATGAGAGACTTTTGGCAAAACTAAAGAGTCATGGGATAGGAGGCAGTGTACTATTGTGGATCAGGAACTGGTTAAAAGATAGAAAGCAGAGGGTAGGACTAAATGGCCAATTTTCCCAATGGAGAAAGGTGAATAGTGGTGTACCCCAGGGATCTGTGCTGGGTCCGCTGCTTTTTGACATATTCATAAATGACCTGGAAAGTGGAATAACGAGTGAGGTTATCAAATTTGCAGATGACACAAAACTATTTAAAGTTGTTAAAACCCGAGAGGATTGTGGAAAATTGCAAGAGGATCTTGATAAATTGGAAGACTGGGCATCAAAATGGCAGATGAAATTTAATGTGGACAAGTGCAAGGTTATGCACCTAGGGAAGAACAACCCAAACTATGGTTACACGATGCAAGATTCCACATTAGGAACCACCACCCAGGAAAAAGATTTAGGCGTCATTATGGATACCATATTAAAACCCTCGGCCCAGTGTGCAGCAGCGGCCAAGAGAGCAAATAGAATGCTAGGTATGATAAGGAAAGGAATGGAAAATAAAACAAAAGATATAATGCCTCTATATCGTTCCATGGTGAGACCGCACCTTGAATATTGTGTGCAATTCTGGTCGCCGTATCTTAAAAAGGATATAGCGATTTTAGAAAAGGTTCAGAGAAGAGCCACCAAAATGGTAAAGGGGATGGAAGGATACTCCTATGAAGAAAGGCTAAAAAGGTTAGGGCTCTTTAACCTGGAAAAGAGATGGCTGAGGGGAGATATGATAGAAGTCTATAAATTAATGAACGGAGTGGAACGGGTAAATGTAGATCGATTGTTTACCTTATCAGAATATAGAAAGACTAGGGGACATGCAATGAAGCTACAGGGTAAACTATTTAAGACTAATAAAAGAAAATATTTTTTCACTCAACGTGTAATCAAACTCTGGAACTTGTTACCGGAGGATGTAGTAAAGGTTGTTAGTGTAGCTGGGTATAAAAAAGGTTTGGACAAGTTCCTGGAGGAAAGGTCCATAAACCATTATTAAGAAGGGACCCAGGATATCAATGCTTGAACCAATACAAGCATTGTGGAACCTGTGTCCCTTGGGGAAACTGCTAGGTACATATGACCTAGATTGGCCACTGTTGGAAACAGAATACTGGGCTTGATGGACCTTGGTCTGACCCAGTATGGCATATCTTATGTTCTTATGTTCACCACTTTTGACCCTGTCCCTCCACCAGGACCCCCTCCAAGATATGAAATAAAACTGAGGAGGCAGCCAGTGACCACTTAACATGGAGCACCTGCTGCAGATATCCATGAATCTGGCCCCAGAACAACTGAACCTGAGGACAAAGCCAGAACATATGATCTACGGTTGCTACCTGTACTCCACACTTCCAACAAGCTGCCAATGTCCTCACTGGGGGTATGTATGCTTGACATAAAAGGTTATATTGCATGTCATGGAGTGTTCCCATCACCATGTGTTTCAGAATCTTAGCCAAGACTTTCAGGAAAGTCTCACAGGTGATGTCAATGCTCAGCTCTCCATTCCATTGGACTACCAACCCCTTACAGACCTCCTGAACCCGATCCCCAGTGAACAAACTCTGGGTCTTGAGACTGTGACCCACACAGACACTTCTGACAGGAAAAGTTCCTCTAGAGAAATCACTAGAACGTTGTTCAGGGTCTAAGTTATGAATGTAACTTTACAGCTGAAGAAATGGAAAGACATCTTCCCTAGCTAAATCAAACTGCATCCGAAGCTCTCCAAATAGGTGCACTCTGCTCTCAACTGTGAGTACCTGTTCCAGTCACAGGAGACCATGTACCTGCCACACCCAAAACCGCCACAAGACCATACCTTGGTGAAAAAATCAGCATTGCCCAGTATGGGCAAGTAAACCGACTGCATTAATGAGTGACTAAGCTTTCGATAAATCCACCCCCAGGTGCACAAAAGTGGACGCACCAAAACTGAACCTCGAATCTCCACGACATCATGCCCCATGCTGCGTGCAACTCATACAAAAGGGCTCTGTTGCAGGTCAAACATATGTAGTTCTCTGTTTTAAATAACCATTCTTTAAAGTGGTGCAGTAAACAGGCCAGGTTATAGTTCCTCAGTTTCAGCAGGCTCATACTCCCTGCATATCATGGTTGCTGCAGCTGCTGTATCGAAACCCGAGGTTTCTTACTCTGTCACAAGAACTTAGAAAGCAAGCTATCCAAAAAGTGCAGATCCTTAGCCAATACTCAAAGAGGTAGCATCTGAAGCACATATAGCCACCGGGGAAAGAGCACCATCTTGAAAAGTGCTATCCAACTGCCTAGCCTTATGGGCAGGTCATGTCAACATCAAAGTGCGGTGACACAATCCATCAACAATGAAGGAGAATAGCCAAGTAGCAGAAAGATCCAGTGGCTCAGCAGAGTGGAAACGCCCCTTCCCAGCTTGTACGAATGGCATCCTGAAGGGGTAATGCCTCGGACTTATCCAAGTTGAGCTTATAACCCAAGAAGGACCCAAATACATGAAAGGCCTCTAGGTGGGTGGCGACCTATGTTTGAGGCTCTATTATATGCACCATGAAATCATCCGCAAATGCAGAAATTTTAAAGGTATAAGGGCCCATAGACACACCATGGATGGCAGCCTGCTCCTGAATAACATGTAGCAGCGGTTCAAGTGTCAACAGAAATAGTAAGGGAGAGAGAGGGCAAACCTGTCGTGTGCACGCCAAAGGGGGAAGCTTTCTGTCCGGGATCCACTGATCAAGAGATAAGCTCTCAGGGAATCATTAAGCAGCCATATTGCTTGAACAAATGGCTCCTGAAAACCAAAATGCTCCAGAATCAAAAACATGTACCCCAGTTAATGCGCTCAAACGCTTTCTCTGCATCAAAACTAATAAGCATTGAAAGGATCTCCCTGTTCTGGCAGTACTGCATGGTCACCAAAATCTGGCAAACATTAGCAACAACATGACGCCACTTAACAAATCCCACCTGAGAAGGATGGATAAGGGAGGGCATAATGGGGGCCAATCGATAGCCAAGATTTTAGAGAGGATCTTTTGATCTAAATTGATCAACAAGATCGGGCAGTATGAGTTCGGGGTCAGGGGATTCTTCCCATGCTTTGGGATAACAGTTAACAAGGTCTCATGGCAGCCATAAGTATAGGATTCACGCTCAATAAGCTGTTGATACATCTCTGATAAAGGAGCGCTAACCTTATCCTGCAAGAACTTGAAAAATTCACCACTAAACCCATCAGGTCCTTGCCTTAGTCATTTTGAAGCCCTTGATCACACTTTGTACCTCTACAGCAGCAATGGGCCTACTCAGAGCTGTCAACTATTCCTTCGACAGCCTCAGGAGGGCACTATTCTGCAAGTATCTCAGAGCCGAGTCTACATCCCAGGCTTCCTCTGAGTACAGATGCTGGCAATACTCATGAAAACCCATTTCAACATGTTTTTGTTCAGAACTCAGCACTCCCATAGTGTTCCAAAGGGCCCTTAAATATAGAGGTCCCTTCCCATTTCTTATCAATGAGGATATCAAGTGTCCCGTTTTATTCCCATGGCGATAGAGGGCCCATCTGTAATATAACAGAGATTTGTTTGGCTAGCATGTGCAGTAGGATATTGAGCTCCAACTGTAGGGCTAGGTACTCGGACTAGGCCTCAGCCAAGAACCACTGCAGCAACCCCAACCGTGCTACCTGAACCCTCTGATCCAAATCTGCGAGATGCCTACCAAGGGTCTGCTGTCACCTACTCGAATACCCAATAATCATCCCCCACAGGTACACCTTAGCGGTTTCCCAAGAGTGCTGGATTGTCCCCATGCTCCCGATTGATCTCTGCAAAGAGATCCTACTGGCTATGCAGAAAAGCCTTGAAAACCAGTCTCACCATAAAAGTGTAATGGAAATTGCCAATAGCTTGGCAGACTTGAGCTCCATCGCCACTCCAAGTCCAATCTCACCAGGGCATGGTCAGGAATGTGGATGCTCTTAATTTAGACCCCCAAGATCTCTTCCATTAGTTCCCTAGAAATCAGAATGTAATCAAGGCGTGACCATGTACCATGCACCCAGGATATAGTCCTATTCCATAGGGTTCTGCCCCCTCAGACATCTAATAGGTCACAGCTTATTTATTTATTTATTTGAACAGTTTTTGTATACAGCCCCTTCCATTGATCAGGAGCGGTTTACATCGAACAAAAACTCAGTTACAGAAAGCATTGAACTATGATACAATGAACTATTTACATGCCAGTTAATCACATATACCATATTATAGTGGTAGCTGGGACGCTTAACTATTTACAAGGCTGTCAAACAGTGCGTGAGGGTAACAGTGAAATATTCTAGGCAGGAGGCATAAGAGGAGTGTGGAGATTAGTTTAGTTGGGAGGATAGGGGAAGGTAGTGGGGGTGAATGTATTAGTGTCCATGGAAGTGTTATAGTATTCGGTGAAAAGTAGGTTTTTAATTCCTTACGGAAAGTCTGTAGATCTTTGATTGATCTGATAGACTTGGGAAGGGAGTTCCAAAGTGTGGGGACTGAGTACCTGAAGGCCCTATTGCTGGTAGTTTGTTTGGTTTTGTGAATTGAAGAAGGCATTGTTAGGAGGCTCTGGGAACTTTTTCTCCTACTTCTGAATTTGGTTTGTGCATGTATCATGGTGGATATGTATGATGGAGAGATGCCATGGAGTAATTTGGAAGGGGTGACTAACATTTTTGTATCTTATTCTGGTTGCTATGGAGAGCCAGTGGAGATTATAAAGTATTGGGGTGATGTGGTCTGTTAGTCTAGCTTTGGAGATAACCCTGGCAGTTACATTCTGAGCAAGTTACGTTGTGAGCAGCTTTCACAAATACCCAGCAGGCATCTCCACTGCTTTAAATCATTATCTCCCCACCCTGAGGAGTGATCGAGGTTGACATCCATCACACAGTTAAAGTAATCCCTCATGATAACCTTTTGGTCCCTCACTGAGTTCAGGCCCCATACCCGGTCATCAAAAAACCCCTATGAAAACATATTGGGTCTGTATACACTCCCCAACCAAACTGGTCTCCCAAAGAGTTTACCCATCACAAAAACATAATGCTCCCCCCTAGGTCCCCCTGGACAGTCTCCAGCTGAAAACCTAACGCCTTCTTAATCAAAATTGCAACCCCTGCCTTCTTCCTCTTGGAAGATGCCCCATAGCTCTTGTCTACCCACCAGTGTTGAAGCTTAAGATACTCTACCTCTGTCATATGGGTCTCTTGAAGGAGATCAATATCAGCCCTCTGATCACACTGAGCCTGAGGAATGTTATGCCTTTTTGTTGGACTGCCAATCCTGCAAACTGTAATCTTTTGCAGCTCCCTACGTTCAGTTACTCTCCTGTTGGTCCTGGGTCCACTTCACAGAGGCAGTAGGGTTTGTAGCACAGTAAGACAACCAAAACTGGTGTGGCTTGGAAAAAGGTCTTTATGTAGAAATAGGCTTATTACATAGGTACAGAACAGAGGTGGGTGCATGTGTGTGTGTGTGAGAGTGAGAGAAAAGGGGGGGGGGGATAAAGAGAAGTGTGGGTCAGAGCCCCATAGTAAAAAGTGTCAGAGGAATCAGACAAAGAGCACAAGGGGGGGGGGGGGTAAAGAGAAGTGTGTGAGTCAGATGAATAGGTAAAGAGAAAGAGAGAGCAAGGTGGAGGGGGGGGGGGGGTAAGGAGAAGTGTGTGTGTCCGATGAATAGGAAGAGAGAGATATTTTTGTCCTTCTCTGTATTTTATAGTGAAATTCTCCAGCACCTCCCTTTTGTCATAATTTGGTCTGTTTGATCTGATCTCTCCTGATTATTTATTTATTTATTTATTTATTTAACAGTATTTCTAAACCGCCTTATCTTAATAATCAAGGTGGTATCACAGCAAGCAATCAGGTAAAGTGTGTGTGTTGTACATGCAGTGAGGATAAAACTTAGTTGTGTGAGGGATGTGTTGGGTGCTTGATTTGTTTGAGCTATATACAGGGTGGGCTATTTACAGTGGTGCTAGAATCATATTTTATATATATTCAGTTGTTTGGGAGGATTGGAGTGCTGTTATCCATTCTCTTAGGTTATGTGATGTGACCATAGTGCTCTATGAACAGCATGGTTTTCAGTTGTTTTCTGAAGTCTTTGAGGTCTGGAGTTGCCCTTAGCAAGGAGGAGCTGTTGTCTTACAAACTAATCAGGCAAACTAGGCCCCTCAAGTTTTCTCCTGATTAGCAAGGAGGGGATGTTGTCTTGCAAACTAATCTCATCAGGTAAACTACGCTTATTAAGTCTGGAGACTGACATCACCAGGGGGTCAGAGCTGCCTGCAATCCAAGGTCTGGGAAAAGCCATGACACCTATGCTAGGCATAATGTCATGCTGATGTATGCTGACATCTGCCACACCTTTTTTTCTTTTCTTTTTTTTTTTTGGTTTTGGGAAATGATGGAAGCAAACCTGTGGTACCTGTCCCAGCTGACATTACTATATACATGACAGTAGGCAGCTTGTCTAATACCTCCTGTATTAAATACTTTGCTATGTCCAGCAGGTCCCCTGTCCTGCACAGTACTGTCTCTAGTGTTCTAGAGATAAGCACGTCCCATTATGAGTCGAAACCTCATGTCTTAGGTAGGCCAGCCACTACTGGGTGGGGAAACCCAATATGCTACCTCAGTGCCCGTCTTAGAGAGAATGAACAGTGCATAATGGATGCAGGAATTTCTGAGGAGGTTAAAGCCGAAAGGTACCAGGATGCTATGAGTGAGGGTAGGAAGCAATACTAGACTGCAGCTGACTCTGGTATTCAATGTAGTAGGAAATGCCAAATTAGCCAAATTAGCAGGCCAAATGAGCCTGGATGTAGAGGTAGATGCTGGAGAAATTAAGTGTAACTACCTTAAAATGTTGTTGGTGTTTTTGTAGGACATGCGCTGCATGTGTTTCATTTTACAACACAGGAAAATTATGATAATGCATAGCAATATTTGAACAGCAGTTAAAAATAATAATAGGGTGAATAAAAACATTAAAGACATGATCAGCGGTAGGTGAGTAACCAAATAACAATTCCCACACAGACACATGAGCATCTTGTAGCAAGTGTTCAACAGTTTGTCGAATGTGCCCATTCTCATAAGTGATGGTGTGATTCACTTTGGTGGATGTTGTTTTAAGGTGATCAATATAGGCATGGAGTTCTGTAAAGTTGAACAGTTTATGTAATGTCTCTTCTCCCATGCAAAGTGGTAATGGATGCACAGCATATGAGATAAAGGGGTATGTTTACTAAACTGCGTTAGTGCGATTCGCGTTAGGAGCCGCGTTAGAGACAGAAACCCCAAATAAGGACATGGGCGGTACATCGTTTCCGAGAACGCGCGTTACAAGGCGCCATAAATGAACGAGCGCTACAGGGCATGTTACCGCGCGTTAATCTTAAGAAGGCGCGCAGGCATACAAGCACAGTAACAGAGCTGTAGCACAATGGTTACAACACTGGCTGCTGGTACAGGGGTCATGGGTTCGATTCCCCAGTGGGCCTAATGTATAAGGCTGGCTGAGGCAGCACCCTTTACATTTAAGTAGCAATTGTTGAGGCATGTGACGTGTATTTTAATTAGTGTTGCCAGCAAACACACCTTCACGGTGGCATAACCTAAGGTGCCGCATAAGGCACCCCATAACGCACTCCATAGGGCACATTATAAAGTGTACTGTCCGCCAAGGCACCCTATAATGTCCCCTATAGGACACCTTATAAGGATGTGAACAAAGCCCTGGCTGGCTGCAGGACTGCATGTCACCACACAAACTGTCTGCTGTGGTTACCAGGATAGGGGTAACCCACCCGTACCCATGATGCACTGCACATGCAAATCAGCAGTCAAGAGATGGGCACAAGATCGGGTATGCACCCCCAAAGCACCTCGGCCTTGTAGGAGGAACAGACCGTGTGTGGCACTGCCACAGAGTAGCCACAGACAGTCACATTGTGCGGGTACAGTGCCCACCCTGAGGTTGAGGTGGGGCGCACAGCACCTTTCATGGCTGAAATAGGCCTTGCTGCAGGTCCCCATCAGTGTGTGATAGGTAGTTCAGTTAGACACACCTAGGAGATATCTGTGTCCTGCTGTATGTCTCGGTCATGTCTAGTCCCTATGGGCGATGCTGCACCCAGAATAGTGCATATCCTGTGTTGGTGCCATCGTTACCTGCTGTAGGTGAAGGGGGGGGGGGTGTCTGGATCACCCACCAATAGATCCACAGTCTACCTCCCTGCAATGGCAACAGTAGAGGGGACCAGCAACCCCAGTCCTGCTGGGGAACAGACAGAGCAGTACACATCCATAACACAATAGCAGGCAGACGGCAGGCCTGGAAATGCTCAGCTGCCCCCCACCATTATCTGACAATCTCCAGCAGCAAGCCTCCAGCCGCTGCACCCTGCAAGATGTTCCAGCAAGACACATACTAGCTGCAGACAGTCCACCAGCTAGTCCATAGTGCATGGTTCTGGAGGAGATGCATGTACCCAGAACGGGGATGTCAGCATACACACCAAGCAGATAAGTCAGCAATTTGGCCCCAAAAGGAAACCCACAAATATCACATGAGAGAAATGCTATAGAGCACTATGGGGGAACCTAGCCATGCCATGGTCACTGCTCAGTCAGGGTGAGAGTGACCTCCCAGCAGGACATGCTATGGCCACCCTGTCCGTGCAGGTGGTGGCCAGGCACTACAATGTCCGAGCCATTGCCCTATTCCGTGTGCAGATGCGTCCAGGCCAGGCAACCCTATCCAGGCTATTCCCACAGTACCTTGCTCCTCATTATGCACATTGGCAGGCCAATACTGGCAACAGTGCTAGCAGTGTGGGCTGTGGAGGGTGTTGGCAGCCACCACACACTGGATAGACAGACACACACTCCCCACACCTATGCCAGCATTGTGCAACTATAGAGGTGTTGGGCAGCCCAGGCCACCACTCAAGTCCTGGGCACAGTGCAGGCATGGCTATGGTACGCAATACTGTAGGAGTCACTCCCCAGGTTGGTAAACACTGTCAGACAGAAGACCTGTAGTACACTCCACAGACATCAGAAAGGTTGCTATGATGCAGCTCACTCAGAAAAGTGTACTTAACCTAGGAATTGCTATCTGCCAGTACTCATAGCAACCTTTTGATAGATGTGTACCATATTCCCAGGTTTAGGGTGGCATTACTAAGGTATGCAAGTGCTAGTATTGGGAGATGTACGCAGAGCCCAAAGTCCTGCCTCCCCAGGAGGCTTTGGATAATGGGGCCTGTGGGTGCGGGTGTGTCTACCCCTGTTGGCTGCTGCTTTATGGCAGAGGTTCCCAACTCCAGTCCTGCGGTGCAAAACACTGTTCGGGTTTTCATGCTGTCCTTCATGAATATGCATGAGATACATCTGCATACCATGGAGGTGGCGCATAGAAATGCAGCACAGGCATCTTTATCAGAGGCAGCATGGAACCGGAATGGTGTTTGGCCCTCCAGGACTGCATTTGGGAGGCTCTGCTCTAGGTAATGTGCATGTTTATGTTGTCTGTGCTCTGTAGGGTAAAATGTAGGTGTCTTGGGCATGTTTACGTCATCTGCAATAAAGGTGCTGTCTGTATTAGCACGTTGTAGTAGTGGGTAAAATATGGGGACTGGGTTGACAGGAACCACAGCTGGGACTTGAACCTGTGACCCTCTGCTTCTGAATACACTGGTTTTGTGCACTGCACCACCTTGTTGTCACAGAGTCAGTACATTGCTTGGTGATACCATGACTGTTCGTCAGACAGGGCCCATCTGTTGCAGTACACGGCACCCACCTACACAGGGCTAGGCCACGATCTGCTCTGGGCAGCTGCCACTGCCCCCTCCACCACCAGTATCCCTCAGCCACCATGCTGACATGCCCTTCTGCTGGTGGTGCTGGTGGTGCGCAGTCTCAGGCCATCCAGTGTGCAGGTAGGTGGCTGCCTATGGTGCGGGTTCTGGGGTAGGGGTGCCTGCATAGGTGTCCACGCTTCCCCCCAGCACCACCTGCCAATGTTCCGTGCCCTTGGGGGTAGCTGCTGGGTACTATCCCCTGTGACACTGTGGGAAACACAGTCGTACCCATGTTGGGCCTTCAGCAGTTGCTGTTTGGCTGCTCTGCTGCTTCAGCATTCGTATGGGCCACCTAGGCATCGCCCTAGTCTGCACTGTGGCCCAGCTGCACCACAGCATGTGCCGCCTGCGGCCCTCTGTATCCCCTTCTCCGGCATCTGTCCAGTTGCCATTCCATCATGCCCGCTCTGATGTTGCAGGACATGTGAATGCCATAGGAACCCTGTCCGATGGTGGGGAAAACCCTGAGCAGCGCTATTTCACTGTGGGCTCATTCACCTTGTATGGGGACGGATTATAGACCCTTCCACGATTTATATCTGTTCTATGGAGCTTACTCGGGGGGGGGAGGGGTTGATGTTTCTCATTGATACCACTATTGGCCAGCTTGGTTATGGTTTTTTTCCAGTTTGTTGGGGTCATTTTCAGTGTTTATGTGCCCTTTTGTTCTGTGCACATGTATCACACTTATCACTTTTTTTAGGTTTCCTTGCCAGAGCTGTACATTGCTGACACTGAAATGGTTTCTCTCCCCTGTAATGTGCATTTAACGGCAGGTTTTCATTTGCGTTGGAATTGAGCTCTTCAGATCAGCGCGTTAGTGTAGAGGGAGCCTCTCCCCGCCCATTCTCCACCCATTGACCCCTTCTTTCCACCCGCTCTCCACCTTCTGCGGTGTTTTACCGCGCCGCGGGAGTTTACGATCGTTAACTACGATTAACGCGCGTTATGTAACGTTAACGATCGTAAGCGCATCATAACGCGTGTTATTCACGATTACCGCAGTTTAGTAGACATACCCCAAAGTCTGGAATGTCAATAAAGTCATTGGTAACCAGTAGTGTGGAATAAGTTGTCCCGTTAATGGTGATGGAGACCAGTGGTGTATGACTGCAACAGGTATTGTTTAGTAAATAGTTTGAACTGTCTTAGGAAGGCGAATGTCATGCATTCTGGGAGCAATTGAAAAAGAAACATTCTTTGTCCTGAGAGAAAATATTGTAAAAAATCAAGGCAGGAGGACCTAGAAAGTAATGTTCTGGAGGTGTCCTCAATTCTTGTGTCCTTTCTAGAGAAGTGGAAACTGGTGGCGCCCACTGTTCTTGAGTGATGTTTAATGAATAGAACACTGGCTTGTCCTGTACGGAGCAGAAACTCAGGATGACAAGATCCTTTCCTTTCAGAAAAGGTGGGGGTATTTCTTGATAGCGATATACCCCATTTGTGGAGTTAGCCCAACCAATCGTGCATATTTGGATGATAGTTCCTGTAATGAGACTTGGGTAGAGGAGAGCAGATACAAGAACAACAGGAAACCGAGACATAATAAAAGCTAACTTGTTTCACTCTACTAGGGAGTAAACTAGTGCTCCCCACTTATACTACTCAATATAGGGTCGTCCTTCAGAGTGTGAAATAACCAAATAAATGTAGCTGAACACTCCAAATATCCTCAATGGTAGTTAGTATTCACTAACAAGACACTAGCCCGACTTGGCTTCAATCCACAAACTCGATTTTTTCAATTTTAAGTGGGTCTCAGACTAGTGGACAATGAGCCATATTACAAAGCTCGTGCGTCCAGTTTGCATCAATGACCCAGAGGAATATATATCAAAATTCAATAAAATGGAACATATCTTATCTGGATGAAATGCCTTGTCACAATTTTGCCAACACGATTCCCCAACGCCAACAAAAAGTACTGCTATCGCGTTTCACTACTCGTTTCTTCAGGGGTTTAGGGGCTCATAGAACTATCACAGATTGCCACAGTTTTCGATAACTAAAACCCCTGAAGAAACGAGTAGTGAAATGCGATAGCAGTACTTTTTGTTGGCGTCGGGGAATCGTGTTGGCAACATTGTGACATGGCATTTCATCCAGATAAGATATGTTCCATTTTATTGAATTTTGATATATATTCCTCTGGGTCATTGATGCAAACTGGACGCACGAGCTTTGTAATATGGCTCATTGTCTAGTAGTCTGAGACCCACTTAAAATTGAAAAAATTGAGTTTGTGGATTGAAGCCGAGTAAGGCTAGTGTCTTGTTAGTGAATACTGACTACCATTGAGGATATTTGGAGTGTTCAGCCCCACTTATACTATGCAACAACAGAAATAATGTTTACTATTTATTTACATAACTATTAGACACATGTCCAGTATATAGGACACATCAACTATATAGCAGAAGTAAATAGTTACCATCCTCAAGCGACTTTTGTTCAGAAAGCAGCTGTCCGTGCTATCTTCAGAAAGCAGCTGTCCGTGCTGTCTTCAGGTGGTATCTGGAAACAAAGACTGATAAAACACGTATTACCCATATGGTTTCAACTGGGTGATATGTTTCCAATACTGCTGGTTGTCGGGCATTAGGATCTGGTATAGGCTTGGGCCTAAGGTTTCAGTAACTAAGTACGGTCCCTCCCACTTTGCAGTTCCAAAGGGGAGGTTTGGTCTAGGTCTCAGAATCATCACTTTACTCCCAACCTTGAGGGGCCTTAAATCGGAACCTTTTGCATGTACCTCCTGCAAATAATCTCTAGCTTTTTCTGTGTTAGCTAGTACAGTGTCTGAATTTCTTTTAGATGTTCTTGCAGGGATTTCATCCACTCATTGGTAAGAATTACGGTCTGGTCTTCTGGAAGAAAAGGATGCAGCAGACTTTCCCACCGTGGCATTGGCCTTCCCATTAAGGCTTCATAGGGTGCAAAACCTGTGGATTTACAGGCATTAGCTCTGATACGCATAAGGACTAAAGGGAGCACCTGATCCCAATTTTTCCCAGTCAGATTAAGCATAGGGCTGAGGTGGGCCTTAATTGTTTGATTCATTCTTTCTACCTGCCCTGCTCCCTGTGGATGGTATGGAATGTGGAGTTGTTGTTCTATGTCTAGAAAATTAAACAATTCCTTGATCAGCTGAGAAACAAATGCAGGACCATTATCAGAATCAATAGTCTTAGGGATGTCCCAGCGTGTAAAAAATTGCATAGTTAGGATTTCTGCAGTGGTTCGAGCAGTTGATCTGGGACAGGGAATGCTTCTACCCAATGAGAAAAGGAATCAACAACAGTGAGTAAAAATCTATTTTTCCTAGCTGTTAACGGAAGAGGGCCCACATGATCTATTTGCAATCTCTCAAATGGGCCACGAGGAGGTGCTCTCATTAACTGTCCCCTTCTCTTTTTAGGTTGCCTCCCAAATGAAGCACAGATTACACAGGAGGAAACATGATCCTGTATATCATGTTTTATTTATGGCCACCATACCAACCTATTAAGGATAGTCTGCATTTCTTCTGCTTTAGGGTGTCCAATAGGACCTGCACCATGAACCCAATGCATCCATTCTTTACCTCGAGCTCGGGAGATAGCTATAACCAAGCCTTCCTCTCTTTTTGCACATAGAATGTCTTTCTCTATAGTGAGTGTGAGAAAGGGTGTGTGCTGATATAGGTTATCTGGGGCGTCCTGCACAAGTTTCTTCAAAATGGAAAGCTCAGGGTCCTTTGTCTGCAGTGCTACGAAGTAATCTGGTGGTATTATCTGATGTACCACTTCCAAACCAAAGCTGGACTATCTCTCTGTCTTTTCTTAGCAGCTCAAATACTAGAAAAAAATCTGTGCCTTGTAACAAACCGTAACACGCCTATACATACAAATAAGAAAATTGCAAGCCACCCTAAGTAATGTCACTAAGTGTAGATAAAAATTAAAATTCAGGATTATTACAGAGCCTTTTCACAATAAAAATCTCACCTTGTCTAACCCACAAAACAAAGGTATCACTGGAACATTTCACTAAATAGTGTCACTCTGCCTGTCTACAGAGTTTTTTCACTAATGTGTCATCCAGCCTGTAACCAAAATTGTAACTTGTAAATGGTCACAAGGGCTTTTGATTTTCCTGTCGCACGCTGTCTGAAATCCACTTTAATGTTTAAAACAAAATTGCTACTTACCCAGCTGGAGATCCACTGCGAAACCGAGACAAGCCCCCATAAAATGTAATCTTTTGCAGCTCCCTACGTTCGGTTACTCTCCTGTTATTCCTGGGTCCACTTCACAGAGGCAGTAGGGTTTGTAGCACAATAAGACAACCAAAACTGGTGTGGCTTGGAAAAAGGTCTTTATGTAGAAATAGGCTTATTACATAGGTACAGAACAGAGGTGGGTGCATGTGTGTGTGTGAGAGAGAGAGAAAAGGGGGGGGGGGATAAAGAGAAGTGTGGGTCAGAGTCCCATAGTAAGAAGTGTCAGAGGAATCAGACAAAAAAGAGAAGAGAGCACAAGGGGGGGGGGGGGGGGTAAAGAGAAGTGTGTGTGTCCGATGAATAGGAAGAGAGAGAGATATTTTTGTCCTTCTCTGTATTTTATAGTGAAATTCTCCAGCACCTCCCTTTTGTCATAATTTGGTCTGTTTGATCTGATCTATCCTGATTAGCAAGGAGGAGCTGTTGTCTTACAGACTAATCAGGCAAACTAGGCCCCTCAAGTTCTCTCCTGATTAGCAAGGAGGGGATGTTGTCTTGCAAACTAATCTCATCAGGTAAACTACGCTCATTAAGTCTGGAGACTGACATCACCAGGGGGTCAGAACTGCCTGCAATCCAAGGTCTGGGAAAAGCCATGACACCTATGCTAGGCATAATGTCATGCTGATGTATGCTGACACAAACATTCCAGGGGATCACCCATATACCCTGTTTTTGCATAGGGCTCATCCCAGTGAGTCCCAGAATGAATCCATTTCCTGAAACAACATTCCTTCTTGGGATGGCCTCCTCAGCCTAAGGCCTCCCACATATCTGGGGCAGTAATCACATGCAGTCACATAGCCCACCCCTCCCCTCCCCCTAAAAGACAACCATCCACCCTCTCTTCTCCCCCCTCATACACACCAGTACCTTGACTTCAGCAATGAGGTCACTCAAGATGTTTCCAGGCCCCCTCCCTCAACCAGCTCTCACCCTGCTATTCCTCACCTGCAACTCAGCTCTTCCAAACACTCATGCATCCCATCCCCACACACATAATCCTCACAAGCTCATACCCCCCAAGTAGAATCACCCCTTCAGGAAAACTGACTTTCTCAGCCATGAGGGAAGAGCAGGAAATTGTGCGAACACAAATGACCAACTATTATTATTGCATATTATTATTAGAACTTGCTATACCACTCCAGTCTAGTAGCATCCAAACAGTGTACAATAATAAAAAATACATGCAATAGGAATGGTATGCCAAATTCAAACAGGAAAAGAAAGGTCAGCACAGGAAACAATAAAGTGAAAGTAAGTAACCGTCTCCCATCACTAGGCTGGGCAGTTCCTGAAAGCTGCCTGAAAGTAGTAGGTTTTCAAGAATACCTTGAATTTCTTCAGAGAGAACTCGCACAAATAGGAGGGGGGGAGAGTTCCAAAGAGATGGAACCAGAAAGTAGAAAGCCTTATTTCTGGATGCTTCCATGCGGGTAGTGAAGATGGGAGGAGCAATGGAACAATTCATATTCTGAGACCAAAGAGCTCATGACGGGCAATATGGGGTCAACAATATGGATAGGTAAAGAGGAAGGCCAGTATAAAAGGCCTAATGGGCTAATGTGAAAACCTTAAAATGAAATCGGAAGGGGAGGGGTACCCAAAGCAAAAGAGCAAACAGTGGGGAGACATGGTCAAAGTTTGAAGAGTTAGTCAGCAAACAGATTGCTGTATTTTATAAGAGTTGTAGTTTTTTTAGGCTTGTCGACTGAATATTACAGTAGACAGTATTGCAATCGATGCAAGATTTGATGAAGGCATGAATGAGAGAATGCAAAACATCAGTGGTCAACAAAGACTGGACTGAGCGAATTTTGCATAATGAGAGGAATGAAGAACGAACTATCACTGCCATTTGTTGGTCAAAGGATAGCTATGTATCGAAAATTACACTTAAATGCATCAGGGAAGTGATGAGAGGGATGGACAATCCTCCAATCATTGGATTCCCAGCAGGAGTGGGGGAGCTCTTGGTGATCCACAAGGCCTGAGATTTAGTTGGATTCAATTGAAGATAGTGCAAGTCTAACCATGTTGTAGGAGGATGAAGTAGAGTAGTGTACCAAAAGTATGTCATCTGCATAACAGAAGGAATTAATACCATGCCCCTAGATTATGGTCAAAAGTGGGGCTAAAAATATGTTAAAGAGGGTTGGGGAAAGAAGTGAGTCTAGTGGCACTCCACATGGCAGACTGTTTACTGCTGAGTAGGAATTGTGACTAGATTGAACTTGGAAAATATGGTCATGGAGAAATGATGAAAACCAACTAAGCACAGAAGCCAAAATACTGATACATGACAAACGTTAAAGTAATAGACCATGGTCAATGATATCAAAAGCTGCTGAAAGATCTAGAGAGATGATTACAGCTATTTTATGAGTGTTGAGGTTGCTTTATAGTTCGTTCAGAAGAGTGGTAATAGCTGTTTCTGTTCTATGATTACTGCAGAACCCGGACTGTCTAGGAAAGACATTAGTTTCTGTAATAAAGTCAGTAAGCTGAAGGAGAACTGCTTTCTTAATAATTTTTGCCAGAAAAGGAAGGCTGGAAATTGGACGGTAGTTAGCAGGTAGAGATGTCCATGTTGTTTTTTTCAAGATAAGACAAATTAAAGCTTGTTTCTAGGAAGGGGGTGAATAGGCAGTAGCAGATTCTGGTGAAGTAGAGGTATTAAGTCTCTGATGTTTGAGCCAAGATGATGAGAAGGAGTCTAGTGCAAAGAAGGTGGGACGGAGGCCATGAAGTATTTTCTCCACAGCCAATGGTGATAGTTTGTTAAAATATGACCAAACACTAGGGGTAATAGTGGAAGGAACTGTATTCGTGGGAGATGTGTCCCTTACTCTACTGGCAGAAGAAAAAACTGCTGACAATAGCAGTGATCTTACACTGAAAATACTGAGCCAGCTGATCAGCTGAAGGGGGAGATAAGTGTAGCAGTAGTCGCGCATGTCACAGTGACTGAGGAGAAAAGGGAGAAAAGTGATTTGGGCCTGTTCATGACATTCTTAATAACGGAAGCATAGAAGGTTTTCTTTGCCAATTTGACAGAAGTTCTATACTGACAGTGCTTGTTTCTGCAGTGAGCTAATGAAACAAGAGTTCTGTGTTTCTTCCCAAAGCACTCTGCCTTTTGGGCCTTGTGCTTAAGGAGCTTCAAACCCAGGTGGTACCAAGCATGGTAATGTTTGGGGCTACAAGTAATATGACAAAGTGGAGCCACTTTGTCCATGTATGCGGATGGTGAGGAGTTCCAGGCAGTAGCTTTATCAGTCACTGATAACGTAGGGTAATCCTCTGGGAACAAGTCAGTAACTGAGGACAATACCCTAGGGTCCACCCAGGATCGGGGGTTCATGAGAAGAGAGACCTTGGACTTGGAATATGACCAGACTGTGATCAGTCCAGGATAATGGGGCAATCTGAACGGGGATAATATGAGAAGAAAGTGCTTCAATGGAGAAGATTAAGTCAAGGGTATGCCCTTCTCTGTGGATTGGGACTAGTACAAGTTGTTTAAGACCAATATTTGCAGTATAGTCCATAAAAAATGAGTTTCTAAGTTGAACAGCATTGTCGATGTGGATATTAAAGTCCCCCAACACTAGGAGGTTGGGAAACCAAGTATAGATTTCTGAGAGGGTGGAATAGAAAAGATCCCAAGATGCAGATGACATTTGGGGAGGATAGTAAGCCAGCAATATATAAGGGTGGCCCAAAAAAAGTGAGAACATTTCGTAAATTAAAAGCTTAAATAGATTGCTTATTTACCTTTTTTAGCTATATAACGTCTTTATTTCGACAATTTCCGGTCGCCATCTTTTTTTAAAAATTTGTCAATCGTTTACATCTGCCTTTTTGAATTCTTAAATAACTTATATGCTACGAGATGTTCTCACTTTTTTTGGGCCCCCTGTATATAGACAGAGTAGGTAGATCTAATTTAACAAGCATAGCTTCTGGATAGGAAAGGAAGGAGGGATCGCATTTTGTGACTAAGGCACATGCTGAGAAATAATTGCCAGCCCTCCCACTCTACAGTCAGGACATGAATGAGATATACATGAATAGTCAGGAGGGACAGTCTATACTAAATACCACTCTTCTCCAGCGTACAGCCAGGTTTCTGTCAGGTAGATCAGTGAGAGGCCCAAATCGGTAATAATGGCATAGACCAAAAAGGTTTTAGAGCAGAGAGCACATACATTTAGTAGGCCACAGGTAAGGACAACCAAATTTTGTGCTGTTAGTGAACAAGCTGGGGTTGGTAAAGCCACTTGGGCACAAGGGACCAGATGCTTTACCTCACAACAGCAGTCTGGTCCTCTCCTTGGAATTGGACAGTAGCCCCAATGAACAGCAATGTTTTGGTGGAATTACAAGTAGGGCGAGGCACAGCAGTCAGTGGGCATGAATAGGGGAGGGGAGAGTAAGGACCCCCCAACAGTGCCACCACAGCAAGGAGGCTGAACACAAGAGTGCCGGAGAGTTGCCCCAAGGGGGTACCTGCTGGGTAATATCCCCTGTGACACTGTGGGACACACACTCGTGCCCATGTTGGACCCTCGTCAGTTGCTGTCTTGCTGCTTTACAGTTTCGGCATTCCTATGTGCCACCTAGGCATCTGCCTAGTCCGCACTGTGCCCCAGCTGGACCACAGCATGTGCCGCCTGCAGCCCCCCGTATCCCATTTACAGCATTAGTACAGTTGCCGTTTCCTATGTGCCCACTCTGCTGTTGCTGCACATGTGCACGCCATAACAAACCTGCCCAATATAAACGACAACAACCCTGATCACTGCTATTTCAATGTGGGATCATTCACTTTGTAGGGGGACAGAGCATAGACCCTTCCAAACATGATATCTTCCTTTTTACACTTTCTCAGTAGTGTTGCTTTATGTTTATCATTAATATCACTATTGACCAGCTTGGTTATTGGGATTTCAAATGTGGTTCTGGTCATTTTATATGTTTATTTGCCTTTTTGGTTCCTGCACATGTATCACTACTATCACATTTCTGGGTTTCCCTGCCTTTGCTGTACATTGCTGACTGAAATGGTTTATCTGTCCTGCAAATGTGCCTAGCGCGAGGTTTTCACTGGTGCTAATTTTCAGAGCTTTATTTCACGGCGTTAGTGTGCATGGATCCACTCCCCGCCCACTCTCCGCCCATTGACCCCTTCTCTCCGCCCCTGGGGAGCCTTACTCCACCCTCTGGGGTGCCTTTCTCCTCCCTCTGTGCACCTCACTGCCGATGGAGACGTTATCCCGCGATACGTGATGTTATCGCACAATGATATCACGCGATAACATTACGTATCACGCGATAACATCGCCACTGCTATGTTAAGACGGTTTAGTAAACATACCCCATAGACAAAATAAAATTTCATTTTTAGAAGTATGATATCCACTTATGAGATTACTCCGGATGGAGTGCTGTTGGGCTATCATTACTGTTTATTTATTTACATTCTCTTATATACCGCGCTATTCTGCATCAGTGCGGTTTACATTGAACAAACTGAAATTACATTGAACAGGGCATTATAAATTGGAGATAACTATTTTACAGGGAACATGGGCTATGGAGGGTTAAGTGGCTTGCCCAAGACCACAAGGAGCACCTGTGGGACTAGAAACCCCAGTCCTTCCGGCCCAAGGTTGCTGTCCTCTAGTGGGATTTGAACCCCCGACCTTCTGGCCTGAAGTATGTTGCCCCAACCACTAGGCCACTCCTCAAAATCTCAGGGGAGAGCCGAGGGACTTGAAAATTCATTGAGCAGGGTGTGTAATCCCCTTGCACTGGCCCTGCTCATACATGTAGAGGTGGGTCTGGAGGCATTTCTAGGCATGTTTATAACTGTCTGGGGACATGTTCAAAAGTAGTTATGTGGTCAGCAGCAGGTGTTAATTATGTAGCTGCTTTTCTTCCTGGAAACTCTTAGGGGTATGTTTACTAAACCGTCTTAACGTAGCAGCGACGATGTTATCGCGTGATACGTAACGTGCAGGAACATGCACTATGTACTAGTTAGCAGATTGTCTGCAGTTAGCATGTGTATGGCTGGAACACCTTGCAGGGTGCAGTGGGTGGAGACTGACTGTGCCCTCTGCTGGTGAATGTCAGATAGTGGTGGGGGGCAACTGAGCTTCTCCAATGTTCTGCCTGTCTGCCATTGCTTTATGTGATGCATAGAGATCTGCATCGACTGCCCTCTAGGGTGCCTGTTCCCCAGCAGGACTGGGGTTGATGTTCCTCTCTACTGCCACCATTGGCAGAGATGTACAATGTGGATCTGTTGGTGGGAGATCCTGTCCCCTCACCCTTAGCCACAGAGGGCGGGTTGGGTGGTACTACGTAATCCGATTTTGGGTCCAAACACCCCCCTTCACCTATAACATGTGACCATGGCATGCACACAGGATATGCACTATTCTGGGTGCATCATAGTCCACAAGGGCTAGACATGACTGGGAAATACAGATGGACACAGGTGTAGCTTAGGTGTGTCTGCAAGGACTACCTATCACACACTGGCACTAATGGGGACCTGCAGCATAGCCTATCCCAGTCAAGCCAGGTGCTCCAGACCTGGTGCTGGGTTCCCTACCTCACCCTCAGGGTGAGCAGAGGACCCGCACACTGTCATGGTCTGTAGCTACTCTGTGCCAGTAACACACACGGTCAGTTCCCCTACCAGGCCTAGGTGCTGTGTGGGTGCATACCCCATTATGTGATCAGCTGTAGACTGCTGCTCTGCATGTGCAGTGCATCATGGGTACGGATGGGCTTACCCTATCCTGGTAACCACAGCAGACAGTTTGTGTGGTGACCTGCAGTATTTCTGTAGCCAGCCAACAGTATGGTAGTAGCTATAGAGATGTAGCCTACTGGTTACTTCAAAGACTATGGAGGCAGAGGTCATGGGTTCAATCCTGCAGTGGTGTAATCTAAAAAGGCTGTGTGAGGCATTTTCTTTTAATTTAAATCAGTGCTGCCAGTAGAAACACCCTCACAGTGCTGTAGCCCAAAGTGCCTCATAGGCGCCCTATACAGCGCCCTATAGGACACATTATAGGGTGCCTTGGCAGACAGGGCACTTTATAATGTGACCAATGGGGCGCCTTATGAGGCACCTTAGGTTACGGCATTGTGAGGGTGTTTTTGCTGGCAGCACTGATTTATTTATTTATTTATTTTTTAATTTGAAATTTAGCCATTTTACAATAACCAAAATGAACTACAAGACAATTTTAAGCTCCTCAAAGCAATATACGAAAACTTGAACAAAGAAAATCCACAAGGATACAATACGTTGAGGACTAATAATTTAGACCACATCAAGAGAACTCAACTGTAATACCTGAAAGTAAATTAACCAGAAACCAGGTCAAAAATAAAAAAGACCACAATAATAGAGGCGATTCAATCAAGGATTACCCTCCCCTTCTAAACCCTGCCTGTCTAACAGAAATTGTTCCAGATGAGATACGTCTACAAAAACATAAGAAGCATTCTGATAATTAATGATACACTTGCACGGAAAGCATAAAAAAAAGGAAGCACCCAAGGCTAAAACCCGGGGCTTAAGAGACAAAAACTGCCTTCGGTGCATTTGAGTAGCACGAGAAATATCTGTAAATATACTAATAGGCTGTCCACAAAATTTAGCAGACTTGACTTTAAAAAAAGCTTTCAAAATACGCTGCTTAACTACTACTGATAAAAACGTTACTAACAAAGTAGACCGTGTAGTAATTTCATCTAGGGAATCCTCCAGGAACGCTGTAAGATTAGTCAAGGAGGGAACAATCTCATCAAGTTCACCCTCCACAGGATTATCTTTTTTGGACCCAGCAGGGAGGTAATATATCTCAGCAACTTCAACTGACTCTGATATGGCGAGGATTTCTTTGAGATATTTGTCCAAAAGAACCTTAGATGACAACAATGAAGACTGAGGAAAATTTAAAAATTGTAAATTACGAATAAAGAATTCTCAAGAGTCTCCACTTTAGAATTTCTAGTCCTATAGGCATTCCTTGTGGTCTTGGGCAAGCCACTTAACCCTCCATTGCCCATGTTCCCTGTAAGTATTAGCATATGTGTGTCATATCCCCTCGTGTTAAATGTATCTCCCAATTGACCTCTTTGACCCGGTGAAAAGCGGGATATAAATACAGCTAAATAAATAAATAAATAAATTTAGAATGCAACAATAGGGAATCTTTGATACCAAACACATGTATAGATTGAAGAGGGAGAACTTGAGATTCTAATTTGTAACAGCCACATCAATGAGAGAAACTTTTTCATCAAGCTGCTGCAAGGATATTGCAGCTTCCTGAGAAAATTTACATAAAGAACCAACAGCCAAAGACACTTTAGAATCAATACATTTCATAGCCCCCCAAAGATCTTTCAAGGTGAGTTCTGCATCTGAAGGCAGAACTGGAAGTTCAAAAGAACCTTCCTGTGTCGCAATATGAACAGGAGTTGGCAAGCACACTAACTTGCTCCTCCTGCCCAAATCAGGAGAAATCCCTAAACTGACATCACTAGCCAAAACAGGACAGGGTGGAGGGGGTCTCCCGTCGGGGCTCAAAGAGGCTCCTTCGGGAGAGGACTGAGCCAGAGGCGCAGCGATGAAGTGTTTGTCTAAGGGGCTGGTCTGTTTAAAAACACCAGACTCGGTACCCTGAGACTTGGGCTGCGCTTTAGCCTTCCTTTTACCCATAATGAGTAAACTAAGAAAACGTTAGGAAAATATTAGCAGGTAAAACAGCACAGAGCCACAAACCTCAATCTTCAGCCAAAGCTGTTAACAATATAAGCCACCAACGCTGCCAACGCCGCAGTGATGTCGAAGGGGCGTCAAAGGGGCAGAACCTGCACCCTTAAACATGCCCCTTCAGACAAGCCCCGCGGTCGCGCTCCGCGGTTGTGGAGGAGAAAAAAAAACAATTTATACCCTACACAAGGTCCCAAGGATCAGGCTGCCCGAGGCGCGCCTGCCCGGTGGAAACAGGGCAAGGCAGCGTCAGCAGCAGAGGCACAGTCCCAGTGCTCCAATGGCCCAATGAACAGGGCCCCAACCTCTTCACTCTCCTGCAGCAAGTCCCCTGTGGAGGCAGAGGTCATGGGTTCAATCCTGCAGTGGTGTAATCTAAAAAGGCTGTGTGAAGCATTTTCTTTTAATTTAAATCAGTGCTGCCAGTAGAAACACCCTCACAGTGCTGTAGCCCAAGGTGCCTCATAGACGCCCTGTAAGGCGCCCTATAGGGCACATTATAGGGTGCCTTGGCAGACAGGGCACTTTATAATGTGACCAATGGGGCGCCTTATGAGGCACCTTAGGTTACGGCACTGTGAGGGTGTTTTTGCTAGCAGCACTGATTTAAATTAAAAGAAAATGCCTCAGACAGCCTTTTTAGATTACACCACTGCAGGATCAAACCCATGACCTCTGCCTCTACAGTCATTGCAGTAACCACTGAGCTACATTGTTATAGCTTTTAACAATCAGCTGGCATGTACTTAGGGTTAACGTGCGTTAACGTGCCACGGCGCCCACTATCGCACGATAGATATTCTTGCTATCTTAGGACTGGAACGCCCACTCCTTATATGGCATTCTTCACATTATCGCTGCAACTAGCGCCGGTAACATTAGGACGGTTTAGTAAACATACCCCTTAGTTTCTGACTGTGTAAGTTACTATACAGCTAAAATTAAATGTTTAAAATTGAGGCAGGATTTGGTGCATTCTCAGGACAATCCCAAATTGATATGGCTAGCAGCAATATTCAGTCACTCTCCATATAAGTTAAACACATACATCAAATGCAAAAAAATGGCAGATATATCTTTAAATGGACAAGTTATACATTTAAAGTTATAGGTATATTTTCAACAAGCTGACATGTATTTAGGGTTGCTGAAAATAGGCATAACTTTATATGATGACATTGATATAGAGCTTGGACTGGAGGAGTAGCATAATGGTTCGAACTGGGAATTAAGAAGCTGGGTAAAGCAGATTCAAATCCTACTACCATGTCTTTTGATATTGGTGTGTCTGTATTCAAATCCTACTACCACGTCTTTTGATATTGGGCAAGCCACTTAGCCCTCTGTTGCCTCAGGTTCAAATTTAGATTTAAGTCCTCTGGGAACAAAAAAATACCTATTGCATCTACATATAAATTGCCTTGAGCTACTCCTGAAAAAAAAAGGCATAAGCAAATCCCCCCCCCATTTCATAACAGGAAACCTATGTGAAAAGTCCAAAAAGGCATCTCTTTTATAAAAGCTACATAGGCACCTACCATATGTTCCTTATTAAAATAGGCTTCCAGATCCAGCCCTAATAGAATATAAATGCTGATGCACAAATTTACACCTACACCAAAGAAAACGTAAACTCTACGGAGATAATTGTATGTATGAAGGCCAAGTGGGTGCCTATTTCTAGTTTGTTTTATAAAGGCCTATGGGGTATGTCTACTAAGCTGGGCTAACAGGACCTACAGTAGGAGCAGATAGGCCGGGTTAACCTGTAAGCCCAGCTTAGTAGATATACCCCTATGTGTTTTTACAAAATATTAGGGGTAAACCTGCACAAATCAGAGCTAGAATGAAGGAACTGCTTGCTCAGGAACAGGTGTCTAAGTACCCATTTTATGAAATATGTGTGTAAATTGTGACTCTGCCTGCACCCTGCTCAAACTTTCTTGCCCTTTAAACTTTGGTGCCTTATTATAAAATTACCTTTATATGCACAAGAAGCAAGCATTTTTCTATAAACACATATTCCTTCACAGACAGGAAAGTGGATGTACACAACAAACTCCAGTGTAGATGATGGTGCAAACATGGTGTCAAAATTCAAGGAGAGAGGGGAACTAGCAGTGGGAAAGCGAAGATAAAGGCAGAAATCAAGTGTAGAGGTGCAGTGGGTAGAGTCATAGGGGTATGTTTACTAAAGTGCGGTAAACTTGAATAACGGGCGTTGTATGACGTTAACGATCGTAAGTGCAGTATAACGCACGTAATCACGCGCCAACGACCGTTAACGTCATACTACACGCGTTAACCGCACGTAACGATCGTAAAGCCCCGCGGCGCGTTAAAACAGCGCAGAAGGTGGAGAGTGGGCGGAGAGAAGGGGTCAATGGGGGGAGAGTGGGCGGAGAGAGGCTCCCCTCTCACTAACGCGCTGAATTTCTGAGCTCAATTCCAACGCGAATGAAAACCTGCTGTTAAAGGCATATTACAGGGAAGAGAAACCATTTCCGTCAGCAATGTACAGCAAAACCGGGGAAACCAACAAAACGTGAGCAGTGTGATACATGTGCACAGAACAAAAGTTCACATAAAACTTTAAAAATGACCACAAGAAATATTGTAGAAAGTATAATCCTGCTGGGCAACAGTGATAGCAATGGGCAACAATGAAAAACACTCCCAGGAAAGCTCCAAAAAAAAAATGATGTTTGGAAGGGTCTACGCTCCGTAGACCCTTTCAAAAAGCATTTCATTTTATTGGAGCTTTCCTGGGAGTGTTTTTCATTGTTGCCCAATGGTATCATTGTTGCCCAGCTCGGTTATGGGTGTTTGCCCCTTTTTTCGAGGTCTGTTTGAGGTTTATTTGCACTTTTGTCTCCATACAAGGTAAATGAGCCCACAGTAAAATTGTGCAGAGCAGGGTTTCTGATTCATCAGGCCAGTTTTCCTATCTCCAGGGACTGCACTGTCTCTGTGGCCACAGTGTGGTGCAACAGACACAGCCAGTGCCTGTAAGACCAGAAGGTCACAGGTTCAAATCCCAGCTGGGGCTCCTGCCAACCCAGTCCCCATAGTTTTACCCACCACTAAACAGTGATAGTAAAGACACTCCTTTATTGCAGAGAACATACGCATGGTTACTATGCCTATATTTTACCACACCAAACACAGACACCAGAAACAGGCACATTACCTAAAGCAGAGTCCCGCAAATGCAGTCCTGGAGGGCCCCACACCATTCCGGTTCCATGCTGCCTCTAATAAAGATGCCTGTGCTGCAAAGCTATGCACCACCCCCATGGTATGCAGATGTAGCTCATGCATATTTATGAGGGACAGCATGAAAACCCGAACAGTGTTTGGAACACCAGGACTGGAGTTGGGGAACTCTGCCGTAAAGCAGCAGCCAACAGGGCCACACACACACCCAAAGGCCCCATTGGCCAATGCCTCCTGGAGAGGCAAGACATTGGGCCCTGCCTGTATCTCCCAATACTAGCAGTTGCATACCTTAGCAATGCCACCCTACACCTGGGTATATGGTACACAGCTATCAAACGTTTCCTATGATAACTGGCAGATATCAATTCCTACGTTAAGCACATTTTGCTCATTGAGCTCCACCATAACAATCATTCTGATATCTGCGGTGTGTGCTGCAGGTCTGGTCTCTGACAGTGTTCACCACCCTGGGGAGTGACCCCCCAACAGTCTTGTGTACCATATCCATGCCTGTACTATGCCCAGGACTGGTGTGGTGGGTATGGCTGCTGACCACCTCTATAGTAGCACAATGCTGGCATAGGTGTGGGGGTGGCTGTCTGTCTATCCAGTGCGTGGTGGCTGCAAACACCTTCCACAGCCCACACTGCCAGCAATGTTGCCAGTATTGGGCTGCCAATGTGCATAATGAGGAGCAAGGTACCATGGGTATAGGCCGGACAGGGTGGCCTGGCCAGGGTGCATCTGCACAGGGCATAGGGCAGTGACAGGCACATTGTAGTGCCCGGCCACCACCTACACAGACAGGGTGACCTCAGTATATCCTGCTGAGAGATCACTCTCATCCTGACTGTGCAGTGACCACAGCATGGCTAGGCACTCCCATAGTGCTATCTAGTATTTCTCTCATGTGATAGATATGGGTTTCCTTTTGGGGCCCAGTCACTGATGTATCTGCTTGCTGTGTATGCTGACATCCCAGTTCTGGGTGCAGGCATCTCCACTGGGCACTAGCAGACTGTTTGCAGCTGGTATGTGTTGTGATGGAGTGGCTTGCAGGGTGCAGTGGCTGATGGCTTGCACCAGGGGAATATCAGATAGTGGTGGGGTGCAGCATACCATATCCAGGTCTAATGTCTCTCTGCTATTGTGTTATGGATGTGTACAGAGCTGCATTGACTGCCCTGTGGGGTGTCTGTTCCTCAGCAGGACTGGGGTTGATGTTCCCCTCTACTGCCACCTTTGCAGGGAGGTAGCCTGTGGATCTTTTGATAGGAGACCCTGTTTGCCACCCTCAGCTCTGGGGGAGGAGGAGGGGGGGGGTGGTGGTGGTTGTGCATGGGGGCTACACCTGCCTGAAACAGACAGAGATGTCCAAGGTGTATCCTGCAGAAACTACCTATCTCACACATTAACACTGCTTTGGACCTGCACCATGGCCTCTTTCAGCCATGGACGGTGCTGTGGACCTAGTGCTGGGCACCTCACTGCACCCTCAGGGTGAGCACACTACCCGCACAATGTGACAGTGTGTAGCTACTCTGTGCCAGTACAACACATGGTCAGTACCCCCTACCAGGCCGAGGTACTGTGGGGGTGCACCTGATCACTTCCCCCCTACCAGGCTGAGGTGCTGTGGGGGTACATTCCCCATGGTGTGTATCTGTGGACGGCTGATTTGCATGTGCAGTGCATCATGGGTGTGACTGGCACAATCCAACCCTGGGTAAATCCAGTACCTGCTCACAGGCTCAGATACACCATAGGCCATCACACGTACATCTGTTAGCATAATGCATAGGTGCAGGACACCCTAAAGAGTCTGTAATATTAGGTGCCCACGCTGGTAAAAACACACGTACCCACGCACGATTGTACGCACGCACCAATGCACGTAGCTACGCACGTACCAACACACGCAGCCACGCACGTGGCTAGGCACACTGCGAGGGTGTGTTTCTGGCACCACTACTCAACGTAAAGAAAAACATGCCTCTTCATTCCCTATGTAATGTACAGGGTGATGGCTGGGCCAGCCTTCTGCATTAGGCATACTGGGGACTCGAACCCATGCTGCCTGTAACAGCGGTTAGTACACTAACCATTGTGCTACAGCTCTGTTTCAGTGCTTTGTGTCTGTACGCCTTCATACGATTAACGCGCAGTAACGCGCCACGGCGCCCTGTAACGCTCGTTAGTTTTTGGAACGTGCGTTAGTGGTTAGGATGTCCCGCCCATGTCCTTTTTTGGCTTTCCTTTCACTAACGCGGCTCCTAATGCGATTTGCACTAACGCAGTTTAGTAAACATACCCCATAGAGTCTCTTTTTATTTCTCTACTCTTCATGGCATATTTTGCATAAGCGATCGTACCTATTATTAAGGGTTCATTCATTTTTTTATTGTTTTCTCACTTGTCTGTATGCATCTGTTGGTTTGCACATGTGTAGGCATGCACAAACAAACATGACAATGCCCCTTTGAGCAGCACAGCTGGAGAGCAATCTCCAGTGAGCGCACTATCCTCTGCCAGCTCAAGAAGATCCATGGACAGCGACTGCGGCCAAGAAGAGAGCTGCCGCCAGTGGGGAGCCAACAAATATTGGTAAATAGAAGAAAATACACCATTTTGTCACACTGTCCGTGTGAAATTTTTAACTGATTTTGTTTCATCTTGTTTCTGTTTTAGTACACGCTATTACATCCCTTTACCATTTTGGTGGCTCTTCTCTGTACCTTTTCTAATAACGCTATATCCTTTTTAAGATACGGTGACCAGAATTGCACACAATATTCAAGGTGCGGTCACACCATGGAACAATACAGAGGCATTATAAAACCCTTTGTTTTATTTTCCATTCCTTTCCTTATGATACCTAGCATTGTATTTGCTCTCTTGTCCGCCACTGCAGACTGGACGGAAGGTTTTAAAATGTTATCCACGATGACGACTACATCTTTTTCCTGGGTGGTGGTTCCTAATGTGGAACCTTGCATCGTGTAACCATAGTTTGGGTTATTCTATCATAGGTGCATAACTTTGCACTTGTCCACATTAAATTTCTTCTGAAATTTGGATGCCCAGTCTTCCAATTTATCAAGATCCTCTTGCAAGTTTCCATAATCCTTTTGCGTTTTAACAGCTTTATATAGTTTTGTGTCATCTGCAAATTTGATAACCTTACTCGTTATTCCCTTTCCCAGGTCATTTATGAACATGTCAAAAAGCAGCAGACCCAGCACAGATCCCTGGGGTACTCCACTATTCTCCTTTCTCCATTGAGAAAATTGGCCATTTAGCCCTACCCTCTGCTTTCTATCTTTTAACCAGTTCCTGATGCACAATAGTACACTGCCTCCTATCTCATGACTTTTTAGTTTTGCCAAAAGTCTCTGATGAGGGACCTTGTCAAAGGCTTTCTGAAAGTCCAGCTATACTATATCAACTGACTCACCTTTGTCTGCCTGTTTATTCACACCTTCAAAAAAGCATAATAGATTAATAAGACAAGACCTTCCTTGTCTAAAGCCATGTTGGCTGTCTCTCATTAAGTCATGACTATCTTACATGTTCAGTAATTTTGTTCTTTATGATGGTTTCTACCATTTTTCCCGGTACTGACATCAGGCTCACCGGTCTGTAGTTTCCCTGATCACCCCTGGAACCCTTTTTAAAATTTGGCGTTACATTGGCCATCCTCCAATCTTCAGGTATTACAGATGATTTTAATGACAGTTCACAGATTACTAATAGCAGGTCTGCAATCTAATATTTCAGTTCTTTCAACACCCTTGGATGTACAGTATACCATCCGGTCCAGGTGATTTGCTACTCTTCAGTTTATCAAATAGTTGTAATATATCTTTCTGGTGTATCAATATTTCTTTCAATTCTTCCGCAGTATCACCTTTAAATACCATTTCAGTCATGGGCATCATCCGTACATCTTCCTCAGTAAAGACCGAAGCAAAGAATTCATTCAGTCTCTCTGCTATGGCCTTGTCCCCTCTTAGGGGTATGTTTACTAAACTGCGGTAACATTACATCCCATGCATTATGTAACGTTAACGATCCTTACCTAATGATCGTTAATGTCCCCGGCCATGGTAAAAACCACAGAGGGTGGAGAGAGGGCGGAGAGAAGGGGTCAATGGGTGGAGAGAGGCTCCCTTCAAACTAACGTGCTGAACTGAAGGGCTGAATCCTACCGCGAATGAAAACCTGCAGTTAGATGCACATTTGCAGGAGAAAGAAACCATTTCAGTGTCAGCAATGTACAGCATAGGCAGGGAGCACAGGAAGCGTGACAGTAGTGTTCCATTATCAGCAACAGCATAGTGCCCAAGTATGAAAGGCCACTATGGCGATGGTACAAATGGGGCATAGGGGGCTGCAGGTGGTACATGTAGTGGGGGCTTCTGGGGCACAGGGTGGACTAGGCGGGCGCCTAGGTGGCACATAGAAACTGGAAGTGGGAAAGGCAGCATCTGACAAAGGCCAAACACAAGATATAAAAAACTTGTCCACACTAACCAATAGTTGCCAGGGCAGAGACAGGATACCCCCCGCATCCATCACACCACCATGTTGAAGGTACAGAATGTTGCTAGGCGGTGATGGGGGGTGGGGGCGGGGATGTCCATGTATGCCTTCCCACACCAGACGCCGCAGCGTAGGCACCTGCCTACCTGAACAGTGGATGGCCTGGAACGGCGCACAAGCACAAACAGCATATGGTGTCGTGAGCACTACCCTGGCGGCAAGTAGAGGTCAGGGCAGGTCAGACACAACTATATAGGGATGAGATTGGCCAGTAATCCAGAGGCCCAATTGACTTTTGGCCCTATTAGTTTCCTGGGTCCTAATCTTCAATGAAATCAACTGCACAAAGTGGTGGGAAAATAAAGGCTTTTATTTCCCTTTCTCGCAAAGGTTCAAATGATTGGGCAACAACAGCAATGCAAAATGTCCTTACTTCAGGTAAGAAAAAGTAAAACAGAAGTTTAAAGCAAAAACTGTTACTTTCACAGTAGCGATGATATTCACACAAACAAGAATGTTCTAGGCAGCAATACATGTAGCTTACAAGCCTGGCAAGGATTCTAGGCTTCCCGTAGTACAGTACGTACAGTCCATTTCTGTATCTGAAACCTCATCTGCCAGTTCCACTTGCATTGGCTCATAGCCCGAAGCCTCTGACTCTGAGTCCTTGGTTTCAGGAAAGTTATAGTCAGGCTTCTTATATAGCTCCTCTAGCACTGCCCAATGTTCTGGGTGACTTGTAGGGCGTCGGCTCTGTGCTGTTTTGTATTGAGAAAATTCCTCTCTACTTAGAGGTTTTATAGCAGCTTTATAAAAACACTTCTTATTCAAAACTCTCTTATCAGGTAAACTGTTTCTATAGCTAGTATCATAAGAAGCTTTACCTTGTGAGTTTGGCTTCTCTGTTTCAGGTGAAGGTTGAGGCCTGCACCAGTTTCTCTTCTGGCTTGCCCGTACAGCACGGCTTAGGTCTTCAGGCTGTCTCTCATTTGGTTTTGGATAACAGTTGCAGCAATACTTTTGCCTCTCTGGGCAAACAGCTCTTACTCCTCTTTGAGCTGAGACCTTCCCAGGTTCTTCATTAGCTCCCAGGCAATCACCTTTCACTCTGGGTGATTTGTTAGCAGTGGAATAATCAGGTTTCCATTCTAACCTCTTTTCCTCTGTTTTGCCTTCTTTCCTGCTGCACGCTTTCCTGCTGCATTCACTCCTGCTGCCTTCACACCTGCTGCGTCCTTTCCAGCTGCCTCTCCAGCTGCCTCTCCCGCTGCTTCTCTCACTGCCTTTCCAGCTGCTTTCTTTCCAGTCTTCCATACCCTCCTCAAGAAGTCCTCCTGCGCTCGAGGATTGGAAGCTGGCTGGCCTTACCTCATGACCAGTGGGGCGTGGTTCCTCAGTTACTCTGAAGTCCCTCTTGCTGGCTCCTCCAGATATTGCAGCTTGTATGTATCTTTTTCTCTGTTTAAAGCATTTTCTTTTCTCTCAACCGGGTCTGCTGGGTGACAATGGTTATGTTAGCATAGCATGGGGGGGGGGGGGGTGTCCGTGCTGGAGGGGGCAGTGGCACCTGTCTGCAGTGGACCCAGGCCATGCCCTGTACCAGTACGTGGTATGCAGTGCAACAGAAAAAGGTTTTCAAAGGAGACATAATGGTATGGGCCAGGGACTGCTGCACCTCTGTGGCCTCACTGTGGTGCAGTACACACAGCCAGTGTGACTCAGAGCAGAGGGTCACAGGCTCAGGTCCCAGCTGCAGACCCTGCAGAGCACGTTACAAAATTTTGCCCCACTACGTAGATATAACAGAAAAACCAGAAAAAAAATGGAAATGTCTGGCTGAGGAGACGTAAAGGTATGGCCCAGGGAGCGCTGTGCACCTATGGTCCCACAGTGGTACCCCTGACGAAGTGTGCGAAACACAGCCTGTGTCGAGTTGGCAGTAAGAATGATTCAATAAACTCTGGCTTTATATAATCACGTCTTGTACTGGGTCTGTTGTTACACGTGATTATTTGCCTTTTCGTGATGGTGTGGCCCACAGTGGTACAGTTCACACAGCCAGTGTGACTTAGAGCAGAGGGTCACAGGTTCAGGTCCCAGCTGCAGACCCTGCAGAACACATCTCAAACCTTTGCCCTTACCAAATAGATATAACAGAAAAACTGGAAATGTCTGGCTAAAGAGAGGTAAAGGTAGTTCCAGGGACTGCTGGGCCTCTGTGGCAATACTGTGGTGCAGTAAACACAGGCAGTGTGTCCAGGAGCAGAGGGTCCCAGCTGCTGGAACCTGCAGAACACATTCCAACATTTTACCCTACGAAGCATATACAACATCAAACCGTGCAATCCCCACAGCAGCGGCCAACAGGGGTAGAAACACCCACTCACACAGGCGCCACCGTCCAAGTCATGCTGTACAGGCAGGCTGCTGGCTCCAGCATGGAGTTGCAGGTAACATCACAGCACCTCTGCTACCTCCTGCTCAGTCCAGAAATTTTGGCAGTGTGGCAGCCAGGGTTGCCAAACACCCCTATCATTGCACAGTGCTGCAGTAGGAGTGTGTGTGTATATGTCTATCTATAGTTTTGTGGCTTCCAACCTACCACCCCCCCTCCCCCGGCCCACATTTTCCAATTGTTACCAGCATCAGCTGTGAATGTGCATAATGAGGAGCAAGGTAGTGTGGGTATGGGCCAGATGGGTGAATTGGGCAGGCTGCATCTGCACAGGGAGTATTGCAATGGCTGGTACACATTAGTGTTCAAACCCCACCTGCATGGACAGGGTGGCTACATCATGTCGTGCTGGGAGGGCAGTCTCGCCCTGACTAAACAGTGACCATGGCATGTCCAGCTTCCCACATAGTCTTCTATGCTATCTGTCTTCAGTGATACCTGTGTGACCCCCCCCCCCCTCTGCGGCCCAATGACTGACATACCTGCTTGGGGGGCATGTGTGCGTGCATGTGCACATGCACTGGCCAGCCTATATCTCAGTGCACATGTGTTCTCATTGACCATGTACCCCAGACTGGCCAGTGGCATAGCTTCAGTTAGTCTGTGCATGATGAGAACACTGTATATGCTGGTGTAGTCTGACAGTGTTGTCTGATGATGCACGGCAGCCTGTGGCAAGTGAGGATTCACACAGCACCCCCACAGTAATGCTGGTCTGCCAATTCTCCAGTCACCGGTAGCCCTAGAGGGATATTCTTAGCCATCAGGAACAGGCTTGCTGGTCCCACAGCCAGTCCCAGGCACCTGTCCCCCCCACACATACAAGATGGGTGTAATGGGGACCTTGGGGGCACATAGTGCATACCACTCTGAGCAGTAGGGGCCATAGTACATAACCCTCATAAGACACTGGACACTCCTCTGACCTGCTAACAAGTGGCTATGGCAGCCACACCTTAACACTGGGTACACACTGATCTGGGTGGTCTCTGGTCCCAGGGGGACACCTGTGACTGTGTAACACAGACAGGTACAGAGGTGCCTTTGGCACATTGCCTGTGACACTTGCCACACACTGCCAGTGATGGGGATGTGCAGCAGGACCTATATGTAGTACCACATGTACAGTGGACATAGTGCTGGGCAGCCATCCTTATCCTCAGAGTGAATACAGAACTTGCACAATGGCAGGGTCCGTAGCTACTCTGTGCCAGTATCTCACACGCCAGTCCATCTTACCAGGCTGCGGTAACAGAGAGGTGCAGACCCCATATGGTGATCTGCTGTAGACCACTGTTCCGCAACTGCAATGCATCATGGGTGCTGGTGCTGTTACTATAATCTGGCACACAGAACAGATGGTCCATGAGGTGAACTGCAGTCCCTCTGTACCCAGGCACTGTTGTATACCAGGCCATACAGGTATAACCCACTGTTTCATACAATGACGTTGCAAACTGTGTCCATGGGTTCGTTCACCTATTGTCCCCCCCCATGCGTGCCCAACTCAGTTACCCTGCATGCCTCTAACACTCATCTTCTTGCAGATATGTGCTGCCAGCCCATAAGAGGCTCGCTACAGTTGGCGACAGTCCTCTGGTCTGGCCATCTGCATCTGCCAGCTGAGTAGAGTCCGGACTGCCTGTGCAGGCTGCCACCACAGGTCATGCACTGTGAACCTGTCCTGCATTGTGCCCCTATGTTGCCTGCCTCGCCTCTAACTTATCTATATGGTACCACCACACCTCTGTCCACCCCTCATCATAACCATCCTGGCAACCCAGATGCCCCTGGGGGACATGTATGCCCAGCATCTGTCATCCACTGCCCTCTCAGTACTTTACATTGCCACACCCAGTGCTGTGGTACAGTTGCCCACAACATGTATGTCACCAGTACTGGCAGGCACATGGTCTGGCCGCAGATATGGCACGCCCAGGAGCGTCAAGTCCTCACCCGCAAGCACCTGTGCAGTGGCAGTAAACCGTGGCCAATCCAGTTTTAGCATGACATCCGTATCTCTGGACATACGTAATGCATGCCAACCTGAGCCACCTTGCAGGCCGCAGGGCAAAGTAACCTAGGGCACCATCACATTGTTATGCCACTGTGAACTATGTAGAAAAATCTCAGGGAACCCACGAGGATGACCTGTCCAGGTGTGCCCAGTACGGTGCGCTGCCAAGGGACTCCGAGAAGGTGCCTCACAGGGCACATGACGAGCATTTTATACAGCACCGTACAATATGGCACCCAGTAACACGCCTACTAAGGCGCCGTAGCACAATATACCATAGAAGAAACCCAGGAATGCGCCATGTTCTGAGGCGCAGTACTAGGCGACGTACAACATGCTACTAGGACTGGGGAGACCCAGGACGCATTACTTAGAGTAGTGTTGCATAAGGCGTGCACCAAGGCGCCGTAAACAGCGTTAGCCCAACACGTGCCTGAGGCCCAGATGGCTGAAAGCCTGACATTCTGTAACATCAGGCCCCAATGCCCACAAGAAGATGGTCCGTCAGACCAATATAACATGTTATGTGTAGCGCAGTGGTTAGGCAATGCATCAGACTACAATGTCTTGTGAGTTCAAATCCTAGAAGGGGATACCAGAATGGGAAAATGATGGGGATAGGGCATGTCAGAAATAGAAAGACTAGTTTACTCAGATATAGAAAAGGATACCTCCAACATAAACAAATAGAGCAACAAAACAGACCAACGCACGCCGCAAAGGGAGGTTTTGCGCGGGGGTACATGCATTCATACGCACGATGAGAAGCGTGCACTACACAGGCACATTTTTACTGCGTCATATGAGGTCTGAGCATATACAGCAGACAAGATGGCTGCCAGATCGAGAAAGCCTGCTTTCACACATGCAGACCTTTATCTTCTGGCCGAATTGATTTGCCTCCGCCAGGAGCGCCTATTTCCAGGCTCCTCCCGTAGGCAGGAACTCAGCAGAGTAAGGAGGGCCTGGGTGTGCCTCACCAGGTGATACAATAGAGGCTCAGACTACCCATGTGAGGTAAGTGCATGGTGACAGGCACCCAAACCTAGGTCTTGAGAAAGAAAACCTGGTAACCAACACACACATCACCCACAGCAAGGGAAAAGCAGGTGGCTGTGTGTCCATATGGGATCAATGTAGGCCTCCCTCTCGATGCTAACAGATCCGCCTGTCACCAGGGGGCCTCAGAATCCATTACAGAGAATTATTATCCATCCCATTGCTAAGGTATTTGACCCTGTTGCAGTGTCACTGATGTGCTCTATCCCCAGGATGCCCCTGGCCCACTACAGAGGCCCATTATTCATCCTGTTGTTATGGTACCTGCTCTTGTGTGAGTTCCACAGGTCTGCCATATCCCCAGGATGCCCCAGGCCTCACTACAGATGCCTATCATCTATCCTGGTGTTATGGTACCTGCTCTTGTATAGGTTTCACAGGTCTGCCATATCCCCAGGATGCCCCAGGCCTCACCACAGAGGCCTATCGTCCATCCTGGTGTTCTGGTACCTGCTCTTGTATAAGTTTCACAGGTCTGCCATATCCCCAGGATGCCACAGGCCATAAGAACATAAGAACATAAGATATGCCATACTGGGTCAGACCAAGGTCCATCAAGGCCAGTATCCTGCTTCCAACAGTGGCCAATATAGGTCATACGTACCTAGCAGTTTCCCCAAAAGACACAGGTTACACAATGCTTGTACTGGGTCAAGCATTGATATCCTGGGTCCCTTCTTAATAATGGTTTATGGACCTTTCCTCCAGGAACTTTTCCAAACCTTTTTTAAACTCAGCTACACTAATAGCCTTTTACTACATCCTCCGGTAATAAATTCTAGAGTTTGATTACACATTGAGTGAAAAAATATTTTCTTTTATTAGTCTTAAATAGTTTACCCTGTAGCTTCATTGCATGTCCCCTAGTCTTTCTATATTCTGATAATGTAAACAATCAAGCTACGTTTACCCGTTCCACTCCGTTCATTAATTTATAGACTTCTATCATATCTCCCCTCAGCCGTCTCTTTTCCAGGTTAAAGAGCCCTAACCTTTTTAGCCTTTCTTCATAGGAGTATCCTTCCATCCCCTTTACCATTTTGGTGGCTCTTCTCTGTACCTTGTCTAATAACGCTATATCCTTTTTAAGATACGGCGACCAGAATTGCACACAATTTTCAAGGTGCGGTCTCACCATGGAACGATATAGAGGCAATATCTTTTGTTTTATTTTCCATTCCTTTCCTTATGATACCTAGCATTCTATTTTCTCTCTTGGCCGCCGCTGCACAATGGGCCGAGGGTTTTAACATGTTATCCACAATGACGCCTAAATCTTTTTCCTGGGTGGTGGTTCCTAATGCGGAACCTTGCATCGTGTAACCATAGTTTGGGTTGTTCTTCCTTAGGTGCATAACTTTGCACCTGTCCACATTAAATTTCATCTGCCATTTTGATGCCCAGTCTTCCAATTTATCAAGATTCTCTTGCAATTTTCCACAATCCTCTTGGGTTTTAACAACTTTAGATAGTTTTGTGTCATCTGCAAATTTGATAACCTCACTCGTTATTCTACTTTCCAGGTCATTTATGAATATGTCAAAAAGCAGCGGACCCAGCACAGATCCCTGGGGTACACCACTATTCACCTTTCTCCATTGGGAAAATTGGCCATTTAGCCCTACCCTCTGCTTTCTATCTTTTAACCAGTTCCTGATCCACAGTAGTACACTGCCTCCTATCCCATGACTCTTTAGTTTTGCCAAATGTCTCTGATGAGGAACCTTGTCAAAGGCTTTCTGAAAGTCTAGATACACTATATCAACCAACTCACCTTTGTCCACCTGTTTATTCACACCTTCAAAAAAACATAATAGATTAGTAAGACAAGACCTTCCTTGTCTAAAGCCATGTTGGCTGTCTCTCATTAAGTCATCCTGTTGCAGTGTCACTGATGTGCCCTATCCCCAGGATGCCCTTGGCCCACCACAGAGGCCTATCATCCATTCTGGTGTTAAGGTACCTGCTCTTGTGTGAGTTACACAGGCCTGCCATATCCCCAGGATGCCCAAGGCCTCACTACAGAGGCCTATCATCCATCCTGGTGTTCTGGTACCTGCTCTTGTATAGGTTTCACAGGTCTGCCATATCCCCAGGATGCCCCAGGCCTCACCACAGAGGCCTATCATCCATCCTGGTGTTCTGGTACCTGCTTTTGTATGAGTTCCACAGGTCTGCCATATCCCCAGGATGCCCCAGGCCTCACTACAGAGGGCCTATCATCCATCCTGGTGTTCTGGTACCTGCTCCTGTATAGGTTTCACAGGTCTGCCATATCCCCAGGATGCCCCAGGCCTCACTACAGAGGCCCACTATTCATCCTGGTGTTATGGTACCTGCTCCTGTATAGGTTTCACAGGTCTGCCATTTCCCCAGGATGCCCCAGGCCTCACTACAGAGGCCCACTATTCATCCTGGTGTTATGGTACCTGCTCCTGTATAGGTTTCACAGGTCTGCCATTTCCCCAGGATGCCCCAGGCCTCACTACAGAGGCCCACTATTCATCCTGGTGTTATGGTACCTGCCCTTGTATAGGTTTCACAGGTCTGCTATATCCCCAGGATGCCCCAGGCCTCACCACAGAGGCCTATCATCCATCCTGGTGTTCTGGTACCTGCTCTTGTGTGAGTTCCAGAGGTCTGCCATATCCCCAGGATGCCCCAGGCCTCACTACAGAGGGCCTATCATCCATCCTGGTGTTCTGGTACCTGCTCCTGTATAGGTTTCACAAGTCTGCCATATCCCTAGGATGCCCCAGGCCTCACCACAGAGGCCTATCATCCATCCTGGTGTCCTGGTACCTGCTCTTGTATAGGTTTCACAGGTCTGCCATATCCCTAGGATGCCCCAGGCCTCACCACAGAGGCCTATCATCCATCCTGGTGTTATGGTACCTGCTCTTGTGTGAGTTCCACAGGTCTGCCATATCCCCAGGATGCCCCAGACCTCACCACAGAGGCCTATCATCCATCCTGGTGTTCTGGTACCTACTCTTGTATAGGTTTCACAGGTCTACCATATCCCCAGGATGCCCCAGGCCTCACCACAGAGGCCTATCATCCATCCTGTTGTTATGGTACCTGCTCTTGTATAGGTTTCACAGGTTTGCCATATCCCCAGGATGCCCCAGGCCTCACTACAGAGGTCTACTTTACATCACGGTGTTATGGTAGGTGAACTGGCTGATGTGTGCAGGCCACTGATATCGCCATGTTGTGTCTGGAGCCTGCAGGGCATATAGCGGAGCATCCCTAGGGCACAGTCGGGTGTGGCTGCTGCTGTGTGCAGGGGCCACTGGTGAGACAGATGACCATCGCCCATGCCAGTGCATACAGTGGCACCTGGCCATGCAGTCTGTGCATATGTTGGACAAGGTTTGCAGAGAGGCTGATGGGTCCCGCAGACATGCTGACATAGTGGTGCATATGTACGGGAAGTGGCGCATGCTCGCCCCCCCGGCACACCGTGCATGTATGCCGACATCATGCAGCCCCACATGCATGGCGCCCGTGACCCACAGCATGGCAAGGGCACATATGGTCGGTGTTGTAGGCCCAGACACAGAAAGTCCACCTGTGCGGCAATGGGTGCAAGGGGGCCCACACACAGGGCACGTAGGGGCCCAACTGGACATGCGCAGTCGCAACGCACACATGTGTGTGGCAGGGGCAAAAGTTAGGGGTCGACACATAGCATAGAAAAGGGGCAGCCACCTGCTGCACGTAAGTATCTGTTTGGTGCAGCACCGGCTGGCAATGGATGTCTGTCCTCTAATGTCCTGACACCTTGAATCCCCCACAGGTTGAGGACCTACGCAAGAAGGCCCGTGAGCTGCGTGACAGGTACCACGTTTCATGGCACGGGTGAAGCAGGAATGGCTGGCCCACCGTGACGGTGAGTGATGCGGCACGTCCCTGTGGGGCAATGGCCTGCAGGGCCACAGGACATGTTCAAATGATGTGCCAGATGTGTGACCATGGTGGTAATTTACATACCTGTCCCCCACAGCGGATGCACGTGCAGACGAGGGCCCAGCAGGGATGGATGCTGGAGCTGGGCAGGCAGTGCCGGGTGAAGACGCCCCAGAGGGCAAGGAGTCAGCTGACAGCGGGGAGTCTGAGGAGGAGGGGGATGCCAGAAGCAGAGAGGGGAAGGGGGAGGAGGGGAGAGGGCGGGCTGGAGGGGGAGGGCGGCTGAGAGCCTGGGGAGGGTGAGGTGGGGGAGGAGGGGGGTGAGGGGGGAGGTATGGGGTGGAGGGGAAGGAGGGGGTGAGGGGGAGGTGCGGGGGTGGAGGGGGAGGAGGGGGAGGAGGTGGGCGAGGGGGGAGGTGCGGGAGGTGTGGGCGGAGGCTGGGGAGGGGGAGAGGGTGGTGGTGGGTGAGGCAGGGGAGGGGGGAGGCCTGGTGGGGGAGGGGGTGGCAGGGGATGGGGAGGGGGCAGGGGTGGGGGGGAGGGCATGGCCAGTCCTGAGCGGCACCGGCTGCCACAGGGCACTGGGGGCCCCAGCCATCTGCCCCACAGTGCCGGCGATGGCCCCGTCTGGCCGTGGGCCTCCCCCACATAGCCGCAGACAGCACACCATACATACAGCCACACAGACAAGGGGAGATATGTGTCTGTGTGGGTTCATGTGCAGCCTACGCCTGGCTGCGGCTGTGCGTGCCCAGGCATACGCCCAGCGGTAGCATGCCCGCATTCTGGGGCGGGTGCTGGAGACCATGGCCGTGGTGGCTGACCAGCTGTGACGGCTGGATCACAGACGTGCAGCAGGTGCACCTGGCCAGCCAACCAGCGATGGGGGTCCCCAGGGGGTGTAAGTGTGGGCACCACGCATGCCACCCCTGCCCTGTGCCAGCCCGTGCCATGGGACCTCCACCACTGCCGGGGCCTGGGGTGGTAGAGCCCATGCCCACACAGGGGCCCACAGCTGTTTCCCCACCCCAAATAAATTTTGTACATATGTTTTACACACTCAAAATGGTCAGCTGTCTCTTTTTTTTTTCAAAGTTCTATTTATTAAATTCACATAAGAAAACCTACAAACATTCAAGCAGAATCTGCTGATACAAAGGAACCAATCCCAGGTGGGGCTGTGTCTTGTCCACCACTCTGGGTACAAACAACAAATAAACAACAAATGATACAATACGTAGCCCATATTCCCTAATCCCCTCCCTTCCCCCCCCACCCACCACCAGAAGCACAGCACACAATAGTAAGCACGGAGCAACAACCATCTCAAACCATCCCTATCCCATCCGCAGGACCTCGCTACGGGCTTTGGGTCCCAAACTTTGAATGTAAGGCATCCAAATTAACAAAAAATTAGCCCATCTCTGGGGGTGTCCTTACGCACTCCTCCGCTCCATGAGTAGCAGCTGGTGTAAGCTGTTACACCACTCACAAAATGTGGGGGCCATAGGTTCCCACCACCGGCGAAGTATAGGCCCCTTACCCACCAGACAAGCTTTGCGCACCGAGAGTCTCTCCCATCTGCCCTTAGGGTGGAGCGGTCCCAGCTGATCGAACACCACTAACAGCCCTGTCCAGCAAATACGCTGCCCCAAAAGACCGGTAAGAAACCCCCCGATTTGCTGCCAATAGCGACGGATATATGGACAGCCCCACCACATATGACCCAGGTCCGCTAGAGAACAAGAACATTTGGGACATCCTCCGTCTAAGGTAATACGGCTTCTGAGTGCCCTTCGCGGGGAAAAGTAAGCCCGATGAATACATTTAAACTGTATTTCACGCCACCGGGTCCCCTCCACCAAGTGCGCAATCTGACCCAATGCCACCCGAACAGTGCCTGGGGGTATTTCCCGCCCTAGTTCCCTCGCTCAGAGGCCTTCTAGCACAGTGAAATCGGGAGGAGACTCAAGCCGATCTAATCGTCTCTTGAAGTTGGCTATAGTCGGTGGGGATTCCGCCCCAGAGCTAAAAATTCTAAAATCCGCGCCGAATGTTCCAGGTGAAGCTCACGTTGCGGCAAGGAACCGACATTATGAGAAACCTGCAGATAGGCAAAGGTGGACACACCAGGGCTTAAATCATATTCCTTACAAAGTGCTCCTAATGCCTTACAGCAACCGTCTGAGGTTAGCAAATGTCCTAAGCGCCGTATGCCCAGCCTCCCCCATTGCCGATAAGGAGCCAAGTCGGAACCCGGCAGAAAACAAACATTGCCCTGTATGGGCAACCAACTCGAGACCGTAGGGTCACTACCCCAGTACTTATTCAACTGTTGCCACGTTCGTCTGGTTGCCTTGATCAGAACACTGCTCGTCATATGGGTTGGCAGGGCCGCCTGAGGCAAATGCAGAACCGCCTCCAACGAATGCGGGGCAATGAAGGCTTCTTCTAACCCACGAGGGGTGTAAACCTCGGTATCCCCCAGCCAGTCACCCAGGTGCCGTGCCTGACATGCCAGCGCATATTTCCAGAGATCCGGGACCCCCACCCCCCTGATCTCCATCCCCCTCTCATTCTAATCAACGGAATACGGGCTTTAGACCCCCTCCAAAGAAACCCCCGAATCTCCTTCTCCATGCGCAACAAGTCGCGCCTCAAGAACCAAACTGGAAGGGTTTGCAGCCAGTAAAGTACTCGTGGGAAAATCACCATCCCCAAGGCGGCCACTCTACCCAATAGGGACAGGGGAAGGGGCGCTCAGGCCTGCAACTGCACTCGGAGCTTAGAAAAGATAGTTCAAAGTTCATAGGATATAGCATCGTCGGCTTCTTAGACAACAAAATGCCCAAGTACACAAAAGAGTCTTCGGCCCAGCGAAGGGGGAAAGGCCCCGGCCAGCTCTCCTGTAGGGTACCCCCCACATCTAAGGCCTCCGATTTATTCATATTGATACGCAACCCCGCAAATGTACCATAAAGTGAGATCTCCTCAAGTAATTGAGGCAGAGACTGCTGGGGGGACGTAAGATGAACAAGTATATCATCTGCAAAAGCAGCCACCTTAAAGCCGTGTAACCCAATTCTCACGCCCCGTATGTTCGGAGAGTCCTCTATCCTCCATATCAATGGATCTAGGGTCAACACAAAAAGCAGGGGGGATAGCGGACAACCTTGACGGGTGCCCCGCTCCAGACTAAATTTATCCGAAACCACCCCGTTACAGAGAACTCCAGCCGTAGGGGCCACGTAGAGCAATGCCACCATCTTACAGAAGGGGTCCCCCAACCCGTAGCAAGGTAAAAGATATTGCACGTAATCCCAATGCACCTGGTCGAATGCCTTTTCGGCATCAAAGCTGATTACCAAGGATTGGAGATCCCGCTCGCGCACCCATTCAAGGGAGGCCAGAATTTTCCGCAAGTTCCGCACTGCATACCTCCCTTTAACAAACCCAACCTGTGAGTCATGCACCAGATCTCCTAGTACTGAAGCAAGCCGATCCGCCAAAACCTTGGCCAAGATCTTTGAGTCGAAATTTAATAAGGAGATAGGTCGATACGAAGCCGCCTGGGTGGGGTCCTTCCCCGGTTTCCGAAATACGGTAATATGCGCATAATTGGCACCCCAGCTAAACTGCCCTTGGGCCACCCGGCGATGATATAGGGCCACTAAAGAGGGGGGCACTAGGTCTCCTAAGAGTTTATAAAACTCTGCCCCAAACCCATCAGGGCCTGGCGCCTTGCAACAACTGGCCTTCTGAATAACTCTACAAACTTCATCCACCATCACTGGAGTATCCAAGAATGCCCGCTGGTCTGCCGTCACCTGTGGCAGCTGTACCATTCGCAAGAAGTTCCGCATGTCAGTAGGGGCCCCCTCTCTCCACGCGTAGAGCTGTTGGAAAAAGGAGCGAAACAACCCAGCTATAGCTGCACTATCTTTATGTAAATGCCCCTGATCGTCGCGGAGCGCCGCTATTGAACGAGACCCCTGCTTACCCCGCAAACAGCGTGCCAAAAGTCACCCAGGCTTGTCCCCAAAGCAGTAAAGTTGGTATCGATAGTATAAATGTGATTTCTTTGCCCTCTGATGAAGTAATTCATTCAGAGTCGTTTGCAGCTCCCACAGTCTTTGGTTATTACTTGCTGTTGGGTCTCCCGCACACCGCCGTCGAGCTCGCACGACCTGCTTTTCTAACTGAACAATCTGCAGTGCCAGCAGTTTACGCTTCCACGCCACATACGCGATAATATCACCCTGCAGTACTACTTTGGCTGTTTCCCAAAATAACTCCGGATCCTCTGTATGCTGCGCATTATGTCCCAAAAATTCCTGCCAATATTGTCTAACACAGGTGCGAAATTCAGCATCATGGTATAACCCTAGGGGAAACCGCCATAGCCTAGGTGGCGCCGCTAAGTCCCCCCAACCAAGATCAACCCACACCGGGGCATGATCCGATATCGCACTAGGACCTATCTGTGCATCTCCAATCGATACAAAGAGCCTTTCCGAAACCAGCACGTAGTCTAGTCGAGCACTAGTCCCATGGGCTCGCGATTGATGGGTAAAATCTTTCTCTGACGGATGTAAAAGGCGCCAAGGGTCAACAAGTCCCAGGCACGTGCAGAAGCCCCGTAACGCTTTGGTGGTTGGCACTCGCAAGCGCTCTCCCCCCCTACCCATCGTATTCATCTCTATATCCAGCACCCCGTTCAAATCCCCAGCTAGTATCAATGGGACATCGGGCAATTGCTCCACTCTGGAGGCCAGTCGGGCATACAGTGCTCGATCCAGAACGTTAGGACTATAGAGGTTACCCAACAAGATCGGCTTACCCTCCAGGCTACCATACAGCAAAATGTACCGGCCTTCTGGATCGGCATATTCCTGCTCCATCTCAAAGCGAACCTGTCTGTGAATCAAAATGACCACTCCACCCTTTTTTCCCTTAGCAGGAGCACCCCAACTCTGCCCCACCCAGGTCTTTTGTAATTTAGCATGCTCTTCAGCCGTCTGGTGGGTTTCCTGTAACATAGCAATGTCACAGTTTAACCGGGCTAGGGCTTGTAATACTTTATACCTTTTGATCGGGTTACCCACCCCACATACATTCCAAGAGATAACCTTCAGAGGGGACAGTGGTTGATCAACGGTATGCTAAAAGTTCTGCCATAAGAGTGTGGCGGGACCCCCCCAGCCTGAGGCCCCCCCCAAGCAATAAAGTGCTCCTAGAGTGTATACAGTTCAGCTGCAGATACATGCGCTGTGCTCCCCGCTTTCCCCACACCCCTTCAACCCTCCCACTCATCCCATCCCCCTACCCCGCACCCCCCACCCCATTCCCTCCCCCTCCCCCTCACCAACCCGTCTAACACTCTCCACCTCCCACCTCCATTCCTCTCCCATCTAAGATCACCTATGATGCGCATAGGGCCCCCCTCCCCCCTCCCAGATACTGCACCTTAAATAAAAAAAGACCCCTAATAGCCATTCCTTGCCTACGCCCACCATAATACAAGACCTGGAACAAACTACCTGCCCCACCCCCTCAGGGTCACCGCATTAAATCCCACAACATCTGATTAAACCATAAGAACCAACCCCACATAAAAGAACTTTACAATCGCACATATTCACACCCCACCCCTCCCCCCAGGATAACATTATAGAACGAGGACCCAATTTAATAACCAATCATGCACTAACCCAAACATCAACAGTCCCCACAGCAGGCAGTAGGCCAACCGCTGTCCGCAGTGTTCAGTAGAGATGAGTAGACCCGGTCCCGATTACAGTCCCACCGGGGTCTCCGGGGCGGACAGGCGGCGCACTTCCACAGTACTATAGCCCCAGTCCCGGGGCCCCACAGGGCAGGGCAGTAAGACCAGCGTCTTCTGCCAGCCGAAGTCGCTACCCCCGATCCAAGCACACGCCTTAAGGTACCAGGGAAGGACTGCTCATTCTTTTTATATGCAGTGTCCCGGCCTGGGCCGACTGGTGCCAAATCCAAAGCCTCATGGCCCCCACGGCAGTCTCTCAAGGGGGGGGGCCTCGTAGCCGGGCAGTGATCTTCTATTGCCAGACCTCCACTGGAACGGGGAGCATCAAAACCAGCCCCCTCCGCCTCCCTCAAACAGGGAGGACTGCCAGGCAAAGCACTACATGTCCCCGCAAACAGTCATCACTCTCCAAGGTTCGATGTCGCGGGCTGTCAGACGGCTGCCTGGGTGAGAATCTTCACAGTCTTGGCAAGTGCATATATCTATATGATTTGCAAGGGATTGTGGGCAATGCAGTTCATTCACACCAGACACAGCTGCTCACAATAATTAGTTGTGCTTTTGGGTAAAGCCAATAAGATATTTATTTATGGGGTTATTTCTCCCAACACAGATAGGCTTGGTAGCACATAAATCAGGTTACTTGCTTTCAGTGTTAAACTTGGAAAAACAAAATCAGGAAAACAACATTTTAACTTATCAGGCAATCAAAGCAAAAGAAATAAGACCTGGTTGATAACAAACTGGTCTTTTCTGTAGGCTTAGCTAATATTTTCTTAGCATGTATCAAACAACAAACCAAAAGCTACAAAGAAAGAAAAAAAACTGTTCTTTTCAGGTTAACTTCTTATATCTTCCCACATAGATTCAGAAGTGATTCTCTCCTAGCTCACAAGCAATTAGGTAAGGCTCAATTGCTAGCAGTTATCCAGCTGAAACCCCTTAGCTGGCTTGCTTTCTACTGCGTGGCTAAAAAAACCCTACTCAGGAGCTTTTCTGAGTATATTAAAGAACAAGTTTGTATTTTTTTGTGATGGTTGCTGTACTTTATAACAGAAAATCACCAAAGGAGTTTAGACAGAGAGCAGTCCATGTAAACAGATTCATCTGCTATCACCCCCTCTTCTTCAACAAGCATGGGTTCAATATCATGGATTGGCACAGATGAATCTCCCAATGGAGCACTTTCAGGAGAATACTTGTTTCCCTGCTGTCTTTCAAGGTTATAGCTAGGGCATAGATCAGTGTTCATACCTGAGCTTCCATTGCTGTTAGAGTTCCTCTCTATATAGCCTGGCCAGTATGTAGTCCAGTTCTTATGTCCAGCCTTCCAATTCAGATCCCTGGACACTGGATCTCTCTTCACATACCTTCTGGCACGGGTCTTAGGGACCCTTCCACGTGCAGCCGTCTCTCTCACAGGTACCGTCTGGAGATTCCTAGCTCTGCAGCACCATTCCTCTGGCTTTCCCCAGTCCAATGGTGTATGCTGGCCCTTGGAATGCCTCCCAGTATACGTACTGCTCTGGACTCTTCTAGACCTCTCAAAGGCTTTTCTCCTCTTTCTTCCAAAGGGTTTCTTTCCCTCTCTGTCCGTCCGGTTTGGCTTCTGCTTCTGATGATCCTCCTGATGATGAAGATGATCAAGCTCAAGCTGCTTCTCTGTAGAATAAACTCTACCTTTATTCTGCTTGGATGAGAGCTCCTCCCTAACCCAGCGCAGCTGTGCTGAATCAGGCCCTGCCCTTTGAGATGAGTGCTTAGGGATTACCTCATAGCCCTCCTGATTGAACACACGTTTCCCCACTTCAGCTCCTCTAATGGCTGCTGGAAACCTGGTGCATTCTGGGACTGGTAGTCTTTTATGGGAAAATTCTGTTTTCTTATTCCTACCAGAACTGACAGGTTGCTTGTTCAGAGTCACTTCACCTTTTCTATAGCTCCTTCCTGAGCTATGATAAGCTTCCTTATCACATACCCCCCTGCTTAAGTTATTACAGACTGGATTAACTGGTGAAACTTCTTCTCTACAGTCCGTAATACGGGAAAGGGCATCCGCATTCTTGTGTAACTTCCCAGCACGATGTTCAACTTGAAAATCAAATGCCTGTAAGGCCATGTACCAGCGTGTCAACCTGGCATTGTGGTTCTTCATTTGCTGCAACCACTTAAGTGGGGCATGGTCTGTGACCAACTGGAACTTTCTCCCTGTAAGGTAAAACCTTAACGCCTCCACTGACCACTTTATAGCTAAACATTCTTTTTCTATTGTGGAATACTTTTGTTCAGCCGGTGACAACTTCCTACTCAGGTACATCACAGGATGCTCCTTCCCTTCATGACACTGGGATAGAACCGCTCCTAGCCCTACGTCCGATGCATCTGTTTGAACCAGAAAGGGTTTCTTGAAGTCCACCCCTTTCAGTACCGGTCCTGTACACAATTTTTCTTTTAGGACTGAAAAAGCTTTTTCAGCTTCAGGTGTCCACTTTAGCTGGTTTGGACAATTCTTCCGCAGCATATCCGTGAAAATTGCACTTTTCTCTGCAAATTGCGGTATAAATCTGCGGTAGTATCCAATAAGTCCCAAGAAACTTCTTAGTTGTTTCTTTGTTGTTGGAGGAGGAAAATTCCTGATGCTATCTACTTTACTCATTAGAGGTTTAATTTTTCCTCTTCCCACTAGGTGGCCCAGGTATTTTACCTCCCTATTTGCAAAGGCACACTTCTTCGGGTTTAAAGTGATTCCCGCTTGCTTCATGGAGCACAAGACTGCCCTGATCCTCTTCAGATGCTCCGCCCAGGTGTTACTATGGATTATGACATCATCCATATATGCAAAAGCATAATTTTGGTGGGGTCGAAGTACCTGATCCACTAACCTTTGGCAGGTAGCCGCTGCTCCATGCAGTCCGAAAGGCATCCTCTTGAACTGGAAAAGGCCAACGGGGGTGCTGAACGCAGTCTTCGGCTTCGACTCCCTGGTGAGAGGGATTTGCCAATATCCTTTTGTCATATCAAGGGTGGTTAAGTATTGAGCCTGTCCCAACTGGTCCAACAGCTCTTCGATTCTTTGCATTGGATATGCATCAAAAACTGATATGGCGTTTACCTGCCGGAAGTCAATACAAAATCTTAAAGATCCATCAGGCTTCGGCACCAGGACTATGGGGCTATTTATTTATTTTATTTATTTATTTATTTATTTCAACTTCTTATATACCGCACTCTTTGACATCAGCGCGGTTTACAAATAACAGAAAGGAACCAGAACAACAGGCTGTTTGTTATTACATATAACAGGAGTATCAACTTGGATAACATGGGAGAACTATTTACATGGAGTATATAATCTATTAGCTAGATAGCATGCTCGAACTATTTACATAAAATTAGCAGTGATGCTTGGAACAAGAGGGATATTGTGGATTATACTAGGGTGAGGCTGTTATGTTACGGTTCATGTAGGGTAGTATTTGATGAAAAGGTGCAGTTTAAGGGCCTTTCTGAACTGGGTTAGGTCGGTTATGGCGCGGAGATCAGGTGGGAGAGCATTCCAGTATTTTGGTGCGCTAAACATGAAAGCTCTGTTTGATGTTGATAGGCTGCACGTTGTTATAGCCTTTGGGGTTGTTATTCCAGGGTTGTTATTCGAGGGTTGTTATTCCAGGGACTCTTTGACTCCTCTATTACTCCCATGTCCAACATCTCCTGGACTTGTGCCACTACTTCCTGTCTCTTGGCTTCAGGCAAGCGGTATGGCCTTTGACGAACTAATTTCCCAGGTGGAGTTATTATTTCATGGGCAACCAAATGTGTCTCCCCAGGTATGGGTGTCAACACATCTGGGAATTCTTTAAGCAATTTCCTAATTTCTTCCTGTTGTACCACTGTCAGGTCCTCCCCTATTTGGGGCTCAGATACCTGGGGTCCCAAATCTTCCTCTTCATTCACCTCTCTCTCTCGGGCACAGGTGGCAGCTAGGCTTTTAACCCCTTTGACGTCAGTAGAACCAAAGCCTTTGGTTCCACGCTCAGAATTTTCCAGGGATGTGACCTCCTCCACAGGTGGAAAACCCAGCCTCTCACAGATCAATTGGGCAATTCTGTCTCCTGTCTTCACGTGATAATCATTCTGTCCAAAGTTAAATAACAGAACTTTAATATTGCCCCTGTAATCGGGATCAATTACTCCCGCACCCACATCGATGAAATATTTAAGGGCTAATCCGGACCTTGGGGCTACTCTCCCATAGCATCCAATAGGTATTTCCACTTGGAGACTGGTGTCAACCAAGGCTCTCCCTTGGCTAGGTACAGTCACATTTTCTATGCTGCACAGGTCAAACCCAGCAGCTTGAGGGGTTGCCCGCTTAGGAGCTTGGGCCTTCTCTGTGACCCTATGGTACTTTAGGACGAATGTCTGCTTTGGAGTAGCTTGGTCTTCTGGACGCTTAACCATCTTTTTAGCTGGGGTCTGAGGACTTCCAAATAAAGGCCCGGGAGCTATTACCATTAAACCTTCTCCCTCCTTCTTTCCTAGTCCTTCCACTAGACCCTGCTTAAATCTTGGCCAGTCTCTTCCTAGAACCAAATCAAAGGGTAGCCTAGGCACCACTGCTAACAGGACTTCCTCTTGTTCCCCCAGGCACTTAACCTTTAGCCTATAGGTGGGATATGATGTTGCAGCACCATGAATGCATCTGATGTGAACTTGGCTTTCAGGGGTTCTAGGCACAAATCCTTCTTGGGCCTCTATCCTCTTCCAAAGCCTTTTTGACATCATACTCTGGTCTGCCCCAGAGTCTAACAAAGCATTTGTGGTAATTCCTTGCACATCAACCATCAAAAGAAATCCTTCTTTGGGCTGTTTTAAATCCACCCCCATTAAGCTAGTGTGTGTCTGGCATCTCTTTTCTAAATGTCCCCATTTTCCACACTTGAAACATTTCTTTCTATTCCACTGTGTCATCTGGTTTGATACAGTACATTCATTTTCAGAAACATTTTTAATTAATTTCTTTTCTGATACAGCACATCTTGCCTCAGCACCAATCTTCAGAGGGCCACCCATTCTATGGCAAGCCTGCGTGGCTTCCAAGAATCTCTCTGCTAGCATGGTTGCCTCTCCAAGATTTTGGCAATTTTGCTGTATAAGGAAAGTGTGCAAATCTTTAGGGACCGCAGACATAAATTGTTCAAGCATTATAATGTCTAATAACATTTCTACCGTCTTTTGCTCAGGCTCCAACCATTTTACAGCTAAACCTCTGATTCTCTGACTCAGAGCCCTGGGTGTTTCACCCACTCTCAATGTAGTAGCTCTAAACATTCGCCTATACTCTGAAATAGACAACCCTAGGCGATCTCTAATAGCAGCCTTTACATCCTTATAATTCAAAGCCTGGGCTGCTGGCATTGCTCTATAAGCTGCAAGCGCCTCTCCAGTTAATGAGGCTGCCAGCCTTACTGCCCACTGGGTCTCTGGCCATGCTAATGCTTGTGCCACTCTTTCAAAAGACTCTAGAAAATCATCAACATTATCATCTGGAGTTAGCTTCCCAAAACTAAATGCCCCAATTCCTTGACTGAGTCCAACACTGTCCACATGTGGTGTACCAGTATTTACTGCTGGTCTTGCATCTGTTCCACTTTGGTTCTGCAGCTTAACTAGGGCTTGCACCAGATCAAGCACTGGCCTCTGCTGGATCTTTAAGATTTTGTATTGATTCAGGCAGCCGTCTGACAAATGGCGTAGTTGGCAGGATTGCTTTTGCACAAAAAGGATTTACTTGCTGAGGATTACAACTAAAGTTCAAGTTTAAAGCTGGAAAAAAAGATTTTCCCTCAACTGCACTTTGGAGGAGAAGTGGATGTTCCTGGAAGCTGTCCCAGGAGGAAAAGACCCTGTGCAGAGCTGGATTCATCACTGGCATAAGGTAACAAGTACCTGGGCATGTCTAGTGGTGGATGGGAGTAAGGCACAGGGGTAATTGAAAAAAAAAGTAGAAAAAAACCCCACCTGTTTGGAAGGTGGTGCACTTTGTTTTTTTTCTTTGTTTTTTGCAGGGATCAAGATGGATCCAAGGGAACTAGCTGATTGGATGGCAGCCCAGTTTAGCAGGCAACAGGAGCTAGCACAGCAGGCTCAGGACACTGCTATGAAAACTGAAGCGGATATTGGCCTCTATCAAGCGTTGGCATAGCGGGGCGTAGGCTTTACGGCGCAAGCTTAATGCCGCCAAGTAATCCTGTGTGATACGAATCTTCGCTGCTTCCCACTCCACCACACCTTTGTGCTTCGTCGCTCGTAAAATAGTGTCCTTTTGTGTATAACACAAGAAGCGGGCCAGGACCACTCTCGGCCGACGGTCCCCTGTTTGCTGTTTGGGTCCCACTCGGTGAGCTCTTTCCACTACAATGGGCCCGGTCAGATTAGCCCTGTCCTGCAGAAAGGCAGACAGATTTTCGACATACTGCCGCAGGTCTTTATCCAACACAGCTTCGGGGATGCCCAGGAAACGTAAGTTATTGCAGCGGGAGCGATTTTTTTTTTAAACTTTTATTTAAAGTTTTCATATAAATCAACAAATAAAAAATAATGCACAGCACACAAAAAAGAAAACCACTGTCACAACTTAACCACATCCCAACATCACAACTCTCCCCAATTTTATAGCATGGGCCTTGGATGCCTGCTGCACTGCTAGTAGCTCCCATCGCAGCCGCTCCACATCATCTTCTGCTCGGGAAATACGGGTCTCCGCTTCTTGCACCCTAGTCCCCAATGAGCTCAGGGAACTCTGAAGTGTCTCCATCTTGGCATGTAACGCATCAAATTGTAGGGATAGTGCATTGGTAACCACGGCAGAAATCTCCTCCGTCATCGTTAAGGAGGCCGCGGTGATTTGCTTCAGGGGAGAGTCCGCCATTTTCTGGGTACTTGTAGTGCGGTCTTTATCGCGTCTCCCCGCCTTCACCGCAGTCGCCATTCTGTGATTCCAGGAACGGTAGGCAACTCGTGCGTATGGGTAGTGCGGTAAACCCCCTGCTAGCCCAAATTCGGCGAAAAAACACAGCACTTTAACAGCCTTCAGGGGAGAAGGGCCCAGAGCTCGAGCAACTCACGTCCTCTCAAGCTCACCGCATCACGTGACCGGTCAGCTGTCTCTTATTGCTACATGCCAGTGGGGTGCGAATGACAGGTGTGAGCATCTACATGTGTGTCTGTGTGCATGACAATGGTCCCATACATGGCACCGTACCCATGGCAAGGGCGGGGGATGGGCAGCACATGATGAAGCACCACAGACAAATACCTTCACACACAGGACAGGGACAGCATGGAGCAGTAGTGGTGGGACGTGCAAGGGTACGGCCAGCAGTGGCAAGTGGTATGAAACAAGGTGGACAGTGCAATGCACATGGACGTGGGGATGGTGGACACAGGGGCAAGCAGGGCAGTGGGCTGGGGGGGTTTCAGAGACCAGGACCATGGGGTAGACGGCAGACAAGGGGCTCGGGGGGTGGGGCATGACCCGCAAAAGTGTGGATGGCCACGCGTGTACGGGTAGGGGGCGGGGATGTACCTGGGTCTTGGGGTGGGGCGTGTTACAGGGCCGACGTGCCCTGTGGATAACTATGGGGATCCACAGTATACCCAGCAAACACCTGTGGACCGCTGCAGGCCCCATGGGATGGGGGTGATGTGGCCAGGCCATGCAGCATGTGTCTGACTACATACAGCAGTAGTGTCTATGCGTACCAGGGGATGTCCCGCAAGGGGGGGCACCTCCACGGCATACATCACACTGGAAAGGGCAGGATACAGGACACCAGCAGTGTGCTACCAGTGTGATACCAGAGGTGGACGTGTGGACGGGACAGACAGCGTGGATATGTCTATGGACGTACAGGGTATGATGTCCAACCGATGAGATATGGATGACACTTCACGGAGACGTGTCCGGCGCCATCCCAGCATGCCCTGAGCAGGTACCAGTGGGGACAGGTGGCGGGGGGGGGAGAGGGACTGGGGGGGCCTACAGATGCTGGCGGGGCAGGGGCATCAGGGGTGTTGGGGTCTGGCAGGTGGGTGGTGGTGGCATGGCTGCTGCCGCGACCCATGGCAACCCCAGCTGGGGGGAACACAGACTGGCCAAGGTGGTGGCATGGAGTCGGTCCTCGGGGCGGCCACAGGTAGGGCAGGGTGTACATGGGGCTCACACAATACACACAGGACATGTGATCTCAGGCAGTGCCACATGTGCAGCTATTTATTTCCCCCGCGCTTGGCCGCGCCTTGAGCGGCCCCTCCCACTCCATGGTGCATGTGCCACAACTGGCGCTGCTGCTGCTGCTACTGGTGGCAGGCCTTGTTTTTCTGTGGGGGTCCCCCGGCCAGCTGCCAAAAGCTCAGTGCTGGCAGCTATGGCCCGCGCTGTTGTGGCCAGGCCCTGTATCTCTGCAAAGATCCCCTCCACTGCGTGGCACATGTGGCATGCCTCATGCCACTGACATCATGTCGACGAGTCTTCACCTGACTCTGCTGAGGAAGAAGATCCTTCGAGCTGAACTTGGCTTGTAGTTGCCTCGGCTTCGGCAACATGTTTTTGTCTGCGCCTTTTCAGTTCTTCTTCTCGCTGTTGCGATCTTGCTTCCGTGTTGGCCAGTTTCTTGTCCATCGCGCACATTGAGCCGCGGCGCCCTGGTTCTCGTTGCGCTATTAAGAGTTCTTTGTCTTCTTGAATATGAATTAAAGACATTGCATTGGCATGCGCCACATCAAATAGGTTTTTCTTTGCAACCTGGAATTCTTTTTCATTTGCCTCTTGTTTCCCTCCTCTCCCTTTGTTTTTCTTCAAAGGTTTCCACTGATTGAACAATTTCTTTACTTTTTCTTGAATTTTGTCATTTCTTTGAACAGGAAGCCTGGCCTTTTCCCAGTAAGCTTCTACTTCACTTGTTACCATAGATGCACTTTCACTAACGCCCTTGTTTAACGTCATATGGTGATGTAAAAATACACTTAACACTTGCTCCTTGCTGGGGAGCTTGGCCCCCAGAATTGTGGTGGACATTTCTTCAATGAGATAAAAACCACGTTTTTTCGCCATCTGAAAAGAATAAAGATACAAAGATAATAGTAAAATGTCTTTGCCACCTCTCAGAGACAAGATTAGTTCAAATATGACGCAATCAAATGTAATCAGCGTGGAACTGAGTGGATGATACAAGATGATGCAACATTTCGTCATCTGCTCCCAGGGGGAAATCTCAAGACTTGTTGAGCCACCCCTAAATATTATTTGATTGGCTTCAAACTTTGTACACAGTGTTTTCTACCTAAATGGAACCAGAATCAGGCCAGGGAGCAAAGGAATTCAGGAATGCATTTTTATGGACCACCCTAATGTACATGTTATTGTGCGTGTTTACTGGACAGATGTGGCAATGTACATTGATTTGCTGGCTTATCTTTGCATGTGTGCACAGTCCTCTCTCTGACATGAGATTGCTCTACTCACATTGCACCAGTACCTTTGCACTGTGGCGGTGGGTGTGTCCATTTCCAGGCTTCATTTGTGCAGTCCCTGTACATTGCCATATTATGACTGCTCCTGTTTCCACGGCACCCATTGCGGTGTAACTTCCACATAATGCTACCTCTGTATGCTAGTGGGATCCCATCTTATTTGCTTTTTGTCCACATGTGACTCTTGTCCTGATACTGTGTCCTCATGTTGCATTGTGCCACTGTTTTTGATGCCATGTGTGCATTAAAGGTGTTTATTTACAGGACTACCTGACGTCTGGCCTTTCTCAGCACACCCCATGCTGTTCTAGGGACATCTACACTGCTGTATGACCCACTGATAGACACACATCAGGTCTACACATCTGAGGGGTGGTGCTGGGCCATTGGGACATGACATCATTGGCATGTTTGTGCATTTGCCTGTGCACTGTGTATGCACTTCACTATGTGGCAGCATCACATTGCATCTCTGTATCTTCCCTTCATACCTTCTTGCCTTGTGTGTGTGTTGTCAGCCTGGTCTGCCTGCCTGATACATGGCACCTGTCAGCTGTGTGTTCTGGTGCTGTGGCCGTGATGGTGCAGACATGTACTTCTACCACTACCGAACATTTGTATAGTGCTACATGGTGAATGTGAGGCAGTGCAGACAGGTGGGAGACATGTTCTCTGCATCAGTGATTGCTATCTAGTCAGCACGGACACAGATGGGGTGGGAGGGATACTGCTGGGGACAGTGGGGGGGGGGGGTGTCAGGGGGATCATGCTTCTATGGCTGCAGCAAGGATATGTGGTTTCATCCTGGATCTGTGGGGGTTTGGAGACAGTGCCTGCTGTACGGACAGCGGAGATTTTCTCATGGCGTACGTGGCATCACGGAGAAAGGGGCGGAGTGCAGGGTTGCCAGTAGAGGTGTACTGCACAGGTGGTGGGTGTCTGCTTGGGGCCGATGTTTTCAGGGGGGTTTGTATGGGGAGATGGGAGACAAGGGGTGGTGGGTAACCACAGAGTCTCTGCATCTTGAGCTCAGCAGGGGAGGTTTGCCATGAGTATGATAGAGGTTAGGGGGCTTTGACGTGACCGGAAAAGGGGAGTGGTGTGGCCATGACTGGCCTGGTGCACGGTTGGATGCACAGCAATTTATTGCACAGAGCGACGGGGAATGAGGTGTGTCCAGGTGAGACCTGCAGGGGGTAGACTACTGAGGTACTGATGGGATGCGATTGGGCAGTGCATGGGCATATTGGTGGTGTGTTCAGGGTGGATGGGGTGGGTATCACTGCTGTTGTGGAGGAAGGGGGGCAGGTGTTAGCTATCAGATGGCTGTGTGTCGTGGACGGGGGTGAAGGGTCAGGGATGGGTCCAGATTGCGGCCTGGGGACACTGGGGGAGGTACAGAGTTATCCACAGACAACAACAACAAGGGGGGGGGGGGCAGGGAGGTGTTACGATGATGGATGGGAGGTACGGTTGTCGCCATGTTCACTTTCAGGCCATGGTGAGACATCCAGGCAGCGATGTCGTCACGACAGGCATGGATCAGGGTTTGGTTAGCCGGGGAGGGTTCAGGTGTGCATAGGTGGCTCAGTGAGCCATCAGTATCTAGCTGGTACAGCCAGCCATGGGTGCTGATGGGCACACCAGGGGACTGTGTATGGAGGGGGTATCCACGCCATATCCTTGGGGTACACCATCCTGGTGCGGGGTTGTGGGGGAGGGGGTAGGTGTACAGGTATTGTTACTGTGTACCGTGTTTGGGTATAGTTACATCACAATGTTTAATCTCACTACTTTGAATACTACCACACCTACTGTACCTGCACAGTGGGGGCCATGGCCTGTTGATTAGGACACGGTACCTCAGACCAGAGGGCCATGGGTTTATATCCCACCTGGGGACAGCAACATTGGGACTGGGGTTTCTTGTCTTATTGCCATTCCTTGTGGCCTTGGGCACGCCACGTGGCTCTCCATTGGCCACTGCTTCATTTGATGGGTAAGGCGGGATAGACAACTGGTTACTTACAGAGATAACTCAGTACTTTTGTCTGTCACTGCCCCTTGTACACAGCGCTCCACAGACATGTCATGCAGACACCCTACTCACCACAGCTTACATTGTAGTTACGATAAGTGAGAGAATGTGGGAGCAGGGGTAGGGGAGGCAACGGTGGAGGGGGATCAGGGTAGTTAGAGTCCACAGGCAGCAGCAGGTAGGTGAGCTCTCAGCATGGATTGGATGTGTGTTTGTGAGGGTGCCTGGCACACAGACCCCGTGAGTTTATTCCAGGCATATGGTGCATCAGGGTGAGGGACGTGATGTCTGCTGTGATCCAGTGTGTGCCTTTTGAGGTAACTTGTTTGCATTGTGCTTGTGGGGGTTCTTTGGAATAGTGGTCACAGACACCTGTTTTTAGTCCATAGGTTGCCAGTTTGATTCCCATATGTTCTGTTCCTTTTCTTTTCCTGTGTTCTGCTAGCCTGCCCATGCGATGGCTGCAGCCTCATCACCTCTCCACACACCCTTCCATCTCTGTGCTGTGCGCCACAGTGTGCCCTATCTGCAGCCTATCTGTCGCATATTGTGTGTTACATATGGCTATATCTTTGTAGTGTCCATGTGACCAGTCAGCTTGGTGGATTGGTACTGCTGTTGTTGGCTGGTCTGTGCCACATCACTGTGCAGGTTGGATTCTCACATGCTCCTTTTTCATTCCATTGCCCTGGTTCATGGGCCGTCCACTTAGCTGTCCCTTCAGCCAGCCCCTGACACCCTTCGTGTATCGCTCCCATGCTCTTTTGCATGCTGTTTACCATGCATTACATCTCATGGTGTGTGTGCATGTGGTTCTATGTGGTTCCTGTCCCACTTACAGACTGTGATATGAGCTATGGACGCCTGTTGTGCATGTGCGTTGCATCATGGTGACTGTTTGGGTTGGCCTCTCCTGGCACACAGCAGGCATTTTGTGTGGTGCCCTGCAGTGTTCTTTTATGCAGCCATTACTGTGGAACTCACAGTGGCGGTGTGGCCTATTGGTTTAGGCAGTGCTTTTCAGCCTAGTGGTCATGGGTTTGCTCCCTCTTTGTTCTCCTTCTTTTATGCCTTTCCTACACCGGTACCTGTCATTCCTGTGACAGTCATATCTCTGCTGATCTGTGCTGCCAGCACATATTTCCCTCATCACAGTTGCCAACCATCCTTCTGTCCATCTATCTGCGTCTGTTAGCTGTGTGGCACCCGGCGTTCATGTGCAGGCTGCTACCCCATGTCCTGCTTTTCAGGTGCCTTAACCTATGGTGCCTTATGGGGCACCTTGCCGGCACCTTATATGGGGCCTTCAGGGGTTGCTGCATGGCGCCTTAGGTTGGGCACCTTGTAAGGCGCATGACAACATGCCTTGTGCTGTGCCCTATATGGTGCCTTGCGATGCGCGTTACCTGGCACTGATTGTCATACGATGCACCGCCCATGCCTTTATATGGGCATCTGTACCTTTACCGCGGAACCTAACGTGAATGACATTACCGCAGTTTAGTAAACATATCCCTTAGTGCCCTTTTACCCCTCTATCATCTAATGGTCCAACTGACTCTCACAGGATTTTTGCTACGAATGTACTTGAAAAAGTCTTTATTACGTGTTTTTGCTTCCATAGCAAGCTTCTTCTCAAATTCTGTCTTTGCCTGCCTTATCAGTGCCTTGCATTTAACTTGCCAGTGCTTGTGCTGTTTCCAGTTTTCGTCATTTGGCTCTTTTTTCCATTTCCTAAAAAATGCTTTTTTGGCAACAACAGCCTCTCTGACCTCACCTTTAAACCATGCTGGCAGTTTTTTGGACTTCTTTCCACTTTTCTTAAAGCGTGGATTACAACTGGTCTGGGCTTCCAAGATCATATTTTTAAACAACATCCAAGCTTGATGTAAGTCTTTAACCTTTGCAACTGCTCCTTTTAGTTTTTTCTTAACTATTTTCCTCATTTTATCATAGTCTCCCTTTCGAAAGTTAAAAGGTAGTACTGTGGATTTCCTTACCATCCCTCCTCCATTAATTAAATCAAACGTGATCATGCTATGATCACTATTGCCAAGTGGCCCCAACACCCTTATCTCTTGCACCAGATATGGTGTTCCACTAAGGACTAGGTCCAAAATGGCTTCCCCTCTGGTTGGTTCAGGAACCAGCTGCTCCAAGAAGCAGTCATTTATTTCATCTAGGAACTTTATCTCCCTAGCATGTCCTGCCGTGACACTGACCCAGTCAATACTGGGGTAATTGAAATCACCCATTATTATTACTGTGCTGTAACTTTTGTTAGCTTCCCTGATTTCTTTGAGCATTTCATCATCCATTTGTTCATTCTGGCCAGGCGTTCGATAGTACACCCCACTGCCATCACCTTCCCCTTTTTACATGAAATTTCAATCCATAGAGCTTCTACAGCAAATTTTGTTTCCTGTAAAACTTTAATCCTTTGTCACTCAATACCCTCTCTAACATAGAGTGCAACCCCTCCACCAATTTGATCAGTTCTATCATTGCAATATAGTTTGTACCGAGGTTTCACAGTGTCAATTGGTTGTCCTCCTTCCACTATGTTTCTGAGATACCAATCATATCTAACTTGTCATTTAGTGCTATATATTCTAACTCTCCCACCTTATTTTTTAGACATCTAGCATTTGTATGCAAGCATTTTAGAGACTGTATTTTAGTCATATTAATCTGGCTGTCGGTAGGCAGAGGTAATTTGAAACCTTTAAGCTCTGTCTGCTCCATACTCAAGGGAATTTGGGCTACTTTTGTCTTTATTGGAAACTTTTTGCTGATATGCCCTAACTTCATTCTTTTGGTTATATCCTTCAACGATACATTGTTCCAAACCATGTGCTCTTGGGAGACTGTCGGCTCTCCCCTATTATCTAGTTTAAAAACTGCTCTACCTCCTTTTTAAAGGTTAATGCCAGCAGCCTGGTTCTATCCCGGTTAAGGTAAAGGCCATCTCTTCGGAAGAGCCCCTCCTTTCCCCAGAATGTTCCCCAGTTCCTAACAAATCCCAAACCCTCATCCTTGCACCATCGTCTCATCCACGCATTGAGACTCCGAAGCTCTGCCTGCCTTTTGGGTTCTGCGCGTGGAATGGGAAGCATTTTGGAGAACGCTACCCTGGAAGTTCGGGATTTCAACTTCCTACGTAAAAGCTTAAATTTAGCCTTCAGAACCTCCCTACCACATTTTCCTATGACATTGGTACCGACATGTACCAAGATAGCAGACTCCTCCCTGGCATTATCTAAGACCATTTATTTATATGTTTTTGTATCATCCTTGCAATGTGAATGAGTTATGTTTCTTTTAGATATTGTGCATAGACGTTTGGGGACCTCTCATTAGCAGGATAAAAATCCTTACATCAGAAAAGATAACAATTTCTATTGTTTGGCTAGTAGGATTCTATTTTGTATTTATGTGGTAAGTCCAAGGTCTCTAGCAACAGCAATGCAAAGAGAATCAGTGATGCAATTAAGTTGAGAATATGAGAAGATTAAGAGAATGCTACTTTGTAAAACAATTTATCAATATTGACTTACATGAACTCAAATTTGGTGATACCTGGACATCATAAGGGAGACAATTCCAGCAATGAAGAACTAAAAGAGAAAAACATAGAAACAAGAGAACTGATGAGTACTGGAAAGCGAGAAGAAGAACAGATTGGAGGGATGTGGGGGGCCAATCAATTAGGAAAGGCAGGAAGTTATAAAGCTCTCTAGATATTTAAATGCAAGAATGAGAATGTTAAAGTGATAATGAAGCCAGCCATTTAGTTGGTGTGGAAAGACAAACAAAGCAGAGACGTGGGAATAGCGCTGAGATTGGAAAATGGAGTAGGCCCTGACATTTTGTAGCAATTGGAAGGAAGAAACAGGAACACCAATGTAGCCCTTCTCTCACTATCCTGTTGGAATGATAGAGGGCCAGGTGTGGTGCTGGGCTGAATCTCCATTTGTCTCTCGGCTGCTCTGCCTAGACCTAACTGTGGGATACCTGGTTGGGGAGGGGAGGAACTAACATCCAAGAACCAGGTGCAGAATGTGTAACATTTACCCTTTTACGGCGCTTAACAACTAGCAATAGCCAGTGTGAATCCTGAGTGATGTTCTAGCATAATTTCACTGTAACAGATGCTGCAATAACATTTGGACACTGGGTATGAAGTCTCTGGAGTACAATCCACTTTAGCAAAGAGGACATGAATAAATATCTGAGTGTGTGATCCTGTGACTTTATCTTTTCCCTGAGTTTCAATATCCGTTAATGGTTAGAGATTCTCATGGGTTCTGTGTGGATGGGGGGGGGGGGGGGGGAGTGGAGAGCAAAAAGCAGCTATATCTAAGTAATTTCTGCCAAGTCTATAAGTATTTGAATATCTCTGATTCCATTTCTTTATCTTCAGACATATTTTTGATGTGTTTTTATGTAACTCACCCAGAGCTCTTGGGAGGAGGGGCTGGGCTAAATAATGAAATAAATGAAATTAAATAAAATCCATTGCTTCCTCATCAGAGTACAAATGGTTGACAGCGGAGTAAAAATGGTTGGAAAAATAGAGGGAAGCCAGAGGTCTGCAAGGTCATAAACACCAAGAGAAGAAAGCTTAGAGCGTATAATAGAGTGATCCATAGTATCAAAAACTGCTGATAGATCAGCAAGCATGAAGAATCTAAAAAGTCATTTAGATGAGGTGAGGAGATGGTTGATGAAATATACCAGTGCAAATTCAGTAGAATACACCAGGGTCGCTTTAACCACTAATGGGATCCTAGCAAAACCTTTTAAGGATGGACCCCCTTTTATTTTTCCTACATTAACCCTACTGCCATATAAGGAACAGAGAAACTTTATACTATTATAGGATTTATCTTAAAACAACCCCCATTACATGCCTGAATGATTACACAGAGTTTTGTCAATTCATAGAATCTCTTGCTTTCTCTCTGATCCCAGCATTTCCGCTGCCCCCAATTCCTGTGTCCCATTCTTCCCTTGCTCCCTCCCCCTCAACCAATCCCTGAGTCCCCAAGTCCTGTCCTTTCCTTCCATCTCTCTCAAACCTCTCACCTCTCTACTGGGACGTCTCCTTTCTCTGACTGGCATCTGCAATTTGCTGCTTAACCCTGCCAATAGTGAACTTCCGTCGTTTCCTCCTTCCTGGCCCATCCATTTACAAATGGAGTGCGAAATAAGTATTTAGGAATCTGTCTGATCATCAAACATGTAACTACACAGCTTAACATACCCGAGTTATCTCTCATCCATTTGCCAACTACATGTGAGGTTACACAACTGAACTCTCTCCAGTAATCCAGGCCTGGATCTCTGCCTGCTTATCTGACCTTGCTGTCTGGATGTGTCAAGGTAGTCTGAAACTGAACATGGCCAAAACTAAGTTTCTTATCTTTCCCCCTAAATCCACCTCCCCCCTTCCTCCCTTCTCTATTTCTGTGGATAACACTACACTCCTCCCTGTTTCCTCAGCTCACACCTTGGGGTCATCTTTACTCTCTCTTCCTCTGCACACATCTAACAGCTAAAACCAGTCGCTTCTTTCTCTATAACATTGGTAAAATTTTCACTTCCTTTCTACACACACTATTAAGACCATCATCCACTCACGGGTCACGTCCCATCTTGATTATTGTAACTTGCTCCTCACTGGTCTCCCTCTGAATCATCTTTCTCCCCTTCAATCTGTTCAAAGCTCAGCTGCACGGTTTATCTTTGGCCAGTGCCGCTATGCTCATGTAACCCCTCTTCTCAAGTCACTTCACTGGTTCCCTATCCATTTCCGTATCCAGTTCAAACTTCTCCTACTTACCTACAAGTGCATTCATTTTGCAGCTCCTCACTATCTTTCCTCTCTTATCTCACGCTACACTCTACTCTACACTCACTCTACACTCCTCCTCTGGAACTCCACTCCTCTGGTAGATCCCTTTTATCTGTGCCCTTCTCTGCCACTGTCAACTCCAGACTTCATTCATTCCACCTTGCTGCTCCATATGCCTGGAACAAACTACCACAGTCAGTACATCAGGTTCCTTCTCTGGCCCTATTCAAAATCCATGCTAAAAACCCACCTCTTCGAGACTGCTTTTGGATCCTGATGCCCCCCCACACTTTCTCATTCACTACTTATGTGTATTTTACCAAACTCTAGTCCCCAGTAAGTTGTGATGAATAGGGACTGTTTCTTACATCTTTATGTTCAGCGTTGCACATGCCTTGTAGCGCTATACAAATGATTATTAGTAGTAGTAATATTAGTCTACCAATTCCAGCCAGAAATAGTTGCACTGAGCCCATTACAGTAAGGGGCAAAGTTCTCAAGTTTTGTCTGTCTCACTTTCCATTCCCTGAGGCTTCTTTCCTGTGGATTTAACACAAGTGTTTACTGGACTTCTGAGAAAAAGTGTGGTCAAGACCACGTGCTCTGGTTACAGAGCTGGAATGTTCTGAAGAGAGTGGCAGAAAAAGGACGCGGCATATACTGCACACATTGAAACAGAAGCAAAACAACATATCTAAATTACCGGTAACTTGTTTAAACCTATGGTAGCTGATGCATTTAAAAAAGCTGCCAAAAAGTAATTCCACAAGTCACAAGTAACTAATGATCAAGTTATGAGCAAAAATGAAATACAAAATCACGATAATTTGAGATCACCATGTTTCTTTAAGGTAAGCTGTGCAGAATGACTAGAGTAACCAAACATTTGTACTTACTTGAAGGAGGGAAGCGAGGGTGCTGTTGCTGCATGTGTGACCCAACACTGCAGTGCATGTCAATGCTTGTCACCTGCCAGCCAGCATTCTTGGGCCTGTTGAATGTGTGATGCCTGCAGCTTTGACCACTCTGCAAGCATGCACCACATAACATGTCCTAGGCCACGCATATGTGCACCTGCACACTCCTCTTTGGTTCCCTCTGATGTCTGGCTGGGCAATTGAGATGAAGGGGAAGCATGAACAAGCAGCCACTCGCCAACTGCAATGACTGGTTTGCTTTTTTCGCTGAGCTGACCTAAGCCTCGCGGTGCAAATGACACAGGTCTGGGGAGCAGCAGTTGCTCCAGTGACAAACTTCTGTGGCATGATTGATGAGAAAGGGAAGGAACTAAAGAGACTGACCAGCAAACAAAATGGAGTGGATTGGTAACTTGGGGCTGTTTTACCTATGGCCAGCTGGGCGCTCATTGTGTAGGGGACGAGGGCAACTGCACCTTTTACTCATAGGTAAAAGTGGCTCTGGGATACATAGGATAGAAAGGAGATTGACAGGAGTTGAGAAAAAGCTGTGAAGAATAAAAGACTGAATTTGATAAAATGAAACATACTTACGAACTTTAGAAAGGAATAAAAGTAGAGACATAGGATGATAAGATTCAGATTAAGAAACGTCTTTTTAGGAATAGGATAAAGAGAATGATACTTGTATGGAAGAGAAAAAGACAAGAAGACCATGAAGAGTTAAAATAACAAGAATATAAAGAAAAGATGTTAGGTTAGAGAGAAAAAGGGACAATGGCTACTCTTGGAGGTGAGAATGAACTTCCAGAGATCATCAGAAAAGAGTTTACTGAAGAAAGAAAAGAACATAACAGGATCAAACATAGTAGAAATTTGAGATTGTGGTTGAGTAAAAGGTAGTGGTATATTGACAAGAATTTCATTATTAAACCTCCAATGACAGTGCCTTGAAAGGCATTGGGAGCGTGGATACATAACTGAGGAACCAGTGGGGAAAAAGATAAGCGAATGGTCAGAGAGAGGAGAAATCCACGGAAGACACCGTAACAGAACAGGATTTAAGAAAGATAAGCTTGAGGTTATGTCTTAGAATGTATTTCTTATGTTTGACTTATTGATAAAACTGTTGTCTTTTGGCCTTGAAGATGGCTGGTTCCAGGTTTAGTAGCCATGCAGCAATCAGTGGGAGTCACGTCACCTCCTCATTATGCAACAGTTTATGGTAGCAATGCTTCTGCAAGTGCCGGAGTATGACTGGTTCATTCTGTCTGCTTCATATTTTCCTTCTCATTCAATTTAGAGTTTCGTTTATACTATTTAAAAGAGCATCTAGGATAATAACAGGATCATATAATAGCATAATGAAGGCAGTAAATGCCACCGACCACAGACAAGATTCTCTTAGCAGCAGGAGCCAGACCTTGCCTGTAAGAAGGATAATAGTCATGGGAGACATTTCTATCTGGCTCTGTTCTTATAATTCAGTGGGAATTGTAGATATTTAGTTTTGAATTGCTAACCTTTCAGAAAGACTGCTTACCAGGGATGCCATTTAAGGGGGAGAGATGTAGGCAATTACTCACTTTCCTTCAGCCTTGCACCTATTAAAACATAAAACATTGTTTTATACAAAAGATCGCCATTATATATTTATGTATTCACTGAAAAAATCCATTTAAAATAGCATTATGTTTTCAAAGGTGTAAAAGTTGAGAAATTTAAAATCATGTTCCTGTGCTCTGATCATGAACCAATTTATTGTGCTGATACTATGGGGGTAATTTTATAGGGAGCCGTGGAATGTTACGTGTCATCTGTGAGAATAAATCATGAAATTGTAGTGATGCACATGCCTTAATGGGCCTTTATGTGTGTACATTAGATGGACACTATTCTATAAGTATGTGCGTAAAGGAGATGGCGCATCCTTTCGCTGTGGGCATTCACATGGGTAGACGGGCGGAGCATGGGCGGAATGCACAGTTACATATGTATTTTATAAAAAAAGGTGTGGCAAGAGGCATTTCTGAGATGCAGTTAGTGCTGATATTCAGCATTGTTTAGCTAAAGTTATGCAAGTAAGTCTATTCAGGTAATAATGTGGTCAGAGCTATCTGGACAGCTTTATCTAGATGTATTCAGCAGCAGATTTATCAGGGTATGTTCCACTAAATATCTAGATAAAACTATCTTGATAAATTAACCCAGTTTACTTTCCCACTCATCTCTTTGAATATGGGACTCTGTACTTTCATAGTCTGTTTGATTGGGATACTTCATCAGTATGAACACTGATACATTTAGAACAGGTTTTACGGCTCAAACAAAAGTAGGGCAAAATGGAGAAAATGCCTACAAATAAGTTGACTTCTAGAATGTGGGAGCTTCAAAGGATGTTTAGATGCTCACTCCCCAGATTCATAAATTCAAAGATTGCCAGGAGGTGAAACTCCTCCCCTTTCTTCTGTTTCCTGTTGAAGAGCATCCTGGGGAGAAGCAAATCTGAAAATTAGAAGAAACTATATTGCAGACCCTAAAGTTTACAGAATATTTGGACATAATTGATAAAGTAGCATGTAAAACTTTGACCAACATGCAGCATGTCCAGAAGCATTATTATAATTAATTAATTGTCTTCACATATACCATATGTTTTCGTTACAGCTTCTGAAAGTAAAGCTGCTACTAAAATGACAGGAGCCATTCGAGATTATACATAACATATATTAGACAATTTACCAAGGTGTCAACCCAAGAACTAGGGGTATGTTTACTGAACAGCGCTAACGTCGCAGCGGCAATGTTATCGCGCGATAAGTGATGTTATTGTGCGATAATGGCACATTACCGTGCGATAATGGCACATTACCGTGCGATAACGTCACTTATCGTGCGATAACATCTCTGGCGGCGTTAAAGCGCACAGAGGGTCGAGTAAGGCTCCCCAGAGGGCGAAGATAAGGGGTCAATGAGCAGAGAGTGGGCGGGGAGAGGCCCCAGGCACACTAACACCGTGAAACCAGGGTCCAAAAATTAACGCCAGCGAAAACCCTGCGTCAGAGGCACATTCATAGGAGAGAGAAACCATTTCAGTCAGCAATGTACAGAAAAGGCAGGGAGACCAAGAAAAGTGATAGTAGTGATACATGTGCAGCAACAGCATAGTGCCCAAGTGCGAAAGGGCACTAAGGCAAGGCTGCAAATGGGGTACAGGGGGCTGCAGGCGGGACATGCAGTGGGGCAGCTGGGGCACAGGGTGGACTAGGCAGATGCCTAGGTGACACATAGGAAGGCAGAAACGGAGAATCAGCAAGACAGCAACTGACCAAGGGCAAACATGTCCACGGGTGTGTGTCCCACAGTGCCCCAATGGACATTAGGCCTGGAAAAGCTCAGCTGCCCCCCACCACTATCTGACAAAAGCCATGGGTCTGATCCCACAATGTTGTTATTTAATAAGGCTGTCTAAGGCTTTTCCTTTTAATTTAGATCAGTGCTGCCAGCAAAAACACCCTCACAGTGCCATAATCTAAGGTGCCTCATAAGGCGCCCTATAAAGCATCTTAGGTTACGGCACTGTGAGGGTGTTTTTGCTGGCAGCACTGATTTACATTAAAAGGAAACGCCTCAGACAGCCTTCTTACGTAACACCACTGCAGGATCAACCCATGACCTCTGCCTCCACAGTCATTGCAGTAACCAGTGGGCTACATCTTTATAGCTTTGAACACTGTGCTAGCATGAACTTAGGGTTAACATGTGTTAACGTGCACAGCGCCCACTATCGCGATACAGATTCTTGCAACCTTGCCGCCAGAACGCTCACTACCTTATATGGCATTCTTCACTTAACGCTGCAACTAGCGCCGGTAACATTAAGGTGGTTCAGTAAATATATCCCATAAACTTACACATTTAGCAACAAAATTCAGTTACTGAAATATAAGTTTAAAGCTTTGAAGTGAGAACAGACAAATAGCAGGTAAAACCTATCATATAACTAGTTATTTAAAGTGCTTTTCAAAATGCAAAATATCCCCCCTATTATCTGAATAGCTGTAATTTACCTCTGTTTTCATGTATCCTTTACACTTGTTCTTCTAATTGTTCTATGTAACTTAAGTTCAGTTGTGTTTAATGTAAACCATCTTGATACCCTTGAAGGGCAGTATATAAGAAATGTTAAATAAATAGATAAAGTGACATTTATCGTTTGTCTGAAACTAAAAATATGCAGTTTTATGTTCAGCTTTAAGGGACATGTTTACTAATGTGCGATGACTTTTGCAGCTAACACCAGATGATCGCTGCAAAAAGCCAGTGTTAGCTGTAAAAGTCCCATGGTAGCTGCAGAGGGGGTACCCATCATTTCCCCTGCAGATACTGCAGAGAAAATTCAGAGATCACGGGGGAAAACTTTGAGGTAGCGATACCCGCATCCACGAAGCCTACAAAATGTTGCTATTACCACGTGATATCTGTGGTAATCACAGATACTCCCACTCTCTGCCCTGATCCTGCCAAAGCCTGCACCCAAAAGGCAGATATCGTGGAAAAGCACCACGATGTCTGCATTTTTCCCGTTAGCTGCTACCGCCGGCCGTTAATTCTGCATTAGCCCCATGGTAGCAGCTAACGCCCTTTAGTAAACATGCCCCTAAAATACTGGCCACACCATTGAATAATCCGAATCATGCTCTCCTTAAGTTTTAAAAAAATACTGATTTTACCTTCACTGTTTACAATTTGTGCTAAGGACATTTTACCTCTTTGGGATATGTTTACTAAACAGCGCTAACGTCGAAGCGGCAATGTTATCACGCGATAAGTAACGTTATTGCGCGATAATGTAACATTACTGCACAATAATGTCACTTATCGCGTGATAACGTCTTCGGCGGTGTTAAGGCTCACAGAGGGTGGAGTAAATCTTTCTAGAGGGCGGAGAGAAGGGGTCAATGGATGTAGAGTGGGAGGGGAGAGGCTTCAGGCACACTAACGCTGTGAAATCAGGGTCTGAAAATTAAAGCTAGTGAAAACCTCGCGTTAGAGGCACATTTGCAGGAGAGAGAAACCATTTAAGTCAGCAATGTACAGCAAAGACAGGGAGACCAAGAAAAGTGATAGTAGTGATACATGTGCAGCAACAGCATACTGCCCAAGTACGAAAGGACACTATGGTGAGGCTGCAATTGGGGTACAGGGGGCTGCAGGCGGGACATGCAGTGGGGAAGCTGGGGCACAGGGTGGACTAGGCAGATACCTAGGTGACACATAGGAATGTAGAAACGGAAAAGCAGCAAGACAGCAACTGACCAAGGGCAACCACGTCCACGAGTGTGTGTCCCACAGTGCCACAATGGACATTACCCAGCAAGTACCCCAAAGGGCAAGTACCCCAAAGGTCAGTGCCGGGGGAAGCGTGGATGTCTATGCAGGCACCCCTACCCCATATCATGCACCATAGGCAGCCGCCTACCAGCACACTGAATGGCCTGGGAATGCGCACCACCAGCACCACCGGCATAAGGGTATGTCAGCATGGTGACGGAGGGGTGCTGGTGGTGGAGGGGGCAGTGGCATCTGCCCACAGCACACCAAGGCCAAGCCCTGTTTAGGTGGGTGCCGTGCTCTGCAAAAGACAAGGTCTGTCTGATGAACAGTAATGGTATCCCCAGGGAATAACCTGCCCCTGTGGCAACAGTTTGGTGCAGTACACACAGCCAGTGTGTTCAGGGGCAGAAGCTCACAGGTTCAAGTCCCAGCTGTGGCTCCTGCAGACCATGTCCGTTTATTTTACCCAGTACTAAACTGTGGTAATAAAGAAGGAACCTCTATTGCAGATAAAATAAACACGCCATAAACACCTACATTTTAACCTACAGAGCATATACACCATAGACATGTGCAGTCCCTAGAGCAGTTTCCCAACTGCAGTCCTGGAGGGTCAAACACCATTAAGGTTTCATGCTGTCCCTAAGAAATATGCTTGAGATGTTTTTGTATGCACCACCCCCATTGTATGCAAATGTATCTCATGCATATTCATCAGGGACAGCATGAAAACCTGAATCGTTTTGGGCCCACCAGGGCTGGAGTTGGGAACCCCTGCCCTAGAGCAGCGGCCAACAGGGGCACAAACACCCACACCCACAGGCTCCACTATCCAAAGCTTCATGGAGAGTCAGGCTGTTGGGCCCTGCGCTGAGCAGCTTCTACCAATACTAGCACCGGCATTCCTTAGCAATGCCGTCATAAACATGGAAACACGTTTCACATATATCAAAAAGTTGCTATGATCAATGTCAGATAAAAAATCCTACATTAAACACAATTTGTTAACAGAGATTCAGATTCATCATAGCAACCTTTCGATATATGTGAAGTGTGTTTCATATTTTGTTACTGACAGTGTTTACCACTCCGGAGAGTGAGCCTAACAGTATTGAGTACCATAGCAATGCCTGCACTGTGCCCAGGACTGGTGTGGCGGCCAGGACTGCCAACCACCTCTCTCTTTGCACAATGCTGACATAGGTGTGGGAGTGCGTGTATGTCTATCCAGTGTTTTGTGTCTGCCTACACCTTACTGAGCCCCCAGTGCTTGCACTCTCTCCAGTGTTAGCCTGCCAATGTGCATAATGAGGAGCAAGGTATTGAGGGTATGGCCCGGACAGGGTGGTCTGGGCAGGATGCATCTGCACAGGGCATAGGGGAATTGCTGGGACATTGTAGTGCCCGACCACCACCTGCACGGACAGGGTGGCCACAGCATGTCATGCTGGGAGGTTACTCTCACCCTGACTGAGCAGTGACCATGGCAAGTCCAGGTTCCCGCATAGTGTTATACAGTGTTTCTCTTAAGTGATATCTGGGAGTTCCCATTTCTGGGGCTCAATGGCTGGCATACCTGCTTGGTATCTCCAGTTTCTCCAGGAGCATGCACTATGTACTAGCTAGCAGACTGTCTGTAGGTAGCTTGTGTATGGCTGGAACATCTTGCAGGTGCAGCGGGTGAAGACTGACTGTGCCCCCTGCTGGTGAATGTGAGATTGGGGGGGGGGGGGTAGCTGTTCTTTTCTAGGCCTACTGCCTGTCTGCCAGTGCCCCATGTGATAGATACAGATCTGCAGTGACTGCCCTGGAGGGTGCCCTTCCCCTGCAGGACTGGGGTTGATGGTCCCACAGCCTTTCATCATGTCTCTCTACTGCTTCCATTGCAAAGATGTAGAGTGTGGTTTGGTTGGTGGCAGATCCTGACCCAGAGAGGGCAGGTTGGTAGGTGGTGCTACATATGCCGCATGTGGGTCCAGACACCCCCCTGTTCTTATAACAAGTGATCATGGCAACCACACAGTATATGCACTATTCTGGGTGCATCATAGTCCATAAGGGCTTGACATGACTGGGAGATACAGATGGCCACAGAGGTATTCTAGGTGCATCTGCAAGGACTACCTATCACACACTAGCACTGACGGGGACCTGCAGCACAGCCAATCTCAACCAAACCAGGTGCTGCGGACCTGGTGCTGGGTGTCCCACATCACCCTCAGGGTGAGCACAGGAACCGCACAATGTCACGGTCTATAGCTACTCTGTGCCAGTAACACACACGGTCAGTTCCCCCTACCAGGCTGAGGTGCTGTGGAGGCGCATACCCCATCTTGTGATCAGAGGTAGACTGCTGATCTGCATGGGTACGGGTGGGTTTACCCTATCCTGGTAACCACAGCAGACAGTTTGTGCGTTGACCTGCAGTCTTTCTGTAGCCAGCCAGCGCTGTGTTTGAAGCTATAGAGATGTAGCCCACTGGTTATTATGATGTCTGTGGAGACAGAGGTCATGAGTTCAACTCTGCAGTGGTGTTATTTAGTAAGGCTGTCTGAGGGATTTCTTTTTAATTTAAATCAGTGCTGCCAGCAAAAACACCCTCACAGTGCCGTAACCTAAGGTGCCTCATAAGGCACCCTATAGGGCACATTATAAGGTGCCTTGGCGGACAGGGCACTTTATAATGTGCCCTATAGGGGCTACCTTATATGGCATTCCTCACATTAACGCTGCACCTTTCGCCGGTAACATTAGGACGGTTTAGTAAACATACCCCTTTGTCTTAAAATTTTGAATATCTGTAACTGCAAACCTGACATGAAATCTGCATTTCCCTCTATTGGAATTAGATGGGAGCTAGTCTTTTGCATCAAGTGCTGTATATTCATCTCCCACTTGATAGGTTTCCTAAACATGAGCTCCAGAAGGAAGTTCTCTTTGGCATGATGCAAGTACTAAGGTGGGAGTTAGCAATAAATTTGAGACTGAGATCATATTCCATACACCCTGTCTTAGGAGTGAGCTTAATTACTGTCATGGTATATGCAAAATTAATACAAAAATAGCAGCTGTCCGAGGGCAGATCACTAATCAAATCAACAACGACTACCCTCAATACTAGATTTACTCCAACAACTATTATCGCTAATTTTCAGTAGTTAATTCCACACAACTCTAACAAGGCAGTATTGACCTCAGAATGGCTAGAACCCTACATGTAGTGAATTAATCACTATAGGGACTAGCTGACGCATGCATCACAGGTCAAATAGCCACTACACTCACCCCAAGTTTTTCAATTTTTATTAATATTAAACCACAAAATTACCTATGGGAACACACTATAACAACACATATTACAACTAAAAAACACATACACACTTCAATCACGACATTCAAACCATATCAAAAAGCGCCTTATTAAAAACCGGCAATTGAGCATCCCTGGAACAAAATATACCCCCCTACAAAAGGAAGGAGAAAAGAAATAAGTTTCTATAAATAAGACAAACCATAACAGGCCTTTAAAGTACTTATCTCAGAGATCTTTTAAGCTGTTCGTCCCCTGGTGCTCATTCGCTACGCTGTAGATTTGCAATACCGGGAAACATCCAGTTAAATGAAACAGAGGAATATTCAAAAATAGCCAAGATCAGAAGACTTTACAATCAAAGCCCTACGAAAGCTCTCGTTTCGCCAAAAAAGGCTTCATCGGGGGAAAATTCCATAACTCCGTAATACGGTAATACTTTCAATCTCTCCGCTTCTGGAAACCATAGCGTCTGACGCACTTTAAGTCTAACTTTACAGCCAATCACAACACAATACGTCACTAACCACACAAGAAAGGAGGGAGGGAGGAGCTCCACAGTCACACCGAACTGAAATAGCAAAAAACTAAATACTTAATTTCCCCCATTAGAAAAACAGGGACCATTTGATTTTATCATGAAGTCCATGAGGATGTAAAGTATTCAGTGAATATATCCAACGTTGCTCCTTCTGCAGCAATAGCTTATTCCGATCGCCCCGTCGAATACTTAAAGGAACATGTTCCAGTACAGTACAGTGAAGATCTTCAAAGCGGTGCTCAAAATCTATACAATGTTGTACTAATGGTGTATCAACACGGGACTTATGGAGACTATGGGGTATGTTTACTAAACTCGGAAATTGTGCGGGGCCCCGTTAGTGTGCCTGTGCCATATAAGGAGTGGGCGGGTCAGGCAGAAAAAAGAAAAAAAACGGGAGTAAGCGATCGCACATTTGCGCGGTGCGCTATTGTGCGCCGTGCACAATAGTGTGTGGGAAGGCTAAGTGGCGCCCTGATATGCACACACAAAGAAACAGAGTCATAGTACAATGGTTAAGACACTGACAGCTGGTGCAGCTGCCATGGGTTTAATTCCCCATTGTGCGCAACAAAAAGGGCTGGCTGAGGCATTAATTTTAATGGGTAAAAGTGCTTTAGGAGGCATATTAATTTTGGGCGGCATAAGGAGGTGCACTGTCGGGCGGCATAAGGCGGTGCACTGTTGGGCGGCATAAGGCAGTGCACTGTTAATCTTGGGCGGCATAAGGCAGTGCACTGTTAATCTTGGGTGGCATAAGGCGGTGCACTGTTAAGTTTGGGCGGCATAAGGCAGTGCGCTGATGCCCAAGCACAGGACCAGAGCCACAGCACAATGATTAAGACACTGAGCAATGGTGCAGGGATCAGGGGTTCAAACCCCCACAGTGCCCAATGAAGAAGGCTCACTGAGGCAGTGCATATTATGGGGATGAGTGCTGTAGGGGGCAATTTATTTTTATTTCAGTTATCACTACTAGCAAACGCACTCACAAAGCGTGTTAACATAAGGCGGCCCATAAGGCACATGTTAAAGTTCACTGTCCGCCAAGGCACCCTAGAAGGGCACCATATATGTTGCGTCACAGGATAATGTATAGTGCACCTTATATGGACAGCAACCATAAGGTGCCCTATAGGGCGCCCTATAAAGCACCCTCAGAGGCACCTTATGGGTACAGTACACTGAGGGTGTGTTTGATGGCAGCAACATATGTACATTAAATCTAAAAAAAGCTTTGGACAACCCTATCAAATAACCCCACTGTGGGCTTGAACCCATTACCTCTGGCTCCACAGGCAGTGAAGTAACTATTGGGCTACAGCTATATAGCTGCCAGCAAGCCCCTGGCTGGCTGCAGAGAGCCTGCATGTCACCACACAGACAGTCTGCTGTGGTAACCAGGATAGGGTTAGGCCACCCATACCCATGATGCACTGCACATGCAAATCAGCTGTCCACAGATGAACACAAGATGGGGAATGCACCCCAACAGCTCCCCGGCCTGGTAGGGGGACGTGTCCGTGTGCACCCACACAGCACCTTGGCCAGGTAGGAGGTACTGACCGGGTGTTTAACTGGCACAGAGTAGCTACACACAGTCACATTGTGCGGGAACTGTGCTCACCCTGAGTGTGCGATGAGGCGCCCTGGACCAGGTCCACAGCACCCTCCATAGCTGAGAGAGGCCATGGCAGAGCTCCAAAACAGTCGTAATCTGTGAGATAGGTAGTTTCTGCAGGAACACCTTGGATATCTCTGTCTGTCTCAGTCAGGGGAACCCCCATGGACCATGTACCTACCCCCCACCCCCCCCCCTGCCGAGGGTGGCAAACAGGGCCTCCTATCAACAGATCCCCATTATACACCTCCCCCCCCCCTCTGCAATGATGGCAGTAGAGTGGACCATCAACCCCAGTCATGTTGGGGAACAGACACCCTACAGGGCAGTCCAAGCAGCCCCACACACACCCAGACCACAATATTAGACAGACAGTAGGCCTGGATATGCTAAGATGCACCCCACCACCATCTGATATTCCCCTGCATCAAGCCATCAGCCACTGCACGGCACTCCAGCAGGGCACATACCAGCTGTGAACAGTCTGCTGGTTAGTCCCACTGGAAATGCATGCACCCACAACTGGGATGGCAGCACACACAAGCAGATACATCAGTGACTAGGCCCCAACAAGTAACCCATATATATCACATGAGGGAAGTGCTATGAAGCACTATGGGGGTGCCTAGCCATGCTGCCGTCACTGCACAGTCAGGGTGGCGTGAAAGCCCAGCAGCACATACAGAGGTCACCCTGTCTGTGGAGGTGGTGGACGGCCACTACAATGTCCCTGCCAGTGCCCTATGCCCTGTTCAGATGCATCCTGGCCAGCCCACCCTGTCTGAGCTATACCCATGGTACCTTGCTGCTCATTATGCACATCATCAGGCCAAAACTGGCAACAGTGCTGGCAGTGTGGGCTGTGGACAGTGTTTGCAGCCAACACACACTGTATAGACAGACACACACTCCCACACGTATGCCAGCATTGTGCTACTATAGAGGGGTTCAGAATCCTTGCCCACCACACCAGTCCTGGGCACAGTACAGGCATGGGTATGGTATGCAGTACGGTTGGGGGTCACTCCCCAGGGTGGAAAACACTGTCAGGGGCCAGACCTGACGCACACACCGCAGACATCAGATAGATTGTTATGATGGAGCTCAAAGAGCAGACTGTGCGTAACGTAGGGATATCTATCTGCCAGTACTCATAGCAAACGTTTGAGAGCTGTGTACCATATACCCAGGTGTAGGGTGACATTGCTAAGGTATGCAAGTGCTGGTATTGGGTGATGCATGCAGGGCCCAATGTCCTGCCTCTCCAGGAGGCATTGGCCAATGGGGCCTGTGGGTGTGGGTGTGTCTGCCCCTGTTGGCTGCTGCTGTACGGCAGAGGTTCCCAAATCCAGTCCAGGTTTGCAATACACTGGTTGGGGTTTCCTGCTGTCCCTCATGAATATGCATGAGCTACATCTACATGCCATGGGGGTGGTGCATAGATATACAGCACAGTTATTTGTATGTGTGGCAGCATGGAACCTGAATGGTGTGTGGTCCTCCAGGACTGCATTTGTGAGACTCTGCTCTAGGTAATGCCCCTGGTCATGGTGTCTGTGCTTGGTGGTGTAAAAGATAGGCGTATGACCAATGCGTATGTCCCCAGCAATAAAGGATTGCCCTTACTAACATGGTTTAGTTGTGGGGAAAATATGTGGACAGGATTGGTAGTAGCCCCAGCTGGGCTTTGAACCTGTGACCTTTTGTTTCTGCACACACTGTCTGTGTGCACTGCACCACTGTGTTGCCACAGATGTGCTGAATTCCCTGGGAAGTCCATGACTGTACATCCGACAGGGCCTATGTTGCAGTGGACGTGCCAGCCTGCACATGGCTCGGCCACTGTCTTCTGTGGCTAGCAGCCACTGCCCCCTCCACCACCTGTACCCTACCGCCAACATGCTGGCATGTCCGTATCTTGGAAAAGCATATGACCTGATTGAGTTGTGGCACTCCAGGACTGCATTTGGGGGACTCGGCTGTCGGTAATGCCCATTGTTATGGTGTGTGTGCGGTGTTGGGTACAAAATGGGTGTGTGAACCATGCTTATGTTCTCTGCAATAAAGGAGTGTCTGTACTATCTCTGTTTAGTGGTGGGTAAAATATGGGGACTGGGTTGACAGGAGCCCCAGCTGGGATTTGAACCTGTGACCCTCTGGTCCTAGAGGTACTGCCTCTGTCCGCTGCACCACATTGTGGCCACAGTGATAGTGCAGTCCCTGGGGGTGGGAAACCTGACCAACAGAGTCAAAAACCCTGCTCTGCACATTTGTACTGTGGGCTCCGTCACCTTGTCTGGTGACATAAGTGCAAATACACCCCTCAACCGACCACGAACAACTGGGGATAAATATAACCAAGCTGGGCAACAGTGATATTAATGGGCAACCATAGCAAACACTCCCAGGAAGGCTCAGAAAAAAGGAAATGGTTTTTGGAAGGGTCTCCCCTCCGTAGTCCCTTCCAACCTTCATTTAATTTTTTTGGAGCTTTCCTGGGTGTGTTTCTTATGTTTGCCCATTAATATCGGGGTTCCCCAGCTGCCTTCCTATTTTTAATATTTTTGTTTGGGTCTTTTTCTATCTTTATTTGCACTTTTGTTCTGTGCACATGTATCACACTGCTCACGTTTTGCAGGTTTCCCCGGTTTCCCTGTACATTGCTGACGCGAAATGGTTTCTCTTCCCTTTAAATGCCCTCTACCGTGAGTGTTTCACTCGCGCTATTTTTAACCTGTGAATTCAGCCCCGATCATGTGCGGGGAGGCTCTCCCCTCCCCTTCCCCGCCCATTGACCCCGTCTCTCCACCCCTCGGGAGCCTTCCTCCGCCCTCAGAATGCCTTTCCACGCCTCTATCGGACATTTGCGGGCCGGGTACTTGTGCGGGGTGCGTTAGTGCGGCGCGCAATTGTGCGGGGCCCACGCGCACTTGTGTGGGGCGTTTAAGAGTGTTTCTGAGCGTTTGAGTGCCGTGTTTCCGTGCGCTATTGTGCGGCACGCAATTGTGCGGCTTTTAGTAAACATGCCCCTATATTTATGTTCGGCAAGCCGAGTCCGTAATGGCCGAGTAGTCTTCCCAACATACAGTAATGAACAGGAACACCATAGTCCATATATAACATAAGTAGTGGTACAAGTAGTCACTCCTTCAAATTTATTTTGGTTCACTAATGCCAATACCTGCACCGGCAACGGATGTAGGTTCGAATCAAACACGATTACCACTTAAATCCACTTGGAATCCACCAGGTCCTGTTCACCCCACGTTAATTTTATATAGGGATTTGATTTTAAAAGATATACAACAGATTGAGAAAACAACCAGAAAGTCGTTTAGTAAGTTGTCTTTTTCATAAAGAAGAGGATTAAGAACATTACAGAATCAGTCTCAATTGGTGATACTTAGAGCTGATAAAGGTGGAGCAATAGTGGTTCAGCATCGGGATCAATATTTACGGGAAGCACAGCGACAATTAATGGATAGTACTACTTATGAGATTCTGCAAGTGGATCCCACTGTAGCCCTGAAACAGGGGATTAAACTGATTATAACACAAGCGTTGGAGACTAAATTGATTTCAAAGAAAGAATGTGTTTTTTTGAATCCAATGGATCCAACCCTTGCCAAATTGTATCTAGTGCCGAAAGTTCATAAAAACTTACAGGATCCCCCTGGGAGGCCAATAGTGTCAACACGAGGAACATTGCTTGAACCATTGTCAATCTATATTGATTCCTTTTTAAGACCACTGCTGACGACTATACCATCCTATATTAAAGATACCACCCATTTTCTGCGGATTTTGGAACAACACACTCAAGTGGTGGGATCATCTGGTGTTTTCCTGGCCACGCTTGGCGTCACATCTTTGTATACAGTGATACCTCAGATTGAAGCATACAATTGTGTGATGAATGTTTTACAGAAAAGAGGTGACTTGTCAGATAATTTCTTGGACTTCCTCTCTGAATTAACTACACTTACTGTTTTTGAAATTTTTTTTATTTTTGAGGGAGTCTTGTACCATCAACGATCAGGGGTAGCGATGGGCGCTACATGTGCCCCTTCCATCGCTAATTTTTACATGCAGCATTTTGAAGAAGAATGGATAGACACAATGCCTCAATTACATCTGAGACTATGGAAAAGGTATATAGATGATATTTTTTTGCTATGGGAAGGCACTGAGGAGAGCTTATGTACGTTTGTGGAGTGGATCAACAGTAGGAACCAACACTTTAAGTTCACTTGCACATACCTCATGGATCAGATTACTTTTTTAGATGTGACCATCAAAAAAGGTATAAATGGTTGGAACACTACAGTATTTCGGAAGAGCACCGATAGAAATACATTTCTACACTATAGTAGTGCCCACCCATGACTTTTGCCTCCACAGTCATTGAAGTAACCAGTGGACTCCATCTCTAGAGCGTCTAACAGACCGCTGACTGGCTACAGAAAGACTGCAGGTCACCACACAAACTGTCTGCCGTGGTTACTAGGATAGGGTAAGCCCACCTGTACCCATGATGCACTGCACATGCAGATCAGCAGCCTACATCTGATCACAAGATGGGGTATGCGCCTCTATAGCACCCCGGCCTGGTAGGGGGAATTGACCGTGTGTGTTACTGGCACAGAGTAGCTACAGACCGTGACATTGTGTGGTTCTTGTGCTCACCCTGAGTGTGAGGTGGGGCACCCAGCACCAGGTCTGCAGCACATGGCATAGCTGAGATAGGCTGTGCTACAGGTCCCCATCAGTGCTAGTGTGTGATAGGTAGTCCTTGCAGACACACCTGTGTCTGTCTGTATTTCCCAGTCATGTTTAGCCCTTGGGGACTATGATGCACCCAGAATAGTGTATGTCCTGTGTGGTTGCCATGGTCACATGTTATAAGAGAAGGGTGGTGTTTGGACCCAAAAGTGGATTATGTAGCACCACCCAACCCACCCTCTGTGGGTCAGGGTGGGGGACAGGATCTCCCACAAACAGATCCACATTCTACATCTCTGCAATAGGGAATAGGCAACCCTACAGCACAGTCAATGCAGAGCTGTATGCATCACATAGGACACTGGCAGACAGATAGTAGTCCTGGAAAATCTCAGCTGCCTCCCACCACTATCTGACATTCACCAGCAGAGGGAACAGTCAGTCTCTACACACTGTACAGTATTCCAGCCAAACACATGTTAACTGCAGACAGTCTGCTAGCTAGTATATAGTGCATGTTCCTGGAGGAACTGTATGCAACCAAAAGTGGGATGTGAACACACACACCAAGCAAGTATGTCAGTGATTAGCCCCTCAAAGAAGGGAACTCACAAATATCATTTAAGAAAAATACTGCACAGCACGATGGGGGAACCTAGCCATGCCATGGTCACTGCTCAGTCAGGGTGAGAGTGACCTCCCAGCATGACATGCTGTGGCCACCCTGTCCATTAAGGTGGTGGTCGGGTGCTACAATGTTCCAGCCATTGCCCTATGCCCTGTGCAGATGCATCCTGCCAAGACCGCTGTGTCCGGGCCCTACCCACAATACCTTGCTTATCATTATGCACATTGACAGGCTAACACTGGAGACAGTGCAAGCACTGGGGGCTCAGTAAGGTATAGGCAGCCACAAAACACTGGGTAGGCATACACACACTCCCACACCTATTTCAGCATTGTGCAAAGATAGAGGTGGTTGGCATCCCTGGTCGCCACACCAGTCCTGGGCACAGTGCAGGCATTGCTAAGGTATGCAGGTGGTAGTATTGGTAGCTGCTGCTCCACGCAGGGCACAACAGCCTGACTCTCCATGAGGCTTTGGATAGTGGAGCCTGTGGGTGTGGGTGTTCGTGCCCCTGTTGGCAGATGTTCTAGAGCAGAGGTTCCCAACTCCGGTCCTGATGTGCCAAGCACGATTCAGGTTTTCAGGCTGTACCTAATGAATATGCATGAGATACATTTGCATACAATAGGGGCACTGCATACCAATGCATCTGATGCATATTTATTAGGGACAGCATGAAATCCTAAAAGGTGTTTGGCCCTCCAGGACTGCAGTTGGGAACCTCTGCTCTAGGGAGTGCACATGTTTATGGTGTATGTGCTCTGTAGGGTAAAATATAGGGACATGGTCTGCAGGAGCCACAGCTGGGACTGGGACTTGAACCTGTGACCTTCTGCCCCTGAACACACTGGCTGTGTGTACTGCACCAAACTGTTACCACGGAAGCTGGTCATTCCCTGGGGATACCATTACTGTTCATCAGACAGCCCTTGTCTGTTACACTGCATGCCACCCACCTGAACAGGGCTTGGCCTTGGTGTGCTGTGGGCAGATGCCACTGCCCCCTCCACCACCAGCACCCTTCCATCACCATGCTGACATGCCCTTATGCTGGTGGTGCTGGTGGTGCGCAGTCCCAGGCCATCCAGTGTGCCGGTAGGCCGCTGCCTATGGTGTGGGATATTGGTTAGGGGTGCCTACGTGGACATCCGTGCTTCCCCCTGGCACCGCCTGTCACTGTTATGTGCCCTTTGGGATACCTGCTGGGTGATATCTCCTGGGACACTGTGGGACACACACTCGTGGGCATGTTTGACCTTGGTCAGTTGCTGGCTTGCTGATTTGTAGTTTCTGAGTTCCTATGTGCCACCTAGGCATCTGCCTAGTCCACCCTGTGCCCCAGCTGCCCCACTGCATGTCCCGTCTTCAGCCCCCTGTACCCCATTTGCAGCCTCACCGTCGTGCCCTTTCGTACTTGGGCACTATGCTGTTACTGCACATGTATCACTACTATCACTTTTCTTGGTTTCCCTGCCTTTGCTGTACATTGCCAACTGAAATGGTTTCTCTCTCCTGCAAATTGTGCCTGTAACGTGAGGTTTTCACTGGAGTTAATTTGCAGAGTGCATGGATCCACTCCCCTCCCACTCTCCGCCCATTGACCCCTTATCTCCACCCTCTGGGGAGCCTTACTCTACCCTCTGTGCGCCTTAATGCCACCGGAGACGTTATCGCGTGATACGTGACGTTATCGCACGGTAATGCGCCATTATCACATGATAACGTCACTTATTGCATGATAACAGCTGCGATAACACACGATATCGCACGATAACAGCTGTGACGTTAGTGCTGTTTAGTAAACATACCCCTCTGTCTCACTTTTATCCCACTCCAAAATCCCTCCCTTTTTTTGGATATGTAGCTTTGGCTATTTTGTCAATAAAATACAAAACATTATATCCGGATGCAGATCCGTTGCAAATTTAAAAAAAAAAATTGTATTCAACTGTCATCATCTCTGACCTTATAAGTACTTTTGAATATCAACCCAATTGTGTTCTTGCTCTGAATGTGGAGAGCCTCATTATAAAAGTTAATAGTAGCAGTAGTAATAGAAAGTTTAGAAGATATATTTGGAATAGATACTATGGGAAAGTGTCTATTTCCTTGCTCATGCCAAGTGTGAGAGACAAAAAGCAGACCAAGGACCATAAAGGTCTGCTAGACAAATAAAAGAGGGAATTGGCTCTGCAGTTTCCTCTGGAGATCTGGATCAATGATTTGCTAAAATAAAACAATGACAGTTAATACTGACCAACGATAAATACAATACCAAATTATAAGGGGTGCACAAGGATCTCAGACATGAGCACTTAAGGCTGGATTAATCCCAAAAGAGATGTATTGTAGTGCTGAGGCAACTGTCCATGCTTGCAATGTAGCTGTGCGTTAGGCCACTTGCGCTAATATTTTATAAAGACAAGTAGATCCCCTGGCCCCCTGTTATAAAATTACTTTTTAGGAGTGTAATTTGACAAGGGGAAGTCTAGTTAAAGCATGTTTTAAGTTGCCTATGTTAAGACCATTTTATAAAGACAAATATTGATAGAATACCAGCATAAGTGGCACAAGGCGTACCTACCTTTCAAATGCAAACATTTACAGCAGCCCTAAAGCTGATGTAAATGGCCACAAGATATCCCATCTGAAAATGCAGCTAATAAATGCAATGCTTTATTTCCACATCCTCTTTTTGCCTAATATTGGTCACTGTTGTAAACAGGATACTGGGCTTGATGGACCTTGGTCTGAACCAGCATGGCATTCCTTATGTTCTTATGTCTATGCTCGGGTGAAAGTAGGCTCCTGGCCATGCCCTCTATCAAAAGGATAAGAAAACACCACTTCTACTACTAGATATCGTTTGTTTAGTGCTATAAGCCATACATAGCACTGCACATATACATGTAAGAGATAGTCTCTTCTCTAGAGAGCTCACAATCGAATCAAGACAAAGAATATTATGACTAGGGTACGACTAGGGGAATGATATACACATAGGTGGTGTACAGGAGAACATGGGGATCAGGTTCCAAAAGCAGTCTTGACGAGATGAGTTTTAGTCTGGATTTGAATAGGGCCAGAGTTGGAACCTGACATACTGACTTGAGCAGTTTGTTCAAGGCATATGGAGCAGCAAGGTGGAATGAATGAAGTCTGGAGTTGGCAGTGTGCAGAGAAGGGCACAGATAAAAGGGATCTGCCAGAAGGGAGGAGTTCCTGAGGAGGCGTGGATGGAGAGATAAAAGAGGAAAGATAGTGAGGAGCAGCAGAATGATTGATCTTATGGGACAGATGGAGGAGTTTGAACTGAATGTGGAAGTGGATAGGGGACCAGTGAAGTGACTTGAGAAGAGAGGCAGCATCCTTTGGGATAAGGCCTTCTCTCTTGTGGCCCCTAAATTGTAGAGCCTACATGCAGTGGAGATACGGTTAAAGCAAGGACTGTTATCATTTAGAAGAAAATTAAAAACATATTTGTTCACAAACTGCCAGTTTTGAAGGGTTTAGGTCAGTGGTGTCAAATTACAATCCTGGAGGGCCACAAACCAGCCAGATTTTCAGGATATCCCTAATGAATATGCATTGGCTATATTTGCCCGCAATGGAGGCAATGCATGCAAATCTCTCTCATGTACCTAAATTTGTGATATCATGAAAATCTGACTGGTTTGTGGCCTTCCAGGATTGTAGTTTGACATTCCGTCCTGGTTTAGGTTATTGAACAGTGGCAGTAATTGGAGTGATAGGTAACTTTTGCTGGAGGTTGATTTGGTTTTTATTATTATTATTTTATTGATTTTTGCTTATTATTTTGTTTTTAAGTTTCTATGAACCACTTTGAATATGCATGCAGGAAGGCTGTATATAAAGGTTTTATAAATAAATAAAAAATAATAAGATATGTGATATATTAACATTCATGTTGGACTTGTTTAAGAAAATAAGTCATTCGTATTGATGAAGAGTAAGGAGTATTGTATATGAAGTGAAGAAAAGAAAATAATAGTATGCTGGGAAGTATCTAATGTACTAACTATAAAGGATGTTTTTGACTGAAGAATGAGGAACAGAGAGCCACTCAGTTAGGGAGTTTTCTTTCCTGTTGATGGCAATTTACACTTGTTTTGTGGATATACTGTATGTGGCTCTAAGGTCTTTTCTTCCTTATAAAAATAAAATAAACTTTAGAAAAATAACTAGTGATACAAGTACATTAGAAGAAACTCATGAGATCACGTGATGTACTGAGTGGGAGCAGAAGTGCGGTGCTCTCACTTCGGAGGGGCCCTCTCAGTTAAACCCCAAAACAACCCCCAGAGCGGTGAAACCAACAGGCTAACCTTGCATGTAGAGAGATCACTTTGCAGGGCACCAACCTAGGAGAATGGAGAGCAAGCTGGGAATGAAATCAGCCCACTGGGAACGGGAGATTCCAGGGTCGGGAAGCACCAAAATGGCGGAACAGCCACCCTCCCGGACTGCTACGGCCCAGGCGACCCTCATGGAAGAGGTAACAGCGGCAGTGATGAGAGCTTTGTCACAGCAGCTGGGTGATATTGCGAGCAGGATCAAGGCCATCAACAAAACCTTTCAGTCGTTCGGGGGTTGGCTACAGGAAGCGGAGCAACGTGTGGGGAAAATGGAAAAGACGACGGAGGCCCAAGCATGGGAGATTCGTCAGCTGCAGGCACAGGCAGAGCTGCAAGCTGCAAAAATCAACGACCTGGAGAATAGAAGCCGTAGAAACAATCTTAGGTTCGTGGGCATACCAACATCAGTATAAATCCAATTTGCTCCATTTTGTGCCTAAAGAATTTTTTTGTCGGAGTTCGTCAGCCCAGTGTCTCGAATCTGTTTTAAGAGACACCACCGTGACTACTCCCTTTTATTAATTGAAATTTAAAAGGAACAAAGAGTCCAACACTTAGCTGTATGTCACCAAAGCGCCAAAACTCCCAGTGGACGACGTGGCGCACGTTTCGGGTTTTACACCAGCATTTCTGAAAAACCCTGCTTCAGGTCAGGACGGATCAGATGGTGTTATTCAGATGGTGTTTCATATTTAATTCGATTTGGGTTCCCTTTGTATATACCAACATCAGTGGCAGATGACGAGTTGAAAGGGCATTTGGAAACGCAACTGCCTTCGGTCCTGACACTTGGAGGGGATTGTGGGACCCCAATAATTGAGCGAGCACATTGAGTGAGCCCAATGCGACAGGAGGGTCGCAGATCATACCTGGTCATAGCCCGGTTTCTCAATTATGCCCTGAAGGATTATGCGGGCAGCAAAGAACAAGGGCCCACTTAAAAATGGGGACTCTCACTTAAGGATCTTTCAGGATTATTCAGCAGAACTGAGTCAGCGATGCAGAGCCTATGCGGCAGTGTGCCAAAGGCTAGTGGAGTGGAAAGTGAGATTTGTGGTCCTTTACCCCTACCATCTCAAATTATTTACTAACGGCACAGTAAGACTTTTTGAATCTGCGGAGGCGGCCTCAAAACATTTCTCGGAGTTGCGACTGGCATCAGTGGGGGAGTCCCCTTAGAGTGTTAACAGAATGGTGGAAGTAGGAGGAAGGACATTGATCTGTATACATGCGAGCAGTGCTGGGATATGGAATTCCTGCATGAACTATGGTGCTGTGCCATGCTTGCTGGTGGACGGAGAAAAGTCACGGCAGGGAATAATGTCAACATCCATGAAGGGAGGCTGAATGGAGAGACTGGACTTTTCTTTTTTTTTTCTTTCTCTTGTTGGGACATATACTACATTTCTTTGAGGGGGGTGCAGGGGGGAGGGCCCCTTAAGAACATCACAGCGCGATCTTGTTGGAAAGAGACAGGAATAAGAAATGGGGAGGGAGGGGTCATGGGGAGGAGGATGGAGAGGAGGAGGGGGATGCGCTAAGGATCTGCACGGGGAGGTGGGGAGGGTTTTTTCATTAGCCATTAATACGGAGAAGGATAAGGTCACCACTGTTCCCTCTAAGCTGTGCGCGTGTGCGCGCGCACACACCTCGCACATACTTTACAAAAGAGCGCACAAAAATTACGGTTCTGATTCTGATAGAAAACAACACAGATGTCTTAAAATTTAAAAGTTGTTATGTATTTACGGTTTTCACAAGTTCTACAATGTTTTCTAGTGCAATCAATGTGGTGTACAATACTGTATTCTGATGTGTAGTCAAATTTTAAAGTATATAACTCCGAGTGTCATTATGTGGCGCACAAAAATTTAACCTTCCTTCAAAAGCTGCACAGCTGATATTTTATGCGCACACAGCCTACAGAAAATTAGAGGGAACATTGAAGGTCACAGGTCTACATAACAAGTTGGGAAGTCAAAGAGGTGGCCATAGGCTGGGGGGGCACCTGGATAATATGAGTGGGAGAGCTTCACAGCAAAGAGGAGGAGTAGCCTAGTGGTTGGGGCAAGGTACTTCAGGCCGGAAGGTCGGGGGTTCAAATCCCACTAGAGGACAGCAACCTTGGGCCGGAAGGACTGGGGTTTCTAGACCCACAGATGCTCCTTGTGGTCTTGGGCAAGCCACTTAACCCTCCATTGCCCATGTTCCCTGTAAGTATTAGTGTATGTGTCTCATATCCCCGCATGTTAAATGTATCCCCCAATTGTGTTGTGACCGCTTTGATTGAAGGATAAGGCGGTATACAAAAACTGTCTAAATAAATAATAAATAAATAAAAAAGAGGGGGTGAGAATGGGTATAGGTGAGGGTCCATTCATGGAATGTATGTGGTATAGGCACCCCAATTAAAAGACATAAAATCCTGCGGGCATTCGCACACCATCAATGTGAAGTAGCTTTGCTCTAGAACATAAGAACATAAGATATGCCATAGTGGGTCAGACCAAAGGTCCATCAAACCCAGTATTCTGTTTCCAACAGTGGCCAATCTAGGTCATAAATACCTAGCAGTCTCCCCAAAAGACACAGGTTCCTCAATGCTTGTACTGGGTCAAGAAGTGATATCCTGGGTCCCTTTTAATAATGATTTATGGATCTTTCCTTCAGGAACTTGTCCAAATCTTTTTTAAATCCAGCTACACTAACAGCTTTTACTACATCCTCCGGTAACAAAGTCCAGTTTGATTACATGTTGAGTGAAAAAAATATTTTCTCTTATTAGTCTTAAATAGGTTACCATGTAGCTTCATTGCATGTCCCTAGTCTTTTTATATTCTGATGACGTAAACAATCGATCTATGTTTACCCATTCCACTCCATTCATTAATTTATAGACCTCTATAATATCTCCCCTCAGCCGTCTGTTTTCCAGGTTGAAGAGCTTTTTTAGCCTCTCTTCATAGGAGTATCCTTTCATCCCCTTTACCATTTTGGTGGCTCTTCTCTGTACCTTTTCTAATAACCTATATCCTTTTTAAGATACGGCGACCAGAATTGCACACAATATTCAAGGTGTGGTCACACCATGGAATGATGCAGAGGCATTATAATATCCTTTGGGGTATGTTTACTAAGCAGTCTTAACGTGCGCCCGGCGATAGTGTGCAGGCTGCCATAAAAGGAGTGGGCGTGTCGGTCTTAATGTAGCAAAACAGGATTATCACGCGATAACGTGCGCTGCGCACATTATCGTGCGAGACGCCGCTAAGCACATTAATGTGCGGCAATCTTAAGTAGGCGAGCAGATATGCAAACACAGAAACAGAGGTGTAGCACAATGGTTAATACACTGAGTGATGGTACAGGGGTCATGAGTTTGAGCCCCCAGTGTGCCTAATACATAAGGCTGGCTGAGGCATTAGCTTTTGTGTGTACGTATTGCTTTTTGGGGCACTTTATTTCTATTTTAATTAGTGCCGCCAGCAAACACACCCTCACGTGCTGCAACCTAAGGTGCCGCATAAGGCACCCTATAAGGCACTCCATAGGGCACATTATAAAGTGCACTATCCGCCAAGGCACCCTATAATGGCCCCTATAGGGCACCCTATAAGGTGCTTTATAGGACACCTTATAAGGCGCTTTATAGGGCGCCCTATAAGGCGCCTTATGGTTACAGTACTCTGACGGTGTTTTTGCTGGCAGCACTAATGTACATTAAAAATAGACAATGCCTAGGACAGCCCTATCAAATAACCCCACCATGGGTTTGAATCCATGACCTCTGGCTCCACAAGCAGTGAAGTAACCAGTGGGCTACTGCTCTATAGCTCTTAGCAAGCCCATGGCTGGCTACAGAAGGACTTCAGGTTACCACACAACCACTCTGCTGTTGTTACCAGGGTCGGGTCAAACCACCCGTACCCATGATGCAATGCACATGCAAATCAGCAGTCTACAGATTATCACAGGATGGGGTATGCACCCCACAGCACCTCTGCCTCGTAGGGGGAACAGACCGAGTACACCCCCACAGCACCTCAGTCCAGTAGGGGGTGCCGACGGTGTGTGTTAGTGGCACAGAGTAGCTACAGAACGTCACATTGTGTGGGTATTGTGCTCACCCTGAGGGTGAGGTGGGGCAGCCAGCACCAGGTCCGCAGCACCTTCCATGGCTGAAAGAGACCATGTTGCAGGTACCCATCAATGTCAGTGATAGACAGCTCCTGCAGACCAGCCTAGGATACATTAGTGTCCATCTGTTGTTGTCAATCAGGTATAGCCCTTATGGGCTATGATGCCCCCAGAATAGTGCATATTCTGCATTGGTGCCATGGTAACATGATATAAGTGAAGGGGGGTGTTTGGACCCATAGGTGGATTATGTACCACCACCCAACCCACCCCCTGTGGATCAGGGTGGGAGACAGGATTCTGCCAGCAGATCCACATTCTACCACCCTGCAACAGTGGCAGTAGAGGGGGGCCCATCAACCCCAATCTTGCTGGGGAGCAGACACCCCACAGGGCAGCCAATGCAGAGCTGCACACATCCCACAGGCAATGGCAGAAAGACAGTAGGCCTGGAAAAGCTCAGCTGCCGCCCACCACCACCATCATCTGACATTCTCCAGCAGCAGGCACAGTGAGTCACCAGCCATTGCACCCTGCAAGGTGTTCCAGCCATACACATATAACTGCAGAAAGTCTTCTACTTAGTCCACAGCACATGATCCTGGAGGAGATGTGTGCACCCAAAGCTGGGATGTGAGCACACCCACCAAGCAGCTAGGTCAGTGATTAGGCCCCCAGAGAAGGGAACCTATATATTTCACTTGAGAAAATTACAATATAGCACTATGGGGGAGCCTAGCCATTCCATGGTCACTGCTCAGTCAGGGTGATAGTAACCTCCCAGAAGGACATGCTGTGGCCACCCTGTCAATGCAGGTTGTGGCCAGGCACTACAATGTCCAAGCCATTGCCCTATGCCCTGTGCTGATGCACCCAGGCCAGGACACCCTATCCAGGCTATTCCCACATTATCTTGCTCCTCATTATACATATTTGCAGGCCAATACTGGCAACAGTGCTAGCAGTGTGGGCTGAGGAGGGTGTTGGCAGCCACCACACACTGGATAGAGAGACACACACTTCCCACACCTATGCCAGCATTATTCATCTATAGAGGTGTTTGGCTGCCCTGGTCACCGCACCAGTCCTGGGCACAGTGCAGGCATGGCTATGGTACGCAATACTGTTGGGGTCACTCCCCAGGGTGGTAAACACTGTCAGATACAGGATCTGTAGCACACTCCACAGACATCAGAATGGTTGCTATGATGCAGCTCAATCAGCAAATTGTGCTTAACTTAGGAATTGCTATCTGCCAGTGATCATAGCAACCTTTTGATAGATGTGTACTGTAGTCCCAGGTTTAGGGTGGCATTGCTAAGGTATGCAAGTGCTAGTATTGGGAGATGCACACAGGGCCCAAACTCCTGCCTCTCCAGGTGGATTTGGATAATCGAGCCTGTGGGTGTGGGTGTGTCTGCCCCTGTTGGCCACTGCTCTAGGGCAGAGGTTCCCAACTCCGGTCCTGGTGGGCAGGACACTGTTCAGATTTTCATGCTGGCCCTAATGACTATGCATGAGATACATCTGCATACCATGGGGGCGGTGCATAGAAAGGCAGCACAGACATATTTATTGGAGACAGCATGGAACCTGAATGGTGTTTGGCCCTCCAGGACTGCTTTTGGGAGAGTCCACTCTAGGTAATGCGCATGTTTATGGTGTCTGTGCTCTCTAGGGTGACATGTAGGTGTTTTGGGCCTGTTAAAGTTATCTGCAATAAAGGTTCTGTGTTTATTACCATGTTTTAGTGGTGGTTAAAATATGGGTGCTGGGTTGGCAGGAACCACAGCTGGGACTTGAACCTGTGACCTTCTACACCTGAACACACTGGCTGTGTGTACTGCACCACTGTGTTGCCACAGAAACAGTGCTTCCCTGGGAATACCATGACTGTTCACCAGACAGGGCCTGTCTGTTGCAGTGCATAGCACCCACCTACATAGGGCTAGGCCATGGTCTGCTGTGGGCAGCTGCCACTTCCCCCTCCACCAACAGGACCCCTCCGCCACCATGCTAACATGCCCTTCTGCTGGTGGTGCTGGTGGTGCACAGTCTCAGGCCATCCAGTGTGCATGTAGGTGACTGCCTATGGTGCGGGTTCTGGGGTAGGGGTGCCTGCATAGACATCCACGCTTCCCCCCCAACACCACCTGCCAATGTTCTGTGCCCTTGGGGTACCTGCTGGGTACTATCCCCTGTGACACTGTGGGGAACACACCCGTGCCCATGTTGGGCTCTCATCAGTTGCTGTCTGGCTGCTCTACTGTTTCAGCATTCCTATGGGCCACCTAGGCATCACCCTGGTCCGCACTGTGGCCCAGCTGCACCACAGCATGTGCCGCCTGCAGCCCTCTGTATCCCCTTTTCCAGCATCTGTCCAGTTGCCCATTCCGACATGCCCGCCCTGCTGTTGCGGAACATGTGCACTGCTAGGTACATATGACCTAGATTGGCCACTGTTGGAAACAGAATACTGGGCTTGATGGACCTTGGTCTGACCCAGTATGGCATATCTTATGTTCTTATGTTATTATGTTCTTATGCACGCCGTAGGGTACCTGTCCAATGGAAAGGAAAACCCTGATCAGCACTGTTTCACTGTGGGATCAGTCACCTTGAATATGGACAGAGCATAGACCCTTTCAAAATTAATATTATTTTTCTGGAGCTTTCTCCGTAGTGCTTTTTGATACTTCCCATTAATATCACTATTGGCCAGCTTGGTTATGTTTTTTTTTTCACTTTTTTGGGTCCTTTTCAATGTTTATTTGCCCTTTTGTTCCGTGCACATGTATCACACTTATCACTTTTTGTCGGTTTCCCTAGTTTTGCTGTACATTGCTGACATAAATGGTTTCTTTTCCCTTTAAATCAGCTCTAACGCCAGGGTTTGACTGGCGTTAGTTTTCAGCCTCGGATTTCACAGCGTTAGTGTGCGGGGAGCCTCTCCTCTCCCACTCTCCGCCCATTGACCCTCTCTCTCCGCCCCTGGGGAGCCTTCCTCCGCACTCCGGGAGCCTATCTCCACCCTCAGCGCTCATTTGCGCCGCTGCGCGCGTTATCGCACGCTAAGGTACCTTTTCACCTGATAAAGCGCCATTATTGCGTGATAAGGTACCTTATCGCGTGATAACGTGGAAGAGCGCACGTTAAGACTGCTTAGTAAACATACCCCTTTGTTTTATTTTCCATTCCTTTCTTTATGATACCTAGCATTCTATTTGCTCTCTTGGCCGCCGCTGCACACTGGGCGGAGGGTTTTAACATGTTATCCACGATGACGCCTAAATCTTTTTCCTGGGTGGTGGGTCCCTATGGGGAATCTTGCATCGTGTAACCATAGTTTGGGTTGTTCTTTCCTAGGTGCATAACTTTGCACTTGTCTACATTAAATTTCATCTGCCATTTGGATGCCCAATCTTCCAATTTATCAAGATCCTCTTGCAATTTTTCAGAATCCTCTTGGGTTTTAACAACTTTAAATAGTTTTGTGTCATCTGCAGATATGATAAACTCACTCATTATTCCCTTTTCCAGGTCATTTATGAATATGTCAGAAAGCAGCAGACCCAACACAGATCCCTGTGGTACTCCACTATTCACCTTTTTCCATTGGGAAAATTGGCCATTTAGCCCTACCCTCTGCTTTCTATCTTTTAACCAGTTTCTGATCCACAATAGTACACTGCCTCCTATCCCATGACTTTTTAGTTTCGCCAACAGTCTCTGATGAGGGACCTTGTCAAAGGCTTTCTGAAGGTCCAGATACACTATATCAACCAACTCACCTTTGTCTACCTGTTTATTCACACCTTCAAAAAAACATAACAGATTAGTAAGACAAGATCTTCCTTGTCTAAAGCCATGTTGGCTGTCTCCCATTAAGCCATGTTGAGTAATTTTGTTCTTTATGATGGTTTCTTCCATTTTTTCTGGTACTGATGTCATACTCACCGGTCTGTAGTTTCCCGGATCACCCCTGGAACATTTTTTAAAAATTGGCGTTACATTGGCGTTCCTCCAATCTTCAGGTATTACAGATGATTTTAATGATAGTTCACAGATTACTAATAGCAGGTCTGCAATCTCATATTTCAGTTCTTTCAACACCCTTGGATGTATACCATCCAATCCTGATAATTTTCTACTCTTCAGTTTATCTAATAGTTGTAATACATCTTCCCGATGTATCGATATTTCCTTCAATTCTTCCGCACCTTTAAATACCACTTCAGTCATGGGTAACATCCCTACATCTTCCTCAGTAAAGACTGAAGCAAAGAATTCATTCAGTCTCTCCACTATAGCCTTGTCCCTTCTTACTGACCCTTTTACCCCTCTATCATCTAATGGTCCAGGAAACACATCAGTCTATGATAGAACATAACAAGCTCAAAAGGGACGGGGTGGGGAAGACTTTCAGAGTGCCTGCACAGGGTAGGAAGGGGGGTAGTGATATTGATACACAAAAAGTGCAGTTTGAATGTAAACAGGAAATCTCAGACCCCATAGTAGATATATCATATTATATGGGGACCTAGAAGGCCAACCAATAATTCTGAGTAATATCTATGGGCCAACCAGCTCAGAATTGCCTTTTTATACACAGATAGCCTCTCAGTTAGAATAATTGCCCAATGGTAGTGGGTGGTGACTTGAATGGGATTCTTGACCCATTGATGGATACTTCCAGGGCAGATCTGGGCTCCAGGGCACAGATTTCCTGTGTATTGGGGCAATTTCTGTGGTGACTACACCTAGTGGATCCATGGCAACTGTTACAACCGCAGGAGAGGGACTATACTCATCTATCAAGGGCGCACGGAACGAGCGTCTGTATAGACTATCTCCTGGTCCTGGACAGTTTGTTTGCAAGGGTTCGGGGGTTCAGATTGGGCCCGGGGAAATCTCAGACTACACAATGATTTGGTTGGAGCTGGTCTGGCACTCTGAGAATGAACGTACACAAATCTGGCGCTTCCCACTAGAGCTCTGTAAAGATGAGCAGTTCCAGGTGTTCCTGAAGGATAGATGGCAAGAGTATCAAACACATAGGGGTATGTTTACTAAACTGTGGTAACGTAGCAGCAGCTACATTAGCATGTGCTGGAGGAGTAGCCTAGTGGTTAGAGCACTGGCTTGGTAACCAAGCAACCAGGGTTCAATTCCCGCTAGCACTCCTTGTGGCCTTGGGCAAGTCACTTAACCCTCCATTGCCTCGGAAGAAAGGCCTGGCAATCTACTTCTGGTGACACTGCCAAGAAAACCCAGGAGCTTCTGGGTCACCAGGAGTCAGGACTGACTCAAAGGCACATTGCATTGCATGTAACATTAATGTGTGTTAATGTTATCTGATGCATGTTAACATTCCTGGCCATGGTAAACCATGGAGAGAAGGGGTCAATGGGCAGGCAGAGGTTCCCACGACACCAACGTGGGGAACTGAAGGGCTGGAAACTACCGCAAATGAAAACCTGGCATTAGATTCACATTTGCAGGAGAGAGAAACCTTTTAAGTGTCAGCAATGTACAGCCTAGGCAGGGAGCCCGAGAAAGGTGATAGTAGTGCTCCATCTGCAGCAACAGTATAGTGGCCAAGTATGAAAGGCCACTATGGTGATCGTGCAAATGGGGCATAGGGGGGCTGCAGGTGGGACATACAGTGGGGGCAGCTGGGGCACAGGGTGAACTAGGCCGTCGCCCAGGTGGCACATAGGAACATAGAAACTGGAAATCAGCAGGACAGCAGCTGACCAGGACCAAACATGCCCAGTAGTCCGTGTTCCACAGTGTCCCATCCAGGGGACATTACCCAGCAAGTACCCCAAATGTCACACAGGTACCACTATGTCTGTAATAGGGCAAGCAGTGCACATCTGGGGACCACACTAACAAGGGTCCCAAACAGTTCGTAGACCCAGCTAAATGAACACACTTTACAGCAGCCCCTAGTAAGGCATTGCAGGGTTTGCCCACACGTTGTCGGAAACATATATACACCCAGTAGGACAAACTGGGTATACCGTACCTGAGGTGCATGCCATAGCCTGTCCACAGATGGCAGTAACAGCATACTCCACCTACATCTACCTGGTCCACCCTAGCCATTAGTTGCTAGAGCACTGGCCTGACATCCCCCCAGCCATCACTCCCCCATGTGGAAGGGACATAACATTGGTAGGCAGTGATGGGGGATGTGTGGAAGTCCATGTATGCCTTGCCACCCCAGACTTCGCACCCTAGGCACCTGCCTACCTGCACAGTGGATGGCCTGGGACTGCGCATGACCAGCATATGGTCATGTCGGCATGGCAGGGGGTGTGTGTTTGTGCTGGAGGGAGCAGTGCCACCCACCTGAAGTGGACCTAGACCATGCCCTGTACCAGTACGTGGTGTGCAGTGCAACAGAAAAGGTCTGCCTGAGGAAAGTAAGGGTAACCCCAGGGACCACTATTCCTTTGTGGCAACAGTGTGGTGCAGTACACACAGCTAGAGCAGATGGTCACAGGTTCAGGTCCCAGTTGTGGATCCTGCAGAGCATCTCCCCACATTTTACCCTACAATGAAGATACAACATCAACATGTGCAAACCCCAACGCCGCGTTGAACAGGGGTAAAAACACCCACTCACACAGGCTCCACAATCGAAAGCTGCATGGAGAGTCAGGCTGTTGGCCCCAGCATGGAGCTGCAGTTATCACCAGAGCACTACTACTACCCCCTGCACAGTTTAGCAATGCGGCACTGTGATCAGGACCAGTGTGGCGGGCAGGATTGCCAACAACCCCTATCATTGCACAATGCTGCAATAGGAGTGTATGTGTATGTATGTCTATCCATTGTTTTGTGGCTGCCTACACCACTCTGGGCCCACAATTGAGTGGAGGAGTGGCCTAGTGCTTAGGGCAATGTACCTCAGGCTGGAAGGGCAGGGGTTCAAATCCCACTAGAGGACAGCAGCCTTGGCCTGGATGGACTGGGGTTTTCTATTCCCACAGGTGCTCCTTGTGGTCTTGGGCAAGCCACTTAACCCTCCATATCTCATGTTCCCTGTAAAATAGTTAACTCCCAGTTTAATGCCCTGTTAAATGTAATTTCAGTTTGTTCAATGTAAACTGCCTTGATATCATGAAAGACAGTATATAAGAAATGTTATTAAAAAAATAATGTTACAGTGTTAGCCTGCAAATGTGCATAATGAGGAGCAAGGTATTGTGGGCATGGCCCAGACAGGCAGATTGGCCAGGATGCATCTGCACAGGGTGTAGGGCAATGGCTGGGACACTGTAGTGCCTGAACACCTCCTGCATGGACAGGGTGGCTACAGCATGACATGCTGTGAGGTCACTCTCACCCTGAATGAGCAGTGACCATGGCATGTCTATGTGCCCACATAGTGCTCAACACTGTCTCCAGTGATATCTATGTGTTCCCTGTTCTGGGGCCCAATCACTAAGATGCCTGCTTGGTGTTTGTACTATACATCCCATCTCTGGGTGCACAGGATTCCCCTGTGAGCATGCATTGTGGACTGTCTATGGTTAGTCTATGCATGGTTGGAACACCTTGTAGGGTGCTGCAAGTGCAGTCTGACTGTGCTATCTGCTAGTGAATGGCAGATGGTGGGGCAGTTAAAGCTTCTCTGGCCTTCCTCTAGCACAGAGGTGTCCAAACCTGTCCTGGAGGGCCACAATCCTGCCAGGTTTTGGGATAGCCCTAATGAATATGCATGAGATATATATGCATTAGAGATATCCTGCCAACCTGACTGGTTTGTGGCCCTCCAGGACTGGATTTGGAGACCCCTGCTTTACACCTCTGGAATTACACCTGCTTTACACCTTTGGAATTACAGAGCTTAAAAGGGAGAGAGGAGGCATTGTGGGTTAGACTAGAAAGAGGGAAAGAGAAATCTATTTGCATTGGTGTGATATACAGACCTCCCTCACAAGAGGAAGAGGTGGACAGAGAGTTAATTGAAGACATACGCAGCATTGCTAGGAAAGGGGAAGTGCTACTGCTAGGAGATTTTAATATGCCAGATGTTGATTGGCACATTCCTGCTGCAGTATCATCTAGGAGTAAGGAGATCCTGGATTCTCTACAGGGAGAACTATTCAGGCAATTGGTAACAGACCCCACGTGAAGGGGCCATACTGGACTTGGTGCTTACCAATGGTGAAAGTGTTTCTGATGTTGTAGTGGGAGATCATTTTGCATCCAGTGATCACCAGATGGTGTGGTTCAGTATTAGGACTAGGGCTGTTAGAATCCATTCCAAGGTGAAGATCTTAGACTTTAGGAAGACTAACTTTGCGATGATGGGCCAATGCCTCAGGGAGTCGTTAGTGGGATGGGAACAGCTGGGGGATGTAGAACAACAGTGGGCAAAACTGAAAGGGGGTATTTTAAAGGCAACCAACCTTTTTGTTAAAATGGTAAACAAAGGCAAAAGGAACAGGAGACCGCTATGGTTTTCGAAGGAAGTAGCTGAAAAAGTGAAGAAAAAGAGGGAGGCCTTCATGAAATACAAGAGATCACAGAGAGAGGAAGACAGGCATCTGTATTTGGAAAAACTTAGAGAAGCTAGCAAAGTAGTCAAGAAGGCAAAGATTCAAAAGGAGGAGGAAATAGCCAATGCAATAAAATGGGGGGATAAGACATTTTTCAGATATATAAGTGAGAAGAGGAAGGGCAAAAGTGGTATTGTCAGACTCAAGGGTACAGGGGGGGAATATGTAGAAGCTGATAAGGATAAAGCGGAATTACTTAACAAATATTTTTGTTCTGTGTTCACAGATGAAAAACCAGGAGCAGGACCTCAGAAAACACCCACAAATAAGAACAGAAGCGAGGGACATCTTGAACAATTTTCAGAAGACTGTGTTCGTGAGAAACTAGCTCAACTCAAAGTAGACAAAGCGATGGGACCGGATGGGATACACCCTAGAATACTGAGGGAACTTGGGGACATTCTAGCAACTCCACTGACTGACCTTTTCAATGCCTCGTTGGAGTCGGGAGTGGTGCCAAAGGACTGGAGAGAGGCTCATGTGGTGCCTTTACACAAAAGCGGAAGTAAGGATGTGGTTGAAAACTACAGGCCGGTTAGTTTAACTTCAGTGGTGAGTAAATTAATGGAAACGCTGTTGAAAGAGAAAATAGTGAGGTTTCTGGAGTCCAGTGGATTACAGGATCCGAGGCAGCATGGATTCACCAGAGGCAGGTCTTGTCAGACAAATCTGATTGATTTCTTTGACTGGGTGACCAGGGAGTTGGACCGAGGGAGAGCTCTAGATGTGGTGTATTTAGATTTCAGTAAAGCCTTTGACACTGTTCCTCACAGGCGACTTATAAACAAACTGAGCACCCTAGGGATGGACCCTAAAGTTACTGCTTGGGTTAGAAATTGGTTGGGTGGGAGGCGACAAAGAGTACAAGTAAATGGAGCTCACTCTGAGGAGAAGGATGTTACCAGTGGTGTGCCCCAGGGATCTGTCCTTGGTCCGATTCTTTTTAACATCTTTGTTAGTGATATAGCGGAAGGGCTGTCGGTTAAGGTTTGCCTCTTTGCAGATGATACCAAAATCTGCAATAAAGTAGACACCCAGGAAGGTGTAGATAACATGAGGAGGGATCTAGCTAAGCTTGAAGAATGGTCTAGAATTTGGCAGCTGGGATTTAATGTTAAAAAATGTAAGGTCATGCATTTGGGCTGCAGCAATCCAAGGGAGCAATACAGCATAGGAGGTGAAGTACTTTTGTCCACTAAAGAAGAGCGGGACCTAGGCGTAGTTGTGTCCGATGATCTTAAAGTAGCTAAACAGGTAGAAAAGGCGACGGCTAAAGCTAGAAGGATGCTTGGGTGCATACGGAGAGGAATGGCTAGCAGAAAAAAGGAGGTGATAATGCCTCTGTATAAGTCTTTGGTGCGACCTCATTTGGAGTATGGTGTGCAATTCTGGAGACCGCACCTTCAAAAGGATGTGAACAGGATGGAGTCGGTACAGAGGGGTGCTACTAAGATGATTAGTGGTCTTCATTATAAAGCATATGAGGACAGACTTAAGGATCTTAATATGTACACCTTAGAGGAAAGGCGGGATAGAGGTGATATGATTGAGATGTTTAAATACCTCCGTGGCATAAATGTTCAGGGAGAGAGCCTCTTTCAATTGAAAGCAAGTTCTGCGACGAGGGGACATGGGATGAGGGTGAAGGGAGATAGATTCAGGAGTGATATGCGGAAATATTTCTTTACGGAAAGAGTAGTGGATCCGTGGAATAGTCTCCCAGTGGAGGTGGTAGAGATGAGGACAGTAACTGAATTCAAAAAAGCATGGGACCAACACAGAGGATCTCTAAAGGTAAAAAGTGGACTGTTGTAGTTGTTGTTATGGAAGGACAGACTAGATGGGCCTTGTGGTCTTTTTCTGTCATCATGTTTCTATGTTTCTATTTAAGATGGTGAGTGGGCAAGGTACAGATGTCCTAGACATCAAAAGGGTAGCTAGAATGTGTCACATTCATCCTCGATTCTCACCACCACCAAAAAGATGTCTAATGGACAATATTTTGGTGGTGGTGAGAAGTGAGGAGGAATGTGACAAATTCTATCTAACCTTTTTGATGTCTTGGACATCTGCACCTTGCCCACTCACAATCTTAAATGACAGAGGTGTAAAGCAGGGGTCTCCAAATCCAGTCCTGGAGGGCCACAAACCAGTCAGGTTGGCAGGATATCTCTAATGCATATATATCTCATGCATATTCATTAGGGCTATCCCAAAACCTGGCAGGATTGTGGCCCTCCAGGACAGGTTTGGACACCTCTGCTCTAGCATTACTGCTGGTCTGCCATGATCACAGGTATGGCTCTGGCCCACCAGCCATGGAGGGCTGTCTTTCACCAGCAGGACTGTGGTTGCTGGTCCTACAGCCATCGCTCAGGAACCTGTCCCTCACCTGGGGTAGTTGTGGGCCCCTTTGGTGTATGTAGTGTATACAACTTTGACCCATAGAGGCAGTATTACATCTACCTCATGCAAGTCTAGACATCTGACAACAGGTGCCCATAGCAGCCAGACCTTAACAGTGAGTATGCACTAATCTGGGTGGTGTCTGTTCCTACAGAGCCAGCCAGCCCACATAGTGATGGGGATGTGCAGCAGGCCCTATCTCTAGCAACATATGTACGGCGTACCTAGTGCTGGGCACCCATCCTAGCCCTCAGGGTGAACACAGAACCTGCACAATGGCATGGTCTGTAGCTACTCTGTGCCAGTATCATGCACTGTCAGTCCATTTTACCACACTGCAGTACCGGAGAGGTGCAGACCCCATTTGGTGATCAGCTGTAGACCGCTGTTCTGCATGTGCATTGCATCATGGGTGCTGGTGGGGTTACCCTATCCTGTCACATAGAGCATACGGTTTGTGCAGTGACCTGCAGTCCTTCTGTAACCAGCCATTGCTGTGCAACAAGCTATAGAGGTATAGCCTACTTGTTAGTACAATGACATTCTAAGCTGTGGTCATGAGTTAATTCCTCATTGTTCCCTCTTTTCATGCCTGTCCAACTCAGATATTTTGCATGCCTGTAACAGTCAAATTTTTGCAGATCTGTGCTGCCAGCCCATATTACCCTCATCACAGTTGCCAACAATCCTTCAGCATCTATCTGCATCTGTCAGCTGTGTAGAGTCCTGTCTTCCTGTCCAGGTTTCCACCCCATGTCCTGTGCTGGTACCCTTTCCTGCATCGTGCCTCTTCGTGCTTGCCTCGCATGTGCCTGATCTGCATGGCACCATCACTCCTCTGTCCACCCATCATTGTTACTATCCTGCCACCTCTGCCCCCACTGGGTGGAAACGTATTCCCATCATCTGCCACCCGCTGTCTTTCCAGTACTTTACATTGCCAACACCCTGTTCTGTGGTATAGTTGCCCCAACATGTTTGTCAACAGTAATGGCAGCCACATGGGATGCCCACAGAAATGGCAGGTCCATCAGCTCCCAGCTCTCCCTCCTTCCATCACCTGTTCATTGCCTTTCTTTGGTGCTTTATCCAGTGTTAAGGTTACATCTGTTTCTATGCCTCACACATCATCCATGTCAACTTGAAGCACCTTGCAGCCCTTAGGGCACACTAGCCTAGGGCACCGTAACATTGTTAGGGCACCTTAACCTATGGTTCCATAACCCTGGGTGCCTTCTAAGGTGCCTTGTCCAGGGGTGCCTAATACGGCGCTTAGCCTAAGGAGCCCTATAGGGCACCTTACAAAGTGCCTTATGAGGCACCTTACAAGGCACCTTATAAGGTACCTAATAAGGCACCTAACAGTGTACCTTAGAAGACACCTTTCTTATAAAGTACCTTACAAGGCACCTTACTTACAAGACACCATACAAGGCACCTTACTTACAAGGCACCTTATAAGGCAACTTACTTATGAGGCACCTTACAAGGCACCTTACAAGGCAGCTTACAAGGCGCCTTATAAGGCACCTTATGAGGCACCTTAAAGGCACCTACAAAGGCACCTTAGAAGGCACCTTACTTATAAGGCACCTTACAAGGCACCTTATAAGGCAGCTTACTTATGAGGCACCTTATGAGGCACCTTACAAGGCACCTTATAAGGCACCTTACAAGGCAGCTTACAAGGCGCCTTATAAGGCACCTTATGAGGCACCTTATAAGGTACCTACAAAGGCACCTTACAAGGCACCTTATAAGGCACCTTAATTATAAGGCACTTTACAAGGCACCTTATGAGGCGCCTTATGAGGCACCTTATAGGACACCTAACAAGGCACCTTAGAAGGCACCTTACTTATAAGGCACCTTACGTTGTGCCTTATAAGGCACCTTACTTATAAGGCACTTTACAAGGCACCTTAATTATAAGACACCTTTTAAGGCACCTTACAAGGCACCTTATAAGGCACCTTATAGGGCACCTAACAAGGCACCTTACTTATAAGGCACCTTACAAGGCACCTTATGAGGCAACTTATAAGGCACCTTATAGGGCACCTAACAAGGCACCTTATAAGGCACCTTATAACACGTGTTAGCTGATATGGCTTGCCGTAATGATGCAACGCCCACGCCTTTATATGGGCATCTGTACCATTACCACAGAACCTAATGCGGGTAACATTACCGTAGTTTAGTAAACATACCCCATAATCAGCAACACCGGGACACCCCTGAGCTGTATTGGGAAGCAGCCAAAGCTGTACTAAGGGAGGATATCATGGGATATGTATCTCAGAGGTGACGCCTCCTGAATGCACGGGTGCTCAGATTGGAGAAGCAGGTTGTGAGAGTATGAAGGCTGCATGCTTCCCACCCTCGGGAACTACCGGGCGTGGCTATTGGAACGCCAGGCTACTTTAAATGAGGTCTTACATCAGAGAAGAAAAAAGTCTCATATGTATTATAAATTTCAGCTACAGGAATATGGGGACAAAGCAGGGAGGCTGTTGGCTCGATGTCTTCGAGGGGCTAGTGGATCCAATAGGGTGGTGGCCCTACGGGGGGACGGGAGAGGAATTTGCAGAGATAATAGGGGGATAGCCAATCTGTTCCGAGCGTTCTATAAGAAACTGTATGTGGCAGAGAGGTGCTCCTCTAACAGACTGGAGGCCTATATCCAACAGTGCTTCTCCCCAGATATCCCGACAGCAGGCCCAGGAGTTGGGAGCTCCGCCAACACTAGAGGAAGTTCAGAAAGGTATAGCCAAGGTACAGGGTGGCAAATCACCAGGCCCAGATGAGTTTACAGCAGAATTCTATAAGATGCTGCAGGGGGAGATAGGGCCCTCACAGGTGGCATTATATCAAGATAGAATAGAAACTGGCACATTCACATGGGGGAGGAACCAAGCTCATATTACGTTCATACCTAAACCGGGGAGATACAAGATGGAGGTGGGCTCCTACTGACCTATTTCGTTGCTCAATTTTGATAGCAAATTGTGGGCTAAGATTCTGGAGGGTCGGCTGGTGGAGCTCCTGATACACTCTTGATACACGAGTCCCAGATAGGTTTTGTGAAGGGGAGGTACATAGCTAAAAATATGAGGTGAATTATCGCCTCCCTGGGGTGGGTGCACGAGAAGCAAATCCTCTCGCTCTTGATTAGTTTTGACGCTAAAAAGGCTTTTGATAGCACCCAGTGGGATTATCTATTCCAAGTGCTACCTCGATATAGGTTAGGAGAGACCTTTATGCAACAGGTCCGTACTCTTTACGCGAGGCCTACAAACTCCATCTTGGTAAATGGTATTCTATCGGCCCCCTTTCCTCTGGAGAGAGGAACTAGGCAGGGGTGCCTACTATCACCTCTACTATTTGTCCTATTGATGGACCCTTTCATTCAATTCTTTGAGGAGTGTGAGGCAATCCCAGGAGTTACGATGGGCCAACATCAGTTTAAGGTGGCAGCTTTTGCGGACGACCTGCTGGTCCATATTACAAACCTAAGGGTGGCCCTGCCTAGATTATTGTTGGCAATTGACTCCTAAGGGAGGTTGGCAGGCCTAAAATTGAATCAAGATAAATCCGAAGTGCTGGATGTTCTTGGTATAGTACGTGAGCAGTGGGGAAAGCCGTTCCCACTGCAGTGGGCAGATAGTGAGTTAAAGTACTTGGGGGTTTGTTTGGCACGGGATCCAACACAGCTATATAGGCAGAACTGGGCTAAAGTTATGGAGCATGTCACTAATAAGATGAAAGATTGGACCCCGTTGCCCTTGTCGATGTTGGGGAGGGTGGCGGCATTTAAGATGGTTCTGTTCCCAAAATTCCTGTATGTCTTGCAGTCTCTGTCCCTGCACCTCCTCTATCGAAATGTGGAACGCTTAGAACGAGAGATCTGTAGATTTATATTTAAGGGGGGGGGGGGGTTGGGCCTGGGTTCCCTATGCCCGGCTTAGGGGCTCGTGGGCCCAGGGAGGGGTGGGGATCCCAGATATTCTTAGTTATGTTAGGGTGGGTACCCTTAGACACCTGAGGGACTGGATAGGGCAGATGGAGCTATTCACCCTAAGGGAGTTAGAAGAGGAATTTGTGAAACCATATTTGCTGATGGTAATTTTGCATATGAAGGGAGCAGAAGTGCCGCAGAGGTTCCGCCAGAGTCAGCTGATAGAGCCAATATGGAAGGCTTGGAGGTTCCTGTGTGCCAAGTGGAACACATCGGCGGAGTCCTCTAGGTTTCTACCAATATGCGGCAACCCCGACTTCCGGCTGGGGATGGATAGCCAGACCTTTCGGGAGTGGGGAGGAAGGGGGAATCGAAGTGTGGGCCATGTGCTGACCCTTGAGGGTACAATGAAATCTCTCACGGAGCTTTGCAGAGAGTTCAAACTGGGAAAGCCCAATATTTTGCTTACTATCAACTACGTCATTATATCCACTCCCTCCCCGGGGATAGCCTGGAGGTCGAGTGGACAGCGCGGATTCCGGGGTTCTTTGAAATAGAAGACCAAGAGAGCATCTCACTATCTAGTTTGGCTAAGAAACTGGGGCAGTGGCTGCCCCCGAAGGATTATGCGGCACTAAGTTTAAGATGGGGAGTCGAGTTGGGGAGTGTGGTGACAGAGGGGAGCATAAGAAAGGCACTGGGGCGGGTCCTGAGAGTGGTCGCTGCATCTAAATTTAGAGAACTGCAGATGCGAGCGATTAGTCAAGCCCAGTTCTCGCCAATGCGGGCATTTCGCAATGGGTTACGACCGAATAGGGCTTGCCCTTAGTGTGGAACTGCTGGAGAAAATTTAGAACACATGTGGTGGAACTGTGGGAAGACACAAGAGTATTGGTATCGAATTCAAAGATATATGCGAGACCTGATAGGGCAAGCAGTGCAGTGGACAAGCAGCTTTGGTAGTGAGCGATTTCCTCCCTGTGGCATCCCCTAGGGGGTGGTGGGAGCGCATATTGGTACACAAAGCATGTATAATAGGGAAACTGCCTATAGTCCGAAATTAGAGACAAGTATCAGGGCCATTTTACTGGGAGTGGAGGCATGTGTTCCATCATCTTATGACCCAGGAGTTGATGGCTTCTAGGGGAAACCCAGAAAAGAGAGCTCAGTGCTTGTTGCTCTGGGGGGGGGGCGCTATCTTGATATGCTTCACCCACTGGTGCGGAATGAACTGCTGACCTTATAACAGGGGGGAAGATGAGAGGAGGCAAAGTGGCTTATTAGTTGGGGGGGATGGGGGGTAGAGGCATGAGAGGGGGGAAGAGGGAGGGGGGGTTGGAGGGGGATGGGGTAGAGGCATGAGAGGGGGGAAGAGGGAGGGGGGGTTGGAGGGTAAGAGATACTTATCCAAGCTGGCATGGAACGACCCTAGGTGGGGTATCAGAGCCAAGCTCTGCCTGGGGGGGAGGGGGCAAGACGTCAGGAGTTAAGGGCAGGAAGAGAGTGGGGAGGGGGAGGAGGGGGATAGTGGTCAGGATGAGCAGTAGGAAAGAGAAGTCAGGGAATTGCAACAAAAATACATGGGATTCTACCCGGGACGTAAGAAGGGGAGAGTAGGGAAGAGGGAGGGTGGAGTGGTGGGAAGGGGGTGAAGGGGGAGAGGGGGGGAATAGTATAAACTAATGTGGATTGAACTGTAAGTCTGGGTAAGCTAAGGCTATGAGCACGTGTTTGTTGGAAATATATATGATTATCAGTTGGCATTTGTTACTTACCTGAATGACTAAATAAATATTCACTCAAATGTAAAGGAAGGGGGAGAAGAAAGGTGGGGATGGGAAGGGTAAGAGGTTAAAAAGAAAATGGAACTGAAACTGTAGAACATGGAATGTAACCGAGTTTAATTGTGTACCTTAATGCTTTTTCTGTACTATGTTCTATATGATTGCTTATCTATTTCCTTTGAATAAACAGTTTGAACATAAAAGAAACTCATTTGAATGAGTTATTTAAAAATGTTATAATTAATAGAAGTTTAAAATTTTAGCACTGTTCTTTTACAAAGAGGGGTAAAGAAGAGTCTTGAGAAAATGGAAAACAGATGCATCTAATCTGTTCTCTGGCTGGTATGTAACATGAACAATTTTGCACTATATCGTTTACTTGTACTTCTAAAAAGGATATTTAAAAATAAAACTATTACTATGTCTAGTATGATTGTTGTAGTATTAGTTATAATACTGAATGTGTTACGTCACTACTTTTGAAATGTACTGTAGATACTGGTGTTTATATTAGCAAACATATTTAAGATATATATGTTTCTTAGATTCTTCTGTATGTATAAATTCGGGAGATATTTATTTCAAGGCTGCCTAAACATGTCTTGATGATACTTCGGCCAGTTGGGTTTTTGAATATTCACAATGAATATGCAAGAGATAGATCTACATACATTGACGAGTCAGAGCATGCAAATTTACATCATGCGTGGATATTGTGGATATCCTGAAAATAAGGCTGAATAAGAGATCGCCAGGAAGGTGTTGAAAGCCCTGGTTTATATAATATCAAAACGGAACCTCACACCTGGGAGTAGGACTACAACTATAAAATATTCTCACAAACTCCCAAAATATCTTATACAAAAGGCTTATAATAAATATGACACATCAACCTTACAACCTTTAGTTATGCAGCCGTGAACCAAACTATGGACAGAGAAACCATTAGAGTATAGCTAAGGATTCAACAAACAGGTATACCTGCATATCTTTAAATTCCAGTAGTAATTATTCATTGGTCTCATCTGAACATGTAGCAAAAATCACAAAATATTCATCAAAACAATTGCAGTACAAAACAATCTCTGACATGATATCACATTTCAGACCAACATCTCTTTCTTCAGGGAATTAACTTTACAAAAACACAACTGCATCTAGCTCATAGGTTACTAAGAAGCCACAGCCAAATATACTGCTCACAGCCCATTTCAATCCAGATGTACATACTTATCTGACCCAATTACACACAGCTAACCTCAATCATGAATTAGAGAAGTCCACTCAGTTTGATTGTTTAGACCCATGGGTTCTAATCAGTTCAAACGGAAAATTCATTTCTGTTCAATAAAGTTTAGATGACCCAACTAATCACCCCCCCGCCAGTCAAAAACTATTTGATCCAGCAATCGCCGAGAAAACTGATCTGCCTGATGCTGATTATCTACAAAATGAGCAAACATAGATGCCGTCAATACTTTATTAACCAGCTTACTATGGCGCTCATTAATATGTTTGCGAATAGGGTGAATCATGCGGCCAACATAGATTCAAGGGCAAGGGCAAACCACCACATAAATCACGTGTCGAAAGACACGATGTAACGTATCGTGCCGTAAATTGCTCATGAGTTATAGGGCGAATCCAGGTAGGACTGACACTGGTATTGTGACACCAGTGATAACGACCACAGCTGGTATGGTTCCCTTCAGCAAAATCCCTTTTCCTCTGCAGCCAATCACTGATGTTTCTACCACGTCTATAGGCTATGCAGGGAAAAATTGCAGGGATACTTGGCAAAACCTACAAGGTGCACCAATGACATTTTATCAAGCCAGTTATCTGTGGCGCCATATTTGAATATGGTAAAACACATACCAAACGGTCCTCCTGTTCCTGAAGTGATTGTTCATATAATATGGGTTGTCAAACATAATGGGAGGGAGGAGTGGCTCAGTGGTTGGGACAGGTTACCTCAGGCCAGAGGGCTGGGGGCTCAATTCCCACATGGGGACAAGCAACCTCAGGCCAGAGGATTGGGGTCTCCAGTCCCATGGCTACTCCTTGTGGCCTTGGGCAAGCCACCCAACTCTCCATTGCCTCAGGTACACTTAGATTGTGAGCCCTTCAGGGACAAGGGAATAAAAAGTACCTGTCAGTATACATGTAAACCACACTGATTCTAAAGAGCATGGTATAAAATAAATAAATAATGAAAATGTGTTGCTCATGAATGTGTAAGAAGTGATCTAATGAATATACATGAGACAACATACATGTGAATGGAAGGAAAAGTAGATTTAGATGATGTGCACTTTTGAGTATATGGAAGCAGTTTTTAAAAAGGCAAGATATGTGATATTCAGTGAGAAGAATACTGCTGGCCCTTTGAAAGTGACTTTTACATGGGAATCTTTAGCCAGCTAATGTTGCTAAAATTTTCCTAACACTTCCTCCAGATATTGAGACTACAGATTCATTTCTCATAATATCTCCTGATACTTCCACCAAAATAGATTTTGCATCAATCTCTTAGCTGCTCTATTTGAATTTCAGGAGCAATTGCTTTTTTTCTCTTGTTTATTAACATTGGACCAGATGTACTAGACATTTTCCATTGACACAAAACAGAAAAAATATCTCTTAATATATCTGGTTCACAGTGTTTTACAGGTCACCAACTCATGAACCTGAATAATTACCACATCTCCAAATAGAGCAAGAAGATCCTCGGCTATAAACTCTCTAAAAGTCCCGAAAGCACTAACAGATTGCACTACATCTACAGCCAATAGGGCCTTTAGTCTCAGTGCGCCAAGATGCTGGAATGCATTACCCCCAGGTATCCGGGCTCTTAAGAGCCTAACACAGTTTAGGAAAGCCTTCAAATTCCACCTTTTCAACAAGTACCTCATAGAGCCCGACGACACCCCTTAGAGTACAACGATACAATTCGCTAAGCAAATATACGGTATCTTAACCACACGCCAAGACAGATACTCTAACCCTTAGTGGTGCATATGTTCTATGAAACTCCTGTTCATATGACTCTATGTAGCAAGTTTTGTAAATAGTTTACCCCTGTTATCCAAGTTTTTTGCCCTGTTATCTGTAAACTCATACGTGTTAACTGTACTGAGCATTTTTGTTCCATGTAAACCGCGCTGATGCTGAATAGTGCGGTATATAAGAGAATGTAAATAAATAAATAATAAATTAATTAATACTGTGCAGAAGAAAGGACAAATCCTTGTCTTCTCTGATTTATCTAGCTAGACTATTAGCATTAGTGAACTGTATAAATTCTGTAGGGACATGTTTACTAAGGGGCATATTCACTAAAGGTTAACATGTGTTAATGAAAGTTTACATGGCTAAAGTGCTACCCTAACACTCGTTAACTTTCATTAATGCGGTTAACCTTTAGTAAACATGCCCCTAAAATGTGCTAAGTTAGCACGGTAAGTCCTCAAAATTAGTACAGGAGGTGGCACAGACCCGTACTAACTGTTGGGAGAGTGCCTGGCTTGTCCCCCTGCAGTTAGCATGGGGAGACACACCTCACCATGCTAACTGGCCAGAACATCAAGCATGAGTGCACTTAGTAGTAGCCATTGAAGAAGCGGTAAGTGTACCCACACTAATGGTAGCAATTGTGGTTAGCGCACAGTAATGATGGCGATGCTGTGATATGCCGTCAACACGCACACTCCTCCCCTAACCTGCCCAGTGTCTGTCTCTTCTTGCGCTGTTTAGCATGGGACTTTTACTGCGCTGCCCCATGCACATGGTAAACCCCACGCTAACCATGAACACGCTTTAGTGAACATGTCCCATAGTTTGCAATAAGATTCACCAGGTTTAATTTTCTGAGGCTATGCCAATTGATTTTGTCCTTTTAGAGTAAGGATGGGTGAACATAGTAGCTGGTTAAAATGTAATGTTAAGGAGGCTCTGATAGTTCAACATTGCATAGCAAAGGGCCACATTTTTGAACAGCTACGGTGCTTCTGCATAGACAAGGTGGAATTTGGGGCAGCAGGCAAGTCCCAAGATCAAACTCTTTTAATGAGAGAACAAAAGTGGATTTTTTTTTAAATTTTTTATTTAAGGATTTTCCAATGCATCAAGAAATTACAAACAAAAACATGAGAGAAGAAAATATCAAAATACAATAAAGAAAAATTTCCCACAATTAAAGGAAACACATCAAGGGGAGAAATCGCCTCAAACAACAAAAAGAATCAATCTAATATAGGAAATAAGAGGTTACAAAACCCCACAAGGGGGAGCTGAAAAAACAAAATCATTCCTCCACTAACGAACCTCCCTCCGCTTTTGAATCCAAAAAACTTTTCAAGGCATTAACATCATTGTACACAAAAGTTTGTCCCCCGAGGGTAATCACGCAACGACAGGGAAATTTAAGAAAGAAAGTTGCCCCAAGAGCTACTACCTGTGATTTTAATAACAAAAACTGTTTACGCCGAATCTGCGTATAACGACAGACATCTGGGAAGATTTGGATGGCCTGACCACAAAAGGGAACACGCCGATGTTTAAAATACGCTCTCAAAACCCGCAATTTGGCAGCCGCATGGTTCAGAGCAGTGGGACCTGGAGGAGGCTTTCCTGGTGGTCGGGCAGGCAGGAGGAGGACGTGCCTTGGCCCGGAGGACCCTGCTGTGCCCTACAAAGCCCTCCGGTGCTCTACGCGACCGCGTGTCGCGGCCCGCGTGGCGTGGCCTAAAGGGGCGTGGCTCAAGGGGCAGGACACGCCCCTTTGGCGCCCCTTCGGCGCACGTGAGGTGTTCATGTGTTGTGTCTACATCAGTGTGGTTTCCATCATCATGGGCAAAAGGAAGGCGAAGGTTGGTAACAAATCTGGGATTAGAGGTTCGGGAGAGAAAGTGGTGGGCCCTATGGACAAACATGTGACCGCCCTGCTGCCTGGTAATCTATCTCCGGAGGAGGTCTCGTTGAGTCCTGTCCTCCGGTCTCCTCCTCCATTTCCTCTCCCTGCTCTTTCGTCCACTATTTCAAGTAGTCCTCCTGAGCAGAGTCCCCCAGTTCCATGTCCTGTATTTCCATCTGCTACAGAGCCTGGGACTTTAGCATCCCCTACTGGGGAAGTAACGCTTAATGATATATGGTCTGCAATTCAAAAAATAGATGTACGCTTAACTTCTACTGTATCCTCCTTGTGTAAATTTTCCCAAGATGTGGTGGATAAGTTACAATTTATGGATAACCAGTTAGGTTCTGTTGTAAAGCTTGCAGCTCGCTCTGATTCTCAGCTTCAATCTTGCCGTAATTCTGAAACTGTGTTTATGCGTGATTCCTCAGTGATTTCCTTCCGGCTTGAGGCTCTTGAGAATCGTGCTAGAGCATGCAATCTACGCTTTCTTAATTTTCCTGTGACACACCTACTATCCTCTGAAATATTGTTGGGAAAATACTTTTTGGAGATATTGCATTTGGAGGGGGATTTTCATACAACTCAGACGGTCCATATGTACTACCTGCCTTTGGGTTCTTCTTCCACTCTTCGGGCTGTTGGGGCTCCTGCCCCTTCAGTCTCCTCAGTGGATCAAAATTTAACAGCTTTCTTGGAAGATTTTCTGGATGTCATCTCAAAGTGGATTTATAAGTTGAAGTTGGTGGTGCCTACAGGGCTTAATGCCCTTATAGACTGGACTTCTTGCTTGTAATAGTTTCTAGATGTTTTAATTAGTAAATTTTGTTTAGGCTTTGGCTGGGACATTGGGACATTCTTGGAGACCACCTGAATTAATATAATATCATGTATGAGAAACAGTACTTATGGTAGTTGAAATTAGTAGTGGGGAGATATATTAGCTAAACCTTGAAACTTGGGAGGTAGTGATGATGTCACTGGGGGGCGTGAAAGAGAATCCCCAATGAAATGGTGGTAATAGGTCTTTAAAAGCAGAACCATGATCTATGCCCCGCATGCGCGACATTTTTTTCAAGAGTGGAGCGAAAGAAATTTCGAAGAGCACCGATTAAATGATAGTGAAAAAGATAGAAGACGCATGCAGCATCAACTATACTTTCTGGTAGTTGTTTTGGTATTGGTGATATGATCAGTTGGAAAACGGTAGTAATTAAAGATAGGCTATTGTAATTGGGCGGTAGATATAATGAAGGGTTTTTATTTTATAGAACACTAACAAGAAATGAACGAGATCCCCTGAGGAAACAGTGGTAGTGAAACATGATAGAGGTGCCTGGGGAGGGCATCACAATTAGGGATCGAATGAAAGCACGATAGGAGCTTGTTGAGAAACAAACGGATTAAGAGCTAAGTGTTTGCTGGAGTGGATGATATTATAATCAGTCTTTGATGATAATCTTATGAGCGACACTCATGATTGCTTTGGTATAACAACTCCATCTGCTTGATCATTATCTGAAGGTCATTGATGCTATTGGGCACAGTAATTGGACATGATGCCAGTTTGAAAAAGTGTGCCAGAAAAGTCTGAGACCTTCTTTGTTAGTATTAATAAAGTGTTCTTAAATGTATGAAAGAATGTGGTGAAAAAAGAAGATTTCCGTCCCGTATTGATAATATTGAGCGTGTTTTGAGAATTGTTGTAGAATTGATTTTGTCTGGCTACAGCATTCTGATGCCACACTTGTTTGTTTTATTTTATTTTTATATTGTTCCTTTATTGGTAGCAAAAGAAATACATCAAATTTGTAATAATTTCTCTTTGGATGCAGGGCCATCACTCAGTACTTGCTGCTCTTTCCCACCCGGTTTAATTGCTTTTCAATTGTATGCAATGTCCGCTAAACATGTTTTCTTTCTCTCTCACTGTGCCAAAATAATCTGAACATTAACACACAGCCTCAGGCTATGGCAGAATTAGTAACAGCTGCCCTGGTTTCTAAAATCTAGAGTTCATTCTATCACTTTGCTAAATTTACTGATGGAAGAGAAGCTTATACAGTCCCTTCCTACAAAAGAAAGACGAGAGAAAGAGAAAATATTTTCACATGCATTTTAGAGGTGATTCTGTAAGTAGTAGCTAGACTTAGGTGCATTAATGGTGCGGATTTAACTCCATAGAATATGTGAATGTGTGTAAATGAAGTTGCGGTCACTTCCCCCGGCTCTAGGACAGGTGTAGATGACTGTGCGTATTTTACATGCATTGGGCCCTATTCTAGAAAACACACGTGCAAATTTGCATTCCGCCCAAACACTGCCCCTGTGCATGCCCACATTGAAAGTACATGTCATCAATTCATGGCGTATACTTTAAAAATAGCAAATAAGTAAGTAATCTCTGTGTAAGTGGTTATTTATGTGTGTAAATCACTAGAATACCATCATTGACATATGGAAATATGCAGAAATCTTTATAGAATTACTCTCTTTATGGGGTAAAGGCAGTTTCCAAAGTAATAAAATGCATGAAGACAGAGGCAATGGAACGCCTTTTGGGTTGGAAGGGACAAACCTTCTTGCCCCCAAGCTCTCTAGTTGCTGATTCTGTGTTAGGCAAAATATTGATAGGGCCATGGCTCTTGTGGCCCACCCTAATCCACTGATTATGCACGAAGGAGGCTGTTTTAGAGGAATGCACAGCTTTTATTTGTTTAAACAGCAGAATTTACAGTACATTGTAAACACCCTATGCATATAAATAGCAATTTTAGAAAGCTGCAATTTACACGTGTGAAAGCCCAAACATGCACAATTTGGAAGGGCGTGTATTGTGAGCATGTTTTTGTGCAGGCCAGAAAAGTACGTATTTGTTCACAGCTTTACAACAGCAATAAAATATGGACTTCAGCATTTACACCTGCTCTGAAGAAGGACGTGCTCATTTTCAGCTGGGATTTGTGCCAGTCATAAAGGGGCAATTGTGCATATCTTTCTGGTGTTTAAAGTCACCTCAAAATGTGCCAAATAAAGAGTCAGATTAATGGCTTTTCAATTGGCTCTCTCTGGATGTCTAGTTTTTTAAAATCCGGCATTTATGTTTCTAACAGCTGAGAATTAGACAAGTAAATTGCAAAATCAGCCATTACTTGGGTAAATCTTGCACTGACAGGGGCAAAACTAAGAGTGATGCCACTCTTTTTATGAACAAGTTTCTTACTAAAATGGCTGTTCCACCTCATGTGCTGGCACATGTACTCCCCTGTGTCCTTTACTCCTGAGGGAATTCTGCACACAAAAAAAAATTAAGAATTCTGCGCACGATATTTTAAAATTCAGCAAAATTCTGCATGCTATATTTATTTATTTGCTTATTATATATACCGCTTTATCCATGTAATCAAGGCGGTTTACAGAGAATATAATGGCTCTTACTGCTCTCGGCAGTTTACAAGGAACAAGAAACATATTCAACAGTAACAATAATCAACACTATAGCAGTATTTTATATCATGTGCAGACCTTTAGGGTGCAGTGATATTACAAAACTATTTACAGTAAGTTATTTACATTAAGATGGTATGAGCTACGTTACAGTTAATTTTACATTTTACATCCAGATGGTATAGCTGTGTGGTGAGGTGAGCATGAGGTATATGAGAGGTAGATTTCTTATATATTTAGGTTTTCCATTGTGGGTTGATGGTATTCTGCAAATAGCAAGGTCTTGAGGTGCTTTCTGAACATAGGTCTTTTATTTCTCACAGGTTGTTGGGTAGTGTGTTCCATAGGGCTGGGGAGTAGAACGTGAATGCTCTGTTAGTTGTTGATTGATTTGCGTTCCTGAAAACTTTAGGGATAGTTAGTGGGTTCTGCATACTTTCCTTTCTTCTTCTTGTTTCTTGTTGCATCTTTATTAGCGTAATAAGGTAAGTTGGTGCAATATTGTTTACTGTTTTGAATGTGATCATGTGATTCTTTGTGTCACAGGCAAACAATATAGGTGGAACAAGATGGCGGTTATGTGTTCTGATCTGGCTACTTTCATTATTGTGCATACTACCATATTGTGTGCCATTTGTAGGGATTTCAAGGTTTGTTTGAGGAGGCCTTGGAGGATAATGTTACTAAAATGAAAGTGTGGGCATATCAGCACTTGAGCTATTGTACAGAAGTCCTCTGTTGATAGTAGGGGTCTTAAATACGTATCATTCTGGTTTTGTTGTAGATTGTTTGTGTTGTCATGTTAATATGTTTGATCATATTGAGGTTATCAAAATGATACAATATAACCACTGTATTGAGTAGTAATTAATTTAAACTTCAAATGAGAAATTAGTTCTTACTCAATGATGCATAATTTTAAAGACTTGGGTCCAGATTTTCCCTGGGGTGCAGTAAAGGTGGATCATACCTTGGGCTTCTGATTTTTGGGGATTTTATTTTATTGGGGAGTTCTGAGTTGCAGCTGATTTCTTACAGCCACCAATACTTGTGGTCACTTAGTGGTATTCATGGCTGTTTTCTATAAATGTCAAAAGTTGCAAAAAATTGATGCTACCTGCAGCTTCTCTTGGACTCCATAATCAAATGAAAATCCTTGAAATCAAAAGCCCTGACCATATGGCATTAGATCAGTGTCTCCTTACAAGCATGGTCCCCCTCCCTCCTCCGCCAACTCATCTCCCTTTTAGCACTCTCTCTCAGCTTGCTGTCCCCTCAACAAACACCTGTCCTCTTACTTCCTATCTCCCCAACATATTTCTCCCTATCAAGGTTCCTTGCCCCATCTTTCTAGCATATCTGCACCCCTAACAGTCCCTTATATACTGTCTTCCTCAGTTCATCTCCTTCTTACATATTCCTCTTACTCCCTGTCTCCTCAGCCCATCTTATCCCCACACAACCCTTACCCCTGTCTTCCTCAGCTTTTTTCTGTTCTTCTCCACGTGTTTCCTTACCTTCGCCTCATCATCTCCAGTTCATGTCTTCTCAACTCATCTTCTTTCATAAATACATCCCATTATCACATTTCCCCCAGTCCTGATGTCCCACTCTCTCCTTCAGCAAGTCTCTTCCCCAACTTGTCTCTCCCTCAGCTGGTTATTTCCAGCACCTCCCAATGCTATATTTTATTTATTTATTTAACACTTATTTATATACCGCATCTTCCAGCGATCAGTTGCGGTGTACAATTAACAACAGTTAACAATGCAGAGCTTGTTTTACATAGAACAATATAACTTTTTACATGGAACATCTTAACATGCACACATAGGGTTTAAAAACTAAGCAGAATAATTCAACTAACACAGATTGTGTAACAATTTAAACAAAAGTACTGACTCTACCGCATAGGCGGATCATATCAGTCACCTCACCCATGCAGTTATCTTCTAACACTGCATGGCTCTCTCAAAATATAAGTTGCATCCATACCTGAAATCCTGTGCTGTTCTCAAAATCTCGTAAGAGCATTATAGGACTTTAGGACCACACAGATCATTCTTTGCCAAAAGAATATAGCACTGCCTAAACCTGGTCTTCACCTCCTGCCTGCTTGTAAAATCTCTGCATAGAAACAGGGGAATTCTGTGAAAGTTCTATCATATAGTCCTGCAGAATTTCCGCAAGTGTATGGAATCCTTATAATTATTTTGCAAAACGTTCTGCTTTTAGTGGAGCCATTGATAAAACACATGGAAAAGTATTAATGTCCTGACCCGGATGTCCAGTTTCTCACCTAGATGCCCTATGCAAGACCAGGCTTACAAATTAGAATTATCAGAACATAGTAACATATTAAAACATTGTGGATGACAATAGATAAAGATCCACATAGCCCATCTAAAAATGCATCCATTAAATGCAATGTTTTATTTCCACATCCTGTTTTTGCCTAATATTGATGTTGCAAAAAACCTGCGATAATGTCCCAAAAACATTTCCTCTGTATACAATGTTTTTGTAAGGCAATATATCAAATACACTAATAACTAAACTAATGGACCACTCGGACAAAACTATTTTGGCTTTTTATGTATCTGGTTTTTGTATCCAATCCTGGTGCTTCATTGTGGAAAGCATACTACTTTAATTGCTTTTATTTCAATAATCATAAAATAATATATATAAATGGAAAGACATCAAATATGGTCTGTAATGTTTTCTCATTTGCATCTTGATTTCCTTTATATCATTATAGCTACCACACCAATCATCATCTGTCTCTCTCTTAATTAGGCACGTTTTGCTGAAGTGATTGTGCTTATTGGGGAGGGTCCCTCTATCCATCTATATGTCTGTCTGTCTGTCCATGTGCATATGTGCAAACACAAGCAAACAAATGCATGGAGCTTCACACTGCTCTCAGGACACAGCATTAGTACGAAAAAGCATTAGGAGTCCCCAGGTCCCGTTGGAAAGAAGAGTGGATCTGCAGCAGTAAAGTGCTAGTGGGAGTCCCTGGGTCCCACCAGCATGAAGAGCTATTCTGTGGGCTGAAAGTGATACCAGAAATTCATGGGTCCCATTGGGTGAAGAGCGGGGCTGTGGGCTAAAAGGGCCTGAGGGACTCCCCCTCCCCCCAGCATGAAGAGCGGGGCTGCAGTCTGAAACTACTGGCAGGAGTCTCTAGATCCTGCCAGCATAAAGAGTTGGGCTGTGGCAAAGATGAGAAGGGGTGGGCAGGAGAGTGAAGTATCAAGAGAAGGGGCAGGTGAGGGCTGGAGCATCAAGAGAAGGGGTGAAGTCAGAGGAGGAAAGCAGGTGTACCATAAAATACTGGGTGGGACTAGAGAGGGGGAAGGAGAAGACAGCGAAGCATTGGGAGGTGCAGGGTTAGAAGAGGAATAGAGAATAGAGACAGAGTGCAAGGGAAGGAGTGTAAAGCAGAGAAGGGAGAGAGAGTGCAAACTTTGATGGAAAGGGAGGGGAAGAGCACATGGCTGGGAGAATTGAAAGAAGGGAGTGCAGAAGGGCAGATATTGAAGCTAGGGATGGGGAATAATGCAAGAGGATGGGAGGAACAGACAGTGAGTGCAGGAAAGGGGAAAGCACACGGGGGAATGCCACAGTCATACACACAAATCCCCAGGAGTGACAGCTCTTAGTTCTCAACAATTTAAGTTTGTGGTTATAGACAAGATTGTGACCTCAGTTAGAGGTATCAATATGGACTGAATGTTGGTCCAGCTAGAACAACAATATAAGAACATAAGAACATAAGATATGCCATATTGGGTCAGACCAAGGTCCATCAAGCTCAGTATCCTGTTTCCAACAGTGGCCAATCTAGGTCATACGTACCTAGCAGTTTCCACAAAAGACACAGGTTCCGCAATGCTTGTACTGGGTCAAGCATTGATATCCTGGGTCCCTTCTTAATAATGGTTTATGGACCTTTCCTCCAGGAACTTGTCCAAACCTTTTTTAAAACCCAGCTACACTAACAGCCTTTACTACATCCTCCGGTAACAAATTCCAGAGTTTGATTACATGTTGAGTGAAAAAATATTTTCTTTTATTAGTCTTAAATAGTTTACCCTGTAGCTTCATTGCATGTCCCCTAGTCTTTCTATATTCTGATAGTGTAAACAATCGATCTACGTTTACCCGTTCCACTCCGTTCATTAATTTATAGACTTCTATCATATCTCCCCTCAGCCGTCTCTTTTCCAGGTTAAAGAGCCCTAACCTTCTTAGCCTTTCTTCACAGCTTATGGGCAATAGACCCATAAGCTGTGAGCTGCAATTCTTGAGGGTTTAAAATTTAGAACTAGAATGGCTAGCTTTTTACAACGAATTAAAGGAATGTCTTTATTACATGGAAGAACAGATGATAGAATGATGGGGTGAGACCTTTAGCCTTTTAAAATAAGGAGGCTGCAGTTGGAACATAAGAAGATCTGGATGCTGCGGAGTTTCATCTGAGTCCTTGAAGAATCTTGTTGGGAACATGTATAATTTGAATTTTAGAAGATATAAGATGTAGACCCAGAAGAAGGCTATTTCTGATGAAGCAATGATGTTGGGTGTGGAATATGTGCAGTGCTGGAAGTCTGACTCAGCTAAATATATTTTAAACGATTTTGTAGTGCTAATACAGTTGAGATAAGGAGCATAGTTTAAATAATTAAAAAAATTATGAAAGAGATGCTGCTGTTGTTAAGTGCCATTGACAATGTCGACTCATGGTGACCGTGTCTTAAAATGGGTTCAGTCTTCAATCAGGCAACTAATTTTGCTAGTGTGACATCCAGGGCTGGCGCAAAGAGATGAGGCACCCTATGTGCCCCCCACTATAAATTAATGAACGGAGTGGAACGGGTAAACGTAGATCGATTGTTTACGTTATCAGAATATAGAAAGACTAGTGGACATGCAATGAAGCTACAGGGTAAACTATTTAAGACTAATAAAAGAAAATATTTTTTCACTCAACGTGTAATCAAACTCTGGAATTTGTTACCGGAGGATGTAGTAAAGGCTGTTAGTGTAGCTGGGTTTAAAAAAGGTTTGGACAAGTTCCTGGAGAAAAGGTCCATAAACCATTATTAAGAAGTGACCGAAGATATCAATGCTTGACCCAGTACAAGCATTGTGGAACTTGTGTCTCTTGGGGAAACTGCTAGGTATATATGACCTAGATTGGCCACTGTTGGAAACAGAATACTGGGCTTGATGGACCTTGGTCTGACCCAGTATGGCATATCTTATGTTCTTATATGTTCTTAATGCCACCCCTCTCTGGAATCAACAGTGGTGGCAATAGCCACAAACAGCCATGTGGGTGCTTACCTTCAAACATTGGCACCATGGGACTGTTTTTTACTGCTCTTCTCCGACTCTTGATGCAAACTTCCTGTTTGCTGTCTGCAAGAATATGCAGTATTCTTTGCCAGCACTATAATTCAAAAGCATCAATTTTTTTTCCTATCTTGCTTCTTCACTGTTCAACTTTCACATCCATACGATGGCTTGGACAAATTGAATTTGCGTTTGAAAATCTTATCCAGATTCTCATAGCTGTTCTGCCAAGAGCACTGTGTCAATGGATTTCTTGCTAGTGTCATTTCATTATCACTTTCAATAGGGAGGAGTGGTTAGGGCACAGTACTTCAGGCTGAAACACTGGGGGTTCAAGCCCCACCTGGGGACAGCAATCTCAGGCCAGAGGGACTGGATTTCTAGTCCCATAGACAATCTTTGTGGCCTGGGGCAAACCACTTAACTCTCTATTGCCCCAGGTACAGATAGATTGTGAGCCCTTTGGGGACAAGGGAATGTACCCATTTGTAGTGATTGCATAATGTAAACTGCTTTGATTGAAGGATAAGGTAGTATAGAAAACTAAATAAATAAAATCTACTATTTCTATTTCTTTTCCCTCAAAGATTGAATTATTGATTTTGGCAGTTGTCAGGATCTTTGGCTTCTTCATGTTAAGGTGCAGACCCATTTAAAGATTATGTTCCTTGATCTTGATAAGCAGATGTTTTAGATCATCTTCAATTTCAGCCAGTAACGTGGAATCATTAGCACTGATTTTTTTTATACCTATAAAGTGAATAGTTATGGGGACAGTATGAAAACTTGTCCTACCTCTTTGCCAATTTTAAAACATTCTGTTTCTCTTTGTTCTGTTCAAACAGTTGCATCTTGATCAATGTAAAGGTTGTGCGTAAGAACTATCAGGTGCTCTGGTATACCAAGGATTCTTAATGTGGCCCACAGTTTTTTATGATTTATGCAATCAAAGGCCTTGCTGTAGTCAGTAAAACACATATAGGTATCCTTTTGTTATTCTTTTGTCTTCAAGGATCCATCTCACATTCATGATCATGTATTTTGTTCCTCGCCTTACTTTTGAGCCCTAGATGCATTTCAGGCAATTCTCGCTCGAGGTATGGTTGCAGTCTCCATTGAATGTTCTTGAGTAGAAACAGTACTGTATAGGCCTTGTAGCACTATACAAATGATTAGTAATAGAAGTAGTCATCTTACTGATGTGTGGGATCAGAGCAATTGTGTGATAATTTCCAGTTGATTGGATCACCTTTCTTCAGTATTTGGTATGAACACAGATCTTGTCCAGTCAGTTGGTTGTGATATTCTCTTCCAGACTTCCTGGCAAAGCCTTGTATGCATTGTAACAGCTACTTCAGTGGGAATGCCATCACTGCCTGGTGCTTTCTGCTTTGGTAATAATGCTTTAAATGCTGTTTTCAATTTCTTTCATCACCAATGATTGTAAGATACATGTTGAAATAGCTGTTGATCTACTTGATATTACTGTATAATGACTCAGTGTATTCTTTTCGTATTTTCTTGATCTTCTCTGCATCATTCAACGTGGATGCTTGAGCGTCTTTTAGCATTCCAATTCTAGGCTGGGATTTTCTCTTTAGCTTTCGTAGCTTTAGGAAAGCCGATTTTGTTCTTCCTCTAAAGGTTTTTGATTTTGAACATAAACATCCAAAATGGATGCCTGAAGAAACTAAAAAAATTGATCAGAAATGCAGAGAAACTAAATCTAGAGGAAAAAGAGAGGTAATCAGAGAACTTAACAGAACTATCCAATGTGCAGCAAGACAAGACAAAGAGAAGTATTGCAATGGTGCATTGGCATGCAATAATGGTTAATACAGAAATCAGAAGCGTTGGGGGAATATTCAAAGGCATTTACCTGGTTTGCAGGCCTGCAAACTATGTAAATGCCGGTTAGTGAGATAATCAACAAGGTTTGCATCAGGGCATGTCGTGCGCATTCTGGGGCAGAGCGAAGGTGGCACCTGTCGCTAACCAGTGGCAATATTGAACCACAGCCCAGTTAGGGACTCAAGGGTAAAGTCAGAGATTGCAAATGCTGGCCTAACCCGTGGAAGCTAACTGGGCAGCGGCTTAATATAAGTTAGCTTCCTGGTTCTGCCCTGGCATTGAATATCTAGGGTTAGTCTTCAGTGGTGACGGCTACTTATGTTAGCAGCGTTAACCGCCACGCTGAATATCGAGTCCACTATTTTTAAGCAAAGCAAAGGGTTGAATAATGAACATTTGTGCATAACTTTCTGGATTTTTGAGAGTTTTGAGATTGTAGAGAGATGCAATAATTTTATAAGTAGAATGAAATCTGATATTTGAGATTTAAAAAAATAAATACAAATTAATAGAAAAACAGATGAGAACTAGTGTGGTAAGTATATCGCTAGAAAGAAAATCAAGATGCCAATGGGAAAATATCACAGAGCACTTTTGGGGGTTGGTTTTATAAGGAATGCATGGAAAGTTGTGTGTGTAAGTCCCCATTGGAAATGACTTGCATGCATGAATGGGCACTTAACGTGATTTTGTAAGTCCCATTGTGTGTACTTTCAGTTTGGGTGTGCTCAAAGTTAGAGCTTCGGAGAAGCATAGGTGGGGCCAAAATTTACATGTGCACGTCATAAAATATTATGAAATATGCGCCTTTCTTACCAGTCTAGGTACAGGCATTTAAACCTCCTCTAGAGCAGGTGTAATTGCTGCGGCTACATTGAAACATGTCTTTACACCCCTAATTTATAAAGCAAACTACTTTATAATATAGGGGCCCTTTTACTAAATACTGCTAACTGGTTAAGGTGTATTTTAGCTGCAGTAACTGGCTGTAGTGGACATTAATGTGTGGGCAAACCAACTACCGGCTGCCAAAATGCATATTAACTGGCAATCATGTGCTAATATGGAGAACGGAGGCATTAGAGGAGGAGTGTAGACATGGAGGGTACATTAGTACGATCAGTGGCAATGTGGCAATTCATATTGATGTACCCATGGTAACTGTGCCACATGTTAACGTTCACATTTATATGAAAATTGCTAGGAACATGTTTGTCATGCCTCCGAGAGTTAACATGGAGGTTTTGCACTTACTGTGCGTTAAATACACAAGTTAATTGCAAAACCTTATCGAGATTTAATATAAAGGCCCCATAGGCCCCAAATTCTGCATAAACTGCATGGGAGTTTATAAAATTATCCTTTTATCTCTCTATTTTGTCACCAACAGGGGTGCTCTCTGTGGTTGAGGTGTGTAGAACACTTGACTCCCAACAACTATTGAAGGATAAGGCGGTATACAAAACTGTCTAAATAAATAAATAAATAAATAACTCTAGCTGACTGGCCACTATCCCCACCAGCTTTTCCAGTCTTAAAGGTTTCACAGTAGTTCAATAGCACGAGCAGTTCCCAGAACAAACCTTAATCACCACTATGCCAGTCTTGACCATAAGTCCTCAAGGTTGCATTGCACCAGTTATGATAGTGTTCCATCAGCACAGTTCATTCATCCTTTCTCCTGTCTTAACAAAAAGGAGATACTGATCCAGGCACCAACCTCCCTGTAGTCCTGGCTGGTAAGACAATGTCTTCCTTAAGTCCATACTACAGTTTCCAGACAGCTTTAGTAAAACCCAGCCTTAGTCAGCTTCTGCTGCTACCGCACTGGGAGAGGCACCTTTCTCTCCCCCCCCCCCCCCCCAATTTACCAGGGTTTTGTTTTCACCTCACATAACAGAAGGCAAGGCAAACAATCAGGTAAGTTCATAAAAATTCCAAGTTTTAACTCTCTCTCCCTAGTGCAGCAACCACAAACATCAACACCATAGTTTTTTACCCCTCTCCCCAGGTGATGAGGAAAAATGAAAGATTAATCTTTCAATAGTCCTTAGGATCCCATATTCCTTACTCACAGAGAATGAGATTTTAAAAAATGACCCAACATAATGTTAAGGAACAGTCCACGGGCTCATTAACTCCAAGGGCATCTGTTCCACCTCCATTGCTTCTGCCTTCCGGAAATGTCGCCCAGGTTTCAGCAGATCTTCTCCAGCCACCTCAGAAGGAAGTGAATTTGTCCCTTTTGCCCCAAGGAAACGCCCCCTCTCCTTCTGGCTTGTTCTCCCTTCCCATCAGCCTGCAGAGATCAAATTCCCCTGGGAAGGGAAGGCTGAAATTTAAAGGGACTCTGCCCTTTCCCCCAACTGCTGGGCCTGGTCCTCCCCCTCCTACTAGACCCAGGTTTCCCCAGCACCTCCTGTTTATTCTCCAGACCATAATTTTTATACAATATTTTATAAATATTTAAATAAAAGGGGTTAAAAATGGATGCAAAAATATATTCCTAAAAAAGCTGAAATATTTCTGTCCTACTGGTCTGTTGTATACAGAGGAAAAATTGATGTTGAGCATTACTAGCGTTATATATGTTCATGTTGAAGTGCCTTAGGTACTGCTTTCAATTACCATTATTCTTCATTTGTAGATTGTTTATTGTACTTTAGGAAACCTCCAACCTTCTGTGCGATATCTTTGCTTAATAGCCTAAAGCAGTAAGAAAATTGATTGAACCCAAGGACAAAAGCCAAAAAGACATTTCTCCCATGACTACTCCCTCTGCTAAGAAAAAAGCAAACAGCTGCACAGCCATCACATCCCTTATAAATAGCCTCATCTCTGTGCATTTTGTTGTATTTACAGGGTGGCACTTCCAGACAAACTAGGCAGTTGCCTAAGCACCGACATTCTGGAGACAGCAAAAGGACAGCAGCTGCGAGCAGGTATTATATATCCGCTAGTGATACAGCTCTGGAGGCTGGTGGGAGGAATGGCACTTTAAAGAGCGTCAGAGTCCTCTGAGGCATGGGGGTCAGTCTTGCATGACCGGCCCCAGCCACAGAGGAAACTGATGTGCTCTTAAGGGCTCTTTCTCCTGCCAAGCTTGCCACTGATAAATATAAAATGTCTGCTCACTGCTGATTTCTGGGTTTCTATAGGAGATGGGTGCTTGAAGTTCCTGAGGCCTAAGGTCCTTACTTGGCCCATACCAAAGGTGATGGGCTGGAGGGAGAATGGACTTGCACACTTGGATGAGTGTATGATATTTGCACTGTCCCTGCAAGGCTATGTGCAGCAGAGGGAGATTGAAGCTGATGTGATGGGGGTAGAGTTACCAGATGGCTCCAGGTCATCAGGGATAGGCTGAGTCAGTCCTGGTTTTACTTTCAAGACTGGCTTAGCCTGTCCTTGATGACCTGGAGTGTAACCATATACTTGGGGGCGGGGGGGGGGGGGAGAGGAAGAGTGAGACTCTACCTCAGGTGGGAAGGATAGGATGGAGTGCAGGAAAGGGAGAGGGGACTCCAGATGGGAGCATGATATGGGGAAGGGGGGAGGGGGGAAGGAGGGAGCAACAGTTAAGGAGCTTGAACTGATGAGGGGAGGACAGGAAGAAGAATGCAGATGAGGGCTGGGAAGGGGCTGAGTAGAAAGGGTAAAAATGGGAGATTAAGGAATGAGTGAAAGACAGAGGGGAATATGGAAGACTGGAAAATGAATGGATGGGGAATGGGAAAGACTGGAGAGAAGGTGACAGAGAGGAGAAGAAGGGTTAGATCAAGGTCAGAAATATAGGTAAGGAAATGAAGCAAAGAGGAGAAAGAAGCAACAGAAAATGGAAAGGAAACTGAACAGAGAAGAGGACAGCACTGAAAATAGAAAAAAGACCCTACACCAATGTGATTAGAAAGATAAAATGCCAGGGGCGGTGCCTGGAACCAGGGGCGGCCCAAGAGGGGTGCGGGGCCATGTGCGGAGACTCGGTGCAGGGCCTCATTTACATAAGGGACCTCATTTGCATAGATATTTGCATAATGTTACCATACACTAAGTTTTAGTAAACATGCCTCTTAATGAGTGTATGGATAAAGAAAGACTAAAAGATTTCTACATTACTATAATTCAGTGCCAACCGCCAGACATATTAGGAACTACTACAAACACTGCCCACTTAGAACCCATAGCAAACCTGCCGTATCGTAACAGCACTACCAGGACTCACAAAGCAACATACTCTACCTATCAAAAGGCAACACTGCAAATATTAAACTAATACATTTCAGAGAATAACAATACATGACCTACTGGGGAAACAGAACAAGAGGCAATGTCAAATAGGAATTACATAAACAGAATACCTTAGGTCAGTTACACATGCGGAAAATAGACCATCACCAAACAAGGAATCACAATTTAGAAACAGGAAGACAATAATTAAACTGGGAACCACAAAAGCCAAACTTGGACTGCACATCAACACTTTAGAAATAAAACTATAAATTAATTTCCTCTTGCACTAAACAAAGCACAGACATTAATGATGAACATTTCCCAGAGCTGACATATTCCAGTTAATAAATTCAAAATAAAGAGATATTTTTCTACCTTTTGTGCACTTTTTTTTCAGTTGCAATTGCTCCAGCCACTTTCTTCTGGTTTCTTCGGGTCTTCTGCTAACTCTCCATCGTCTGCTGTCCATTTGTCCTTTCTTCTCTCTTCTAGTATTTTTCCATTCTCTCTCTACATATGTTTTAACATACTAATCTTTCTCCTTTTGCTCTTTCCTCATTCCTATTTCATCCACTCAAATTTTACCCCTCCATCCTCAATCCCCACTTACTCTCCCAATACCTGGCCAATTGTAGATTTTTCTTCCCTCCCACACAAAATATTTTTCTCCTCTCCATTTCACTCTCCCAGCCCCATCCCATTCTAATCCTCCCACAACAACAGCTCCCTTCTAGTTACAGCCCCACCCAGCATCTGCTCCCTTCTAGTCCCCGGATCAGCCCATTTCCAGTCCTAATCCCCCATCAGCCCATTTCCAGTCCTATCCTAGCCCCACCATCAGCCCATTTCCAGTCCTATCCGAGTCCCTCCATCAGCTCATTTCCAATCCCAGCCCCCCATCAGCCCATTTCTAGTCCTTTCCTAGCCCCACCATCAGCCATGTCAAATCCTAGCTCCCCTCCACTCAGCCCATTTCCAATCCAAGCCCCCATGAGCCTACTTTCAGTTCTAGCCCCTCCATGAGTCCATTTCAATCCAAGCCCCACCACAGCCCATTTCCAATATTAGCACCAACCAACAGCCCATTTCCAGTCCTATCCTAGCCCCTCCATCAGCCCATATCCTCTCCTAGCTCCCCCCAACTCAGCCCATTTCCAGTCCTAGCTCCCTTCCTTCACAGCCCATTTCCATTCCAAGCCCCCCTCCCCATCAGCTATTTGCAGTTCAAGCCCCCTTCCACTCAGCCCATCCATTCCAAGCCCCCATCCCCATCAGCTATTTGCAGTTTAAGCCCCCCTTCCACTCAGCCCATTTCTAGTCCTAGCACCCCCCAGCCCATTACCAGTCCTAGCCCCCCATAGCCCATTACCAGTCCTAATCCCCCCATCAGCCCACTTCCAGTCCTATCCCCCATCACCCCATTTTCAGTCCTAGCCCCCCATAGCCCAATGCCAGTTCTAACCCCCCCATCAGCCCACTTCCAGTCCTAACCCCCATCAGCCCATTTCCCGTCTTAGCCCCCCCCATAGCCCATTAGCAGTCCTAAGCCCCCCATAGCCCTTTACCAGTCCTAACCCCCCTTCAGCCCACTTCCAGTCCTAACCCCCCCATCACCCCATTTTCAGTCTTAGTCCCCCCATAGTCCATTACCAGTCCTAACCCCCTCCCCCCATCAGCCCATAGCCATTAACCAGTCCTAACCCCACTCCCCCCATCAGCCCAGGTAAATTAAAAAACAACAACAAAAAAAACCCTGGCTGCTGTTGCTGCCGCTGTGGCAGCAGCAGAATCAGGTGTCCCATGGGCCCCCCCCCCTCCACCTGCCGGGCAGAACCCTGCCTCCCTGCATCAGTCCCTCTCCGCACCGGCTTTCAGAGCCGCGAAGGGAGAGTTTCTCCCTCGCGGCTCTGTTAAGCCCGCCGGCGCTGATGGGAAACAGGAATTTCCTGTTTTCCATCAGCCCCGGTGGGCTTAACAGAGCCACGAGAGGGAAACGCTCCCTTCGCGGCTCTGAAAGCCGGCGCAGAGAGGGACTGATGCAGGGAGGGAGGGCTCTGCTGGGCAGGTGGGGGGGGGGGGCCCGCGGGACACTTGATTCTGCCGCTGCCATGGCGGCAGTGGCAGTAGAAGTAGCAGCAGCAGCCAGAGGTTTTTTTTTTTTTTTTTAAATTTACCGAGGTCTTTAAATGCAGAATGTTGTTTGCGCGGGGCCCCCTGAAACGCGGGGCCCTGTGCAAACAACATTTTTGCTCAATGGACAGGCCGGCCCTCCTGGAGCTACACAGAGTCAGAAGCAGGTTGTGAGAGCTCCTACATTCAGCAGGATAAAACTACTGAATTTTGACTTCTGATTTAATCCTTCAGTGTATAATAACAATAACATGTCAGAAAACAAAGGCAACAGAGCAGAATCTACTGTGACCCTTGGAACTGGTAATGAAATACAAAAAATACCTCCTCCAACTCCAGAAAAGGCTTCACCTTGGGACAAGGCCTCTCCCAGAATCCGATTATACATGAAATTTATCTCTTAAAAGTCATGCTTAAAACTCAACTGGAATTTACTAGAGAACTTCAATGAGAGATTGAAAGTCTAAACAACAAGCTTACTCTTTCACAAGAGAAAATTGCGGACTTAGAACACTGAACATCTACTCTTGAAACTGTCACAATGTGGATCTAGCAGAGCCCATGGAAATAGGCAGAAATGCAGGTAATGAAACTGACACTGACACTTCAGGGAAGCACATGTCAGGAAGTTGCTATAGGCAACACAAACAAACTGGGTCACGAGCTACAGAAACACGCCCAAGCAGCAGAAAGGCTGAGGGATCATTAGGTGATGAAAGCCAGCTGGGAGTGGGTGGAGTTGACACACACACACAGATAAACCCAATGCACGTGGAGTTAGAAGAGGTGTGCAGAGAGTGCAAGGGGTGCAGAGTGTGCAAGGTGGGCAGAGTGTGCAGAGAGTCAAGAGAACGGAAACAGGAAGGAACACAGGAACAAGCAGCTTTGAGAATTCATGGAGCCAAAGACGTGCTGGGGAAAGCTCGGGTTGGAGTGAAGTCGGTGAGAGAGCTGTAAAAGCTGAAAGGTTTTATTCCCAGGCAGAGAGAGAGAGCCCAGGTGACTGTTATTACAAGCAGTGCACAGAGACATCAGAGCTCAGCAAAGGTTATCCAGAAGGTAACAGAGAATTCAATGTGGAAGCCAGTTTGAGGAAGGCAGGAAAAGCCACTTACCCAAATAACAGGCACAGAAAAGGTAAAGTCTTTTTGCCTGAGGATATTTTTATATCTGGGGGAAAGTTAAAAGGCAAAGCCCGTGGAAAGCTTCCGTTTGGTCTTACTCCAGTAACTGCAGCTGCACCAAGAAGCCTGAATCAGAGAGAGGCAGGAGGTAAGCTGATTTCTACTAATAGAGGGAGAAGTGAATGCTATCACTTGCCCTATGGTTATCAGCATTGGAAGGGCTCCCAGGCCAAATACTCCAGTGAATGTGGTAATAGCCTGACACACAGTCTCATGGAGGGAGAAAGAGAATCTCCATATGATAAGGAGAGACTGTTTAATAACGTTCCTAGCTGTGCAAAGGAGGAATTGTTAGAAGCAGAACTTGAGGATATGCAATGTGAAGTACAGAGGGACCAAACTGTTAGTGAATACATGGACTGTATGCTCACAATAGCTGATGAGACTTCCTCTCTGCGGTGAACAAGCTGTGAAAACGTGATAAGCATTTAAGCAGCAAAGAAAAGGTTTTGTTTGCTTGAAGGTGCTAAGTATGGAAGCAGCAAAGAAAAGGTTTTGTTTGCTTGAGAAGTACTGTTTGAAATGCCTTTGTGTTGTATGATTAAGAAGCTGAAGATAAGCAATTTTTGTTTCTTTATTTTGAGCCCAAAGTGGGTCTGTCTACCTTTATTTTTACCACCAAAAGAATCCTCCCGAAAGGGGAATAAAAACTGTCTTAAGCCTTACCTCGTGTCCACCACTCATTCTTTTGACTAGCCGGGAGAAACTACAACTCCCAGAGTGCCAAGCAAGGCTCTCTATACCTTATTCCAGGCTGGTTAATCACAAGGCCTCGGCTCCATACCCTGCCTTAACTTGTGGGGTCCCGAGTCGGGTGACAAAACTCATGTGGACACCATTAAACAAAATGAATCAAAAATTAAAAAAACTGTGCAATGACCTTGAAGTCTCTCCAACAGAAATCAACAAAATAATATTCATATTTTAGGCATACCTGAAGGAGTTTAAGGTTCTGATTGCTTCGCTTCTTACCACCCTTCCTTACCAAGTTTCTTGACCTTTCTTTCCAACCTGCTTTAGAAATCAAAAGAGGTCATTGAACACCATCCAGACCCCTCTGAAATAGCAAATATCCAAGACCTGTAATCATTATACTGCTGCACTATCAATGGGCCTTGCAAATTCTGGCAACTGCCAAAGCCAAAAAACAATTTCTTGATGAAGGTAAGAAAACATTGATTGTGCTGGATCTTGTCAAAACCACTGCGCTTAAGCACAAATCTTTTCTTAAAATGAGACAAGACCTAAAAGATATAGGAGTGAAATTCGGCCTACTTTACCCAGCCAGAAGGATTATCACATATGCAAATAAAACCACTCCCTATACTGATCCTGATCAGCTTCAGGATTTCATAGACAAGTACAAGATGCAGTGACCACACTTTGAATATTGTGTAGTCACTGCAATATTGTGTGCAATTCTGGTCACCGTATCTTAGAAAGGATATAGCAGAATTAGAAAAGATAAAGACAAGAGCCACCAAAATGGTAAAGGGGCTGGAAGGATACCCCTTTGAGGAGAGGCTTAAAAGGTTAGGGTTCTTCAACCTGGAATAAAGACAGCTGAGGGGAAATATGATAGAGGTCTATAAATTAATGAATGGAGCGGAACGGGTAAGCATAGATCAATTGTTTGCACCATCAAAATATAGAAAGATTAGGGGACATGCAATGAAGCTACAATGTAACCCATTTAAGACTAAGGGGTATGTTTACTAAACCGCGCAATTGTGCGGGGCGCACTTGAGCGTGCGCTAAGGTACCTTAGCGCACGCTAATAGTGTGTTTTTGGTGCCCCGCACATGTGCGCGCCGCCCACACACGTGCCCGCCGCCCGCAAAAGAGCGCGGCGCGCTGATGTGCGATAGAGGCGTGGAAAGGCATTTCGAGGGCGGAGGAAGGCTGCCGAGGGGCGGGGGGACGGGGTCAATGGGTGGAGAGTGGGAGGGGAGAGGATCCCCGCACAGGAGCGGGGCTGAATTTCGGCAAAAAAAATACCGCGAGTGAAACCCTCGCGTTAGAGCCGATTTAAAGGGAAGAGAAACCATTTCCGTCAGCAATGTACAGCAAAACCGGGGAAACCTGAAAACGTGAGCAGTGTGATACATGTGCACAGAACAAAATAGCAAATATAAATTGAAAATGACCACAACAAATTCCAAATAAATTATGATCCAGCTGGACAACAGTGATATTAATGGGTAACCATAAAAAACACTCCCAGGAAAGCTCCAAAAAAAGGAAATGATTTTTGGAAGGGTCTACGCTCCGTAGACACTTTCAAAAATCATTGCATTTTATTGTGCAGAGCAGGGTTTCTGACTCGTCCGGCCAGGATTCCTATCTCCAGGGACTGCACTGTCTCTGTGGCCACAGTGTGGTGTAACAGACACAGCTAGTGCCTGTAAGACCAGAGAGTCACAGGTTCAAATCCTAGCTGGGGCTCCTGCCAATCCAGTCCCCATAATTTTACCCACCACTAAACAGTGATAGTAAAGACACTCCTTTATTGCAGAGAACATAAGCATGCTTCAAACACCCATATTTTACCCTACACCGCACACAAACCATAACAATGGGCATTACCTACAGCCGAGTCCCCCAAATGCAGTCCTGGAGTGCCAGAACTCAATCAGGTCATATGCTTTTTCCAAGATAAGGACATGTCTGCATGTTGGCGGAAGGGTACAGGTGGTGGAGGGGCCAGTGGCTGCAAGCCACAGCACACAGTGGCCTAGGCCTGTGCAGGCTGGCACCGTCCACCGCAATAGACAGGGTCTGTCGGATGTACAGTCATGGACTCCCCAGGGAATGCAGCATATCTGTGGCAACACAGTGGTGCAGTGCACACAGACAGTGTATGCAAGAACAAAAGGTCACAGGTTCAAAGGCCAGCTGGGGCCACTGCCAATCCTGTCCACGTATTTTTCCCACAACAAAACCGTGATAGTAAGGGCAAACCTTTATTGCTGAGAACATACACATGGTTAATACGCCTATATTTTACCACACCAAACACAGACACCATAAACAGGCACATTACCTAGAGCAGAGTCTCCCAAATGCAGTCCTGGAGGGCCCCACACCATTCAGGTTCCATGCTGTCTCTAATAAAGATGCCTGTGCTGCATATCTATGCACCACCCCCATGGTATGCGGATGTAGCTCATGCATATTTATGAGGGACAGCATGAAAACCTGAACAGTGTTTGGAACACCAGGACTGGAGTTGGGGAACTCTGCCGTAAAGCAGCAGCCAACAGGGCCAGACACATGTCTCCTGGAGAGGCAGGACATTGGGCCCTGCCTGTATCTCCCAATACTAGCAGTTGCATACCTTAGCAATGCCACCCTACACCTGGGTATACGGTACACAGCTAGCAAACGTTTCCTCTGATAACTGGCAGATATCAATTCCTACGTTAAGCACAGTTTGCTGATTGAGCTCCATCACAACAATCATCCTGATGTCTGCGGTGTGTGCTTCAGGTCTGGTCTCTGACAGTGTTTACCACCCTGGGGAGTGACCCCCAACAGTATTGCGTACCATATCCATGCCTGTACTGTGCCCAGGACAGGTGTGGTGGGTATGGCTGCTGAACACCCCTATAGTAGCACAATGCTGGCATAGGTGTGGGGGTGGCTGGCTGTCTATCCAGTGTGTGGTAGCTGCAAACACCTTCCACATCCCACACTGCCAGCAATGTTGCCAGTATTGGGCTGCCAATGTGCATAATGAGGAGCAAGGTACCATGGGTATAGGCCGGACAGGGTGGCCTGGCCAGGGTGCATCTGCACAGGGCATAGGGCACTGACTGGGACATTTTAGTGCCCGGCCACCACCCACAGAGACAGGGTGACCTCAGTATGTCCTGCTGAGAGATCACTCTCACCCTGACTGTGCAGTGACCACAGCATGGCTAGGCACCCCCATAGTGCTATGTAATATTTCTTTTATGTGATAGATATGGGTTTCATTTTGGGGCCCAGTCACTGATTTATCTGCTTGCTGTGTATGCTGATATCCCAGTTATGGGTGCATACATCTCCACTGGGAGCATGCACTATGGACTAACTAGCAGACTGTTTGCAGCTGGTATGTGTCTTGATGAAGCAGCTTGCAGGGTGCAGTGGCTGATGGCTTGCTGCAGGAGAATAGCAGGTAGTGGTGGGGTGCAGCTTGCCATATCCTGGCCTAATGTCTGTCTGCTATTGTGTCATAGATGTATATAAGAGCTGCATTGACTGCCCTGTGGGGTGTCTGTTCCTCAGCAGGACTGGGGTTGATGTTCCCCTCTACTGCCACCATTGCAGGGAGGTAGAATGTGGATCTATTGATGGGAGACCCTATTTGTCACCCTCAGCCCTGGAGGAGGAGGAGGGTGGTGGTGGTGCTGCATGATCCTCCAGGGGGTCTACACCTGATTGAGACAGACAGAGATATCCAAGGTGCTTCTGCAGAAACAACCTATCTCACACATTAACACTGCTTTGGACCTCCACCATGGCCTCTTTCAGTCATTGAAGGTGTTGTGGACCTGGTCCTGGGCGCCTCATCGCACACTCAGGGTGAGCACAGTACCCGCACAATGTGACGGTGTGTAGCTAATCTGTGCCAGTAAAACACCCGGTCAGTACCCCCAACCAGGTGCTGTGTGGGTGCACCCGGTCACTTCCCCCTACCAGGCCATGGTGCTGTGGGGGTGCATTCCCCATCTTGTGTTCATCTGTGGACAGCTGATTTGCATGTGCAGTGCATCATGGGTACGGGAGGGCTAACCCTATCCTGGTGACTGCAGCAGACTGTCTGTGTGGTGACATGCAGGCTCTCTGAAGCCAGCCAAGGGCTTGCTAGCAGCTGTAGCTCAATGGTTACATCATTGCTTGTGACACCAGAGGTCATGGGTTCAAATCCACAGTGGGGTTATTTGATAGGGTTGTCCACAGCATTATCTGTTTTTTAATGTACATATTTTGATGCCAGCAAAAACACCCTCAGTGTACTGTACCCATAAGGTGCCTATGAGGGCGCTTTATAGGGCGCCAATAGGGCACCTTATGGTTTCCGTCCATATATGGGGCATTATACATTTTCCTGTGACGCAACTTATAGGGTGCCCTATAGGGTACATTTTAGGGTGCCGTGGCGGACAGTGCACTTTATCATGTGCCCTATGGAGTGCCTTATAGGGTGCCTTATACGGCACCTTCAATTACGGCACGTGAGGGCGTGTTTGCTGGCAGCAATTAATAAAATAAACATAAGGTGCTGGAGCAGAAAATATGTACATTGCAAAGCTGATGCCACAGCCAGCCTTATGTATTGGGCACACTGGGGAGCAAACTCATTACCCCTGTATCAGCAGTCAGCGCCTTAACCATTGTGCTACACTGCTGCTCCTCCTTGCATGTCAGCGCACCTACTTATGCTTTGCATTCCTTAACCTGCACAGTGCTGCCATCAAAAACAGTTCTCTGACCTTGCGGTACCTCATACGGCACCCTCTAAAGCGCCCTATAAGCAACATTCTAGGGTGCCTTGGCGGACAGTGCACTTTAAAATGTGCCTTATAGGGCGCCTTATGTTAACACGATTTGAGAGTGCATTTGCTATTACTGATAATTAACATAAAAATAAATGCCTCCTAGAGCAATCTTCCCCATAATATACAATGCCACAGCCAGCCTTGTTTAATGGGCACTGTGGGGGATTGATCCCCTGATCCCTGTACCATTGGTCAGTGTCTTAACCATTGTGCTGTGGCTCTGTTCCTGTGCTGGTATATCAGCGCGCCGCCTTATGCCGCCCAATATTAAAAAGCCTCCTAAATCAATAGCGCACCGCCTTATGCCGCCCATTATTTAATTGCCTCCTAAAATGACACCTCAGCCAGCCTTGTTCATTGAGCACTGTGGGGGATTGAACCCATCATCCCTGCACCATTGGCAAGTGCTTTTACCATTATGCTGTGGCTCTGCTCTTCTGTGTACACATCAGCGCGCTGCTTATGCCCTTCCGCGCAGCTATCTGATGTGCTAATGTGCGGGGCGCACAAGGGCGCCGTGCACCTTAGCGCATATGTCAATCACGGCTTTTCTTTTTCAGGACGGAACGCCCACTCCTTATATGGCATCCGCTCACTACCGCGGCCCGCACTTTACCGGGGTTTTAGTAAACATGCCCCTAATAATAGAAAATATTGTTTCACTCAACGCGTAATCAAATGCTAATTCGTTACTGAAGGATGTAGTAAAAGCTGTTAGTGTAGCTGGGTTTAAAAAAGATTTGGACAAGTTCCTGGAGGAAAGGTGCATAAACCATTATTAAAGAGGACCCAGGTAATCCACTGCTTACCCCAATACAAGCATTATGGAACCTGTGTGTCGTTTTGGGAAACTGCTAGGTACTTGTGACCTGGATTGGCCACTGTTGGAAACAGGATACTGGGCTTCGTGGACTTTGGTTTGACCTACTATAGCATTTCTTATGTTCTTATAACTATATCCTTATCTCTGCACTACTTTATTCAGTATTAATTTCAATATTGCTTCTACGGATTTGCCTCACCAACCGGAAATAAGCATAAATCTGGTTGGCAACTTAGATGTTTGCTTTTGTGGATCTTGTCTGCTGCAGTGTCTATTATGATCTCTCATGGACTCCTTGCTATGTGGTTTTGTCCACTATGTTTACACTCTATGCTTTTCTTTTGACACTTCAAGTTTATGACAGCAGATCAATGCACTATGCTGTGGCTATTTATTTGCTGTAGCCCATCTATCGCTTCTCCCTTCCTCTTACTGAACTCTCCTCCTCGCCATCCTTGCTCTATCCAGAATCCTTACTCCTGCGATTGGATTCTTCTCCTACCCCATACTATTTCCTTCTCGTCTACGCTCCTCCCTCCCTCTCGTCCTCCTCCTGGGATTCCCTACTAGCCACCATCACGGAGGTTTCCCTGCTTCATTCCCATCTCTTAATCCTAGGTGACTTCAATGTCCATGCTGATTCTCCAACTACTGCAAGAGATTCCTCATTTCTTGCTCTTCTGTCTGACCTGTCTCTTCATCAATCTGTGTCGTTCCCTACTGACGCGGCTGGCCATTCTCTTGACCTCCTCCTTTCTTCTGCCTCTTTTCCCTCCTTCTGCTCTTCTCTTTCTTCCTTCCCTCTTCCTTGGTCTGATCACTATTGTCTTCTTTTTTCAGTTCCGGTCCCCCCACAAGCTTCAGTCCTTTCTTCGACTTCTAGGTCTACACCACCTCCTGTCCGTAAGATCACTGCGGACACGCTTTCCCAGTTTCCATGTTCTACTGTGTTATTCCCCCCGGACTTTGAATCCCTCTCTATTGATGTCCAGGCTCATCTCTGGCATTCCTCCCTTTCATCTGCTTTAGATACTGTTGCACCCCTTCATCCCCGTCCTCCCTCACATTGCCACTCCTGCCACCCTTGGTTCCATCCCGGCCTTTTCTTACCTCGTAGGCATCTCCTCCGGGCTGAACGCCTTTGGCGAAAACATCCCTCTTCTGCTAACCTCTCGGCTTTTCATCACTGTCACCGCTATTATCGCTCTCTCCTTGCTGCTGCAAAACGTGATTACTTCTCAAATCTTATCTCCTCGGGGGGTGGAGCCTGATGTCCAGCGGGATAGACGCTTAACGCTGAAGCTCCTGAGTGGCCTACTCAGAGTCCTGACTTTAATACAACTTATCTTTTCAATTGGGCTCTGATCCTACCGGGGTGCCTCGGGGAGATGGCGGGGCACAAGCCAGCGCGTCTAGAATTCGGCTCTTCAACGAACTCACATGGCAAACGCTCTAAAACTGAGCCGCCGTCCCCACAGAAGATGGTTCCACTCCGGGAGGGTCCCGCGATGCAGCAGGAGATCTTAGATGAGATCCGCGGCGTGAAAGAACTTGTGCAATCCAACGGTGAAGCACTCAGATCCATGCGGGAAGACCTCGGCAAGCTACAGGAAAGGCTAGAGGGGTTATCGCTGAGACAGGACAAAATGGAGGGTACTCTTGACTCGCATGCGGTCCGCTTGGCAAAATTGGACAAGGTCGAACGACAAATGCAGGCCCTTCAGAAGGAGCTGGAGGACAGTAACAACCGAGCCCGTCGCAACAATATACGGCTCGTGGGAATTCCGGAGGGAGCAGAATCAGGAGATATGAAAGAGTTCCTCTCTAAATTGCTTCCCTCCTTGCTTAAAACAACGTTCACCAAGGATTTGGAGATTGATCGGGCCCATCGAGTACCCACGACTTTGGCGCTCAACCGGAAGACCCCTCGGCCCATCATTTTCCGGTTGTTGAGATATCAGCAAGTTGAACAAATTCTAAACGCTGCCCGTGCAAACCCCCGGCTGGATTATGAGAGCCATCGGATTTCATTCTTCCCCGACCTGGCGAAGCCCACAGTGGACCGCAGGAAAAGACTCCTTGAATTTCGACCGCGTTTGCAGCAGCTTCAAGCGCGCTATGGCCTAATGTACCCGGCGAAACTTAGAGTTACTCTTCATAATCAAACCAGGACTTTTGAGGATCTGGACGTGCTTGCGGCCTATCTGGAAGCCAAAGAAGCGGACCAAATGCGCTGAACCAGGGGCCTTTCATTTGCCCATCGATTTGGAACTGATCGCCATTTTGTGTCGTCGACGCTGCACATGCAGCCTGGATCGGAGGCCCTGCGGCCTAGCTTATCGTGGCCTGCTGACCGTCGGACTCTCCTGTGAGGGACCTTTCCATAGCATGCACCTCGGTGGGCTCCGGAGCCTATGTAGCTATTACAGTTAATATGTAGAATGTTTGGCCCTCGTTGGGGCTTCCTCCCGCAGACATATGGTCGCCATTAATCATTGGGGTTATGCTTCTTCTCTACTACACTTCGGTGTTTACTTTTGGTTTGGGGGAATACCAGATATAGTGCTTATTGTATATGATTTGGTTAGGTCTTCTCTGAATCAAGCAGTCAAGATGGGGGATAATGGAAATTGTGTGCATTATGATATTTTTGTCTTGAATAGACTCAGCTATTTCTATGGCCCCATGTAAGCTTTTATCATTGAACGTCAAAGGTATTAATAATCCGATAAAAAGGAAGAAAATCCTTAGCTACTTAAGTCACGAAAATGCTGATTTGGTTTTTCTCCAAGAAACGCATCTAAATGCCAAGGAGACACTGAAGCTCAATGTTAAACCCTACATGGTGGCCGCCTACTCTCCCGCTATAGCGAAGAGATGTGGGGTAGCCATCTTGATTAGGAAATCCTTACAAGCCACTGTTATAGATAGCAGTTCTGATACTGAGGGTCGGTGGTCCCGAGTCCACCTTAAAGTAGGTAATCTTGAACTGACATGTATATGTTTATATGCTCCTAATGTGGATGATCCTATTTTCTTTGCTAACCTTGCCCAGGTTGCACAAGCTTCTGCCAATACTTCGTTAGTAATAGGAGGCGACTTTAACCAGGTGGTTGATCCATTGGTAGATAGGCGACCACCCAGAACGAGTGGTCCCACCAAGAGTCACCTCACGCTAGCGTCTTTGATTAAAGATCTAGCTTTAGTAGACCTGTGGAGGCTGCTACACCCTTCGGACTTAGAATTCACGTTTTTCTCCCCCCCACATCAGTCACAATCTAGGATAGATTTTTTCCTCGTATCCAAAGCATTAATCTCCAGCACGGATACAGCTAAGATACACTCTCTGCACATCTCAGACCATGCTGCTATTTCCTTCCTTTTGAACACTAGTGCACAGAGGGATAATCCACGGGCTTGGTATTTTGATCGGACCCTGCTTGAACAGCAGGATTTTCAGGCTGACATACGGGCTGCCATACAAGATTACTTCCACTTTAATTCACCCCATGATACAATGAACTGGGCATGGTGGGAGGGCTTTAAAGCGTCTATCCGTGCAACCATCACTAGCTATCAAATCCGTTTAGGGAAGCAGCGTAAACGGCAACTCTTAGCACTAGAGCAGCAGATCAAGGCCGGTGAACGTGTTCTTACCTCTCGTACTGACCCATGTGTGTTGATTCGCTTGCAACGCTTGCGTTTCCAATATAACTCGCTCTTAACGACTGCAGCGGCCAAAAATATTGAACTACAGCAAGGGACGTACTATCGGGAAAGCAATCGTGCCGGTAAACTCTTAGCTAACGCTCTGAAAGGTCAAAAAGAAGCCAAACGCGTAGCGGCCCTGCGTAGTCCAACGGGGGGGAATTTAGTCACAAATGATACAGAGATAGTAGAGCTTTTTCGGGATTTCTACACCCGCCTCTATCAATCAGAATGTGAATTTGACCTAGAGGCTTTTGACCGGCTATTAGCTGGTATACAACGACCGACCCTTTCTGTAGAGGACAAGGAGTCACTAGACCATTCATTTACTCTTTCAGAAATTCAATTCGCACTCAAGCGATGTGCCTCGGGTCGGGCTGCCGGCCCAGATGGCCTCCCGGCAGAATTTTTCAAAACTTTCAGCGCTGATTTGGCCCCATTCCTACAACTCTATTTCTCTGCTTTGGCCAAAGATAGCTCCTTTACAGGATCTTTCTCGACGGCAAATGTTGTAGTCTTTGAGAAAGAGGGGAGAGACCCAATGCTGACTGCAAATTACCGTCCAATTTCCCTTCTTAATGCTGATTACAAGATATTTGCAACCATTCTGGCCACTAGATTATCCGATAAAATGCCTGCTCTAATTCACCCAGACCAATGTGGTTTCATATCTGATAGGTCCACTGCTGATAATGCCAGGACCTTGTGTCATATACTAGCTGCAGCAGCGCATCATGATCAACCCCTCGTCGGCCTCTCTCTTGATGCCGAAAAGGCATTTGACCGCTTAGAATGGCCCTTTCTATATGCGGTTCTCCGCTGGTATGGGTTTGAGGAAGGCTTTCTCCGATACCTTCAAACTCTGTATGCACATCCGACAGCCACTATTTCTGCCAATGCCACAAAGTCTCAACCGTTCAATCTTCATAGGGGCACTCGGCAAGGATGTCCCTTATCTCCTCTGCTCTTTGATCTAGCACTTGAACCCCTAGCCCTCCTCATCCGACAGGCCACAGATATCCATGGAGCCCCCTTTCAACATAGAGATATTAAAATTTCTGCATATGCAGATGATCTCATGCTTTTTGTATCCTTGGACTCCGTCCCTGCTGTTTTAAAAAAGATTGATAGCTATTCCCTACTCTCGGGATACAAGATTAACTGGACTAAATCTGTTGCCTTCCCTTTGAATCATCGAGTCCATGCTGCAGACATGCAGGCTTTCCCCTTTGTATGGCAGCCCCGTATGGTCAAATACCTGGGGGTTCATTATTGTTATCCATTAGAAGATACTTTTAGCCATAATGCTAAAGAGCTAATCTCCAAAGCGCGCGATCTTACCAACCGGTGGTCTTCTTTAACACTCACATGGTGGGGCCGACTGGAAACAATCAAAATGATGATAGTTCCCAAAATAAATTATATCCTAGAAATGCTACCATGCCTCCTGCCTGCACACATATACAAAGATATAGAAGGTCTCCTGATTCGTTATTTGTGGCATGGCAAACCACCAAGGATAGCTAAGCGTAAGTTACAGGCGGACAAAGAAAATGGAGGGGTCCGGTTCCCAGATTTTCTTAAATATCATAAGGCGTTCCTTCTTAAACAGGGTGCCCGTTGGTTAGATCCCCCGGTAGAAGGTAGGCCAGTCTGGCTCGACATTGAGGAGGAACTCTGTAGGCCAATTCCTCTTACCTACCTTCCCGGCATGACCTTCCAACTAGATTCCCACCATCCACCAATGGTTGTGGATACACTACTTGCCTTTAACACTTTCATTCAGTCTCAGGGACCACAACAGTGCCCGCCATATAGACTCCCGCTATGGCATAACTTGCGCCTTCAAATACAAAATAAACCGATAGCATGGACCCCCTGGTATTCCAAAGGGATATGGATGCCTTACCAATTGATTGCCAGTGAGCGCTGGAAAACTTTTAAAGAATTGCAAGAGGAATTTGGTTTACTAGCAAGAAATTATTTCCAGTGGGTGCAGCTTCAGCACTGCCTTAGGAGTGTTCGGATTCTTCCACTAACTGAAACTAATGATGAAGGTCTAGCAGAGATAATTCGCTCTATTGGGAGTCAATCTGGCGTAGCCTCTAACTTTTATAAAATGTTAAGCAATCATGAGAACAGTCGCATTCCCGCAGTCCAACAAACATGGGAACGGGAACTACAAATCACACTGACTCCTGAGCAATGGAGCCTCTTCTGGAGTAAAGTTGTTCGGGTCTCTCGGTCAGCATCGATAACCCAGACACTTTTCTATTTTGCACATAGAAGTTTCTATACGCCTGTGAAGCTTGCCAAATGGAATGCCAATGTTAATGACAGGTGTTGGAATTGCCACACCGCCATAGGCACACTAGCTCATATAATGTATGAATGTTCTACACTACAGCAATTCTGGAGTCGGGTCTGGGGTCGTATTCAACTCATTTTACAATTTCACGAGCCTCTCTCTTGGCGGATAGTGGGACTTCGCTCTGCGGCGGGGATCCCCTCTCTTCCAAAGTCGGGCCGCTTTTTGCTAAATTTCTTGATGGGTATAGCTATATCTTTAATCACGAAACACTGGAAAAATAGCTCCCATCTAAGTCCCCATGCGTGGTGGACTCTTGTATGTTTATATAGTAAATATGAACAGATACCACGCCGAATGGCTCCCCACGCCCAAACCTTGCATCATGTTTCTAAATGGAATATGCTCAATGAATATGTGCAAACTGCCAAATGCTCTCATCTAACTGTTTAACTCCATTTATCATGTACACTCATTTATTATGATCTTCACTTGCTCTATACTGGTTCACAAAGAATGAGAACTAATCATTGATTACCCGAACGTTGTATTCCTTTCCTAGAGAAGAAGCATGGGGGTGGGGGGAAATATGGGGTTGCTTTTATATGTATGGTTTTGTATTTGTATCTTTCTGTATGTCTTTTACTTTGGTTGTGTTATAAACGGAAAATAAAATTAAAAAAAAAAAAAAAAAAAATCTTATCTCCTCTTCTTCAAACTCCTCCCGTCAGCTGTATTCCATTTTACATTCACTCACTGCATCTCACTCCTCCTCCTCCCCCTCCCTTTCTTCTGCATCTTCCCTCCCGGACCCCTCCTCTCTTGCCTCCTTTTTCGCCACTAAAGTTGCTACCCTTCGCCAATCTTTTCCTTCGTGCCCTCTTCCCCTCTCCCCCCCTGCTATGCCCTCCCCTCCTCCCGTCCGCTCCCCATCCCATTCCGCTCCTGTGCTGTCTCACTCCTGGTCATCCTTCGAAGTAATAACTCCCACTATTCTCTCAAACGCCTTCCTTTCCATTCGCAAAACCACCTGCTCAGCTGATCCTATTCCCTCTCGTTGGCTTTTGGACCCCTCCCTAGCACTCTCTCCCTACATTCTTTCCATGTTTAACTCCAGCTTGTCTTCTGGCACTTTTCCTGCAAGCTGGAAACATGCTGTTGTCCGCCCTATCCTAAAATCCCGTTCTTCCGATCCTTCTATTCTTTCAAACTGGCGTCCTGTCTCCAATCTTTCCTTCCTTTCTAAATTTCTTGAAAAATTGGTCTTTAATCAACTTTCTTCTCACCTAGAAGTTTCCCTCACTCTCCATCCCCGGCAATCAGGTTTTCGTCCCGGCCACAGCACTGAAACTGTCCTTCTCTCCCTTCTTAATGAACTTCACACTGCTCACGATCGTGGTCTCTTTACTTTAGCTGTTTCCCTTGACCTCTCTGCGGCTTTCGACCTGGTGGATCACCGCACCCTTCTCTCTCGTCTTCGGGATGCTGGTCTTTCTGGCACGGTTCTTCAATGGTTTCACTCATTTCTTTCTTGTTGCTCTTTCTCTGTAGTTACTGGGTCTTCTTCTTCCCCCCCCCCCACTTCCCTTGCATGTGGGGTCCCCCAGGGTTCTGTCCTTGCCCCTCTTCTCTTTAACATTTTCTTAGCTCCTCTCACCCTTTTAATTCAGCAGTTTGGTATCTCCACGTACTATTACGCGGATGACATCTTTCTTTTGTTTCATACTGATTCTCTCTCTCCTGACATAGCCCCTCTTAATCACTGTCTGACTGCTATCGCTTCATGGTTCTCCTCTAACTTTCTTCACGCAAATCCCGCTAAGTCTTTTGCAATCTGGTTCACCTTTGGGAGTCCCTCCCCCGCCTGTGCCCCTTCTTTCTTTTCACAGCCCATTCCCCTTGTCTCCTTTCTCCGCTACCTGGGCGTTACTCTTGATTCTTCTCTTTCCTTTAAGGCGCATATATCCTCTGTTGTTCAACGTTCTTTTTTTCTCCCTTAGGCAGCTCCGCGCTATCCGTCCTTTTCTTTCCTCCTCTGCTCTGGCTACTCTTCTCCTCTCTCTTGTGATGTCTCGTCTGGATTACTGTAATGTCTCCCTAGCTGGTCTCCCCCAAGCCCAATTGTCTCGTCTCCAACGTGTTCAAAATACCGCTATTCGTCTCCTCACTTACGCTTCTCGCTTCGATCATGTTACTCCTCTTCTTCTTCAACACCACTGGTTACCTGTCTCTTTTCGCGTTCAGTATAAAATTCTCATTCTTGCACATAAGGCTGTTCGCACCGGTACCCCTTTCTATCTTGCCAACCTGATTCACTTTCGTACTTCTCACCGTTTGCTTCGTTCCATTCACATAAATCGTATGCCTCTTCCCTCTCCCTCCCAGGCCCATCTTACCTCCACTCGTTCTTCAGCCTTCTACTTTCTGGCCCCAAGCCTATGGAACTCTCTCCCTCCCTCGCTCCGTGCAGAGGAGTCCTACCAATCCTTTAAGACCCAACTCAAGACCCATCTTTTTCAAGTAGCATTCAATCTCCCTCCCTAACCCCCCCTCTTCTGCTTCATGATGTTATTTGTATTTGTAATTGTTATTGATTTCTGTTTTTTCTCTCTCTTTCCTTTCCTTTCCTTTCCTTTCTTTTCTATTATTTTAAATTGGCGTTCCTTTTCTTTTTCCTGCAGCCCTATTTTTTAAACATTTTTAAATATTTTCAAATATTTTTAAATTATTTTAATTTTATTGTAAACCGCTCAGGTGCCCATGGTGTTGGGCAGTATACCAAGTTTTAAATAAACATAAACATAGAGCTCTCTACTATAGTTAACTACATGTTCTTTAGGTTCCTCAGGCTACCTCTTTGATTTTTCTTTTTTGTTAGAATTTTATTACTTTATGCTGAACTCAAGCACTTCATTTAATTTATCAGTTTCTATACTTCACTAAGCATTGTGTTGTCACATATATATCTCAATGGTTACTTTCTATATGAGTCAACCATGTTCTGCCTGATATCATTTCTGCTTGTTTTACATATTCTAATTGACCGTGGATCTTATTTTGCTTTAATTATATTAAATATCCATTCTTTAACTTATTCTTTCTTTATCTTTTCAGGCCCCTCTTGCTATCTGATTTCATTTTATATAGAGCCCGATCCTAGAAGGGACACGTCCAGATGGTCCTGGCCAGGAAAGGCCATTAGGACCCAATTCTGCACTGCAGGAGCAAGACAGCCCCGTGGGTGCAGGATTGGATCCTGAGAGATGGCCCAGTGTGCCCTTGCACCGTTGCAGGGATGTCCTCCCCGTGGCACAACCTGTCCTCTGCCTTGGAGTGCTTTTTTTCCCTACCACCTGACCGTGACAGGGACAGCAGGGGCCCGGATCGGGAGACAGAGACTCATCCTGCTCGCCGCCGTCGCTGCTGAGAGGGCTGGGCAACCAATCCGGAGGGGTAGCCAGTGCTTATTTTACCTCCGAGATGGAAAAAGCTGGCCATCCTCCTGGTGATCCCTGAACATAGAGGGTCGTGACCAGAATTGTCTGGGGTCATTCCAGCCCACGCTCTGCCCACTCTCCATCCCCGTGCCACCTCATCCCCCGTAGCACACACAGCATGCAGGGGGATATCAGGGCTGGATATCCCGCCGTGACATCCAGCCCCACTATTCGCCTTCCTGGATCGGGCCCTTTTTTTTTTAATGATCAGAACTTTTTCATTGCTTGCTCTGACTCATAGATGGCACTCCACTCCCTTCCTAGAGGTTACACTGCTTTTACTGTAGGTTCCCTTTTACTTACAGTTCACTTTTTCTCTTATAGTGAAACAGTGCATTGCTATTATTGTGGAGACTACTTTGAATTATTAAACGTTAATGGGATTAATCACCCCATCAAACACAAAAAGATCTTAACTTATCTTAAGAAAGAAAAATTTGCAGTGCCTTTATATGAGAAGCTCATTTTCCACATATGGAATGCCTTAAATTTAAAGAGAAATTTCACACTCGCCATTTTTCATCTGCGCTTAATAAAAAAGTAGGTATTTCAATCCTCTTCCGCAATACTATTCACGTTCAATTGGAAAGACAACTTTAAGATACTCAAGGAAGAAGGCTTATAGGTCCTCGACATCTTCTTAATATGAAAATAATACTATTAAATCATTAAGCACCCAATGAAGGCGACCCAAATTTCTTTCAAACTCTATCTCAAAATCTTCTTGAATTTTGGGACTATCAAAAAATCATTGTAGGTGACTTTAACCTACCTCTAGATTACACTTTAGTCAAAACTTTTATCTGTTGACCTTCTAAAACCAATTCATGGAAAACTTTGTATAATATGATCTCCACTTTTGATTTCATTGACCCATGGAGATTACTTCATCCTCTAGATAGAGACTATACATTCTACTCTAACCCACACAATACATACTCAAGAATTGACTATTTTCTTATCACACATGATTTATCCCATAAAATTACCCATTCTTGAATTTTACCCATACTTATTTCAGATCACGCAGCAATCACTCTTTCTCTTGATTTTGAAATGGAAACTCACAAGCACAGACAATGAAGATTTAATAATATGCATTTTGCTGATCCTCATCTTATTTAATGCATTAAACCTTTTACATAAGACTTCCTTAAAAACAATCCTCCAGTTTTATACAAACCTCCACTGCTTTGGGAAACTTATAAAACAACACTTAGGGGTATGTTTACTAAACTGCGGTAATGTCATTCGCGTTAGGTTCCGTGGTAGAGGTAGAGATGCCCATATAAAGGTGTGGGTGTTGCATCGTTACAGCAAGCTGTAGCAACTAACGAGCATTACAAGGCACCTTAAACTAATGAGCATTACAAGGTGCCTTGTAAGGTGCCTTATAAGGTGCCTAGTAAGGCGCCTTGTATGGTGCCTAGTAAGGTGCTTTATAAGGTGCCCTGTAAGGTGCCTTATAAGGTGCCCAGTAAAATGCCTTATAAGGTGCTTTATAAGGTGCCTAGTAAAGTGCCTTGTAAGGTGCCTTATAAGGTGCATTGTATGTTGCCTTGTAAGGTGCCTAGTAAGGTGCCCTATAAAGTGCCCTGTAAGGTGCCTTGTAAGGTGCCCTATAAGGTGCCTAATAAAGTGCCTTATAAAGTGCCTAGTAAAGTGCCTTGTAAGGCACCCTATAGGGCCTCTTAGGCTAAGCGCCTTATTACACAAATAGTGCGGTCTAATTTACCAGAGGGTTTTGGATAACCAAAAACTACAAAGTATATATCCCTCCAATCATATCAAGAGATGCAGAGATTAAAGTGTTATCATTGTTAATTATGTCCAAACTGACAGTTTATGGAAAAAAACTCTCTTTAGAACTCGGGGTCTCAGATTAGAACAGCAACTTCCTAGGCTTCTAGCACTTAGAAAGGATATGTTGCTTCTTTACATCAATGACCTCTCCGGTTCGAAAGATCTCTTCTAAATCATACAATGATCTCGATATCTCCTGATTTGCATTAGAATTTTAACTTTTCAATAGATGTTCACATTCGTTCAGAGCTTGATTGCAAAAGTTGTGAAAAAGTATCTTAAAATATCTTTAACTGAATGTGCTTATCTCAAAACATCAATGACGAATTGCCCCAACACCACCATTCGGGTGCCGGCCCTGCGTTTCGATTCTTCCTTAATACGTGCTAAAACTAGATAGAGCAATCAGGAAAAGCAATGAACAGGTGAGTGAAGGAGGGAGAGCTGGGAGCTGCTGGACCTTCCATATCAGCGGGCATCCCATGTGGCTGCCAGTACTGATGACAAACATGGTGGGGGCAGCTGTACCACAGCACAGGGTGTTGGCAATGTAAAGTACTGGAAAGACAGTTGGTGGCAGACGATGGGAATACGTGTCCCCAAGTGGGGGCAGAGGTGGCAGGATAGTTACAATGATGGGTGGACAGAGGACTGGTGTTGCCATGCAGAGCAGGCACAGACAGGCAAGGCAAGCATGAAGAGGCGCAATGCAGGAAAGGGTAGCAGTGCAGGACATGGGGTGGCAGCCTGCACAGGCAGACAGGACTCTACACAGCTGACAGACGCAGATAGATGGACAGAAAGATGGTTGGCAACTGTGATGAGGGTAATATGTGCTGGCAGCAAATATCAGCAGAGATATGACTGTTACAGGGATGACAGGTACCAGTGCAGGAAAGGCATAAAAGAAGGAGAAAAAAGAGGGAGCGAACCCATGGACACATTTTCGAGGGTCATTGTACGAACTAGTGGGCTATACCTCTATGGCCTGCTGTACAGCAGTGCCTGGGTACAGAGGGACTGCAGGTCACTGCATGGACCATCTGCTCTGTGTGCCAGGTTAGGGTAACCGCACCAGCACCCATGATGCATTGCACATGAGGAACAGTGGTCTACATCAGGTAACCAAATGGGGTCTGCACCTCTCTGTTACCACATCCTGGTAAGATGGACTGCCGTGCGAGATACTGGCACAGAGTAGCTACAGACCATGCCATTTTGCAGGTTCTGTATTCACCCTGAGGGTAAGGATGGCTGCCCAGCACTAGGTCCACAGTACATGTGGTACTACATTTAGGTCCTGCTGCACATCCCCATCACTGGCAGTGTGTGGCAGGTGTCCCAGACAGTGTGCCAAGGGCACCTCTGTACCCATCTGTTTTATGCAGTCACAGGTGTCCCCCTGGGACCACCCAGATCTGTGTGTGCCCAGTGTTAAGGTCTGGCTTCCATAGCTGCTTGTTAGCAGGTCAAAGGGGTGTCCATTGTCTTATGAGGGTTGTGCACTATGTCCCCCTACTGCTTGGGGTACTATACACTATGTGCCCCCAAGGTCCCCATAACACCCATCTTGTAGGTGGGGGGCATGGAGGGACAGGTGTCTGAGACCACGGGACTGGCTGTGGGACCAGCAAGCCCATTCCTGATGGGTAGGAATATTCCTCTAGGGCTAGTGCACATAAAATTATCCTGTGACTGGAGCATCAGCAGAACCGCATTAATGCCAGCTGAAGCCTCACTTGCCACATACCGCCATGCATCATCAGACAACACTGTCTGATTACACCAGCATACACAGTGTTCTCACCATGCACAGACTAACTGAGGACCTGCCACAGGCCAGTCTGTAGTACATGGTCAGTGAGAAAACATGTGCATCCCGACATAGGCTAGCCAACGCACACACACCAAGCAGGTATGTCAGTGATTGGGCCCCAGAACGGGGGGGGGGGGGGGGGGGGGGGGGTGTCACACAGATATCATTGGAGACAGATAGTATAGACTACTATGTAGGAACCTGGACATTCCATGGTCACTGTTACGTCAGGGCAAGACTGCCCTCCCAGCACGACATGATTTAGCCACCCTGTCCATGCAGGTGGGGTTCGAAAACTAACGTGTACCAGACATTGGACTACTCGCTGTGCAGATGCAGCCTGCCCAATTTGCCCTATCTGGCCCATACCCACACTACCTTGCTCCTCATTATGCACATTCGCAGGCTGATGCTGGTAACAGTTGGACAATGTGGGCCGGGGGGGGGGGGGAGAAGGTTTGCAGCCACAAAACTATGGATAGATACACAGACACACACACACACACACACTCCTAATGCAGCACACTGCCAACATTTCTGGACTGAGCAGGAGATAGCAGAGGTGCTGTGATGTTACCTGCAAATCCGTTCTGGAGCCAGCAGCCTGCCTGTACAGCATGATTTGAATGGTGGAGCCTGTGTGAGTGGGTGTTTCTACCCCTGTTGGCTGCTGCTATGGGGATTGCACGGTTTGATGTTGTATATGCTTTGTAAGGTAAAATGTTGGGATGTGTTCTGCAGGTTCCAGCAGCTGTGACCTGAACCTGTGACCCTCTGCTTTGAATCACACTGGCTGTTTGTACTGCACCACAGTGGGGCCACAGGTGCACAGCACTCCCTGGGCCATACGTTTACGTCTCCTTTGAAAGGCTTTTTCTGTTGCACTGCATACCACGTACTGGTACAGGGCATGGCCTGAGTCCACTACAGACAGGTGCCACTGCCCCCTCCGGCAAGGACACCCCCCCATGCTGTGCTAACATAACCATATGCTGGTGGTGCTTCTTGTGCGCCGTTATAGGCCATCCACTGTTCAGATGGGCAGGTGCCTATGGTGCGGCGTCTAGGGTGGGGAGACATACATGGACATTCCCACCCCCACCCCCCATCAGCGCCTAACAACATTCTGTACCTTCAACATGGTGGTGGGATGGATGTGGGGGCATCGATACAATAACGATACAATAATCCCAATCAAAAAGGAAGTAAAATACCTAGGCATCATAATAGACCACACACTTAGTATGATCCCTCACATAAAACAAACCGTGAAAACCATATTCTATAAACTCAAAACCATTCAACACCTACGACCAATACTAGACACACATGACTTCAGATCTGTTATCAGCACACTCATCACTCCTCACTTTGACTATTGTAATAGTCTACTTATCGGCCTCCCTCTCACAAATATTAACTTACTCCAACGAGCTCAAAACATCTGTGCCCGAGTAACAGCAAAAGCCCGCCTCACTGACCACATAACTCCCATCCTCGCTGAACTACACTGGCTTCCCATAAATAGTAGAATATCATACAAAATACTCTTAACCACATTTAAACTTATCAACGGCATATCACCTTCACATCTAACCATTCTACTACATGCTCCAAAAGAACATAGAACCCGCAGACAAAATGCAACCCACTCACTAGACATAAAAAAATCAATTCGAAAAACAAAAAAAAACCACAAGCTCAAGAGCATTCTCATATGCAGCCCCCACCATATGGAATAAACTCCCACTAAACCTCCGCAAAATAAAGGATCTCCAGACATTCCGGAAAGAACTAAAAACATATCTCTTTAAAGAACACTTTATAAACCTTAATGAACCCCCTCCATCCTCCTCACCACACCTACATAAAAATCCTCCCTAAACACAGATCAAAAAGCCTCAAACCTCAACACACATAAGAAAAACAACCCTTCGAAACCATGATTAATAACTGACTAATGTAAATATTTGACTGATGTAAATAGTTCAGCATATGTATAATTATATGCTCCATGTTATTGTTCATGAAAAGTTAATTGTACATAGTTTAAAGAAAATACTATGTTCTATGTAAAACAATGTTCATTATGTTAATTGTAAACTGTTCATTATGTTATTTGTAAACCGCCTTTGATCTTGGGAAAAAGCGGTATAGAAGAAAAGTATAAATAAATAAAAAATAAATAAATAAAAATCCTGTCTCTGCCATGGCAACTATTGCCTAATGTGGACAAGTCATTTGTATCTTGTGTTTGGCCTTTGTCAGATGCTGTCTTTCACACTTCCAGTTTCTATGTTCCTATGTGCCATCTCGGCGCCCGCCTTGTCCATCCTGTGCCCCAGCTGCTCTCGCTACATGTCCCTCCTGCAGCCCCCTATGCCCCATTTGCACCATCACCATAGTGGCCTTTCATACTGGGGCACTATGCTGTTTCTGGGAATGGAACACTACTATCACGTTTCTTGGGCTCACTGGCTATGCTGTACATTGCTGACACTTAAATGGTTTCTCTCTCCTGCAAATGTGCATCTAACGGCAGGTTTTCATTCGCGTTAGGATTCAGCCCGTCAGTTCAGCGCGTTAGTGTGGAGGGAGTCTCTCCCCGCCCACTCCCCGCCCATTGACCCCCTTCTCTCCGCCCTCTCTCCACCCTCCGCGGTGTTTACCATGGCCAGGTACGCTAACGATCGTTATGTAACGTTAATGCACGTTAACGTTACATAACACGCGTTAACTTTACCTAACAATCGTTAATGTTACATAATGTGCGGTATGTGACGTTACCGCAGTTTAGTAAACATACCCCTTAGAGGTGAAATAATGAGTTATTCTGCTTGGATGAAGAAAAAAAGAAAAATTGCAATTATCTCAGCTAGAACATCAAATTCAAGAATTGGAAAAAATATATTAAACATCCTACCCCACAAAATCTACATTCATTAACCCAGGATAAGTATAAATACAACTCCTTAACTAGTCTACCCACCAATATGGACACCTTTATTTACAAAAATGGGCACTATATCAGTGATAATAAAATAGGTAGGTCGTTGGCTCAATACCTAAAAGGAAAACACAGAAAATATATTATCACTTTATTGTGCGATACCAATTCTAATATTCATATGAGCCAATCTGACATAGAAAATATTTTCCAATCGTTTTTTGAACATTTATTTCATTCAGATACTGATAAAGATAATGATCTATGTGATCAATTTCTTAATTCTTTGAATTCTCCTAAACTATGGGGTATGTTTACTAAACCTTCTTAATGTGCGCCCAGCGTTAGTGTGCAGGATGCCATATAAGGAGTGGGCGTTTCAGTTTAAAGTAGCAAAATGGGATTAGCGCATGCGCTCTTGTGTGCTGCGCGCTCTTGTGCGCTGCGCACATTAGCGCACGAGTAACGCGTGCGGGAAGCATAAGCAGGCGCGCTGATGTGCAAATAGAGGAACAGGGCTGCAGTACAATGGTGAAGACACTGCCAGATGGTGCAGGGGTCATGGGTTCAATCCCCCACTGTGCCCAATGAATAAGGCTGGCTGAGGCACTACCATTTATGTGTAATATTGCATTATGAGGCATTTTAATTGTATTTTAATGTCTGCTGCTAGCAAACGTACTCTCAAAGCACTGTAACATAAGGTGCTGCATAAGGCACCCCATAAGGTACCCCAGAGGGCACATTTTAAAGTGCACTGTCCGCCAAGGCACCCTACAATGTTGCTTAAAGGGTGGCCTATAGGGTGCCATATAGGGTGCCCTATGAGGCACAGCAAGGTCATAGCACTGTTTTTGATGGCAGCACTGTGCATTTTAACGCATGGAAATGTTAAGTAGGTGTGCTGGCATGCAAGGAGAAACAGCAGTGTAGCACAATGGTTAAGACACTGACTGGTGATTCAGGGGTCATGAGTTCAATCCCCCAGTGTGCCTCATACATAAGGCTGGCTGAGGCATCAGCTTTGACATGTAAGTATTGTTTGCTGAGGCATTTTATTTGTATTTTAATTATTGCTGCCAGCAAACACACCCTCACGTGCCGTAACCTAAGGTGCCGCATAAGGCACCCTATAAGGCACCCCATAGGGCACATTATAAAGTGCACTGTCTGCCATGACACCCTATAATGTCCCCTATAGGGCACCCTATAAGGCGCTCCATAGGACACCTCATAAGGCACCTCATACAGACTGTAACCATAAGGTGCCTCGGAAGGCGCTTTATAGGGTGCCCTATAAGGCGCCTTATAGGGCGCCTTCTGAGGCACCTTATGGTTACAGTACCCTGAGGGTGTTTTGCTAGCAGCACTAATGTACATTGAAAAAAGACAATGCTTTGGACAGCCCTATCAAATAACCCCTACTGTGGGTTTGAACCCATGACCTCTGGCTCCACAAGTAGTGAAGTAACCAGTGGGCTACAGCTCCATAGCTGCTAGCAAGCACCTGGCTGGCTGCAGAAGGACCACACATCACCACATAAACAGTCTGCTGTGGTCACCAGGATAGGGTTAACCCACCCATACCCATGATGCACTGCACATGCACATCATCAGTCTACAGATGATCACAAGATGGGGTATGCACCCCCACAGCACCTCGGCCTGGTAGGGGGAACTGACCGTGTGTGGTACTGGCACAGAGTAGCTATACACTGTCATATTGTGCAGGTACTGCACTCACCCTGAGGGTGAGGTGGGGCGCCCAGCTCCAGGACCACAGCAGAGATAGGCCATGCTGCAGGTCCCGAGCAGTGCTAATGTGTGAGATAGGTAGTTTCTGCAGACACATCTTGGATATATCTGTATGTCTCAGTCAGGTTTATTGAGGGTGATAAACAGGGTTTCCCACCAACAGATCCATATTCTACCTCCCTGCAATGGTGGCAGTAGAGAGGACCATCAACCCCAGTCCTGCCTGGGAACAGACACCCTACAGGGCAGTCAATGCAGCTCTGTACACATCCATAATGCAATAGCAGACAGATATTAGGCCTGGATATGCTAAACTGCACCCCATCACTATCTGATATTCACCTGCAATAAGCCTTCAGCCGCTGCACAGTATTCCATCAAGACACATACCAACTGCAGACAGTCTGCTAGCTAGTCCATAGTGCATGTTCCTGATGGAAATGCATGCACCCAGAACTGGGATGTCAGCATACACACCAAGCAGATAAGTGAGTGACTGGACCCCAAAAGGAAACCCATAAATATCACATGAGAAAAATGGTATATAGCACTATGGGGGAGCCTAGCCATGCCATGGTCACTGCTCAGTCAGGGTGAGAGTGATCTCCCAGCAGAACATGCTGTGGCCACCCTGTCTGTGCAGGTGGTGGCCGGGCACTACAATAGCCCAGCCAGTGCCCTGTGCCCTGTGCAGATGCATCCTGGCCAGGCCACCCTGTCTGGGCTATACCCATGGTACCTTTCTCCTCATTATGCACATTGGCAGGCCAATACTGGCAACAGTGCTGGCAGTGTGGGCTGTGGAGGGTGTTTGTAGCCACCATACACTGGATAGACAGACACACACTCCCACACCTATGCCAGCATTGTACAACTATAGAGGTGTTTGGCAGCCCTGGCCACCGCTCCAGTTCTGGGCACAGTGCAGGCATGGCTATGGTACGCAATACTGTTGGGGGTCACTCCCCAGGGTGGCAAACACTGTCAGAGACCAGACCTGAAGCACACTCCACAGACATCAGAAAGGTTGCTATGATGGAGCTCAATCAGCAAACTGTGCTTAACGAAGGAATTGCTATCTTCCAGTAATCATAGCAAACGTTTGATAGCTGTGTACCATATTCCAGGGCCGGATTTACCTATATGCCATGTACGCCATGGCGTAGGGCCCACAGCTGGCAAGGGCCCACAAAAAGCTGCCGTGGCAGCATGGACGTTCCCGCGGCAGCATGGACGGTCCCGCGGGGCCCCCTCTGCCCTGCCGAATCTCCGGCTGAGCCCCTCCGTGCCGGCTTTGAGAGGCACCAAGGGAGAGTGTCTCCCTCGCGTCTCTGTTAAGCCCGCAGGGGCTGATGGGAACATCAGCCCCTGCGGGCTTAACAGAGACGCAAGGGAGACACTCTCCCTTCGCGCCTCTCAAAGCCGTCGCGGAGGGAGGGATTCGGCAGGGCAGAGGGGGCCCCGCGGGACCGTCTATGCTGCCGCGGCCTTGGTAGCAGACAGCGGTTTTGCTTTTTTAAAATTTCATTTTACTTGAGCCGATGGGGGGGGGGGGGGTAGGACTGGAAATGGGCTGGGGGGGTTAGGACTGGTAATGGGCTATGGGGGGGGGGTTAAGACTGATAATGGGCTGTGGGCTGAGGGGGCTGTCTGGTAATGGGCTATGGGGGGCAATGTTCCCTCTAATTTTCTGTAGGCTGTGTGCGCATAAAATATCATCTGTGTGCAGCTTTTGAAGGAAGGTTAAATTTTTGTGCGCCACATAACGACACTCGGAGTTATATACTTTAAAATTTGACTACACATCAGAATACAGTATGTACACCACATTGATTGCACTAGAAAACATTGTAGAACTTGTGAAAACCATAAATACATAACAACTTTTAAATTTTAAGACGTCTGTGTTGTTTTCTATCAGAATCAGATCCATAATTTTTGTGCGCTCTGTTGTAAAGTATGTGCGCTCGCTCAGCGAGGTGTGTGCGCGCGCACACGCGCACAGCTTAGAGGGAACAGTGATGGGGGGGGCTAGGACTGGAAATGGGCTGGGGGGTTAAGACTGGAGGTGGGCTGATGGGGTTAGGACTGGTAATGGGCTGTGGGCTGTTGGGGGGGTTTAGAACTGGTAATGGGCTTTGGGGGGGGTTAAGACTGATAATGGGCTGTGGGCTGTTGGGGGGGGGGTTAGAACTGGTAATGGGCTATGAGGGGGGGTTAAGACTGATAATGGGCTGTGGGCTGATGGGGGCTGTCTGGTAATGGGCTATGGGGGGGCTAGGACTGGAAATGGGCTGGGGGGTTAATACTGGAGGTGGGCTGATGGGGTTAGGACTGGTAATGGGCTGTGTGATGTTGGGGGGGTAGAACTGGTAATGGGCTATGGGGGGGGGTTAAGACTGGTAATGGGCTGTGGGCTGATGGGGGCTGTCTGGTAATGGGCTATGGGGGGGCTAGGACGGGAAATGGGCTGGGGGGGTTAAGACGAGGTGGGCTAATGGGGTTAGGACTGGAAGTGGGCTGATGGGGGGTTAGGACTGGTAATGGGTTATAGGGGGGGCTTAAACTGAAAATGGGGTGATGGGGGTTAGGACTGGAAGTGGGTTGATGGGGGGGCTAGGACTGGTATTGGGTTGGGAGGTTGCTAGGACTGGAAATGGGCTTATGGGTGGCTAGGACTGGAAATGGGCTGATGCAGGGACTAGAAGGGAATGGATGCTAGGTGAGGCTGGAACTAGAAGGGAGCTGATGTTGGGGGAGGATTAGAATGGGATGGGGATGGAAGAGTAAAATGGAGAAGGGAAAAATATTTTGTGTGGAAGGGATAAAAAATCTACAATTGGCCGGGTATTGGGAGAGTAAGTGGGGATTGAGGATGGAGGGGTAAAATTTGAGTGGATGAAATAGGAATGAGGAAAGAGCAAAAAGAGAAAGATTAGTATGTTAAAGCAGATATAGAGAGAGAATGGAAAAAAACTAGAAGAGAGAAGAAAGGACAAATGGACAGCAGACGATGGAGAGTTAGCAGAAGACACGAAGAAACCAGAAGAAAGTGGCTGGAGCAATTGCAGCTGAAAAAAAATGCACAAAAGGTAGAAAAATATCTCTTTATTTTGAATTCATTAATTGGAATATGTCAGCTCTGGTAAATGTGCATCATTAACGTCTGCGCTTTGTTTAGTACAAGAGCAAATTAATGTATAGTTTTATTTCTACAGTGTTGTACATTCCAAGTTTGGCTTTTGGGGTTCCCAGTTTAATTATTGTCTTCCTGTTTCTAAATTGTGATTACTTGTTTGGTGATGGTCTATGTTCTGCATGTGTAACTGAGCTGAGGTGTTCTGTTTATATAATTCCTATTTGACATTGCCACTTGTTCTCTTTCCCCAGTAGGTCATGTATTGTTGTTCTCTGAAATGTATTGGTTTAATATTTGCAGTGTTGCCTTTTGATTGGTAGAGTATGGTGCTTTGTGAGTCCTGGTAGTGCTGTTAGGATACGGCGGGTTTGCTATGGGTTGGCACTGGATTATAGTAATGTAGAAATCTTTTAGTCTTTCTTTATCCATACACTCTAAGAGGCAAGTTTACTAAAAGTTAGTATATGGTAACATTATGCAAATATTTATGCAAATGAGGCCCCTTATGCAAATGAGGCCCCGCACCCCCCTTGGGCCACCCCTGCTGGGGGCCCACAATTTTTGTTGGCGTAGGGCCTCACTCAAGGTAAATCCGGCCCTGCCGTATTCCCAGGTGTAGGGTGGCATTGCTAAGGTATGCAAGTGCTAGTATTGGGAGATGCACGCAGGGCCCAATGTCCTGCCTCTCCAGGAGGCATTGGCTAATGGAGCCTGTGGGTGTGGCTGTGTCTGCCCCTGTTGGCTGCTGCTTTACGGCAGAGGTTCCCAACTCCAGTCCTGGTGTGCCAAACACTGTTTGGGCTTTCATGCTGTCCCTCATGAATATGCATGAGATACATCTGCATACCATGGGGGTGGTGCATAGATATGCAGCACAGGCATCTTTATTAGAGGCAGCATGGAACCTAAATGGTGTTTGGCCCTCCAGGACTGCATTTGGGAGACTCTGCTCTAGGTAATGCGCCTGTTTATGGTGTCTTTGCTTTGTAGGGTAAAATGTAGGTGTTTTGGGCATGTTTACGTCATCTGCAATAAAGGCTCTGTCTGTATTAGCACGTTGTAGTAGTGGGTAAAATATGGGGACTGGGTTGACAGGGACTTGAACCTGTGACCTTCTGCCTCCAAACACACTGGTTGTGTGCACTGCACCACCATGTTGCCGCAGAGACAGTGTGTTCCCTGGTGATACCATGACTGTTTGTCCAGCAGGGCCTGTCTGTTGCAGTGCATGGCACCCACCTACACAGGGCTAGGCCATGGTCTGCTCTGGACAGCTGCCACTGCCCCCTTCCACCCCCAGTACCCCTCTGCCACCATGCTGACATTCCCTTCTGCTGGTGGTGCTGGTGGTGTGCAGTCTCAAGCCATCCAGTGTGCAGGTAGGCGGCTGCCTATGGTGCATGTTCTGGGGTAAGGGTGCCTGCATAGACGTCCACGCTTCCCCCCAACACTGCCTGCCAATGTTCTGTGCCTTTGGGGGTACCTGCTGGGTACTATCCCCTGTGACACTGTGATAAACACTCTCGTGCCCATGTTGGGCCCTCATCAGTTGCTGTCTGGCTGCTGTACAGTTTCAGCATTCCTAGGTGCCACCTAGGCATCTGCCTAGTCCTCACTGTGCCCCAGCTGCACCACAGCATGTGCCACCTGCAGCCCTCTGTATCCCCTTTCCCAGCATCTGTGCAGTTGCCCATTCTGACATGCCCGCCCTGCTTTTGTGAAACATGTGCATGCCATAGGAATCCTGTCCAATGGAGAGGGAAACCCTGATCAGTGCTATTTCACTGTGGGATCATTCACCTTGTATGGGGACGGAGCGTAGACCCTTCCAAAATTCATATCTTTTTTGGGGGGCTTTCTTGGGAGTGTTTTTTGATGTTTCCCATTACTATCACTATTGCCCAGCGTGATTATGATTTTTTTTTATTTTGTTGGGATCATTTTCAATGTTTATTTGCACTTTTGTTCCGTGCACATGTATCACACTTATCACTTTTTTGTAGGTTTCCCTGGTTTTGTTGTACATTGCTGACAGAAATGGTTTCTTTTCCCTTTAAATCAGCTCTAACGCGAGGTTTTCACTTGCATTAGTTTTGGCCTCAAATTTCACATCGTTAGTGTGCGGGGAGCCTCTTCCCCTCCCACTCTCCACCCATTGACCCCTTCTCTCTGCCCCTGGGGAGCCTTCCTCCGCCCTCCGGGAGCCTTTCCCCGCCTTCAGTGCTCATTTGTGCCGCTGCGAGCGTGAGCGCGCGCTAAGGCACATTTGTGCCCCATAAAGTGTCATTATCACGCGCTAAGGTACCTTAGCGTGCGATAATTGCACAGCGTGCACGTTAAGAAGGTTTAGTAAACATAACCCTATATCCCACAGCACAGCACAAAATGAAATAGGATCTGGAATTACTGCAAAAAAAAAAATTGAAGTTATTAAAGCCTTTCCATTTGGTAAAACTCCAGGTCCTGATGGATTCACTGCAAAATTTTATAAAACTTTTTCTGATATTCTTAATCCCTTCCTCTTAGATCTATATCACTTCATATATACTAACCCAGAACAACAACGGAACTTCGTTCAAGCTCATAGGCGGTCATTCTGAACCACGAATAAGCCGTCTATATGTCTAAGTTGGATGTCTTTGGCACATAAATGGCACATAAACGTCTAGTCAATTCCACTAACAAAATGACACATACAGACGAGAAAAATGGATAATCTAGATAGGGGCGTGGAGGGGACGAGCGGGGGCATTTCAAGCTGCTTAAACATCTAAACTGTATTCCAATGAAAACATGTACGTACAACCTAGATGTCTAGGTTAGACCTGCTAAAACGTGGAATAACAGCCTATGTAGGCTAAAGTAGCACAGAGAAGAACCACCAAAATGGTAAAGGGGATGGAAGGATACCCCTATGAAGAAAGGCTAAAAAGGTTAGGGCTCTTTAACCTGCAAAAGAGACGGCTGAGGGGAGATATGATAGAAGTCTATAAATTAATGAATGGAGTGGAACGTAGATCGATTGTTTACGTTATTAGAATATAGAAAGACTAGGGGACATGCAATGAAGCTACAGGGTAAACTATTTAAGACTAGTAAAAGAAAATATTTTTTCACTCAATGTGTAATCAAACTTTGGAATGTGTTACCGGAGGATATAGTAAAGGCTGTTAGTGTAGCTGGGTTTAAAAAAGGTTTGGACACGTTCCTGGAGGAAAGGTCCATAAACCATTATTAAGTAGGGACCCAGGATATCAATGCTTGACCCAATACACGTATGACCTAGATTGGCCACTGTTGGAAACAGGATACTGGGCTTGATGGACCTTGGTCTGACCCAGTATAGCATATCTTATGTTCTTATGTTCTTAATATAGAAGGACATCTATGTTTAAATAAAGCAGAGCTGTGTCATAAAGGATCTGGGCAAGTTCCTGAAGGAAAAGTCCATAACATAGACATGAGAAAAATAACTACATAGCCTGGAGTAAGCAATATAGCATGTTGCTATTTTTCGGGGATGCTACTCTGTAAATGCAATCCAGATTGGCTACATCTGAAAATTATCATAGGCCGAATGGACCTTTGACCGAAGGGAGACAAACTGGACCATGTGGAAGCAATAGGGGTTCAATGGTAGTCAGGAACAGAGGGTATTTTCACAGACAACAGATCTAATTGGTGTGTAAAAATGTCTAAGTCATGCAGATAAAATTTATGCATGTGACATTTTCCAAACCTAAGTACAAACCAGTAACCTCTCTCCATCTAAAACATCTTCCCATCAAAAAACTAAGCACCCACCTTTATCAAAGGCCAGTACACTGTTTTACCAACTTTCTTTGGGGGAATGATAAAGATTTGGGAGGCTGACCTCTAAACCAGTATTATTTCTCAATACTGGAGTATTTCTCAATACTGAGGGCGTCTCCCTCTCTGTCCCACTTACTGTGAAGGTGGTTAAAAATAAGTCTGAAGATGCCATTGGAGCCATATTCACTGTTAGAACACTCGTAGTGTTGCTTTTCCGGGGGGGGTGTCCACGCCGGAGTTATATATTTTGCCACAGTTAGGGGTATGTTTACTAAACTGCGGTAACGTTACATAATGCGCGTTAACCAACATTAACGATCGTAAAGTTCCGTGGCGCGGTAAAACACCGCAGAAGGTGGAGAGAGGGCGGAGAGAAGGGGTCAGTGGGCGGAGAGTGGGCGGGGAGAGGCTCCCTGCACACTAACGCGCTGATCTGAAGAGCAGAATCCAAACGCGATTGAAAACCTGCCGTTAAATGCACATTACAGGGGAGAGAAACCATTTAAGTGTCAGCAATGTACAGCCCAGGCAGGGAAACCAAAAAAAAGCGATGTGTGATACATGTGCACAGAACAAAAGGGCACATAAACACTGAAAATGACCCCAACAAACTGGAAAAAAACATAACCAAGCTGGCCAATAGTGGTATCAATGAGAAACATCAACCCCTCCCCCCCCCCCGAGTAAGCTCCATAGAACAGATATAAATCGTGGAAGGGTCTATACTCCGTCCCCATACAAGGTGAATGAGCCCACAGTGAAATAGCGCTGCTCAGGGTTTCCCCCACCATTGGACAGGGTTCCTATGGCGTGCACATGTCCCGCAACATCAGGGCGGGCATGTCGGAATGGCAACTGGACAGATGCCGGAGAATGGGATACAGAGGGCCGCAGGCGGCACATGCTGTGGTGGAGCTGTGCCACAGTGCGGACTAGGGTAATGCCTCGGTGGCACATACGAATGCTGAAACAGCAGAGCAGCCAGACAGCAACTGCTGAAGGCCCAACATGGGCACGAGTGTGTTTCCCACAGTGTCACAGGGGATAGTACCCAACAGCTACCCCCAAGGGCATGGAACATTGGCAGGCGGGGCTGGGGGGAGCGTGGACGTCTATGCAGGCACCCCTACCCCAGAACACGCACCATAGGCAGCCGCCTACCTGCACACTGGATGGCCTGAGACTGCGCACCACCAGCACCACCAGCAGAAGGGCATGTCAGCATGGTGGCTGAGGGATACTGGTGGTGGAGGGGGCAGTGGCAGCTGCCCAGAGCAGACCGTGGCCTAGCCCTGTGTAGGTGGGTGCCGTGTACTGCAACAGACGGGCCCTGTCTGATGAACAGTCATGGTATCACCAAGCAATGTACTGACTCTGTGACAACAAGATGGTGCAGTGCACAAAACCAGTGTATTCAGAAGCAGAGGGTCACAGGTTCAAGTCCCAGCTGTGGTTCCTGCCAACCCAGTCCCCATATTTTACCCACTACTACAACGTGCTAATACAGACAGCACCTTTATTGCAGATGACATAAACATGCCCAAGACACCTACATTTTACCCTACAGAGCACGGACACCATAAATATGCACATTACCTAGAGCAGAGTCTCCCAAATGCAGTCCTGGAGGGCCAAACACCATTCCGGTTCCATGCTGCCTCTGATAAAGATGCCTGTGCTGCATTTCTATGTGCCACCCCCATGGTATGCAGATGTATCTCATGCATATTCATGAGGGACCACATGAAAACCCGAACAGTGTTTGACACCGCAGGACTGGAGTTGGGAACCTCTGCCGTAAAGCAGCAGCCAACAGGGGCAGACACACCCGCACCCACAGGCCCCATTATCCAAAGCCTCCTGGAGAGGCAGGACTTTGGGCTCTGCGTGCATCTCCCAATACTAGCACTTGCATACCTTAGTAATGCCACCCTAAACCTGGGAATATGGTACATATCTATCAAAAGGTTGCTGTGATTACTGGCAGATAGCAATTCCTAGGTTAAGTACAATTTTCTGAGTGAGCTGCATCATAGCAACCTTTCTGATGTCTGTGGAGTGTGCTATAGGTCTTGTGTCTGACAGTGTTTACCAACCTGGGGAGTGACTCCTACAGTATTGCGTACCATAGCCATGCCTGCACTGTGCCCAGGACTGGTGTGGTGGCCTGGGCTGCCCAACACATCTATAGTTGCACAATGCTGGCATAGGTGTGGGGAGTGTGTGTCTGTCTAACCAGTGTGTGGTGGCTGCCAACACCTGCCACAGCCCACACTGCTAGCACTGTTGCCAGTATTGGCCTGCCAATGTGCATAATGAGGAGCAAGTTACCGTGGGAATAGCCTGGATAGGCCGCATCTGCACAGGGCATAGGGCAATGGCTCGGACATTGTAGTGCCCGGTACCACCTGCACAGACAGGGTGGCCATAGCATGTCCTGCTGGGAGGTCACTCTCACCCTGACTGAGCAGTGACCATGGCATGGCTAGGTTCCCCCATATTGCTATATAGCATTTTTCTCATGTGATATTTATGGGTTTTCTTTTGGGGCCCAATCGCTGACTTATCTGCTTGGTGTGTATGCTGACATCCCCGTTCTGGGTACATGCATCTTCTCTAGGACCATGCACTATGGACTAGCTTGTGGACTGTCTGCAGCTAGTATGTGTCTTGCTGGAACACCTTGCAGGGTGCAGCGGCTGGAGGCTTGCTGCTGGAGAATGTCAGATAATGGTGGGGGGCAGCTGAGCATTTCTAGGCCTGCCGTCTGTCTGCTATTGCATTATGAATGTGTACCGCTCTGTGTTCCCCAGCAGGACTGGTGTTGATGGTCCCCTCTACTGCTACCATTGCAGGGAGGTAGACTGTGGATCTATTGGTGGGTGATCCTGTTTCCCACCCTGAGCCCCAGAGGGTGGGTTGTGTGGTGGTACATAATCTGCCTATGGGTCCATACACCCTCCCACACCCCACATGCCTCAACAATCACTACTTAAATGTAAAGGGTGCTGCCTCAGCCAGCCTTATACATTAGGCCCACTGGGGAATCGAACCCATGACCTCGTACCATCAGTCAGTGTTGTAACCATTGTGCTACAGCTCTGTTGCTGTGCTTGTATGCCTGTGCGCCTTCTTAAGATTAACGCACAGTAACGTGCCCTGTAGCGCTCGTTCATTTATGGCGCCTTGTAACGCGCGTTATCGGTAACGATGTACCGCCCATGTCCTTATTTGGGATTTCTGTCTCTACCGCGGCTCCTAACGTGAATCACACTAATGCAGTTTAGTAAACATACCCCTTAGACATACAATAATGTATACGTGCAAATTTACAGAATACCATTCACCCATGTATGTCTAGATTCACGTCTACGTCTGACTCCTGTGTTATACGTGCATAGCTGCTACAGATGAAAACATGTAACTTTTCCTGTGTGCTATGCCTCTTGGATATTTTGAGAGTTTATCTTGTGCAACTTATCAGCCTCTACAGCAACACTGCCACTGACAAGTAGGTACAAACGGTCTCTAAAGTAACTGTGATAGTATGTGTGCTGGGACCTGTGCCCCAGATGCATGTCTGTGGTACATTTGGCCCTGTGGGAGACAGTGGTACGCATGGACCTGGGTGCAGAGGCCAGGTGCCCTGTGCAGACACCCACCACAGGGCAGGCAGGTGTGGGCATGTTGCTGTCCATGTCAGGGACTGACTGGTTTACATGTGGCTTTGTATCTTTTGAATACCAGCGATATTGGGATTTCCTTGTTTGATTACATGTGGGTGTGGCAGGTCCTTCCCCAACACCACATCCCCAGCCCTATACTGTGGTCACTGTACAGGGAGTGCGTATGTTTGTCCCCACAGTTGCATGCCTGTAGGTGTTACATAGATGTTCCATAGTATATGATGGCAGATAAAGACCAGTATGGTCCATCTGGTCCGCCCAGCAAGGTGGCAAGAGTAGGTGTACCTGCCGCTCCATGTAGGTCACCCCTATTGAGATATAAGAGATGGGTATGTTTATTTTGATATTATCCTATTGCTATAAAGGGATCCACTGTGTCTGTCCCATGCCAATTTGAGTTCTGTCACTGTATTTGCCCCCCCCCCTTCAATCGGATGGGCATTTCAAGCATCCACCACCCTTTCAGTGAAAAAGTATTTCCTGCCATTGCCTTTCAGCTTACCCCCTTGCAGCTTCATGTTCTGCCCTCTAGTTTTACCTGTCTTTGGAAGAGGTTTGCTTGTTCATTACTATACTGTATGTATTTAAAAGTCTGAATCATATTTCCTCTGTCCCTCCTCTCCTCCAGAGTGTACATATTTAGGTCTTTAAGTCTCTTCTCATAGGTATTCTGGCGCAGGCTCCAAATCATTTCGGTCACTGTCCTCTGAACCGCTTCCAGCCTTTTCATATTCTTTGCAAGATGTGGTCTTCAAAACTGAACACAATATTCCAAGTGAGGCCTCACCAGCAACCTGTACAGTGGCATTAGTGCCTGTACCTTTCTACTGGTAAGTCCTCTCTGTATGCAACCCAGCATCCTTCTGGTTGTTACCACCGCATTGTCACACTGTATTGTCACCTTGAGATCCTAAGAAACAACTACTTGGAGGTCCTTCTCCTGGTCTGTGCACACCAACCTCTCATCCCCTATTGCATACATTTGCCTTGGATATCTGCTTCCCAAGTGCATGACACTGCACTTCTTCACATTAAATCCTAACTGCTAAGCATTAGACCATTCCTACAGCTTTTGTAGATCTTTCCTCATGTTATCCACTCCCTCAAGGGAGTCCACTCTCAACCTGCTTCTGTCCTGGACATAGATCTCTTTTGTACGTCCGGGCTGAGCCAGATGTACAAAGGAGATCGCAATTCTGATCCTTTGGGGCACGTCTTGCCCCAAGGGATCAGAATTGCAAACAGGCATGTACGTGCAGGCTGGGACTGCGATCCAGTCCTGGCCTGTACGTATAGCCACAGCCCAACCACCTCAGTCAGGACATTTAAATGGAGCCGCGGTGCCATTGCGTCATTGAAGATCACGATGCTGACCACTGTGAAATAGAGTTTATTCCCCGCAGGCCGACCCCCGATCCAGCCTCCTAAGGCCAGGATCGGGCTGCGGGGAATTAAGCCCCATTCGTGCCCCGGAGCTGGACAAAAAAAACATCCAGGGGGTGGAATAACCTCCCCTGACATTTCGCCGGCCCTGGACATACGGGCCGACATTAGAATCGGCCCTATACGTCCAGGGCCAGTGACCACCCACTATCTGCCCCCGTGCCGCCCCTATCTAACTTCCCTGCACAACCGGCGGAGATGTTAAATGGGAAAGGAAAGCCGGCATGAATAGCAGGGATGGACATCCCATTGAGATGTCCATCCCTGCTATCCGTGCCTCAGAATAACCCCCTCTGTGTTGTCACTGGTGGCTGAACATCTTGCTGCATGTGTGGTGCAAAGGACACCCCAGTGGTGCACACATGGGGATGCACCCATCTCTCATGGAAATGTTTACAGGTAGATATTCAACCATGCAGCAGTGCATGGTGGACAGGCCACCCACTGGGTGCCCTGTGCACATATGCATGGTGAGAGGGTGCAGCACCATTGGTGTAGCGCAATACCTGCCCCTGCCACCCACAGGGGACTTGAGGGGACATTTGGTGGTACCCCCGAGGCTCAGACCGACCCCCATGCGGATATACACACAGACACAGTGTTTCAAAGTAACAATTTTATTTTTAATGGTTACACATATCTCCATATCCCTCCCACAGGCAGACATCCGAGGGGGCCTCATTGAGATGACCTATGTGGGATCAGGAACACCTCTGTCAGCAGCTCCATGGCCCGTGTGAGGGCCTGGAGGTTGCCCCTGATCCCACGTAGGTGATCTGCAATGAGCCAAAACAGCCCCTCCTCAGCTGCCTGCGCTGCTGCCCCCTGCCCCCACCCATTCCCTCCCTTCACCCCCTTCACTCTCCTGTCTCCTCCCTCCGCCTCCTCCACTCCAGTCCCCTTCCTCCACCCCATCCACCCTCCTGTCCCCTCCCTCTAACCCCTGTCTCAACCCTCCACCCCCTCCACTCTCCCGTCCCCTTCCCCCATGCTCCCACCCTCCTCGACCCACTGGGTGTCCCTGGGTGGAGTGGCCACGAGTTCTCCCTCCTCCAGGGATGACTCCTCCTCCTCCTCACCCTGCTTCTCAGGGCCACCCACCCAGGGGTACCCTGCCATAGCACTGTCCAGCCCATCCCCCTCAGGGGAGTGGGGACGTCCATGAGGTCTAGGATGAACACCTCATCCCCACTCTCCCCTGAGGGGGAGGTGCTGGATAGTACTATGGATCTGGGGGTGATTATATAGGCCACTGTGGTGGTGGCGGGGCCTCTGCTTGCAGCTGGTGCTGGCTGCTGCTTCTCCCCCTCCACCTCCACCACAGGGGGTGGGCTGTCCTCAACTGGGATGGCTGTGGAAGTGATGCAGACAGGTGGCTGTTAGTTTCAGTGGGTGGGGGTGTCCAGCTGCCATTTCTCCATTGTCAGATGCCATATTGCATGTCATGGCCCCATTCCTGTGCCATTTCCCCACACTCACCTTGCTCCCTCTGCAGCTGCTGTTGGATATGGCACAGGAGCCCAGGCCAGTTGCACCTGATCACGCGGAAGTGCACCCTCAGCGCCTCCGCCTCACACAGGACATGGAACCATCTGTGGAGGCAGGAAGGAGGTGTTATACATATGCATGTTTTGTTATCCCCCAAGATATGTCACTGCAGCTGTCTCCCTGCTTGCCACAACACCACCTGCACTGGACCCTGCCTCATCCTGCTGCCACACCCCAGTCCGGGGCTTGCCCTGGTCCCTCAGGCCTCCTCTGTCTTGTGTGCCTGCATTGCTGACTGGCCAGGCCAAACGCTGAGGGGCCACAGGGACAGTGCTGCCTGTGACATAAGCTGAGTTTGGGACCAGTGGCAGGCAGGATAGCCACCCATTCTCATTTTCGCACAGTGCGTCAATGTGAGTATGTGAGTGTGTCTGTGTGTATGTCTATCCATTGTTCTGTGGCTTTCTACACATCACTGAGTCTTGCAGTGACTTAGCCACGGGTGGCCAACTCTGGTCCTGGTGCACCACTATCCAGCCAGGTTTTCATGATGTCCCTAATGCATATTCATAATATATATTTGCAACTGCCACCTCCCCTTGAATGCAAATATACCATGGATATGCATTGGGGGCATCATGAAAACCAGGCTGGATTGTGGTGCACCAGGACTGGAGTTGGCCATCTCTGGCCTAAGCTGTTTCAGCATTAGCCTGCAAATGTGCATGATAAGGAGCAAGGTATTGTGGGTATGGCCTGAAACAGAGCGGATTGGCCAGGATGTGTCTGCATCAGGGGTAGGGCAATGGCTGGGATGTCGCAGTGCCCGACTGCCACCTGCAGGGACTGGGTGGATACATGATGTCATGCTGGGAGGGCACTCTCACTCTGACCGAGCAGTGACCATGGCACAGCTATGTATCCATGTGGTGCACTATAGTGTCTAGTGCTAGGGATGTGGGTACATGTTCTATCCTTGGTGCCTGATTACTTTAACAGTTGCTGGGTGTTCATGCATTGTGTATTGACTAGCAGACTGTCTGCAGTTGGTATATGCCTGGCTGGTAAACTTTGTTGTGAGCAGTAAGTGACTGTTAGACCTTGGTAATTGGGATAGGGGGTGTTCTAACCCTTCTCCCAGTTTCATTGGTAGGGCCATGATGGTGTGTGTCTCTCTCCAGGTAGCTGGAATCAGCATACTCATGCTAGGTATTAATATCCACTGTTCTAGGAGGCTCCCTATTATACAGGTGCAAAGCACAGGGCTGGAGGTGGCACCTGCCACACACTAGCAGTAATGGGGATCTGCAGCACGTGCAGCAGAGAACTTTTCTAGCACTGCAGGTACTGGGGACCTAGTGCTGGGTGCCCATCCTCACCATCAGGGTGACCGCAGAAACTGCTTGGTGGCATGGGTTGTATCTGCTGTGTGCTTGTGTCACACACTGTCAGTGCATCTTACATATCACCTGAGGTGATGGATATGTGCATTCTCCATCTGGGGATCCGCTGTTGTCTGCTATTGGGCATCTGCACTGAATAATGGGTACTGGTGGGGGTTAGCCTATGCTGGCATACACATAAGAACATAAGATATGCCATACTGGGTCAGACCAAGGTTTATCAAGCCCAGTATCCTGTTTCCAACAGTGGCCAATCTAGGTCATATGTACCTAGCAGTTTCCCCAAAAGACACAGGTTCCGCAATGCTTGTACTGGGTCAAGCATTGATATCCTGGGTCCCTTCTTAATAATGGTTTATGGACCTTTCCTCCAGGAACTTGTCCAAACCTTTTTTAAACCCAGCTACACTAACAGCCTTTACTACATCCTCCGGTAACAAATTCCAGAGTTTGATTACACGTTGAGTGAAAAAATATTTTCTTTTATTAGTCTTAAATAGTTTACCCTGTAGCTTCATTGCATGTCCCTTAGTCTTTCTATATTCTGATAACGTAAACAATCGATCTACGTTTACCCGTTCCACTCCGTTCATTAATTTATAGACTTCTATCATATCTCCCCTCAGCCATCTCTTTTCCAGGTTAAAGAGCCCTAACCTTTTCAGCCTTTCTCCATAGGAGTATCCTTCCATCCCCTTTACCATTTTGATGGCTCTTCTCTGAACCTTTTCTAATAACGCTATATCCTTTTTAAGATATGGCGACCAGTATTGCACACAATATTCAAGGTGTGGTCTCACCATGGAACGATATAGAGGCATTATAATATCTTTTGTTTTATTTTCCATTCCTTTCCTTATGATAGTTAGCATTCTATTTGCTCTTTTGGCCGCCGCTGCACACTGGGCCGAGGTTTGTAAAATGTTATCCACAATGACGCCTAAATCTTTTTCCTGGGTGGTGGTTCCTAACGTGGAACCTTGCATTATGTAACCATAGTTTGGGTTGTTCTTCTTTAGGTATAGCCTACTGGTTTGTGTAATTCCTCTGTAAGCAGAGGACAGGGATTGTATTCCCACTTGTTCTTTTTTATTTTTATGACTGTGCTACTCAGATCATTTCCATGCCTGTAACTTTACATCAGGTAAACAGTGGATATGGAAGAAGAAAAGAGCCTTAGAATCCAATAAGATAGGGCAATGGTAACAGTTAACTTCAAACCAGGCCCGATCCTCCTCACATCAACAGCTCTAACATACTCCTACCAATGGCCTGTTAAATGTAACTCCATTTTATTGGAACAGTGATTCAACATCAACATTGTCGGTAGTTGCTGCTCTCTGCAAGCTCTCAGAGCATATCACATGCGAGAATAACCAAATAAAAGGTACACTTATCTTCCCAGGCCACTGCCATTTACAGGCTCCTAGTCATCGCTGATACTCCTGCTGCTGGAGTATCAGTGGCAGTATTTTCAGCAGCAAGGATCTTCAGCAGTGATTGGGGGCCTGTAGAGGGCAGTGGCTTTGGAAGATAGGTGTTCCTTCTTTTTGGTTTGCTAACATGTGTTACATTCTGAGGGTTTGCAGGGGGCAGGTACTACTGATACTGTTGATGTGGAATCACTATTTCAGAAAACTGGAATTATATCAAACAGGTGATTGATAGGTGTATGGTAGTTCTGTTGATTTGAGGAGGATTGGGCCTTCTTTGCTGTTAACCTTTACCATTGCCCCTATCTCCTTGGATTCCGAGGTTCTTTTCTCCTTCCATATCCACTGTTTACCTGATGTAATATGTGACAAATGGTAGAGTGATATACCTTGCAGTATTCATATGATTTACATTCTAGAAGTAACCTTTTTGGGCTTGTGCATGCAGGGGCGGCCCAAGGGGGGTGCGGGGCCATGTGCAGAGACTCAGTGTGGGCCTCATTTGCATAATGGACCTCATTTGCATAGATATTTGCATAATGTTACCATACACCAGAGGTACTCAAATCCAGTCCTGGAGGGCCACAAACCAGTCAGGTTTTCAGGATATCCCTAATGAATATGCATGAGATAGATTCAAATGCAATGGAGGCAGTGCATGCAAATATATCTCATGCATATTCATTAGGGATATTCCGAAAACCTGACTGGTTTGCGGCCCTCCAGGACTGGATTTGAGTACCTCTGCCATACACTAACTTTTAGTAAACATGCCTCTTCATGAGTGTATGGTGTGATGCAGTGGGTAATATAGAGCCTATGGAAGTTAATGAAAATGAGGAACTTACCTCAGATTTGGCTGTAGAGAGAAACTCAGTGCATAGAGAAACAGCTGAGCAGCAAAGGCTGTCAGCGCAAGAAAAGCCAAAAGCCATTAAAGGTAGTCTTCCCTGTAACAGTTCTGACGCAGGAAGAAACAGAAAAGCTCATCAGGAGCACCTGTGTCCTAACTCTCACGTAATGTGCAGGGCAGGGGGGCATATAAGTTCCTGGTTAGAACCAGGAAGAGGAGGTCAGGAAGGAAGTCGTGAAGGGAGAAGGAGGAGTAGTGCTGGTAAGGATGAAGAACCAGGAAGTGAATGCAGAAGCAGAGCTCGAGAGAAAAGGGTTGGAGCAAGCAATGCTGGGAAAGGCAATGCTCAAGGAAGCAGACCTGGAGAGAAACCAGGAGGGGCCAGCAGCTCAGGAGGACGGTATGAGCAACTAATGAGCACAGGTTAGCCCAGAGGAAGTTTACCGGCTGAAGGAAACTTCAAGCGTGGCTGCAAAGCAAGAAACAGCTGGGAAGGTAACCAGGAGTTTGTTAGCTCTGAGCCTGACTGGAAAGCCAGGGAAAGAGTCCTCTACAACCCAGGAGCTAAAGCTAGAACTAAGGTAAAAAGGTGTAAGTCTTGTTCTTTTAAAGAAAGGTTTAAAAGCTCTGCATGTTTTAAAGGGCGTGGCCCTGAGTACAATGTTATAGCTGAAAGATATCCAAAGCTTTCATTTGGTGAGGAAAACCAGCAAGGATCCTTTCTCATACCAGGCAGATATAACCCTGGGCTTAAAGAACCCTTGGCAGGAAGGGATATTGGTGTATCACGAGAGGCTGTGCCAGAATTCAGCACATGTGAAGAATGTGACTCAGATAGTTTGGGGAGTGAAGCTGAAGGGATGATATGGGAAAATAATAGCCATACTTCAGACCCCATTCCAATGGACTGTAACATATGTTTTTCGGATGACCTCACTTCTTTGTGTTAACTTTTGAGGAGAATAACTTTGTGACAATAACGAAAGAAAAGAAGATATTTTCTGTTGCCATTTTTGTTCAATGCTGTGTTTTGTGTTGCATTCCTGAGGATGTCTGTTCGGGAAGGGGAATAAAACCCTAATTATTTACTTTTCCACTTGACCAAAAGACTCTGTTTTAATACAAAGAGCAGAGCAAAACTTCAATAACCCTAGGCAACCGCCTAAATAGGGTTAAAAAAGGCTCTATCATTCGAGCCCCATCACAATGGATAAAGAAAGACTAAAAGATTTCTATATTACTATAATCCAGTGCCAACCGCCAGGCACATTAGGAACTACTACAAACACTGCCCACTTAGAACCCATAGCAAACCTGCTGTATATATGCTTCAGACAACGTGTGGTCACACCCTGCAATGCTGTACTAGGGGCTGCAGTGGAGGGTGTTCAGTTAGCTAGGTTTACGAACTGTTTGGGATGTATCCTGGGTAAGGTCTGTGGACCCTTGTTAGAGTGGTCCCCAGATGTGCACTGATTGGCCTGTTACAGGCATAGTAGTACCTGTGTGACCTTTGGGGTACTTGCTGGGTTATATCCCCTGGATGGGACACTGTGGAACACTGACTACTGGGCATGTTTGGCCTTGGTCAGTTGCTGACTTGCTGATTTCCAGTTCCTATGTTTCTATGTGCCACCTAGGCGACAGCCTAGTCCATCCTGTGCCCCAGCTGTCCCCACTACATGTCCCGCCTGCAGCCCCCTATGCCCCATTTGCACCATCGCCATAGTGGTCTTTCATACTTGAGCACTATGCTGTTGCTGCAAATGGAGCACTACTATCACTTTTCTTGGGCTCCCTGCCTATGCTGTACATTGTTGACGCTAAAATGGTTTCACCCTCCTGCAAATGTGCATCTAACGACAGGTTTTCAGTCCCGGTAATGTTCAGCCCTTTAGTTCCCCGCGTTAGTGTAGCAGGAGCCTCTCCACGCCCACTCCCCGCCCACTTCTCGCCCATTGACCCCTTCTCTCTGCCCTCTCTCCAATCTCTGCGGGACATACCACGGACGGTGACGTTAACACGCATTAGGTAACGTTAACGCGCGTTAACATTACTTAACACACATTAATGTAGCCACTACTATGTTACCGCGGTTTAGTAAACATACCCCTATGTATTTTCTTTCTCATTTAATCATTACTAGATACTCTTATTTTTCATAATTGTGTCTCTACATAGTATTAAGATACATAATTCATGTTAATTGTATAACTCATTTTAGCTAATGATGTTAATTGTTAGTTAATTGTTTTAACACAGTTAATTGTTTTAACACAGTTCCAGTTTAAAATCACTGTTTTAATTTTCCTAGATTTAAGTTTGTTTAATTTATGATACTTCAAGATGTTCTATGTATATTTAAGATGTTCTATGTAAAACAAACTTCGATTTGTTAATTGTTGTTATTTGTACACCGCAACTGATCTCTGGAAGATGCGGTATAAAAATGAGTGTTAAATAAATAAAATAAATAAATAAATATTATTCCTTGGCAGGGTCATTCTGAACCACAAATAAGCTTTATGCATGTACAAGTTGGATGTGTTCAGCACTTGCACGTATAAAGACGATTCTGACAGCAAAGCGCTTTACACGTACAGGCGAGATATACAGACAGTCTAGACATGGGCATGGAGGGAAGGAGCGTGGTTGTTACCGGCCACGTAAATGTTTAAACCGTATTCAGACGAAAACGTGTTCTTCCATTTTGGACGTCTACATTAGACCTGCTAAAACATGGAATAACAGCCTATGTCTGTTAAAGTAGCACTCTACTGTAACAATACAGAAGGACATTTATGTGTAAATAAAGCAGGTAGTATAGTTGGGTATAAAAGGATATGAAAAGTACCTGAAGGAAAGTCCCTACCGTAGACATGGGAAAAAAGAACTACGTACCCTGGGGGGTAAGCAATGTAGCATGTTGCTATGTTTCAGGGATGCTACACTGTAATTGTGATCCAGATTTGTCACCTCTGGAAATAATAATAGGCTACATGAACCTCTGATCTGAATCAATATGGAAATACCTATGCCCTTATGTTCAGTTAGGTGCAAGAGTATGCAGATTGAAGGAAAACAAACTGAACCATGTGGAAGCAATAGAGGTCCAGTGGTAGCCAGAATCAAAGGGACCAAAAGAAGGGAAAGAAACAGCCCTGCATACAGCCGAACATAGTACAGTCAAACCTCGGTTTTCATGATTAATCCGTTCAAAAAAGTCTGACTAAAACCGAAACGGACTAAAACCGAAACGGACTAAAACCGAAGCAAGATTTCCCATAAGAAATAATGTAAATTCAATTAATCCGTTCCAGACACCCAAAAATATTGACAAAAAATACATTTTATAGAGAATAACTATCTTTTTACATACAGAAAACAATGAGAAATACATATAAATGACTAATGAAATGGATAAATGAGCATGTAACATCACTTTTACCTTTATTGAAGACTTTTGTTGGCATATGGGACGCACTCCAGCCAGCTCCAGCTGCTCTCCCCTCTGGGGATCGAGCAATCACCACCAGCAGCGGAGGTGGGAACAGCCATCTTGGCCGTCTGCACAATCGGGGCTCCAGCCTGCCTTTTAACTTAGCAGCCATCACACCCAGTTACCAAGCTCACAGTGTCAGGAGAGGTAGTGCCAATGTCAGCAAAAGTAAGGGCACCAGAAAGAGGACAGTGCCCGAAGTCACACCAGCCTGTAGGGCAGCCACTCCTACACAGTGTCGGGAGAGGTGGAGAGGCAGTGTCAGCCAAGCAGCAGGCAGTTGAGAAACAGTGGGACAGAGAGTCTTAGGCTGCCTCCGGCCCCCCTAAGGTAGTAGCCTGACACAGGTGAGAGTCAGAGAACAGCGTGGGGCTGTGCCAGCAGGAGCCTGCAGCTGCAGACTGCAAGGTTTCAAGGAGAGGCCGCGTGTGCAGGCCTGCAGGACACCCAGAATCCAATCGGGAGGGCAGGGACCCCGGCGGGAGACTGGGCCGCCAAGGAGAAGCAGATTCGGTCACCAGCTCCTGTCCCGGTTCAAGGGATGTGCAGGGGAAGAGGCAGCAGGCAGACGTACCCCTCTCAGAATAGATCGTATTGGTGAGGGATGGTGACAAGCGCCGGCGGCTGCCACGTGGATGTCGCTTGGTCCCGATAAATCTCCCCTTCAGTTCTGCAGCGCGACAGCCAAGCTCCAGACGTTTGTAATAGGTTCCTCCTCCCGTTTATCAGACCGCTGCTCAGACCGCAGGCAATAGTGAGGGCTCAGCCCGCAGGCCCCGCAGGAGCCTATCAGGCAGCTTTCTTCTGTGCCGGATACCGCGGCTGGCAGCAGCGTCAATCGGGGGAGAGTCCGGGGCAGGAAGCAGTTTCGGGCAGGCCACGCTGGAGCGTTGAACTCCTCGGCTCCCCAGAGGTCCCGCAGAATCGCTGGCTCAAGCTCCGTGGGAGATCGCTGGCTCACGCTAATCCATGGCAGGTACGGGGGGGGGGGGGTAAAATGCTGTAGTTAGCGTATAAATGCATCCCACTTCTGGCCACAAGATGGTGCTCCATTTTCAACTTTACGAAAACCGAGACAACGTACGAAAACCGAAACAAAATCTTGATGAAAAAAGTCAACGAAAACCGAATCGTACGAAAACCAGGGCATACGAAAACCGAGGTTTGACTGTATACTGCTCTGTGGCCCACCGCATCCCAACAAGAGGTGTGACAGTGACACTACCGTGTGCTTACCATAACAGGGTGCACAGGATGCAGATGTACGGTGATGCACAAAGGAGGGACATGTATAAGGTGCATGAGAAATGACAGCCAGTGCCAGTGAAACAGGACCAAAAGATACATATGGCCACAGTGACGGAGGCAGCCACATGTGCCTCCTCGGAATCCACGAGTGTACTATATTTGGTGAGAACCACCTCAATGAGGAAGGCCTGCTCCCCTTCGGTGAGGTTCCTCTCTTGCGAGAACAACTTTGGAGCCATTTACATATGAAAGCACCTGTATTGACATCTGGTTTGCAGTCAGTAGTATGGCATTCTCAGAGGCGTGTCCATGCCAGAGTTACACGTTTTGTAGCGGTTAGACATACAATGACGTAAACGTCCATCCTCTTAGAATACCAAACACGTTTACATGTCCGAAAACACATTTATGTTCACCTTCCGTGGAACACATCTAATGCTGGGATGGTTCCACATGTTTTTCTATGCCCGTGTTCAATGAATCTTGGACATTGTGGTTATGGAAACAGTTCCTTTTGGGCTCTAGGCAAATGACATCATGATATTACTTACTTATGTCTTTATTTGGACAGCTATGAATCAGCTGTTGCTAAATATACAAAACTCAGAAGTACTGGTTGTTACTCTGTTTCATTAGTGTTACCTAAACATCTGATGGCAAATAATTACATAGTTCTCATCCATAGGGCCACCAAAATGACCCTGCTGTGCAGCTCAAGGCATATCATCTATTTTCTTTATGTAGTCACATATTAGTTGTTATATACCGCTTTGCCCTGGTATCAGAGCGGTTTACAGATAACATTGTAACTACTGCACAAGGCAGTTTACAAGGAACAATTATAGAACGGTTTACAAGGAACAAGGAACAAGTATGTAACAATAGTACAACTAACAAACAATGACGTGCAATAGATATTTAACAATAACAAAGAAGTGCAGAACTATTTACAGGAGGTATTAACTTTAGTGGTCTGGGTGATATCCTGGAGTAATGTGAGTCAAGTGCATGGGGACAGAAAGTGCTTGATGAGTGTGATGAAGTGTTGATAAGGCAATGTATGGGGTCTATGGTGGCTGATCACATTGATAGCAGTCTGTAAAAATGAATGTTTTGAAATGTTGTCTGGATTGAGTTACGTCTTTGATTTCTCTTAGGGGTTTATTTACAAAGCTGCGGTAGCGGTTTCTGATCGTTATTGGAGCCGCGGCCCCATTGATTTCAATAGGGCCGCAGCTCCAATAACGATTGGAAACTGCTACCGCGGCTTTGTAAACAAGCCCCTTAGAGTATTAGGAAGACTATTCCATAGGGTAGGAGCATAGAGTGAGAATGCCCTATTGGTTGTAGAGTGGTTTAGTTTTCTGGCACTAATAGGAGTGCATAGCATGTTTGTAAGGTTGTCTCTTTCTGTTCATGTGTGTTGTTGAATGTTTATCAGTGTGCTGCGGTATGTTGGTGCTATGTTGTTTATTGTTTTAAAAATGATCATGAGAGTTTTGAATTTGATTCTTTGAAGTATCGGGGGCCAGTGGAGCTGAAACAGGATGGCTGTTATGTGATCAAATACAGGGGTGGCTCAAGGCAATCTGCTGCCTGAGGCGAAGAATGAGATGGCGCACCCTCCTCCACCTTAGAGGCGGCGGGGCTTTTTCAGAACTCCAATCAGGGACTGAACCAAACCAAAAAGCCAATTAGATTATATGGAGGGAATCAAGATGTTTGCACACAGGGCTGTACCCAGCTGCAATCGCGCCCTGTGTGACTTACAGCTTGGGCGTGCGCCCTCCTCCTCCCCCCATACCTCCGTCCAGTGCTGCCTGCTCTTTCCCTGCTGCTGCTGCCGCTGCCCTCTGTGTTTTTTCACGGCGGAACTGGCAACAGGGAAAGAGCAGGCAACGCTGGACAGAGGTATGGGGGGGGGGGGAGCATACTCCCGATCTGAAAGGCGCCGGCACTTTAAGCAGATCTGTCCCTCCCTGCTCTGACATCGTGTCGGAAGTGGGAGGGACCAGACATGCTAAAAGTGCAGCGAAAAGGCTTGGGGGGCACATTTCAGCTGCCTGCTATTGTCCTGACAGCGGCAGACAGCCTTTGCGCCTTGTGCGACTGCACTGCTTACACAGGCTAGGTACAGTCCTGTTTACACACCACTAAAAGACAGCAAGAATCAACAGCAAACTAAATAACTCATTTTTATTTTGTTGTTATAAATTGCGTTATAGTTCTTGCTTTTTCTTTTTTTCAACATATATTTGGCATCCACAGTGGGTGCAGAGCAGAACCAGGACATTCACCCACAGAACTCAATATTTAAAAAAAAAAATCTGATTCTGATCATCTCACTAACAACAACAAGAAAAACAACAACCACTATTCTCCAGTACTAGGCATATTGTGAACTAATACAAAACCATACAACAAAGAGCAAACTACCATACCATATCAGCACAAACTTCCAAAACTCACATAAGGAGCCCATCCAAAAAAAAAGCGTCACTGTAAATACTACAATGGGCCCTGGAACATCCATACACCTATCTGAGAAGCTGAACAAGTCAAATTACTACAGTACAGTATAGATATGTATGTACAAACTCCATGTTATCAGAACACCTGGCCTCAGTCACACACTCACAACATCGACCCTCACCAAGTACAGAATAAGTAACCATAATCTAAAGTAAAAATAAAAATATGTAGACAAAATTTAAACTGAAACCCCAAGAAGCCAGAGTCCATATGCAGTGCAACATCAGATAAATAAAAGATGCATTTCCCCAATACTGTGTAAAATATAAAGATAGCACAAAGTCCAGTCACTAAAATGAAATAAAATTATTTTTTCTACCTTTGTTGTCTGACCATTTTATTCTCTGATCATGCTGGTCCTGATCTGAGGCTTCTGCTTTCCTGTCTTCTCTTAGCTCTCTTTCTTTGGTCTATGGTCCATCTGCCATTTCTTATCTCTTCTTTTGTTTTCTTCACTTCTTTCCATCAGCCTATTTCCAGTCCCCGTAACCCTTCCCAGTATCAGCCCCTTTTCAGTCCTCCCTCCCGGTACCTTCCAATGTCAACTTGCATTCCCATGACTGCCACTGGTGTCCATTCCCTTCCAGTCCCCCTCCTTCCCCACTATCCAGCTCCTTCTAATCCAAACACCATGGCAGCCCTTCTCAGCATTCACTCCCTTCCAGTCCCATTCTCCCATCCCCTTGCATCAGCCCATTTGTACCCCTAGCCTCCAGTTTTCTTCCAAGGCCAGCAGCTCTATCCTCCCCTCCCCACCATCAGCCCATTTCCAGTTGAAGCCCCCCAATCAGCTCACTTCCAGTGTTAGTCCCCCCCTCAACCCCATTACCAATGCTAACCTCCCCTAATCAGTCCATTACCAGTCCTACCCCCCATCAGCCCATTTCCAGTCCTAACTTCCCCGATCAGCTCATTTTCAATGCTAGCCCCCCTCAGTCCATTACCAGTCCTATCCCCCTTAGTCCATTACCAGTCCTATCCCCCTCAGTTCATTACCAGTCCTACACCCCCATTAGCCCATTACCAGTCCTAGTCTCCCTTAATCAGCTCATTTCCAGTGCTAGTCCCCCCTCAGCCCATTACCAGTGCTAACCTCCTCTAATCAGTCCATTACTAGTCCTACCCCCCCCATCAGTCCATTACCAGTCCTAGCCTCCTTTAATCAGCACATTTCCAGTCCTAACCTCCCCGATCAGCTCATTTCCAATGCTAGCCCTCCATCGGTCCATTACCAGTCCTACCCCCCCATCAGCCCATTTCCAGTCCAAACCCTCCCTAATCAGCTCATTTCCATAGCTAGTCCCCCCTCAGCCCATTACCAGTGCTAGCCCCCCTAATCATCCCATTACCAGTCCCAACTGCCCTTGATCAGTCCATTCCCAGTCCTAGCCTTCCCCAATCAACCCATTACCAGTCCTAGCCCCCCCCGATCTGCCCATTATAATCCTAACCCGCACTGTCTCTCCCCTCTGTCCAGCATTTGTCCCCTGTCTGTCCAGTATGTCCCCCTGTCTCTCCCCTTTGTCCAGCTTTTGCCCCGTCTCTCCCCTTTGTCTAGTACTTGTCCTTTGTCCCCCATCTCTCACCTTTGTCTCTCCTTGTCCTCCTCCTGTCCCCACTCCCTCCAACTGCACCTCTCATCCGGCGCTGGCGGGGGCACCCTGGCTGTTTTAATTTTAGATTTTGCCGCCTCTGCCTTCCCGTTGCGTTTTTTTCCTCAAGAATGCTTGCAGCAAAAAAAAAAAATAAAGCGGCGGGAAGGCAGAGGCAGGGCAGAGGCGGCAAAATCTAAAATGAAAACAACTGGAGTGCTGCCGCCGCACAAATTAGCCTGATCGCTTGCAGCGATCAGGCTGATTTGTTCGATGCCGGTTGTTCCTGCTGGATGAGAGGGAACCCTTGTCAGTTCCCTTCCAGCCCCCTCCCTCCCTCCATATATCCATGTCAGCCCCTGTCCCTCCCTCCCTGCCTCCCTCCATATATCCATGTAAGCCCCCACTCCCTCCCTCCCTCTCTCCCTCATGTCAGCCCCGTTGCAGATTCCCTGCCCCCTCCTCTCCTCTCCCCATGTCTGCCTGCTACCACCCTGTGCCTCCTTCTTCTGCAGTCGTGGTTCCCTGTCTGTTAAGGAACCGCGGCTGTGCTGGTGAAGCCATTGCGGAGGCCTTCCTGTCTCTCGACGGGCTCCGTGCAGCATTGTCCCACCTCCAAAGGAAACTTCCTTTGGGGGCGGGACAATGCTGCACGGAGTTCGTCGAGAGACAGGAAGGCTCCATAATGGCTTCACCGGCACATCTGTGGTTCCCTAAGAGGTAGGGAGCCTCAGCTGCAGAAGAAGGGAGGCGGTGAATTTGCCGCTGCCGAGAAGTGGACTTGGCAGCGGCAGCAACTTGTGCGCTTTTTTTTTTTTTTTTAGTTTTTTTGGGTTTTTTTTAACTTGAAGGCAAAGTGAAGCGGCTGTTTTGGGGGCATTTGCTGCCCTCAAAACTTTGCCGCTTGAGGCAGCCACCTTACATCACCTCATTATAGAGCCGCCCCTGATCAGATATATTGCCTTTCATAATTGTGCGTGCAACTGTGTTTAGAGCATGTTGTAGGGTCTTTAGGGTTTTCTTTGGGAGACCATGGAGTATGCTGTTACTGTAGTCGAAATGGGGGCTTATGAGCGCCTGGGCTGCAGAACGGACATCCGTGGGGGGGGGGGGGGGGAGCAGTGGTCTCAGATACTGTATCATTCTGGTTTTATTGTAAACTGCATGGGTAGACATGTGAATGTGTTTGGTGAAGTCCAGGTTTTGATTAAGGTATTGTACTGTATGTCTTTTTGTATTTCAAGTGAGGCATTGTTTATGTGTAGTGAACTAGGAGGGTTGAATGTTTCATTCCTAGTACTAATGAGTGGTTCTGTTTTCTTCAAGTTAACTGTGAAGTTTAAGTTGAGCCATTCAGAGATGTCGTTGAAACAGCTGGTAATCTTTGTGTAGCTAGGATCTCTGGTGTCAAGGGTGGTGAATAGCATTATATCGTCTGCATACATTCTGTAGTCTAAGTTGTGTGATCAGCTGATATTGCAGATAGGTTGTAGATATATATCAAACAGAAGAGCAGATAATGCAGATCCTTAGGGGAAACCCTGAGGTTGAGTGAAAGAGTTAGATAGGTTGTTTTTGACGCCAACCTGTTGGATGCGGTTGGACTGATAGTCTCGAAACCATTGTAGAGTAGTACCACCTATGCCTGGGTGTTTTAGGCAGTTGATTAGGTATATCTAGGAGTATGAGGATGAAAGCAGTTGTCATGTTGTCGATTTCTGGGGCCTATCTAGAGGAGCTGAGGGAGAGGACAGGATGGTGGGCATGCTCAGAGACAAATTACGAGTCAGGCTGAAGGCAGGGGGAAGCGGGGCCATGTGCAGTTACTTACTGGGGGGCCTCATTTGCAGATGTCATGGGTTGAATTATGAGACTGAATTGCAGGGCTATGAGCAAAAAACAAGTTTCTCAATGGTAGGGCCAGCCCTGGGGCCAGCAGTAAACATTAGGCCCATGTGGCATAAGGGGTCTGAGAATCCCACCCAGACATTTACTATTAAGAGGCTCCATAAAGGTTGTACGAAAAAGTCCCCAAAACCAGTGACAGCAGAAGGCCCATCCTTAGTGACATGACAGGTACCTTATCCAGTATAGGGCTCATGTTGTGCAATATATCCACCTCTACAGAAACACTGACACTGACATGGTAGGAACAAGGGGTCTATGATGTGACTATGATGGTATGTGTGCTGAGGCCTCTGCCCCAGATGAGGTCCCTCATAGAGATGTACTTTGATTGATGTAGGCTGCCTGTGCTGCCTGTGCTGTGCTGCATGGGTGGTAGAGATGGGCAGCTGCGGGCATGCCCCATCAACACAGTTCTATTTCAGCCGTCCCGGCCCTCTGTGTGCCCAGTCAGAACCGGACACACAGAGGGAACCGCAATACTGATCCTGTGGGGCATGCCTGGCCCCACCGGACTAGACTTGCAAATAGGCCTGTATATGCAGGCCAGGTCCACAAAGTGGCCCGGCCTGTATGTACAGGCCTTCCCCAGCTAAATTGATCTGGGCTGTACAATGGAGCTGCGGTGCTATCGTGTCCAGTTGCCATGACACTGCTGCTCCATTGTATGGCCACAATCCCCAGCCACCAGCCCCTGTGACCCTTTACCCACAGCCTGACCCCTGATCCTGTCTTCCTAGGCTGGGGACAGGCTGTGGGGGAGCCTCTATGCCCCCACCCACCGCTTTATAGCCCTGGGCCTGCAGTCTATTGCCGCATCAGGAAACCTATTCCACCTCAGAGGTGGATGGTGTTCCCTGTCTATGCTGTTGGCCCAGGACGTACACAGGCCTGCATTGAAACTGGCCCTGTATGTCCGGGTTCAGCAAACATCCATGACCCACCTTGATGCCTTCCCCATCCACCCCTCTGCCATCCCCATCTACCGTGCAGATAGTGGGAATGGACATCCCAACGGGCCATCCATCCCCACTATTCAGGTCCCACACTGACCCTCTATCTGGATATACACACAGACACAGTGTTTCAAATTAACAGTTTTTATTTGACCTATTCACATATCTGGGTGTCCCCACTAACCCTTCTGCGGGCAGACATCCCCAGAGGCCTCATTGTGATGACCTACGTAGGGTCAGGTGTGCCTCCGTCAGCCTCTCCATGGCCCGTGTGGACTCTAGCATCTTGGGTTTTCAATTTAAATTTTGTCTACATATTTTTATTTTTACTTTAGATTGTGGTTACTTATTCTGTACTTGGTGAGGGTCGATGTTGTGAGTGTGTGACTGAGGCCAGGTGTTCTGTTAATATGAAGTTTGTATTTAAAGATCTATACTGTACTGCAGTAATTTGACTTGTTCAGCTTTTCAAATAGTTGCATGGATGTTCCAGGGCCCACTGTGGTATTTAGAGTGACGCTTTTTTTGGATGGGCTCCTTATGTGATTTTTGGAAGTTTGTGCTGATATGGTATGGTATAGTAGGTTTGCGGTTTGTTGTAGAGTTTTGTATTAGTTCACAATATACCTGGTACTGGAGAATAGTGGTTGTTGTTGTTAGTGAGATGATCAGAATCAGATTTTTTTTAAAATATTGAGTTCTGTAGGTGAATGTCCTGGTTCTGCTCTGCACCTACTGAGGATGCAAAATATATATTGAAAAAGAAAAAGCAAGAACCATAACGCAGTTTATAACAACAACATAAAAATGAGTTATAATTTAGTTTTATAAACTGTGCTGTTGGTTCTTTCTGTCTTTTAGTTCCTTGGTGTGCAAACAGGACCGTACCTAGACCTGTGCAAGCGGTGCAGCCACACAGGGCGCAAAGCCTTGGGGGGCACATTTCAGCTGTGTGCACTTTAAGCAGCTCTGGTCCCTCCCTCCTCCGACACGATGTCAGAGTAGGGAGGGACAGATCTGCTTAAAGTGCCATGCCTTTCAGATCGGGCACATGCCTCCCCTCCTCCTCCCCATACCTCCGTCCAGAGCTGCCTGCTCTTTCCTGCTGCCGGCACCACCGTGCAAAAACCAGAGGGTGACAGCAGCAGGGAAAGAGCAGGCAGCGCTGGACGGAGGTATGGGGGGAGAGTGGGGCATGCGCCCGAGCTGCAAGTCACACAGGGTGTGATTGCAGCTCAATACGGCCCTGTGTGCAAACATCTTGCATTTCCTCCATATAATCTAATTGGCTTTTTGATTTGATTCAGTCTCTGATTCGATTTCTGAAAAAGCCCCGCCCCCTCTAATTTGGGGGGGGGGGGGCCGCCATTCCATTCTTCGCCTCAGGTAGGAGATTGCCTTGAGCCGCCCCTGTGTATCACACACTATCAGTGCATCTTACATATCATCTGAGGTGCTGGTTATGTGCATTCTCCATTTGGGGAACAGTTGTAGAATGCTGCTGGGCATGTGCACTGCATCATGGGTACTGGTGGGTGCTACCCTATGCCGGTGCACACAGCAGACGTTCTAGGCAGTGACCTGCAGTCTCTTTGTATCCAGCCATTGCTGTGTAGTGAGACTTGGTGGTGTGGCCTACTGGTTAGTACAGTGCTTCCATATTCAGGGGACAGGGGTTTGATTCCTACTTGCTCTTTTTTGTGACTGTGCTACTCAGATCATTTCCATGCCTATAACTTCACATCAGGTAAACATTGGATACAGAAGGGGAAAAGAGCCTCAGAATCCATGGAGTTAGGGGCAATGGTAAAGGTTAACTTCAAACCAGGCCAGATCCTCCTCACATCAACGGCTCTAAAATACTCCTACCAATCACCTATTCAATATAATTCAATTTTATTAAAATAGTGATTCCGAATCAATATGCTAGAAAAACCACAAAAAGGGACACCTATCTTCCCAAGCCACTACCGTTTACAGACTCCCAGTCAGCGCTGGAGAATATGTGCTGCTGAAAATTCTGCCGCTGATACTCCAGTAGCAGGCGTTTCAGTGGTGACTGGGAGCCTGCAGACTGTGGTGGCTTGGGAAGATAGGTGTTCCTTTTTGTGTTTTTTCTAGCATGTGTCATGCTCTGGAGTTTGCAGGGGGCAGCCACTACTGATAATGTTGATTTGGCATCACTATTTTAATAAAACTGGACATATTGAACAGGCGATTGGAAGGGTATTTTAGAGCCGCTGATGGGAGGATGATCCGGGCCTGGTTCAACGCTAACTTTTACCATTGCCCCTACCTCCTTGGATCCTGCGGCTCTTTTCTCCTTCCGTATCCAATGTTTACTTGATGTGATGTGTGACAAATGGTAGAGTGGATACCTTGCAGTATTCGTATGCTTTACATTCAGGAATTGACCTTTTTTGGGCGTGTGCATGCAGCAGGAAAACGAGTGAAGAAAGAAACACCCAGAAGTCTCGGTAGGAAGCAAGCCGTTTAATGTGGCCACACACTCAGAGAAATAATTTTCAAAGTCTGAGCCCCAAACAAAAGGCTCAGCCGACTATATTTACTGTAGTACCATTGTGATTGGAGGAAAAGTGTTATCAGTAGAACCAGGGCCGGATTTACCTATACGCCATGTACGCCATGGCGTAGGGCCCACAGCCGGCAGGGGCCCACAAAAAAAAACCAAGTTCATTTTTTTTTTAATAAAATTTAAAAAAAAACCTGGTGGCTGCCGCCGCGGGGCCCCCTCTGCTGCCGCGGCAGCACCGACTGACCCGCGGGGGCCCCGTCTACAAGCTGAAGCCGTCGGTTCCGTCGGTTCCCTCCCTCCCTCCGTGCTTAACAGAGACGCGAGGAGACGCTCTCCCTTCGCGTCTCTCACAGCCTGCAGCCTGCACGGAGGGAGGGAGGGAGGGAACCGACGGAACCGACGGCTTCAGCTTGTAGACGGGGCCCCCGCGGGTCAGTCGGTGCTGCCGCGGCAGCAGAGGGGGCCCCGCGGCGGCAGCCACCAGGTTTTTTTTTAAAAATTAAATTTTACTTTAGGCCGGGGGGGGGGGGGGAGGACTGGTAATGGGCTATTGGGGGGGCGGGGGCTGGAAATGGGCGGGGGGGGGGTAGGACTGGTAATGGGCTATGGGGGGGGTAGGACTGGTAATTGGCTATTGGGGGGGCTGGGGCTGGAAATGGGCTGGGGGGGTGGGGCTGGAAATGGGCTGGGGGGGGGTATGTCTGGTAATGGGCTATGGGGGGGTAGGACTGGTAATGGGCTATTGGGGGGGCTGGGGTTGGAAATGGGCTGGGGGGGGTTAAGGCTAGAGGTGGGCTGATGGGGTTAGGACTGGTAATGGACTGTGGGCTGTTGGGGGGGCTTAGAACTGGCAATGGGCTTTGGGGGGGGTTAAGACTGTTAATGGTCGGTGGGCTGATGGGGGCTGTCTGGTAAAGGGATATCGGGGGGCTAGGAGAGGAACTCGGCTGGGGGGTTAAGACTGGAGGTGGGCTGATGGGGTTAGGACTGGTAATGGGCTGTTGGGGGGGGGTTAGAACTGGTAATGGGCTTTGGGGGGGGGGTTAAGACTGTAATGGGCTGTGGGCTGATGGGGGGGGTAGGACTGGCAATGGGCTATGGGGGGCTGACTGGAAATGGGTTGATGGGGTTATGACTGGAAGTGGGCTGATGGGGGGTTAGGACTGGTAATGGGTAATGGGTTATAGGGGGGGCTTAAACTGAAAATGGGGTGATGGGGGGTTAAGGACTGTAAGTGGGTTGATGGGGGGCTAGGACTGGTATTGGGTTGGGGGGTTGCTAGGACTGGAAATGGGCTGATGGATGGCTAGGACTGGAAATGGGCTGATGCAGGGACTAGAAGGGAATGGTTGCTGGGTGAGGCTGGAACTAGAAGGGAGCTGATGTTGGGGGAGGATTAGAATGGGATGGGGCTGGAAGAGTAAAATGGAGAAGGGAAAAATATTTTGTGTGGGAGGGATAAAAAATCTACAATTGGCCGGGTATTGGGAGAGTAAGTGGGGATTGAGGATGGAGGGGTAAAATTTGAGTGGATGAAATAGGAATGAGGAAAGAGCAAAAGGAGAAAGATTAGTATGTTAAAGCAGATGTGTAGAGAGAATGGAAAAAAATCTAGAAGAGAGAAGAAAGGACAAATGGACAGCAGACGATGGAGAGTTAGCAGAAGACACGAAGAAACCAGAAGAAAGTGGCTGGAGCAATTGCGGCTGAAAAAAATGCACAAAAGGTAGAAAAATATCTTTATTTTGAATTTATTAATTGGAATATGTCAGCTCTGGTAAATGTGCATCATTAACGTCTGCGCTTTGTTTAGTACAAGAGCAAATTAATGTATAGTTTTATTTCTACAGTGTTGTACATTCCAAGTTTGGCTTTTGGGATTCCCAGTTTAATTATTGTCTTCCTGTTTCTAAATTGTGATTACTTGTTTGGTGATGGTCTATGTTCTGCATGTGTAACTGAGCTGAGGTGTTCTGTTTATATAATTCCTATTTGACATTGCCACTTGTTCTCTTTCCCCAGTAGGTCATGTATTGTTGTTCTCTGAAATGTATTGGTTTAATATTTGCAGTGTTGCCTTTTGATTGGTAGAGTATGGTGCTTTGTGAGTCCTGGTAGTGCTGTTAGGATACGGCGGGTTTACTATGGGTTCTAAATGGGTAGTGTTTGTAGTAGTTCCTAATGTGTCTGGCAGTTGGCACTGGATTATAGTAATGTAGAAATCTTTTAGTCTTTCTTTATCCATACACTCATTAAGAGGCACGTTTACTAAAAGTTAGTATATGGTAACATTATGCAAATATTTATGCAAATGAGGCCCCTTATGCAAATGAGGCCCCGCACCCCCCTTGGGCCGCCCCTGCTGGGGGCCCACAATTTTTGTTGGCGTAGGGCCTCACTCAAGGTAAATCCGGCCCTGAGTAGATCTAGCTGGACTAAACCAGAGAGATTTATTTCACAAAACTCAGAAACACAGCATGGGGGATGGGGAAGAGCTGTGAACTAGGGGGGCTGTATCCTTTTCACATAGCATACAGGAGAGAGAGATGTCTCAGTAACCTTTTTCAGTTCTCATTAACCCCTTCAGCTCTCAGCCCTGCCTGGATTTCTACCTAATGCATGCTGTGCTGCACAATGTCTGGGATGGGGGTGGTAGTGTTTATATTCAGGTGTCATATGCAGGTCTGTTTCTTTGTGGACACAGTGGTGGCTGCATGGGGAAGTTTCCCATTGGAGGTGGTGTTGTGGATAGTCTCAGACTTCATGGGGCATGGGGCAGACACAGGGTTCTCTCAGGGGACTGGTGTGGTGATGGTAGTGGGGGGGCAGCCTAGGTCAGTCACAAGTTGTCTTTTACTAGCATGCTGTCTCTATGTTTCCACTGTGCTATGTGTTGGCTAACAGTATTGGGCCATGTTGCTGCACTGTTACACACAGTAGATTTTTTTCACTGTGTTCAGGTTTCCTTTCCATATGTGCTTTCCCTTTTGTCCATTCTGAATTTTTTTTTAATTTATTTGATTTTCGCATGAAATTACAATTCAGCAAACATAACAAAGTAAATCATTAAATATAGAATGAATCAGTCAAAGAAACAAAGTAGCACGGATAAAGTCCACATCAAGAGATACAAGTAGTAATAGGACGACATAACAATAATACAAGAAAACAAGGCTACGATACACGTAAGCCAACAATTGAGAAGGATACTTCACATCCCAGAATCATTCCCCTACTCTTATATTGGAGCGATCAAAAACAAATCTCTCTAATTGTGAAACATCTACAAAAACAAAAGAATCTCCCTCATAGTTTACGACACATTTACATGGAAACCGTAGAAAAAACGTCGCTCCCAGTGCCAAAACGTTAGGTTTTAGCTGCAAAAATTGACGTCTTCTAAGCTGCGTGTCACGAGAGACATCCAGAAAAATGTTTATAGATTGCCCACAAAATTTAGCCGTCTTAACTTTAAAGAACGCACGTAAAATGCGCTGCTTAAGCTCAATAGAAGGTAATGTGACTAGTAATGTAGAACGAGAGGTAATCGTATCTGAAGAGTCTTCTAGAAAGGCAGTCAAATTGGAGATAGCAGGAACAATCTCATCTAAGTCCCCTTCATTCGGGTTGATATTCTTTGTACTTACAAAAAGATAATAAGCATGAGAAATTGCATTGGGGTCCTGAATATTCAAAATTTCCTTGAAATACTTTTCCAACAAAATCCTGGCAGATAACTATGAGGAATGAGGAAAATTTAAAAAACGAAGATTACAGGATCGATATGAGTTCTCAAGAGTTTCCATCTTAGAATATAATACCATAGAATTTTTAACCCCAGTGGCATTAGCCGCGGTAAGCAAATTTACCTGAGAACTCACTTTCCCCACTGCCCTATCAGAGTAATTTTCTCATCGAGTTGCCGAAAAGATACGACAGCCTCTTGAGAAAAGGTAGCTAATGCATTCAATGTAAAATACGTTTTCTTATCTATAGAGAATAAAGCACTCCAAATATCATTTAAAGTAATCTCAGCATCAGGGAGCTTAGGCGATAAATCAGATAAACTGCCAAAATCAGCAAGTTGGACTGGTGAAGGAAAAGTAATAGAAACTTTTGAAATACTTGTGATTTCTGAAGACTCTCCAGGTACAGATAGCGATTGAAATGGCACAGGTAGGGGAGGCAGAGATCTCCCTCCAGAACTGAGGGAGACCCCTTCTGGGGAGGACTGCGCTAGGGGGACGGGAACAAAGTGCTTGTCAAGAGGACCCACCGGTTTATGCCCGGTACTGGTCTCCTGACCTTTATTCGCTCCCTTCGCTTTCCGTTTCCCCATAGCTATATGCAAAAGGGGGGATGGAAAAAAGAAGCCCCCGCAGACGCCGCTGTGACGCCGAAGGGGCGCCAAAGGGGCAAACATGCCCCTTTGACCACGCCCCTTCGAGACACGCTCCGCGGTCAAAATAACAATGAAACTAAATAGAAAGAAAAGACCCTGCCGGGTATGAGGGTGCCCCGGGCGCGCCTGCCTGATCCTCTCAGGCACAGGAAAGCACTGCGCACACAGTCAAATCAGCAGCAGACCCGGAGCAGATCTCTAGCGCCCAACTCCTTCGGCGTTTCTCTGCTTGCTCCGAAGAGCAACTCCAGAGGTAGATGTTTAAAGGGCTCACGGACCCCGCCGGGTATGAGGGTGCCCCGGGTTGCGCCTGCCTGATCCTCCCAGGCACAGGAAAGCACTGCGCACACAGTCAAATCAGCAGCAGTCCCGGAGCAGATCTCTAGCTCCCCACTCCTTCGGCGTTTCTCTGCTTGCTCCCGTCCATTCTGCATTTTTTCCACCTTGCTTTCCTCTTAGCCATTGTGTTTCTGTTTGCCTATTTCCTATGTGGGCCCTGTTTTGTGTGTTTACTGTCATTTGGATGTGTGGTGGGTCCAGCTTATCCCCTGCTTCTCTTGGCCTTTTACTTTGCAGCTACTTCCTGGCTCTTTGCACTGTTCTTGTTCCACCACATGCATTTCCCCTGCCTCCTCCCTTTCCTTCTTTGCCCTACTAACTGCGCCAGGATGGTCCGGATCCTTTCCCAGCCCCTGCATGCTGCAGCTAGGGCTGGCCTTCTGCGTCCCATGGGGAGCAGGTCTCCCTCATTTTCTATTACTAGCCTGCAGAGCACGTGGGTCTCTGCTTTAGAAATGTTTACTTGGCGGGTGCCCATTTTCAGCTCTGGCAGTGGTGGTGGGGGGGGGGGGGATTTACTGTATCTTGTTTCCTGTCGCACATGGACAACTGTGCAGGTGGACACGTTTTCAGAACTACATGTCCACGGCAAGTCGCGGGTTACACATGTTACTAGCACGTATACAGGACCCCCGCTATGTGCTAGTTGCACGTTTTGTGGCAAGACATATAACTCCATATTCTGTCGCGCAGCTACACGTTTAACTGCACGGACACAGAATTGCGTCTGTGTTTCATACATACACGTTTTGGATGCACACATCCGCCCTGCACGTCTTTCTCAGAATTGGTCCCTTTGTATATTCATGCACTAGTTTGTGTGTTGCACTTTGTTCTTTTTATTTCTTTTTTCAATTTGTATTATTTCTTTAATGTTTTCGTAAAATTCAATAAAAACGTTGAAGCACAGAAAAATAAAATGCCAAGATAACAAAGGTAGAAAACATTTTATTTTAAATTTACTGTTTGGAATATGTCAGCTTTGAGAATATACATAGGATGTCTTTGTATTTTTCACTGTAAGGGAGGAAACACGTTTCTATTCCTGTTTTCCCCATGTGGCACTACACACAGAGGCTGGCTTTTGGGGGTTTCTATTTTTAATTTGTGGTTCCTTATTTATTTAGTGATAGGGTTGCCAACTGGCTCCAAATCTTCAGGATAAGCTGATCCAGCCCTAGGTTTATCCCTTTCATGTATTTAATTTAATTCAATTTATTTAGTATGAACTTAAATACAACAGAGAAATTGGAACTACCAGTTATAACATGCAATGGGGTAAAAGCTGCTACTTCTGCTAGTACTATTACTTATCATTTCTATAGCGCTATTAAGCATATGCAGCACTGTAGACATACACATAAGAGACAGACCCTACTCGACAGAGCTTACAATCTATTCAAACAGGGGACTAGGATAACTCTTGAAGGGAAATTATTAAGAAATGCATGAGGGTTGAATAGGAGAATAAGGGATCAGGATCCAAAATCAGGACTGGATCAACCTGTTCTGAAAATCTAGAGCCAGTTGGCAGTCCATTTGGTGAGGAATGTGACAGAAGTGAGGTTTCTTGCAAGGACTTTGTTTTTGTGTAGGGATCTTCAGCTAATCTGTTCTGCTTTCCCATTAAGGTGTACTGGTGGTCTGTTGAAACAGGATTTTTTGATGTTTGAGTGCTGTTTTGGTATGGCAGGTTTGGTAAATGTGTCTGTAATATATTTTTTGGTTGTTTTTATGTTGCCTCCAAAGTGCCTGTTAGTAAAGAGTCTGTGTTACTGTTATGGTTAATAAAGTGACTCCAGAACGTTTATGCTATGGACATTTAAGGGCATGTTTACTAAAGCACATTAGCTAATGTGGTAATAACGCAAGAAAAACACATCACGGCACCTGCTAATGTGGGCCAAATTCAGATAGCCAGGGATTTTCTGCATTATCTGCAGATCACACAGTACCTGTGTGCCTGGGTGGAGTGTGGGCAGAGAGTGGGAGCGCCATTAACATGTGATTAATATGAGTGTCAACAAGGAGCGGTAACCACACATTTGTCAGACATCGCAGGTGAAGTTAATGCCATCTCAGTGGGTGGCATTAGCTGCATCAGCCGTTCCACCACCCTGCGATCCCTGCCATTTTGTAGCATTATCTGCTGAGGAAATTCTGCACATGACCTCAGCAGCTAACACGTGGCTCTTGCAGCTAATGCAGCGCTATCTGCATTATCGCCTGGTGTTAGCTGTGAAAGCCTAACATGCTTTAGCAAACATAGCCCGTAACGTCATCTGTTTATTCTACCTGTAGGTAAATTGTAACATGGGGATTACAAGGCTGAAAATTTTCCTAGGATGCCTAATATTCTTGTACTGGCTGCATGTATTTGAGATATGAAGTGTATACGTGCTAATGAATGCATATTTCTAGCATTAATAGTTTGAATTTAAATGTTTACACTTCTGGAAGCAGCCATGCAATTAAGAGATATAAACTATTCCTCTGCTGCTCAGTTAGATTGGTCCACGTTGACCATGATATCCCAATTGATATTACACACTGTTGTTAATAAGTGCAATTGAGTCGATGCCAACTTAAGAACATATGAACATAAACGATATGCCATACTGGGTCAGACCAAGGTCCATCATGTCCAGTATCCTGTTTCCAATCAAGATCACAAGTACCTGTCAGATTCCCAAAAGGCACACAGGTTCCACAATGCTTGTCCTGAGGTAAGCAGTGGATTTCCAGGGTCCTCTTTAATAATGGTTTATGGACCGTTCCTCCAGGAACATGTCCAAACTTTTTTTAAACGCAGCTACACTACTAGCTTTTACTACATCCTCCGTTAACGAATTCCAGAGTTTGATTACGGGAGCTGAGTGAAAAAATATTTTCTCTTATTAGTCTTAGGGGCTTGTTTACAAAGCCGCGGTAGCGGTTTCCGATCGTTATCGGAGCCGCGACCTCATTGAAATCACGCTGCGTTTATGTGTTTGTTCTTCACTCAGGTGGCTAATTGTTGATAGAGTGGAATCCATAGCTCCTGTTATTGTATTGATGGTATTCCTCTTTCAAATTGACCTTTGACCCTTGCCAAGCATGTTGTATGCAGTAGTTTCTTTTTACCTGCTTGTCTACTTATTTATTTTTTTAACTACTTGCCTTTTTTACTAGCCTTTTTTATGCACTTTTATTATATTTTTATCACTTAATTTTAGAGATTTTATAGGCTTTTTATTTTTTAGCATATGGCAGTATGCATATTGTTTGTTTTCTCTTTCCCCTCCCCCTCCCCTTTCCCCCTCTTCCTCCTTTCCTCTTCCTCAAAAGTTGCCTTTATATATATTTTTACAGTTTTTTATTTTTATTAATATATGCTTTTATTCATTGTACTTGTATTCATTTATTTAAGTGTATTGATATTATTATATATTATCTATTTTCATAGGCCCCTGACGAAGGTATTCAGCCGAAACTTGGCCGAGTCAGGCCCTGTAATGAAGTTCTTTGTCCTGCCTTTTTTAGTTCACAAAACTCAAATTGGATTTATGAATGGAAGATACATAGGTGATAATCTTAATTATGTCATAAGTAAACAACCATTTCCATCAATTGCTTTATCATTAGAGGCAGAAAAAGCATTTAATAGAATTTAATGGCCTTATCTTTATAAAGTAATTGAATGGTTTCATTTGGGAGATGATTTCTACAGCGGATAAAGTTATTATATTATAATTCCAAGTCCCAATGTATAGTCAATAATAATATCTCTAAACCAATATAGCTTCATCGTGGAACCAGACAATGATGTCCTTTATGACCTCTACTTTTTAATTTAGCCCTTGAATCCTTGTTACTAGCAATACGTTCCCATCCTCACATTACTTGTATCAAAACCAAACAAATGGAAACCAAGCTTGCGGCATATGCTGATAATCTTTTACTCTTCTTAACTAAAGCCCAAATTTCTGTTTCCTAATCTTATTGACACTGTTAATGCCTTTTCAATATTTTCTGGTTACAGTATTAATTGGTATAAATCTGAAATAATGCCACTCAGTGTTCATATTTCTCAAACAGATCTACAGGACTTCCCTTTTAAATGCCCTCCCTTAGAATCCAAATATTTAGGTATATTTTTAAATAAGGATGTTGAACAGACTTATAGAACATATTCTTGGTATTATAAATGCAAATGTTCAAAAATGGAGGAGTAGCCTAATGGTTAGAGTCCTGGCTCGAGAACCGAGAAACCAGGGTTCTATTCCCACTTGCACTCCTTGTGGCTTTGGGCATGTCAATTAACCCTCCATTGCTTCAGGAAAATCCAAGTTATCAATGGCCCTATTAAGGTACATTACCAGGTTTAAGGGGTATGTTTAGTAAAGCGCGTTAAGGTAACAGGTATTAACGGCAGTGATAAAGGATGTTAATCCTTAAAAGGTGTTGGGCGGCTAGGGGGCTTTCCAGTGTAAAGCGACCTATGGGCTGTTTAATGCACGTTAGCAAGGCACCTTGGCCATTTAATGCACATTAACGGGACATTGTATGTTAAGGTGACAAATGTGCTTTAAGGTGGAAAGCATGCACCTTAAGGCAAGAAAATGGCTGTAACCCTAACGCTGGATAGAGCACGAAGGAAAGTCAACGTAAAGGTGATGGAAGGAAGGACAGGTGGGAACTGATGGACCTGCCATATCGGTGGGCACCCTACGTGACAGCAGTAAAGCAGACAAGCATGTGGGAGGCAGCTGTACAGTTGCACAGGGTGGTGCCAATGTAAAGTGCTGCAATGTCAGTGCGTGGCAAAGGATGAGGAGAGTGCGAGGAGCCGAAATGCGGAAAAGAGCACCAGTATAGGTCATGGTGTAGCAGCTTGCACAAAAACACATGACTGTACATAGCCAACAGAGGCAGATAGATGGGCTGAAAGAAAGATTGTGGCTCAGGAGAAGGTGGTATGGACTGGCAGCACCAATGTGCAGAGCCCTGACTGTTACAGGCATGAAAATGATCTGAGTAGCACACAATCACAAAAAGAACAAGTAGGAATCAAACCCCTGTCCCCTGCTTATGGAGGCATTGCACTAATCATTGCCTAAAATGTCTGTTGTGTATTCCAGTATAGGTTAGCCCCACCAGTACCCAGGATGCAGTGCACATGCAGAACAGCAGTCTACAGCTGATGACCAAATGGAGAATGCACTTATCCATCACCTCAGCTCAGTAAGATGCACTGACAGTGTGTGATACAAGCACAGAGCAGCTACAAGTTGTGCTACAGAGCAGTTTCTGCTGTTACCCTGAGGGTGAGGATGGGCGCCCAGTACCAAGTCCCCCGTACCAGCAATGCTAGAGATGGTCTCTGCTGCCGCTGTCTTCATTACTGCCAGTGTGTGGCTGGCATTATCTGAAGGGTGATATGCAAATCACAGCATGCTGTACGTGCCAGTCATATCTAGCTCTGCGCTCTGCCTCTGTTGGACAGGGACCCTTCTAAAACAGTGTGTGTCAATACTCAGTGTTAAATTGCTATCAATAAAGAAACAACAAGCAGTCAAGAAATCAGATGATGCATTACTCTTGGCAGAATGGCTATGAAGGACCTAGACAAGATTCTCAAGAGCAGAGATGTCTCTCTCCAAACAAAGATTCGACTTGTTCAAGCCATGCTATTTTCAATAACGCCATATGGATGTGAAAGATGGACAGCAAAAAGATAGGCAGGAAGAAAATTGATGCCTTTGAATTACGGTGCTGGCGACGAATACTTTGTATCCCCTGGACTGCCCGAACAATAAACCAGTCAGTACGAGAGGAGATCAAACCAAACTTTCCTTAGAATCTCAGATGACAAGACTTTGACTTTCATACTTTGGACACATCATGTGAAGAGAGATCATTAGAGAAAGACATCATGCTTGGCAAAGTAGAAGGTCAATGCAAAAGAGGAAGGCCAGCAATGAGATGGATCAATACAATAACAGCAGCTATGGGTTCCACTCTGTCAACAATGAGCCATCTGACTGGAGACCGAACACAGTATAGGACAACTATCCAGAGGGTCACCATGAGACGACACCGAATCAAAGACACTTAACAACAACAACTTTAAATAACAATGTTATTTTAAATACACAATTTGCTCTTCTTCAATTAGATAAAAAGCTTGCAACTGTGGAAGCACGGACCCGGCTGAGCACCAACCAGAGAGTCCATCCCTCTGTTTCCATCCAAACCCCCTCACCCTCCCCTTTCCCCCCCACAACTTACTCTAATGAACACAACACAAAACCTTTTGGTATAACTATTGGTCACAGTTTTATTAACAACTTAATTAACAAAACCTTAACAATCGTCAATTCAAACCCCACTCCCCCCTCCATGAAGGGGTCGCCACCCAATGGCCCCTTCTACCCCCCTCAACTCCCCTTTCCGAGCACATCTCCCACCAGCCATATCACTAGTAAGGCGATGATTCATGAATCCATGCAACGACTGCGGTATCCCACCACTGTGCCGCCCCCTCTTCCCTCCATCAACCTTGCCATATTAATAGCAAAGGCTAGCCCTACCGGAGAATCCCATACCAGGGATTCCATCCCCCCCCCCCAATTAAAAGCCCACAGCATCTGGGCCATGATCACTTCAGCCAGGCCCCATTAACCCATCTGCCCTGCAGTTCCGGTATCAGAGATCCTCGGGCACCTGCACCGCATAATTCACTTGCCCCCCCCACCCCCACTACTGCTGCAACAAACTGATCCCCCCCCCCCAACCACTGTGTGGGCAGGAGAAAAAAACCACTGCTGTCCCCACTGACAGGTGAGGTGAGGGAGGGAGAGAAAGCCTGTGCACAAGCTTTTATACCCGTACTAGTTCCCCCTCCCCTGGCCTACCCAGTGCACGAGGCGGAATTTCAAATATCGCTCCCCAGCTGTCAGCCTGCCTAAGTCCCTCTTCACCCTCCCAACTGCACTCACAGCCTTACTCCCCTGCGGCTGCCATCGGGCCATATGTCTAATTGCAGGTGGCCACTGGGGACCGAGGCCACATGGCCTACACCCATATCTCTATTCTGCATTCCCATGAAATTTCCTTATGGCATAACCCCAAATTTAAAATAGATTGCAAAATCTTATTCAGGTCGAAATAGCAATTACTAGGTATATGGTGCCTTGCACATCTGCTTCATGGTTCGAATCTTGTCTCCTTTCATACCTTAATGTCCTAATACAAATTACAACCTGACCAGTTTTTTGCTTGGCTTTAATTAACACATGTTCTTAAAAAAAAAAGCTCTATATATTGCCTCATTCTTTTACAACATACTAACTAAATCTACTTCCACGTCTTCTGCTCTTTGTAAGGTTTGGGGGAATGATCTTCATTTACCTGAAAATGTTACCATAGACTGGTATCACTTTTGGTTACATGCTAATTGTCCCATGTTATCGGCAGTCATTATATTTTATTTTTCATCATGTTCTTTGGACCCCCACCAAAAAAATGTAAAGCTGGCTAATCGGCCACCAATAAGTGTTGACACTGTGATACCTGTGAATGTACTCTTCTTTATGTTATTTGAATGTAAGGTTATTAATAATTTTTGGCAAAAAGTTTGGAAGTATATTCAAAAGTTGTTTCACTTTGATATACTCTTAACTGCAAGCTATGTTATTCTGAAATCCTCTTCTCTGTCTTTACCAATTGACAATCCCATTTCCCAAAAACGTTATGATATTTTAATTTTTCTATCAATTCATATAATTTTTCACAGTTGGAAAGATTTGTCTAATTTAAATATTACCTTTTGGTGGCATACCCTAGGACAAATTCAAAAATTTGAAATTAAAGCAGCTGAAAAGACTAACAAGGTATCCAAGGTTAAGAAACTGTGGGAACCTGTCTCCTCTTTCCTATTATAATGGCTATCCCATTAACATCCTTGCAATTATATCATGATTTTATATTATGACTAACTTGCATATGAAATTTATTATTGTATGTATTTTCTTTCTCCTCATTTAATCATTACTAGATACTCTTATTTTTCATAATTGTGTTTAATTCATGTTTATTGTATAACTGTTTTACTTTACCTAATGATGTTAATAATGTTATTATCCTTTTGAATATTCATGCACTGTGTGTTGCACTTTGTTCCTTTTTATTTCTTTTCTCAATTTGTATTATTTCTTTAATGTTTTCATAAAATTCAATAAAAATGTTGAAGCAGAGTTCCTGAGGAGGGGTGTAGGGAGAGATAAGAGAGGAAAGGTAGTGAGGAGCAGCCGAATAAAGGCATTTATAGGTCAGTAGTAGAAGTTTAAACTGGATGTAAAAATGGATTGGAAGCCAATGAAGTGACTCGAGAAGAGGGGTGACATGAGTATAGCAACACTGGAAGATGATTACCCGTGCAACTGCGTTTTGAACAGATTGAAGTGGGGAGAGATAATTCAGAGGAAGACCAATGAAGAGGAGGTTGCAATAACCTAGAGCTAAGGTGACTATAGAATGGGTGAGGGTCTTATTAGTGTGTTCAGAAAAGAAGGGACGAATTTTGCCAATATTATAGGGAAAGAAATGGCAGGTTTTAGCTATCTGTTGGATGTGTATGGAGAAGGAGAGGGAGTAGTCAAAGATGACCCCAAAGTTGCAAGCCCAGGAAACAGGGAGGAGTAGAGTGTTATCCACAGAAATAGGGAAAGGAGGAAGGGGTGAGGTGGGCTTAGAGGGAAAGATAAGGAGCTCAGTTTTGGCTATGTTCAATTTCATATGGCGGTGAGACATCCAGGCACTAATGTCAGATAAGCAGGCAGAGATCCAGGCCTGGATTCCCAGAGAGGTTTCAGGTGCTGAGAGGTAAATCTGAGAGTCATCAGCATAAAGATGGTATTGAAAACCATGGGAGGCGATGAGTCCATCAACAGACTGAGTGCAGAGAGAAAAAAGGAGAGGTCCCAAATGGAGCCCTGGGGTGCATCGACTGAAAGCGGGATAGCAATAGAGGAAGATCCACCAGAACATACACTAAAAGTGTGGTGGGAGAGATAGGAAGAAAACCGGGACAGGACAGAACCTCTAAATCCAAGCAAAGACAGGGTATCAAGGAGAAGGTAGTGATCAACCATGTCAAAAAGCAGCAGAAATATCAAGAAGGATGAGGATCAAGTAAAGACTCTTGGATTTGGTGAGGAACAAGTCATTGGAGACTTTGGCAAGAGCCTTCTCAGTAGATTGCAGTGAATCCAGAATGAACTAAGAGGAGAGAAAGTCATGACAATGGTGGTGAACTGCACGCTCAGGTAGTTTAGAAATAAAGGGGATGAGAGAGATCGGTCAATAATTAGAAGGACAGATAGGATCAAGGGATGGTTTCTTGAGGAGAGATGTAACCCCATCATGTTTGAAGGCTGCAAGAACAGTTGCAGTGAGGACACGACAGATAAACAGAACAACAGTGGAGGAGATTGACTTTAGTAAGTGGGTGGGAATGGGATCAGAGGAGCAGGTAGTAAATTTAGAGGAGAGAAGATGAGTGGTTTCTTCCTCAGTGATCTTAGAAAAGGAAGAAAGGGCGACAGAAGTTGAGGGAAGGATTAGGGAATGAAGAGGGAGATGGGGGAATGGAGATCCTGAGGGGAACTCAAGAGTAATCTTGTGGACTTTGTCATGGAAATAGTCAGCCAAAATCTGGGCCGAAAGGGAAGGAGAAGTTGGAAGCGGAGGCACTATGAGGAGAGAGTTGGAAGTTGTAAAGAGACAGTGAGGATAGGAGGCAAGAGAGTTAATCAGATGGACATGGTACTCTTGCTTGGCAAGTGCTGTGTTAGACTGGAAAGAGGTTAGCATGAATTTGAAATGTAGGAATTCTGCAAGGATGCAGAATTTGAGCCAAAGATGCTCAACTGAGCAGGCACAGGAATATGAGTAGAGTGTTTTAGAGGACAGCCAGGACTGAGGTACAGTATGCCTCACAGGAAGTGAAGTGGGAGGAGCAAGAACATCCAGAGCAGAGGAGAGTACAGTGTTATAGGAAGATATGGCCTCATCAACAGACTTAAATGACATAGTGGAGGAAAGAGGTGGTGAGACAGAAGTGGAGAGAGCTGATGTGTTGATATCACAAAGATTCCAAAATATATTGGAAGAGATTGGCTGAGAGTGAGGTAGAGGATGATGAAGAGTGAAACTTAGCAGATTATGGTCAGATAAGGGAAGAACTGAGGGACAGAAATTTGAGGGCAAGCAGTTAGAGAAGAAGACAAGGTCATGGCAGTGGCCTAGCTGGTGAGTAGGGGCAGTAGAGCATAGATGGAGATCAGGGCCGGATTTACCTTGAGTGAGGCCCTACGCCAACAAAAATTGTGGGCCCCCAGCAGGGGCGGCCCAAGGGGGGTGCGGACCTCATTTGCATAAGGGGCCTCATTTGCATAAATATTTGCATAATGTTACCATATACTAACTTTTAGTAAACGTGCCTCTTAATGAGTGTATGGATAAAGAAAGACTAAAAGATTTCTACATTACTATAATCCAGTGCCAACTGCCAGACACATTAGGAACTACTACAAACACTGCCCATAGTAAACCCGCCGTATCCTAACAGCACTACCAGGACTCACAAAGCACCATACTCTACCAATCAAAAGGCAACACTGCAAATATTAAACCAATACATTTCAGAGAACAACAATACATGACCTACTGGGGAAAGAGAACAAGTGGCAATGTCAAATAGGAATTATATAAACAGAACACCTCAGCTCAGTTACACATGCAGAACATAGACCATCACCAAACAAGTAATCACAATTTAGAAATAGGAAGACAATAATTAAACTGGGAATCCCAAAAGCCAAACTTGGAATGTACAACACTGTAGAAATAAAACTATACATTAATTTGCTCTTGTACTAAACAAAGCGCAGATGTTAATGATGCACATTTACCAGAGCTGACATATTCCAATTAATAAATTCAAAATAAAGAGATATTTTTCTACCTTTTGTGCATTTTTTTCAGCTGCAATTGCTCCAGCCACTTTCTTCTGGGTCTTCATGTCTTCTGCTAACTCTCCATCGTCTGCTGTCCATTTGTCCTTTCTTCTCTCTTCTAGATTTTTTTCCATTCTCTCTCTACATCTGCTTTAACATACTAATCTTTCTCCTTTTGCTCTTTCCTCATTCCTATTTCATCCACTCAAATTTTACCCCTCCATCCTCAATCCCCACTTACTCTCCCAATACCCGGCCAATTGTAGATTTTTTATCCCTCCCACACAAAATATTTTTCCCTTCTCCATTTTACTCTTCCAGCCCCATCCCATTCTAATCCTCCCCCAACATCAGCTCCCTTCTAGTTCCAGCCTCACCCAGCATCCATTCCCTTCTAGTCCCTGCATCAGCCCATTTCCAGTCCTAGCCATCCATCAGCCCATTTCCAGTCCTAGCAACCCCCCAACCCAATACCAGTCCTAGCCCCCCCATCACCCCACTTACAGTCCTTAACCCCCCATCACCCCATTTTCAGTCCTTAACCCCCCATCACCCCATTTTCAGTTTAAGCCCCCCTATAACCCATTACCAGTCCTAACCCCCATCAGCCCACTTCCAGTCCTAACCCCATCAACCCATTTCCAGTCAGCCCCCCATAGCCCATTGCCAGTCCTACCCCCCCCCATCAGCCCACAGCCCATTACCAGTCCTAAACCCATCATCCCACCTCCAGTTTTAACCCCCCAGCCCATTTCCAGTCCTAGCCCCCCATAGCCCATTACAAGACAACCCCCATCAGCCCACAGCCCATTACCAGTCTTAACCCCCCCAAAGCCCATTAACAGTTCTAACCCCCCCCAACAGCCCATTACCAGTCCTAACCCCATCAGCCCACCTCCAGTCTTAACCCCCCAGCCCATTTCCAGTCCTAGCCCCCCCATAGCCCATTACCAGACAGCCCCCATCAGCCCACAGCCCACTACCAGTCTTAACCCCCCCCAAAGCCCATTGCCAGTTCTAAGCCCCCCCAACAGCCCACAGTCCATTACCAGTCCTAACCCCATCAGCCCACCTCTAGCCTTAACCCCCCCAGCCCAGCCCAGCCATTTCCAGCCCCAGCCCCCCCCAGACCTTTTCCTGCCCCAGCCCCCCCAATAGCCCATTACCAGCCTTACCCCCCCAGTCCATTTACAGCCCCAGCCCCCCCAATAGCCCATTACCAGTCCTACCCCCCCCATAGCCCATTACCCGTCCTACCCCCCCCATAGCCCATGACCAGCCCTCCCCACCCCAGACCATTTCCAGCCCCAGCCCCCCCAATAGCCCATTACCAGTCCTACCCCCCCCATAGCCCATTACCAGTCCTACCCCCCCCCGGCCTAAAGTAAAATGTAATTTAAAAAAAAAAAACCTGGTGGCTGCCGCCGCGGGGCCCACTCTGCTGCCGCGGGGGCCCCGTCTACAAGCTGAAGCCGTCGGGTCGGGTCGGGTCGGGTCTCTCTCTCTCCCTCCCTCCCTCGCTGCAGGCTGCAGGCTGCGAGAGACGCGAAGGGAGAGCGTCTCCTCGCATCTGTGTTTAGCCCGCAGGGGCTGATGGGAAATCCCATCAGCCCCTGCGGGCTTAACACAGACGCGAGGAGACGCTCTATCTTCGCGTCTCTCGCAGCCTGCAGCGAGGGAGGGAGAGACCCGACCCGACCCGACCCGACCGGACCGCTTCAGCTTGTAGACGGGGCCCCCGCGGCAGCAGAGGGGGCCCCGCGGCGGCAGCCACCAGGTTTTTTTTTTTAATTGAGTTTAAAAAAAATTAACTGGTTCTTTTTTTGTGGGCCCCTGCCGGCTGTGGGCCCTACGCCATGGCGTACATGGCGTATAGGTAAATCCGGCCCTGATGGAGATTGAATGAGGTGGTAAGGGAAAGGAGATTTAAGGCATGAGGATCAGAGGGGTTATCAACATGAATGTTAAAATCTCCAAGAAATAAGGGAGGGGAAAGATGCATCTAGAAAGAGGGAATGCTATGAGTTAACGTCAGTGAGAAAGGTAGAGGTGGACTTATCAGGTGGTCTATAAATAACAATGATGTATTTGTTACAGGGATAGGCTATAAGATTTTTTTTACTTGACTCCTTGAGCTGCAAATTCACGCTTCTTCCAACACGGGGGCTGTGAATTTCAATCAGCAGTGGTAAAGTGGAAGGGATGCTGGAGAGCAGTATTATCACAGAGGCAGGCATCCTTGAGGTTTTTCTCCTGGATGTCACACCTTCCTGCTTAAGAATTTATTTATTTATTTAGACAGTTTTTGTATACCGCCTTATCCTTCAATCAAAGCGGTCACAACACAATTGGGGGATACATTTAACATGTGGGGATATGAGACACATACACTAATACTTACAGGGAACATGGGCTATGGAGGGTTAAGTGGCTTGCCCAAGACCACAAGGAGCATCTGTGGGACTAGAAACCCCAGTCCTTCCGGCCCAAGGTTGCTGTCCTCCTGTGGGATTTGAACCCCCAACCTTCTGGCCTGAAGTACCTTGCCCCAACCACTAGGCTACTCCTCCCTAGGCTGCATTCAAACATGCACAAACAGCACGCTCTGTGCTGCCTGTATCTGCAGCCCACCTTCTTCCTCTATTTGCATTTCCTGTTCAAAGGAGGTGGCCACAAAGATAGGTACCACAGAGCATGATATTCCATTCATGTTTGAATGGGGTCAGCAGGCAGTGCGTGAAAAGCACCAGCAATGGAGAGTACATGATGTAGGAAGGGATGGGTGCACAGTGGTGACGATAAACAAAAATGTAGGTTCTGAGAGGAAGTAGCAATAGGGCAGCTGTCACTGCACAGGCACTAGAAAAAGCCCATCAGTGAGTGGAGGATGGTGGCTGGTATGAAACCAGCACTTCCATTGGCTAGTTTTCTATCTTATTTTATTTAATTATTTTATTTACATTCTCTTATATACCGCGCTATTCTGCATCAGTGCGGTTTACATCGAACAAACTGAAATTACATTGAACAGGGCATTATAACTTGGAGATAACTATTTTACAGGGAACATGGGCTATGGAGGGTTAAGTGGCTTGCCCAAGACCACAAGGAGCACCAGCTGCCAGCTGCCAGTCTTTCTCTATGAAAATCAGCTACACTGGTCAAACACAGGCTGGTTGACAACCTTACTTATATGTTTTTTGTGAAAGAGATCTAGAGACAGTCTATAACCCCTGTAATATCATGGAAGATTTCAGCATATCAACAGACTTCTAGTCTGGGTTTTCCAAATGCCCAAAGAAGGTCCATGCAGAATAATCTGATTGCCTCTTTTCCTTTCTGGAATCATCTCTGACTTGTGACTATGAGTAACCAAGCTCCCTTTACTTGGGTACTACTCATAAACTGGTCACGTTTCCCTAGAACGTTTATTTATCTGTTACTTAGACTTAAAGTTGGAGACTTTGTTAAGCTCTTGGAAGCAGCGACTTCAGCCATTCACTGTTACTACTTCAAGGCATACACGCATAGAGGCACAATCCAATAATTGTATGCAGCCCCCATGCGGTCCGATTGGAATTGGGACGCACAGAGGCAGACCCAATTCTGATCCTGTTGGAGCTAGATATGCCCTGTGGGATCAGAATCGGGTCTGAACCTAAACGTGCAGGCCAGGACCAAATTCAGATAGGCCTGCATGTACAGACTCTTGCCTGGCTAACTCAATCAGACTCCTGAATGGAGCCATGGTGCCATGGCGTCCCATTGCCATGGCACTGCAGCTCCATTCAAGAACCGCGATCCCCAACTGTCAACAACAATCTTCGTTCCCCACAGCCCGGCCCCCAATCTGGCCTCCCCTGCACCCCCCTCACCTCTTTGCTGCTGCCCTGGCCTTCCATCCCCCTATGTCCAGGGGGACTTATTCTACCTCCAAGGTGGGATAAGTCCCCCATTTAGGTCTGAGGCCCCGGACGTACAGGGCCAACTTCAGAATTGGCTCTGTACATCCAGGGCCTCGGACTGCCCACTGCCCACCCTTACTCTGCCTCTGCAATGCCCCTCCCACCCCCGTCTAAGCCTCCCCGTACAAACTCCTTGTTTGTATGGGGAGGCTTTTGCCTGGGATGGCGGCATAGAATAGACCCCATAGTAACTAAGAACATAAGATATGCATACTGGGTTAGACCAAGGTCCACCAAGCCCAATATCCTGTTTCCAACAGTGGCCAATCTAGGCCACAAGTACCTAGCAATTTCCCCAAAAGACGCAGATTTCACAATGCTTGTACTGGGGCAAGCAGTGGATTTCCCGGGTCCTCTTTAATCACAGCAAATATGGAAACCATTCACTATAAATCCACCAGTGGGTCTGGATTTGTGTAAATATCCTTGTTTGTAAATGGATCTGACCTTTGTGGACCCACAGAACATTGAATGGTTTAAATTTGCCAAAGAATCTCAGCTTGTCAATGAGAGAAATCTGTATGATGCTCCCCTGAGTCATTTTCCAGGCAGATTTTATGAGGATAATGAAAACCTATCCAAGTAAGTCTGGTCAGCCTTACTCAATGAGTGAGTCACCATTGTTTCACAGTGATGGAATTCAAAGGCTTGAGAGAAACATAGAGGATCCCTATATAGCAAGAGGATGGAATCAAAGCAGACTTAAATGACTAAATGATTTTTACACTTCAAAAATAGGCAGCAGTAACTTGCATGGAAAGGCTGCTTTTTGATCCTGATCCACTTAGTCTCCTATGTGTTTCTTTACTATACCTCTAGATTTATCCTTCTCCTCAGCTGTTGTGTTGTCTATCTTGCCTAGATTGTAAGCTCTGATGAGCAGGGACTGTGTTTTACATGTACAGCGCTGCGTAAGCCTTGTAGCGCTATACAAATAATTAGTATTAGTATTAGTAGTAAACAAAGGCATGAAGGGGGTAATGGCAGTTACAACTCTAAAGGAAGCATGGAGGGGGTAACCTGTATGGAGTGGCAGTGTGGTAGTGTGGCATATGGTGGGAATGGGTTTTTCTTAAAAACACTGAACAGGCAGCAGTTCAGGGAAAACAAAATTGGCTTTATTCTGTCCCAGCTTGTTAAACTTCCACAAATCTGGTTCTTTCAGCCCTTCCTCCAGATCCAGTTAAAGTTCCTACCTCAGAACTCTTTTGCATGGCTTGCCTTGGAAGGACTTCTGGCTCCACAGGCCTCTCCCCCTCCTGCAGCCTGCTAGGTTCTTAACCTCTCCCTGTGAGCCGCGCCCTGAACTTTGGGCTGCAGACTCTCTTAAAGGGGACTGTTGATAATCCCTTTGGAGAGGGACGCGTAGCATTCTATATACACCATCATAGGCAGGTACAACTATAACTCTAGCCACTTTCCTGAGCAGACTAGATATCCATGCTAGTCTTTATCTGCCATCATTTACTATATTGCTATGTTACCCCCAGTCTGTTTGATCACAAATTGTTAAGAACTCTCAAACCTTCACAGTGTCATGCAGATAAGGAGAGGCGTGGCTGATGTGCTTTAGCTCATCACCACCTGAGACTCTTCTGGGGGAAGGGACTCTGACAGGGGGAAGGGAGCTTACAAACATGCTTAGAAGTGCAAGGGAGGAAGCAGATGAAGAAATGAGCAGGTGGATTAGAAAGATTGGACAATGGTAAAAAGCAGTAAACTAAACACACATCTCTGTCCTTCCTGAGTTCCTGTGCCACTCTGAGTGTTGTGGACTTTTGGAGTAGAGTTTGCATGCATGCTGGCATGATCATGTACACCCTATGGGTTGTCATCAAACAGATACTACGCCTAAGTGGATTATTTATAGATATTTTTTATAGCAATAAATAACATGGAGGAGGAGTCTAGTGGTCAGTGCAGCAGACTAAGAAAAAGGGAGGTTTGGGTTCAAATCTTATTGATACTCCTTGTGTAGCAGCAGATAAGCATGCAATAAATAAAACCAGGAGTCGTTTCAAGGATCCAAGCCAGTTTAATGTGCACATGGCTCAAGCAATAAGCAATTTCAAAATGGCTGAGCACTGGTTTCTAGCAAAACAACAACTTTTATAGCGTTCTTCTCCATTCTAGACATAGGCAAACTTTTCATTGGTCCCAGTAACCCCTCTCACCCATCTATTGGTCCCGGTACTGATATGGCTACCCAATCGGGACCCTGGTCTGGGCTCAGCACCTGGTTGCCCCCCTTCTAGTCCCAATTACAATGGTCAGTGTCTCTAACTTGTTACATCTCTCCTCCAAGGTCGCTTAGCTTGTTAAAACATATGGGAAGCAGGGCACTGTAACCTTGCTTTTTGCAGAGTTAATTAATTCCATAGAAGCATAGCACACCTTATCAGTACCAATTAAACTTGTTTTTCTATATTTTCTAAGTTTCGTTTCTGCTTAGCTATGTTCAGTTAAACTGAGTTAAGTTTCAATTCTATGGTGTCATCATTCAGGGGGGTTTTCATTCCTCTGGGCCTAACTACAGGCTTCAGTTACAGGTCAAGCTGCTTAGGCCTGTCTGCTTAGTTCAATTAGCATGGATCATAGGCCGTCGCCTACCACACTTGTGACCTTGGGAAAGTCATTTAAACCTCCACTGACTCAGGTAAACTCCACTGACTCAGGTACAAAGTTATGGGTTGCTATTTCAAAACAACCTGCACCCCTTCAAAAACTAGAAAGTCTAGGGGACTGCAATGAAGCTACAGTGTAGCACATTTAATCGGAGAAAATATTTTTTCTCTCAACACATAATGAAATTTTGGAATTTGATGCCAGAGAATGTAGTAAAACCTGTTAGTGTAGCTGGGTTTAAAAGAGGTTTGGAGAAGTTTCTGGAGTAAAAGTTCATAAACCATTATGAAAATGGACTGGGAAATCTACTGTTTACCCTTGGATAAACGGCACGGAATGTGTCTACCTTTTGGGCACATGACAGCTATTTGTGACCTGGATGTAGGAAACAGGATACTGGGCTTGATGGACCTTTGGTCTGACCCAGCATGGCATTTTTTATGTTCTTATGAATAAGTGGCACTAGCTAGGTCTATCTGCTAGTTTTCAGTAGCTCTATCCTTATAGTGCTGCTGCAAATCATTACTGACTGCTCTGGCACTAACCAGATAATGCCGGGGTAGAGCCAGAGCATTCCCAAAGGTTATCCGGACATGCTGGTATTCAGTCTGCTACTCAAATAATTTTGGGATAGCAAAAGGGCTATTCTTAGTTATCTGGATAACAGACTGAATATCACCATTACCTGGATAGCGGCAGCGCTTGCCGCACTCCATGTAGATTCAGTATTGACTGCTCTCTGGATAGTGGTTTTGAATGTACAAGCATAATTTAAGCATCATGACCACAGTGTTTAAATGTTAGCCCATATGATTGAAAGCCCTCTGGGGACTGAAATATATTAAGGAGGTTGTTTATTAAGCTGCTCTGTCTGATAATGCCACCTTGTTAGTACCTCAGAAATGGAGTAGCAGTGTGAACAGGAAGTTTTAGTGGCACCTGGATCACATGCCTACATTACAGATAGATGCATATCGATGCAAAGGGAAATATTTTTCTGGATTATTATTACTGTCATGTTTTCTATAGCACATTCTAGAGACATATAGGAACAAGTTGCTGTTCCTTAGAGCTTACAATCTAGTTAAGGCAGACAGACAAAAAAGATAGGGGGGGGGGGGGGAGAGGGGCTATGATATGGCAAAACTAAACTGGGTGGAAATCATAAAGAAAGGGTAAAATTTAACTGAGCAAAGCAGTAAGGAATGAGGCTTCATAAGAGTTTATATTAGAAACTGCTGGTGAGGTGGGTAGGTGTGATGTTATATACCCAACAAGAAGTTTGTTTAATACGATACTCAGAGTAACCAAATGGACACCTAGGTTGATTAATATTTAAAGCTAGTTTAATAGGGTATATCTTATATCTGCTATGGGTCTGTGAATTTTCTGTGCCAGGGCTCATAAATCCTTAATTCAGCTCTGAAAGTTGTCTCCAGTGTCCTGTTGATACTGATGGTGTATCAGAACATGCACTTCACTAATAGACTGGAGAGAGGTTGTGTGTGGGGGGTGGGGGGGGGGGGTGGGTGGGAAGGAAGTCATCATTGTATCATGTCACTGTCAAATGATGTTACTGTATCTCTGTGCAGTCGGTAGGGTAAAATGATTGCCTATTGCCGAGTAGCAGTCATGCATGAGTCTGGCAGCTGCGGGCAATGTAACAAAGGAGGAATGTTCCACTCCTGGTAGAGTACTGTAAAACATGTGTGCTAGCGTACCAGAGTGGAGAGGGAATGTCATAAATAACTGCATTTTATATCAATGGGAAACAGACAAGAAAGCTTACCTCCTCATAGGATTTCCTGGAAGTAACATGCCGTAATATTAGGAAACTTTGATTTTCAAGCCAGGAGCCAAAAAATCATGTGAATGCTAGTTACATTTCGGAGCTCAGAAATTCCATTGAATAGTTTTATTGTTTGAGAACTAACTGTTTTATCACTAAAAATGATTTTACCTCATCAGGGTACGTTGCATTCTATAGACTGGGTATTCCTGGAAAAAGAATAGAAATGTATACCTGTTTCCTGCTAGTGAATATCTAAATTTATATATACAAATATTTAGCCTGAACACTGACAGATCCAGCCTGGAAAGCACTGGACACAGTACTGTTTTTGCAGTATCATTTACACATTACAATGAAATGAAATGTGATAGTTCCACATTTCAGACAATGGAATGGTTATAGCACCAAGCAATGGAGCAGGCAACCTAGAGTTCAAATCCTCTTTCTCCATCTGATGCTCCTTATGACCTTGGGCAAGTCACTTAACCCTTTGGGGCATGTTTACTAAAGGATTTAAAGTGCATTGTTGAAGTTAATGCACATTAAATGCCCAGAGGCCTCTTATTTCCATGGGTGCAGTGACACTTAACACACATTGACTTCATTAATGCACATTAACCTCTAGCAATATCTCAAAAATATATCCAAAAAAGTGCCACAAAAACAACTAGTCAAGATAAATAGTGGGACTTATACAAATTGTTCTCTATATACTAGAACATCTAAAAAAATCCTCAAAATACACATCATACAAATATTACTAACAAATTTCTAACAAACACATTTTTCTTTTTCTACAAGCAGTTTTTAGCTCTTAATAATTTTAACCATAATTAGTTAACCATATTTATTGGCAGGCAGGAACTCAAACCATGGATGTTACTGGTACAAAACTCTGTAACCAAACCACCTGGTCACTTTCATTATCGTTCCCACAGCCTTAAGAAACTGACCAACATTAACAAAATTCACAACCCAATAAATAGTTAGAAACAAACACCATACAGGTAGATCCGTGGAATAGTCTCCTAGTGGAGGTGGTAGAGATGAGGACAGTAACTGAATTCAAAAAAGCATGGGACAAACACAGAGGATCTCTAAAGGTAAAAAGGGGACTGTTGTAGTTGTTGATATGGAAGGACAGACTAGATAGGCCATGTGGTCTTTTTCTGTCATCATATTTCTGTTTCTACATTTCTATGTTTCAATTCTTAAAAACCATTAAGCAATTAAATGTTTCAATATAGATAGGGGAACACAAAAGCTAAAACTGTGACTCCACCATATAATACAGAGATTCCAATCTGCAGGTTCACTCCAACAGTTTTTCCAACAACTTCACCATGCTGTCACAGCTTCACCCCTGCTGTCCCTGCTGCTTACTGCTGCTACTCAGATTTTACTGATCATGGCCAATGGCTTCGCCACTACTGCAGCTTCTTTAAAGGTAATTCAAAACACACTACAAACAAAGCAATATAGACCCCAATTAGCCCCTGCACAAATGATGGTACCACTTGCGACAACATATCTCACTGCAAAACAAGAAACCACAAAATCAAAACCATGAAAACTTACAACACTACTACCAACATCAAAAAACCCTTAACAAACATTTACTTTTTTTTCTTTTGAAACAAAAATGCCAAAACCACAGCTGACAAACATGCCCCTATATTGCCTCATGTGCAATAGTAGATCTTTATTTACTAACCTGCAGGAAAAATGGTGCCTATTTAATTTAAATTTAATTTAATTTGGGATTTCTTTTCCATTATTACAAAATAGTTCAAGGCAGATTACAGTGAGTTGAGCAAAACCAAGGAATTACAGAGTTAATTAGAGGGATAACTAATACAGCATAATTCTAAATAGTAATACAAAGGAGTCACAGAGTCATTCAGAGAGGATTAACAAACAAACTGAACTCTGGCTAACGATACAAGGACAACTACGATTTTTAAGTCTGATGGGTATAAAGGAGACATTTGGTTAGCTAGATTGAACTAAGGATAAGTTGTTTTGGAATGTTTTCAGTTCTTTTCTGAAGCCCAAATAGTTGGGTTTTTTTTGTTACAGGGAGTTCAGTAGCTCGTTCCAGTAGGTGGTTGAGCTGTGGGTGAATAGATTATCTAGGTGCTCTTTAGGTTAAAGTTCTTCATGGAGAGATGGCATAGGTTATAATCGTTTGTGGATCAAAGTTATCTGTGGGGTGAGGCATGTGATATCATGTTTGTCATGTATGCTGGAGAGAAGCCATTCAGGATTTGGAATATGAAGCAAGGTAGTTTGTATATGATTCTGAGACGAATGAGTAATCAATGCAGTTTGATTAACAAGGGAGTTATATGATCCCATTTAGAAGTTTTTAGGATTAATCTGGCCATGGTGTTTTTGTATGGCTTGTCATTTTTTCAATGTTTTTTGTGGTAGTCCTAAGTAGAGGAGGTTGCAGTAGTCCAGTTGGGAGGTGATGAATGTCTGGATAAATAACTTTAATTGATTTTCATTTATGTATAGCCTGATTTGCCTTTGTAGGTGTAGTCTGTAGAAGCATCCTTTAATGGTATTATTTATTTGGCTGTCCATGGTCAGTGTTGAGTCCAGAGTGACTCCTATCCGTTTTACAGTGGTAGACAAGGCGATGATGTTTCCTTTCTGTTTGAAGCTGAGATCAGGAAGATGATCTAAGGAGTGGCCAAGCCACATACTCAAAGACTTCCAGTTAGAACTCTGAAGTCAGACTAGATGTGGTCACAGAATGGGATTATCAGGATGATGTAATCAGTATATGATAGGTGCACTAACCTCAGGTATCAATTACTACAGGTTAGTGAATCCCACTGTACATTTTTTTCCCTCATTGCAGCTGGGAACATCAGTAATGTAAAGACAGTAGGCTCCCACTCAGGCTGCTGTCTTTGAAATAACTCTCCCACCCTGATCTCTTTTTAAAATTAGGAGCCCTCTGATCCACTGCAAAAAATTAGGCAAATCCTGAGACCCTCTGATCCAGACACCCATCTACCCACCCCCTGATCCCTTTGAAAAAGGTTATGATGCCCCTGGACTCCACCGACCCACCACTCCCAGGATATACTGCTTATCCCTGGGGGGCCAGTGGGGGCAGGAGTGATCCCTGGTTGCTTCAGCCTCAGCAGCTTACCTGAGTCTGTAGCGGTAGTTTTGTGATATTAGTGCTAAAGTTCAGGCTGCACTTAAGGAATTGGGAATGCTGAAAAGGTGGTATTCACAGCTCCTGGGGGGGGGGGGGGGGGGAGACAGCCTGCTCAGCATGTGGAAATGTTACATTTACCAGCACTACTCAGAATCCCAACTATTTTTCTTTCTGTTTTTCTTACACAGATTGAATTATAACAAAATATCATGCATTTTAATTGAAGTAAGCCTTTTCTTCAAACTCCACTTGCTAATCCACTTTTGAACTGTTTACATCCTAGCATTGGCTCTCCACAGGCATTGATTTGCCTTGTCTTTGCCTGCAAGCTCTGAAGAGCAGGCGCTGTCAGGTGCTGTCAGTGCTGTGAGCACCATGTAATGCTCTATAGTAGCAGGAGAAGGCAAGGTCTTCTGCAGGGATCAGGGCCGGGCAATCATTAGACAAACTAGGCAGTCGCCTAGGTTGGCAGCTTCTGGTGGGCGGCAAAGAGCAAGGCATTCAAAGTTAAACAATATTGTTTATCGTTTACTTGATGTACCATGCCATCTAATAGCAGGCATACAGTTTCAAAAAAGAAAGAAACAAACAAATACAGGAAAAAATATAGGTAGAAAGAAACGACATATGTAAATAGGAAAGTTAAAGCATTCATATAAGAACTAGAGAGACAGACAGAATCGAGAAAGACAGGAGTCTGGAGGAGAGAGGTCAAACGTGGAGCAGAAGAGGTGTGTTTTGAGTCTAGTTTTAAAGCGAGGATAGGAGAGTTCTGTGCATAAATCAGCAGGCAGTGAGCTCTAGAGGGCAGAACTAAGGAAATACAGGGCGGAGGAGCAAGTGGATTCAAGGTGGGTGTGTGAGAGGGATGGTAGGTGAAGGTGGTTGGATGGCTCGGGGAGGGGCGTGCAAGTGGAGAACATCAGATAGGAAGATAGGAATGCTGGTGTGGATGACTTTATGGACCATTGTTAGAAGTTTATATTGTGCATGGAGTTTGAGGGAAAGCCAATGTAGACAAATTAGGAGGGGAGTCACATGGTCGAAGCATGTGGCATATGTGATGTGGCATTTTGAATTTTTATTTATTTATTTTTATTTAACAGATTTTTTATAGCGTCTTTCTACAAGTCAAGACGGTTTACAACTAACTCAGTGTAATAACATGAAACGGTTCAAACAGGAGTGCACAGTACATTGAACATAATGAGTACATTGTAGCTATAGGTATTAGCAAAATCTCAAACAAGAAACCAAACTATGTTCATGTTGTAATATAGCAATATAAATTGCTTAGAGTTCAAGGTAGGTGTTGTGTGCTTGGGGAAGCTCTGCTGGTTAGGTGTCATTTGCTGCTGGGCTCAGGGCCGGCCCGTCCATTGAGCAAGAATGTTTTTTGCACAGGGCCCCGCGTTTCAGGGGGCCCCGCGCAAAGAACATTCTGCTTTTTTTCAAAATTAAGTTAAAAAAAAAAAAGCTGGCTGCTACCGCTGCCGCTGCCGCTGCCACCGCAGCAGCGACAGAATGGAGTGTCCCGCGGGACCCCCTCTGCCCGGCTGAGCTCTCCCTCTGCGACGGCTGAGCCCCTCTGTGCCAGCTTTCAGATACGCGAAGGGAGAGTGTCTCCCTTGCGTCTCTGTTAAGCCTGCAGGGGCAGATGGGAAATTTCCCGTCAGCCCCTGTGGGCTTAACAGAGACGCGAGGGAGGCACTCTTCCTTCGCGTATCTGAAAGCCGGCACAGAGGGAGGGAGGGACTCAGCTGGGCAGAGGGGGCCCCGCGGGACACTCCATTCTGCCGCTGCCGCGGCGGCTGCAGCAGCAGCAGCGGTAGCAGCCAGCTTTTTTTTTTTTTTAAATGTTCCTTGAACTGATGGGGGGGGGGGGTTTAGGACTGGTAATGGGCTATGGAGGGGGTTAGGACTTGAATTGAGGTGGGCTGTGGGTTGATGGGAGGGGGTTAGTACTGGTAATAGGCTATGCAGGGGTTAGGACTGGAAATGGGCTGGGGGGCTAAGACTGGAGGTGGGCTGATGGGGTTAGGACTGGTAATGGGCTGTGGGCTGTTGGGGGGGTTAGGACTGGTAATGGGCTGTGGGCTGATGGGGCTGTCTGGTAATGGGCTATGGGGGGGGGGCTAGGACAGGAAATGGGCTGATGGGGAGGGGTTAGGACTGGTAATGGGCTGTGGGCTGATGGGGGCTGACTGGTAATGGGCTATGGGGGGTTAGGACTGATAATGGGCTCTGGGGGGGCTAGGCCAGGAAAAGGGCTGATGGGGAGGGGTTAGGAATTGAGGTGGGGTGATGGGGATAGGCATGGGAATGGGCGGTGGGCTGTTGGGGGGTTAGAACTGGTAATTGGCTATGGGGGGGTTAAGACTGGTAATGGGCTGTGGGCTGATGGGGGCTGTCTGGTAATGGGCTATGGGGGGTTAGGACTGATAATGGGCTATGGGGGGGCTAGGACAGGAAATGGGCTGATGGGGAGGGGTTAGGACTTGAGGTGGGCTGATGGGGATAGGACTGGTAATGGGCTGTGGGCTGTTAGGGGGGTTAGAACTGGTAATGGGCTATGGGGGGGTTAAGACTGGTAATGGGCTTTGGGCTGATGGGGCTGTCTGGTAATGGGCTATGGGGGTTAGGACTGATAATGGGCTATGGGGGGGGGGGCTAGGACAGGAAATGGGCTGATGGGGAGGGGTTAGGACTTGAGGTGGGCTGATGGGGTTAGGACTGGTAATGGGCTGTGGGCTGATGGGGGGGGTTAGGACTGGCAATGGGCTATGGGGGGCTGACTGGAAATGGGCTGATAGGGGGTTAGGACTGGTAATGGGTTATAGGGGGGGCTTAAACTGAAAATGGGGTGATGGGGGGTTAAGACTGGAAGTGGGTTGATGGGGGAGCTAGGACTGATATTGGGTTGGGGGGTTGCTAGGATTGGAAATGGGCTGATGCAGGGACTAGAAGGGAATGGATGCTGGGTGAGGCTGGAACTAGAAGGGAGCTGATGTTGGGGGAGGATTAGAATGGGATGGGGCTGGGAGAGTAAAATGGAGAGGGGAAAAATATTTTGTGTGGGAGGGATGAAAAATCTACAATTGGCCGGGTATTGGGAGAGTAAGTGGGGATTGAGGATGGAGGGGTAAAATTTGAGTGGATGAAATAGGAATGAGGAAAGAGCAAAAGGAGAAAGATTAGTATGTTAAAGCAGATGTAGAGAGAGAATGGAAAAAAAACTAGGAGAGAAGAAAGGACAAATGGACAGCAGACGATGGAGAGTTAGCAGAAGACACGAAGAAACCAGAAGATAGTGGCTGGAGCAATTGCAGCTGAAAAAAATGCACGAAAGGTAGAAAAATATCTCTTTATTTTGAATTTATTAATTGGAATATGTCAGCTCTGGTAAATGTGCATCATTAACGTCTGCGCTTTGTTTAGTACAAGAGCAAATTAATGTATAGTTTTATTTCTACAGTGTTGTACATTCCAAGTTTGGCTTTTGGGATTCCCAGTTTAATTATTGTCGTCCTGTTTCTAAATTGTGATTCCTTGTTTGGTGATGGTTTATGTTCTGTTCATGTGTAAATGAGCTGTGGTATTCTGTTTATATAATTCCTATTTGACATTGCCACTTGTTCTCTTTCCCCAGTAGGTCATGTATTGGTATTCTCTGAAATGTATTCATTTAATATTTGCATGTTTCCTTTTGATAGGTAGGGTATGGTGCTTTGTGAGTCCTGGTAGTGCTGTTAGGATACGGCGGGTTTGCTATGGGTTCTAAATGGGCAGTGTTTGTAGTAGTTCCTAATGTGTCTGGTGGTTGGCACTGGATTATAGTAATGTAGAAATCTTTTAGTCTTTCTTTATTCATACACTCATTAAGAGGCATGTTTACTAAAAGTTAGTATATGATAACATTATGCAAATATTTATGAAAATGAGGCCCCTTATGCAAATGAGGCCCCGCACCGAGTCTCCGCACATGGCCCCACACCCCCCTTGGGCCGCCCCTGGCTGGGCTATAGTATTCTGTGAATAGGAAGGTTGTGAGGAATTTTCTGAAGTCTTGTAGGAGTTGAATGTTTCTTATTTGTGGGGGAAGTTAGTTCCATAGTGCCAGGCCGTATAGCGAAAAGGCCCTGTTGGACCTTTGGCTGCAATTTGTTTTTTCCACTTGGATATCCAGCATGTTAGACATTTATTTTATTTATTTTTATTTATTTATAGACTCTTATATACCGCACTATTAGGCATCAGCGCGGTTCACAAAAAACAGTGAGATACACAATTCAACAGTACTTTGTGTTTACAGAAAACAGGAGAATATAACTCGGATAACAGGGTATATAATTAATAAACATAGTCATAATATGCCCTGTCTTGTAGGTCAATTGTTGTTATGAGTTGATATTAAGGTATGCAGAGTGAGAGCTGAGGTGTTGCGAATGATTTTGTGTGTGTTGATCAGCACCTTGTATTTAATTCTTAGTGGTATGGGCAGCCATTGAAGTTCCCTGAGGAGTGGCGTGATGTGTGAATGGCGAGCTTCTCCCAAGATAATCCTTGAGGTGGTGTTCTGTGCTAGCTGTGGTGGATACGTTGTAAATGAACGAGTGAGTATTGAGGAAGACGGAGGGGATTGATATTGCAGCAGTCAAGTTTTGCAATAACCAAGGTCAGGAGCAGAGTGGTAAGGGAAGAAGGTGACAGAAAGGAGCAAATGGCACAGATACGACGAAGTGAGAAGAAGGCCCGGCAAACTAAGGAAGAGAGGTGTGCCTGAAAGGTAAGGGAGGAATTGAGGATCACCCCGAGATATCGAAGAGTGGTCACCAGAGGGATCGGGACAGAAGAGAAAGTGGGAGCTAGTGACGAAGAGTTATTAGAGAGGGAGAACCAAATGGCAGCTGTTTTAGAGGGATTCTGCAGCTAGTGGGGGCATAAAAGCTTAAGGTTTGCCTAGGGCACTAACACCTTGAACCAACTCTTGGGCCGGCCCCTGTAGGGAGCTACCCCCTTATACCAAAGTGCTTGGCTTGTTCTCCTCTTCTTTTGCTCTTTCAGTCACAGACCTGGTTTTAGGGTACTCAGTGCCCTAAGTGAACGTTAGATTTACACATCCCTTCCCCCAAGTTTCTGATAACTAAACTCAACAATCATGATCATCCCACCACCACTCCTCCCACAACAAGCCTGTAAGAATGCTTAACTCGACATCATAAACCTTCGCTTTGTATTGATGCTTGCTCATCCTGCTGCTGCTCTGTGCTGTCCCTCAGAAGCTGCCATCCAAGGCGATTGCCTAGCCTTGCCTTCTTGTTGAGCCAGCCCTGCTTGGTCATAATCTTAAAAAGTGACGGGTAAGACTTTTTTCAAAATGTTGCATGGAGCCAAAAAAGAGCCCAGCGAAAGAACTGACAATGTAAATGCAGTGCTCATCCCTCACCAGTGCCCCCTCTCCCCCCATGACATCCATAATCACTCAGCAGGACACACACATTCTCTTTTAAGTAAACATGATCCGCAACCCCCTTTAAATCAACACTTTCAACCCCTCTGCACTTCTGCCCCTTTTGCACTCACCATGGAATGATACCTAACAGCTGAGAGAATAAATCAAGCATCCTGAACACTACAAGCCTTTCTGTGACCTTACCAGGCTTGACCTGCAGTATCTCATTGGCAGGGAAGAGAGTGTCCCCTCCCTAAGTAAAATCATCACACATTCTCTCCCTCCTTTATTGTCTTTGTTTTGATGGAGAAGGGGATAGGAAGGGAAATGTTGATACTGATTCTTCTCTTGAAAGCTGATTTTGAGGAAGCCAATGAGAAAAAAATGTTTGTTCTAAGTAAATGATCCATTAGCCATTTAAATATACAACACTAAACAAGCACCACCAAGTAAGGTGCTAAAACCCCCACAAGACATTCTTCAATGCTGCTGAAATGCATACTAAAGAGGTTAACAGCAGATAAAGTGACTGTAGTTTTCAACGTGGAATTGGAGAAATGATGGAAAACATGTGGAAAGCAAACAAAGACCAGATGACTGCAGACCGAATGAGGGCCATAAAAGAAGGATTTTAAGACTCACCATCCAGTGTGTTTGCCAGCCTGTTTGTGCACCATCCCCACCTGCCAGACTTTCTAGACTGTTGCCAGTTCACTGCCACTTTGAGTCTCTGGAGAATATTCTTCTGTGGAACAAGCTTACAGCATTGAATTGAAGACACCCACTGTTATATGCTGCCATACAATATGAATTATTTTGGGCTATTAAGTTATTAGTTAATTCAGAGGCCTTTATACTAAAATGTGATAATATGGTGAAAGTGTTTACCTGCGATCAATCCTTTGCCCTGTGTATTAACTGTAATGCTCTTCCTAGGTACACCTTCACTGCTTGATACTGGAATGAGTCCTGACTCACTGTTCCTATTTGCATTGATTCTCCAATGGAGGAAGGATTTATTTTCAAGGTCATAAAATTTTGCCACAATGACTCTCCTCACAGGACTGCTGTTTCAAAACCTGTCTTAGGGGTATGTTTACTAAAACCCCGTTAGGTGCGCGCCGTGCTATTGTGCGGGATGCCATAAAAGGAGTGGGCCACCACACCAGTCCTGGGCACAGTGCAGGTATGGGTATGGTACGCAATACTGTTGGGGGTCACTCCCCAGGGTGGTAAACACTGTCAGAGACCAGAACTGAAGCACACTCCACAGACAGCAGAAAGGTTGCTATGATGGAGCTCAATCAGCAAACTGTGCTTAACGTAGGAATTGGTATCTGCCAGTAATCATAGCAAACGTTTGATAGCTGTGTACCATATTCCCAGGTGTAGGGTGGCATTGCTAAGGTATGCAAGGGCTAGTATTGGGAGATGCACGTGGGGCCCAATGTCCTGCCTCTCCAGGAGGCATTGGCTAATGGAGCCTGTGGGTGTGGGTGTGTGGGTGTCTGCCCCTGTTGGCTGCTGCTTTACGGCAGATGTTCCCAACTCCAGTCCTGGTGTGCCAAACACTGTTCGGGTTTTCATGCTGTCCCTCATGAATATGCATGGGATACATCTGCATACCATGGGGGTGGTGCATAGATATGCAGCACAGGCATCTTTATTAGAGGCAGCATGGAACCTGAATGGTGTTTGGCCCTCCAGGACTGCATTTGCGAGACTCTGCTCTAGGTAATGCGCCTGTTTATGGTGTCTTTGCTCTGTAGGGTAAAATGTAGGTGTTTTGGGCATGTTTACGTCATCTGCAATAAAGGTTCTGTCTGTATTAGCACGTTGTAGTAGTGGGTAAAATATGGGGACTGGGTTGGCAGGCACCATAGCTGGGACTTGAACCTGTGACCTTCTGCCTCCATACACACTGGTTGTGTGCACTGCACCACCGTGTTGCCCCAGAGACAGTGCATTCCCTGGTGATACAATGACTGTTTGTCCGGCAGGGCCTGTCTGTTGCAGTGCATGGCACCCACCTACACAGGGCTAGGCCATGGTCTGCTCTGGGCAGCTGCCACTGCCCCCTCCACCAACAGTTCCCCTCCGCCACCATGCTGACATGGCCTTATAGTGGAGACAGCATAAAACCTGACTGATTTGTGGGCCTCCAGGACTGAATTTGGGGGACTCTGCTCCAGGTAATGCGCATGTTTCTGGTGTCTGTGCTCGGTGGGGTAAAATATAGGCGTTTGAACCATGCGTATGTTCTCTGCAATAAAGGTTTGTCCTTACTATCACGGTTTAGTAGCAGGTAAAATATGGGGATTGGATTGGCAGTAGCTCCAGCTGGGACTTGAACTTGTGATCTTCTGCTCCTGAACACACTGGCTGTGTTCACTGCACCACACTGTACTCACAGTGACTGTGCAGTCCCTGGAGATACCATGGTTGTTGGTCAGACACAGCCTGTCTGTTGCAGTGCATGGCACCCACCTACAGAGGGCTAGGCCATGGTCTGCTCTGGGCAGCTGCCACTGCCCCCCTCCACCACCAGTACCCCTCTGCCATCATGCTGAGATGCCCTTCTGCTGGTGGTGCTGGTGGTGTGTAGTCTCAAGCCATCCAGTGTGCAGGTAGGCGGCTGCCTATGGTGCGTGTTCTGGGGTAGGGGTGCCTGCATAGGCGTCCACGCTTCCCCCCAACACCGCTTGCCAATGTTCTGTGCCCTTGGGGGTACCTGCTGGGTACTATCCCCTGTGACACTGTGATAAACACTCTCGTGCCCATGTTGGGCCCTCATCAGTTGCTGTCTGGCTGCTGTTCAGTTTCAGCATTCCTAAGTGCCACCTAGGCATCTGCCTAGTCGGCACTGTGCCCCAGCTGCACCACAGCATGTGCCGCCTGCAGCCCTCTGTATCCCCTTTCCCAGCATCTGTCCAGTTGCCCATTCCGACATGCCCGCCCTGCTGTTGTGGAACATGTGCATGCCATAGGAAACCTGTCCAATGGAGAGGAAAACCCTGATTAGTGTTATTTCACTGTGGGATCATTCACCTTGTATGGGGATGGAGCGTAGACCCTTCCAAAATTCATATTTATTTTTTGGGGCTTTCTTGGGAGTGTTTTTTGATGTTTCCCATTACTATCACTATTGCCCAGCTTGATTATAATTTTTTTAAATTTTGTTGGGGTCCTTTTCAATGTTTATTTGTACTTTTGTACCGTGCACATGTATCACACTTATCACTTTTTGTAGGTTTCCCTGGTTTTGCTGTACATTGCTGACAGAAATGGTTTCTCTTCCCTTTAAATCGGCTCTAACGCGAGGTTTTCACTCGCGGTATTTTTTGCCTCGGATTTCAACCTCGCAAATGTGCGGGGAGCCTCTCCCCTCCCACTCTCCACCCATTGACCCCTTCTCTCCGCCCCTGGGGAGCCTTCCTCCGCCCTACGGGAGCCTTTCCCCGCCTTCATCGCACATTAGCGCGCCGCGCACATGAGCGTGCACAATAGTGCGCCGCACACCTGAGCGTGCACAAAAGTGCCCCGTAACGCGACATTAGCATTTGCTAAGGTACCTTAGCGCACGCTCAAGTGCGCAGCACACATTAGCGCACAGTAGCGCACATTAGCGCAGTTTAGTAAACATACCCCCTAATCTATAAAACTTTAACATTAATAATATGACATATGATTGGTAAAAATTTTCTTTGTACACATATGAAGTTGAAATAGACAAATAGGGGTTTCTGAACCTTTTCTGCACACTTTCCTCTGATTTTAGGTACCTTTAACTTGTTGGAAGTTCTCGACTCCTCAACGAAACCTTGTTGTACATTTTTTCCCATGGCTTGATCTCTCTCCCTGCACTCTTCAGATAGAATACCTGATGGATAGTTCCCTCTTCTCTCCTCTCCAACAGATTGGTATCTGGTGGTACATAAGAACATAAGAAATGCCATACTGGGTCAGACCAAGGTCCATCATGCCCAGTATCCTATTTCCAACAGTGGCTAATCTAGGTCACAAGTGCCTAGCAGTTTCCCAAAAAGACACAAAGGTTCCATAATGCTTGTATTGGGGCAAGCAGTGGATTACCTGAGTTCTCTTGGTTTATGGACCTTTCCTCTAGGGACTTGTCCAAGCCTTTTTTAAACCCAGCTACACTAACATTCCAGAGTTTAGTTATGCGTTGAGTGAAAAAATATTTTCTCTTATAAGTCTTAAACAGGTTACACTGTAGCTTCATTGCATGTCCCCTAGTCTTTCTACTTTTTGATTCCATAAAGAATTGATCTACGTTTATCCATTCTACTCCATTCATTAATTTATAGCCCTCTATCATATCTCTCCTCAGCTGTCTCTTTTCCAGGTTGAAAAGCCCTAATCTTTTAAGTCTGTCCTCATAGGAGTATCCTTCCATTCCCTTTACCATTTTGGTGGCTCTTCGTTGTATCTTTTCTAATTCTGCTATATCTTTTTTACAATACGGCTACCATGGAATGATACAGTGGCATTATAATATCCTTTGTTTTATTCTCCATTCCTTTCTTTATGATTCCTAACATTTTATTTGCCTTCTTGGCCACCGCGGCACACTGGGTGGAGGGTTTCAATGTGTTATCCACAATGGCGCCTAAATCTTTTTCCTGGGTGGTGGTTTCTAAGGTGGTACCTTGCATCGTGTAACCAAAGTTTGGGTTGGTCTTTCCTAGATGCATAACTTTGCACTTGTCCACATTAAATTTCATCTGCCATTTGAATGACAAGTCTTCCAATTTATCAAGGTCCTTTGCAATTTTTCACAATTGTCTTGGATTTTAACAAATTTGAATAATTTTGTATCATCTGCAAATTTAAACACAAAAATAGAGTAGTGTTGAATTGTCGCCGTGAGCTGAAACTATATTAATGAAAAAATTAATGTTGGAAGGATAGCCTTGAGGAAAGAGAAACCAACTTCTCGTGGCTTAACTTCCGTTTTACTCAGAAATTTAAAGGCTCAAAAAGAGCAAAAAATGTAGGTAAAAAGCACCATGTCACGGTGTGCCCTACACCTCCCTTGATAACATGCTCCCAACAAAATTAAAAAATGTAAAGTGTCTTCAGAAATATCAAAGCGTGTTCACACTAACTGCACACGTTCACAAAAACTGCACTTATCTGTCGCAGTCCATATACGTGTAAACTGTTGTGAATTAGAATCACTTTTTCCCAAATCCAGTCCGCAGTTGAAAATGAAAAGGACACAGCACTGCGTTTCAGGCAAATAAACCTGAATGCCCTGTATCAACGCTATTCATGAAACTGCAAATAACATTTTGTGGCTTTCCCGATTCAGAAGATGCCAGTGCATGCTCATTGATGATCTAACACCCCAATGCAGGAGCCAATGGTTAAAATAGAACACATAGCCAATCACAATCATCCCAGCAAAATTCAAATAAATGGAGATCACAGAAGATGATTACCAAAAAAATGCTAGTATATTTAAAGAAGACTGTTCCTATCCAATTCTTTGTTGAGCCCTGAGGGTTCTACTGTAGACAATCGAAATATCCACGACTGTTCCAAAAATTGGAGACGTTGTTCTCGATTACCCCCTCTTGGATTATGTGGGACATAATCAAGGACTCACCAGACTAAGTCTGCAAAATCGTGCTGGTGGTCTAAACAATGTTGGACAATAGGAGCAGACATGGTCTTAGTCCTTATTCTTGAGGCATGTTCACCCAATCTGATTTGGATTGGGCGAATTGTCCGCCCGATATATAGAAGGTTGCAAGCACAAACCAAAACATACACCACGTGAGACGTGGCACAAGTGGTATGCCAATGGGCTCTATGTTCAACCTGAGAATTTGTCAATTTTTGCCAGCAATGGTTTGATTACAATAACCACAGTTATTGCAAGGAAAATGACCCAAATCGGTATGTTGTTCACAAGATGATCTATCCAAAGGGGAAGAAGTGACACCAATAAAATCTCTGAGGTTAGGACCCCGAGTGTGAGCAATCTGTAATTTCTGTTGAAAGCAAGAATGTAACTGTAAAATATGCCAATGTTTGGTAAGAATCTTCTTAATCTTGTCCGAATGTGACATATATGGTAAAACACCCACTAATGTATCAGATGAAGAAGCAGACCTTACACGATTGGAATGCTCTTGACCCTCAGAAGAAAAAAGCCATTCACGATGTGTGTATTTTGCACGCAAAAAAGCTTTTTTAATTACTCCACTAGGATAGCCCCGCTGTGCTAAACACTGAGACAACTCTTGTGCATGATCAAGGAAATCCTGAAAATTAGAGCAAATTCGACGCAACTGTAAAAATTGACCAAATGGAAGGCCCCTCTTCAAAGACATGGGATGAAAACTGGAATACTTTGACAATGTATTACGTTGTATGGATTTTCAAAATAAAGTAGTATGAAGCCTATGCTCACTTTTCTCAACTAATACATCCAAAAATTCTAATTTTGAAAAATGATGATGCATGGTAAAGGATATGTTTGATTGTAAAGAATTCAACCAGTGAATAAAATCATGTAAACGTGGTTCAGAACCTTTCCACAGGAAGAATATATCATCAACGAATCTCACCCATAATACAACATCTTGAAACCATGGGGAAGGGTAGACATTTGAAAACTCAAAATCAGTCATATACAACGTCGCCACCGATGGGGTCACCGTCGCCCCCATGGCAATACCTTGGATTTGATGGTAAAACTGCTGTTCAAATTGAAAATAATTTCTAGTGAGCACCAGATTCAATAACTGTTGAAAAAACATCCTGGGAATTCTATTAGGTAAAGACAATTGTAGCTGAGATATCACAGCCAGAGCTTGATCTTGATGGATATTAGTGTACATGGCTGCTACATCCAGTGACAGTAGCCACAAATTATCAATCGGATCAGTGATGGCCTGTAACTTTGTTATGAAATGAGTAGTATCTTTTAAAAAAGAAGGCACCTTTTGAGCACATGGTTGTCAAAACACATCACAAAATTTAGAAAGGGGTTCTAACATAGAACCCTGACAAGACATTGTAGGTCTTCCTGGAGGTATAGATAATGACTTATGAACTTTGGGTACGGTGTATATAATTGGAGTAAGCGGATGTGATACAACCAAAAACTTAAATTCCCGCTTAGTTATCCAGTTATATGCTAAAGCTTCTTGCATAACCTGAAAAATGTCCTGTTGTAAAGTCGTCATAGGATTATAAGACAACTTTACATAATGCTCCGTGTCACTTAAATGGGTCAATAAATGTGACCAATATTGAGAAGATGATTGAATTACTGTAGCACCACCTTTATCCGCTCTGCGTATAGTTAAATCCTTATTCCCCCGTAATTGAGTTAAAGCTGTCCATTGTTCCGTTGTTAAATTATGAAACTTAGATTTAAGGCCAGAACTTTCCAAAATAGTCAAATCATGCAAAACCAATTTTTGATATGAAACAATAAGAGGATCTGCAAATTTGACTACCTCACTTGTTATTCCCATTTCCGGGTCATTTTATTTTATTTATTTATTTAATAGGCATTTTATACTGTTTTATCATTTTAATCAAAGCGGTTTACATTGTAACTTAAACTTGGTAGTGTACATTGAACAGGGACATTGATAATTTGAATTTTGAATTTTCTGAGGCAATGGAGTGTTAAGTGACTTGCCCAAGGCCACAATGAATGCTAATGGGAATTGAACCCTGGTTTCTGGGTTCCCAAGCCAAACTACTCCTTCACTCTAAATTATGAATATGTTAAAAAGCAGCGGACCTAGTACAGATCCCTGGGATACTCCACTATTCACCTTTCTCCATTGGGAAAAATTGGCCATTCAGCCCTACCCTCTGCTTTCTATCTTTTAACCAGTTCCTGTTACACAGTAGTACACTGCTTCCTATCCTAAGACTTTTTAACTTCTCCAAGATTCTCTCATGAGGGACCTTGTCAAAGGCTTTCTGAAAATCCAGATACAGTATATTGACCAGTTCTCCTCTGTTGACCTATTTATTCACACCTTCAAAAAAATATAACAGATTAGTAATACAAGACCTTCCTTGGCTAAAGCCATGTTGGCTTTCTCCCATTATACCATGACATTTTGTTCTTAATAATGGTTTCTACCTTTTTGTCCAGTAGTGATGTCAGGCTCTCCGGCCTGTAGTTTCCCAGATCACCCCTGGAACTCTTTTTAAAAATTGGCATTACATTGGCTATTCACCAATCTTCAGATACTACAGATGATTTTAATGATAGTTCACAGGTTAATAATAGTAGGTCTGCAATCTCATATTTCAGTTCTTTCAACACTTTCGGGTGTATACCACCCAGTCCAGGTGATTTGCTACTGTTTAGTTTATCAAATATTTGTAATATATCTTCCCGGTTTATCAATATTTCTTTCAATTCTTCTGAAGCATCACCTTTAAATACCATTTCAGTCATGGGTAACTTTACTACATCTTCTTCAGTAAAGACCAAAGCAAAGAATTCATTCAGTCTCTCTACTATGGCCTTGTCCCCCTCTTAGTGCCCCTTTTACCCCTCTATCATCTAATGGTCCAACGGACTCTCTCACAGGTTTTTTGCTATGAATGTACTTGAAAAAGTTTTTATTATGTGTTTTGCTTCCACAGCAAGCTTCTTCTTAATTTCTCTCTTTGCCTGCCTTATCAATGCCTTGCATCTATCTTGCCAGAGCTTATGTTATTTCCAGTTTTTGTCATTTGGCTCCTTTTTCCATTTCCTGAATGATGCTTTTTTAGCTATAACAGCCTCTCTGACCTCACCTTTAAACCATGCTGGCTGGATTAGTTCATCTCCTTATCCTTTGTTCTGTGAGTGCATGTTGAGGGGGTGGGGTGACAAGGACTGGAATCAACCTGTATTTCTGCTCTCTGTGGATTGGGAGATGACTGGATTAGCCTAAACCTTATGTGCAGGAGGGAATCTTTGGGGTGGGACGAAGTGGAATTTTCATATCTGCCTTCATTTCCCAAGCTGGAGGTGCTGTTCCACTGAAGTGAAGTTCCTGCTATTTTTCTGCTTCAATTGCAAAAGCATATAGAAACATAGAAACATAGAAAAATGACGACAGAAAAAGACCACATGGCCTATCTAGTCTGTCCTTCCATATCAAGAACTACAACAGTCCCCTTTTTTCCTTTAGAGATCCTCTGTGTTTGTCCCATGCTTTTTTGAATTCATATACCATCCTCATCTCTACCACCTCCACTGGGAAACTATTCCACGAATCCATCACTCTTTCCATAAAGAAATATTTCTGCATATCACTCCTGAATCTATCCCCTTTCACCCTCACATGTCCCTTCATAGCAGAACTTGCTTTCAATCCAAAGAGGCTATAAATGGAGATTTGGAATCAGTATCATCTATATTTGTTGTGGGTGGGGCCTGATGTCAGCGATGGTGGACCCCAAAACATTGTGCCTTGGGCAGCTGCCCTACTTGTATCTCCTTAGTTATGGTGCTGGACTGATGTCTTATGTTGGCTTTAAAACATGGTCATCCAGGCTACTGCCCTAGGCAAACTTTCAATCTTGACTCCTTCTCCATTGTAATCTACCTACCAGCTGTGGCTCTGTTATAAACAATTACACTTTTAAAGGTGATGTTCACTGTACATAATATAAAATTTCTGGAGTCACCTTAGCAACAACAACACAGACTGCCCACTTTAAAGGTAGCACAAAATCTAACAAAAATATATTCCGAACATATAAAGGAAATGTGCTATACCAAAATAGGGGTTGGATTGACCGCATTGAAATTGCAATTGCTGCAAGATAAGTTAGTTTTCTACGGCTTCCCTTTACTTATTTGGGGGTTCATACAGAGGAGGAGGTCGTTGATATGAACTGGGCTTATGAATAAAGGTGTTTATGATTGAGTGATTCTTTAGTCACAGAAAGCACCGGCCTTTTAATGCTGAGACCTTCCTTTTTATGAGTATGATTTGAACGTGAATGTGGATACAATAACAAGTTGGTTTGAAGAAGTATACCACCATTGTGACTAACAGAGTTTTTTTGTTTTATTTGAGTGTTTTGCTTTTGAATTTTTTGAATTGAATACACTCTAATAGAGACCGTAATATTTTTGATACCAAAATAGCATCAACTTCCAGGACTCAAAAAACAAAAATCCTGTTACATTAGACTGTAAAATACCAATCCATTTCCTGAGAAAATGGACCAGATTAGAGTGATAAAAATGCATACACAAAAGCATAGGGTCTCTTTTGCTAAAGCCCATTAAGGCTTTGCACTTAACATGCCAAACAAATGCAAGTTAAGTGCAAAGCCTACGTGTTAGCTTACAGAGGTGTGACCAGCATGTTCCCTGGCAGATAACATGAGATAGACTATCCCATAGTTGTGGTCAACATTATAGGCACCCATGCAGGTCAACCTCTTAATGTCCAATATGTCCTAAAAAGAAGTGGCCAGTGAAATGGCTTTGGACTATATATGCGCACACATTTGACACATAAACGAATCAAATACAACAAGACCAATTAAAAAAGGAAATAATAGGAAATAGCACAAAAACTGGGACATTGCCAGGACATGAGTTGAAACTGGAGGCGGTATGTGGCATTGAGCTGGGAGCTGTACAGTTAGTTGTTGGTGTCATGACCCAGTTGGGTCTGGTTTCCCCCGGAAGAAGCGACTTGATCAACAAAATGCTTTTGAGCACTTGAATTGAGGCATCGGGGTTGAAAAGTTTGTTTGAAGTGAAGGCTGTGCAAGCTAAGTTTGTTGTGATTTTTATGGCTTTTTCTTGACAATGTATTTGGGGATTTAAAGAAAAAAAGGTCACTGATGTGAGATGGGCATTGCAATTTGGTGTTTGTGATTGAATATCACGGATTACACCTGCCTGATATTACTGAGACCTGTTCATGCTTGAAAATAATCCCTTTTGTATGTTTGACAACTGGCGTTGAAAACTACTGATTTATTACTTGATACCAAGGGGGATGTTTACTAAAGTGCGTTAAACGTGACTAACGCGCGTTATACGACATTAACGACCGTAAGTGCTGTATAACGCGTGTACCGACGCGCTAACGACCGTTAACGTCATACTACGCGCGTTAACCGTAGTTAACGATCGTAAAGCTCCGCGGCGCGTTAAAACAGCGCAGAAGGTGGAGAGTGGGCGGAGAGAAGGGGTCAATGGGTGGAGAGTGGGCGGGGAGAGGCTCCCCTCATACTAACGCGCTGAATGTCAGAGCTCAATTCCAACGCGAATGAAAACCTGTCGTTAAAGGCATTTAAAGGGAAGAGAAACCATTTCTGTCAGCAATGTACAGAAAAACCGGGGAAACCCACAAAACGTGAGCAGTGTGATACATGTGCACAGAACAAAATGTCACATAAAACGTTAAAAATGACCACAAGAAACATTTTAAAAAGCATAATTCAGCTGGGCAACAGTGATAGCAATGGGCAACAAGGAACAACACTCCCTGGAAAGCACCAAAATAAAAAGAAATGATGTGTGGAAGGGTCTACGCTCCGCAGACCCTTTCAAAGATCAGCTCATTGTAATGGAGCTGTCCTGGAGTGTTGTGTAATGTTGCCCAATGATATCATTGTTGCCCAGCTTGGTTATGGGTGTGTGCCCCTTTTCTGAGGTCTGTTCTGAGGTTTATGTGCACCTTTGTCTGCATACAAGGTAAATGAGGCCACAGTAAACCTGTTGCAGAGCAGGGTTTCTGACTCGTCAGGCCGGTTTAACTAACTCCAGGGACTGCACTGTCTCTGTGGCCACAGTGTGGTGCAACAGAAACAGCCAGTGCCTATAAGACCAGAGGATCACAGGTTCAAATCCCAGCTGGGGCTCCTGCCAACCCAGTTCCCATAGCTTTATCCACCACTAAATAGTGATAGTAAAGACACTCCTTTATTGCAGAGAACATATGCATGGCCTATATTTTACTACACCAAACACAGACACCAGAAACAGGCACATTACCTAAAGCAGAGTCCCGCAAATGCAGTCCTGGAGGGCCCCACACCATTCCGGCTTCATGCTGCCTCTAATAAAGATGCCTGTGCTGCATAGCTATGCACCACCCCCATGGTATGCAGATGTAGCTCATGCATATTTATGAGGGACAGCATGAAAACCCGAACAGTGTTTGGAACACCAGGACTGGAGTTGGGGAACTCTGCCGTAAAGCAGCAGCCAACAGGGCCGCACACCCACCCACAGGCCCCATTGGCCAATGCCTCCTGGAGAGGCAAGACATTGGGCCATGCCTGTATCTCCCAATACTAGCAGTTGCATACCTTAGCAATGCCACCCTACACCTGGGTATATGGTACAGAGCTATCAAACGTTCCCTATGATAACTGGCAGATATCAATTCCTACGTTAAGCACATTTTGCTCATTGAGCTCCACCATAACAATCATTCTGATGTCTGCGGTGTGTGCTGCAGGTCTGGTCTCTGACAGTGTTCACCACCCTGGGGAGTGACCCCCCAACAGTCTTGTGTACCATATCCATGCCTGTACTATGCCCATGACTGGTGTGGTGGGTATGGCTGTTGACCACCTCTATAGTAGCACAATGCTGGCATAGGTGTGGGGGTGGCTGTCTGTCTATCCAGTGTGTGGTGGCTGCAAACACCTTCCACAGTCCACACTGCCAGCAATGTTGCCAGTATTGGGCTGCCAATGTGCATAATGAGGAGCAAGGTACTATGGGTATAGGCCGGACAGGGTGGCCTGGCCAGGGTGCATCTGCACAGGGCATAGGGCAGTGACAGGCACATTGTAGTGCCTGGCCACCACCTACACAGACAGGGTGACCTCAGTATATCCTGCTGAGAGATCACTCTCACCCTGACTGTGCAGTGACCACAGCATGGCTAGGCACTCCCATGGTGCTATTTAGTATTTCTCTCATGTGATAAATATGGGTTTCCTTTTGGGGCCCAGTCACTGATGTATCTGCTTGCTGTGTATGCTGACATCCCAGTTCTGGGTGCAGGCATCTTCATTGGGCACTAGCAGACTGTTTGCAGCTGGTAGGTGTTGTGCTGGAGTGGCTTGCAGGGTGCAGTGGCTGATGGCTTGCACCAGGGGAATATCAGATAGTGGTGGGGTGCAGCATACCATATCCAGGCCTAATGTCTGTTTGCTATTGTGTTATGGCTGTGTACATAGCTGCATTGACTGCCCTGTGGGGTGTCTGTTCCTCAGCAGGACTAGGGTTAATGTTCCCCTCCACTGCTACCCTTGCAGGGAGGTAGACTGTGGATCTTTTGATGGGAGACCCTGTTTGCCACCCTCAGCACTGGGGGAGGGGAGTGGTGGTGCAGGGGGGGGGGCTACACCTGACTGAAACAGACAGAGATGTCCAAGGTGGTCCTGCAGAACCTACCTATCTCACACAGTAACACTGCTTTGGACCTGCGCCATGGCCGGTGCTGTGGACCTGGTGCTGGGCGCCTCACTGCATCCTCAGGGTGAGAACAGTACCCGCACAATGTGACGGTGTGTAGCTACTCTGTGCCAGTACAACACACGGTCAGTACCCCCTACCAGGCCGAGGTGCTGTGGGGGTGCACATGGTCACTTTCCCCTACCAGGCCGAGGTGCTGTGGGGGTGCATTCCCCATGGTGTGTATCTGTGGACAGCTGATTTGCATGTGCAGTGCATCATGGGTGTGACTGGCACAATCCAACCCTGTGAAACCCCAGCACCTGCTTACAGGCTCTGATAAACCATAGGCCATCACACGTACATCTGCTAGCATAATGCATAGGTGCAAGACACCCTAAGGAGTCTGTAATATAAGATGCCCACACTGGTAAAAACACACGTACCCACGCACGTAAAATCACACGTACCCACGCACGATTGTATGCGCGCAGCTACGCATGGGGCTACGCACGTACCAATGCATGCAACCTCGCACGCACCGACGTACGTGGCTAGGCACACTCCGAGGGTGTTTTTCTGACACCAATACTCAGCGTAACGAAAAACATGCCTCCTCTTTCCCTCTGTAATGTACAGGGTGATGCCTGGGACAGCCTTCTGCGTTAGGCACACTGGGGACTCGAACCCATGCTGCCTGTAACAGCGGTCAGTACCGTAACCATTGTGCTACAGCTCTGTTTTAGTGCTTTGTGTCTGTACGTCTTCTTACGTTTAACGCGCAGTGATGCGCCACGGCGCCCGGTAACGCTCGTTAATTTTTTTATCGCGCGTTAGTGGTGGCGATGTACTGCCCATGTCCTTATTTGGGGTTTCTGTTACTACCGCGGCTCCTAACGCGAATTGCACTAACGCAATTTAGTAAACATACCCCCAAGTGTTTTGTTATATTTGAGTATTCATCAAAAATGTTTTGTTTTAGGACATGATTATTGGCACTTTTATAAACAATTCAAATCAATTTGAACAGAAGAACCACATTCCCACTGCAGGAAAAATTAGACACACCTGTGATCAATTGTCAGTACTTACATGACTTAAATCAACCAATAAATGATGTCTCTAATGTTTAAAGTGGCCACATTTACACCATGTTCCATTTTCACAACAGTGAAGACATGAGAGCTGCTTGAGACCATCAGAAAAGCTATTATCATCAAACATCAAACTTCAAAGGGGTACAAGGCCACCTCAAAAGACCTTGGGATTCCTGTGTCTACAGTCCTCAATGGTATTAAGAAGTTTCCTGCTCATGGAACTATCAAGAACCTCCCAGGACGTGGTGGGAAGAGGAAAATAAATCCAAGAAATCTTCGAAGGCTAGTGCAAACTGTTGGAAAAACACCACGTACAGTGCTTTGCAAAAGTATTCATCCTCTTGGTTTCTGTCCTGTTTTGTCCCATTACGTACAACCTGGAATGAAAATGGAGGTTCATTTGGATGTTAAGTAATGGACCTAACAAGTGAAATGACAATAAAATACTTTGTATATATAAAAAAACAAGTTAAAACTGAAAAGGTTGTAAGTGCATATGTATTCATCCCTTTTGCTATGAAACCTAAATAAGATCCGGTCCAACCAATTAACCTCAGAAGTCACATAATTAGTTGATTAGGATCCACCTGTGTGTAATCAGTGTCACATGATGCCTGTATAACTATACCTGTTCTGAAAGGCCCTTGACTCTGCAACACCACTAAGCAAGCAACATGAAGATCAAGGAGCACTCCAAACAGGTCAGAGATTGTATTATAAAATAATATCCAAAATTCTGAATATCCCTCTGAGCACCATTAAATCCATTATAACAAAATAGAAAGAATATGGTACCACTTCAAATCTGATGAGAAGGCCGCCTACGAAAACTCACAGAGCTGGTAAGGAGGGCATTAATCAGAGATTCTACAAAGACACCAAGGATAATACTGAAGGAGCTGCAAAGATCCACAGCAGAAATGGGAGTATCTGTCCATAGGACCACTTTAAGACATACACTCCAGAGAGTGGGTCTTTATGGAAAAGTGGCCAGAAAAAAGCCATTGCTTAAAGAAAGAAATAAGAAAACACATTTGGAGTTTGCACAACAGCATGTGGTGGACCCCCCCAAACACATGGAAGAAGGTTCTCTGGTCAGATGAGAAGAAAATTGAACTTTTTGGCCATCATGGGAAATACCATGTGTGGCGCAAACCCAACACTTCCCATCACCTCAAGAACACCATTCCCACAATGAAACATGATGGGGTCAGTATCATGCTGTGGGGATGTTTTTCATTAGCAGGGACAGGAAAACTGGTCAGGATTGAAGAAACAATGTTGTTGTTGTTAAGTGCAGTCGAGTCGGAGTCGACTCATGGCGACCCTCTGGATAGCTATCCTAAATTGTGTTCGGTCTTCAATCAGGCGGCTCATTGTTGACAGACTGGTACCCGTAGCTGCTGTTATTGTATCGATCCATCTCATTGCTGGCCTTCCTCTTTTGCGTTGACCTTCTATCTTGCCAAGCATGATGTCTTTCTCTAATGATCTCTCTCTTCGCATGATGTGTCCAAAGTATGAAAGGCGAAGTCTTGTCATCTGAGCTTCTAAAGAAAGCTTAGGTTTGATCTCCTCTAGTACAGACTGGTTTGTTCTTCGGGCAGTCCATGGTATACACAGTATTCGCCACCAGCACCATAATTCAAAGGCATCAATTTTCTTCCTGTCTATCTTTTTCACTGTCCAGCTTTCACATCCATATGATGTTATTGAAAATACCATGGCTTGAACAAGTCGAATCTTTGTATGGAGAGAGACATTTCTGCTCTTGAGAATCTTATCTAGGTCTTTCTTAGCCACTCTGCCAAGAGCAATGCGTCATTTGATTTCTTGACTGCTTGTTGCTTCTTTATTGATAGTTGATCCAAGTAGGTTAAAGTTATTCACAATTTCAATTTCTTCTCCTTCAGTGATGAACCTGTTGATTATGCCAGTTGTCATGATCTTTGTCTTCTTTACATTAAGGTGCAGGCCCATTTTGAGACTATGTTCTTTGATTGTGAGAAGCAAATGTTTCAGATCATCTTCACTTTCAGCCAGTAATGTAGTATCATCAGCATAGCGAAGGTTGTTGATGAGTCTTCCACCAATCTTCACACCTCTGTTGTCTTCATACAATTCTGCTTCTCTGATGATTTGTTCTGCATATAAATTAAACAGGTAGGGGGAAGGTATGCAGCCTTGTCTTACACCTTTGTTTATTTTAAACCATTCTGTTTCTCCTTGTTCCGTTTGAACTGTTGCTTCTTGATCAATGTACAGATTGTGCAAGAGAACGATCAGGTGTTCTGGTATACCCATGCTTCTTAATGTGGCCCAGAGTTTCTCATGGTTTACAAAGTCAAAAGCCTTGCTATAGTCGATAAAGCACAAATAGATATCCTTTTGGTATTCTTTAGTCTTTTCAAGGATCCATCTCACATCCGCAATGATGTCTCTCGTTCCTCGCCCTTTCCTGAACCCTGCTTGCACTTCAGGTAGTTCTTGTTCCAGGTATGGTTGTAGTCTCTTTTGAATAATCTTCAGTAGAATCTTGCTGGCATGTGGGATCAGAACGATTGTTCGATAATTTCCACAGTCAGATGGATCACCTTTCTTTAGTATTGGTATAAACACAGATCTTTTCCAGTCAGTTGGCCATGATGTTGTCTTCCATATTTCTTTGCAGAGCCTTGTAAGTATGGTAACAGCTGCATCAGATTGCTGCAATACTTCTATAGGAATGCTATCAATGCCTGGTGCTTTGTTCTTTGATGAGGCTTTCAATGCTGCTTCAACTTCTTCTTTTATCACCAATGGTTCCCGATCATAAGGTACAGGTTGAAACGGCTGTTGGTCCACTTGTTCTTTATCATATAAAAACTCTGTATATTCCTTCCACCTCTTCTTTTTTTTATTTTTTAATATTTTATTTTTATTGAATTATACAAATTATACATACAACGACAATATGCATATAGAAGAAATAGGGATGTCAAAAATAATCTCAGCAATCCTAAGCAAAAAAAATTATCAAAAAATAAACTATTAAATTAAATCATCCCTCTACTAAGCCCACAAAACAACCAGGAGGCTACAGGAAATAGCATTGTCAAATCCTATCGTAACAATCAAGCATGATAGAACATCTAACAATATACTAACAAGAAACAACAAAATACAAGCGGATTAAGGCTTAAGCGTCAGCCAATGTAGGTACACCTCCAACTCCAACCTCTTCCCTCCCACTAAGAAAAGCAGAAAGCTGTTGAGGATCAAAGAAAAGATAAATCTTATTCTGATAGGAAATAACACATCTAGATGGATATTTCAATTTAAAGGATGCCCCCAGCGCGAGAGCCCTAGGCCTGAGGGTCAGGAACTCTCTTCTCCTCAACTGGGTAGACCGAGACAGGTCAGGAAATATTCGAACTTTAGATCCAAAAAACAGCTCATTCATATTCTTGAAGAAAAATCTAAAAATAAAAGATTTATCCGTCTCCAACGCCACCGTAGCCAACAGAGTTCTCCTCTCTGTGATGACTTCCAGCGAACTCTCCAAAAAGCCCGTCAAGTCTCCAAATCCAGACCCTTAGGCTGCAGAAGCCTCCACCATCCCCCTTTTCGACTCCATAGTATCAGCCAGATAGTAAACCCTCGTCAAAGGAGGAAGCTGATCGACAAGAATCTTAAGAACCTCCAAGAGATATTTACGAAACATCTCTGAAGGAGACAAAAGAGGGGATTTTGGAAAGTTCAATATACGCAGGTTGTTCCGTCGAGTTTGATTTTTTATATATTCCACTTTCCGGGTCAACACATTCCGCTCTTTAGTAAGGGCCGAATGTTCCTCTTTAACCAAAGAAAGTTCCTCTTTAAGTTGTGACAAGGAGTTCATCTGTTGCTCCTGATGTTTAGAGACTTCAGCTTTTAACACACTCACTTCTATACTAACCGTACTCACAAGCGAAGAGAAGGAATTAGCCAGTACAGCAAGAGCATCCCACAGCGCATCTAAAGTTATAATAACAGGCTTTACCAGCAGTAGTTTTCCTGGTTCTCCTCTGGGCTCCAACCGAAAGATAGGGTCATAGCCCTCAACCGGTTTCCCCTCTCCAGAGTCCTCAAACAACCGCTGTTGTTGCCCTTCTCCTTCCGGGTGCCCCACCCTCCCTACACAACCCGGGAGGACCGGGGAACATGCCCCAATCGGTGAAACATCAACTCCAGGCTGTGTTGGGGGCAACCGCAAGTCAGGGGACAAGGAAACCCCTGAAGCGCCCAGCACGCTCTCTAGGTCACCGGAGCGTGCCGTCGAAGACGCTGCTTGTGTTCCGAGTGGTGCGAATCCACAACACTCGAGAGTCCGCTGAACCGAGGACAAAGCAGGCTGCGGAACAGCAGGGGAACTCGCCTGCTTCCTCTTCCTATGCCCCATAACTCCGGGGCCGCAGGTAATACCAGCCAGGTTCCTCTCCGGCAAACGCAGACCGCCGCCTTCCCGGATCAGTTAACCGCCGCCATCTTGCCTCCAAGTCCCCCTTCCACCTTTTCTTGATCTTCTCAGCATCATTCAACATAGAACCTTGAGCATCTTGTAACATTCCAATTCGAGGCTGGAACTTTTTCTTTAACTCTCGTAGCTTTAGGAAAGCCGATCTTGTTCTTCCTCTAATAGTTTCTGCTTCTATTTCCTTGCAAGTGTCATTGTAGTACTTTTCCTTGTCCTGTCTTGCTGCACGTTGGAAATCTCAGTTGAGTTCTGTGATTGTCTTTCTTTCTCCTCTGGCTTTAGCTTCTCTGCGTTTCTGGGCAATTTTCAGAGTTTCTTCCGTCATCCATTTTGGCCGCTTTTGCTTTTTCACCTTTTGTAGAGACTTCTCGCTTTCTTCCAAAACAACCTTCTTGATGTTATTCCATAACTCTTCCGGAGCTCTGTCATTTGTATCTAAAGCAGCAAATCGATTTTGCAGGCAGTCTTTAAATTCCAGTGGTATATTCTCAAGGTCATATTTTGCTGCATTCATGAGTGGTTTGCTCTTTTTCAACTTTAGCTTGAGTTTGCATACTAGTAGTTGATGATCTGTACCACAGTCAGCTCCAGGTTTTGTGTTTGTTGATGTTATAGAACTTTTCCATCGTTGACTTCCACAGATGTAGTCAATTTGATTTTTATACAATCCATTGGGAGAAGTCCTGTGTACAGTCACTGCTTGTGTTGCTGGAAGAAGGTGTTTGAGATGAATAGATCATTGGTCCTGCAGAATTCTATCCGTCTTTCTCCAGCTTCATTTCTGTTGCCAAGTCCATATTTTTCAACTACTTTGCCTTCTTCTTTGTTGCCAACGTTTGCGTTCCAGTCACCCATGACTATCAGGATATCCTGTTTGCATGTTCTGTCAATTTCAGCTTGTACTTGTTCATAGAACTCTTCAATTTCATTCTCTTCTGCAGCTGTTGTTGGGGCATATACTTGAATTATAGTTGTGTTGATAGGCATTGTTCGTAGACGAATAGAGATTAAGCATTTGCTGACTGCATTGTATTTCATTACAGTTCTTGCAAGTTTCTTCTTTATTATAAATGCAACACCATTTCTCCTTTGTCTTTCATTTCCAGCATAGTAGAACATGTGATCATCTGATGCAAAGTGCCCCATGCCAGTCCATATCAGTTCGCTGACACCCAACAGATCAAGTTGGACATGTTCCATTTCATTCTTGACCACCTCCAACTTCCCTTGGTTCATGCTTCGTACGTTCCATGTTCCAATGTGTAAGACATCTTTTCAGCTTCTGACTCTCATTTCATGCACAGCTACATCAGCAGTCAGACTTCCCGAGGGCTTTGATCCAACCACATCATAAATGCTGGCTTTACTCTGACCTTCCCCAGTAGCTAGTTGAGTACCTTCCGACCTGGGGGTCTCATCTTCCAGCACCATAGCACAATTTGTTTTGTTGTAACTATCCATTGGGTTTTCATGGCAAGATACAGAAGTAGATTGCCGGGCCTTTCTTCCGCGCAGTTTAAGTTTGGTGTTGTTGCCGTTGTCACAAAAATGTGATCCTCCACCATCAACACTATCCCATTCTGCTGCTGCCCAGATGGGTGGTTTGTCTTGGTCTGGCACCTCAGCTGAGACCTGTCCATCTTGGGAGACCCTGCCAGTAGTTAAACTACCGATAGTTAAGCTCTCAGCATCACTGATGCACGCAAGCCCTCACAGCACAACCAGCTGCAAACCAAGTGAGAGGAAGAAACAATGGATGCCACTAAATACAGGGCAATTTTTGAGGAAAACCTGACTTAATGCCAATTGGCTAACTGCTTATGTCACTGTGTTGTGCAACATCTCGCCACTATTCTGCTATAATATTTTTCATCTCTCTCACTCAGGTTTTTTTGTAGCACACTGCTCCATTGCTTTGTCACACAATTGGAGGTAAATACACAAAATCCCAATCCTTGGTCCAGTTAAATATAAATATCCACCATATACAAAACCAAACCCAAAAATATCCCCTAATTGAATAATTTTTCTTTTTGTCGGAGAAGGCTGGAGGCGACTGAAATGTAACCCAGTCACACCAAGCAGCCCTGTCCCTTTTAATTATTTTGAATTAAAACGCTGTACTTAGCTTATAAAGTGTTTCAGTGAAGTGTCCAAATTTTCTTTAACAAAAGCTGTTTTCACCACATAGCGGATAGGTAGCAGTCCCACGACGTACGTTTCGGGCCCTAGGCCCTGTTTCAAGTGTTCATGCTCCTCGAAATTACCGCTGACCGGAGTTTCCAAAGTCTTCATACTCCACTGAATATTTAAAGGGGAGAGAGTCTTATTATTGGCTAACAATTTCTGCCAATCAAATGGGAGCTCCAATCAACTAAACGGGAGACCCCACTGTCATCGGGGAATCCTTTAGTGTCATGGATAACGTCACAGCAAGCTAAACCATTCAACTTCATTGTTTAATCCGGAAGGATGAACTGCCTGCAGCTCAAAAATCAATTGTTGTTCACGTCGTTGCAGTGTAAGAAGCCGGTTACCACCCTGCGGATTCGGAGGTATATAATCCAATATAGTCCAGGAAAAGTCAGAAAGAAACTGATGATGATATAACTCACAATGCTCAACCAGGGGAGCTGACATTACTTTTTGCCAAATCCTAGATGCATGTTCACTCAAGTGGAACTGCTACCTATCCGCTATGTGGTGAAAACAGCTTTTGTTATAAAGCACAAGCGCTTCAAGACTGGTCGCGAGGAGGTGGAGGATGACCCCAAGTCAGGATGACCTTCCACGACAAAGACGGCTGAGAACATTGACAGAGTGAACCAGCTGGTGCAGAGTGATCACAGATTGATGGTGCGGATGATAGCTGAGGAGCTCAGCCTGAACACGGAGTCAGTGCGGACCATCTTGGTGCAAGAGCTGGGGATGTGGAAGGTGTGCGCCAAGATGGTACCCAGGCTTTTATCAGACGACCAGAATGCGCACCGGGTCAATGTTTGTCGAGACTTGCTAGAGAAGATTGGAGAAGATCCAGAGTTCTTTGGCTAAGTCATCACAGGAGACGAGACTTGGGTCTTCCAGTACGACCCTGAAAGCAAGAGACAGAGCCTACAGTGGAAGACTCGACTGTCACCCAAACCTAAGAAGGCGCGCATGTCCAAATCAAGGATCAAGGTCATGCTGATCACATTCTTCGACCAGAAGGGAGTGGTCCATCATGAGTTTGTGCCTGAGGGTCAGATAGTCAACCAGCACTTCTACAAGCAGATCCTCAATGCCTCCATGACCGGTTTCGGCACAGCAGGCAGGTTCTGTGAAGAGATAAGTCGTGTCTGCTCCACCACGACAATGCGCCCACACACACTGCGCTCAGTGTGAGGCAGATCTTGGCCAACAAACAGATCACAGCTCTCGACCACCCTCCTTATTCCCCAGATCCCACACCGTGTGACTTCTGCCTCTTCCTCAGGCTGAAGACTGTGCTTAAAGGAACTCATTTCGCCTCTGTAGAAGAGATCAAGGCCACTGTGACAAGGGAGCTGAGGGACCTCAAGGAGGAGGATTTTACCGAGTGCTTCAATATGTGGCAGAAGCGAATACAGAAGTGCATTAACTTTAGGGGGAAGTTTCCTTTGAAGGGGACAATGCGTAATTTCTCTGTAGATTTTGTAATAAAACATTTATGGGACAGTCTCATTTCTTTTTTTTCACACCTCGTATGTTCATTCCTGCTTTTTTAAAAAATCTTAATTATTGTTTGTGTCATAATAAAGAATATTTTGCACCTTCAAAGTCGCAGACATGTTGTGTATATCACATGGTGCTAACCCCCACAACTCCATTTTAATTCCAGGTTGTAATGCGACAAAACAGGACAAACACAGAGGGGATGAATACTTTTGCAATGCATTGTACAACATCCAAAGAGCTTAAGGCTTAACTGGAGCAATAGTATTTCATTACATTTAGATGTTTGATGTTATATATTTTGAGATTATGTTACAACTCATTTGTTTACTGTTCTGTGTAATTCACTAATTTATTACAGTTCCATGTAAGTCACCCCAGGTCAAGTTGTTTTATGTAAACTGCATAGACTTGTAGATCAGCAGTATATAAATACAGTTAAATACATAAGTTAAATAAATAAATCTGGATTGGTGGTTTCAACCCGCATCATATGCCGCACACTAAACAAAGAAGGCCTTCATAGGTGAAGGCCAAGAAGGACCCTACTTCTCAAAGACAGACATAGAAAGACACGCCTGATCTTTGCCCAAACCCACCTTGAGAAACCACAATCCTTCTAAGAAAATGTTCTGTGGACAGATGAAACCAAACATGAGCTTATAAGGAAAAACACACCATTCCACCAGTTAAATATGGTGGAGGTTCTATAATGATGTGGGGCTGTTTTGCTGCCTCAGGAACAGGAGGCCTGGAATATATTAAAGGAATCATGAAGTCAGAGGACTACCAAGGTATTTTGGAGTGAAATGTGCTACCTGGTGTCAGAAAGCTAGATTGAAGGTGATGGTTCTTCCAGCAGGACAAGGACCCAAAACATACATCCAAAATTACAAAAGAAAGATTAAAAAGGAACAAATGGATTGTTTTAAACTAGCCAGCAGTGAGTCCTGATCTCACTCTAATCAAGAACCATTAAAATTTTATGATGACATACAGTTGGAATATTTCCAATTATTTCTCAAGATATTGTATACAACATACCTAAAATGCAAGGGTGCCAATAATATTGACTACAATTGTACATAATACAGCACTGTTGTAGCAACATTCAACTGCCAACACACAATAGAGGTACTCCCTCAAGAAGCTGTTCTGGTCCACCATACCCTGCTCTTAGTCCATCCCCATGTACAGCATCCTCTACCATCCTGGCCCTGAGGGATGGGTAGGACTGAATTATAATGGCTGATCCCTCCTCACTTCTATCACTAGACCCTGACGAGCTCTCCACATCCTCTCTCATCCCCTCTCCCTGTCTCTTAGCAGCTAGGAAGATAAGGAAGTACTGGGGGGAGCCACAGCCCTGTTATGGTACACTCAGGATATTGGTTGGGTTTGGTCCCTGTGGCCTCTGTTGGCTGACCCTAGCACCTCTTCCATCGCTACTGGTGGATATGGGGCTTGAAGAGGTTGGTTTAGAGTCAGGGGGAATATTGGAAGAGACAGCAGTCAGTTGAGGTGCCTGGGAGGCTAGATGACCAAACTGCAACAGGAATGTGTCCAGTAACTAGTTGATGTGTTGCAGCTTCTGCAGATACTGATGACCTGCCTCCTTTCTCTCCCTCTGCACTTGCAGGATGTCTTGTAGGATCTCACTGTGCTCCCTCTCCATCACCAGGTACTTTTCATTCTGCTGAAGGAGGCATTTCTACAATATATCAGCTGCTGCATTCTGTGGCCCATCTGTCAGCTCCCCTCTGGTGGATGTAGTGACGCCCCCTTATCAGGTGAATCCTTTCTTCTTGGTCTCGCAGCATCACATTGTCTGCTGACTTGTCCTAAGCATTGCCGTGTTCCTGTGCCCTCTGGCTGATCTCCATGTCTGCCGCCAATGCACCAGGAAGTGGCTTGTGGCTGTCCCTCTCCTCACTCCAGTGACTTCCATCTATGGAGGCTTGCATATCATCACTGCGAGCACCAGCATCTGCAAGTGAGGAAAGAACATCCAGCTTGCTGGGAATGTGCTGCTGACACAGGTATCATTGTGTTTGGTTACTTGGTGCTGCATGTGCATTCCACTTGTGTATGTGGGTGAGGCAGTGTGCAATAGCATGAGGCATGTGAAGGGAAGACCTAACACCAAGGTTCAGGGTATAGTGCATGACGACAATACTGCTAAGTGTGTTTGCCACTCCATAGTCATGACATGGCTGTGTGACAGCTGCAGAAATGCCTGTGTCACCAAGGTAGCTAGCTAGATTAATCTTGGAGCATTAGCCTGGTGCCATATAGATATGGGGGGTGATGACTGATATAGCCGCTGATATGTGCAATAGGGGTTAGGGTAGGACAGACATGCTGCACTATGCAGACTGGTGTCATGGGTGGTGATGGGTATGAATTCAACAATTGAGGCCATCAGTGCAGATGATCCTACTGTTCACAAAACATTTTATATATTTCAGAAGAATGCTACTGACTTGGTTGCTGTGAGGATCGTGAACTATCCAAAATTCTGACCACTGTCAATGCCTCCTCATCCATGGATCCTAGAATGGGCTCCTTCAACTCGCTCAACACGGATGCACCCATCTGGACTGCGAGAAGCTGCTTTCACCTTTGCCTGTGCTTCATCACCTCCACTTTCTCTTGACCTCCTCTCCATTACCTTGCCCTATTTACAACACACCCTTGTGCAACTTCACTGCTCTACTTCGTGCTTGAATCCTCTTCCTTCTGACCTGCTTAAAACTCACCTTCATCCCCTTCATCAGCTTATTCTCGATATGGTCAATTCATCATTGTCATTTGGTATCCTCCTTAGGTCGTGGAAACACGCCTCTGTTACCCCAATTCTGAAGAAAAGTTCCAAGAATATTAATACTATAGATAATTACAGAACAGTCTCTTCTCTCCCCTTTCTAGCTAAAATTGCTGAAAAAAGTCTTTTTTCAACTTAGGGATTTTGTGGAAAAGAGAAACATCCTCCATCCTCATCAATCTGGCTTTAGGGCTCTCCACAGCACAGAAACTTGCTTAACTTTAGCCTCTCCTCTCCCCTTTACCAATTTGGTGGCTCTTCTCTGTACTTTTTCTAATAACACTATATCCTTTTTAAGATACAATGATCAGAATTGCACACAATATTAAGTGCGGTCGCACCATGGAACGATACATATGGCATGCCAAAGTTGCTCCTTCTGATGCACATTGTAATTAATGCAGCCAAAGAGGATGTGGTGTTGTGCCAAAGAGGATGTGGTGTTGTGCCAGAACTCTCGGAGCATCAGCTCCATCTCCCTGGGACAGATGTTTCCCTTCCTGGAGGATGCTATGGAGAGAGAGCACTGGCATTTCCCTCTGGATTGCTTTTCAAAATCGACCATTTGCATGTACTCCAGTGCATTTATGTACCTCCAGATGGGTTGCATCTGCATGTCTTGGTAATGTATGTTGCCTCATCCAAAAATGGGTTGTTTGTGTAAATGTGCACAGCATATTGAACATCCACAGGCCCGCTTTCAGAATTGGTTTCCTGCATGCCTGCAGAAACAGCTGCAATAATACAACAGCTATTGTGCTGTGGTGTTGGTCCAGACTAGCGACCCCTGCACACTTTTATCCAAGATGACTCTTCGTTATGCATTAGCTCTATGCATGCTGGATGACAAGCACTTCAGGGCTTCTGTGCAACTTGTCTGCTGGGTGCTTACAGGTCCTTCTAGGCGATGGGTATGTGTGGTACAGTGCATGCTACTATGCTGTGCTGGGACCCTGCATGGAAGGGTGGTGCACCTCTAGAAGCAAATGTCCATGCAGAGGGTAATGGGAACTTGCTATAGTGCAGGATGTGTCTGTGGATGTACACCATGTTCCCGCTGCAGACACTGAGCAGCAGAGCAGAGTTGGACCCCAGCACATTATTATTTTGGGACTGCAAACTGATTCTTTGTAGTGGGGGCTGCTGTCACATATCACTATTGCTGTTTTGGCCTGCTTATGTCATGGTGTACTGCATGACGAGGGCTTTTAATAAGCCAAGATCAATATCTTGCTGCAATTTGTGGATACAGACCCAGGATTGTGTCTCACAGTCCTACATATTTTTTACTTTGCTGATGGACCATGCAGCTCTATTGATTGTTCAGTACCCTAAGGTACTGGTGGGCATACGCTTTTGGGAGGCTGTTTACATCACATATGGACCTCCTGTGGTTGCTATGTGCTTTTTGTGAAGGTTCAGGTTTGTATTTGTGAGCAATGAACAGTGGTAACTCTTTGGTGACAACGGTCCCCCAGGGGAAGGGGAATATTGGTTACATGGACCACCTCATCTCCTCACACTGCAGGTGGCCAGGGGGTTCTGAATATTCAGTCAGGCACAGCTGCGTGGCCCATGCACATGCCCACCACTGTGGTTCTCACAGATGGCCAAATGGTATTTTGGCCCACTCAGCAACTAGCAGCTCCCCCTGGCTTTTTTGGAGGCATAGTCCTGGCTAAAACATGCCTGTGGCGAGCTGCTTATTTCATCATTGCAAGGTTCAAGGGGTACCCATGTGGCCAGTCCCTCAGAGTGCACTGCACTCATATCTGCAACCTTTGATATGTATGGTTTCTGTTTTTCAAGCACATTATTGTGGATGCTTTTGGGGTGACTGGGCATAGATGGCCCTTAGATGGAGCCTTCACTTGAAACACTGGATACAGGGATGCAGGGCAAACATCTTCAGAAGGGGAAGATGGAAGACATAAACACAGTGGTTGTCCCATCCAGAAGCCCTCATTTTTGAACAAATACATAGGGAATGTGAACGTGGTACATTGTTCTTTCTCCCTATTTAGGCCCCTCCCCCTGGTGGTGGGTGACATCAAGGTAGAGAGGCCTGCAAGTCCAACACTGCCTGTGTCAGGGTATGTATCTCTGCTCTGAGGCTTTCCAGATGGCTCACCATGAGGTCCTGGGCCTAGGTGACTGCCACAAAGCCCTGCTGCATCTCATGCTTGTGGGCCTGCAGGTGCAGTAGCAGAACATCTGGCTCCCCAGAGTCCAGGGCAGCCTCATGGCGAGGTATCTGGGGGCCGGCCACAGGGAACTGCTGATGTGCACATGCTGATGCTGCCTGTGGCTGGCACCCCATACCCCTAACCTTCCTACCTCTAATTCCCCTTAGAACATAAGAACATAAGATATGCCATACTGGGTCAGACCAAGGTCCATCAAGCCCAGTATCCTGTTTCCAACAGTGGCCAATCTAGGTCATACGTACCTAGAAGTTTCCCCAAAAGACACAGGTTCCGCAATGCTTGTACTGGGTCAAGCATTGATATCCTGGGTCCCTTCTTAATAATGGTTTATAGACCTTTCCTCCAGGAACTTGTCCAAACCTTTTTTAAACTCAGCTACACTAACAGCCTTTACTACATCCTCCGGTAACAAATTACAGAGTTTGATTACACGTTGAGTGAAAAAATATTTTCTTTTATTAGTCTTAAATAGTTTACCCTGTAGCTTCATTGCATGTCCCCTAGTCTTTCTATATTCTGATAACGTAAACAATTGATCTACGTTTATCCGTTCCACTCCGTTCATTAATTTATAGACTTCTATCATATCTCCCCTCAGCCGTCTCTTTTCCAGGTTAAAGAGCCCTAACCTTTTTAGCCTTTCTTCATAGGAGTATCCTTCCATTCCCTTTACCATTTTGGTGGCTCTTCTCTGAACCTTTTCTAATAACGCTATATCCTTTTTAAGATACGGCGACCAGAATTGCACACAATATTCCCCTCACCTTCTTCTTCCCCAAGTCACTCTCAGGGGTTGTTATTCTCAAACTGGAGGCTTTGCTATCTAGGAGGCCAGTGCTTTGCTGTAGTGAATTCCTAGTATGTTCTGCCACTTGCAGCAAAATTGATCAGAGTACACTGATGGATCTTTTTAGCACAGTGCTTTTTGAAAATTGCTGGTCAAAGCATTTAAATCATTCATGTACTATATACTATATATGCATTTGACCACTGGGCTATAGTATAGTGGCTATCTGTATGGCTATCTGTATGGCTATAGTATAGTGGCTATCTGTATGGCTTTTTGCTATCCTATATTAAATCATTGAGCTATCCAGAGAGCAGCTGAATATCGCTGGCTGTTCCTATAATTGAGCAGAATACTCATGTTCTGCCCTTGATGTGGCAGTAAGAATTTTCAATGGCAGTATACTTATAATGCCACTGAAAATTCACGGATAGGGCAGTTGCCACTAAGGGGATAACGTAAATAGTTAATCTCTGTTTATTGTAATTAGTTCTCTTTCATATTAATTGTAGTTTCGTTCATATTCATTGTATACCTGTTACCTGTTCCTTGTAAACAGTTGAAACACACTGCCAATTGTTATATGTAAACCATCTTGACTTGTAGAAAGACGGTATATAAATCTTGTTAAATAAATAAATAAATAAACTCCAGAACACAAATAAGGAGTTTGTACATGTGGCAGGAACATTTATGTGCTGAAAATGTACCAGACCATCTTCGGAAACACTGCTGTCATACACGTCCAAAGAGCTAGCACAGGGTTCTCAGAATGTGCCCAGAAGGGGCAGAACAGGGGCATGGTCAGTTGCAGAGACGTATAATGCATATTCTGGAAAGGCCCGTGTGTGGTTTGAAGGGTGCACGTGGGGATCTCGTGTGCTCATCTGCAATTCAGGGGGACCATGAAAGCCTGGCCAGTGCCTGGATTGTATGGATGACTGCAGCGTCACCAGGTGCCAGTGTGATTGGGCAGTCAAACTCAGAGAGGATTCACTATAGCTAAATGTCAAAACATATCCCTATCAATAATAAGGGACCCTCAGAATTAGGGCACTCAACAGTGAAAACAGCACTAATGCATGCCCATAATGCACATTTTTAATATTTTATTTATACATTTTCAATTACACTGTCATTCTAGAGCTTTGGCCCATGGGCTGCAATATGTGCTTTGTTTTCCTTGTATTTGCATAATTGTGTGATGGTAAAACATTTACTTTTTTTGAGCCAAAAATGTTAGCTGAATTTCTCTTAGCTAGGGAGGGAATGTTGGTCCTTGAGTCTATCCCACAGTCACCACTGTAGGGGTTTTAGGGTGCTGGTGTTGAGGTTGTGCCCTTAGGTAACTTTATTAATTGATTTGATATATTACCTTTTCTTGGGTCCCTTTTTTTCCTATATTGTGGGCTGATAAAGAGGTGTTTCTTCTTTCTTTTTTTAAATTTCCTTGAATAATGCACATTTTGTGGGACCAATTGTGTTGCTGTTAAGTATGTCTTAATGCTGTTTGCACTGCTGAATGCCCTTATTCTGAGGATCCCTTATTATTGACAGGGATATATTTTGACATTTAGCCATAGGGAACCTATGCTGATTCCTTCTGGATTATTTTACATAGGGTACTCAAATAAGATCAGACATTGTTGGCAGTGTAATAGGGCAGCCATACATCCACAGTGGCAGATATGGGAGAGACAACTGATGTAGTGCCAGCATTCCCTGGATTGTGCCTACATCCTTAGCCAGGCCAGGATCAATGAGAACTGTGAGAATGGTAACATACCTGGCTACTTGGTGTGATGGCACAGGGATCTCCCCTCCCATGCCCATATAGCCCTGACCAGGGGAGCAGTGCCACAAAGCTTACTATGGAAAGCAGACAGATTGCCCCACTGATAGCAGATGTATACAGACTGACATAAACCATGATAGGACAGGTATAGCTGCTGTGAGAAATGCCAGTACCCAGATAGGTGAGCCTCAGATGCCATAGCCTACTACAACTACTACTATTACTACTGATCATTTGTATAGCACTACAAGGCGTATGCAGCGCTGCATAAACACAAAGGATATTATAATGCCTCTAGATTGTTCCATGGTTCGACCGCATCTTGAATATTGTGTGCAGTTCTGGTCACCGTATCTTCAAAAGGATATAGCTTAATTAGAAAAAGTACAGGGAAGAGCCATCAAAATGGTAAAAAGGATGGAAGGATATCCATATGAGGAAAGGGTTAAAAGGTTAGGGCTCTTCCACTTGGAAAAAAGAAGGCTGAGGGGAGATATGATAGAGGTCAACATATTAATGAATGGAGTGGAACGGGTTAACATAGATCGGTTGTTTACGCCATCAAAAAGTAAAAAGACTAGAGGACACGAAATGAAGCTACAATGTAACCCATTTAAGACTCATAAGAGAAAATATTTTTTCACTCAATGCATAATCAGACTCTGGAATTCGTAAAAGCTGTTAGTGTAGCTGGGTTTAAAAAGGTTTGGACAAGTTCCCGGAGGAAAGGTTCATAAACCATTTTTAAAGAGGACCCGAGAAATCCATTGCTTACCACAAGACAAGCACTGTGGAACCTGTGGCCTTTGGAAATCTGCCAGGTACTTGTGACCTGGATTGGTCACTGTTAGAACAGAATACTGGGCTTGATGGACCTTGGTCTAACCCGGTTTGGCATTTCTTAAGTTCTTATGTTCTAATATGGTGGGCGCGGGGATATCCAAACTATTTACCCACGTCTGAGGCATGAGCCGGCTGAATAGCGTTTGCACGTGTGACGCCGAACACGTCAATCTCCCCGAATCCAGACCCTCGGGCATATCCAAACCTGCGGATGTGGAATTAGGTTCAAAGGGGGCTCGTTTTTTATTTAGACGTGCACATTATGGAATTGCGCTCCACACGTATAAGTGCTTTAGAGTACTGTGTCGTGAAATTCCACTTACTTTTTTTGAAAAGGAGACACATGATCAGACTTATAATGAGCTAGTTTTCCTCTCTCCGTAACCCTTTCAGGTTTCCCCAGAGAATGAAGAAAAGAGGTCAAAGACCTAGGAGCAAAGTATATTATTCATTCCTTCTCAGAGAGAAAAATGGATGCTTCCATTGGCTTCTGCACTAGCAAGGAACAGGTAACCAGAAAAGCAAAAATCAGGAAGTGAAAAGGGGCAAAACCCCTCTGTGAGTCTCAGCATTAATACCCACTAGAAGTCACTGCTGATACCACTGTTTCTTAAAGACATGTGGGGTAGATTCTCAGGCCCGAATAGCGGGGTTGTACGTTTGGCTTCGATGTAAAACCTATGAACAGGGCCAGGATGCTATTTCAGTCCCAGCGCTTCCCACATGTATAGAGTGTTTGTGCGGAGAGTGCTGGACGTTGGAGGGAGGGAGTGGGACTTTCAGAAAGCCTTTGACAAGGTCCCTCATCAGAGACTTTTGGCAAAACTAAAGAGTCATGGGATAGGAGGCAGTGTACTATTGTGGATCAGGAACTGGTTAAAAGATAGAAAGCAGAGGGTAGGGCTAAATGGCCAATTTTAGAACATAAGAACATAAGATATGCCATACTGGGTCAGACCAAGGTCCATCAAGCCCAGTATTCTGTTTCCAACAGTTCCACAATGCTTGTACTGGGTCAAGCATTGATATCTTCGGTCACTTCTTAATAACGGTTTATGAACCTTTCCTCCAGGAACTTGTCCAAACCTTTTTTAAACCCAGCTACACTAACAGCCTTTACTACATCCTCCGGTAACAAATTCCAGAGTTTGATTACACGTTGAGTGAAAAAATATTTTCTTTTATTAGTCTTAAATAGTTTACCCTGTAGCTTCAATGCATGTCCCCTAGTCTTTCTATATTCTGATAACGTAAACAATCGATCTACGTTTACCCGTTCCACTCTGTTCATTAATTTATAGACTTCTATCATATCTCCCCTCAGCCGTCTCTTTTCCAGGTTAAAGAGCCCTAACCTTTTTAGCCTTTCTTCATAGGAGTATCCTTCCATCCCCTTTACCATTTTGGTGGCACTTCTCTGAACCTTTTCTAAAATCGCTATATCCTTTTTAAGATACGGCGACCAGAATTGCACACAATATTCAAGGTGCGGTCTCACCATGGAACGATATAGAGGCATTATAATATCTTTTGTTTTATTTTCCATTCCTTTCCTTATCATACCTAGCATTCTATTTGCTCTCTTGGCCGCCGCTGCACACTGGGCCGAGGTTTTTAACATGGTATCCACAATGACGCCTAAATCTTTTTCCTGGATGGTGGTTCCTAATGTGGAACCTTGCATTGTGTAACCATAGTTTGGGTTGTTCTTCCCTAGATGCATAACCTTGCACTTGTCCACATTAAATTTCATCTGCCATTTTGATGCCCAGTCTTCCAATTTATCAAGATCCTCTTGCAATTTTTCACAATCCTCTTGGGTTTTAACAGCTTTAAATAGTTTTGTGTCATCTGCAAATTTGATCACCTCACTCGTTATTCCACTTTCCAGGTCATTTATGAATATGTCAAAAAGCAGCGGACCCAGCACAGATCCCTGGGGTACACCACTATTCACCTTTCTCCATTGGGAAAATTGGCCATTTAGCCCTACCCTCTGCTTTCTATCTTTTAACCAGTTCCTGATCCACAATAGTACACTGCCTCCTATCCCATGACTCTTTAGTTTTGCCAAAAGTCTCTGATGAGGGACCTTGTCAAAGGCTTTCTGAAAGTCCAGATACACAATATCAACCGACTCACCTTTGTCCCCCTGTTTATTCACTCCTTCAAAAAAACATAACAGATTAGTAAGACAAGATCTTCCTTGTCTAAAGCCATGTTGGCTGTCTCCCATGAGGTTGTGACTATCTACATGCTGAGTAATTTTATTCTTTATGATGGTTTCTGCCATTTTTCCCGGTACTGACGTCAGGCTCACTGGTCTGTAGTTTCCCGGATCACCCCTGGAACCCTTTTTAAAAATTGGTGTTACATTGGCGATCCTCCAATCTTCAGGTATTAGAGATGATTTTAATGATAGTTCACAGATTACTGATAGCAGGTCTGCAATCTCATATTTCAGTTCTTTCAACACCCTTGGATGTATACCATCCAGCCCAGGTGATTTGCTACTCTTCAGTTTATCTAATAGTTGTAAGACATCTTCCCGATGTATCGATATTTCCTTCAATTCTTCCGCACCTTTAAATACCACTTCAGTCATGGGTAACATCCCTACATCTTCCTCAGTAAAGACCGAAGCAAAAAATTCATTCAGTCTCTCTGTTATCGCCTTGTCGCCTCTTAGTGCTCCTTTAATCCCTTTATCATCTAATGGACCAACTGACTCTCTCACAGGTTTTTTGCTAGGAATGTACTTGAAAAGGTCTTTATTTCACGTTTTTGCTTCCGCAGCAAGCTTCTTCTCAAATTCTCTGTTTGCCTGCCTTATCAATGCCTTGCATTTGACTTGCCAGTGCTTGTGCTGTTTCCAGGTTTCGTCATTTGACTCTTTTTTCCATTTCCTGAAAGATGCTTTTTTGGCAACAACAGCCTCTCTGACCTCACCTTTAAACCATGCTGGCAGTTTTTTGGACTTCCTTCCACTTTTCTTAAAGTGTGGAATACAGCTGGTCTGGGCTTCCAAGATAGTATTTTTAAACAACACCCAAGCTTGATGTACGTCTTTAACCTTTGCAACTGCTCCTTTTAGTTTTTTCTTAACTGTTTTCCTCATTTTATCATAGTCTCCCTTTCGAAAGTTAAAAGGTTGTACTGTGGATTTCCTTACTATCCCTCCTCCACTAATTAAATCAAAGGCGATCATGCTATGATCACTATTGCCAAGTGGCCCCAACACCCTTATCTCTTGCACTAGATCTGGTGTTCCACTAAGGACTAGGTCTAATATGGCTTCCCCTCTGGTTGGTTCATGAACCAGCTCCGCCAAGAAGCAGTCACTTATTTCATCTAGGAACTTTATCTCCCTAGCATGTCCTGACGTGACACTGACCCAGTCGATACCGGGGTAATTGAAATCACCCATTATTATTACTGCGCTGTAACTTTTGTTAGCTTCCTTGATTTCTTTGAGCATTTTATCATCCATTTGGTCATTCTGGCCAGGTGCTTGATAGTACACCCCCACTGCCATTGCCTTCCCCCTTTTATATGGAATTTCAATCCATATAGATTCTACAGCAGATTTTGTTTCCTGCAAAACTTTAATCCTTTCTGAGTCAATGCCCTCTCTAACATAGAGCTCAACCCCTCCACCAATTTGATCAGCTCTATCATTACGATATAGTTTGTACCCAGGTATCACAGTGTCCCACTGGTTGTCCTCCTTCCACCATGTCTTCCACCGAGGGAGCCGCTTGGAGCTAGCCCACCAACAGCAACACTCCTGCCCAATTGCAGCAGTGGGAGACCCGACCGAGCAGCTCCAGCCACATTAAAAGCGGCGTCCCTGCTCCGAGGGAGCCGCTTGGAGCTAGCCCACCCCCAGCAACACTCCTGCCCAATCGGGGCAGTGGGAGACCCGACCGAGCAGCTCCAGCCACATTAAAAGCAGCGTCCCTGCTCCGAGGGAGCCACTTGGAGCTAGCCCGCCCCCAGCAACACTCCTGCCCAATCGCGGCAGTGGGAGACCCGACCGAGCAGCTCCAGCCACATTAAAAGCGGCATCCCTGCTCCTAGGGAGCCGCTTGGAGCTAGCCCGCCCCCAGCAACACTCCTGCCCAATCGGGGCAGTGGGAGACCCGACCGAGCATCTCCAACCACATTAAAAGTGGTGTCCCTGCTCCGAGGGAGCCGCTTGGAGCTAGCCCGCCCCCAGCAACACTCCTGCCCAATCGGGGCAGTGGGAGACCCGACCGAGCAGCTCCAGCCACATTAAAAGCGGCGTCCCTGCTCTAAGGGAGCCGCTTGGAGCTAACCCGCCCTCAGCAACACTCCTGCCCAATCGGGGCAGTGGGAGACCCGACCGAACAGCTCCAGCCACATTAAAAGCGGCATCCCTGCAGGGCGCGCTCGCGCCTGGCGGGCCCGCGCCTGAGGGCCTCGCCAGAGGGCCCTTTGGCGTGGCCCTTAGGCGCGGCACAGAGACGCAAACAGCTCCACTAAATCAACAGGAACGCCGGAGAAAAAACAGCGAAAAGAACAACAGGAAACAGGAAATCCACTACAGCAGCATTCCACTACAGCAGCGATTCACTACAGCATCGAAGACACAGCAACGGCAACCAACGACCTCACTGCACCGTGCAATCAACACCGAAGCCCAGCCTGTTCCCCAAACACCAGGTACCCTCACCGATTATGCCACCTTTCTTAACCCCCATCTACCTTCTCACCCCCCTCTTGACCCTCTGCCCCCCCCCCAATGCACTCAACAACCTACTCTGGCCGACTCAATGCACTCAACCCACACTCACACACAAACCAAAACAAACTCACTCACAGGCTCAGCACACATCCACTCACATCACCAACCCCCCACCCCATCTCCACATCACCATCTCTCTAATCAATGCACGCTCTGTTAGAAATAAATACCACATGCTCTGTGACCTAATCACAACTGAGCAGGTAGACATCCTATGCATAACAGAAACCTGGCTGACCGACACCGACACAGTACTAATGAACCAACTAGCCCCAGAAGGATACACCCTTCATCACTGCTCCCGGGAGCACGCCAAAGGAGGGGGTGTCGCCATCATAGCAAGAACCGACCTCCACTTCAGGACCCATTCCTCGGAAACCACCACTGAAGCTGATCTCCTCACCCTCACCAACAAACACCTCTCAATATGTCTAATCTACCATGCACCCACCGCAACCACTGACCTACCAAGAATACTACAACACATATCAGAAAGCACCAGCTCGACTAAGGAACAAATCATCCTAGGAGACTTCAATCTCCCCTCACTTCAAGAAGAACATGCAACAACCTTCCACACCGCTATGACTGCAATGGACCTGGTACAGATCATACAGGAACCCACCCACGAAAAAGGCAACACACTAGACCTCATCTTTCTCAACTCCACAACCACCGCCTCAGCAAAGAACCCACGGATCTCACCAGTACCTTGGTCTGACCACCACCTCATCACCTTATCCTACACATACCAACATAAGACCAACAAGGATGATAGACACCACATAAGATGATTTAAACCATTCAACAAAAAGGACTTCTTAGAACAAATTCTACCCAAACTACAAACAAACACCAATGACGTCAATGACCTCATAGACAACTGGAATACTATGATCTCCACAGCATCTGAAGCTTCAACAAACATAACCATCACCAGACCCCCTTCCACAAGGGCTAGATGGTATACTCCCTGTCTCCGAAAGCTAAAAAGAAAACTCAGGAGAACTGAAAGAAAATGGAGAAAAACCAACGACGAAGATGACAAAATAAAATACCTACACGAACTCAACGCGTATCACTATGAGACTGACAAAACAAAGAAAATCTACCACATGAAAATCATCAATACCTCCATAAACAAACCTCGGGAACTCTTTCAGATAATCAAAAAGCTGACAAAACCACCACACAACTCTGACCAATTACCGCAGATTCCACCAGAACTACTGGCCCGTCAATACAAACAACTGCAACAACCACAAAACCCGCAGCTAACCGCACAGTCAGCTACAGAGAACCTCCACCCTAACTTGCACAGTGACTGGACCACCTTCAAAGAAACATCAACAGAAGAAATCTCAACCACTATCTCCTGCCTCCACACCACCACCTCACCGCTGGACCCATGCCCCACTGACTGGATAAAGAAATCAAAAAACGAACTGAGCACACCATTAACCCGTATCGTCAACGAATCCTTCTCCAGAGGACACATGCCGGACGCACTCAAAACCACGATCATCCGAACCTCCTTGAAAAAGCAAAACCTGGATCCTCTTGACCCTGCATCCTACAGACCCATAGCAAGTCTACCTTTCACAGCCAAAATAATCGAGAAGATCGTCCAGCAGCAGCTTCAGGAACACCTGGATGTTAACAACATACTGGACCCTCAACAACACGGCTTCCGCCCGCTACATGGAGTCGAGATCCTCATGACCACGCTGATGAACACCCTCCTCACGGGAATTCAAGGAAGACACTCCGGATACGCCATGATCTTCCTCGATATATCTGCAGCCTTTGACACCATCTCCCACAACATCCTCATACACAGACTGCAGACTATTAGGATCAAGGACACCGTGCTGAAGTGGTTTCAATCCTACCTAACTAACAGACAACAACTAATCCGCACCAGCGACTCAACCTCCCCTCCATTCCAACAGCACCAGGGAGTACCCCAAGGATCCACACTATCAGCCATGCTCTTCAATATGTACCTCCAGCCACTCTGCACAGTCATACGCGCCCACAACATCAGCTTCCACATCTATGCTGACGATATCATGCTCTACGCCCCCATTACAACCACAAACCCAACAAACACTCACCTATCAGCATGCTTCACCGCAGTCTCTGACTGGTTACAAACAAACAACCTATCCATCAACATAAAGAAAACTGAAGCCCTCATAGTGACAAAGGACCCAGACTTCACACCACCCACACACCTCATCATTGGAACTTGTGATAAGGAAGCTTATCATAGCTCAGGAAGGAGCTATAGAAAAGGTGAAGTGACTCTGAACAAGCAACCTGTCAGTTCTGGTAGAAATAAGAAAACAGAATTTTCCCATAAAAGACTACCAGTCCCAGAATGCACCAGGTTTCCAACAGCCATTAGAGGAGCTGAAGTGGGGAAATGTGTGTTCAATCAGGAGGGCTATGAGGTAATCCCTAAGCACTCATCTCAAAGGGCAGGGCCTGATTCAGCACAGCTGCGCTGTGTTAGGGAGGAGCACTCATCCAAGCAGAATAAGAGTAGAGTTTATTCTACAGATGACCATCTTCATGATCACCTTGGATATCCAGAGAATTTACCTCAGTATCCTGAGAATCAGCTTGAGTTTGATCATCAGTTTCATCTGAAGGATCATCAGAAGCAGAAGCCAAACCGGACGGACAGAGAGGGAAAGAGACCCTTTGGAAGAAGGAAGAGAAAAGCCTTTGAGAGGTCTAGAAGAGTCCAAAGCAGTACGTATACTGGGAGGTATTCCAAGGGCCAGCATACACCATTGGACTGGGGAAAGCCAGAGGAATGGTGCTGCAGAGCTAGGAATCACCAGAGGCTACCTGTGAGGGAGACGGCTGCACGTGGAAGGGACCCTAAGACCTGTGCCAGAAGGTATGTGAAGAGAGATCCAGTGTCCAGGGATCTGGATTGGAAGGCTGGACATAAGAACTGGACTACATACTGGCCAGGCTATATAGAGAGGAACTCTAGCAGCAATGGAAGCTCAGGTATGAACACTGATCTATGCCCTAGCTATAACCTTGAAAGACAGCAGGGAAACAAGTATTCTCCTGAAAATGCTCCATTGAGAGATTCATCTGTGCCAATCCATGATATTGAACCCATGCTTGTTGAACAAGGGGGAATAATAGCAGATGAGGATCCTGTTTATATGGACTGCTCTCTATCTAAACTCCGTTGGTAACTTTCTGTTATAAAGTACAGCAACCATCACAAAGAAATACAAATTTGTTCTTTAATCTACTCAGAAAAGCTCCTGAAGCAGGATTTGACCCACACAGTGGAAGGCAAGCCAGCTAAGGGGTTTCAGCTGGTAACTGCTAGCAATTAAGCCTTACCTAATTGCTTGTGAGCTAGGAGAGAATCACTTCTGTATCTATGTGGGAAGTAACCAGAAGTTAACCTGAAAAGAACAGTTTGTTTCTTGCTTTGTGGCTTTTCATTTGTTGTTTTCCTGATTTTGACTTTGTTTTTCCAAGTTAACACTGAAAGCAAGTAACCTAATTTATGTGCTACCAAGCATATCTGTGTTGGGAGAAATAACCCCATAAATAAATATCTTATTGGCTTTATCCAAGAGCACAACTAAATTATTGTCAGCAGCTGTGTCTGGTGTGAATGAACTACATTGCCCACAATACCTTGCAAATCATATAGAAATATGCACTTGCCAAGAGTGTGAAGATTCTCACCCAGGCAGCTGTCTGACAAATGGTGTAGTTTTTCGGATTGCTTTTGCACAAAAGGGATTTACTTGCTGAGGATTACAACTAAAGTTCAAGTTTAAAGCTGGAAAAAAAGATTTTCCCTCAACTGCACTTTGGAGGAGAAGAGGTTGTTCCAGGAAGCTGTCCCAGGAGGAAAAGACCCTGTGCAGAGCTGGATTCATCACTGAGACAAGGTAATAAGTACCTGGGCATGTCTAGTGGTGGAGGGGAGTAAGGCACAGGGGTAATTGGAAAAAAAAAAGTGTAGAAAAAAACACCTGTTTGGAAGGTGGTGCACTGTGTTTTTTTTTTCTTTGTATTTCTTGCAGGGATCAAGATGGATCCAAGGGAGATGGCTGAATGGATGGCAGCCCAATTTAGCAGGCAACAGGAGCTAGCACACAGGCTCAGAACACTGCTATGAAAGCCTTAATGGAACAGCAGAAGCCAGTGCTTGATCTGGTGCAAGCCCTAGTTCAGCTGCAGAACCAAAGTGGAACAGATGCAAGACCAGCAGTAAATACTGGTACACCACATGTGGACAGTGTGGGACTCAATCAGGGTATTGGGGCATTTAGTTTTGGGAAGCTAACTCCAGATCATAATGTTGATGATTTTCTAGAGTCTTTTGAAAGAGTGGCACAAGCATTAGCATGGCCAGAGACCCAGTGGGCAGTAAGGCTGGCAGCCTCATTAACTGGAGAGGCGCTTGCAGCTTATAGAGCAATGCCAGCAGCCCAGGCTTTGAATTATAAGGATGTAAAGGCTGCTATTAGAGATCGCCTAGGGTTGTCTATTTCAGAGTATAGGCGAATGTTTAGAGCTACTACATTGAGAGTGGGTGAAACACCCAGGGCTCTGAGTCAGAGAATCAGAGGTTTAGCTGTAAAATGGTTGGAGCCTGAGCAAAAGACGGTAGAAATGTTATTCGATATTATAATGCTTGAACAATTTATGTCTGGGGTGCCTAAAGATTTGCACACTTTCCTTATACAGCAAAATTGCCAAAATCTTGGAGAGGCAACCATGCTAGCAGAAAGATTCTTGGGAGCCACGCAGGCTTGCCATAGAATGGGTGGCCCTCTGAAGATAGGTGCTGAGGCAAGTTGTGCTGTATCAGAAAAGAAAATAATTAAAAATGTTTCTGATAATGAATGTACTGTATCAAACCAGATGACACAGTGGAATAGAGAGAAATGTTTCAAGTGTGGAAAATGGGGACACTTAGAAAAAGGATGCCAGTCACACACTAGCTTAATGGGTGTGGAGTTAGAACAGCCCAAGGAAGGATTTCTTTTGATGGTTGATGTGCAAGGAATTACCATAAATGCTTTGTTAGACTCTGGGGCAGACCAGAGTATGATGTCAGAAAGGCTTTGGCAGAGAATAGAGGCCCAAGAAGGATTTGTGCCTAGAACCCCTGAAAGCCAAGTTCACATCAGATGCATTCATGGTGCTGCAACATCATATCCCACCTATAGGCTAAAGGTTAAGTGCCTGGGGGAACAAGAGGAAGTCCTGTTAGCAGTGGTGCCTAGGCTACCCTTTGATTTGGTTCTAGGAAGAGACTGGCCAAGATTTAAGCAAGGACTAGTGAAAGGGCTAGGAAAGAAGGAGGGAGAAGGAATAATGGAAATAGCTCCCGGGCCTTTCTTTGGAAGTCCTCAGTCCCTAGCTAAAAAGATGGTTAAGCTTCCAGAAGGCCAAAATATGGGTAATAAGAGGGGCCTTGTATCCACCCGCTCGCAGGCTAAGATAGAGAGCCAGCAGAAGGAGGAGGGGAGCAGGCAGAGTTATTAGGAGACTTACCCTCTCATGATGATTTAATAACCCCATCATCTGGTAAAGTAAGAAAGTTGAAAGCACAAAAGCGGCGTGAGAGACTTTGCAGAGCACAGGGTAGGGCTGAGATGTTAGCTGGTCAAAGTTTACCCTGGGTGCCAGCTGAGTTAGTGGCAAAGTTTCCTAACTTTCCACAAGAGCAGCGAGCTGATCAAGCTCTCACCCGAGCTTTTAAGTATGCTCAGGAGGTCAGGGAGGAATTGCCCAGATTCAGACTAGATAACGAAATATTTTATAGAGAGAGTCAGGACTCCAGAAATGGGACCATACGTAAACAATTGGTGGTATCCACAACTTTCAAAGGGCTAGTACTTAGATTAGCACATGATCATCCAGTTGGAGGTCATAAAGGGATGCAAGGAACGCTGGATCAAATACTTAAGCATTTTTACTGGCCAGGTATTTTCAAAGAAACTGCCCAGTTTTGTGCTGCATGTCCAGCGTGTCAGCGAGTTACAGCGGCTCACCCACCGGTGGTGCCATTGATCCCCATGCCAATTATTACAGACCCAATTGGTCGCATTGCCATGGATATTGTAGGCCCATTAGTCAAAACGCCCCGAGGTTTCCAATACATCCTAGTTATGGTAGATCAGGCAACAAGGTTTCCCTGGGCCATACCACTGAGGAATGTTTCTGCAAAAACAATAGCTTTAGAGCTAGTAAAATTGTTTTGTGAAGTGGGATTCCCCAGAGAGGTGTTGACTGACCGAGGGTCCAATTTTGTATCCAAATATTTGGCCCAGGTCTGGGATGCCTTTGGCATTCATCACGTAAAAACCTCAGCCTACCATCCACAATCAAACGGTTTGGTGGAGAGATTTAACCAAACTCTCAAACAAATGTTGAGAAGGGAGTTAGCAGGAGAGGTAAAAGAATGGGATATGTTATTGCCTTTTGCCTTGTATGCCTGCAGAGAAAGAATTCAGGTGTCCCTAGGTGTAACCCCATATGAATTGATGTATGGTAGGGCTCCACGGGGTTTGTTAGACATTTTGAGGGAACAATGGATTGATCCTGAACCAGGAAGTCAGGAGGTGCCACTGTTTCTACGTGACATGAGAGCACGTTTGAAAAGGACGTCGCAGGTTGCTGAGAGGAACCTGCAGGACAGTCAAGTGCGCCAGAAAGGGTGGTATGATAGGAAGGCCAAAAGCCGCCAATTAAGCATTGGTGAAAAGGTTTTGGTTCAAGTAGCAGGTACAGCTCCAAAATTTGAAGTACAGTGGAAAGGGCCATGGAAGGTTGTTAAACAAGTGAGCCCAGTATCTTATGTGGTAGAAAATGCAAGAGGGCGTAGGCAGACCTACCATATTAATGTACTTAAGTCTTGGAAGGAGAGGCCTGTAAATAATAATGTCCCTGAATCCAGTCAGGAAGTAAGTGAGCTTCAAAATGATAACACTCTCGTAGGTATTACGGACTGTAGGAAAGAAGTTTCACCAGTAAAACCAGTCCGTAATAACTTAAACAGGGGGGTATGTGATAAGGAAGCTTATCATAGCTCAGGAAGGAGCTATAGAAAAGGTGAAGTGACTCTGAACAAGCAACCTGTCAGTTCTGGTAGAAATAAGAAAACAGAATTTTCCCATAAAAGACTACCAGTCCCAGAATGCACCAGGTTTCCAACAGCCATTAGAGGAGCTGAAGTGGGGAAACGTGTGTTCAATCAGGAGGGCTATGAGGTAATCCCTAAGCACTCATCTGAAAGGGCAGGGCCTGATTCAGCACAGCTGCGCTGTGTTAGGGAGGAGCACTCATCCAAGCAGAATAAGAGTAGAGTTTATTCTACAGATGACCATCTTCATGATCACCTTGGATATCCAGAGAATTTTCCTCAGTATCCTGAGAATCAGCTTGAGTTTGATCATCAGTTTCATCTGAAGGATCATCAGAAGCAGAAGCCAAACCGGACGGACAGAGAGGGAAAGAGACCCTTTGGAAGAAGGAAGAGAAAAGCCTTTGAGAGGTCTAGAAGAGTCCAAAGCAGTACGTATACTGGGAGGTATTCCAAGGGCCAGCATACACCATTGGACTGGGGAAAGCCAGAGGAATGGTGCTGCAGAGCTAGGAATCACCAGAGGCTACCTGTGAGGGAGACGGCTGCACGTGGAAGGGACCCTAAGACCTGTGCCAGAAGGTATGTGAAGAGAGATCCAGTGTCCAGGGATCTGGATTGGAAGGCTGGACATAAGAACTGGACTACATACTGGCCAGGCTATATAGAGAGGAACTCTAGCAGCAATGGAAGCTCAGGTATGAACACTGATCTATGCCCTAGCTATAACCTTGAAAGACAGCAGGGAAACAAGTATTCTCCTGAAAATGCTCCATTGAGAGATTCATCTGTGCCAATCCATGATATTGAACCCATGCTTGTTGAACAAGGGGGAATAATAGCAGATGAGGATCCTGTTTATATGGACTGCTCTCTATGTAAACTCCATTGGTAACTTTCTGTTATAAAGTACAGCAACCATCACAAAGAAATACAAATTTGTTCTTTAATCTACTCAGAAAAGCTCCTGAAGCAGGATTTGACCCACACAGTGGAAGGCAAGCCAGCTAAGGGGTTTCAGCTGGTAACTGCTAGCAATTAAGCCTTACCTAATTGCTTGTGAGCTAGGAGAGAATCACTTCTGTATCTATGTGGGAAGTAATCAGAAGTTAACCTGAAAAGAACAGTTTGTTTCTTGCTTTGTGGCTTTTCATTTGTTGTTTTCCTGATTTTGACTTTGTTTTTCCAAGTTAACACTGAAAGCAAGTAACCTAATTTATGTGCTACCAAGTATATCTGTGTTGGGAGAAATAACCCCATTAATAAATATCTTATTGGCTTTATCCAAGAGCACAACTAAATTATTGTCAGCAGCTGTGTCTGGTGTGAATGAACTACATTGCCCACAATACCTTGCAAATCATATAGAAATATGCACTTGCCAAGAGTGTGAAAATTCTCACCAAGGCAGCCGTCTGACAAACTACAAGCATCCAAATACAACCACAGATAAGATACCTTGGCATTATTATTGACCAAGCCCTCACCTTAAAGCAACAGATCACTAAAACCTCCGGAACTATATTTCATAAAGCAAGAACTGTGCAACGTCTCAGACCCCTCCTGGAACATCAAGACTTCCGAACAGTGATGCAAGCCATGACACTCCCACATCTGGACTACTGCAACATAATCGACCATGGCCTTCCAGCCACACACACCAACCCCCTCCGAACTGCATTAAACACCACTGCGAGAATCATTCAGAGCGCAAAGAAAACCGACCATATTCCCCAATTCTGAAAGAACTACACATTCTCCCCCTCGAAGCACGGACAAAATACAAAGCCATCCTACTCACTCACAAAGCTCTCCATCAAACTCAGGACACCCAGCTTCACACCCTACTGGCTCGTCCAGCCCACAGCAGATCTACAAGACAAACCTCCAGCATTTCCCTCACCGTCCCTCACAAAAGAACCAAATGCTCGCAACGGACCTGCAATCGAGCCTTTGAACTTTATGCTCCATCCCTATGGAACTCTCTCCCGAGCTATCTCAGAAACAACGCCGACCTGCTATCTTTCAGAAAACAGCTAAAAACCATCCTTTTCTAGGAATACTTCAACTCGAATCCCACCGAAAAACCCACAAACCCCTGATTTCACCCACATGGAACCTCCAACTCAAATCTACCCTAACCTGTCTATGTCCAACGTCTGTCATATGTCTAAAGTCTGTCCTATGTCAAAATCATCAATGTTGCCTCCCCGGTGATGGCCCTACCCTTGTACTTAATTCCCCCACCCCTATGTAACACCGCTTTGACCCGGTGAAAAGCAGTATATAAATACAGCTAAATAAATAAATAAATAAAATAAATGTCTCTGATATTCCAATCATATCTAACCTTTCATTTAGTGCTATATATTCTAACTCTCCCATCTTATTCTTTAGACTTCTAGCATTTGCATACAAGCATTTTAGAGAATGTATTTTATTCATGTTAATTTGGCTATTGTTAGACATGGGTAAATTGGGATCTTTAAGCTCTGTCTGCTCCATACTTGAGGGCATTTGGGCTACTTTACTTTTTCGTGGAACCTCTCTGCTTTTGGTAGTATCCTTCAAGGATACATTCTTCCGAACCATCCGCTCTTGGGCGACTGTCGGCTTTCCCCTAATATCTAGTTTAAAAGCTGCTCTATCTCCTTTTTAAAGGTTAATGCCAGCAGCCTGGTTCCATCCCGGTTAAGGTGAAGCCCATCCCTTCGGAAGAGCCCCTCCTTTCCCCAGAATGTTCCCCAGTTCCTAACAAATCCAAAACCCTCATCTCTGCACCATTGTCTCATCCACGCATTGAGACTCCGGAGCTCTGCCTGCCTTTTGGGTCCTGCGCGTGGAACAGGAAGCATTTCGGAGAACGCTACCATGGAAGTTCTGGATTTCAACTTCCTACCTAAAAGCCTAAATTTTGCCTCCAGAACCTCCCTACCACATTTTCCTATGTCATTGGTACCGACATGTACCAAGACAGCAGACTCCTCCCCAGCACTATCTAAGATCTTATCTAGGTGGCGCGTGAGGTCCGCTACCTTTGCACCAGGCAGGCATGTTACCAGGCGATCCTCACGTCCACCAGCCACCCAGCTATCTACATGCCTAATGATCGAATCACCAACTATAACGGCTGTCCTAACCCTTCCCTCATGGGCACATGGCCCTGGAGAAACTTCCTCGGTGCAAGAGGGTTTTACATCACCTGGAGGACAGGTCCTAGTTACAGGATCACTTCCTGCCACACCAGGGTGATGCTCTCCTGTCACGTGACCTCTCTCCTCCATGGCAACAGGGGTGCTGCCAAACTGGAGGTGGGACTTCAGGACTATATCCCTGTAGGTCTCGTCTATGTACCTCTCTGTCTGTCTTATGTTTTCCAAGTCAGCTACTTTAGCCTCTAGAGAACGGACTTGTTCCCTGAGAGCAAAGAGCTCCTTGCACCTAGTGCACACGTAAGACCTCTCACCAACTGGGAGAAAATCATACATGTGACACTCAATGCAAAAGACTGGAAAGCCCCCATCCCGCTGCTGGACTGCTGTCTGCATCTTAGTTTTAAGTTTGTTTCTAGATCTTTAAGTTCTTACTTACTAGGGGTTGCTATGGGTATTTATACCAATAAAACTGTACCTAATATGTTTAATACACCTTGTTCACCTGAAGCTTAATTAATCTCAGGTCCTTAGTGTATGACTGATTTGGGTAATGAGCTTCACCTGAAAGCACCTCCTGTCTTTTAAGATGTGTAAGTACCTATAAAGCTATGATTATCCTAGGGGTGGGTGGGTGTGGGGAGGGAGGGAAATAACATTTATTAAAAGAGGGCTGCTACACAGTACCCTGTCTTGTGCTGCTGAGGTAAGCTAAATTCTGATTTGATTTAAATTATAGCTCTTAGCTGCTAGGCTCTAACTTCTTATGAAATTTAAACTACAAGCTCTCTGCTGGGTTCTAAATTTAACCAGAAAGCTCTCTTCTGTGTGTTAAATTTAAACTAAAAGTACTTTGCTGTTACTTGGCCCTGAGTGACTATTAAAATTAAACTACAAGCTCTCTGCTGGGTATGAAATGTAACCAGAAAGTTATCCTCTGTGTTTTAAATTCAAACTTTAATTGCTGCTACTAGGCCCTAACTGATCCAATTTTCCCAATGGAGAAAGGTGAATAGTGGTGTACCCCAGGGATCTGTGCTGGGTCCGCTGCTTTTTGACATATTCATAAATGACCTGGAAACAGGGGCGGCCCAAGGGGGGTGCGGGGCCATGTGCGGAGACTCGGTGCGGGGCCTCATTTGCATAAGTGGCCTTATTTGCATAAATATTTGCATAATGTTACCATACACTAACTTTTAGTAAACATGTCTCTTAATGAGGGTATGGATAAAGAAAGACTAAAAGATTTCAACATTACTATAATCCAGTGCCAACCGCCAGGCACATTAGGAACTACTACAAACGCTGCCCATTTAGAACCCATAGCAAACCCGCCATATCCTGACAGCATTACCAGGACTCACAAAGCACCTTACCCTACCTATCAAAAGGCAACACTGCAAATATTAAACCAATACATTTCAGAGAATACTGGGGAAAGAGAACAAGTGGCAATGTCAAATAGGAATTACATAAACAGAATACCTCAGCTCAGTTACACATGCAGAACATAGACCATCACCAAACAAGGAATCACAATTTAGAAACAGGAAGGCAATAATTAAACTGGGAACCCCAAAAGCCAAACTTGGAATGTACAACAACACTGTAGAAATAAAACTATAAATTAATTTCCTCTTGTACCAAACAAAGCGCAGACGTTAATGATGCACATTTCCCAGAGCTTTCATATTCCAGTTAATAAATTCAAAATAAAGAGATATCTTTCTACCTTTTGTGCATTTTTTTTCAGTTGCAATTGCTCCAGCCACTTTCTTCTGGTTTCTTCATGTTTTCTGCTAACTCTCCATCGTCTGCTGTCCATTTGTTCTTTCTTCTCTCTTCTAGTTTTTTTTTTCCATTCTCTCTCTCTACATCTGCTTTAACATACTAATCTTTCTCCTTTTGCTCTTTCCTCATTCCTATTTCATCCACACAAATTTTACCCCTCCATCCTCAATCCCCACTTACTCTCCCAATAACCGGCCAATTGTAGATTTTTCATCCCTCCCACACAAAATATTTTTCCCCTCTCCATTTTACTCTCCCAGCCCCATCCCATTCTAATCCTCCCCCAACATCAGCTCCCTTCTAGTTCCAGTCTCACCCAGCATCCATTCCCTTCTAGTCCCTGCATCAGCCCATTTCCGGTCCTAGCTCCCCCATCCATTTTCAGTCTGAGTCTCTTCATCAGCTCATTTCCAATCCTAGCCCCCCATCAGCCCATTTCTAGTCATTTCCTAGCCTCACCATCAGCCCATGTCAAATCCTAGCTCCCCTCCACTCAGCCCAATTCCAGTCCAAGCCCCCCCATGAGCCTACTTCCAGTTCTAGCCCCTCCATGAGTCCATTTCAATTCAAGCCCCCACCACAGCCCATTTCCAATCTTAGCTCCCCCCAACAGCCCATTTCCAGTACCAGTCCTAGCCCCCCATCAACCCACTTCCAGTCCTAACCCCCCATCACCCCATTTTCAGTTTAAGCCCCCCCTATAACCCATTACCAGTCCTAACCCCCCATCAGCCCACTTCCAGTCTTAACCCCATCAGCTCATTTCCAGTCAGCCCCCCATAGCCCACTGCCAGTCCTAACCCCCCCATCAGCCCACAGCCCATTACCAGTCCTAACCACATCAGCCCACCTCAAGTCCTAACCCCTCCCCATCAGCCCATGTCCTGTCCTAGCCCCCCCCATAGCCCATTATCAGTCCTAATCCCCCCATAGCCCATTACCAGTCCTAACCCCCCATCACCCCATTTCCAGACAGCCCCCATCAGCCCACAGCCCATTACCAGTCTTAACCCCCCCAGCCCATTACCAGCCCTAACCCCCCATCACCCCATTTCCAGACAGCCCCCATCAGCCCACAGCCCATTACCAGTCTTAACCCCCCCAATAGCCCATTACCAGTCCTAACCCCCCATCAGCCCACAGCCCATTACCAGTCTTAACCCCCCCCAGCCCATTACCAGTCATAACCCCCCATCACCCCATTTCCAGACAGCCCCCATCAGCCCACAGCCCATTACCAGTCTTACCCCCCCCCAGCCCATTACCAGTCCTAACCCCCCCAACAGCTCACAGCCCATTACCAGTCCTAGCCCCCCATCACCCCTTTTCCAGACAGCCCCCATCAGCCCACAGCCCATTACCAGTCTTAACCCCCCCAGCCCATTACCAGCCCTAACCCCCCATCACCTGATTTCCAGACAGCCCCCATCAGCCCACAGCCCATTACCAGTCTTAACCCCCCCATAGCCCATTACCAGTCCTAACCCCCCCCATCAGCCAACAGCCCCTTACCAGTCTTAACCCCCCCCAGCCCATTAGCAGTCCTAACCCCCCATCACCCCATTTCCAGACAGCCCCCATCAGCCCACAGCCCATTACCAGTCTTAACCCCCCCAGCCCATTACCAGTCCTAACACCCCAACAGCTCACAGCCCATTACCAGTCCTAGCCCCCCCGCACCCCAGTTCCCGACAGCCCCCATCCGCCCACAGCCCATTACCAGTCTTAACCCCCCCTTAGCCCATAACCAGCCCTAAACCCCCATCACCCCATATCCAGACAGCCCCCAACAGCCCACACCCCAATACCAGTCTTAACCCCCCCCTCCGCCCATGTACAGTCCTACCGCCCCCATCAGCCCACCGCCCATTACCAGTCCTAACCCCCCCAGCCCATTACCCGTCCTAACCCCCATCACCCCATTTCCAGACAGCCCCCATCAGCCCACAGCCCATTACCAGTCTTAACCCCCCCAGCCCATTACCAGTCCTAACCCCCCCACAGCTCAGAGCCCATTACCAGTCCTAGCCCCCCAATCACCCCATTTCCAGTCAGCCCCCATCAGCCCACAGCCCATTACCAGTCTTAACCCCCCCCCGCAGCCCATTACCAGTCCTAGCCCCCCCAGCCCATTACCAGTCTTAACCCCCCCCCGCAGCCCATTACCAGTCCTAGCCCCCCCAGCCCATTACCAGTCTTAACACCCCCAGCACAGCCCAGCCCAGCCCATTACCAGTCTTAACACCCCCCAGCCCAGCCCAGCCTAGCCCAGCCCAGCACCAGTCTTAACACCCCCCCAGCCCAGCCCAGCCCAGCACCAGTCTTAACACCACCCCCAGCCCAGCCCAGCCCAGCCCAGCACCAGTCTTAACACCCCCACAGCCCAGCCCAGCCCAGCCCAGCACCAGTCTTAACACCCCCCCCAGCCCAGCCCAGCCCAGCCCAGCACCAGTCTTAACAACCCCCCGCCCAGCCCAGCCTAGCCCAGCCCAGCCCAGCACCAGTCTAAACACCCCTGCAGCCCAGCCCAGCCCCAGTCTTAACACCCCCCCCATCGGCTTATGGCAAATTTAAAATTAAAAAAAAAACCTGGCTCTGGCTGCTGCCGCTGCCGCCGTGGCAGCGGCAGAATGGAGTGTCCCGCGGGGCCCCCTCTCCTCGCTGAGCCTCTCTGCAAGGGCTTTCAGATTCGCGAAGGGAGAGCATTTCCCTCGCGTCTCTGTTAAGCCCGCAGGGGCTAATGGGAAATTTCCCATCAGCCCCTCGCGTCTAAAGGGGCAGATGGGAAATTTCCCATTAGCCCCTGCGGGCTTAACAGAGACGCGAGGGAGACACTCTCCCTTCGTGAATCTGAAAGCCCTTGCAGAGAGGCTCAGCGAGGAGAGGGGGCCCCGGGGACACTCCATTTTGCCGCGGAGGCCGCGGTAGCAGCCAGAGCCAGCTTTTTTTAAATTTTATATAATTAAAAAAAAAAAGCAGAATGTTCTTTGCGCGGGGCCCCCTGAAACGCGGGGCCCTGTGCAAAGAACATTCTTGCTCAATGGACGGGCTGGCCCTGCCTGGAAAGTGGAATAACGAGTGAGGTTATCAAATTTGCAGATGACACAAAACTATTTAAAGTTGTTAAAACCCAAGAGGATTGTGAAAAATTGCAAGAGGATCTTGATAAATTGGAAGACTGGGCATCAAAATGGCAGATGAAATTTAATGTGGACAAGTGCAAGGTTTTGCACCTAGGGAAGAACAACCCAAACTATGGTTACACGATGCAAGGTTCCACATTAGGAACCACCACCCAGGAAAAAGATTTAGGCGTCATTGTGGATACCATGTTAAAACCCTCGGCCAGTGTGCAGCGGCGGCCATGAGAGCAATCAGAATGCTAGGTATGATAAGGAAAGGAATGGAAAATAAAACAAAAGATATTATAATGCCTCTATATCGTTCCATGGTGAGACCGCACCTTGAATATTGTGTGCAATTCTGGTCGCCGTATCTTAAAAAGGATATAGCGTTATTAGAAAAGGTTCAGAGAAGAGCCACCAAAATGGTAAAGGGAATGGAAGGATACTCTTATGAAGAAAGGCTAAAAAGGTTAGGGCTCTTTAACCTGGAAAAGAGACGGCTGAGGGGAGATATGATAGAAGTCTATAAATTAATGAACGGAGTGGAACGGGTAAACGTAGATCGATTGTTTACCCTATCAGAATATAGAAAGACTAGGGGACATGCAATGAAGCTACAGGGTAAACTATTTAAGACTAATAAAAGAAAATATTTTTTCACTCAACGTGTAATCAAACTCTGGAATTTGTTATCAGAGGATGTAGTAAAGGCTGTTAGTGTAGCTGGGTTTAAAAAAGGTTTGGACAAGTTCCTGGAGGAAAGGTCCATAAACCATTATTAAGAAGTGACCGAAGATATCAATGCTTGACCCAGTACAAGCATTGTGAAACTTGTGTCTCTTGGGGAAACTGCTAGGTACATATGACCTAGATTGGCCACTGTTGGAAACAGAATACTGGGCTTGATGGACCTTGGTCTGACCCAGTATGGCATATCTTATGTTCTTATGTTCAGAACACAGGTGTGCCAAATGGCCTGGATGTACAGTGGCCATTCAGGTCTGGCCTCTGTACATCTGGTGGGATCTACTTGGATGCACTGCTTATTTCACCTTGAAGGTGGAATAAGTGCTGGGCATCACGTCGATTGCAGCCAGCAGCACACCCAGCACCATCGCGCTGCTGTGTGAGAGCATTAGCCGGCTGATCCTAGCCATGGGAGCACATGGCAGGGGTCAGGTGGTGGGTTGATAGGGCCGCTTGGGGTCCTGCAATTCTTTGCCTCCAGCTGGACATGCAGGTACCATGGTGACGGGATGCCATGACATCGGCACAGCAGCCGGAGAGATGGGCGGGTTGGTTGGGCAAATCCCCGGATGTCTACCTCATTGGAATCGGCTGCATGCCGGGCCATCCAAGTGCCCTGATTCTGCAACCATGGGAAAGTATAGCTCCTGTGGTTGCAGAATCAGGTACAAATGTGCCCCGTCCATTTTCTGGATGTCCAGGTGACCCGGACGTGCAGACTTCTGGATTGGCCTCATAACCTCTTACATATTCCTCTTATATATGCCTCATATTCCTCTTACATATGCCTCATAACTTCTTTGATAATCTGATCCAAATCATCGACAATATCAAGAGAGGCATTATCATGATCTTCATAAACATCTCATCAGTTTTTGACACTGTGGACCACAGAACACTTCACTCAAGACTACAGGACATTGGCCTACATGGCACCACCATGAAGTGGTTCACCTCATACCTCACAAACAGACAGTTCCAAGTCAAAAGTGGCCCCGTCACCTCCCAACCAATAGGAATCAACCAGGGCATACCACAAGGATCCTCCCTATCTGCGCTTTTATTTAACCTCTACATTCAACCGATCTGCAACATCATTAAGAACCACAATATACAATGCACTATCTACACAGACGACATCATGATATACACTCCAATCAATCCTGACAGCCCAGACTACACCAAAATATCAGACTGTCTTCAGCAAATGACACTCTGGATGTTAGAAAACAACCTGACCATAAACTACAAGACAGAAGCACTACTCATCACCCAAAATGCCGCCTTCACCCCTCCTCCAGACTGAACAACATCACCATACCAATAAAGACCGAAGTAAAGTACCTCGGAGTGACACTTGATAAAGACCTGAACCTACAGTCGCACATCAGCAGAACCACCAAACACGCATACCTCAAAATGAGAACCATCCAACACCTCAAGCCAATTCTCTCACAGGATCACTTCCGCACCGTCAGTCAAGCTCTAATCACACCTATACTAGACTTCGTCAACTCCATCTACCTTGGACTCTCAAAACAAACATTCCGGCCCCTGTAGATGGCACAAAACACTGCCGCCCACATAAAAATGGGATGATCAAGACATGATCACATCATCCCCATTCTCAACCACCTCCTCTGGCTCCCTATCAGCTCCCGCATCAGATATAAGGCAATACTAAACATCTTTAAAATCAAACACAACCTCTCAGCAAAGTCTACAACCCCTCATCAGATCTGACACAAGCACCAGACCAAGGAGGAGAGGCACCTCAGGCTCCATTGTCATCCTCATAGCATTTACTAAAGCAAGGCAAGACACAACAAGAAGAGCACTATCCCTGGCTGCCCCCGCTCTCTGGAACTCACTCCCGGATGACCTACGATCGACTATGGACCTCAAGGACTTCAGGCAACAGCTCAAAACTATGCTCTTCATTGAACACTATAGTGACATCAAATAAATAACCTGTACTTTAGCCCATGGCTACCTAACACTCCGCCTCCCCCCTTCCGTACCCCCTACCCTCCCTGTATATAACTCCTTGTACATAGCGCATCCTGTATATAGCTCACCAAGAAATCATTGCCTTCACTCCCACATCTACATTCCTGTGTTAACATTGCATGCCTACCCCCACTGACACTATTCTTTGATTGTTTGAAGTGTAAACCGCTTTGATTTCAGGACAAAGCGGTATATAAATCCTTTTAAATAACATAAATAAATAAATAAATATTCCATACTACTATTCAAAAGTATAGGTAGATGTTAAACAGAGGTTAAAGTCACATTTGTGTAACTAAGGGGTATGTTTACTAAACCGTCTTAATGTTATCGGCGCTAGTTGCAGCGGTAATGTGAAGAATGCCATATAAGGTAGTGGGTGGTCCGACGGCAAGGTAGCAAGAATCTGTATCACATGATAGAGGGCGCCTTGGCTCATTAACGCATGGTAACCTTAAGTCCATGCCAGCACTGTGCTAGAAGCTGTAGAGATGTAGTCCACTGGTTATTGCAATGATTGTGGAGGCAGAGGTCATGAGTTCAATCCTGCAGTGGTGTTATTTAATAAGGCTGTCTAAGGGACATCCTTTTAATTTAAATCAGTGCTGCCAGCAAAAACACCCTCACAGTGCCGTAACCTAAGGTGCCTCATATGTAAGTAACAGGGCCTTACAGCGCCCTATAAGGCGCCCCATAGGGCACATTATAAAGTGCCCTGTCCGCCAAGGCACCTTATAATGTGCCCTATAGGGCGCCTTATGAGGCACCTGAAGGTTACGGCACTGTGAGGGTGGTTTTGCTGGCAGCACTGATTTAAATTAAAAGGAAATCCCTCAGAGAGCCTTATTAAAGAACACCACTGCAGGATTGAACCCATGACCTCTGCCTCCACCATCATTGTAGTAGCCAGTGGGCTACATCTCTACAGCTTCTAGCACAGTGCTGGCTGGCTACAGAAAGACTGCAGGTCACCGCACAACCTGTCTGCTGTGGTTACCAGGATAGGGTATACCCACCCGTACCCATGATGCACTGCACATGCAGATCAGCAGTCTACAGCTGATCACAAGATGGGGTATGCGCTTCCACAGAATCTCCACCTGGTAGGGGGAACTGACCATGTGTGTTACTGGCACAGAGTAGCTACAGACCGTGACATTGTGCGGTTCCTGTGCTCACCCTGAGGGTGAGGTGGGGTGCCCAGCACCAGGTCCGCAGCATCTGGCTTGGCCAAGATAGGCTGTGCTGCAGGTCCCCATCAGTGCCAGTGTGTGACAGGTAGTCCTTGCAGACATACCTAGAATACACCTGTGTCCATCTGTATTTCCCAGTCACATCTAACCCTTGTGGACTATGATGCACCCAGAATAGTGCACAGCCTGTGTGGTTGCTATGGTCACATGTTATAGAAGCAGGATGTTTTGTGGACCCAAAAGTGGATTATGTAGCACCACCCAACCCGCCCTCTCTGGGTCAGTTTTTTCACTTCGGGCAGCACAGCCCAGCAAAAGGTTGAGCAGACAGTATTAAATTCAATTGCTTCCTACCTCCACATCAGGCTCTCTTTTACAGGTAAATAGTCTTCAGGTATGCTCCAGAACCCCAGGCTCCTCTCCTCCTAGGTCTCCTGCTTCCTGATTTAGGCTCCGGGATTTGGCCACACCCTCCCCAGGCATTCTCCAGCCTATTCTCTTAAAGAACATAAGAACATAAGATATGCCATACTGGGTCAGACCAAGGTCCATCAAGCCCAGTATTCTGTTTCCAACAGTGGCAAATCTAGGTCATATATACCTAGCAGTTTCCCCAAGGGACACAGGTTCCACAATGCTTGTATTGGTTCAAGCATTGATATCCTGGGTCCCTTCTTAATAATGGTTTATGGACCTTTCCTCCAGGAACTTGTCCAAACCTTTTTTAAACCCAGCTACACTAACAGCCTTTACTACATCCTCCGGTAACAAATTCCAGAGTTTGATTACACGTTGAGTGAAAAAATATTTTCTTTTATCAGTCTTAAATAGTTTACCCTGTAGCTTCATTGCATGTCCCCTAGTCTTTCTATATTCTGATAAGGTAAACAATCGATCTACGTTTACCCGTTCCACTCCGTTCATTAATTTATAGACTTCTATCATATCTCCCCTCAGCCGTCTCTTTTCCAGGTTAAAGAGCCCTAACCTTTTTAGCCTTTCTTCATAGGAGTATCCTTCCATCCCCTTTACCATTTTGGTGGCTCTTCTCTGAACCTTTTCTAAAATCGCTATATTCTTTTTAAGATATGGCGACCAGAATTGCACACAATATTCAAGGTGCGGTCTCACCATGGAACGATATAGAGGCATTATAATATCTTTTGTTTTATTTTCCATTCCTTTCTTTATCATACCTAGCATTCTATTTGCTCTCTTGGCCGCTGCTGCACACTGGGCTGAGGGTTTTAACATGGTATCCACAATGACGCCTAAATCTTTTTCCTGGGTGGTGGTTCCTAATGTGGAACCTTGCATCGTGTAACCATAGTTTGGGTTGTTCTTCCCTAGGTGCATAACCATGCACTTGTCCACATTAAATTTCATCTGCCATTTTGATGCCCAGTCTTCCAATTTATCAAGATCCTCTTGCAATTTTCCACAATCCTCTTAGGTTTTAACAACTTTAAATAGTTTTGTGTCATCTGCAAATTTGATAACCTCACTCGTTATTCCACTTTCCAGGTCATTTATGAATATGTCAAAAAGCAGCGGACCCAGCACAGATCCCTGGGGTACACCACTATTCACCTTTCTCCATTGGGAAAATTGGCCATTTAGCCCTACCCTCTGCTTTCTATCTTATAACCAGTTCCTGATCCACAATAGTGCACTGCCTCCTATCCCATGACTCTTTAGTTTTGCCAAAAGTCCCTCATGAGGGACCTTGTCAAAGGCTTTCTGAAAGTCCAGATACACAAAGAGACAGGGGTTTAAACTCTTATCAGAGCAATACCTCACTGGTTCTGGCCTTGGCTGGGGAGAGTCTCTGCGGGGGATGGGGAGTTTCCATACACTCTGTCACAGGCCCAATAGTCAGTGGGGGCAGCTAGCTGATCTAATGTGATGAGACGCTGCCTCCAAACTTCAACCCCAATATTCGTCTGCCTAACTTTCTCCTCAGAAGGATAACTAGGCAGTGACTGAATATCGCTGCTGTATTGGTTATCCCTGGGTACTGCCTCTGGAATGCCCCAATGCTAACCGTGTAGCATCGGAACGTATAGCAGCGATATCTGGGAATATTCAGTAGCACTAACCATGTTAGTGCTGCTAATTATCCCGCTTAGAGGCAGTGACACGGTTTACAGGTCTGTAAACTGTGTAACTGCTTTGGAATATCAGGCCTTTTGCTTTTTTTGAATATCAGGCCCGTTATCCTTTTGTTCAAATAAAGTTAAGCTTTGAACCTGACAGAAATTGGGATTTCAGAATACTCAGGTTGAGAACCTGAGAAGTCCTTGAAAAGTAATCTGGAAAATAAGTGCTTGCATTGCCAGCCTGAGTTACAACATCCCTTTACTGTATGTTGGCTCTGTCATAAACTGGAATAACCGAATAAATAACACCAATGTGAAACTCCCATGGCATTTGAATTTTTGTTGTAAAAATGTCTTTTCAACTTCAACTATTATATACTCAGAATATTACATTTTGGCAGCATGGTTGGATCAATTGTAAAATTTGCGTGCACTTGCTACCCTTTCTCCCCTTAGGCCACAAACTGGTGCAACCATCAATAGGGAATCAACAGTGAAACTATACATAGTCCAAAAAAACCTCATTGATAATATTCAAAATCTATGGCCACTGATGTGATATAAATAACTAAAATCACAATGAATACGAAAGGAGAAAAAAACCTCATGTACCACACCCTTATGATGTCATAGGAGCTGTGTATGTATCCATCACTGGTCTAAAAAACAATTCCTTTTTAAAGTACTTAAATTAGTGCTTTCCATGCAAAATGATTAATTCTTTTTTATACATATGTTCTCTATTAATGATAAAAACTTTAGAAAGGCAGGACGCTATAACTTAAAGGCATGACCCAACATAATTTGGAATATACTCACTTAACTTGGCTGAACAACAAACTGTCCAAATTGTTATCATATGCAATTCACTCAATGTCAATGCATTGGATGGTTAAGCTTATACCAAATTTAAAAAGCTGCCGACTCTCATAACTTGCAGCCAGGGCCAGGGCTACCATTAGGTGAAGCAGGCAGTCTTTTAGAGCGCCGGACCTCCGGGAGCACCCACTGCTGCCGCTGCTGCCCTTTCCAGGGCCTGCAGTGGCGGCAAGGGTTCAGAAATCACTATGCATCATTTATCCCAACTTGCTGGCACTGCTTTCTTCTATCTGTTTCTTCTGCCTCCTTCTGACACGTTGGGGGGTGGGGCAGAAGTGACAGTAGAGAGCAGAAACCACGATGTAGCACTGGTGAGTTGAGCTGAGCGCTGTGTCCCGTTTTCTGTACTATTGCTGCTACTGCAGGACCCACAGAAGGGCAATCAGATTGGGGACAGGAGGATGGAGGGCTCACCTAGGGCGCCTCCAGTCCTTGCACCGACCCTGCTTGTAGCATAAATTCACTTAGGGCCCAATTCTGAGAAAGACGTGCAGAGCAGCTGTATATATCCAAAACGTGTACGTCCGAAACATAGACGCGATGCTGTGCCCGCACACTTAAACATGTGGCCGTGTGACTGATTACCGAGTTATATGTCTTGCCGCAAAATGTGCAGCTCGCGCATAGCGGTCCCGTTCGTGTGTAAGTAACACGTGTAACCCCACCACAATGTGGGCGTGTAGTCCCGAAAACGTGTCCACCTGCACGGTTATCTATATGCAACAGGAAACAGGATACAGTAACCCCCCGCCCCCTTCCCCCACTGCCGCTCAGAGCTCCAGAAAATGGCAACAGGACATCGGAGACCAGCCCTAGCTACAGCATGTAGGGGCTGGGAAAGAATAAGGACCATCTTAGCGCAGTAAGTGGGGCAAAGCAGGAAAGGGAGGAGGCAGGGGAAAAGCATGTGGGGGAAAACAACAGTGCAAAGAGCCAGGAAGTAGCTGTGAAGTGAAATGGCAAAAGGAGCAGGGGGTAAGCTGGACCCACCACACAACCAAATGACAGTAAACACACAAAACAGGGCCCACACAGGAAACAGGCAAACAGAAACACATAGCCAAGAGGAAAGCAAGGTGGAAAAAATGCAGAATGGACATAAGGGAAAGCACATATGGAAAGGAAACCTGAACACAGTGAAAAAAAACGACTGTGTGTAACAGTGCAGCAACATGGCCCAATACTGTCAGCCAAAACACTTATGACACCCTAGCCTTTACTTCACCCCACAACGCTATTCCAATCCTGCATAGACCATGGAGAAGACACTTCGACCTCCCCAACCATCAAACTGAATCGCCACGGCATCCACCTGGTCCACATGTTATTTATGTTGCCCTTCACAGTTACTTATGTTGCCCTGCAGCACAACCCTTCTCAGTGTGCACAGCCTCTCCATCCCTCTAACCTTAAATGCGCACTAATAAATGCTCGATCAATAAGGAAAAAATGGCCAGCATTAACAGATATTCTCTCAGCCCATAACCTCGATATCTTATGTGTCACTGAGACCTGGCTATCTGCCTCTGACTCTGTGCTCCTTCACCAGATTGTTCCGCCCAATTTCACAGTACACTCATGTCACAGAACCGACCGCCGTGGTGGAGGGGTACTCATCTAAATCTGACCTTAGGTTTCAGCTTGTAGCCTCAAGCAGCACTTTGACCCTTGACTCTGTGACCATCGCAAATAAGCAGGTCACTATCAATTTACTCTATAGAACACCATCCTCTTCACCAGATGATTTAGTCACAATCATTGATCTTGCCTGCAACTCTACGAGCCTGCACACCTTAAACTGGGTGTTAGGCGACCTTAACCTCCCAACCATTCAAGACAGCCATACCAATGCCTTTATCGATGCTCTCAGTGAACTAGGCTATGTTCAGCTGGTCGACACCCTTACTCATACAAAAGGTAACACACTGGATCTTATCTTTGCACCACAATCAGCTCTTACCCATTGGCACAATTCCTACCTAAATTCAATCTCAGTACCTTGGTCTGATCATCTCCTGATCCTATTCCAGATGCCAATATTCTCCGGCTCTTCCAAGGCATTACCAGTAGATGAACCTACCCCAGAACACTCGAGGCGCTTTCACCCTTTTAACAGAGAGGACATCCTAAAGAGGACTCAGAACCTACTTTGCCCTCCTGAAAAAAGCCTTGAGAACATGGTCGATTCTTGGAACTCTTGCCTAGATGCTGTGATCCACTCTCCTACCTCAATCAAGGTACCTCATAAGAAAAAGAATGCACCGTGGTACTCACCAGAGCTACGAAAATCACTCCTCTTCCTCAGACAGCTAGAAAGACGGTGGCGACGTTCAAGAACTGCCGAAAATCATGATGCATTCATAGCACAATTAAGAAGACATCGCTCATCCGTATCTTCTAGTATGAAACAATATTACGCAAGCAGACTACAGCGCTCCCTCAACAAACCTCACGAGCTCTTCCACATTGTGAAAACCTTAGCAAAGGAACCTTCTCAGGGCACCCTGCCCCACCTAGACCCTCAAGAATATGCCAACTACTTACGAAGCAAAAGTAACCAGCTCGCTCTGACCTCTAAGCCCCCCACTCCAGCTAACACTCCCTTCACCGTCCCTCTACCTTCACCTAGCCAATTCTCATGTGACACTCAACACACGCTTTTATCCTTCTCCACCCCAACTGACAGAGTCATTCAAGACACTATCTTAAAAATAAACACCACAACATCACCTTCTGACCCCTGTCCAGCTTCCTGGATAAAGTCACTACGGGCAGATCTCAGCCCATTTCTAGCTAAAATGATAGATGTATCGTTCTCTACTGGGACTTTCCCTCACACTCTGAAGCAGACCTCCATCAGACCTCTCCTAAAAAACAGCAGGTTGGACCCCTCCTTGATGGAATCCTACAGACCCATCTCCAGCATTCCTCTCCTATTGAAAATCATTGAAAAGATTACCCAACGCCAATTACAAGATCATATAGATACCAATTCACCCTTGCATCCCTGTCAGCACGGATTTCGTGAATCACATGGTGTTGAAACATTACTGACATCCCTGTTTAATGCCCTAACCATAGGCTTGGACAACATCAGACAAGGTTTTGCTTTAATCTTCATGGACATTGCCGCTGCCTTCGACACTGTCGATCATGAAATACTCCTGTCACGAATTAGAGAGAAGGAAGTTCACGGATAAGCTCTGTCTTGGTGCGCTTCATACCTCAGTGACCGTTGGCAACATGTCCGTTCTGGACCTTCCAGTTCTGACCCCTTCCCTCAAACTAAAGGTGTGCCACAAGGCTCCTCCCTTTCCGCCTTACTGTTCAACGTCTATATGCAGCCTATCTGTGACCTTATCCACTCTTTTAACATCAACTGCCTGGTCTATGCTGATGACGTCTTGATGTATATGCCATTCTCGACAGAACACCTGGACCTCTCCCCACTAATCAAGTGCTTTGACGCAGTCACCGACTGGCTAAATGCACAAATGCTTAAGATATACCTCAAAAAGACAGATGTCCTCTTCGTCACCAGGAACCCTGCATTTACCCCCGCCAACGTCCATCAAGGTGCGTGACGCAGAACTCCTCTGCAAGACTACAGTGAGATACCTGGGGGTTACGCTCGATCAGCAACTCAATATGAAGGCTCATATCAGCAACATAGCGAAATCTGTCTATCATAAAATCCAGACCCTTCGTTATCTGCGTCAGCTGCTAGAGCCAGATGACTTCCGATCAGTCTTTCAGGCCCTAATAATGCCTCACCTTGACTATGCCAATGCGATTCTACATGGCCTACCAAAGAGCACGATTAACCCCTTACAACTGGCAATGAACTCAGCTGCAAGAATCCTTCATGGAGCCTCCAAGAGAACCCACATCACTCCAATACTGAAACAGTTACATTGGCTGCCTATACAATCTAGGATCTCTTTCAAGATCCTAACTATGACTCATAAAGCGATCAATAACTACTCCGCGTCTGCTATCACTGACCTGATATCAATTATACCCCCTAATCGAGCAAGGAGATCGACCGCCTCCAACTCTCTCGTATTACCGAAGGCAATCACGAAATGCTCTCAAGTCACTAGATCCAGAGCCTTCTCCTACTTTGCACCATCATGTTGGAATGCCCTACCATCAGGCATCAGAACCATCAGTGACCTCTCCCAGTTCAGGAAGGCACTGAAGCATCACCTGTTTCTGCATCACTATGATGTTTCGGACACCCCCCCATACCAACCCACCACCACACTCCAGGCCAACACATTAAACCCATGCACCTCACAGTCTTAATCTGCAGAACTGCAATCTCACCTTGCACCTCCTCTTACCAAGAAAATTTACCTAGTTTCATGTAACTCTACATATAGCTGCATTTAGTTGCTTTGTACATAGTTCCCATGTTACTGTTTCACTGTTCATGAAACCTGTTTAATGTATACCCAAGTTTTATTTTACCTGTTCATTGTAAGCACAGATCAATTATTTGAGACGTGTGGTTTTATGTTCATTGTAAACCGCACTGATGTCGAATAGCGTGGTATAAAAGAAACTGTAAATAAATAAATAAATAAATAAATAAATAAATAATTGTGTAGTTGGATGGATATATGTGGAGGACTGCTTGGGATGTTGTGTGGCTAGGAGGGAGGGGTGATGAGTAACATGGGGGGGGGGTCATTGGCTATGTGAGGGTGACTGGTCTTGTCTGCATGTCAGCCTGTGTGAATGAAGATGGGATAAGGGTGTGAGATGGATGGCCAAGCAGTTGAGTGTAGCGTGGGACTGAGTGTTGGAGCCAGAATGGGAATAAAGGGGACAGGGATTCTGAGATAGGGTGCTGGAGTCTGAGAGGGATGGTCTAAAAGCAACACAAGGTGGGGGGAAGAGAGTGATCCTGGTTCTCTGGAATGGGCCATTTTGCAAGATTTGTAGTGTGGGCTGATAAGGACATATTATGTTGAGAGCTGAGACTAGTTATGGGGTGAGGGGGAGTCATGTGCTTGATGATTGAGAGGAAGAGTGTCGGTGAGTATGTATGAGGATCAGGGAGGGCCCCTAGATATTCCATGGCTTCTGTGGATGCATGCTAGGGAGAGGTTGGAGGAAGGGAGGAGTGGGTGGGGTGAGGGTAGGGGGTAGGTTCCTGTGTGGAGTGAAAGGATGTGTGGGGTACAGTGTGCAGTTGGATGGTCATAAGTGATATAGTCTTGGTGGATCTGGGTGGAGCCTGGCAGTTCGGGGTTGGCTCTGAGCTGGAGTTTGGGAATTGTCTTTTCCGGTCTTATCAGGGTAAGATCTAGGATACTGGGTAGGGAGTTAAAGCTTGTTTTGTGGAATGTTTGTGTATTGGATCCCCAATTAAGCAACATAAATAGCTATGGCACTTACATGAGCGATGTGCAGACACTGCTTTTCTTCAGGAGACCCATCAAACCACAGGAGAGCATGCCAAATTAAAGCACCTGTGGGTTGGAGAGGTGTATGGCATGGTGGCAGATGATAAGAAGGCTGGTGAGATGTTTAAATACCTCCGTGGCATAAATGTTCAGGGAGAGAGCCTCTTTCAATTGAAAGCAAGTTCTGCTACGAGGGGACATGGGATGAGGGTGAAGGGAGATAGATTCAGGAGTGATATGCGGAAATATTTCTTTACAGAAAGAGTAGTGGATCCGTGGAATAGTCTCCTAGTGGAGGTGGTAGAGATGAGGACAGTAACTGAATTCAAAAAAGCATGGGACCAACACAGAGGATCTCTAAAGGTAGAAAGTGGACTGTTGTAGTTGTTGTTATGGAAGGACAGACTAGATGGGCCTTGTGGTCTTTTTCTGTCATCAGGTTTCTATGTTTCTATAGAGGAAAGGCGGGATAGAGGTGATATGATTGGTTTTGCCATCTTGGTGGCTAAAGGCATAGACTTTGAGGCAGACAGCATGGTAGTGGACCTAAGTGGGCACTATTTATTTAGTATACATTTGTATACCGCTACTTCCAGCGATCAGTAGCGGTTTGATTACAGAGTGTAGTTTGTCAAATCAAGACAGCAATTTTGGGGTATAAACACATTGATTTGAAGGGAAAAACACAGCACACAGGAAAAAGGTCTTAAGGGAGGGATTCAGCATTTACATATATACATTTTTACATAACAGTGTCCATGTTTCATAGTGTGGTAGCTATGTCTTTGTGGGTGGGAAACCTATGGGTACATAAGTGGCCCAGTGTCTATTAAGCTTCATTTTATTAGTGCCTAGTGCGATGCATGGCAGATGTGGGAGATAGTCCTCTTTAACTGTGTTTTGGACACCTCGATGGATAGATCACAAGGGGCTGGAACCCAGGATCAGCGTCGGGTGCATTGATTCAAGGTATCTGTGAAGGATATGACCTCTAGGATGTGTGGCGAGTGCTGCACCCTAGTGAGAGTGATTATACACACTTGTCTCAGGCTCATGGAACATGGTTTTGGATAGATTATTTCTTGGTCTCGGCGGGATTGTTTGAGCAGGTCACTCGGGCAGACATTGGACTGGTAGTCATCTCTGACCACGTTGTAGTGATGCTGGAATTCTGCTGGGGAGTGGCCATGGGTGTATCTCCCTGGCAATTTCCCCTGGAAGTTACGGGGATCCCCAGTTTGCACACTTTCTTAGGATGCAGTGGGTGGAGTATGCTCTTCATAACAGTCAATATATGACAGACCTGGCTGTATTCTGGGAGGCTGGTAAGGCAGTGATGAAGGGTGAAATTATCGGATATTTGAAGGCCAGGCACAGGAGGCTGAATAGTAGGGTTCTTCAATTGGAGCAATTACTGAGAGCGGCTTAATGGCATATCTATAAGCTGAAAACTAGTGGTGCAGATGGAACTGAATTTGAGAGCCAAGAAGTCACTTTTGTTCTACTGGTATTGTTTGTACAGGTTTGGCAATAGGGCTGGGAAGCTTTTGTCTTCACTTATACACATGAGTGATGGTCTGAGGCATGTAGGAGCATTGTAGGATACAGGGGTCCAGTTGCAGCAGACAGCAGAGGGTGTAGAGAAGGTGTTCTGTGATTTCTACCAATGTTTGTACCAGTCGGAAACTGACCCAGGAGAAGTTGATAAAATGTTTCTGGAAGAACGTGGCCTGTCCAGCTTGACGGCAGATCCGTTGGTGGTCTTGAGTGCTCCTATTATACCACAAGATGTACAGCATGGCATTAAAGGGCTCCGGAAGGGCAGGACCCCTGGCCCTGATGGATTTTGGAGCAAGATCCTTAAATTGCTGAGCGATAAAGTGGCAGCTCCCTTGGAAGAACACTATATGGATCTGGTAGGTCAGGGAAGCTTTCCCTTCGAACCCGATAAGGCACTGATTACAGTACTGCTGAAGCCTGGTTGAGATCTTCTGCTATTGGGATTATGTCATCTGATCTCATTATTGAATGTGGATGTTAAACTGATGGTAAAGATTCTGGCGGATTGTCTGGCGGTGTATTTCCTGGCTTGGTTCATGAAAGTCAGGTAGGTTTTGTGAAAGAGCGAAGTGATGTGGTTAGCATGTGAAAGATTTGTCATCAATGCATGTAAGTCTAGAGGAGTCCCGGTCATCCATGTTGATCAGTTTTGATGCCAAAAAAGGCATCTGACTGGTTGAACTGGGAATTAAAATATCAGGTCCTGTACTTGATAGGCCTCAGAGGGTTTTTTGGGGATGCGCTTAGGCTACTCTATTCAGATCCCTGGGGGGGGGGCAGCGATGGTTAATGGCCAATGGTCACATAGCAGAGGACTTCCCTCTGATGCAGGGTACCCACCAGGGCTGCCCACTGTTCCCTTTGCTGTTTATTTTGACCTTGGAACCCCTATTGTGTTGTATATAGTCAGCTTTGGGGATGCGGGGTGTGCGATAGGGCTCAGTTGAATTCCGAGTTGCAGGTTTCGTAGTTGACAATTAGTACACCTTGAGAACCTAGAGCAGGGGTTACTGGCATGGTTGACTTTATTTGAGGACTATGGAAGGTTGTCAGGGCTCAAGTTAAACTTGGATAAGTCAGAGGTACTCCCACTTGACCCTACTATCCCGCGTCACTGACGCAGGGTTTTTCCACTTAAATGGGCAGATGAGTGGTTTAAATATCTGGGAATCTAGCACACTGCACACCTGTCAGATCTCTATTGGGTGAATATTTTGGGCCCCATGGTGGACCTTGAACGATGGGTGCAATGTTGGCGGGATCTTCCCCTTTTCCTGGAGGGCAGGGTAGCGTTATTCAAGATGATCATCTTTCCCAAATGGTTGTATGCTTTACAGATGCTTCCTTTGGTACTCTAACAGCAGGATCTTAGACTTTTGGAGAAGCAGATTAATATCCTGCTCTGGAAAAGCTCTAGTCCTCATGTATGACTCGCTGTGCTGCAGCACCCTTGGGTCCAAGGAGGGATAGGATTCCCAGGCCTGTGAAGGTATAATCTGGCTTGTATGCTATGACATGTTCGCGATTGGTATATGTCCGATACGCTCCTGGAATGGGAACGAGCCTTGGTTGATCTGCTGCACTTGTGCTACGTGCTGCATGCTGAATGCTCCCTAGGACTGCCGATGGTGCGGCGAAATGTGTTGCTTTCCTTGGTTTGTTATTCGTGGTGGCATTCGTGCAGACTTCTGGATTGGGCTTCCTTCATTTCTCCCTTTTTACCTTTACAGGATAATGGTGGGTTTAACCCAGGGCTTTGGGGTTCCGGGTTCATGTGATGGGAGAAAGAGGGCATTGTGAACTTGGAACATGTTGTGGCGGAAACTGACACTCCTCTGTTGTTTGTGGACCTTCAGGCGTGTTTTGGGCTTACGGTAATAGATATCTTCCCTTATATGCAAGTTCAGAGCTATATTTGTAGTTTGTCGCTGACATCACTGGAAGGTGGTATTTGCTTTTGGTTTGAGGAGCTGCTTATGGGGAGGGGTCGCCATATTCCCATAAACCCATTTGCATCAGGCCCTCTTGGAGTTCTGCCCACAGATAGTGGGGACGGAGCTTGCTTTGTCCTGGATGCGGGACCTTGGGTCCCAGTAACCGGCGAAAGGGTGATGGTGGCTCTTGGAGGTATCCTGATGCTCATAGTTTCTGTGGAACTCTGGGATCTACAACTTAAGCTTGTGTCTCACATGTATTTTGCCTCTTGACGAGCATGGTGGGCTGGCTGAGTCCGACAGATAAATGCCCGAGATGTGGGGAAGCTACAGCGACCCTTGGTCATATGTTCTGGCATTATACCATCATTGAGGTATACCGGATAAGAGTTCTTCATTATCTTAGTGATATCTTAGGTGAGAAAGTGAGGCCCTCGCCTGTCTCGGCACTTTTGGACATTTAGCTAGAGATGGAGGAGTCTGAGGGTGCCAGTCGAGAATGGCTGCACCTGGCTTGCAAGTCGATTTTGCAAGTTTGGCTAATGAAGGAACGGCAATGGTGGAACGGTTTGCATGAACGCCTCCTTATGGAATGTGAAAGGGCCCCCGGACATGCTCCAAGGTGGGCTGTCTTCCTGGAGGTTTGGGGTCCATATTTTCAGTTTTTTCTAACACCCTGGGCTCGGAGCAGAGTGCAGAATCATTATGAGTGATCTGATATAGTGTGTGTGCAGAATGTGTGTCTCAGCTCCACATGGGCTGAGGGTAGGGTAGGTGGGGGATGGGGAAAGGAAGAGAAGGGGATGGGAGGGGGTTGGGTTTGGAAGATATTAGATCTGAGTGGCTGTCACAAGCACCTGGCAATGTGAAGGATCCATGCAGGCCAGGGGTTCTTCTGGGTCTTTGACGGGAGGGTGGGGACTGCAAAGAGGGATGAGGGATGGGGTTTAGAGTTCAGCCATTTTGTTCCTTGTGGTGATGCCTTTCTCTTCCTGGACAGTGCATGGACCACACAGTGTCTCTGTTGGATTTGTACTTATTTAGAACTCTTATGTTGGCTCTCGGGGTGTGGGAATAGGAGTTGCAACTGATGCTGTTATTAGGCTAACCATATTGGGAAGACTTGGGCGGAGGGGTTCAATTATAATGAGCAATGGAACTGTAACCCACCTGGGGCTGTACCTTGGGCTTTCATGTTTTATATTAGGGTTTATACTATAATTGATACTGTGTCTGATACAGCCTTGCTCGTGTTGTTGAGCTTGTTGGATGTTAATAAACAGTTTGTACATAAAATTAAACTCAATACTTACCTTAAAATGTTGGCGGTTAGTGAGACTATTTCAGTGTGTCTGAAATGACGGAACTGGCAGTTTCTTCAGCATCTTCGACTGCAAAAACTTGGGTTTCAAGTGCAAAAGAACTGAATACTGATAAGTACTGAGTTTCATTTCAAATTTTCACATACTGGCACTGTGCTTGAGCTTGAATAGATGATTATTTGATCCATGAGCTATTGTGGCTATATTTGGGACTGCTACAGTTTTGAAAAGAGAGGAAAAGTTTTGAAAAAATCTGTAAAAATTGGGATTGAAGTTCTATGAGCTTAAACTGATACACCCTTTAAAGAGCTCACTTCTGATGGTCCTTAACTTTATTTTACTTAAAAAAAAAACTTTACATGAGATAGGACCTGAATCCCTTTAAAGAGGTTATGGGTATGTTTACTAAACGGCGCTAACAGCGCAGCTGCGATGTTATCGCGCGATAAGTGACGTTATCACACGATAATGGCGCATTACCGTGCGAGAACGTCACGTATCGCGCGATAATGCGACCGGCGGGATTAAGGTGTGCAGAGGGTGGATTAAGGCTCCCCAGAGGGCAGAGTAAGGCTCCCCAGGGGCGGAGAGAAGGGGTCAATGGGCAGAGAGTGGGTGGGGAGAGGCTCCATGCACACTAACGCCGTGAAATGAAGGTCTGAAAATTAGTGCCAGTGAAAACCTTGTGCTAGAGGCACATTTGCAGGAGAGAGAAACCATTTCAGTCAGCAATGTACAGCAAAGTCAGGGAAACCAAGAAAAATGATAGTAGTGATACATGTGCAGCAGCAGCAGCATAGTGGCCAAGTACGAGAAGGCACGACGGTGAGGCTGCAAATGGGGCACAGGGGGCTGAAGGCGGGACATGCAGTGGGGCAGCTGGGGCACAGGGTGGACCAGGCAGATGCCTAGGTGGCACATAGGAACACAGAAACAGAAAAACAGCAAGCCAGCAACTGACCAAGGGCAAACATGCCCACGAGTGTGTGACCCACGGTGTCCCAGCGGACATCACCCAGTAGGTACCCCGAAGGGCACATAACATTGACAGGCAGTGCCAGGGGGAAGCACGGATGTCAATGTAGGCACCCCTACCCCAGACCATAGGCAGCCGCCTACTGGCACTCTGGATGGCCTGGGACTGCGCACCATCAGCACCACTGGCAAAAGGGAATGTCAGCATGGTGGCGGAGGGGTACTGGTAGTGGAGGGGGCAGTGGCATCTGCCCACAGCACACCAAGGCCAAGCCCTGTTCAGGTGGTTGGTGTGCAGTGCAACAGACAAGGGCTGTCTGATGAACAGTAATGCTATCCCCAGGGAATAACCTGCCTCTGTGGCAACAGTTTGGTGCAGTACACACAGCCAGTATATTCAGGGGCAGAAGGGCACAGGTTCAAGTCCCAGCTGTGGCTCCTGCAGACCATGTCCCCTCATTTTACCCTTACTAAACCGTGGTAATAAAGATGGAATCTTTATTGCAGATAAAAGTAACACACCATAAACACCTATATTGTACCCTACAGAGCACATACACCATAAACATGTGCAATCCCTAGAGCAGAGTTCCCCAACTCCAGTCCTGGAGGGTCAAACACCATTCAGGTTGTCAGGATGTCCCTAATAAATATGCATGAATACATTTACATGCACTGCCCCCATTATATGCAAATGCATCCATGCATATTCATTAGGGACAGCATGAAAACCTGAACCGTGTTTGGCCCACCAGGACCGGAGTTGGGAACCTCTGCCCTAGAGTAGCGGCTGACAGGGGCACAGACACCCACACCCACAGGCCCCACTATGCAGCGGCTCATGGAGAGTCAGGCTGTTGGTCCCTGTACGCAGCAGCATCTACCAATACTAGCACCTGCATACCTTAGCAATGCCGTCTTAAACGTGGAAACACGTTCCACATATATCAAAAGGTTGCTATGAATAATGTCAGAGAAAAAAATCTTAAGTTGAACACAATTTGTTGACAGGGATTCATCATATCAACCTTTCTGATATCTGTGGAGTGTGTTTCAGGTTTTGTTTCTGACAGTGTTTAACTCCCCTGGGGAGTGACCCTAACAGTATTGAGTACCATAGCAATGCCTGCACTGTGCCCAGGACTGGTGTGGCGGCCAGGGCTGTCAACCACCTCCATATCTGCACAATACTGAAATAGGTGTGGTAGTGTGCATATGTCTATCCAGTGTTATGTGGCTGCCTACACCTTACTGAGCCCACAATGCTTGCACTGTTCCAGTGTTAGCCTGCCAATGTGCATAATGAGGAGCAAGGTACTGTGGGTATGTCAAGGACAGGGCGGCCTGGGTAGGTAGCATCTGTACAGGGCATAGGGCAATGGCTGGGACATTGTAGTGACTGGCCACGGTGGCCGCAGCATGTCATGCTGGGAGGTCACTCTCACCCTGACTGATCAGTGACCATAGCATGGCTAGGTTACCCCATAGTGCTATATAGCATTTCTCTCATGTGATATCTCTGGGTTCTCTTTTCTGAGGCCCAATCACTGACGTACCTGCTTGGTGTGGGTGCATACAGTTCCTCCAGGAACAATGCACTATGTACTAGCTAGTGGACTGTCTGCAGTTAGCATGTGTATGGCTGGAACACCTTGCAGGATGCAGTGGGTGGAGACTGCCTGTGCCCTCTGCTGGTGAATGTCAAATAGGAGTGGGGGGCAGCTGAGCTTTTCCAGGCCTACTGCCCTATGTGTTGTGAACAGATCTGCATTGACCTCCCTGTAGGGTGCCTATTCTCCTCTACTGCCACCATTGCAGAGATGTAGAATGTGGATCGGTTAGTGGGAGAGTTCCAACAACAAAGCATAAGTACACGTGCTGTATACAAACCCAGTCAAGACCGCGGACAGCAAAGGAAGGATGTTCTTTATTGGTAAATAAAAGCCTATAGCCCGACAGAGGCCGTGTTTCGTTGCCTTCTTCAGGGGCAGGCTACATAAAACATACAGTAAAAACAATATAAAAATGACTACAAATATATAAATAAATAACATAAATACTTCAAACACCTAAGAATGAATTAGAAGCAATGAATAAATAATACCAATATTAAAACATATAAATAGTAACTATAATGATTATTATAAATACATATAAAACCATTTATAAATAAATTCCCACCAAAATCAGCACAGAAACATTGCATTGACATAAACATATCATAAAAATATAAATATCAAAGTAAAAGTAGTGAATAAAACAATAATAAAATACAACATACCTCTATAAATATTAAAGCATCCAATATGCTATATTCATTATCAGGGACAAAAAAGACAACCACATAGATAAGTGTATCCATATGCGAAAACAACATGTATATATCACAAATAATAAATAAATAACTAGTCTGTTTTTTACAATAAGCAGACCTTACCATAGATTAGAATCAGTGGAACCAGAGGTGCAAAAACACCCTTATGTAGGTGAAAAATATAATTTAGATTGTTACCTGTAGGCATAACATTTCTTGTTCCAAACATTGCCGTGAAACAAAGACCGGCAGTATCTGACTATAAATTGAAGAAATGGCCTGGATAGCTATAATATAATATAAAACACAAAACTGATTAAAGGGTTATATCAAAACTCTTAAAACTTCCTGTAACCCTCCAAAGTGCGTACCGTTGTAATTTTCATAGATGTGTAATTACTAAAACCCCTTTTTTTGGGGCATTGTGTTTCATAATTCCTATTTGAGAAGTTTCTGGATTTAAAACCATAGGTCTAGACCCCCAGGGCACGTTTACTCCAATGTATATACCTTCATGAATAAAATATTTAAGTCTATATAACTAAAAACGACATACATGTATGATAGTTTCAAAATCGGGATCACAGCCCTATGGAGTGCTCCCGGCTGTAAAATTGTAGAAACGCTAGCGTCTGCGCACTGGTATAAACGATTCCTGCGGTATGTAAATGAATGACGTATGACTGGGGGTGGGGAGACCAGGATTGATTCCTTCTCTCTATCGCCGTATATTGACAAGTTGAATCGCTAAGTTTAAAACTTGAACGTTTGAATAGCAGAGGACAAACCTTACCACTTACAGGGAATAAATAACATATAAATTACTATTTTAAAACGAATAATGACTTTTAATATAGCTGATGTTTTGTCAGTATTACTTGTACCATATTTAAGTCAACCACGTTTACTCTAGACACCCCCCAACAAACAGACATAATTATTCCAGTGCATATATCTCCACGAGTAGAATATTCCGACCTGTTTAAATTGAAATAATTTGCATTTTATGCAATTTCAAAACCAGGAGTACAGCCCTATAAAAAGGGCATAGGGCAATGGCTGGGACATTGTAGTGCCCGGCCACCACCTGCACGGACAGGGTGGCCACAGCATGTCATGCTGGGAGGTCACTCTCACCCTGACTGAGCAGTGACCATGGCATGGCTAGGTTACCCCATAGTGCTATATAGTATTTCTCTCATGTGATATCTCTGGGTTCTGTTTTCTGAGGCCCAATCACTGACATACCTGCTTGGTGTGGGTGCACACAGTTCCTCCAGGAACATGCATTATGTATTAGCTAGTGGACTGTCTGCAGTTAGCATGTGTATGGCTGGAACACCTTGCAGGGTGCAGCGGGTGGAGACTGCCTGTGCCCTCTGCTGGTGAATGTCAGATAGGGGTGGGGGGCAGCTGAGCTTTTCCAGGCCTACTGCCCTACATGATGTGAACAGATCTGCATTGACCTCCCTGTAGGGTGCCTATTCCCCTCTACTGCCACCATTGCAGAGATGTAGAATGTGGATCAGTTGGTGGGAGATCCTTTTCCCCCACCCTGACCCACAGGGGCAGGTTGGGTGGTGCCACATAATCCACTTTGGGGTCTGAACATCACCCTTCACTTATAACATGTGACCATGGCACTCACACAGGACATGCACTATTCTGGGTGCATCATAGTCCACAAGGCCTAGACATGACTGGGAAATACAGATGGACACAGGTGTAGCCTATATGTGTCTGCAGGGACTACCCATCACACACTAGCACTGATGGGGACCTGCAGCACAGCCTATCTCAGCCATGCCATGTGCTGCGGACCTGGTGCTGGGCACCCCACTTCACCCTCAGGGTGAGCACAGGAACCTCACGATGTCACGGTCTGTAGCTACTCTGTGCCAGTAACATACACGGTCAGTTCCCCCTACCAGGCTGGGGTGCTGTAGAGGCGCATATCCCATCTTGTGATCAGATGTAGGCTGCTGATCTGCATGTGCAGTGCATCATGGGTATGGGTGGGTTTACCCTATCCTGGTAACTACAGCAGACAGTTTGTGTGGTGACCTGCAGTCTTTCTGTAGCCAGCCAGCAGTGTGTTAGATGCTATAGAGATGTAGCCCACTGGTTACTTCAATGACTGTAGAGGCAGAGGTCATGGGTTTGATTCCACAGTGGTGTTATTTAAGAATGCTGTCTGAGGCTTTTCCTTTTCATTTCAATCAGTGCTGCAGCAGAAACAAACTTACAGTGCTGTAGCCTAAGGTGCCTCATAGGCACCGTATAAGGCGCCCTATACTGCACCCTATAGGGCACATTATAGGGTGCCTTGGCGGAAAGGGCACTTTATAATGTGACCTATGGGGCGCCTTATAGGGCGCCTTATGTTCTGGCACTGTGAGGGTGTTTTTGCTGGCAGCACTGATTTAAATTAAAAGAAACTGCCTCAGACAGCCTTTTTAGATTACACCTCTGCAGGATTGAACCCATGACCTCTGCTCCCACTGTCATTGTAGTAACCAGTGGGCTACACCTTTATAGCTTCTAACACTGCGCTGGCATATACTTTGGGTTAATGCACGTTAACATGCCAAGGCGCCCACTATCGCGCGATACAGATTCTTGCCCACTCCTTATATGGCATTCTTCACATTATCGCTGCAACTAGCGCTGGTAACATTAAGACGGTTTAGTAAACATACCCCTTAGGATCTGATATTCAGCAGTGGTGGCTAGCTGTCGCCTCTGAACCTAAGACACAGATATTCAATGCTGGGGCCATATCTGGCCACTGGCATTAACTATCTGGGTCAGCGGGATAGGGTTGAAGCTAACCAGGCAGTAATGATATTCAGTTAGGACAGCCTTAAATGTGCCTAAATTTCACTGCTGAGGGATAATTGGGCAGCGGCTGAGTATCGCCACTGCCTGGTTATCCCTGGGTGGCAACTGTGCTCTGACCCTGGAATGCCCTGATTCTAGTCAGCTAGCATCGAGATGCTTAGTGGTGACGCCTACAGATATTTAGCCACACTAACTGTGGTAGTGCCTCTGGATATCCTGGTCAGCATGAGTAATATGGTTAGCTGGTCTGCCAACCACTTTAATCACTTTGAATATCGGGCCTTTAAAGCTCAGTCAGGCTATTCAATCACAAGATTCTCTAAATTAAAGCTACCAACTTTGAAACAACTTGGCGCCCGGCCGATAGCACATCACCGTACCTCCAACTACCATCACCCTTTGATTCCTGGCATGTACAAGTTCTGGCCCCCCTCATATTAACATGGTTTAACATCTTCCACTTCCAGAGCTACATACCAATTTCTCAGTTCAAGTGCATGGGTGATGATTTTACTGGCTTTGATGAACTGTGCCCAGCTGTTCTCATTGTTCAGGTTCATCTTACCCTCTTCTGTAGACCTTAAATTTAGTTTTCATTGTAACAGACGCTTCTCAGCCTCAACACCTCCTTTTACAGTTCTACCACCTGCTTCCTGGGGGAATCAACCTGTAGGCATCTTAAACATTGTACAGGAGCAATCATGATGTATTTGTGTGGACAAATAAAACAAAGAATATAATGTTATACCTTTTTATTGGACTAATACCTTTTTGACTAGCTTTCAAAGTTTAAAGTCTTTTTCCTCAGGTCAGAACAGTATGAGCAAAAGTTGACAATATTAGAATTTATGAGTGAATCATGAAAGTATTCCAATGAGAGTCTCAAAGGAAAAGGTTGGGATGGGGGGGGGGGGCGGGAGGGGGAAGTGATCTGGTGCTGAGATCTCTTCTCACATAGAGGTGTTGCCTTGGTTTTTTTGGAGGTAATGTCTACAAATGGGTTAGTTTTGCATGTTGTTGTTGTTGTTGTTAAGTGCTGTCGAGTCAGAGTCAACTCATGGCGACCCTCTGGATAGCTATCCTAAATTGTGTTTGGTCTTGAGTCAGGCGGCTCATTGTTGACAGACTGGTACCTGTAGCTGCTGTTATTGTATCGATCCATCTAATTGCTGGCCTTCCTCTTTTGCGTTGACCTTCTATCTTGCCAAGCATGATGTCTTTCTCTAATGATCTCTCTCTTCGCATGATGTGTCCAAAGTATGAAAGTCGAAGTCTTGTCATCTGAGCTTCTAAAGAAAGCTTAGGTTTGATCTCCTCTAATACCGACTGGTTTGTTCTTCGGGCAGTCCATGGTATACACAGTATTCGCCGCCAGCACCATAATTCAAAGGCATCAATTTTCTTCCTGTCTATCTTTTTCACTGTCCAGCTTTCACATCCATATGATGTTATTGAAAATACCATGGCTTGAACAAGTCGAATCTTTGTATGGAGAGAGACATCTCTGCTCTTGAGAATCTTATCTAGGTCTTTCATAGCCATTCTGCCAAGAGCAATGCGTCGTCTGATTTCTTGACTGCTTGTTGCTTCTTTATTGATAGCACAGGTACACTACCAAAAAACTGCCTCCAGTTTTGCAACTGATTCCTATAGATTTTGGGGTGCTGAATCCAGGAAAAATAGCCAAAATGTTCCATCACGTCACGTTTTCTTGCAAAATTAGATTTCTTACCCATATAAGGAATGTTCACATAATTTCTTTTTAGCCGACTGCAGTTTATTTTCTTGGCCCAAAATAGAGGTTGTAATGGTTAACTAACTAGAAACACTCCCTCATGATATTTTAGAGTGTTTTGTATTCATTTTATACATTAACAGGACAATTGGGAGGCGGGGGGCTAAATCCAGTACTCGCGCTGGCGCATGTTCTTTCCTGTTCGCCTCGCCTCGTTCGCTCGCTCAAACACGGTGGTTGCGACATGAACGTTCCTGTCAAATTTCAGTTTCTTGCAAGTTCATTATTACCTTTTGTTTGCTCAGTCGTAATCCAGCTTTATTCCGAAGTGGTTCACTACAGTTGTAGTTTGCAGTGCTGTGTATTTGTGATGGCTCACAGAGCCAGAGGTTGCGTCAACTCTCCAGACAGTTTTTGTTTTATTTGTGGGGAATATACCGTGAAAAAGCCGCAGAGGAACATTTCTGCATTTATTAAAAAAGTATATTTCGCCTATTTCGGTTTGAAGTTAGGTGATCAAGACAAACCGTGGGCTCCTCACAAAGTGTGCAAGACATGTGAGGAAGATCTACGCTTATGGATGAAAGGTAAAAAACAAGCATTTCGTTTCGGAATACCTATGATGTGGCGTGAACAAAGAGACCACAACAGTGACTGCTATTTTTGCTCTTGCATTGTGAAGGGATACAAATTAAAAAATAAGAACGTAATAAGTTACCCCAACCTTCCCTCGGCAATTAGGCCTTTGCCTCATAGCAACGAAGTACCTGTGCCTGAACCACCAAAATCTTTGGATCATATTTGTGTGGACGGTTCTGATCATGATGAGACTCATCAGATGGCTTTTCCCGATGAGTCCAGTACTTCCGAGTTTGAAACTGAACCAGATCCGAAACCTGAACTTTTCTCTCAAGCTGAATTGAATGATTTAGTCCGGGATTTAGGACTCCCAAAAGATGCTGCCCAACTGCTAGGTTCTCGGCTTAAACAGAAAAATCTATTGTCACCAGGAACAACTTTTTATTGGTACCGCAACCGCGAGACACAATTTTTGAAGTATTTCAGCAAAGAGGAAGATTTGGTATTTTGCAACGATATATACGGAGTGATGGAAAAGTTTAAACTCAAGTATGATCCTGCTGAATGGCGGCTGTTCATTGATTCGTCAAAAGACAGCATAAAAGGTGTTCTTCTTCATAATGGCAACACATTCGCTTCAGTTCCTATTGCTCACTCTGTTATTCTCCAAGAAAAATACGAGAATTTGGCCCTGATTCTTCAGAAGATTCGTTATGATGAGCATAAGTGGATGATTTGTGGAGACTTTAAAATTCTATCCATGCTATTAGGGCAGCAATCCGGTTTCACCAAATATCCCTGCTTCCTTTGCTTGTGGGATAGCCGGGCCCGCGACCTACACTGGGGGAAAAAAGACTGGCCAATTCGGGAGTATTTGAGACCCGGTGAGAAAAATGTTCTTCATGAGAGCTTGGTACCTCGTGATAAAATTCTATTACCACCTCTCCACATTAAGTTGGGTCTCATTAAGCAATTCATCAAGTCCCTTCCAAAAGATGGTGAGTGCTTTCGGTACCTTTGCTCAAAGTTCCCCGACTTTCTGAAGCAAAGCTAAAGGAAGGAGTGTTTGTTGGACCTGATATAAGGAAACTCATTTCAGATGGAGCATTCGCTGAAATGATGTCTGAGAAGGAAAAAGAAGCCTGGGATTCCTTCAAGGATGTTGTTCTCAAATTCTTGGGGAACAGGCGGGATGAGAACTATAAGGATATTGTAGCCAGGATGCTCAATTCCTTCAAAGAACAAGGCTGTAACATGAGCCTGAAAGTCCATTTCTTGCACTCCCATGTGAACTACTTTCCCGAAAACCTGGGGGCGTACAGTGAAGAACAAGGTGAAAGGTTTCACCAGGACATCAAGGACGCAGAGAGAAGGTACCAAGGAAGATGGAACACCACTATGATGGCTGATTTCTGCTGGTTGCTGCTGCGGGAAACCCCAGATGAAAAATACGCCAAGCAGCGCACCAAGAGAAGCATTCGGGGGAAGAAGAAACGGGCCCACCAGGAGATTGATTGACCCAAGAATGACTTTAAAATCTAAACTGTGTTGACAAATATCGTGTTTTTACTAAACTTTGAAATAAAAATTTGCTAGTTATTACCACAGTGTCGGATCTCATTTATTAGAATTTTATTTTCACACCATCGGGTGTTTGTCTTCATGTATTGCAATGGTGCGGTTTGCGTTTTCTATTCTTACATACATACCTGTACAACATTTTTGCACATTTCTTTGCTTTGCTTTGTGTCTAACCTCGCTCTTATATGCTCAATGTTTGTGCACATGTATGTGGCTGTTTTAAGTGCAGACAATTTTGCTACCATCACAGTGTGTTTTGTTGACATTACTCTATTCTTATGTGCTGCCTTGTTACAATTTTCTTTATTCTTATTTGAATAACTACTAAACAATTAGTATAAAGAATTCATCCAAGAAACTTTATCTCGATCGCACTCAATCTGAAACGTTCACCTCAAACTGCTAACCCAATGTAGCAAAAAATCTGTATGTGATGGAGCAAATTGGTTACCAGATTTGGATTCAGCGCACCAAAAAACGTAAAAATCAATCGAAACATTAGAGGCAGTTAAAAAACATTTTTTTTTAGTGTACCTGTAGTTGATCCAAGTAGGTTAAAGTTGTTCACAATTTCAATTTCTTCTCCTTCAATGATGAACCTGTTGATTATGCCAGTTGTCATGATCTTTGTCTTCTTTACATTAAGGTGCAGGCCCATTTTGAGACTATGTTCTTTGATTGTGAGAAGCAAATGTTTCAGATCATCTTCACTTTCAGCCAGTAATGTGGTATCATTAGCATAGCGAAGGTTGTTGATGAGTCTTCACCAATCTTCAAACCTCTGTTGTCTTCATACAATCCTGCTTCTCTGATAATTTGTTCTGCATATAAATTAAACAGGTAGGGGGAAAGTATGCAGCCTTGTCTTACACCTTTGCTTATTTTAAACCATTCTGTTTCTCCTTGTTCTGTTCGAACTGTTGCTTCTTGATCAATGTACAGATTGTGCAAGAGTACGATCAGGTGTTCTGGTATACCCATGCTTCTTAATCTGGCCCACAGTTTCTCATGGTTTACACAGTCAAAAGCCTTGCTATAGTCGATAAAGCACAAATAGATATCATTTTGGTATTCTTTAGTCTTTTCAAGGATCCATCTCACATCCGCAATGATGTCTCTCGTTCCTCACCCTTTCCTGAACCCTGCTTGCACTTCAGGTAGTTCTTGTTCAAGGTATGGTTGTAGTTTCTTTTGAATAATCTTCAGTAGAATCTTGCTGGCATGTGGGATCAGAGCGATTGTGCGATAATTTCCACAGTCAGTTGGATCACCTTTCTATAGTATTGGTATAAACACAGATCTTTTCAGTCAGTTGGCCATGATGTTGTCTTCCATATTTCTTAGCAGAGCCTTGTAAGTACAGTAACAGCTGCATCAGATTGCTGTAATTCTTATATGGGAATGCTATCAATGCCTGGTGCTTTGTTCTTTGAAAAGGCTTTCATTGCTGCTTTAACTTCTTCTTTCATCACCAATGGTTCCCGATCATAAGGTACAGGTTGAAATGGCTGTTGGTCCACTTGATCTTTATCATATAAAAACTCTGTATATTCCTTCCACCTTTTCTTGATCTTCTCAGCATCATTCAACATAGAAAATTGAGCATCTTGTAACATTCCAATTCGAGGCTGGAACTTTTTCTTTAACTCTCGTAGCTTTAGGAAAGCCGATCTTGTTCTTCCTCTAATAGTTTCTGCTTCTATTTCCTTGCATGCGTTGTTGTAGTACTTTTCCTTGTCCTGTCTTGCTGAACGTTGGAAATCTCTGTTGAGTTCTGTTATTGTCTTTCTTTCTCATCTGGCTTTAGCTTCTCTGCGTTTCTGGGCAATTTTCAGAGTTTCTTCCTTCATCCATTTTGGCCGTTTTTGCTTTTTCACTTTTTGTAGAGACTTCTCGCTTTCTTCCAACACAACCTTCTTGATGTCATTCGATAACTCTTCTGGAGCTCTGTCATTTCTATCTAAAGCAGCAAATCGATTTTGCAGGCAGTCTTTAAATTCCAGTGGTATATTCTCAAGGTCATATTTTGCTGCATTCATGAGTGGTTTGCTCTTTTTCAACTTTAGCTTGAGTTTGCATACTAGTAGTTGATGATCTGTACCACAGTCAGCTCCAGGTTTTGTGTTTGTTGATGTTATAGAACTTTTCCATCGTTGACTTCCACAGATGTAGTCAATTTGATTTTTATACAATCCATTGGGTGAAGTCCATGTGTACAGTCGCCGCTTGTGTTGATGTAAGAAGGTGTTTGAGATGAATAGATCGTTGGTCTTGCAGAATTCTATCAGTCTTTCTCCAGCTTCATTTCTGTTGCCAAGTCCATATTTTCCAACTACTTTGCCTTCTTCTTTGTTGCCAACCTTTGTGTTCCAGTCACCCATGACTATCAAGATATCCTGTTTGCATGTTCTGTCAATTTCAGCTTGTACTTGTTCATAGAACTCTTCAATTTCATCCTCTTCTGCAGCTGTTGTTGGGGCATATACTTGAATTATAGTTGTGTTGATAGGCATTCCTCGTACACAAATAGAGATTAAGTGTTCGCTGACTGCATTGTATTTCATTACAGTTCTTGTAAGTTTCTTCTTTAATAAATGCAACACCATTTCTTCTTTGTCTTTCATTTCCAGCATAGTAGACTATGTGATCATCTGATGCAAAGTGCCCGATGCCAGTCCATTTCAGTTCGCTGACACCCAACAGATCAAGTTTTACACGTTCCATTTCATTCTTGAACACCTCCAACTTCCCTTGGTTCATGCTTCGTACATTCCATATTCCAATGCGTAAGACATCTTTACAGCTTCTTACTCTCATTTCATGCGCAGCTACATCAGCAGTCAGACGTCCTGAGGGCTTTGATCCAACCACATCATAAATGCTGGCTTTACTCTGAAAAGTCTTCAGCTCTTCCCCAGTAGCTAGTTGAGTGCCTTCCGACTTGGGGGTCTCATCTTCCAGCACTATAGCACAATTTGTTTTGTTGTAACTATCCATTGGGTTTTCATGGCAAGATACAGAAGTAGATTGCCGGGCCTTTCTTCCGCGCAGTTTAAGTTTGGTGTTGTTGTCGTTGTCACAGAAATGTGATCCTCTGCCGTCAATGCTATCCCATTCTGCTGCTGCCCAGATGGGTGGTTTGTCTTGGTCTGGCACCTCAGCTGAGACCTGTCCATCTTGGGAGACCCTGCCAGTAGTTAAACTACCGATAGTTTAGCTCTCAGCATCACTGATGCACACAAGCCTTCACAGCACGACAAGCTGCAAAACAAGTGAGGGTAGTTTTGCATATATTGTGATTAGTCGTGGACCTCACTCCTAAACCAGGGTCTATGGGGTATAATCTCTGTCTCTCAAAAGAATTCTGCATGAGAGACTCTTGGCAAAGCAGAGAGTAGGGCTAAATGGATAATTTCTCATTGGAGAAAGGTGAATAGTGGAGTACCCCACGGATCTGTGCTGGGCCTGCTGCTTTTTACCATATTCATAAATAACCTGGACATGGGCATAATGAGTGAGGTGATCAAATTTGTAGATGACACAAAGGGGTATGTTTACTAAACCGCGATAACGTAGCAGCAGCTACATTATCGTGCGATAAGTGACCTTAACGCGCGCTAACTAACCAGATGCAACGTGTAAACGGGGGCACTGGGCGTGAATGTCCACAGTCTTGGCAAAGGCAAAATACTATTATGACTTGCAAAGGATTGTGGGGGATGTAGTCCATTCATACCAGAATCAGCCGTTCACAAAATAATGAGTTGTGTTGCTCGAGTGTAAGCAAAGAAAAATATATTTTATTCATGGGGTTAATTCTCCCACACAGATTTACTTGATAACACAAAAGGACACTTGCTTCAGTATTGTACTTAGGAAAAACAAATCATGATATAAGCAACTGAACTTCTTAAGCAATCAAACAATAAAGACCTTGATGGGAAACAGAAAAGGTCTTTTTTGAGGGCTCCTGCTAATAACTTTTAGCAGTGCTCCAAAAGCAAAAACAAAACCCAAAAGTAACAAAAACTGTTCTTTTTCAAGGATAACTTTCTTCTATTTACACACACAAACAGTAGTTTCCTTTCAGAGCTCACGTGCAATTGTGCATGGCTCAATTACCAATAATTAGCCAGCTGCAAACCCCTTTGCTGGTTCACTTTCTCTACGTGGCTCAAATCCTACCCTAAAGCTTTCTTGCAGACTTTTCTGGGTAGATAAAAGCACAAGTTATAGTTCCTTTTGATGGTTGTTGTATTAGTGAAAGTATTTTAAAGCAAAAGCCTAGACAGAGAGCAGTCCATGTATTCTAACTGATCATTTGAAATATCTCCTTCTTCTTCAAATATCATAGAATCAATATCATGGTCTGGCTCAGAGGAATTCCTTAATGGATCTCTCTCAGGATAATATTTGTTTCCCTGCTGTCTTCCAGGTGAAGGGCTAGGGCATAGATCAGAGTTCATACCTGAGCTTCCTTTACTGTTAGGTTTCCTCTCCAGATATCCTGGCCAATAAGTAGTCCAGCTTTTATGTCCAGCCTTCCAATCAAGATCCCTGGACACTGGGTCTCTCTTCACATACCTTCTTGCACTGGTCTTAGGGCCCCTTCCAAATGCAGCCGTCTCCTTCTCAGGTGCTGTCTGGGATTTCCTGGCTCTGTAACCCCACTCCTCTGGCTTCCTCCAGTCCAATGGAGTATGCTTGCCTCTGGAATGACTCCCAACACACGCACTGCTGTGGGCTCCTTCTTTAGACCTCCAAGATGTCTTTCTCTTCTTGCTCTCTCTGTCCTTGAGCTCTGAGTTCCTGTTCCTGATCTTCATCTGATTCTGTGTAGAATATGTTTTACTTTTAACTTGCTCAGAGGGATACTCCACCCTAGCACAGCCCAGCTGTGCTGAATCAAGCCCTGCCCTTGGAGATGAGTGATTGGGGATTACCTCATAACTCTCCTGATTGAACACACGTTTCCCCACTTCAGCTCTTCTAGAGGCTGTTTGAAACCTGGTGCATTCTGGGACTGGTAGTCTTTTATGAAAACATTCTGTTTTAGTATTTCTACCAGCTAAGACAGGTTGCTTGTTCAGTGCCAATGCACCTCTATTATAGCTCCCTCCTGAACTATGATAAGCTTCCTTATCACAAACGTTAGTGCGCGTTAACGTCTCTGGCGGCACTATGTCCCGCAGAGGGTGGAGAGAGGGCAGAGAGAAGGGGTCAATGAGCAGGGAGAGAAAACCTGGCGTTAGATGCATATTTGCAGGAGAGAGAAACCAATTCAGTTTTAGCAATTTGCAGCATAGGCAGGGAGCCCAAAATCAGTGATAATAGTGCAACATGTGCAGCAACAGCATAGTGCTCAGGTATGAAAGGGCACTATGGCGAGGCTGCAAATGGGGCATAGGGAGCTGCAGGCAGGAAATGCAGTGGGGCAGCTGGATAACAGGGTGGGCTAGGCAGATGCCCAGGTGGCACATGGGAAAGCGGAAACTGGAAATCACCAAGATAGCAACTGACCAAGGTCAAACATGCCCCATGAGTCCGTGTCCCACAGTGTCCCATTCAGGGGACATTACCCAGCAGGTACCTCAAAGGGCACATGACATTGGCAGGCGGTGCTGGGGGGAAGCGTGGATGCCTATGCAGGCACCCCTACCCAAAATCCACACCCTAGGCATCCACCTACAGGCACACTGGATGGCCTGGGACTGCACACCAGCATATGGGCATGTCAGCATAGTGGGGGAGGAGTGCTAGTGGTGGAGGGGGCAATGGCAGCTGCCCACAGCAGATCAAGGCCAAGCCCTGTTCAGGTGGGTGGCGTGCAGTGCAACAGACAAGGTCTGTCTGATGAAAAGTCATGGTATCCTCAGGGACCAACCTACCACTGTGGCAATGGTAAGGTCCAGTATACACAGCCAGTGTGTCCTGGGGCAGAATATCACAGGTTCAAGTCCCAGCTGTGGCTCCTGCAGACCATATCCCTACATTTTACCCTACATAGCATATACAATATAAACATGTGCACTCCCTAGAGCATCGGCCAACAGGGGCACAAACACCCATACCCACAGGCTCCACTATCCAAAGCCTCATGGAGATTCAGGCTCCTGGGCCTGGCACAGAGCAGCACTTACCACCAAAGCACTACTACTAGCACTTGCATACCTTAGCAATGCCTGCACTGTGCTCAGGACTAGTGTGGCATGCAGGGCTGTCAACTTGGGGCACCTTACTGCCCTTGGGCACCATATCTTGGGTCACCTTAACATCCTTAGGGCACCTTGTATGGCACCTTAGGTTAAGGCACCTTATAAGGTACTTCAGGCCGGAAGGTCGGGGGTTCAAATCCCACTAGAGGACAGCAACCTTGGGCCGGAAGGACTGGGGTTTCTAGTCCCACAGGTGCTCCTTGTGGTCTTGGGCAAGCCACTTAACCCTCCATAGCCCATGTTCCCTGTAAAATAGTTATCTCCAAGTTATAATGCCCTGTTCAATGTAATTTCAGTTTGTTCAATGTAAACCACACTGATGCAGAATAGCGCGGTATATAAGAGAATGCAAATAAATAAATAAATAAGGCACCTTATAAGGTGCCTTAACCTGAAGCACCTCATTACGCGCTTTATAAGGCACCTTATGAAGTGCTTTATAAGGTGCCTTATAAGGTGCCCTACAGGGCACCTTATATAGAGCCTTCAGCCTTGTAATGTGCTGTAAGCTTTAATATGCATTGTCCGTTTAACGCGCGATAACTGGCAAGGCACCCTTTACCGTGCGTTACAGAGCCATTGCTACCTCAACGCCGGTACGCCCACTTCCTTATATGGCATTGCTCATGTTAGCACTGCACTTATCGCCAGTAACGTTACCGTGCTTTAGTAAACATACCCAAAAGTTATTCAAAGTTGTTAAAACACAAGAGGATTGTGAAAAATTGCAAGAGGACCTTGATAAATTGGAAGACTGGACATCCAAATGGCAGACGAAATTTAATGTGGACAGGTGAAAAGTTATGCACCTAGGAAAGAACAATCCAAACTTTGGTTACATGATACGAGGTATTACCTTAGAAAGAACCACTCGAGAAAAAGATTTAGATGTTGAAACCCTCTGCCCAGTGTGCAGCAGCGGCCAAGAGAACAAATAGAATGCTAGCAATCATAAGGAAAGGAATGGAGAATAAAACAAAGAATTTTATAATGCCTCTGTATCGTTTCATGGTGTGAATGAACCTTGAATATTGTGTGCAATTCTGATTGCCATATCTTAAAAAGGATATAGCAGAATTAGAAAAAGTACAAAGAAGAGCAACAAAAATGGTAAAAGGGATAGAAGGATACCCCTATGAGGAAAGGCTTAAAAGGTTAGGGCCTCTTCAACTTTGAAAAGAGATGGCTGAGGAGGGATATGATAGAGGTCTATAAATTAATGAATGGCACTAGCACATATCACCAGGTCCCATAGTTACCAAGAAATGCAGTCAGAGACCAAGAAAATGTGGCAGAAAGATACTGAGATATTATGAATTGTTTTGAGTGCTATAGGCATGATTAAAAGGAATTTCCAAGCACACCTTGATAAATTATTCATACATGTTACTCTTATGAACTCCAGAAGGAGGCGCTCTTTGGCATGATGCAAGTGCTATCCCACGCATTAGCAGTAAATCTGAGAGACTGAGATCAAACTCAGCATACACTGGCTTAGGAGTGAGGTTCATTACTGTCACCGTATGTGCAAACCTAAACCATTTGGAGAAAGTGCCCCCGAAAAACATCAAACACTGGATAAATTACCAATTGCATGTTATTGATTTTATAAATGCGCTAAAAATGCATATTGATATAACACCCCTTTCAGGGACATGCAAAGGGAGACATCATGCAGTTTGTTATTTTCCCTACTAAGCTAGAATAGGCCATGGGGTAGATTTCTATTCTGTTCCTAAAAATCGCGGGTCACATATCTAACAGTGCTATAATTCTCATGAGGATTGATGGGCTCATGAAACGAGGTGCAGTTCTCAGAGCATTGCCAAATCTAATCTTACTCTCCCTCCTAAAAAAATCCTACTTAAGTTTAAACTAAAAAGCAATTCAATTAACATGTGCTATTTTATATTCATGCCCTACCTAATCAACCCTTTATTTAACAATGCTTATATGCTACTTTTCACCAGGACAAAGTGATGTACAGTATATTCAGGCAGAGCATAATATATTTCTCTTGTCCACAAAGGACTCATAATCTACGTTTTGTACCTGAGGTAACAGAGGGATAAATGACTTGCCCAAGGTGTGCCTGTGGGACTAGAAATTCCAGTCCCTCTGACCTGAGGTTGCTATTCTCTAGTGGGATTTGAGCTCCTGACCCTCTGACCTGAAAGCAACTTGCCCCAACCACTAGCCCACTCCTCCCAAGGATCTCACTAAGGGGCTGATTTTATAAGGAGCCACATAAAGCTATTCGCCATTCATATGTATAAGTCACTTATTTTCAAGGACTTAAGCGCGTATTTAAGATGTCGATATTCTGTAAGAGTATGCATAAATCCAATCACGTTTCATTTCAGTGTGGGTGTGCACAGGTACGGAACTTGGGCAGAGCGTAGATGGAGCGCAAATACAACAACTTGCACGCATGCTTTAAAACTCTAGGTGTGGGCACTTACACCTGCCATAGAGCATAGAATAAGTGCTCGTTCCTAGTTTGCATGCATCTTTGCACCTCTTATACTCCTATTTTATAAAGTAAAGTATGCGTGCACTTCACTTTATGCCTGTGCTAACACTTATTAACTCCATGGGAGTGTGTGATATTATCCTCAAGGTGTCTTACAAAAATTCATAAAAATACATTTCATAAGATTACATTCAATAGTTACAAACAATGGCTGTCTAGTGCATCCATAATGTTCAATCCAAATACCCTTTGGATAGAAATGCCTGACATGGATTCTAAAAATAAACATATGGTAGGTTGCTCTCCTTGCATCAACAGTGACAAGCCAGGACTACTGGGCACCAACTCTCCCATTCGGTAGGGCACTTAAAACACCACCATTCTGTGACATGACAAGGAATGTGGCTCATGGGGTTGAGCAAAAGAAGGAAAGGCAGGATTAAATAAAACAGATGAAATACTGCAACAGCATATAACAAGACCATAGCAGAGAGACCAAAGGAGTCTTTTAGAAGCTCTATTCATGTTTTAAATGCAATACGGTTGCAAAAAAATGTGGAAGTTGTGCTCACATTTTAAAAATGACTTCAGAAGGGCTGCGAGATCCATGTTTCTGCACTAGGCATGTTGATCTCTGCATATCTCCCAAGAGGCATTCTGTGGGGTGTTTCAGGGGATAGCCTGAGTGACACCAGTGCCTTCATGTCCATAATGTATTTCACATAAGAACATAAGATAACATAAGATATGCCATACTGGGTCAGACCAAGGTCCATCAAGCCCAGTATCCTGTTTCCAACAGTGGCCAATCTAGGTCATACGTACCTAGCAGTTTCCCCAAAAGACACAGGTTCTGCAATGCTTGTACTGGGTCAAGCATTGATATCCTGGGTCCCTTCTTAATAATGGTTTATACACCTTTCCTCCAGGAACTTGTCCAAACCTTTTTTAAACCCAGCTACACTAGCAGCCTTTACTACATCCTCCAGTAACAAATTCCAGAGTTTAATTACACGTTGAGTGAAAAAATATTTTCTTTTATTAGTCTTAAATAGTTTACCCTGTAGCTTCATTGATTGTCCCCTAGTCTTTCTATATTCTGATAACGTAAACAGTCGATCTACGTTTACCCGTTCTACTCCGTTCATTAATTTATAGACTTCTATCATATCTCCCCTCAGCCATCTCTTTTCCAGGTTAAAGAGCTCTAACCTTTTTAGCCTTTCTTCATAGGAGTATCCTTCCATCCCCTTTACCATTTGGTGGCTCTTCTCTGAACCTTTTCTAATAACGCTATATCCTTTTTAAGATACGGCGACCAGAATTGCGCACAATATTCAAGGTGCGGTCTCACCATGGAACGGTATAGAGGCATTATAATATCTTTTGTTTTATATTCCATTCCTTTCCTAATGATACCTAGCATTCTATTTGCTCTCTTGGCTGCCGCTGCACACTGGGCCGAGGGTTTTGACATGTTATCCACAATGATGCCTAAATCTTTTTCCTGGGTGGTGGTTCCTAATGTGGAACCTTGCATTGTGTAACCATAGTTTGGGTTGTTCTTCCCTAGGTGCATAACTTCGCACTTGTCCACATTAAATTTCATCTGCCATTTTGATGCCCAGTCTTCCAATTTATTAAGATCCTCTTGCAATTTTCCACAATCCTCTTGGGTTTTAACAACTTTAAATAGTTTTGTGTCATCTGCAAATTTGATAACCTCACTCGTTATTCCACTTTCCAAGTCATTTATGAATATGTCAAAAAGCAGCGGACCCAGCACAGATCCCTGGGGTACACCACTATTCACCTTTCTCCATTGGGAAAATTGGCCATTTAGCCCTACCCTCTGCTTTCTATCTTTTAACCAGTTCCTGATCCACAGTAGTACACTGCCTCCTATCCCATGACTCTTTAGTTTTGCCAAAAGTCTCTGATGAGGGACCTTGTCAAAGGCTTTCTGAAAGTTCAGATACACTATATCAACTGACTCACCTTTGTCCACCTGTTTATTCACACTTTCAAAAAAACATAACAGATTAGTAAGACAAGATCTTTCTTGTCTAAAGCCATGTTGACTGTCTCCCATTAGGCCATAAATTATATTATGGTCTCTTCGTGAACGTATAAGGTCTGATCACTATGGTGCGTTCAACTTAAACAGCTTTAAAAAAAGAAGCTTCAGTGTCACTGTTCTTATATATTAAACCAAACCGGTTTCTTAAGGTCTCAGACTCCTTATAGCACAGCTAGCAAACAAAGTCTTACTGCTAATGCTTAATCGCATCAATGACCTTATTTATAGACCCCGGCTTGTGTTTTTCTCGCACACCACTTAAGCTCCGTTCTTCTGTTCTTCTAAATGGCATTTGAATATTCATACACAAATATCAACAGCTGGCTTATCAAATGTATCACTTAGCTGTGATGTTTTCACTCTCCGGAGTTTAACTGCGATATATATCTGCAATCCCAAAGATCCCGACGCTCTTACGGGGCACCTCTGAGGCGTTTCACTGCCTACAGTTTCTTCAGGGGATCTTATTTAACACCCTCATTGTGCTCTAAAAATAAACGTGACAACCTCTCAGCTATCATGCTCTGTGAACTTAAAAATTGACCGCACTGTAACTTTTGTTAGCTTCCTTGATTTCTTTGAGCATTTCATCATCCATTTGTTCATTCTGGCCAGGCGGTCGATAGTACACCCCCACCGCCATCGCCTTCCCCTTTTTACATGGAATTTCAATCCATAGAGATTCTACAGCAAATTTTGTTTCCTGCAAAACTTTAATCCTTTCTGACTCAATGCCCTCTCTAACATAGAGCGCAACATAGGCCAGCGATGTGCATGGTGGATTTTTTGAACTTGCCATTTGAAATCTGCTAAAAATTACAAATAAGGAAGGACTTTGTTGTCTTTTAGGACTGCATGTAGCACTGGTGACTGGAGGAGCTGTGTCTGCAATTCCTTGGCCTGATTGTCATCTGTGTCAGCCAATGCACTCGCCAAACAATACTATTATGTCCATCTGACTAATTCTCTTGCCTCTGACCCTCACCATCTCTTTACAATGCTGAACTCTCTCCTTAAGGGGCCTCTGCCTCCGACTCCTACTTCCCTTCCTGCCCAAACCCTGGCTGACTATTTCCATTATAAAATCCACAAGATCACACTCCAATTCCCCACAATGTCAGCTGCTTCCCCTCCTCCCCCTCTTCACCCCCAGCTCCCCCCCCCCCCACTTCTTCTGTTACCCTCTCTTCCTTTTCTATGATTTGTGAGGAGGAAACCACACACCTTCTTTCCTCCTCCAAACTCACTACCTGCTCCTCTGATCCTATTCATATCCATCTCCTAAGCTCCATCTCCTCCATTATTATCCCTTCCATCTCTCATATTCTCAACCTATTGCTCTGCACTGCAACTGTCTCTGCAGCCATCAAGCATGCTGTGGTCACACCTCTCTTCAAGAAACCCTCACTAAACCCTACGCTGTCCTTCTAACTATCAACTCTTCTCCCTTCCTTTCATTTCTTAACTACTTGAACATGCGATGCACCGCCGTTGCCTTGACTTTCTCTCCTCTCAAGCCTTCCTGGATCCTTTACAATCTGGCTTTCGTCCTATACATTCTGCTGAAACAGCTCTTGGCAAAGTCTCAAGCAACCTGTCCCTGGCTCAATCCAAATGCCTTTACTCAATCCTCATCCTTCTTGACCTTTCTGCTGCTTTTGACACTGTTGACCATAACCTTCTCCTTATCTCTCCCATCGTTCTTTCAGTGTTTGTTGTGGTGGATCCACCTCTGCTGCCTCAAATGCCTGTTGTGTATGCCAGTATAGGTTAGCCACTCCAGTATGCATGGTGCACTGCACATGCAGAACAGCATTCTGCAGCTGATCACCAAATGGAGAATGCACTGATCCATCACCTCAGTTCAGTAAGATGCACTGACAGTGTGTGATGCAAGCACACAACAGCTACAAACTGTGCTACCAAGCAATTTCAGCGGTCACCCTGAGGGTGAGGATGGGCGCCCAGCACCTGGTTCCCAGAGCTTACACTGTTAGAGATGGTCTCTGCTAGCCGTGCTGCAGATCCACATCACTGCCAATGTGTCACAGATATTGTCTGCAGTGTGTTATGCTAGTCACCTTATTTCCTGCACACTTGCAGCATGCTATAGGTGCCTGTCACATCTTGGCTCTGTATCCTGCCCCTGTTGGACAGGGACCCTCCCAGAGCAGTGCATGGCAGTGCCCAGTGTTGTAGCAGCTGGTGCCATGTAAGTCAAACACAGTGGGGGGCTGACTAGGCCTGTGTGGGGGCTACTGACCCCATCCTGCCATAACAACAGTGAGCAGGGCAGGAACAGCTCCTGTCCCTACCACCTGGAATTATCAATCCACCACAGCAAGCATAGTCTGACTGCAACTGCTGCCCACCACAGAGCTGTCTCAACCATACACATACCAAATGTGGCCAGTCTGCTATCAAGCACACAATATATGTGCATATGGCAACTGTATACACCCTGACTTGGGACACACAGCACATGGTTCCATGATTGACCTTCCAAAACAGGGAGTGCACCTACATCACTAGAGCTGCATGCTAGTTAGCGCTATGTAGATACATAGCTGTACCATGGTCACAGCTCAAACAAAGTGAGAGTTCCCTTACAGCATGAAATGCTCTGGCCATCCAGGCCATGCATGTGGCAGATGGGCACTATGACATCTCAGCTATTGACCCAACCTCCAATGCAGACACATCCTGGCCAAACCACTCTGTTTCATGCCATACTCACAATCCTCTGCTCATCATCATGCACATTTGCAGACCAACACTGGGAACAGCTTAGGCAGTGAGAGGCACAGTGCAGTGCAGAAGGCCACAAAACTCTGGAGATACGCACACACATTCTCATGGTGTGCAAAAGTGGGAATGGTTGACATTCTTGCCTGCCGCTTTGGTCTCCATATCAGCCCAAGCATTGTTAACATATTTTCATTGTGCAGGCACTGGTAGCACACTCTGAGATTCACACAGGTTGTTAACACCCACTCTTTGTGCCGGTGCTATCAACCTGCCTTTCCATATAGCTGTGCATAGTAGAGTCTATCTGTGTGGCAGTTGGGTATCTGTACCCTTGCTGGCCAATTCATTGGGGGTTGCACATGCTGATGCTGTACTTACACTGTAGGCTAAAGTCTATCCACAGGGACATGCAATGCATGACCCGCACCTGGGTCTTGAACCTGTGAGCCTCCTCATACACACATTGGCTTTGTGTGTTGAGCCACACTACTGTGGTATGGCTGCTGCAGCAGTCCTTAGGACTGACATGTTCCCCTCAGACAGACCTTGGCACATGTTGCGGTGTACATGACACACAGGACCAGGACATGGATTTTGTCTGCTTTAGGTGGGTGCCGCTGCACCCACCGCCAACACTCCTACACCATGCTGACATGACAGCATGCTGTCAGTGGGGGTGGTGCACAGATCCGGCCCGTTCAACATGCACGTTTGGCAGGTGTCTAGGGTGCCAGGTCTAAATGGCACACATTGACAGCCATAACCCCCCCAAACATCTGCCCCTGCCAGGACCCCATCCCAGCCTGCTGCTGATACCTTGGGGGGGGGGGGGAGGAGGACAGCCACAGCTGTGGTATTTCCCTGGGCAGCTGCTTTTTGCAGCTACCTGTAGAGCTACAGATGCTTGTGCTACCGGCCACTTCCCTCTGGAGCCGGCTTCAGCTGCGGGGTGGGGGGGCTCAGCTGGAGTCTCTGCCTAGCGTACCAGGAACCCTTGGACCGCTCCATATAGTGCATCACTTTTTTGCAGCAGCAGCATGTCTGTGTGCCACAACTGGTGATGTGGGATCATGACAGACATTACAGATGTGCCACTTGAGCAGCTACCTGGTTTGCCTTGTGCACCAGCAACCCTCACAGCATGACTGAAGTGCCACCTCCTTTGCCCCATTTGCAGCATCAACATGGTGCCCTTTCATACTTGGGCACTATGCTGTTGCTGCTGCTGAAGCACTACTATCACTATTTTGGGTTGCCCTGTCTGTGCATAGCATTGCATACACTTAAATAGGTTCTCTCCCCTCAAAATACACCTTTTCTGCGAGGTTTTATTTGCTGTTAGGATTCCCACCATTAAAGGACTTTAACACACAATTGCACAACAGGCGTTAAGGGAACACCCACTGTCAAGGAGCACTCTCCGCCCCCATTAATGCCCACTCTCCGCCTACTGTTCCCTTAATGCTGCAGGGGCCTTTAACATTTGTTAATGCAGCTTTTTCGCAGCGTAAAGGGCACAAGGATGCCGATAACAGACGTTAATAGCACACTTGCTCCTTTACTGCTCTTTAGTAAACATACCCCACAGAGAGGAAAGCAATAGAATTTACAAAATAAGAGAAAAAAACTCTTCAAAGAATTAGATCAGTAAACAAGGAAAACAAGTGGTAAAATATACAAATACAGTGCTACTCCAGGCACCATTTGTTGATCAAAACTAGACATATGAATTGTCAAGGAGAGGTGAACTGAAATCAAAAGATGCAAGACTGATAGTTGCAGACAGGACAGTGGATTATATATAAGATGGTTTACAGTTAAGTACAGAAAAAATTGGCAACACTGAAATATGTAGCTTCTGTAAGAAAGAGAGGAGTAGCCTAGTGGTTAGAACACTGGCTTGGTAACCAAGCAACCAGGGTTCAATTCCCACTAGCACTCCTTGTGGCTTTGGGCAATTCACTTAACCCTCCATTGCCTCAGAAGAAAGGCCTGGCAATCTACTTCCAGTGACACTGCCAAGAAAACCCAGGAGCCTCTGTGTCACCAGGAGTCAGGACTGACTCAAAGGCACACATTTCATTGTAAGAAAGAGCTCAAAACTGTTACTCATCTCATCCACTGCTCAGCCACAAAGACAAAACTGTTAACCACACCAAGAGGATAATAAAAAAACTAAATTAACCTCACCATTCAAAGCCTGCATCCCTACCTGCCCAGTCAAACCCACTTAGCCCCCACTCATCTGCACACTTAGACCTGAGCATATGTTGAACACTCAATTTAACTTCCAACCCCCCCCCCCCACACTCACTCTGGCCCATCCAAAATCCATATAATCAAAAAGAAAAAAATACAGGGAAGGCAGAGATTGTTTATTTCACCCTTTATTTTAACCGCACTTTCATTATGTCAGGGCGGTTTACAATGAATAAAATAAAAGAGGGCAGCCAAAGCCAGGAAAACGAACTACATACAGTAATTAGATAGGACAGAGGCATACAATTATACAGCTAGAGGAATGGGAGAAAAGGGTAGAGGAAAAAGGAGGGGAATTACAGAGGCGAGAGAGGGAGGTCGAAGACAGTGAGAAAAAGGTGAGTCTTGAGGAGGGATTTAAACTTTCAGAAAGAAGGTTCCAGGCGGAGGGCAGAAGGGAGGGAATTCCACAAAGAAGGACCTAAGAAGAAAAAAGCAGACTGTCGACTGGACTCAAGGTGGGCATGGGATGTGGAGGGAAGATGCAGGTGATTGATATGAGCTGAGCGGAGGCGGCGGGATGGAGTGTGGAATTGAAGGAGATTGGAGAGGTACAAGGGAGTATGTGTGTAAATGGCTTTGTGAATTGTGATGAGAACCTTCTATTGAACATGGAGTGTGACAGGGAGCCAGTGAAGGTTAATGAGCAATGATGTAATATGGTCATAGCAGGAGGCGTGAGAAATGATCCGAACAGCAGTATTCTGAATGAGTTGAAAATGGTGAAGTTGTGACTGGGGGAGACCTGTGAGTGGGGAGTTGCAGTAATCAAGCCATGAAATTACCAGGGATAGAAGAAGAGTGGTAAGAGAAGAAGTGCTCATAAAACGATGGAGTGCTTTGTTCTGTCGAAGGGAGAAAAACCACCTGTGAACATGCAGCGAGATGTGTTTGTGAAAGGAGAGGGCAGAATCCAGGATGATACCAAGGTAACAGAGAGAAGTAACTAAAGAAACTGGTGAACCAGAGATGGAAGGTGCCAAAGATGGGGAAGGAATACTGAAGGAGAACCAAATGGTGATAGCTAGAGGCAAGCCAATGATAGCTAGAGGCAAGCCAAGCTAGAGGCAACCAGATGGATATAGCTAGAGGCAAGCCAATACGAAACTTGTGTGAGGCAAAGAATTCAAAGGTGAGAGATCTGGTGATGCAGGAGAAGTATGGTATAGTATGACAATGTCATCGGCATAATTGTATGCTGACAAAGCAGATTGCTGGATTAGTAATGCCAGAGGAGCAAGAAAGAGATTGAAAAGGAGTGGGGCCAACACCGAGCCTTGGGAGACACCACATGAGAGAGAAACAGGGTCAGAAGAGTTAGTACCTGAGATGATAGAAAAGGAATGAAAGGAAAGAAAAGAAAAGAATAAAACCATTGCAAGACTGCTCCTGAGACACCAGCACTGTGAAGGCGAGAGAGGAGGATAAAATGGTCAATGAGGTTGAATGCAGAAGACAGATCTAGGGATACAGTGAGTGAGATATCACCACGATCGTGAGAAGTTTGGAGCTCATTAAGAAGTGATAGAAAAATGGACTCTGTGCTGTGGCCAGGCCTAAACCAGCTTGACAGGGGGCAGGTAGTGAATAGATTCCTGGTGTTGCGACAGTTGAGAGAAAACAAATTGCTAGAGGAGTTTTGAAAGAAAGGGAAGGTTGGAGATGGACCGGTAGTGAACTTGGTCAGAGGGTTCAAGTGTAGGCTTCTTTAGGAATGGGTGAACAGAAGCATATTTCCAGGGGGTGGGAAAGTACCCAGAGACAAGACTAGAATTAAGCATAGATCGGATGACGGGAAGAAGTGCTAGAGAGGGCTCTAGGAACCAAGTAAAGTGGCAGTTGGTCAGCCGGAGGGAATTGAGCTAAAGTGGCAATGATTTATTTATTTATTTATTATTTAGTATACATTTGTATACCGCTACTTCCAGCGATCAGCAGCGTTTTTTGATTACAGATTGGAAATTGTCAAATCATGACAGGAAATTTTTTTTTTTGAGGTATAAACACATTGATTAGGCAGGAAAGCACAGCACACAGAGAACTATTTTACAGGGAACATGGGCTATGGAGGGTTAAGTGGCTTGCCCAAGACCACAAGGAGCACCTGTGGGACTAGAAACCCCAGTCCTTCCGGCCCAAGGTTGCTGTCCTCTAGTGGGATTTGAACCCCCGACCTTCCGGCCTGAAGTACCTTGACCCAACCACTAGGTTACTCCTCCACTCCACAATGAGAAAGGTGAGGAGAGTCCGGGGGAGCAAGGGGTGGAGCTGCAGGCGAGCTCATGGTGAGCGACAGGCTGAAGAAAATGGCAAAGTGATCAGTCCAAGGTAGGGCAAGGGAAGAGAGGGAAGAGGGCGCCAATGAAGAATGGAGAGGGTCAGTACGAGATTGAGGGTACGGCCAGTCGCATAAGTTGGAAACAAGATGTGTTGATGAAGAGCTAGATCTTGAAGGAAAGAGGTAAAAATACGGTCTCGGGATGAGGTGGGAGTGTGAAGATGTATGTTGAAATCACCTAGAAGCACTAAGTGTGGAAATTGCACACAAGCCTCAGAGATAGTAAGTAAGAGAGCCTCCCAGAGAGAGGGGCGGAGTGAGGGAGGAGAATAGATGAGAAGAAAATGAGTGGAGGCAGAGAAGCAGTGCTTCTGGATAGGGAAGAGTGAACATGTGTAGTTGAGTCAGGGGAATGGAGGACTGGAAAAGGATCGCAGTCCCCCTGCCAGAGCAGCCTAAGCGGAAAGTACAAAGGGCAAAATACCCCGGCAGAAGGCAGTGAGCAAGGAGAGAATCCTCCCTATCTTTCAGCCATGTTTCCATGAGGAAAAGCATGTCTGAGGAGTTTTGAGTGACTTGAGTGTTTTGGCGCGAAGAGAACGGCAATTCCCCAGAGCTAGCTGCAAGAGCACCTGGGAGACGGGAGCAGATTGACGAGCGGTAGAAAGGGATGGCATTCAGGGGCAGAAGACAAGGTTCTCATGGACATGGGAGAGGTGACCAGCAATCCTGGGAGCAGATACGAAGGGCCTACAGCCCCAATGTACAGGGATCATTGCCATAGTAAGGTCAATGCATGCAGACATGAAAATGCAAGCGAAAAGGACCCTGTAAAGATTAATTCCTATAACAGAAGAAGCCTGAAAGAATGAAGGTTTTAGAGCATCCACAGGAGTGGCTCAGAGCGATGGGCCGATGTTGCCGGAGTCGCCCCATGGAGCTCACCCAAGGAGCAGGTCCTGCTCCTTGGGCGCACACCTTCAGCTCAGACCGCTGCAGAGGGCTCTCTTAAATACCAGTGGTGCAGTGTGAAATTACTGTTCCTTTTATGGCCATGCTCACGTGGTTGTGACACTTCCTGAGGGGAGGGATTTGTGTCTGATTGGGAGGACAAACTGGAAAGACAGCAAACAGAAAGGGCTATGGCAGCATTCAAAACATTCAAGAACTGGCATGCAAAGGACGTCTGGGCTGTCATCTGCTGGTCGAGTCTCGGTGCCCGGGGAAAAGCAGCAGTGAGGGTGTGCCTGGACAGGCACTGTGGCTCCTTCCCCCTTCCCCCTTGTGAGCCTGCCGAGGCCCTGAGGCTCTATTTAATCTGGCTGAGACCTGAAGAGGCATGACCTAAGAGGCAGGCCAAACCGCTTTGGTGCCCCTTCAATATACTGACAGTGTCTGATGCTGTGAGGAAGGGCAGAGAAGTTGAAGTGGGCTGCTGTCCTATCAGATACTGTGTTAAATTTATCTGTTTCCTCCTCCTAAGAGTAATCTTATGGGGAAGAGAAAGGCAAAAGGGGTGTCTAAGGCTATGCCATTGGTCCAAGCTTCACCAAAGACCATTGACCCCTTGGGCAAACATTTTGCTGCATACATGGGTGATCCACTCTCAGCTGAAGGGGTGTCTCAGTCCAGCAGAGTGGATCCCTCCACCATTCCCATATCCTCATTTGTCTTCCACTATTATAACTGAAGGCTCTCCTGGACCGTTGGTTCAATCCTCCATTAGTATGGTTGCTGTACCAAAATCTGTTTCATTGATAGAGGAGGGATCGTCTGCAGTTGAACCTATACAGGATATTACTTTGAAAGATATATAGACTGCCATCTCCAAAATTGACTCTAAGCTGTTGAGTACTGTAGCATCTCTTTGTGAATTTACTCAGGAGTCTTCCTTGAAATCGCAGGAGGTAGACACTAGGCTATCTGGGATTGTTAAGATTGAGGATCAGAAGCAGGTCTTACAAGAGACCAGTATTTCTGCAATTAAAGATTATTTATTCATAGTAAGTAAGAAAATATGTAGAATTTGTCTAGGCCAACAACCTGTGGTTTCTAAATTTTCCTACAACTCATTTGTTCTCTGCAGAGATTCTCTTGACACAATATTTCAAAGAAGTGCTATCTATTACAGAATGTTTCTATTTACCATCTAGGCAGTGGGCAGAGGATGTAGTTGGGGGTGGTATTGACATTCTAACTCCAAGGGGTATGTTTACTAAACCATGGTAAAGGAGCAAGTGTGTCGTTAGCGCGCGCTAATGGGGCAATTGCACCCATAGCGCGTGGAAAACTCTGCCTTAGCGCGCGCTAATGGAACCGGCAGCGTAAAGCTCCCTATGGGCAGAGAGTAGGCGGAGAGTAGGTGGTCAATGGGTGGGGAGTTGGCGGGAATAAGACTCGGCTCCCTTAACGCTGTCACCTTAACCCCAGGAACGTTACCGTGAGTGAGAAGAGAGAGCCTATTTAAATGTCTGTAATGTGCTGCACAGGCAGGTGAGCCCAAGAAAGTGATAATAGTGCACTATTCACAGCAAAAGCATAGTGCCCAGGTATGAAAGGTTGATGGTGCAAATGGGGCATAGGAGGGTGCATGTGGATCATGCAGTGGGTGCTGCGGGAGCACAGAGTGGACCAGGCGGCTGCCTAGGTGGCACATTTGAACAGAAGATCAGTAAATATGCAAGACAGTGTCTGACCAAGGTCCAGTATCATGCCCAGTATCATCATGCTCAGTATCTTCTTGTGACTGGTAGGTTTTGGATTTTGTATGGCGCCATTTGCACTCACATTTGATTGATTAAAAAGCAGCTGGCCGCCTGGTGTGGGTCAGGTTTCCATTCTGACCCTCCTCCGGCTCGCTTCAACAAAAAGAAAAGAAAATAACATAGTGGGGGTTTCATTTCTGGTGGGCTTTTTTGTTAATAGCTTGGCTTTTTTGTTCACTGGACGGGGTTTTTTGGTTTAGCTCAAGAAGTGCTAAGGCACCTTAAGACACCTTAAGATGTGCTAAGGCGCCTCAAGGCACCTCAAGATGTGCTAAGGTGCCTTAAAAAGCCTCAAGATGTGCTAAGGCACCTCAAGGTGCCTCAAGATGTACTATGGCACCTCAAGGTGCCTCAAAATGTGCTAAGGCGCCTCAAGAAGTGCTAAGGCACCTCAAGATGTGTTAAGGCGCCTCAAGGTGCCTCAAGATGTGCTAAGGCTCCTCAAGGTGCCTCAAGATGTCCTAAGTCACTTTAAGATGTACTGAGGCAACTTAAGGCAATTTAAGATGTGATAAGGCACCTTAGTACATCTTAAGGCGCCTTGATATGCCATGTCTCCTGTTAAGGCACCTTATCACATCCTAAGATGCCTTTTTTCTCCTTAGGACGTCTTGTCACCTTACTGCACTTGGTCCTGTTAACTCACATTAAATGGCCCAAGGAACCCTAACGCCGGCACGCCCCCTATCCGCCCACTGCCTTATATGGCTTCAGGCACCTTAACTCTGCCTTTACCACCATTGACTTTACCGAGGTTTAGTAAACATACCCCCAAATGTTAGTCAAAACTTGAGTAACTTTTTGAAGGCCTCTCTAGATATTATAAATAAGAGGGCTACATACTTATTATCATTTGTGTCTATTGCTGATAGAATCAGGGTCTTAAAGTCTTTAATTAAGAATAAAGATTCTGTGTTTTGCAGGAAAAAGCTGAATGTATATCCGGATGTTTCTAGAAGTACTCAGCTTTGGAGAAAACAGTTCCTGTCCCTGAAGCCTAGGGTTATTGGCATCCGTGCAATTTTTTTTTTTGCGGTTTCGAAGCAAACGTGTGGTATCATGGCATGGGAATACATTTTCTTTTTTTGATTCATCCCAACTGGAGAAATTCTTGTGGGATAAGTCATTAGGAATAGGGTCCAAATAGTGTAGTTTAGCCTGTTTTTTCTTAGATGGGTCTCTCCCCATTGGCTTCCTCATTATTTCTTGTATTTATATGAATACAGTATGTCTCCTGCCTTTCCTGATGTGGGCTGTTGCTGATTTTGTAATACTTGAATTGGTATACATTAGTTTTTTATTCCTTTTTACTGTTGTGGATTATATCAGCATGACTTTTCTATTTATTCTGTATCTGTATTTCAGAAATGTTAATAAAAAAAATAATGAAAAATTACAATGCAACCACAGTCTCACTCATTCCAGAAAATAAGCAATTGTTTATTTCTTATGTACTGCTTTTCATGATATCAAGGTGGTTTACCTTGAGCAAACTGAAATTACATTGAACAGGGCATTATAACTTGGAGATAGCTATTTTACAGGGAACATGGACAATTGAGGGTTAAGTGGCTTGCCCAAGACCACAAGGAGCAGTCCTTCTGGCCCAAGGTTGCTGTCCTCTAGTGGGATTTGAACCCCTGACCTTCTGGCCTGAGGTGACTTGCCCCACTCCTCCCTGATCATGCTGAGCAGTCTGTGTTTAATGGTGTCTATGTCAAAGTAAGAAAAAGTTGGTTGATCCAAAACATAAAGCCCCTCCCATGCTTCAGCCAAACAAAAAAAATATAGCTGCTGATTATAGTCTAAGCAACTAGCTGCCTCCTAATCAAGGATCAGAAAAGCCACATCCTGACTTGTCCAGATGAGGATGATCTTGAAGAAAGCTGCACCTCTTCTGGAATTGTAAAAAGATATGGCTGACCATCACTGATGATCTTCAGCTTGGCAGGATGGATGAGCACATATTTGTACTCAATCTGCTTAAGAGCCTTCTTCACCTCTGAGTAGCTCTGCAGAAAAGTCCTGAAACACATACACTTGACTGTTCCCACAGTAGACCTCCCCCAGCTCTTGGACAGCTCCTGTGAGGGAAATGATGGAGCCAGACTATCATTGTGCAGGATCACGTGTTAGGCCCCAGTACTAGTGCCAATACGTGGTGACCCCTGTCGATCTTGATGCTCTTCACCTTCACCATCAGCTTAAGGGCCTTGGGAAACTATTTAGAGAGAAAGTCAGTCAGATCAGACCCCTCAACTCCCTCAAGCAGGCCAACTATGAGCAAATTGTTGCACCTGCTCTGGTTCTCTAAGTTTTCTTGTCATGCTTCAAGAACGGTCATCTTAAATGCCAGCTTGTCAATGCACTGTGCCGCCGAAGTCAGCGAGTCCTCTAGATTTGAAATCTACTCTTCAGTGGTGTCTAGTTGAGCAGTCTGGTCCTGTAGTGGGCAACTTTTCAATACTACCCTTAGCTTAGAATCCATATTTGCAATAGATTTTTTAGTGAAATCAGTAAATTCCTGGCTTGGTTAATATACTACAAGCCTTGGATCATTCCTCATCCTTACTGGAAAGTAAATCCTTAGTACTATGTCTCCACATCTTGGCCACTGGACCGGACCTGTTTTAAGCCTTTGCTGAGTGATCTGCCCATAAAGTGGGCAGCGACTTTTTGTGCGATGCTTTAGCCATGTTTTAAACCTAGTAGCATCAAAATTAAGTAGAAAAAAAAATGAATTTTAAAGAGGCCTAGTGGGAATTTCACCAAAATGCTGCTACCAGCTCCTGCACATCATGTGACCAATTGTCTTTTTATTACTTTGATCATCTTCCAAAGTTACCTCCATAATGCAGGGCAGCAACGGACATTAATGTAAATAACAAAAAATGATGTACAATCTGTGTAGTGCCATATACTGTTCAATGATCATTCCTTTTAACTTTTCTTCTAACCAATATTCTTACTTTATCATAATCTCCCTTTCTAAATGAAGTGCTACTCTGCAATGGTTTTACTTAAAACCCTCCCTCCAGTCATTACAATGCAATCAGTTTTGATTGCATTATGCTCAATGTTTGTTATGAGGCAATAGTGTATATAGTGATTTGAACATGGGCGCTCAGCTTTAAGTTCTGCTATTGTCCCGATTTAGCTCTGAAGTTCCTTTACTTTTCTCATTATTATGGACTGCCATCCTGATGAGTGTGATTTAGATTTGCAGAAAAGTGTGTTTGCTATTTTTTTTTGTTGGTTGTGTCAGCAAAGATGTTTTTTCATTGGAATCTTTGATGTTTAGCCACCTTTCCTTGTCCTTCTGCAGAAAAGCATAGGGCAGTGCCACATACACAAGTTTGACATCTCCAAACCTGTCCTGGGGCTTCCCCAGCCAGTCAGGTTTTCCAGATATCCACAATGAATATGCATGAAAGAGATTTGCATACAATGGAGGCAGTGCATGCAAATCTCTCATGCATATTCATTATGGATATCCTGAAAACCCGACTGGTTGGGAGGCAGGTTTGGGAACCCCTGGTTGGGCAGCTAGCTGCCCCCCACTCCATCCACAGAACCCCTTGACGCTAAGTGATTAACCTTGGGGCAGTTAAACCAGGTAGGAGGGAATATTCAGCAGTACTAATTGCTTTAGTGTCCCTGAATGTCCCAATGAGCAGGGTTTAGCCTGTTAGCAGGTCTGCTAATCAGCTAAACTGCTTTGAATGTACCCTCCTTCAATTTCTTGGCAAGGTTCCTTTAGGGAAGGGAAGGGGTTGTGGGGTAGATAAGCTCCTATAGATTGCATGCTTTTGCAGAGACTTGCCATCCAAGTATAAATCCTGGTTTTATCATTTTCTCTGCCTGTCTGTCTAAGGTGCCCTCTTGTGCCTCCTGAATGCCCTGGTGATCAACCTCTTTACTGATTGATTCAGGAAAAATTGTTCTTAGTTTCTTTAGCTACAACTGGGCTCTTTGCATCTGCAGATCGACCCTTAAAATACTGGTTCAAACTAATTAAGACTACTGTTTGTTTTTCAATATTGTAACACCTTAGGAGACTGAGAGAGAACAGCAACCAGTCATCCTCCCACTGAGAACAGGAAGGTTGGGAAAATGAGCACAATGAGCCAAACTCTGTGAAGGGGTTATATTGGTTTAGCAGGCTAGCTTGTTCGATGTGTTTATGTATGCCAACTAATCTTTCATCAGTTTGCTATTTAGAGTTACTTGAAAGTTTATTCACATTTTAAGCAGCCAAAGTGATCAACCAGAATGGAACATGTGTCTTAGGAACAAACAGCTCAGACCCTTGAGAACACTGAGTAGGATTTTTGAGAAGGCCATTAATACTTATTTAGCACAAGATTTTTTTTCTGATGGCATGTGCCTTGTTATCAGATTGAAAGCAGTAATATGAGTCAGTCATCTTGCTTTCTACATTTATGTTTATTATAGTTGATTGGCTGCCCTTTGCCTTAACCGGTTAGGCGGACCTATCGCTTCAAACCCTTAATCCCACCCCCCCTCCCTTTCAGGGCCTTTTCCTAATACTTCATAAAAGACACTTACAATTCTTTGGACTCAAACTGGTCGCAGCTTTATTAACTTTCAGCAATAACCAATTACAATCCAACAGTTTAACTTAGGACCCCCCCCCAGCAGAGTGAGCCATCACCAGCCATATTATTAGCAAGGTGACGCCGCTTCCGCTTCCGCCAGGTACAGGCCCCGAGTAAATCGCCTCGCCCTCCCTCTTCCGGCTTCGCCATATTATTAGCAAAAACCTGAGGGATTGTCAGGGCAGGATTTACCTTGAGTGAGGCCCTACGCCAACAAAAATTGTGGGCCCCCAGCAGGGGCGGCCCAAGGGGGGTGCGGACCTCATTTGCATAAGGGGCCTCATTTGCATAAATATTTGCATAATGTTACCATATACTAACTTTTAGTAAACGTGCCTCTTAATGAGTGTATGGATAAAGAAAGACTAAAAGATTTCTACATTACTATAATCCAGTGCCAACTGCCAGACACATTAGGAACTACTACAAACACTGCCCATAGTAAACCCGCCATATCCTAACAGCACTACCAGGACTCACAAAGCACCATACTCTACCAATCAAAAGGCAACACTGCAAATATTAAACCAATACATTTCAGAGAACAACAATACATGACCTACTGGGGAAAGAGAACAAGTGGCAATGTCAAATAGGAATTATATAAACAGAACACCTCAGCTCAGTTACACATGCAGAACATAGACCATCACCAAACAAGTAATCACAATTTAAAAATAGGAAGACAATAATTAAACTGGGAATCCCAAAAGCCAAACTTGGAATGTACAACACTGTAGAAATAAAACTATACATTAATTTGCTCTTGTACTAAACAAAGCGCAGATGTTAATGATGCACATTTACCAGAGCTGACATATTCCAATTAATAAATTCAAAATAAAGAGATATTTTTCTACCTTTTGTGCATTTTTTTCAGCTGCAATTGCTCCAGCCACTTTCTTCTGGTTTCTTCGTGTCTTCTGCTAACTCTCCATCGTCTGCTGTCCATTTGTCCTTTCTTCTCTCTTCTAGATTTTTTTCCATTCTCTCTCTACATCTGCTTTAACATACTAATCTTTCTCCTTTTGCTCTTTCCTCATTCCTATTTCATCCACTCAAATTTTACCCCTCCATCCTCAATCCCCACTTACTCTCCCAATACCCGGCCAATTGTAGATTTTTTATCCCTCCCACACAAAATATTTTTCCCTTCTCCATTTTACTCTTCCAGCCCCATCCCATTCTAATCCTCCCCCAACATCAGCTCCCTTCTAGTTCCAGCCTCACCCAGCATCCATTCCCTTCTAGTCCCTGCATCAGCCCATTTCCAGTCCTAGCCATCCATCAGCCCATTTCCAGTCCTAGGCCCCCCATAACCCCAATTTTAGTCCTTAACCCCCCATCACCAAATTTTCAGTCCTTAACCCCCCATCACCCCATTTTCAGTTTAAGCCCCCCCTATAACCAATTACCAGTCCTAACCCCCCATCAGCCCACTTCCAGTCCTAACCCCATCAACCCATTTCCAGTCAGCCCCCCATAGCCCATTGCCAGTCCTACCCCCCCCCCATCAGCCCACAGCCCATTACCAGTCCTAACCCCATCATCCCACCTCCAGTTTTAACCCCCCAGCCCATTTCCAGTCCTAGCCCCCCATAGCCCATTACCAGACAACCCCCATCAGCCCACAGCCCATTACCAGTCTTAACCCCCCCCAAAGCCCATTACCAGTTCTAACCCCCCCAACAGCCCATTACCAGTCCTAACCCCATCAGCCCACCTCCAGTCTTAACCCCCCACCCATTTCCAGTCCTAGCCCCCCCATAGCCCATTACCAGACAGCCCCCATCAGCCCACAGCCCATTACCAGTCATAACCCCCCCCACAGCCCATTGCCAGTTCTAAGCCCCCCCAACAGCCCACAGTCCATTACCAGTCCTAACCCCATCAGCCCACCTCTAGCCTTAACCCCCCCAGCCCAGCCCAGCCCAGCCCAGCCCCGCCCATTTCCAGCCCCAGCCCCCCAATCGCCCATTACCAGCCCTACCCCCCCAGTCCATTTCCAGCCCCAGCCCCCCCAATAGCCCATTATCAGTCCTACCCCCCCATAGCCCATTACCAGTCCTACCCCCCCCCCATAGCCCATTACCAGGCCTACCCCCCCCCCGGCCTAAAGTAACAGTTAATTTAAAAAAACACCTGGTGGCTGCCGCCGCGGGGCCCCCTCTGCTGCCGCGGGGGCCCCGTCTACAAGCTGAAGGGGTCGGGTCGGGTCTCTCTCCCTCCCTCCCTCGCTGCAGGCTGCAGGCTGCGAGAGACGCGAAGGGAGGGCGTCTCCTCGCGTCTGTGTTAAGCCGGCAGGGGCTGATGGGAAATCCCCTCAGCCCCTGCGGGCTTAACACAGACGCGAGGAGACGCTCTATCTTCGCGTCTCTCGCAGCCTGCAGCGAGGGAGGGAGGGAGGGAGGGGGGAGAGACCCGACCCGACCCGACCCGATCCGACCGCACTGCTTCAGCTTGTAGACGGGGCCCCCGCGGCAGCAGAGGGGGCCCCGCGGCGGCAGCCACCAGGTTTTTTTTTTAAATTGAGTTTAAAAAAAATTACCTGGTTCTTTTTTTGTGGGCCCCTGCCGGCTGTGGGCCCTACGCCATGGCGTACATGGCGTATAGGTAAATCCGGCCCTGGGGATTGTCCAGGTCGGGGGTACCCAACCCCCGCCCTAATGCTTTCATCCGGCTCTGGACCCCGGAAACCTCCGGGATCCCGCCAAACCCCCTCCAGCTGCAACACACCAAACCCACAACCTATGACCCCGTGCAACAAGGGAGGGTGGGTGGGTGTCCAGTGTCTATGGCAGCCGACCAAAAGAGGCCGGAGCCACGACGCATCCCCACACAAAACCCCACAGCAACAGCTCCATCTTTCCCATTGGCTCCCGAATCGCCACACAATTCACGGGAGCCAATCAGAAACGCTGCACCACCACACGTCCCGCCCCCACTCATACCCCACCATCATATCTCCGCTCTGTCGCTCACGTTGCCGCCCCCCCGGTTAGTGCCGGCCGCGCGCACGAGGCCCCGCGGCCTTGCTATAACCGGGTACGGCGGACCTATCGCTTCAAGCCCTTAATCCCACCCCCCTCCCTTTCAGGGCCTTTTCCTAATACTTCATAAAAGACACTTACAATTCTTTGGACTCAAACTGGTCGCAGCTTTATTAACTTTCAACAATAACCAATTACAATCCAACAGTTTAACTTAGCCCCCCCCCAGCAGAGTGAGCCATCACCAGCCATATTATTAGCAAGGTGACGCCGCTTCCGCTTCCGCCGGGTACAGGCCCCGAGTAAATCGCCTCGCCCTCCCTCTTCCGGCTTCGCCATATTATTTGCAAAAACCTGAGGGATTGTCCGGGTCGGGGGTACCCAACCCCCGCCCTAATGCTTTCATCCGGCTCCGGACCCCGGAAACCTCCGGGATCCCGCCACCGGCTCAGGCCACCCTTGACCTGAGCCGAAAAGAGGCCGGAGCCGTGACGCATCCCCACACAAAACCCCGCAGCAACAGCTCCATCTTTCCCATTGGCTCCCGAAATGCCACACAATTCACGGGAGCCAATCAGAAACGCCGCACCACCACACGTCCCGCCCCCACTCATACCCCACCATCATATCTCCGCTCGGTCGCTCACGTTGCCGCCCCCCCCGGTTAGTGCCGGCCGTGCGCACGAGGCCCCGCGGCCATGCTATTCACACCAGAGCTTTTTATGCAGTAAAATGTGCCATTAGAAGGTATCAACACATTTTGCCTGAAAAAAAGCCCTGATTTGATAGATCTTGAAAACCAAGCCTCTTTGTATCCTGTTAGGGTCAAACAGTAGCTGGTCATAGCTGTTACCTTTAGTAAAATATTGACACTCAAAAACTTTTAAGCATATATCACAAATGTATACAGGCTTCTCTTTGCTGTTTTTTTGCTCTTAAGTCTACCATATAGGGTTTTAATTATATGTAAGGCTTCTAGTTTTAGGTTTCAACTGATAAACACCAATAAAACACACCGATACAAAAAATGTGAATAGGTATATATCCAATAAACACCAGCAAAGCACCCCTCCTCTGGTTTATTTTGTGTCACTCAGTTTTTGTGCCTTTTCTGCACAGACAACTTCTAGGTGACACAAGCATACATTGATTCCACAGAAAAAGATCTCCTACAATAATACCTGTGCTATGAAAACACTGATAAACATAGATGTTCTTACCTTCAAAGAACACCTATTTATGTGGAAAGAAAACTCCTGAGTTTATAAATACCTAATCACAGAAACCCTAATCCTATGACACATGATTTTAGCCACAAAACACTGGTTTATAGTAATAAAGAAGATAGCAAATCAAGACTTAAGGATGCTTGTGACCTCACCCCACTTGTCTAGCCAAACTCAAGTCTCAGTTTTCTTCCCTGTTTCTTTAACAGCATATGTTACAGATAATGCAATGTCTCAGTGATGTAGGAAGCTTCATCTACACAATGGTGATGAACCCTGTTGGGGCTACAAGTTCACTTGTCTCCACATACTGTAAATTAAAAAAGTCAAACCTTACCACTCCTCACAATTCTACACTTTTATTGCTGTTGCTAAGTGCCATCAAGTTCATGACCACTCATGGCAATCCTGTGGATACTTACGTTTAACCCTTTCCACTCAGATAAATTTTCTTTGTTGCTCATTCCATATCAGATTAAATTTTAACAAGAAACAGCCCAAATTGCAACCTATATGACATGCACATTCTACAGTAATCAGTCATGTTGTATTTTGGGCCATAAACTAGCAGGGTTCAGAATGGAAAAATGTAAATGTCCCAAGGTGTGGGACAGCTGAGTGGAAAGGTTAAAATGTGTTTAATCTTTAGTCAGGCAACTAATTGTTGATTGAGTGGCATCCTTAGCTGCTGTTATTGTATCAGTCCATTGCATTGTGGCCTTCCTCTTTTGTGTTGACCTTCAACCTTGCTAATCATGATGCCCTCCTCTAATGATACTTTGAGGAACGAGTAACCTGACTAAGGGGTATGTTTACTAAACCACAGTAAAGTCACAGGTGGTAATGGTAGCGTTAAGGTGCCTGAAGCCATATAAGACAGTGGGCGGGTAGGGGGGCATCCAAGCATTAAGGCATTATGGGCCATTTAACGTGAACTAATAGGACCAAGCGCGGTAAGGTGACAAAACGGCCGAAAGCGAGACAAGGCGTCCCTTGGAAAGACAAGGCATCCTAAGGAGAGACATGGTGTCCTAAGGGGAAACAAAGCATCCCAAGGTGAGAAAAAGCGTCTCAAGAGAGAGAAGGTGTCCAGAGGAGAGATGAAGTGTCCCAAGGCATCCTAAGGAGAGATAAGGTGCCCTGATATGAGATAAGGTGACCTAAGGTGGAAAGCATACATCTTAGGGCACAAATACGGCTGTAACCCAAATGCTGGATAGAGCACCAAGGAATGCCAATGTAAAGATGGTGGAAGAAAGGACAGGTGGAAGTTGATGGACTTACCACATTGGTGGGCACCCCATGGGGCAGCCAGTAAAGCAGACAAGCATGTGGGAGGTAGCAGTACCACCCCACCCAGAACATGACATGCACCCACATCACTACTATAGAGCACTATGTGGATACATAGCCTTACCATGGTCACTGCTCAGCCAGTGTGAGAGTACCCTCCCAGCATGTCATGCTGTGGCCACCCGGTCCATGCAGGTGGCAGTCAGGTGCTACGATGTTCCACCCATTGATGCTACTCCCCTGATTCAGACACATCCTGGCCAATCCGCCCTGTTTCAGCCCACACCCACAATTCTTTGCTCCTCATCATGCACATTTGCAGATTAACACTGGAAACAGCTTAGGCACTGCGAGGCACAATGACATGTAGAAAGCCACAAAATGATGGATAGACACACACACACACACACACTCACACTCACTCACTCTCTCTCTCTTTCATATCGACACACTGTGCAAAAAGGGGAATGGTTGGCATTCCTGCCTGCCACTCTGGTCCCAATCTCAGCTCAAGCATTGTTAAGGTGTGCTTATTGTGCAGGAGCTAGTAGTGTGCTCTGATGTTAACGCACGCTCAGTGCTGTCAGCCTGACTCTCCATCCAGCTGAGGATAATGGAGCCTGTATGTGTGGGTGCTTTTACTCTTGTTGGCTGATTGTTTGGGGGTTGCTCATGATGATGTTGTACCTGCACTGTGGGCCAAAACGTAGCCACAAGGACATGCACCACATCCAGGACCCATACCTGTGACTTTCCACTCATATACACACAAACTGTATGTAGTGCACCACAGTGCTGCCACATGATTACAAAGGTCCTTGAGGATGACATGCTTCCCATCAAACAGACCATGGCACAAGTTGCACTATGCATGGCGCACCGGACCAGGGCATAGCTTTGGTCTGCTGAAAGTGGATGCTGCTGCCCCCTCTGCCAATGCCCCCAATTCCATGCTGACATGCTCGTGTGCTGTCAGTTTTGGTGGTATGCAGTCCCAGCCCATCCAACATGCGGGTTTGCGGGTGCCTAGGGTGGCGGGACCGGAAGGGTGGGGGGGTCAGAGGCATACATGGAAGGCCACATATCCCCCCACATCCATCTGCCTCTCCAGGGACCCCATCACCGCTTGCCAATGTTATTTCTCTTTCATACTATGGCACTATTTTGTTGCTGCTAATGGAGCACTACTATCACTCTTTTGGGCTCCCCTGTCTGTGCATCACCTTGCAGACGTTAAATAGCTCTCTCCCCTCAAAATGCACCCTTTCCGTGAAGTTTTGAATTGCGTTAGGGTTCACTCCCCACCCATTGACCTCCACTGTCCGCCCCATACATGCCTTCTCTCCGCTCACAGGATGCTTTATGCTGCTGGTACCGTTAGCGTTCACTAAAGTGGTTTTTTGGACGTGCTAAGGGCGCAAGTGCACTGTTAGCTTGTGCTAACTGCAACTTGCTCCTTTACCATGGTTTAGTAAACATACCCCTAAGATTCTGAGCAACTCAAGATATACCTAGTTATGTAGTCACCCCCACTACTAATTAGACCATAACTGATGCAAATCTATTATATATATTCAAGTCCTCACTCTGAATATAAACCTAACTATAATACGTATGTGTTTCCTGTAAATAGTTACATGGGTTTAGGGTTATTTGTATATTACTTGTTGCCTCATATGTTCTCTGTCCATTGTTACATGTAACTCCTCTTGTTCTATGTAAACCACTTTGATTCCAACTAAGGCGGTATATAAGATCACATAAATAAATACATCTTTCTCTTTGCATGATGTGTCCAAAGTATGAAAGTCGAAGTCTATGTCATTTGAGTTTCTAAGAAAAGCTTAGGTTTGATCTCCTCTAATACTGATTAATTTGTTCATTGGGCAGATCACGATATATACAGTATTCTTCACCAGCATCATAATTTGAAGGCATCACTTTTCTTCTTGTTTTTCTTCTTCACTGTACAACTTGCACATACATAGGATGTTGAAAATGCCATGGCTTGGAAAAGTCAAATCTTTGTATGCAGAGATACATCTCTGCACTTAAAAATCTTGTCTAGGTCCTTCATAGCCATTCTGCCAAAAACAATGTGTTGTCAAATTTCTTGACTGCTTGTTGTTTCATTATTGATAATGATCCAAGCAGGTTAAAGTTATCTACTATTTCTATTTCTTCTCCATCAAGGATGAAATGATTGATTTTGCCTGTGATCAGAATTTTTGTCTTCTTCATGTTAAGGTGCAGGCCCAATTTAGGATTGTCCTCCTTGATCTTGATAAGCAGATGTTTCAGATTGTCTTCAGTTTCAGCCAGAACTGTGATATTGTCAGCATAGTGAAGGCTGTTGATGAGTCTTCCACCAATATTCACACCTTGGTTGTCTTCATACAGTCATACTTCTCTGATGATTTGTTCTGCATATAAATTGAATAGGTATGGGGAAAGTATGCAGCCTTGTCGTACACCTTTGCTGAATTTAATCTATTCTGTTTCTCCTTGTTCTGTTCAAACTGTTCTTGATCAATGTAAAGGTTGTTTATGAAACCTATCAGGTGTTCCTATATACTCATGGGGCTCAATATTCTTCTGGGACGGCTATGTGCTGCTACAGCATTGAATATCTAGGGTCACCACACAGTCCACAGGCCTGCAGAAGCTAACAAGGCAGCGGTGATATTGAGCTGTTGCCTGGTTAGCTCCTATCTTTTTCCCGCAGGTGTTAACCTGACAGCGGTGCAATTTTGCAGCTGCCCAGTTAGCAATTGGTGCTGCCTCTGGAATGCCCCGGAATGCCCACGACACGCTCTGATGCTAAGCAGTTAGCATTGGGGCGTGTAGTGGAGATCATCGGGGATATTCAACATAGGCCCGATATTCAAAGGCATTTACACGGTTTACAGACCTGTAAGCCGCGTAAATGCCGCTTAGAGGGATATTCAGCAGCACTCTGTCCATCTCTGCACCTATTCCTGCTTACCCAAAACTGTTGTGTGCATGGGATCGTGGCCGCATTTCTTTTGAATGCTCAACTACTTAAGTGTGACTCTCGCAGCGTTCAGCGTCTGTCTGCAATCATCTCCTATGCTTGCTCTGCTCTTCTGCTGTGTTAACTGCTGCTCTGCTGAAAACACCAACCCACCTTGTTCTCTCCCCTTTCATGCAGGTATCCGGGCCCTCTGTCCATTTCTGCACCTGTTCCTGCCTACCCGGAAGTGACTCAGCCACAAGATCGCGGCAGCATTCCATTCGGATGGTTGACTACTTAAGTGTGACCTTCACGGCGTTCAGTGCCACAGTGGCATGCGCTGAAGGAGTTCACCCAAGGAGCATGCTCCTTGGGCAAGCTCCTTAGGGTGACTCCAGCGACTCTGCCTACATATCCACCAGTTGTACTATGTTCCTGCCTCTGCTTCCCCTATTGTCGTGGCCTTACATTCTTGCCCTGTGCACCAGCTCCTGTAAGTGCTACACGAGTCTGCTATTTCTCATAGCATGACTGGTTTTGGTTTCTGTCTCCTCCTCTGATCTGTCCAGTATGGCTTCCGTCCCTATACATTGGTGTTGGCAGCCTGCTGTATTGAGACCTCCCCCTCCAGGTCTCTTATCTCACAACACCGGCAATCTGCTCCCTTACCGAAGCTCTGTCTCTACACCTCACTCTTAGTCACCTGTCCCCTCCCAGGTCCTTCTCAGCCTAGTTCTGCTTAATTGTAGGTCTCTTTGTGCCAAGGCCCTGCTCGTCCATGATTTGATACTACAAAATTCGCTAGATGTTCTCTTTGTTACAGAAACTTGGCTGTGGGAGGGTGAAGATCCCCCCAGGTTTCAAAGCCTTTTCACTCCCTTGTCGAGGCTGTAATGGCAGGGCGTGGCTGCCCTCCACCGCTCTGGCTTTCAGCTTCATGAAGTCCAATCACTGGCTCTGCACTATTCAGAAACTATGCTTCTTTGATTTGACTCTACTCTTCTGCTCCATTTTCTCCTCATCTATGCTCCCCCTTCCATGATGTCAGACTATCAGGACTCTCTCATGCTTACAGTCTCAGAGATCTCTCTTTCCTACCCTATGTCTTTATTCTAGGGGATTTTAATCTGCATCTCGATCCCCCAACCAGACCTAAAGACAAAGCTTTTTCCTCCCTCCTTCACAATTTGTTGCTTTTACAGCATCTTTCCATCCCTATTCATGCCACAGGGCCCACTCTAGATTTATTGATTACTTCCGCTACCTCTCCATTCGTTTCTTCACTTGTATCTACATGAAATTCCATGTAATAAGGGGAAGACGATGGTAGTGGGGGTGTACTATTGACCGCCTGGCCAGAATGAACAAATGGATGATGAAATGCTCAAAGAAATCAGGGAAGCTAACAAAAGTTACAGCACAGTAATAATAATGGGTGATTTCAATTACCCCGGTATTGACTGCGTCAGTGTCATGGTAGGACAAGCTAGGGAGACAACGTTTCTAGATGAAATAAATGACTGTTTCTTGGAGAAGCTGGTTCATGAATCGACCAGAGGGGAAGCCATTTTGGATCTAGTACTTAGTGGAGCACCAGATCTCGTGCAAGAGATAAGGGTGTTGGGGCCACTTGGCAATATTGATCATAGCATGATCGCGTTTGATTTAATTAATGGAGGATGGATGGTAAGGAAATCCACAGTACTACCTTTTAACTTTCGAAAGGGAAACTATGATAAAATGAGGAAAATAGTTAAGAACAAACTAAAAGGAGCAGTTGCAAAGGTTAAAGACTTACATCAAGCTTGGGTGTTGTTGAAAAATACTATCTTGGAAGCCCAGATCAGTTGTATTCCACGCTTTAAGAAAAGTGGAAGGAAGTCCAAAAAACTGCAAGCATGGTTTAAAGGTGAGGTCAGGGAGGCTGTTGTTGCCAAAAAAGTATCTTTTAGGAAATGGAAAAAAAGAGCCAAATGACGAAAACGGGAAACAGCACAAGCACTGGCAAGTTAAATGCAAGGCATTGATAAGGCAGGCAAAGAGAGAATTTGAGAAGAAACTTGCTGTGGAAGCAAAAACACATAACAAAGACATTTACAAGTACATTCGTAACAAAAAACCTCTGAGAGTCAGTTGGACCATTAGATGATAGAGGGGTAAAAGGGGCAGTAAGAGGGGACAAGGCTATAGCGGAGCGACTGAATGAATTCTTTGCTTCAATCTTTACTGAGGAAGATGTAGAGATGTTATCCATGACTGAAGTGATATTTAAAGGTGATACTGTGGAAGAATTGAAAGAAATATCGATACACCGGCAAGATGTATTACAACTATTTGATAAACTGAAGAGTAGCAAATCACCTGGGCCGGATGGTATACATCCAAGGTGAAATATGAAATTGTAGACCTGCTATTAGTAATCTGTGAACTATCATTAAAATCATATGTAATACCTGAAGATTGGAGGATGGCCAATGTAACGCCAATATTTAAAAAGGGTTCCAGGGGTGATCCGGGAAACTACAGACCAGTGAGCCTGATGTAAGTACCAGGAAAAATTGCAGAAACCATCATAAAGAAGAAAATTAGGGGAGAAACTGTTTGCAGGCAGCTGCAGGTCACCGGAGCTGCAGACTGTGGGCAGGACAGCCCCGATGCACTCGGGGGCCTTTTGCACCGCATTTAATAGCTCCTAGTCTATCCTGTGCGGGTGAGCGCATGTGGGGCATGATACAAGGGGCATTTCAGGCCCCTTGGGAGTCCCTTGGAGCACCGTAGAAGCACCTTGAAGCAGAGTAAGTGTTTATCCATGGGGAAACGGAAGAAGAAAGCAGCAGCATCACTGATTCCTGTGATGAGTGGCCCTATGGATAGACATGTGCTAGCTTTGTCAGGGGCTGTTACACATTCAGCTGTAGCTTCCCCTTCATAGTCATCTGTGGGGGCTTCCTTAAGCTCCGTTGATTGTACTCCGCCCCCTCCCCCTATGGGATCCACTCCTGCGGACTCTGCCTGTGGTTCTCCGTCAGAACGGAGTGCCCCCGTCGCTATGGTGAGATCTCTTATACCAGTAATATGGACTTCCCCTCTGGCTGAGGCCACGGAGATCTTGGATTCACAGGTCTCCCTGGCTGATGTCTGGAGGGCAGTGACGCGGACTGAGCATAGCTTAGTTTCTACAGTGACCCAACTCTGCTTATTCACACAAGATGTGGTGGCAGATCTGGCTCAGGTGGAGAAGTAGGTAGATTTGCTTAGAATTCAATTACCTAAATGTGAATCTTTGTGTCACTCCTCGCAGGCAGGTCAGACAGCTGTAATGAAGGATAACTTGTTGCTTAATCGTAAATTGGAAATGTATGAGAATGTTGCCAAATCTAAGAATATTAGGCTTTTGAATTTCCAATGTGCCATTTGTTATCTTCAGAGATTTTATTATGAAAATATTTTTGTGAGACATTAAAATTGCCTAATGCAGATATTATTTCCTTTTCTAAGATGTATTACCTTTCTGGTCGGGGTATTTCTGATGGGTGGTCTGCTGCTGGTACCCAGCAGCAGTTATCTCCAGAGCATTAATTTAACTGAGTTTCTGGAGGACACCCAGGATAATATCTCTTCTAGAGCTACATTGCTTGTGACCTTTGTTTCATATTGTGATAAAGTCTCTGTATTTAAAGAGTATTTTAAGAACAGAAACATTTATTTTTGTCGGGCCCTGTTCAATTGTTTCCAGACGAGTCAAGAGCTATTCAGGCACAGAGGAAAGTCTTTTTGGCTTTGAGATCTTGTATCTTGGCTCTTGGTGCGTCTTTCTTTGTGCGATACCCCTGTAAATGTTTGTTATTCTTTCAGGGGGTCAGATATGGTTTTTTTGATCCACTTCAATTAGAGACTTTTCTGTCTAGTAAGGAGGACACGGGTCTATGAGATTGGTGGGTGGATGAATAGGGTTTTGTTTAGCTGCAAATATGGAGTATAGTCTCCTTGTGATTACTTTAATTTTGTATTTTTTTATTGGGTTTGTATCTCCTCTTTTTGTGGACTATATTGATTTGTTTCTTTTTTCTTATAAAGTGAAAAACCTTGTGGTTAGTTTTTGCTTTATTTGCTTGTAACCGGATGCATTATGGAAAAAATTAATAAACATATTTCATTATAAGAAGAAAATTCACAACATGTAGATAGTCATGGCTTAATGGGATACAGCCAACATGGCTTTAGACAAGGAAGATCTTGTCTTACCAATCTGTTATGTTTTTTTGAAGGTGTGAATGAACAGGTAGACAAAGATGAGTCGGTTAATATAGTGTATTTGGAGTTTCAGAAAGCCTTTGACAAGGTCCCTCATCAGAGACTTTTGGCAAAACTAAAAAGTCATGGGACAGGAGGCAGTGTACTATTGTGGATCAGGACCTGGTTAAAAGATAGAAAGCAGAGGGTAGGGCTAAATGGCCAATTTTCCCAATGGAAAAAGTCGAATAGTGGAGTACCCCAGAGATCTGTGCTGGGTCCGCTGCTTTTTGACATATTCATAAATGACCTGGAAAAGGGAATAAGGAGTGAGGTTATCAAATTTGCAGATGACACAAAACTATTTAAAGTTGTTAAAACCCAAGAGGATTGTGGAAAATTGCAAGAGGATCTTGATAAATTGGAAGACTGGGCATCAAAATGGCAGATGAAATTTAATGTGGACAAGTGCAAAGTTATGCACCTAGGAAAGAACAACCCAAACTATGGTTACATGATGCAAGGTTCCACATTAGGAACCACCACACAGGAAAAAGATTTAGGCGTCATCGTGGATAACATGTTAAAACCCTCCGTCCAGTGTGAAACCTTCTTGGGGGATTCAAGATGGCGTCTGATGCGATGAGCTGATCGGCACGGCGTTTGCTTATGGGAAGAAAGCGGAAATCTAGAAGGGTGAAACAGCCTACCTCCCCCCTAGTTTCAATGCCATTACCTGCGGAGGTGGTTGGGCCTCTGAATTTGTACTTTTCACGGGTGCTACGACAATTGGATATGGGGGAGAATAACCAGGCTATGCAGCGTTTGGAGGGGGTGTTCTCATCCTCTGCCTCTGGAATTGATCTCTCATCTCCTGGCTCAGCTGGAGCCTCAAAAGTACCCCGACAATCCAGCAGTGGTCCAGGAAGTCAGCACGAGAGCGTTGAGTCGGCGGACTCCGCCAGTGGACGGAGCTTGGGAGTGGAGCATGGCCTAGGCTCCGTGGCCCCTTGTGATCGTCAACGGAGGGTCAAGGCTTCGATTTGTATGGCTGAGGGTGGCGTTGGTTTTACACCGAGTTTGTCTGCCCCCACTTCTTTGAAGCCTGGCATTGTGATTTCGTCTCCTCTGGTGGAGGTTTCTCTGTCTGCTTCCACGGACCTTCCAGAGGTAGTGACATTGGAGGTGATTTGGGCTGCTATTATGAAGCTTCGTGAAGAGCTGGTTCCGTGGTTGGCTGCCTTGGCTACACAGGTTTCTGCCAGTTCTGAGGATCATATGGTTAAAGTAACTGCCTTACAGACTAGAGTTTCTCAAAATCAAGCTAAAGTTTGTCTCTTGAAAGTGAAGTTGATTCCTTAAGGAAAGTTTCTATGCCCATTATGTCTAAATTGGAAATGTTCGAAAATGCAGTGCGCATGCCAAATATTCACTTGATTAATTTTCCTAGAGTTTCATTAATATCCGCAAGAGATATGTTTCGCAATTATTTGATTGAAAATTTGGGTATTCCCCCTGAATCACATCCCCCATTAATTAAAATCTATTATTTGCCTTCTGGTAAAAAAGAAGTGGGGCAGGGAAGTGTTACTGGTTTACCTAATATGGATGTATTAAATGTAACTGACATATTGGAGAATTCCCAAGAGGAAAAGATTACATCATCTACTTTACTAATTACCCTAGCACTAATATCAGATAAAGAATGGCTTATGAAATTGTTTTTTAAAAAACGTCATATATTGCTTAAGGGTTTAGCTGTTCGGATGTTCCCGGATTTCTCCAGGGAGACCCAGAGGAGCAGACGTGAGTTTCTTTTGTTGCGTTCTGGGATTCAGCAATTGGGAGGGCTCTTTTTCCTGAAGTTTCCATGTAAATGTTTGATTAAATATCAATCTAATTCATTTATATTTTATGAACCTTCCCAACTGCTTTGCTTTATTAATGCTCGGGTCTCTGGAGTGGGGGTAGACACCCTGCCTGTGCCGGTTGAGTGATTTGTATATACCACTGTTTAGCTCATCCTATTTCTTCTCATTATATTGAAATATGCTATTATCTAACCTTGTATCCCCTGAATTTTGAGGGCTAGAATGGGGTGGATCATGTGGATAATTTCCTTCTGTGAACAATTGTTTCATATTGTTTCCATATTAAATTGTTTTGTTGTTTTTTGGTATTCATCCTAATTTCCGTTTCAAGAGGTAATCTTGATTTGTTATTGTAAATTCAAAAATCTAAAATAAAAAAACAAAACAAAACAAAAAACCCTCCACCCAGTGTGCAGCGGCGGCCAAGAGAGTAAATAGAATGCTAGGTATCATAAGGAAAGGAATGGAAAATAAAGCAAAGGATATTATTATGACTCTGTATCGTTCCATGGTGCGACTGCACCTTGAATATTGTATGCAATTCTGGTCGCCGTATCTTAAAAATGATATAGCGTTATTAGAAAATGTACAGAAAAGAGCCACCAAAATGGTAAAGGGGATATGGAAGGATACTCCTATGAAGAGAGGCAAAAAAGGTTAGGGCTCTTCAACCTGGAAAAGAGACGGCTGAGGGGAGATATGATAGAGGTCCATAAATTAATGAATGGAGTGGAACAGGTAAACATAGATCGATTGTTTACGTCATCAGAACATAAAAAGACTCGCGGACATGCAATGAAGCTACAGGGTAACCTATTTAAGACCAATGAGGAGTGGCCTAGTGGTTGGGGCAAGGTACCTCAGGCCGGAAGGTTGGGGGTTCAAATCCCACTAGAGGACAGCAACCTTGGGCCGGAAGGACTGGGGTTTCTAGACCCACAGGTGCTCCTTGTGGTCTTGGGCAAGCCACTTAACCCTCCATAGCCCATGTTCCCTGTAAAATAGTTATCTCCAAGTTATAATGCCCTGTTCAATGTAATTTCGGTTTGTTCAATGTAAACTGTACTGATGCAGAATAGCACAGTATATAAGAGAATGTAAATAAATAACAATGAGAGAAAATATTTTTTCACTCAACGTGTAATCAAACTCTGGAATTAGTTACCGGAGGATGTAGTAAAAGCTGTTAGTGTGTTGTTGTTGTTAAGTGCCTTCGAGGCAGTGTCGACTCATAGTGACCCTCTGGATAGTTGTCTTAAATTGTTAACTGTCTTCTGTCAATCAGTTCATTGTTGACAGACTGGTACCCGTAGCTGCTGTTAGTGTATCGATCCATCTCATTGCTGGCCTTCCTCTTTTGCGTTGACCTTCTATCTTGCCAAGCATGATGTCTTTTGCTAATGATCTCTGTCATTGCATGATGTGTCAAAAGTATGAAAGTCAAAGTCTTGTCATTTGAGCTTCTAAAGAATGCTTAGGTTTGATCTCTTCTAGGACCGACTGGTTTGTTCGTCAAGCAGTCCATGGTATACGCAGTATTAGCTGCTGCACCATAATTCTAAGGCATCAATCTTCTTCCTGTCTATCTTTTTCACTGTCCAGCTTTCACATCCATATGATGTTATTGAAAATACCTTGGCTTGAACAAGTCAAATCTTTGTATGGAAAGAGACATCTCTGCTCTTGAGAATCTTGTCTTGGTCTTTCATAGCCATTCTACCAAGAGCAATGCGTTGTCGGATTTCATGACTCCTTGTTGCTTCTTTATTGATAGTTGATCCAAGTAGGTTAAAGTTGTCCACAATTTCAATTTCTTCTCCTTCAACGATGAACTTGTTGATTTTGCCAGTTGTCATGATCTTTGTCTTCTTTACATTAAGGTACAGGCCCATTTTAAGACTATGTTCTTTGATCGTGAGAAGCAAATGTTTCAAATCATCTTCACTTTCAGCCAGTAATGTGGTATCATCAGCATAGCGAAGGTTGTTGATGAGTCTTCCACCAATCTTCACACCTCTGTTGTTTTCATACAATTCTGCTTCTCTGATGATTTGTTCTGTATATAAATTAAATAGGTAGGGGGAAAGTAAGCAGCCTTGTCTTACATCTTTGCTTATTTTAAACCATTCTGTTTCTAGTTCCGTTCGAACTGTTGCTTTTTGATCAATATACAGATTGTGCAAGAGAACGATCAGGTGTTCTGGTATACGCATGCTTCTTAATGTGGCCCAGCGTTTCTCATGGTTTACACAGTCAAAAGCCTTGCTATAGTCGATAAAGCACAAATAGATATCCTTTTGTTATTCTTTAGTCTTTTCAAGGATCCATCTCAAATCCGCAATGATGCCTCTCGTTCCTCGCCCTTTCCTGAGCCCTGCTTGCACTTCAGGTAGTTCCAGGTATGGTTGTAGTCTCTGTTGAATAATCTTCAGTAGAATCTTGCTGGCATGTGGGATCAGAGCGATTGTGTGATAATTTCCACAGTCAGTTGGATCACCTTTCTTTAGTATTGATATAAACACAGATCTTTTCCAGTCAGTTGGCCATGATGTTGTCTTCCAAATTTCTTGACAGAGCCTTGTGCGTACTGTAACAGCTGCATCAGATTGCTGTAATACTTCTATGGGAATGCTATCAATGCCTGGTGCTTTGTTCTTTGATAAGGCTTTCAATGCTGCTTCAACTTCTTCTTTCATCACCAATGGTTCCGGATCATAAAATATAGGTTGAAACGACTGTTGGTCCACTTGATCTTTATCATATAAGAACTCTGTACATTCTTTCCACCTTTTCTTGATCTTCTCAGCATCATTCAACATAGAACCTTGAGCATCTTGTAACATTCCAATTCGAGGCTGGAATTTTTTCTTTAACTCTCTTAACTTTAGGAAAGCCGATCTTGTTCTTCCTCTAATAGTTTCTGCTTCTATTTCCTTGCATGTGTCATTGTAGTACTTTTACTTGTCTTGTCTTGCTGCACATTGGAAATCTCTGTTGAGTTCTGCGATTGTCTTTCTTTTTCCTCTGGCTTTAGCTTCTCTGCCTTTCTGAGCAATTTTTCAGAGTTTCTTCCGTCATCCATTTTGGCCGTTTTTGCTTTTTCACCTTTTGTAGAGACTACTCCGTTCTTCCAACACAACCTTCTTGATGTCATTCCATAACTCTTCCGGAGCTCTGTCATTTGTATCTAAAGCAGAAAATCGATTTTGCAGGCAGTCTTTAAATTCCAGTGGTATATTCTCAAGGTCATATTTTGCTGTATTCATGAGTGGTTTGCTCTTTTTCCACTTTAGCTTGAGTTTGCATACTAGTAGTTGATGATCTGTACCACAGTCAGCTCCAAGTTTTGTCTTTGTTGATGTTATAGAGCTTTTTCATCGTTGATTTCCACAGATGTAGTCAATTTGATTTTTGTACAATCCATTGGGTGAAGTCCATGTGTACAGTCACTGCTTGTGTTGCTGGAAGAAGGTGTTTGAGATGAATAGATTGTTGCTCTTGCAGAATTCTATCGGTCTTTCTCCAGCTTCATTTCTGTTGCCAAATCCATATTTTCCAACCACTTTGCTTTCTTCTTTGTTGACAGCGTTTGCATTCCAGTCACCCATGACTATCGGGATATTCTGTTTGCATGTTCTGTCAATTTCAACTTGAACTTGTTCATAAAACTCTTCAGTTTCATCTTCTTCTGCAGCTGTTGTTGGGGCATATACTTGAATTATAGTTGTGTTGATAGGCATTGTTCGTAGACGAATAGAGATTAAGCGTTCACTGACTGCATTGTATTTCATTACAGTTCTTGCAAGTTTCTTCTTTATTATAAATGCAACACCATTTCTTCTTTGTCTTTCATTTCCAGCATAGTAGGCTATGTGATCATATGATGCAAAGTGCCCGATGCCAGTCCATTTCAGTTCTCTGACACCCAACAGATCAAGTTGTACACATCCATTTCGGTCTTGGCCACTTCCAACTTCCCTTGGTTCATGCTTTACACATTCCATGTTCCAATATGTAAGACATCTTTACAGCTTCTGTCTCTCATTTCATGCACAGCTACATCAGCAGTCAGACTTCCCGAGGGCTTTGATCCAACCACATCATAAATGCTGGCTTTATTCTGAAAAGTCTTCAGCTCTTCACCAGTAGCTAGTTGAGTGGCTTCCGACCTGGGGGTCTCATCTTCCAGCACTATAGTGCAATTTGTTTTGTTGTGACTATCCATTGGGTTTTCATGGCAAGATACAGAAGTAGATTGCTGGGCCTTTCCTCTGCGTAGTTTAAATTTAGTGTTGTTACCGTTGTCACAGAAATGTGATCCTCAGCCGCCAACACCGTCCCATTCTGCTGCTGCCCTGATGGGTTTTCATGGGAAGATACAGAAGTAGATTGCCGGGCTTTTCCTCTGCACAGTTTAAGTTTAGTGTTATTGCCGTTGTCACAGAAAAGTGATCCTCCGCCATCAACACTGTCCCATTCTGCTGCTGCCCAGATGGGTGGTTTGTCTTGGTCTGGCACCTCAGCTGAGACCTGTCCATCTTGGGAGACCCTGCCAGTAGTTAAACTACCGATAGCTTAGCCCTCAGCATCACTGATGCACACAAGCCCTCACAGCACGACAAGCTGCAAACCAAGTGAGGGCCTGTTAGTGTAGCTGGGTTTAAAAAAGATTTGGACAAGTTCTTGGAGGAAAGGTCCATAAATCTTTATTAAAAGGGGCCCAGGATATCACTGCTTAACCCAATACAAGCACTGAGGAACCTATGTCTTTTGGGGCAACTGCTAGGTACTTATGACCTAGATTGGCCACTGTTGGAAACAGGATACTGGACTTGATGGACCTTGGTCTGACCCAGTATGGCATATCTTATGTTGTTATGTAAGGTAAATTATCACCTATATGAGGACGATATTATGTTCTATCATCCAAAAGACATCTCAGACCCCACTTGTCCCCAAATCCAAGACTGCCTTGCTGACATAACCGACTGGCTCAACATACATAATCTGAAAATCAACCTTAAAAAACCTGAAGTTCTATACATTACCCACAATCAAAACTTCATCCCTCCTCCTAAACTCCACTTACAAAACTCCTAGCTGACAGTGAAACAAGAAGTCAAATATTTAGGAATCATCTTAGACCAATGGTCCCGTACATAAAAGCCATCTGAAAGAATATATATTTCAAACTAAAAATGGTGTAGCATCTCTGACCTTTCCTGGACATCCATGATTTCAGATCAGTTCTGCAAGCCCTGATTACACCCACTTTGATTATTGTAATAGCATTCTGCTAGGTCTACCCAAGAAAACCATCCACCAACTTCAACTAGCACGAAACCTAGCTGCCCATATCATACACAAGGCCCATTACTCAGATCATATCACGCCGCTACTCCACTCCCTTCACTGGCTATCCATCGCATCAAGGACCAAATACCTTATGGTAGTGTTCAAAAGCTATAACAAAATAGCCCCATCTTACCTCTGCTCCATCCTCAATCTACCCAGTGCCATAAGAACCAGAAGAAATTTTTCCCAGAACACCCTTGCCATTCCAACTCACTTCGACAATGCAAACAAAACTACCAGTACTAGAGCATTCACCTACGTTGCCCCATCTATATGGAATGCTCTACCTGAATATTTAAGGAACATCAAGGACCTACAAACCTTCCGCAAAGAGCTTAAGACACACCTCTTTGTAGAACACTATGGCCCCACCTCTAACTACCATCAATCATAATCAACATAACTCTCCTGCTCACCCGGGCACACGACTTTCATACCGATCCTCCACCAAAATGCTCCTAAACAGTCAATTAGGTATCGAATTTTGTATATAGTTATGGTAGCACCATTCTTGTTGCCATTTTTACCATGTAAATATGTTCTACTAATGTTTTAATGTAAAGTTCTGGTTGTGTTTAATGTTCCTTGTAAACTGCCACTGATCTCTGGAAGTGGTGGTATATAAATACTAATAAATAAATAAATGCTCTAAACATATTACAGGCCCAATGTCACATGTCTGATTTTATGAACTTGCTGGCCAGGACATACAAGTCACATAACATAGTCACCCCCTTTTCCATGCAGGAACTCGGTTGTCAGCAAGGTAATTCTGTGTGGCTTTTAACTACAATCTCTCTTCCTGAAAGCTCTTAAAGGGGTTTTGGTTATCATCTGTAAAAGCCAATTGTTTTTGTTTGTTTTTCTATACTGCAAAGGGGGAATTTTTTGTGCTGTTGGGCAAATAGCTCTGTCGGTTATTTATTTATTTATTTATTTTATATACTGCTTTTTCTAGGTAATCAAGGCGGTTTAAGGAGAATATTTTCAACTACTGCATGAGGCAGTTTACAGAGAACAGTTACAAATAAAAATATTAATGTTGCTTAAACTATTTACACAGGCATAACATTACTGGCATGAAATAATATGTAAGAATTATCTGAAGCATGAATTATATAACAGGTTATGGAGAATGGTCATTAGGATCGATAATAACCATGAGGTTTATGGTAGCTTGTTCAAGCTGGTAGTAGTCTGTAAAGATGAAAGTGTTGAGATGTTTTCTGAGTTGTGTTAAGTCTTTAATTTCTCTTAGAGAGTTAGGTAGATTGTTCCATAGGGCTGGGGTGTAGAGTGAGAATGCCCTGTTCGTTATGGATTAATTTACTTTTCTGACATTCTTTGGAGTGGTTAGCATGTTTTTCAAGTTATCTCTTTTTGTTCCTGTGTGTTGCTGCATGCTTATCAGTGTGCTGAGGTATGTTGGAGCTATGTTGTTTATTATTTTGAAGATGGTCATTAGTGCTTTGAATTTAATCCTTTGAAGTACCAGGAGCCAGTGAAGGTGGAAGAAAATGGGTGTTATATGTTCGGATCTTTCAGCTTTCATTATTGTATGCGCAACCGTATTTTGAGCAAGTTGTAAGGGTTTTAGAGTTGTCTTGTTTTTTGTGCCATTTTTTGTGCTGTTGGCCAAAAAGCTCTGTCAGTTAGAGTTCCATTCATAGCAAGCTCTTTGAAGCCAATGACCTCATCAGGTGTTAGTTCCCTCCTTACCCACCACAGCTCCCACCCACTCCATGTGAGCAGTCTTGCTTTGTAAGGCAGCTCCCCAATTAGGTACATATTATAGGGAACTCCCTAATTAGCTACACACAGGGACCCTGAACAGCATTGCTAGAACACACTTAACAGAGGTTAACTGCTTTTTTCTGAAAGTACAGCTGAGGAATAGGAAGGTACCTTGGTAGGTCTCTCTCTTTTATTTCAAGAGATACCAACCCAACTGGCACATAGCAGGGAAGAACTGTATTGCCAGTGCTGTTTCCCCCATTACAGCCTCTGCCTCTGTCCAGACAGAGATTCCTATTCCAGTTGAAGGACAGGTTCCATGTGCAGGATGCCTGCATACTGAAGCTCTCAGAAAAGAAGTGGAGGAGCTGAGAGAAGAGGTGGCGAGGCTGAGGAGTATTCAAGACAGTGAGAAGTACATTGATGAGATGCTTCTTGAAACATCCAAGCTTCACAACAGAGGCGAAGATGGGAGCCTGCAGAATGATGACAGCTAGTCACGAGTCACCGGGGCCTGCAGAATCACCAATGCAACTCCTCCAGCCCTAGAATTGAAGAACCATTATGCAGCCCTAGAAATGGAGGAGAGGAAAGCATCCCAGGAAAGGGAAGAACCAGAGCTCAAGCACCCCAAAGTTACAGAAACAGTGACTACAAGGAAGCAAAAGGTAGTGGTAGTTGGCGACTCTCTTCTGAGGGTACTGAGGCATCCATCTGCTGACTAGATTTGATGTCCAGAGAGGTGTGCTCTCTGACAGGTGCCAAAATCCGAGATGTTACGGAGAGTTTGCCAAGACTCATCAAGCCTACTGACTATTACCCGATGGTGACCAGAGAACTAGATCAAGGGCATGCAATGGATGTGATCTACCTAGATTTCAGCAAATCCTTTGATACTGTTTCTCATAGGAGGCTTATCAATAAACTCAACAGCTTTGGGATGGGTCCCAAGGTGGTGAGCTGGACCAGAAATTGGTTGACAGACAGATGATGGTAAAAGGAACTCACTTGGATGAAAGGAAGGTGATTGGTGGTGTGCCCCAGGGTTCAGTCCTTAAATGTATTTGTGAGTGATATTTCTGAAGGACTAAATGGAAAAGTCTGTCTTTTTGCAGATGAGATGAAAATTTGCAACAGAGTGGACTCCCCTGAGGGAGTGGATAACATGAGGAAAGATCTGCAAAAGCTGGAAGAATGGTCTAATGCTTGGCAGTTAGGATTTAATGTGAAGAAGTGCAGTGTCATGCACTTAGGAAGCAGAAATCCAGGGGAACTGCGTGCAATAGGGGGAGAGAGGTTGGTGTGCACGGACCAGGAGAAGGACCTCAGAGTGATTGTTTCTGAGGATCTCAAGGTGGCAAAACAGTGTGACAAGGTGGTGGCAAAAGCCAGAAGGATGCTGGGTTGCAAACAGAGAGGAATTACCAGCAGAAAGGAGGAGATACTAATGCCACTATACAAGTCTCTGGTGAGGCCTCACTTGGAATATTGTGTTCAAATTTGGAGACAATATCTCGCAAAGGATATAAAAAGACTGGAAATGGTTCTGAGGAAGGCGACCAAATGATTTGGAGCCTGTGTCAGAAGACATATGAGAAGAGACTTGAAGACCTAAATATATATATCGTCTGGAGGAGAGGAGGGACAGGGAAGATATGATTCAGACCTTCAAGTACTTAAAAAGTATTAATGAACAAACAAACCTCTTCCAAAAACAGAGAAGTTTTAAAACTAGAGGGCAAACCATGAAGCTGCAAGGGGTAAACTGAAAGGCAATGTCAGGAAATACTTTTTCACTAAAAGGATGGTGGATGCTTGGATTGCCTTCCCGATGGAAGTGGTGGGGGCAAATACAGTGACAGAATTCAAAATGGCCTGGGACGTGCACAGAGGATCCCTTTATAACAACAGGATAAAATCAAAATAAACATAACTCTCTCTTATATCTCAACAAATAGGGGTGACCTACATGGAGCGGTGGGTACATGCCTAAACAAAGGCATGGGGAGGGGTGACCTGCACAGAGCAGTAGATGCACCTACTCTTACCGCCTTGCTAGGCAGACAAGATGGACCATACTGGTCTTTATCTGCCATCATTTACTATGTTACTATATATTGCTCATCCATGTCGGCAGAAATAATGATGCCAGGTATCCCTCTGATTGTATCAAAAGTGAGTTCATGGCTCTGGGACAGAAGTGAAGCAGATAGGTGTGCAGATGGTGTTCTTTAAATCCTTCCTTTTGAGGGTAAAGGCAGAGGCAGAGAAACTCTCACCCTGGAGATAAATGCATGGTTGTATGTATGGCATCATCAAGAGCGTTTTGGTTTCCTGGACCATGGGATGATGTTCCAAGGGCTACAGAGGAGAGATATCGTCCATCTGTCCAAGAAGGGTCGACATGTCTTCAGTAGCAGACTGTCTAACCTACAGAAGAGGGCTTTAAACTAGATTCTTTGGGGATGAGTGAAGAAAGCCCATAGGTAACTGAAAGCCCCCAGGTAAGTGAAACATTAAATATCTCTATAGAAATGGGTAAATGGGGCAACATCTGGAAAGCGGTGTGTATAAATGCCCATAGCATGGGAAATAAGATCCCAGATGTTGAGGCTTTAATGAAACAGGCTGACTTGAATTTAGTGGTGGTTACAGAGACATGGTTCATGGACAACCATAACTGGGATATAGTTATACCAGGCTAAACCTTATTCAGGAAGGATAGGGTAGGAGGAAGGGGAGGAGTAATGGCACTATATGTAAAATAACATTAAAGCTATAGAATTACAGATCTTAAAAGTGAGTGAGAAGGCACTGTGAGTTAAACTAGAAAGAGGGAAAGAAAAATTAGTTTGCATTGGCATGATATACAGACCCCCTTCACAGGGAGAAGAAGTAGACAGAGATTTAATAGAAACATAGAAACATGATGACAGAAAAAGACCACATGGCCTATCTAGTCTGTCCTTCCATAACAACTACAACAGTCCCCTTTTTACCTTTAGAGATCCTCTGTGTTTGTCCCATGCTTTTTTGAATTCAGTTACTGATACTGATATTCAGTTACTAATAGAAGACATGCAGCATTGCTAGGAAAGAGGAAGTGCTATTGATAGGTAATTTCAATATGCCAGATGTAGATTGGCACATCTCTGCTGCGGTGCCATCTAGAAGTAAGGAGATCCTGGATTCTCTACAGGAAGAACTGTTCAGGCAACTGGTAACAGACCCCACATGTGAAGCGGCCATACTGGACTTGGTGCTTACCAATGGTGAACATGTTTCTGATGTTATAGTGGGACATCATCTCACATCCAGTGATCACCAGCCCTAGTGGTTAGGACTAGGGCTGATATAATCCATTCAAAAGCGAGGGTCTTAGATTTTAGGAAAACTAACTTTGCCAAGATGGGCCAATACCTCAAGGAGTTGTTAGTGGGATGGGAACAGCTGGGGGATGTAGAAAAACAGTGGGCAAAACTCAAAGGGGAAATTTTAAGGTCAACCAATCTTTTTGTTAGAAAGGTAAATAAAGGTAAATGGAAAAGGAGGCTACTATGGTTCTCAAAGATGTAGCTGAAAAGGTGAAGAAGAAGAGGGAAGCCTTTATGAAATACCTGAGATCATAGAAAGCGGAAAACAGACACCTATATTTGGAAAAAACTTAGAGAAGCTAGCAAAGTACTCTGCAAAGTAAAGATACTAAAAGAAGAGGAAATAGCCAATGCAATAAAATGGGGGGATAAGACATTTTTCAGATATGTTAGTGAGAAGAGGAAGAACAAAAGTGGCATTGTCAGACTCAAGGGTGAAGGAGAGGAATATGTAGAAGCTGATGAGGATAAAGCAGAATTGCTTAACAAATATTTCTACAAAGCCATGGGACCTAATGGGATACACCTAAGAATGTGAAGGAAATTGGGGATGTTTTAGCGGCTCTGCTGACTGACCTTTTCAATGCCTTTTTGGAGTTGGGAGTGGTGCCAGAGGACTGGAGAGAGGCACATGTGGTCCCTTTAAACAAAAGCGGAAGTAAGGATGTGGTTGAAAACTACAGGCTGGTTAGTCTAACCACTGTGGTGAGTAAATTATTGGAAACGCTGCTCAAAGTAAAAATAGTGAGGTTTCTGCAATCCAATGGATTTCAGAATCGGAGGCAGCATGGATTCACCAGAAGCAGGTCTTGTCAGAGAAATCTGATTGATTTCTTTGAGTGGGTGGCCAGGGAACTGGACCAAGGGAGACCCCTAGATGTGGTGCATTTGGATTTCAGCAAAGGCTTTGACACCATTCCGCAACTGGGCATCCTAGGGATGGACCCTAAAGTTACTGATTGGGTTAGAAATTGGTTGAGGGAGAGGCGACAAAGGTACAGGTAAATTGAGCTCACTCTGAGGAGAGAGAGGTTACCAGTGGTATGCCGCAGGGATCTCTCCTTGGTCCGATTCTTTTTAACATTTTTGTTAGTGATATTGCGGAAGAGCTGTCAGGTAAGGTTTTCCTCTTTGCGAATGACACCAAAATCTGCAATAGAGTAGACACCCGAGAAGGATTAAATAACATGAGGAGGGATCTAGCTAAGCATGAAGAATGGTCCAGAATTGGGTCATGCATTTGGGCTGCAAAAATCCAAAGGAGTGGTACAGTGTAGGGGGGAGGAATACTTCTGTCCACAAAAGAAGAAATTGTGTCTGACGACCTTAAAGTAGCCAAACAGGTAGAAAAGGCTACAGTGAAAGCTAGAAGGATGCTTGGCTGCATAGGGAGAGGAATGGCAGCAGAAAAAAGGAGGTGATAGTGCCTCTGTATAGGTCTTTGGTGCGACCTCATTTGGAGGATGAGGGTGAAAGGGGATAGACTCAGGAGTAATATGCGGAAATATTTCTTTACGGAATAGTCTCCCAGTAGAGATGGTAGAGATGAGGACAGTATCTGAATTCAAAAAAGCATGGGATGAACACAGAGGATCTTTAGTAGTCGCTAGGGAAGGGCAGACTAGATAGACCATGTGGTCTTTTTTTGCCACCATTTTTCTATGAAATACCCCTACCGGTTCTATAGCCATGCAATTCGGGGATGTCCAAATTTGTATAAATGGCCTATTCCTGTGCACATATCCAGCTTTGCTATTTGTGTGGGTCTGTGGCCAAAACTGGTTACTGGAATTTTTTGGAGTGGAGACAGAGCGATTTCAGTGGCTCCCTTTAATGTTGCCACTTCCCAGGATTTTGGATGTTGTTTTCTGGATGTCCCAAATTGTTCCTTGATGTCCTTTCTAAAATCCCACTTCACATCTTAATATAAGATGTGCACCTAACATTTCAGGGCGTGCACCATAACTTTCACTGAAATAACAATATTCATATGATAGTCTCACAGATCAGTCCTAGTTTTTCTTAGACAAAAATTCAACATTTTGGGAAACTGCCAGGTACTGTGACCTGGATTGGCCACTGTTGTAAACAGGATACTGGGCTTGATGGACCTTGATCTGACCCAGTATGGAATTTCTTATGTTCTTAAAATTTATTTCCCACTGACTTATATAAAACATGGACTTGTGTTCCTATGCACAAAAAAAGCAAACAACAAATGACTAAAAGAACACTTTTTTAAAAAAAGAAATGGAGGATCAGTTGGATTATCTCATCCGGAGGATTATTTTGCCTATTTTTTTTCTGTCTCATCTTCTGGATTATTGTTTCTCAAGCAGCCCCTGGTCAGTTTGGGTTTCAGAATATCCACTGAATATACATGAGACAGATCGGCATGCAATGGGATCACTGCAGGCTGATATATCTTATGCATATTATTAATATGTGCTGTAACAATCCTCAATTGGATAGCCTCAAAACCAGACTGGCTGGAAGTTTTCCAAAAAAATGGCTTGAAAAGCAATATTCTGGATCATCTGCCTCTTACTGCACATCACAGTCATCATCCTGTTGATCATCTGCTTCATCTTTGTCATCTTTATATTCTGGATATGGAGGATCACTCATTGTCCTGCTACTGCAAATGCTTCTTCTTGTAGCATTTGAGCATATAGTAACATAGTATATGATGGCAGATAAGGACCAGTATGGTCCATCTAGTCTGCCCAACAAGGCGGCAAGAATAGGTGCACCTGATGCTCCGTGCAGGTCACCCTTCCCCATGCCTTTGTTTAGGGATGTATCCACCGTTCCACGTAGGCCACCCCTATTTGCTGAGATATAAGAGATAGTTATGTGTATTTTGATTTTATCCTCTTGCAATAAAGAGATTCACTGTGTCTGTTCCATGCCATTTTGAATTATGTCACTTCCATTGGGAGGGCATTCCAAGCATCCACCATCCTTTCAGTGAAAAGGTATTTCCTGATATTGCCTTTCAGTTTACCGCCTTGCAGTTTCATGTCATGCCCTCTAATTATGCCCTCCAGCTTCCCCATCTTTGGAAGGGGTTTGTTTGTTCATTAATACTTTTTAAGTATTTAAAGGTCTGAATCATATCTCCCCTGTCCCTCCTCTCCTCCAAAGTGTACATATTTAGGTCTTCAAGTCTCTTCTCATAAGTCTTCTGACGCAGGCTCCAAATCATTTTGGTCGCCTTCCTCTGAACTGTTTCCAGCTTTTTTATGTCCTTTGCGAGATGTAGTCTCCAAAACTGAACACAATATTTCAAGTGAGGCCTCACCAGAGATTTGTACAGTGGCATTAGTACCGTCTCCTTTCTGCTGGTAATTCCTCTCTGTATGCAACCCAGCATCCTTCTGGCTTTTTCTACCGCCTTGTCACACTGTTTCGCCACCTTGAAATCCTCAGAAACAATCACTCTGAGGTCTTTCTCCTGGTCCGTGCACACCAACCTATTGCCCCCTATCGCAAACACTTCCCTTGGATTTCTGCTTCCCAAGTGCATGATACTGCACTTCTTCACATTAAATCTTAACTGCCAAGCATTAGACCATTCTTCCAGCTTTTGTAGATTTTTCCTCATGTTATCCACTCCGTCAGGGAAGTCTGCTCTGTTGCAAATTTTTGTGTTATCTGCAAAAAGACAGACTTTTCCATTCAGTTCTTCAACAATATCACTCACAAATACATTGAACAGTACTGGTCCCAGGACCAAACTCTGAGCCACACAGCTAATCACCTTCCTTTCATCCGAGTGAGTTCCGTTTACTGTCACCTTCTGTCGTCTGTCAGCCAATCAATTTCTAATCCAGTTCATCACATTGGGGTGGTATACAATTTACTCCTGGAAGTTTTAAAGTTACCTTCATGATTGTAATCATTACCTATGAGGATCTGCAAAGTGTGCAAAGGCTTTGGACAGTTGCATTGTGTTTAACCAATGTTAGATATAGTGGGTGGAGCTTCTACAATCTCCTCCTCCTCTGCTGCTTGATCCTCATTGACTTGTTTACCACATGTGGCTAGAATAGCTCAACTACCTCTGATTCTTTTGCATCCTCACATCTGACATTTGCGAGAACAACTATGTTCAATTAGATTTAATTTAATTTTTCAACTTGTATTCTGCATTTTACACTAACAAAACGAATCAAAGCAGATTTCAAAATCAAGAACCATGTATTTGTGGAATAGTTTCTGTTTCTGATGAAACCCAGACAGTACGAACACACCATCTAGATTTTATTATATACTCCATTAAAAGTTGATGTTCTCAATTCCATCCAAGGCCCAGTGATGTCATTAATAGTGCCAAACGTACCATAAATAAATAAAGTCATGTTGTTCTTAGAGCTCCCTTATTGTTGGCATATCCTTCTCATTGGTTCTTTATATGAGTTGGTGAAAAGTCTACAGCGAGTAATATGCTTTGAATAGGACTATTGCTCCTTAACCCAAGGTTTGGGCCAGTGCTGTCATATTTTTGGGGCAACGCTTGATTCTCTCGTATGGTCAGACAGATCTCTTAGCTTGACTGGGTGACATGGGGAATTATATCTATGAGGAACAATTCCTTTTTGGAAAAATTGTGTCATGTTTTAAATCTTTCAGATCACTATTTCCCTTTCATAGATCTTTCCATGCTTATGCTGTAAGTTATCAGACAGTCTGCATGTCTCTTCCTGGATTATCACTATGCTTGTGGGGACATTATATTAATTCTGATCTTTGATCCGCATATGCAGCATTTTTCCATGTGTTCCACAACATCACTTCCTTGATGAGGCAGCTTAGGCATGCTTATAGGTATTGCTGCTTGTAAACGTACTATTGTTTTTACTTCCTAGATTATTCCCATTGGCATGCTGTAAACCCTAATGCCTTTGATAATAGGGTCTTTTTTTTTTTGTCGTATTTGAACTGTATGAAATCTCCTGATTTCGCATTCTCAATTTCTTTTTTTTTATCACCTGCTCTTACCTCCAAATTGATGCTTTACAGAGCGTGGAGAAATCAGCAACTGGTAGCACTGAACATGGCAGTGGATTGTCATGGGCTTTGCATCCGAGGCTTTCCATTCCAAAGAGAGAACTGTGGGACATGTTGCAAAAGGTTCCAAATAACAGATTTGTGGTATATTGTGACTTGGTACTGTAGTAGACTTTCTATCCTAGGCAGACCAGAAAGCCATCAGAAGGAAACTGCAACGGCATGGGAAGTGTGCCAAGGCAATTTTTTTTTATAGGAAGTCTTTCTATTTCCATATAAGGAGGGATTTCTGTACTCTTGTTCTCTGTCCAGAAACTTTTAAAATTTGTTATGCATTCATAAGGACTTTTAAACCAAAAGCTTGCATGAAATGTGTTATTGGTACAGAAAGTTCAATTAAATGTTTTGGAAGGGGTCTGGCCTAGCGACTCAATAGCAGTGCTGTGCTTTTCAGTACAAATCTATGTTCAATTTCCAGGAGCTAGAGATGTTGTGAAGACAGTATTCGTGATTCCTATGGTGGGTGGAGCTTGAGTCTTAGGACATCTATTGGCTGAACTTACAGTGTACACTTTTCAGATTCCAGAGGAAGCCCTGGTCTATAGCCCCTGCAACAATTGGTCTAAGTGAAGATTATAAAACTGAGGGGAAACCTCCTGGGTAAGTGCAAATTAAGGCTCAAACACCGTTGCCCAGTAATGGATTTTGGCTGAGTAAGAAGCCCAAAAAAGAGCAGATGGAAACTCATGAAGGGAGGTAGAAGAGTAAATTGCTACTAGAGAACACAAAGCAGAAATACATTCAGAATATGTTGTCCCCATGACCACATATTTTGAACAAACTCATGCTCCTCATCAGCAGGGTAGAGTTTGGAGTGGGTGCAGACTACACCTTCAAAAGGATGTAAGTACGTTGGAGTTGGTGTAGAGAGTGGCAATTGAAATGGTTAATGGTCTTCATTATGAAGCATATGAGGACAGACTTAAAGATCTTACTATGTATAATTTAGGGGAAAGGTGGGATAGGAGCGATATGATAGAAATATTTAAATATCTCCATGCCATAAATGCACAGGAGGGTCCCTTTCACATGAAGGCAAGTTCTGCTACAAGGGGACATAGCATGACAGTGAAAAGGGATAGGCTCAGGAGTAATATGTGGAAATATTTCTTTACAGAACGAGTAGTAGATGCGTGGAATAGTCTCCCAGTGGAGGTGGTGGACACGAAGATAGTATCTGAATTCAAAAAAGCATGGGAGAAACATAGAGGATCTCTAAAGGTAAAAAGAGGACTATTGTAGTTGATATGGGAGGGCAGACTAGATAGGTTATGTGGTCTTTTTCTGCTGTCATGTTTCTATGTAATTTGCTTAGGTATGCTCAGTATCCTTGCACCGGGCCTGATCCAGTCTTCACATCACTTCTCCCTATACTGTGCATAATGATGAATTTGGACCACTTTCCACTTTGAACGAGTTTCTTATTATGTTTCAACATACCTATGGTGGTGAAATTCTATTCCCAGAGAAAAAGACACCTGATAAAAAATTGTACAACTAATTTATATGAAAATTAAAGGTAGGTGAACCAGACCCAATTTTCAAATAGTTCTGAAATAATTGCTTCTTTTTCTGAGAGTAGAAAAAGGTTTGTAGTTTGAAATAAACCTTGAAATTCTGTAAAGGTTACAAGAAACTAAAGTTTAACATCAGATTAATTCACAGAAAGCGATGTCTAAAGACAGACAAATAGAAAAGCCTGCCTTGGGTCTGCTGGAGCTTCCTGCAAATGACTTATTACTTAAACATTCAGTTTTCTCATGCTGATGTGTCTTAGGTGTAATACAGAGTCATGATGGGATGGGGGGGGGGGTTGAAGATGAGCTTTTTGGAAGACTATAAATGAGAATAAATGTAGAAAGCTTTGTGGGAGCCTGTATTCTGCTATCATGTTAATACTTGGACAACACTGGCAAGCATTAAGTACAGAACAAGTGTGCATTTTTATGAAATAGAAATCAGATGGGTTGTTATTAAAAAAGATGTATCTGTATAGCATCCACCATTATATGGATAAATCCATTATCCATGAAATTTCAGCGGCACTATATGGATTTGTTGTTGTTGTGTGCTGTCTCCTGGTGGCCCAGCCCCTGGGTTTTCTTCTTGGAAAGGTGCAACCAGAAGTAGATTGCCAGGCCTTTCTTCTACACAGTAAGCCAACAACAACTGCTGCTTCTCTCCAGGACCTACAGCTTCGGCAATAGCTTCAAGAAAGACAAAGAAGCTTACCTTCAAGAAAGACAAAGAAGCATCAGCAATGGCATGAACAGCTCAACGCACCAAGAGAGAGGTAAAGCACCACAAGACCTTGAGTGAGGAGTAATGTAGCAAGAAAAGCAACATCCATCAATACCTTAAGAAAGTGAGAGTATAATTTTATAAGGCCTAGTTGCGTGCACATTCCATATACAAATCATGCCTATTTTATAGAGAAAAGCAGGCTCCTATTTTTCTTTATGAGATGGAGGCATAAGGCACTAGATGCACATGTCAAATCTAGGTGTGAGCACTTATGCCAGCCCTAGACTTGGTATGAATGCACGTGACTATATTTGTAAGGAAGGTGCATAAGTTATAGAATTTTATAACTTATGGAGGCATTTTTGGTAGTGGCGGTGGCCGGCACACCTAAAGTGGTTGGCTATCACTGCTTTAATTCATTCTGTGTCTGGGCCATATCCAGCCACTGGCAATGAATATATAGGTTGTCCTGTTAGTCGATTAGCTAACTGGTCAGCAGTGATATGCAGCCTCTGGGTTGATAGCTAAACCAGCTAAAGATAAGCCAGACTGTTTCAATATTGCCACTGACTGGCTAACATCTGGTACTGACTCCGCTCTGCTCCCAGAATGCTCCAATGTTAATCACTTAGCATTAGGGTGTTCACACCCAGTGTGAAGGGATATTCAGTGGCACTGTGGCACTAGATGGTTTAGTGCTGCTGAACATCCTGCTAACCGTGGTTTAACTGGTCAGCAGGTCTGCTAACCGGTTACATCATTTTGAAAATGCCCTCCTCCCCAGCTGATGTCGACTTATTGCACAGAAAAAAGGCCTGGCAATCTACTTCTCATCGCATTTTGCCAAGAAAACATTGGGGCTGGTGCTCACATTATAATTGCTTGGATGCATAATGGTAGAGGATGGTATGTTCAAGATTCTCCGAAGGGGTCGATTTGGCTACATGACTTCACTTCCTTCCCAAAGGCCTGGTTCTTTGAACAAGCATTCCTAGGGTGTATTCAAGAAGTTTAGATGACGTCTCGCCAGACTGAAGCTGGAAGGGAGGCTTTAGATTTGAGGCTGAGGAGGACTTTAACAGATAACAGTGAATTTGGGATGTTCTTAGATCTCTGTTTTTAGAGTTTGTTGTTGTTAAGAACCATTGAGTGGATGTTGATTTATGACGACCCTCTGGATAGTTGTCCAAACCTGTGTTCAGTCTTCAGTCAGGCAGCTAATTGTTGATAGCGTGGCATCTATAGCTGCTGTAATTGTATTGATCCATCGCATTGCTGGGCTTCCTCTTTTACGCTTACAACCTTGCCAAGTATGATGTCTTTCTCTAAAGATCTTTCTCTTCACATAATGCGCCCAAAGTATGGAAGTCAAAGTCATTTGAGCTTCTAAAGAAAGCTTCTGTTTAATCTCCCCTCATATCGACTGATTTGTTCTTCAGACAGTCCATTGTATACACAATATTCTTCGCCAGCACCATAATTCAAAGTTATTGATTTTCTTCCTGTCTATCTTCTTCACTGTCCACCTTTTGCATCCTTATGATGTTATTGAAAATACCATGGCTTGGGCAAGTCAAATTTTTCTATGTAGAAATATGTCTCTGTATCTGAGAATCTAGCTAGGTTCTTCATAGTCATTCTGCCAAGAGCTCTGTGCCATGGTTTGTTGTAGCTTGAATTTTATATTAGTTTTTGTATTGTTATTGCTTTGATATATGCTCCAGTGTTCTAGTAATACAGCAGAATACCAAGCTTAAATAAATGATCTGGGTATCTCTGTACTTGGCACCATTAGATGGGGTGGCACAATGGAAGAAATGAAATGACACCATTCCTCTGTGGACCTAAGTAGAAAGCAGCATGTGTGGGCTTGTTTACCTGAAAGTGAAGAGACAGCGTCTTGGGGTTCCTTCCTGCTCTATCTGTTGCTTGGTCCCGCTGTCTTCACACAGTAGCCCTTGGCATACATGATGCCCAATTATCCTCCCACCTATGTTTAAAAGTCATAGGCAATTTATCACACCAGAAAACAGTTTCACAACAGCAGTTTAAATGTATTAGGCATATTCAATAAAAATAGCATAAGTAAAAGCAATAAATTCAAAATAACGGGACTGACACAGCATACAAATTATGTTTATCTTTAAAGAAAACAAAAGCTATGATGATAATGAGAAAAACTGTACAGTGCAAACCACAACACTCCCTATTTAGTATAATAGCAAATGGCATTTTATCTCGTTCTGTTTCAACTCCAACCTGTGATTGGCTTCCAGTTTGATGGAACCCTTGATGGTACACTTGTTTAGTTCCATTTGTGTATAACTAAAATATACTTTGCTGGGGTACTGAATACACAGGTTGTTGAGACTTGCAGTTTGCAATATCAGCTAAGGGTATGTGGCAGGAACGCATAAGTGCAGTCCTTGAGGGTTGTAAACAGGCCAAGTTTTCAGAATTTCCTAAATGAATATGCATGAGATAGAACATGCTACTCCTGTTGTATGCAAATTTATCTCATGCATATTCATTAGGGATATACTGAAAATGTGTGCTCCTTGAGGACTATACTTGTGCACCTCTGGTGTGTGGTAACAGTCTCTACTGATCTGTGCCAGGAATGAAATGTGACTTACACACATGTACAGCAAGTAACATCCTTGAATTGTCTTTGCTGCTGTGGGTGCTGCCGCTGCACTCCTCGATGCTAAGTGGTTAGCATTGGGGTGTGCTGGGGGAGGCACCAGGCCATGTCCAGGCAGCAGCAATATTGAGCTGCTGCCCAGTTATGGCACAGTGGCGAAGGTCAGGCATAGCTGAATATCACTTCTGCCTAGTTAGTTTCTTGGCATTCCGCATTAGCCACCACCACTGAAAATCACCCCTATATTTTCTAAGATTACTCCAATATACCCCTTTCACCATCATTCCTATGAGTCCTGGTTCCAGAGCTTCCTTTCCACTGAAAAAAGCCTACCTCCTGTGCATTTATACCTTAGAATTATTAAAATGTCTCTATCTTCCCTCGTCCACCTTTCTTCCAATATATGTCCATTGTGAGAGCTGCATAAACAGAATAAAGACAGCTTCAGCTTAAGTAGGGCTCTCTCTGAATGGAATTTTACCTGCTATGCTGTTGAACCTTCTTGTTCAACCTGGCCAATGATATAGGAAAAGTTTGCTTCACTCCAGCCAACTGGATGATGATATCCTAAATGGCAATAAAGGAGTGATGACAAAAGCCAATTTGGACAGGTGGCAGTATGACTGTTTTGAGCTCTTAGGGAAAGGAAGCAGGAGCAAGGCATAGCAGTAGGATTTCAGTGGTGATAATGACAATAAATGGTGATGATCAAAAGCAATGTAGGCAGTCAAGCCTGTATCTCTATTACAACCAAGACTGGAACTAAGATGAGGTGATGTGGGTGTTGCCCTAGGTACTATATATTTTCAGGACTCCAAGCTCCAGATTGTGGGGAAGGGAGCAGTGCTTAGCCATCATGTTTTGTGTGTTGCGGTGCCTCAGATGCCACAGAACTAATTCTAGTGTTTCATATATTCTTAAATAGAGACTGTGCGGAAGAAAGGCCCGGCAATCTACTTCTGTATCTTGCCATGAAAACCCAATGGATAGTTACAACAAAACAAATTGTGCTATAGTGCTGGAAGATGAGACCCCCAGGTCAGAAGGCACTCAACTAGCTACTGGGGAAGAGCTGAAGACCTTTCAGAATAAAGCCAGCATTTATGATGTGGTTGGATCAAAGCCCTCGGGACATCTGACTGCTGATGTAGCGGCGCATGAAATGAGAGTCTGAAGCTGTAAAGATGTCTTACACATTGGAACATGGAACGTACGAAGCATGAACCAAGGGAAGTTGGAGGTGGTGAAGAATGAAATGGAACGTGTACAACTTGATCTGTTGGGTGTCAGCGAACTGAAATGGACTGGCATCGGGCACTTTGCATTAGATGATCACATGGTCTACTATGCTGGAAATGAAAGACAAAGAAGAAATGGTGTTGCATTTATAATAAAGAAGAAACTTGCAAGAATTGTAATGAAATACAGTGCATTCAGCTAACACTTAATCTCTATTCGTCTACGAGGAATGCCTATCAACACAACCATAATTCAAGTATATGCCCCAACAACAGCTGCAGAGGAGAATGAAATTGAAGAGTTCTATGAACAAGTACAAGCTGAAATTGACAGAACATGCAAACAGGATATCCTGATAGTCATGGGTGACTGGAACGCAAAAGTTGGCAACAAAGAAGGCGGCAAAGTAGTTGGAAAATATGGACTTGGCAATAGAAATGAAGATGGAGAAAGACCAACGATCTATTCATCTCAAACACCTTCTTCCAGCAACACAAGCGGCGACTGTACACATGGACTTATTTATTTATTTATTTATTTTATTTATTTATCTATTACTTCTATACTGCCCCTTCCAGAGATCAAGTGCGGTTTACATGGAACAAGTTAACATATTATGTATACTTCGGTATACATTTACATTGAACAGGAATTTTTTAACTTTTTACAAATAACAATAAATGCGATAAACTGTCCAAACTATTTACATAGGCTATTTACAAGTGGTTATATACAGTGTGTTATAGAATAATCATAGGTCATGCGTAAGAGGTGGAATTTATTTCCATTTTTCTTGAGTTTTTTGTGTGTGTGTAGGGGGACTGGGTGGGGTTAGCTAATTGCGGTTTTAGGAGTTTTGAGTTTGTGTGTTTGTGGATGCTGCGGGACAGGACTTGGGGGGTAGGGGATTTGGAAATGTTTGGAGAATAGGTAGGTTTTGAGTTCCTTCCGAAATTGGGAGAGGTCTTTTATGATACGGAGGCCTAATGGGAGATCATTCCAGAGCATGGGGGCAGTGAACGTGAAGGCTCTGGCACTTGAGGATTTTTTAGTCTTCGTGAATGTTTTTGGCATATCGAGTGAGTGGGCTGCGTTTTGTCTGCGAGTTCTTAATTTGGATGGGGTCTGTAGTAGTGTTGATAGGTGTGAGGGGGCGATGTCGTTTAGGAGCTTGAAAGTTGTTAGGAGAATCTTGTATCTGATTTGGCTGTTTATAGGGAGCCAATGTAGCTCTAGGAGTATCGGGGTCACATGGTCTGTTAGGCGAGCTTTAGTGATTACTTTTGCGCAGATGTTCTGGGCTCTTTGTAATAGGTAGGTATTTTTTTGTGGTAGGCCAGTTAGGAGACTGTTGCAATAATCGAAATGGGGTGTGATGAGTGTATTAACAACCGATCTAAAGTCATGTGTGTCAAGGAGGGGCCTTAGGTGTTGTATGGTTTTGAGTTTATGAAATATGGTTCTTACTGTCTGCTTTATGTGCGGTAGCATGGTGAGAGTATGATCTATTATTACACCTAGGTATTTTACCTCTTTTTTAACAGGTATAGCTGTATTGTTGATTGAGATTGTTGTTGGAAAAGTGTCCTCGGTCACAGGTGTTCTTGTAACAAACATTGCTTTGGTTTTTTTGAGGTTAATGCTGAGGTAATTGGTTTCCATCCAAGAGGTGGTCTCAGCCATGCATTCAGATAGGGTGTTGTAAGTGGGGTTTTTGGTGGTTATGGGGATGGCGAGCATGATATCGTCAGCATAAATAAAGTGACTAATCTTGTGTTTTCTAAATATGTTAGTGATAGGTTGCAAGTATAGGTTGAAAAGGAGGGCGAAAAGGGCTGATCCCTGGGGTATTCCTTGTCCTTGGGGGAAGGTTTCTGATGCCTCTTGGTCTATTTGAACATGTATTAGTCTATTTGTGATGTAGGACTTGAACCATTTGAGAACAGTCCCACCTATTCCTAGGTTTTCTAGCCTATTGATCAGAGTAGGGTGGTTGATGTTGTCAAAGGCGGCAGAGATGTCTATAAAGAGGAGTAGAAAGCCTTGATTGTTGACATCTGTGCCTTTGATGAGGTAATCCATCAGTGTAATCAAGAGGGTTTCCACTCCGTGGAAGGGGCGGAAACCAAATTGGTGTGAGTCAAGGGGTTTGTGCTCATCAATATGGTCCTGTAATTGTAACTGAATTGTTTTTTCTATTATTTTAGCAATAAATGGAATGCTGGCTATTGGTCTGTATGAATTTGGATCTTTTGAGTCAAGTTTACTGTTTTTTATTATTGGGCGAAGCGTTGTGAGCTTTAGGGCATCAGGCATGATGCCTTGAGAAAGGGACTGGTTCACCATATGTTGAATGTTTTCGGCGAGTTCTTCCTTTGTACATTTAATCCAAGACACGGGGCAAGGATCGAGTGGGGAGGTTGTAGTATTGATCATTGTTATGATTTTAAGGAGCTGTTTTTGGTCAACCGTGTGAAATGTTGTCCAATTGTTATTAATTTCTATGTGTGTAGGTAGTATTGCTGTTAGAGTATTGGGTTTAGATTTTAGTTTTTCTGCAAAGTGGGTTGCTAATGTTTGAATACTTATTGCTGGTTGTTTTGGCTCAGAGTTCTTTGCTTTAGTCTGTGGACCCAATGCACAATCCACCCAATGGATTGTATAAAAATCAAATTGACTACATCTGTGGAAGTCAATGATGGAAAAGCTCTATAACATCAACAAAGACAAAACCTGGAGCTGACTGTGGTACAGATCATCAACTACTAGTATGCAAACTCAAGCTAAAGTTGAAAAAGAGCAAACCACTCATGAATGCAGCAAAATATGACCTTGAGAATATACCACTGGAATTTAAAGACTGCCTGCAAAATCGATTTGCTGCTTTAGATACAAATGACAGAGCTCCAGAAGAGTTATGGAATGACATCAAGAAGGTTGTGTTGGAAGAAAGCGAGAAGCCTCTACAAAAGGTGAAAAAGAAAAAATGGCCAAAATGGATGATGGAAGAAACTCTGAAAATTGCCCAGAAACGCCGAGAAGCTAAAGCCAGAGGAGAAATAAAGACAATCACAGAACTCAACAGAGATTTCCAATGTGCAGCAAGACAGGACAAGGAAAAGTACTACAACGACGCATGCAAGAAAATAGAAGCAGAAACTATTAGAGGAAGAACAAGATCGGCTTTCCTAAAGCAATGAGAGTTAAAGAAAAAGTTCCAGCCTCGAATTGGAATGTTACAAGATGCTCAAGGTTCTATGTTGAATGATGCTGAGAAGATCAAGAAAAGGTGGAAGGAATATACAGAATTTTTATATGATAAAGATCAAGAGGACCAACAGCCGTTTCAACCTGTACCTTATGATCGGGAACCATTGGTGATGAAAGAAGAAGTTGAAGCAGCATTGAAAGCCTTATCAAAGAACAAAGCACCAGGCATTGATAGCATTCCCATAGAAGAATTACAGCAATCTGATGCAGCTGTTACCGTACTTACAAGGCTCTGCCAAGAAATATGGAAGGCAACATCATGGCCAACTGACTGGAAAAGATCTCTGTTTATACCAACACTAAAGAAAGGTGATCCAACTGACTGTGGAAATTATCGCACAATCGCTCTGATCCCACATGCTAGCAAGATTCTACCGAAGATTATTCAAAAGAGACTACAACCATACTTCGAAGAAGAACTACCTGAAGTGCAAGCAGGGTTCAGGAACGGGCGAGGAACGAGAGACATCATTGCGGATGTGAGATGGATCCTTGAAAAGACTAAAGAATACCAAAAGGATATCTATTTGTGCTTTATCGACTATAGCAAGGCTTTTGACTGTGTAAACCATGAAAAAGTCTGGGCCACATTAAGAAGCATGGGTATACCAGAACACCTGATCGTACTCTTGCACAATCTGTACATTGATCAAGAAGCAACAGTTCGAACGGAACAAGGAGAAATAGAATGGTTTAAAATAAGCAAATGTGTAAAGCAAGGCTGCATACCTTCCCCCTACCTGTTTAATTTATATGCAGAACAAATCATCAGAGAAGCAGGATTGTATGAAGACAACAGAGGTGTGAAGATTGGTGGAAGACTCATCAACAACCTTCGCTATGCTGATGATACCACATTACTGGCTGAAAGTGAAGATGATTTGAAACATTTGCTTCTCACAATCAAAGAACATAGTCTCAAAATGGGCCTGCACCTTAATGTAAAGAAGACAAAGAACATGACAACTGGCATAATCAACAGGTTCATTATTGAAGGAGAAGAAATTGAAATCGTGAACAACTTTAACCTACTTGGATCAACTATCAATAAAAAAGCAACAAGCAGTCAAGAAATCAGACGACGCATTGCTCCTGGCAGAATGACTATGAAAGACCTAGATAAGATTCTCAAGAGCAGAGATATCTCTCTCCATACAAAGATTCGACTTGTTCAAACCATGGTATTTTCAATAACATCATATGGATGTGAAAGCTGGACAGTGAAAAAGATAGACAGGAAGAAAATTGATGCCTTTGAATTATGGTGCTGGTGGCGAATATTGTGTATACCATGGACTGCCTGAAGAACAAACCAGTCGGTATTAGAGGAGATCAAACCTAAGCTTTCTTTAGAAGCTCAGATGACAAGACTTCGACTTTCATACTTTGGAGACATCATGCGAAGAGAGAGATAATTAGAGAGAGACATCATGCTTGGCAAGATAGAAGGTCAACGCAAAAGAGGAAGGCAAGCAATGAGATGGATCGATACAATAACAGCAGCTATGGGTACCAGTCTGTCAACAATGAGCCGCCTGACTGAAGACAGAACACAATTTAGGATAGCTATCCAGAGGGTCGCCATGAGTCAACTCCGACTCGACGGCACTTAACAACAACAACAACCAGGAGCTCCTGGGCAGGCTGCACATATCAAATAATCCTTACTTGTAGATGTACTACTGTATGTAGCCACCCTTTGAAAAAATAACTCTACAAGTGCCAACAATGGCAGCCTCAACACAAGCTATCCCTTTTATAATACTTCATAGCACAAACTAGAAAGGTAGAAGAAAATGTTCAACTGAATTCTCAGTAGTGTTTTCCTTATCTACAGGCTCTCTGCTTCTTTAAACAAGGACTTGAGGATCTGTAGTAGATTTAACTAAGAACACTATGGATCTTATTCATTAAGGTCTTTTCCCAAAGATACAAAATGAGAGAAAGACTTTAGTGAATTAAATCCTATACCATGGCCACAATGTTGGATCCTAGGTTTAAGAAGAAAATGTGCTCCTCCTACTTCTTCCTTTGTGACGTCAGCTAAGACAAGATTCAGAAATATTGCGTCTAGATGCATTAATCTGTTTTTTTCACTTTTTATAAGTGCTGCCATCCTTGCCTAACATCTAATAAGGTGGTAGTAATATACCAGCATAAAAAAAAGATTTTTCTGGGGATGTTCATTCATTAGCTTGCATGCAGTGGTGTAAATATTGCCCAAGTAGCCCCCCCACCTCCACAGTTCGGGAGTGTTCAGGCCAGAAGAGGGTTCAGTGATGCCAACACATTGAAAGCATTGAAAAGCATTGAAAGCATTTCCTAGAGAAGGGCTGAATTCTCGAGAAACCCGAAATTGTGGTCCTCTGGCTGCTAAGGGCAGCACTTTACAGAAAGACAGGTGATGCGGAGCGGTGCGGCAAACCTCTTTAAAAGTAAATATGATGTTTGCCAGCTGCTTCTTGTTTTTTTTTGGGGGGGGGGAGAGGAAGAAGGGAATGGGAGAAGAAAGGTGTTCTCGCCCCCTTTTTGTGGCTACCGCCCTTATGAGGTGCCCTAACCAAATTTAGCTTGGAGGCCCTTCATTTGAACTTATGTCACTGTTACCATGCCAGAAAAATGTTATGTCTGTGCAAAATCAATTTAACGTGCATTGATCCATGAATTCACATGCATCAAGTTTACTTCCATGTTTACAAAAGTTTAAATGTGTCGTAACATTTTTTATTAAAAAAAATGTGTGAAAGGGACTGAAAAAAAAGAGAAAGTTGAGAAGAAATGTCTAAAGAACAAAAATGAACCAAATGTTTTTTCCCTGTGTATATCCCTAGTATTTTGAACCCAGGAATGGTGAAGAAGGTACTTATGATGAGAACTGAAAAAAGACTTGGATGGCAGTTGTCATGAATAACTCTTTGGAGGTGATTTTAGAAGTGTTTTGCCATGTTTACATGTGTAAACAGTCGATTTACATGTAAATCATATGCAGAACATAACATAAGAACATAAGAACATAAGATATGCCATACTGGGTCAGACCAAGGTCCAACAAGCCCAGTATCCTGTTTCCAACAGTGGCCAATCTAGGTCTAGGCACCTAGCAGTTTCCCCAAAAGACACAGGTTCCGCAATGCTTGTACTGAGTCAAGCATTGAAATCCTGGGTCCCTTCTTAATAATGGTTTATGCACCTTTCCTCCAGGAACTTGTCCAAACCTTTTTTAAACCCAGCTACACTAACAGCCTTTACTACATCCTCCGGTAACAAATTCCAGAGTTTGATTACACGTTGAGTGAAGAAATATTTTCTTTTATTAGTTTTAAATAGTGTACCCTGTAGCTTCATTGCATGTCCCCTAGTCTTTCTATATTCTGATAAAGTAAACAATCGATCTACGTTTACCCGTTCCACTCCGTTCATTAATTTATAGACTTCTATCATATCTCCCCTCAGCCGTCTCTTTTCCAGGTTAAAGAGCCCTAACCTTTTTAGCCTTTCTTCATAGGAGTATCCTTCCATCCCCTTTACCATTTTGGTGGCTCTTCTCTGAACCTTTTCTAATAACGCTATATCCTTTTTAAGATACGGCGACCAGAATTGCACACAATATTCAAGGTGCGGTCTCACCATGGAACGATATAGAGGCATTATAATATCTTTTGTTTTATTTTCCATTCCTTTCCTTATGATACCTAGCATTCTATTTGCTCTCTTGGCTGCCGCTGCACACTGGGCCGAGGGTTTTAACATGCTATCCACAATGACGCCTAAATCTTTTTCCTGGGTGGTGGTTCCTAATGTGGAACCTTGCATCGTGTAACCATAGTTTGGGTTGTTCTTCCCTAGGTGCATAACTTTGCACTTGTCCACATTAAATTTCATCTGCCATTTTGATGCCCAGTCTTCCAATTTATCAAGATCCTCTTGCAATTTTCCACATTCCTCTTGGGTTTTAAATAGTTTTGTATCATCTGCAAATTTGATAACCTCACTCGTTATTCCACTTTCCAGGTCATTTATGAATATGTCAAAATGCAGCGGACCCAGAACAGATCCCTGGGGTACACCACTATTTACTTTTCTCCATTGGGAAAATTGGCCATTTAACCCAAGCTTCTGCTTTCTATCTTTTAACCAGTTCTTGATCCACAGTAGTACACTGCCTCATATCCCATGACTCTTTAGTTTTGCCAAAAGTCTCTGATGAGGGACCTTGTTAAAGGCTTTCTGAAAGTCCAGATACACTATATGAACCGACTCACCTTTGTCCACCTGTTTATTCACACTTTCAAAAAAACATAATAGATTAGTAAGACAAGATCTTCCTTGTCTAAAACCATGTTGGCTGTCTCCCATTAGGCCATGACTATCTACATGCTGAGTAATTTTATTCTTTATGATGGTTTCTAACATTTTTCCCGGTACTGACGTGAGGCTCACCGGTCTGTAGTTTCCCGGATCACCCCTCGAACCCTTTTTAAAAATTGGCGTTACATTCGCGATCCTCCAATCTTCAGGTATTACAGATGATTTTAATAAAATTCAGAGATTACTAATAGCAGGTCTGCAATCTCATATTTCAGTTCTTTCAACACCCTTGGATGTATACCACCCGGCCCAGGTGATTTGCTACTCTTCAGTTTATCTAATAGTTGTAATACATCTTCCCGATGCATCGATATTTCCTTCAATTCTTCTGCACCTTTAAATACCACTTCAGTCATGGGTAACATCCCTACATCTTCCTCAATAAAGACCGAAGCAAAGAATTCATTCAGTCTCTCCGCTGTCGCCTTGTCGCCTCTTAGTGCTCCTTTAACTCCTCTATCATCTAATGGACCAACTGACTCTCTCACAGGTTTTTTGCTAAGAATGTATTTGAAAGAAATCTTTATTTCACGTTTTTGCTTCCGCAGCAAGCTTCTTCTCAAATTCTCCCTTTGCCTGCTTTATCAATGCCTTGCATTTGACTTGCCAGTGCTTGTGCTGTTTCCAGGTTTCATCATTTGGCTCTTTTTTCCATTTCCTGAAAGATGCTTTTTTGGCAACAACAGCCTCTCTGACCTCCCCTTTAAACCATGCTGGCAGTTTTTTGGACTTCCTTCCACTTTTCTTAAAGTGTGGAATACAGCTGGTCTGGGCTTCCAAGATAGTATTTTTCAACAACACCCAAGCTTGATGTAAGTGTTTTACCTTTGCAACTGCTCCTTTTAGTTTTTTCTTAACTATTTTCCTCATTTTATCATAGTCTCCCTTTCGAAAGTTAAAAGGTAGTACTGTGGATTTCCTTACTATCCCTCCTCCACTAATTAAATCAAAGGTGATCATGCTATGATCACTATTGCCAAGTGGCCCCAACACCCTTATCTCTTGCACTAGATCTGGTGTTCCACTAAGGACTAGGTCTAATATGGCTTCCCCTCTGGTCGGTTCATGAACCAGCTGCTCCAAGAAGCAGTCATTTATGTCATCTAGGAACTTTATCTCCCTAGCATGTCCTGCCGTGACACTGACCCAGTCGATACCGGGGTAATTGAAATCACCCATTATTATTACTGCGCTATATCTTTTGTTAGCTTCCTTGATTTCTTTGAGCATTTCGTCATCCATTTGTTAATTCTGGCCAGGCATTCGATAGTACACCCTCACTGCCATCGCCTTCCCCTCTTTACATGGAATTTCAATCCATAGAGATTCTACAGCAAATTTTGTTTCCTGCAAAACTTTAATCCTTTCTGACTCAATGCCCTCTCTAACATAGAGCGCAACCCCTCCACCAATTTGATCAGCTCTATCATTACGATATAGTTTGTATCCAGGTATCACAGTTTCCCACTGGTTGTCCTTCTTCCACCATGTCTCTGATATCCCAATCATATCTAACCTCTCATTTAGTGCTATATATTCTAACTCTCCCATCTTATTTTTTAGACTTCTAGCATTTGCATACAAGCATTTTAGAGACTGTATTTTATTCATATTAGTTTGGCTGTTGGTAGACATGGGTAATTTGGGATCTTGAAGCTCTGTCTGCTCCATACTCGAGGGCATTTGGGCTACTTTACTCTTTTTTGGAACCTCTCTGCTTTTGGTAGTATCCTAAAAGGATACATTCTTCCGAACCATCCGCTCTTGGGCGACTCTTGGCTTTCCCCTATTATCTAGTTTAAAAGATGCTCTATCTCCTTTTTAAAGGTTAATGCCAGCAGCCTGGTTCCATCCCAGTTAAGGTGAAGCCCATCCCTTCGGAAGATCCTCTCCTTTCCCCAGAATGTTCCCCAGTTCCTAACAAATCCAAAACCCTCATCTCTGCACCATTGTCTCATCCACGCATTGAGACTCCGGAGCTCTGCCTGCCTTTTGGGTCCTGCACGTGGAACGGGAAGCATTTTGGAGCATGCTACCCTGGAAGTTCTGGATTTCAATTTCCTACCTAAAAGCCTAAATTTAGCCTCCAGAACCTCCCTACCACATTTTCCTATGTCATTGGTACCTACATGTACCAAGACAGCAGACTCCTCCCCAGCACTATCTAAGACCTTATCTAGGTGGCGCGTGAGGTCCGCTACCTTCGCAACAGGCAGGCATGTTACCAGGCGATCCTCACGTCCACCAGCCACCCAGCTATCTACATGCCTAATGATCGAATCACCAACTATAACAGCTGTCCTAACCCTTCCCTCATGGGCACATGGCCCTGGAGAAACGTCCTCGGTGCGAGAGGGTTTTACATCACCTGAAGGACAGGTCCTAGTTACAGGATCACTTCCTGCCACACCTGTCACGTGACCTCTCTCCTCCATGGCAACAGGGATGCTGCCAGACTTAGGTGGGACTTCAGGACTATATCCCTGTAGGTCTCGTCTATGTACCTCTCTGTCTTTCTTATGTTTTCCAAGTCTGCTACTCTAGCCTCTAGAGAACGGACTTGTTCCCTGAGAGCAAAGAGCTCCTTGCACCTAGTGCACACATAAGACCTCTCACTACCTGGGAGAAAATCATACATGCGACACTCAATGCAAAAGACTGGAAAGTCCCCATCTCGCTGCTGGACTGCTGTCTGCATCTTTAGTTTTAAGTTTTTGTTTAGATCTTTAAGTTCTTTACTTCCTAAGGGTTGCTATGGATATTTATACTAATAAAACTGTACCTAATACATTTAATATACCTTGTTCACCTGAAGCTTAATTAATCTTAGGTCGTTAGTGTATGACTGATTTGGTAACGAGCTGCACCTGGGAGAACCCCCTGTCTTTTAAGATGTGTAAGTACCTATAAAGCTACACAAAAAGACTGAAGTACTGTTCATCTCCAGAAACCCCAACTTTTCCCCTCCTGCCTGCCTAAAAATTGGAAAAATCAAACTGCAAACCAAACCTTCAATCCGCTACCTGGGTGTCACATTGGATCAAAGACTGGATATGAAGACACACGTGAGCAACATGGTAAAATCAACATACCATAAGATCAAGACACTCAAACATCTACGCCCCCTCCTGCAACCAGTTGATTTCAGAACAATCTTCCAAGCACTAACCATCCCACATCTCAACTACGCCAACGCTATCCTGCAATGACTCCTACAATCCACCCTGAGCCCACTCCAGCTCGCCATGAACGCTGCAGCCAGAGTCCTACATAGCGCCTCCAGGAGAGCCCATATAACACCCATCCTCAAAAGTCTCCACTGGCTCCCAATCCACAGCAGAATCACCTTCAAGACCCTACTACTAACCTTCAAGACCATCAATGGACTCGCCCCCTCCTCTCTCGCGGACCTCACTCACATTACACCCCCAAATAGAGCCAGACGATCTACTGCTATAAACACTTTGGTAGTCCCCAAAGCAATGACCCACAGTGCTCAGACAACCATAAACAGGGCTTTCAGTCTCAGTGCTCCAAGATGCTGGAACGCTCTTCCACCCGATATCCGAGCAATCCCGGAACTAACTAAATTCAGGAGAGAATTGAAACACTATCTCTTCCTCAAATGCTACCCGGAGGAATGTACACCAACTCCACCACTCGTAACATAGCTCCGACCACATGCATCCCCTCCTCATGTATCTGTATGTAAGTGTGAATATCATTCTGTTATTACAAATGTAAATAGTAATACTGTTATTACAAATGTAAATAGTTAATACTGTTACCCAAGTTGAGCTACCTGTTATATTGTCATGGCGTAAGGCAAATAGTGCCTATGGAAACAGAAGAAAATGTGCAGAGCAGTTTTAAAATGGGCAGCTCAAAGCACATGGCTAGGGGTTGCTATAGGCAACCAACAAAAACACTAGCACCGGGTGTAGGTAAACGCCCCAGCAAAGCATTACCTCATAGCTCATTAGAGGATCAGGAACAGCTGCAGAGACTTGAGCTTATGAGAAACTCAAAGAGTGACGCACTTAAAAATGAGTCAGTCTTGAGAAAGAGCAGAACACACGAGAGAGCTAACAGGAACGCTAACCAGGACACATACCTGAGAACTTCAGACGGGGATTCCAGCAGCGTCTCAGAGGAGTTTGCCCAAGAGGGAATACCTGAGGTTAGTGCCAGAGAGTTTGGCTGCACTGAACCAGAGTCTGGTCGTTGGGGACACAGAGGGATTACTACCAGCAAACGGAGAGAAGCTGTGAGAGGGAACTTCCATGAGAGCAGGTACCTGGGGAATAGAAGCTATGGTCCAAAGGAGATTTCCATGCTCAAAGAAACACATCCTGTAAGGGGAAGTGAAAAGCTTTCAAGGGAGAAAGGCTATTTTCAGCTTCCCAGCTACAAAGGTTCCGGCAGAGGCCAGCCTGAAGAAAGGCCAATTCCCTGGAGTAGAGGGGCACTTGAAAAGCAGGTTTTTACATACGCTTGTCCTGAAGTGTATGGCCTTCTAGAGGGAAAGTCTACACTGCATGGTAACTTTCCATTCCACTTTACTAGTGAGGAAGAGAGAAGCCATTGCCAGAGAGAGGAGGGATTTTTGAATAATGGTGTAAGTTCCAATCCCACAGAAGAGAATTGCAGGGAAGCTCATGAGGCCATGGACTGTGATTACTGTGTGGAAAACTCAGAGGATTTCCAGATGGATTGTACACTTGTATTTGCGGATAATGTGACCTCTTTCTGTTGAAATGTGCAGAAGGGAAATCTGTTTAAAGGAACAGATTTCAATCCACAGCTGTTGTAAGGTACAAGGCTTGTTTTGCACTTTTTGTTTTGCCTTAAGCTGAAAAGAAGCATTCCTGTGTAATTTTTGTAGTTCCATTTTGTGTTATGCCAGAAGCATGGTTTATTTTCCTTTGTGATTCCTGACTGCAGAAGTTCTCCCGGGAAGGGAAATAAAATACCTCTTTATCAGCCTAGCTACTCGTCCACGACTACACTCTTTTTATTGAATAGCTAGTGGGACTTCAACTCCCAGGGGGCATTACTTGTCCCTGCTACCTAAGAAGAGGCCTCACTGAAACCCCCAGGTCCTTTGCCTTTGGGGGGTATGTAGGTGGGTGACAATTGGCGATGTTTTGGGATTTTTGCATAAGGATCAAAAGGTGCACAAAGAACTACTGTCTGCTGGAGAAGACTATTTTCCAGAGGGGGAGAGCCGTCTGGGAGATTCCTGCTGCCAGGTGCTGGATCCAGAGAAGCTTTCTCACAAGTTGAACCCTACATGAAGGCTCAGGTTAAAGTTACCTAGTCATAAGTGGGGAGGACAAAAGTGAGAAAGGGGGCGCTGGTGGGCAGAGAAATAGACGGTGGAAAGGGAAAAAAAAAAAAAGGAAGTTGCGGTATCGCACTTGGGTTTTTTTGTTTTGTCTTTCTCTCTCTACAGGTACATCGAGGCTGAGAATGGAGCCACAGGATGTAATACACTGGATGAAGACACAGTGGGACAAGCAGATGGAGCTTATTCGCTATCTCCAGGAGCAGACTACGCGGACCATACAAGAACAACAAAAGCCCTTGATGGAGACCATGGACGTGCTTTTAAAGAAGCCGCTGGATGCCACAGCCGACATCCCCATGGTATTCCAGGGGTCAGGACTGAGTTCGTATGGTGCTTTTTCATTGGGACAACTAAAGCCGCATGACAATTTAGATGACTATCTTGACGCTTTTGAGCGGATAGCTACAGCTCTGAAATGGCCAGAGGAGCAGTGGGCAACCAGGTTTGCCATTTCGCTCACAGGCGAGGCCCTTTCGGCTTATAAAGCTATGCCGGCTGGTTTAGCTTCTAATTATATAGAGGTTAAAAAAGCAGTAAAAGATAGGTTGAGGCTGACACCTCTACATTACCACAGAATGTTCAGGGAGGCAGTAATTAAGCCTCAGGAGACCCCTAAGGCCCTGGCGCAGCGACTGAAAAGTTTAGCCAGAAAATGGTTATTGGCAGAGGGAAGTACCCTGGAAACAGTCCTCGATAGAATTGTGCTGGAGCAATTCATGCAGGCTGTTCCCAGCGGTGTAAAAACCTTTCTGACACTCCAGCACTGCCAAACCTCTGATGAGGCAGCCACTCTTACGGAGCGGTATTTCGCCGTGGAGAGGACTGACACCTCAGGGCAAGGTATCTGGCCAGCAGCTGGTAAGACGGATAGTGGCAAAAAAGGAAAATGTTTGTATGATAAACTGTACAAGCCTGAAATGTCTAATGTGAATGACTCTGATGGTAATAATATCTTATCAGTACCTAAAGGGAAATGTTTCAGTTGTGGGAAGAAAGGACATTTTCAGAGATCCTGCACAGAAAGAACAGTCCTGGTGACAGGAACAGAAGAGACAGATCAGGACGAATTCCTTATCCAGGTTCAAGTGGAAGGTATTCCTACACTGGCTCTACTTGACTCGGGGGCTGACCAGAGCATGATTTCAAGGGAGCTCTGGGAAGCCATTGAGGGGCACCGCCAGTTGCCCCCGAGTCAAGCAGAAGGCCAAGTTCGGGTCAAGTGCGTGCACGGCGCATTTGTCCCTTATCCTCTACACAATGTATCAGTAGAAGGGTTGGGCACCATTAGAGAGGTGAAGGTGGCCGTAGTCCCAAAATTACCAGAAGATGTTGTACTGGGGAAGGATTGGCCTCCCTTTTATAAAGAGTTGGGAAAAGACTTTGGTACCAAGTTAGGCTTAGTATCCACTCGCTCTCAAGCGGGACCCTCTGGGAGGGGAGAAGAGTCAGCAGAAAACACTGACGAACCTGAAGGGGAGGAAAATTCTCAAAGGGAAGAGCCAGACGAGGAAGGGCTAGCTACTCTTCCTATACATGATGATTTAATACATCCCCCTGTTAAAGAAGGGAAAAAGGATAAACCCAGGAAACATAGGGAGAGATACTCTAGGACCCGGGGGAGGGCCGAGCTAGAAGATGCTGTAGGGTTGCCCTGGGTACCGGCCGAAGTAGTCAAAAAATTTCCATCATTCCCCATGGAGCAGAGAGCTGACCCAGCTCTTAAAAGGGCGTTCGAATGGGCTGAGGAAACCAGACTGACCCTACCTCGATTTTTCCTGGAGAATGATTTCTTATATAGAGAATGTGTAAACCCCCACAATGATGCCATACGCAAGCAGCTAGTTGTACCCACGACATTTAAAGCTAGTGTGTTAAGATTAGCCCATGACCACCCAGTGGGTTGTCACAAGGGGATCCAGGGGACGCTGGACCAAATCTTAGCTAGATTTTATTGGCCCGGGGTCTTTAAGGAGACCCGGCAGTATTGCGAGTCATGCCCTAGCTGCCAAAGAGTGACAGCTATAAAGCATATAGGGCTATTTCAATTCCGGCACATGCCATTCGGCTTACATGGCGCCGCTGCCACCTGCCAGCGCCTGGTGGATCAGGTCCTGAGACCCCACCACGATTACACGTTGGCTTATAGGGATGACGTTGTTATTTACAGTACGACATGGACCCAACACCTCGCGAGAATAGAGGCCGTACTTAGGGCACTACGCAAGGCTGGCTTAACGTTAAATCCGGCCAAGTGTTTATTCGCCACAGAAGAAGCTAAGTATTTGGGCCATATGGTTGGGAGGGGGTAGTAAGGCCCCTAGCCTGTAAAATTGAAAGCGTCAGAAACTTTCCCCGTCCGGGAACAAAAAAGCAGGTGCGCAGTTTTCTTGGGTTGATAGGATACTATCGCAGGTTTATACCTCGCTTTGCAGAGGAGAGTATCCTATTTATGGAAATGCTGCGGAAAAACGCACCCAATATGGTAAAGTGGTCCCTGGAGGCCGAAAAGGCCTTTACTGTCCTGAAGGAGAAACTCTGCATGGCACCAGTGCTAAGGGGGGTAGATTTTAACCTACCCTTTATAGTACAGACGGACGCGTCCAAAACAGGGTTAGGGGCAGTAATGGCTCAAAACTTTGAGGGGGTAGAACACCCCGTAACGTATTTAAGCTGGAAGCTCACCAAAGCAGAACGGAATTACTCCACGATAGAGAAGGAGTGCCTGGGGATTAAATGGGCAGTGGAGGCATTGCGCTTCTATTTTGGTCACAGACCACGCCCCTTTGAAATGGCTGAATCAGATGAGAAATAGTAATCCTCGTTTGACCCGGTGGCACCTAGCGCTCCAACCTTTTAACTATGTAGTGAAGCACAGGGCTGGGAGGCTACATGGGAATGCGGATGCGCTGTCACGAATTCCGGGCTGTCAGGAAAAATCTGCAGCCCGTAATATTTCAAGGGGGGGATCTGTCATGGCTTAAGGCAAATAGTGCCTATGGAAACAAGAAAATGTGCAGAGCAGTTTTAAAATGGGCAGCTCAAAGCACATGGCTAGGGGTTGCTATAGGCAACCAACAAAAACACTAGCACCGGGTGTAGGTAAACGCCCCAGCAAAGCATTACCTCATAGCTCATTAGAGGATCAGGAACAGCTGCAGAGACTTGAGCTTATGAGAAACTCAAAGAGTGACGCACTTAAAAATGAGTCAGTCTTGAGAAAGAGCAGAACACACGAGAGAGCTAACAGGAACGCTAACCAGGACACATACCTGAGAACTTCAGACGGGGATTCCAGCAGCGTCTCAGAGGAGTTTGCCCAAGAGGGAATACCTGAGGTTAGTGCCAGAGAGTTGGGCTGCACTGAACCAGAGTCTGGTCGTTGGGGACACAGAGGGATTCCTACCAGCAAACAGAGAGAAGCTGTGAGAGGGAACTTCCATGAGAGCAGGTACCTGGGGAATAGAAGCTCTGGTCCAAAGGAGATTTCCAGGCTCAAAGAAACACGTCCTGTAAGGGGAAGTGAAAAGCTTTCAAGGGAGAAAGGCTATTTTCAGCTTCCCAGCTACAAAGGTTCCGGCAGAGGCCAGCCTGAAGAAAGGCCAATTCCCTGGAGTAGAGGGGCACTTGAAAAGCAGGATTTTACATACGCTTGTCCTGAAGTGTATGGCCCTCTAGAGGGAAAGTCTACACTGCATGGTAACTTTCCATTCTACTTTACTAGTGAGGAAGAGAGAAGCCCTTGCCAGAGAGAGGAGGGATTTTTGAATACTGGTGTAAGTTCCAATCCCACAGAAGAGAATTGCAGGGAAGCTCATGAGGCCATGGACTGTGATTACTGTGTGGAAAACTCAGAGGATTTCCAGATGGATTGTACACTTGTATTTGCGGATAATGTGACCTCTTTCTGTTGAAATGTGCAGAAGGGAAATCTGTTTAAAGGAACAGATTTCAATCCACAGCTGTTGTAAGGTACAAGGCTTGTTTTGCACTTTTTGTTTTGCCTTAAGCTGAAAAGAAGCATTCCTGTGTAATTTTTGTAGTTCCATTTTGTGTTATGCCAGAAGCATGGTTTATTTTCCTTTGTGATTCCTGACTGCAGAAGTTGTCCCGGGAAGGGAAATAAAATACCTCTTTATCAGCCTAGCTACTTGTCCACGACTACACTCTTTTTATTGAATAGCTAGTGGGACTTCAACTCCCATGGGGCATTACTTGTCCCTGCTACCTAAGAAGAGGCCTCACTGAAACCCCCAGGTCCTTTGTCTTTGGGGTGTATGTAGGTGGGTGACAATATGTAACACGGTGTTAACCCCCACTGTAAAATACCTCATGTTCTATGTAAACCGCACTGATGTTGAAGAGCGCGGTATATAAGCGATTTAAATAAATAAATAAATAAATAAATAAATAATAGATTATCCCAGGGGTGGGTGGGTGTGGGGAGGGAGGGAGGGAAATAACACTTATTAAAAGAGGGCTGCTACACAGTACCCTGTCCTGTGCTGTTGAGGTAAGCTATATTCTTATTTGATTTTAAATTTTAAATTATAGCTCTTTGCTGCTGCTAGGCTCTAACTTATTATGAAATTTAAACTACAAGCTCTCTGCTGGGTTCCAAATTAAACCAGAAAGCTCTCTTCTGTGTTTTAAATTTAAACTAAAAGTACTTTGCTGATACTAGGCCCTGAGTGACTATTAATTTAAACTACAAGCTCTCTGCTGGGTATGATAGTTAACCAGAAAGTTCTCTTCTGTGTTTTAAATTTAAACTTAAACTGCTGCTACTAGGCCCTGACTGATTTAACAAAAAATAGTGGGTTCACAGATTAATTAGCTTTAATACAAAGAATTCCTTACAGAAAATTCCCAGAAGTATATACTCACAATTGCAGATCTCTCTCCAGAAGTAACAGTCCCCTTTTGTAGTCCTGCAAGACTCAAAATAAATAAATAAATAATACTTATAAATAAATAAATAAATATCAATTTTAGAAAAAGTGCCACTTATGAGAGTATTTATATAAAGGACTTTTTGCACATAAAGACCTTTTTATGTATATAAAAGGGTTCTATAAAATTACCCCAGGGGTTACACAGGTAAGAATATGTGTGATCCCTAGAAGATCTGTACTTTCACTTGACCAGCATGTAAGAATTTGGTGGAATGCAGGAGTGTGATTTAAGTGTCTTATTTATAAAATATATGTGTACATAAATACTCACAGGTGTAAATGTCTGCACTTCAATCTAGGCACACAATTTCTGCCGCTTTGACCCTAGCATTTTATAAAGACACAGAGGCGCCTATGTGTCTTTATAAAATAGCTTCAAAATAGGTGCCTACTTGATCTTTACACATAGGTGGCCTATTATAGAACATCCCCTTCCCCTCCCACACACATACCAATACTGTAGAATGCAGAGATTTCAAAGAGGCATATTCAGGGCATGGTTTGGGTGGTCCTCCAAAGTTTATGTCTACTACTACTACTACTACTGAACATTTGTATAGCGCTACAAGAAGTACACAGCGCTGCACAGACACATGTAAAAGACGGTCCCTGCTCATCAGAGCTTACAATCTAGTCAAGACAAACAACACAGTAGCTGTAGACATGGGATACATCTAAGGGGAATTGTAAGGAAACACAAAGGAGATCAGGTGAGTAAAGATCTGAAAGCGGCAGCGAAAGGGTGAGTTTTCAGCCTGGATTTGAATAGGGTCAGAGAAGGCGCCTAACATACAGATATATGTAATTTACATATATCCAGGAAAATTTCCCCATGGGTATTTACACCTGATTCTAACTATCCACTAACTTCACATTTGGACCAGGACTTTGGAGAAGATCTTGAGTAAAGGAATCGTGTTTACTTTGTAGCTGTTAACAGGGGCGGCTCTATAATGAGACCAAGTGAGGCGGTGGCCTTAGGCGGCAACTTTTTGGGGGCAGCAAAAGTTGCCACCAAAAAGACCGCCTCACTCGGCCTTCAAAAAAGAAACAAAAAAACCCCCACCGATCAGAGGAGCCACTGCTGCTTCTGCTGCTGCCGCGGCAGCGGCAGAATGAAGTGCCCCATGGCCCTCTGCTTCCCTGGCAGAGCCCTGCCTTGGATTTCCTTCAGCGCCAGCTCAGCTTTCAGAGCCACGAAGGGAGAGTTTCCCTTTCTCGCGGCTCTGTTAAAGCTGAGCCTGCCGGCGCTGATGGGAAACAGGCAGTGGCAGCAGCTCTTCTGATCGTTTTTTTTTTTTTTTAAATTTCCCTTCAGAAGGTCAGGCTGGGCTGGGTTGGGCTGCGCTGGGGGAGAGGGGGTAGCACTAGAAATTGTAATGGGTTGATGGGAGGAGGGCTAGGACTGGAAATGGGCTGATGAGGGGTTAGAACTGGAAATGGGCAGATCGGGAGGGGGGAGCTAGGACTGGTAATGGGCTATTGGGAGGGTTAGAACTGGAAATGGGCTGATGGGGAGTTAAGAATGGAAATAGGCTGATCGGGAGGGGGGCTTGGACTGGTAATGGGCTGATTGGTGAGGTTAGGCCTGGAATGGGCTGATTGGTGGGGTTAGGCCTGGAATGGGCTGATTAGGGGGGCTAGGACAGGAAATGGGCTGATAGGGGGTCTAGAACAGGAAATGGGCTGATTGGGGGGCTAGGACTGGAGAGGGCTGATAAGGAGAATAGGACTAGAAATGGACTGGGACTGGAAATGGGCTAATGGGGAAGGGGAGAAGAGTGATGCTGGCCCTGGAAGAAAACTAGGGGCTAGGGCTACAAATGAGCTGATGCGGGGGGATGGGAGAATAGGACTGGAAGGGAGTGGATACTGAGAGGGTCTGCCAGTGGAAGGAGGGGCAGGAAGGGAGCTGACATGGGAGAAGGAGGGAGCTGGAAAGGAGCTGATATGGCAGGGGAAGAAGGAGGCTGGAATGGAGCTGACACCTGGGATGTACTGAAGGGGGATTGGAAGGGAGCTGACACTTGGGGATGGGAGTGGTAAGTGGCTGGGTAATGGAGAGGAGGCTGGAAGGGAGCTGACGTGCGAATGGCACTGGAAGGGGGATGGACAGAGGGTAGGGCGACTGGAAGGGAGCTGACTGGGGGGGGGGGGGGCGGTGGCACTGAGAGTGGACGTGAGCTGATACCTGGGATGGTATTTGGACTAGAAGGGGCTGAGGGGCTGGACAGTGGGGAAGGAGGGGGACTGGAAGGGAATGGACACCAGTGGCAGTCATGGGAATGCAAGGCGGTTGACATTGGAGGGTACTAGGAGGGGAGGACTGGAAAGGGGGTTGATACTGGGGAGAGTTACTGGAACTGGAAATGGGCTGATGGAAGGAAGTGAAGAAAACAAAAAAAGAGATAAGAAATGGAAGATGGACCATAGACCACAGAAAGAGAGCTAAGAGAAGACAGGAAAGCAGAAGCCTCAGATCGGGACCAGCATGATCAGAGAATAAAATGGTCAGACAACAAAGGTAGAAAAAATAATTTTATTTCATTTTAGTGATTGAACTTTGTGCTATCTTTATATTTTACACAGTATGGGGTAACTGCATCTCTTATTTATCTGGTATTTCACTGCATGCGTAGTCTGGCTTATTGGGGTTTCAGTTTAAATTTTGTCTAGATATTTTTATTTTCACTTTAGATTGTGGTTACTTATTCTGTACTTGGTGATGGTCTGTGTTCTGAGTGTGTGACTGAGGCCAGGTATTCTGTTAACATGGAGTTTGTACATAAAGATCTATATTGTACTGTAGTAATTTGACTTGTTCAGCTTTTCAAATAGGCATATGGATGTTCCAGGGCCCATTGAAGTATTTACAGTGACCTTTTTTTTGCATGGGACCCTTATGTGAATTTTGGAAGTTTGTGCTGGTATGGTAGATGTGCTCTTTGTTGTAGGGTTTTGTATTAGTTCACAGTATGCCTGATACTAGAGAATGTTTGTTGTTAGTGAGATGATCAGAATCAGATTTTTTTTTTTTAAGATATTGAGTTCTGTGGTGAATGCCCTGGTTCTGCTCTGCACCCACTGTGGATGCAAAATATATGTTGAAAAAGAAAAAGCAAGAACCATAACACAGTTTATAACAACAAAATAAAAATGAGTTATAATTTGGTTTTATAAACTGTGCTCTTGGTTCTCACTCTCTTTTAGTTCCTTGGTGTGCAAACATCTTGCATTTCCTCCATATAATCTAATTGGCTTTTTGGTTTGGTTCAGTCCCTGATTGGAGCTCTGAAAAAGCCCCGCCCACCACTATGGGGGGGGGGGGGGCGCCATCTCATCCTTCGCCTCAGGCAGCAGATTGCCTGGAGCTGCCCCTGGCTGTTAAAAACCACCTCAAAATGACAAAAGTTGAGTTTTGGAGTTTGGCTCCTTAATGAGTTCCCTTAGTATGTGCAAGTTTGCAAAATGTGTCACTTAAATGGAAAAGTGGAAAAATGACAATTTATGGCATAATGTTAAAGGTTATTGTGCATGCAAAGCCAGTTTTTCATGTAAAAAAGGATTTTCATACATTCTTTCAGCTGTATCCACACATGCAAGTATAACCGGGGGCTTCCTTTTCTACCCTCTAGTTGCTGAAAATCTACAGGACACAAACTCTGAGTGGCCTAGTGGGTGGGGCAAGGGCCAGGGGTTTGAATCCTGCTGGAGAACAGCAACCTTGAGCTGGAGAGACTGGGGTTTCTTGTCCCACAGGTGCTCCTTGGGCAAGCCACTTAACCTTCTGTTGCCTCATGTACAATAAAGCAAATTGTGAGCCCTTTGGGGACAAGGGGAAAAATATATATACAGTACCTGAATGTACACCACTTTGACTGGTAGAAAAGCGGTATAAGCCTAGATAAATAAACACCTTCAGGGGGCTGGAGATTTTTGGAACTTAGATATGCGCTTCAGGCTCTGGAAAATTTTACAAAGTTCAAAGGACTTGTATCAGATGTAGTGAGATTTGTTAACTCCAGTTGAAACAGTGGGCTTGTGATGCAATGCACTGTGTTCAGAACAAAAGTAGCCAAAATACTTGAACCAAAACTTTGTTTTTACTCCCATGAACAAGAGACAGCTCACAAAGAAAAAACAATATAGATATTTACCAAAGCAAATCAAAGACAGAAATAGAATTATTAAATAACAATATCTTCCAAAATAAATCAGCAATTAAGGTAAATTGGAAAAATATATAAATTAAATGTTTGCATTGCTGGCTGACAATAGAAACCAAGGCAGTTTGTTTTTTTGGAGACCAGTTCCATCTTGCTAGGAAAAATATATCTAGCTTTCTTTAGCTTATTTATGACCAGATATCACCTTTTGGATGGCAGTTCAATTTGGTCTCTGGCAATTGCAAAGCTCAATCTTTTCCCAAGAGAACCTTAATGTTGCAGAGTTATCAGGAAATGCAGAATCTTATCCTTCTTTACTCTGACCCAGAGCTAGGGCAGAATAAATGCTTGCTAGATTTTTAGATCTGAATCAAAGGCCTGGAGCTCTGGAGGAGAGTTGAAGCCTATTTCCCAGGTTTTCTTCTACCAAAGTCTGGAGCAGTCCCTTGATGCTTGTTAGCCAGAAGCTGGCCAGTAATCAACTCCCCAATTAAAAAAAAATCTGGAAGTTTCAACCAATCACAGAGAGCTGAAGTCTGATACAAGAGCCCATCCCTCTCCCCCATTGTTGGCTAAAAGCCAGTCCAGCACTTCCTGTGAGTTTAAAAAGTTTGCTGAATGTTATCCACTTTGGGGTTTGCTGTTAGCTGTCTATACTGTATGCTCAGGTTTGTAATTCCCAAAGCTTGTAAAAAGCATCCATGCCAGGATTTGTGTCTTTAAAGGAAGAAACCTCTGAGGGGGGGGGGGGGCACATCTTTATCAATTTTAAATAAATGCAAGGACTGGAGCATCTATGTATTTTAGTGAGGTCCTCATACCCCCCCCCCCTTGCTAAATATGGATGGGTCCTCACATTTATCTGTATGGCAAAATGGTTAGACAAAAGTTAATTATACATAGTGCCTCCTGACAACATTCAGACCAACAAGTAATTTCGTTATGACAGCAGAACATTCTTTGAACATGTCTTTACAGGAACATTAGAAAGGGTTCCTAGCTCATCATATACCAACTTTGTGGCCGGCTTATGTGGTGTCTCTGACCTGTGTACCATGGGAAATCTATGTCAGCATCAATATCAGAAACATTGTTATGACCATCTGTAACAGGTTCATTATCTCTGGCACTTCCTTGAACTACATCAGTAAGAGGTAGTGGTATATTGTTATCTGCCTCTCTTTCTTCCTCCTAATAGTCATCACTCTCATTCATGATAATTTCTCGTAAGGGCTCAGCTACAGATGTCTCTACAGATACTCTAGGTCTGGTTGAGGGTATATCTCACATATGTACAGGGGGTGTACTAGCTGAACTTGCTAATACAGGAGGAATAGTAGCATCGTCTATAGCCCCAGTATTTTTCTCAATTACTGATTGACAAGGTGGTGGCAAAAGCCAGAAGGATGCTGGATTGCATACTGAGAGGAATTACCAGCAGAAAGGAAGAGGTACTAATGCCGCTGTATAAGTCACTGGTGAGGCCTCACTTGGAATATTGTGTTCAGTTTTGGAGACCGTATCTCACAAAGGATATAGAAAGGCTGGAAGCGGTTCAGAGGAAGGCAACCAAAATGATTTGGAGCCTGTGTCAGAAGATTTATGAGAAGAGACTTGAAGACCTAAATATGTACACTCTGGAGGAGAGGAGGGACAGGGGCAATATAATTCAGACCTTTAAATATTTAAAGAGTATTAATGAACAAACAAACCTCTTCCAAAGATGGGGAAGCTGTAAAACTAGAGGGCATAACATGAAGCTGTAAGGGGGTAAACTGAAAGGCAATGTCAGGAAATCCTTGTTCACTGAAAGGGTGGTGGATGCTTGGAATGCCCTCCCGATGGAAGTGATGGGGGCAAACACAGTGACAGAATTCAAAATGGTATGGGACAGACATAGTGGATCCCTTTATAGCAACAGGATAAATCAAAATAAGCATAACTATCTCTTATATTTCAATAAATAGGGGTGACCTACACGGAGTGATGGGTACACCCCTAAACAAAGGCATGGGGAGGGGTGACCTGCATGGAGCAGCAAGTGCACCTACTCTTGCCGTCTTGCTGGGCAGACTAGATGGAGCATACTCGTCTTTATCTGCCGCCATATATTATGTTACTATGATTTGTGTGGGGGACAATTAGTGAATTGTCACACCAGTTCTGTAGGATTTATGCCCATCTCTCTTGATGGCTCAGCTGAGCATCCTACTTCAGACTAGGAGATCCATCATCAAGCAAATATGGTTCACTCATTTCCTTTACAGGCTTTTAGCGAGTCCAATATCTTGACTTTCTTTCAATTCCTGTGTAGGTAACTGATTGTCCAATTAGGAGTAAATGGTTTCTGCGTAAGGTTTTCAAAAGACTTTTCTCGCTTTTAGGTTTTAGCTTATAATACTGGTAGGTTAGACAACTGAGCTACAACAATATAAGGCTCTTTGCGCTATCAGTTTGACAGCTTGTGCTTGCCTAGATGCCTAGTGCTCTTATTAACACACAGTCTCCAGTTTTTAGTTCTTGAGTTTTGACACAGGCATGATACCAAATTGTATTGCTTGTGTTCCATTTATCCGCAATCTCTTGCACAACTGGATATACAGCATTAAGTTGCTCTTTAAGATTTTGTATATACTTTAGGTGGTTCTCAGCTGGGATATTATCTGGTGTTACTCCAAAACACACAGCTACTGGTAATTTTGCCTCTGCCAAACATGAGTTAATAAGGAGAATACCCTGTGGAATAATTTCTGGTACAGTGGTAGGTTTGTATTAGCCTGCTAACATGTTGACTCCATTACTGTTCTTTGAGTCTAGAGTACCAACATGCTCAACAAGGTTATTTCAGGTTGTGGATCTCCCTGCGGGAAGTAAAGAGTTGTGTGTGACTTCTTAATGCCACAAACTTTGAGCATTTCTTTGATCAAGCGGCTTTCAAAATCTCTACTTTGATCTTAGTGAATTCTAATATGAAGTCCATAATGTACTAAGTATTTTTCTCTACTTTTGCCATGATACATGCTTGCTGATTCTTGGTGGGATAAGTCTATGCATTTCTGGTGAAGTGATCTGTGACAATTAAGATACTGGCAATATTCCTGTTGTCATTTTCCAAGCACAAACTAGGTCTTGTTGACTTTTGCTGGTAGTATTTGTTAATGGTCCAGCTCGAGTAAGCAGTGTTTTTCTCATAATGTACAGTTGTGGTCAACATTATTGGCACCCTTGAATTTTAGGTATGTTGTGTAAAATATCTTTAGAAATAATTGAAAATATTCCAACTGTATGTCATCATAATATTTTAATAGTATGTTGAAAAGTATACCACAAAAAAATAAGATGTCTGTACAACTTAGACATTGCAATTTCTGAGAAAAAAACAAAATATGTCCTGGACTGGATTAATGGCACTCTTCACTAATATTTGTTTGCACAACTCTTGGCAGTGAAGACAGCCTCCAAACATTTCTTGTAGCCATCTGTAAGTTTCGTACATCTGTCTGCTGGTAGTTTCTTTCTTTTCTTTTACCAGTGGCAGATTTCAGCTCTTTCCAAACAGTCTTGATTAGATGGAGATCAGGACTCATTACTGGCCAGTTTAAAACAGTCCATTATTTCTTTTTTAACAATTCTTTCATACTTTTGGATGTATGTTTTGGGTCATTGTCCTGCTGGAAGACTCATGACCTTCGACCCAGCCCTAGCTTTCAGATACTAGGTAGGACATTTTGCTCCAAAATACCTAGGTAGTCCTCCAACATCATGATTCCTTTAATATGTTCCAGTCCTCCAGTTCCTGAGGCAGCAAAACAGCCCCACAACATTATGGAACCTCTACCATATTTAACTATAGAAAGGCTTAATTTCTTTACTTGTCAATATATCACTGGTCTGCATTGCCAAAAAGCTCACATTTGGTTTCATCTAACAACAGAACATTTTCCCAGAAGGATTGTGGTTTCTCAAGGTGGGTTTAGGCAAAGATCAGGTGTGCCTTGTACCCCTTTAAGTTTGGTGTTTGTTGAAAATGTTTTTTCTGATGGTCTCAGGCTGTTCCTTTGCTTTCACCATTGTGAAAATGGAACAGGGAATGAATGTGGCCATTTTAAATATTATAGCCATCATTCATTGGTTGATTCAAGTCATGTAAGTACTGACAATTGATCACAGGTGCATCTAATTTTACTGTAATGGGAATGTGGTTCTTCTGTTCAAACTGATTTAAATTATTTATAAGGGTGCCAATAATCATGTCTTCAAATTCACTCATGCAAAATGGTATAGGGTACTCCAAATCATCAAAATCTACTTCTTGGGGAGAAAAGGATCTCAGAACCATTTGAGCCGGTAGTATGGGCATTACAACACGGCCCCAAACCAAATGCACAGAACATTGTTGATCCTGAAAAACTCTTCCTATCCTCTTATTGTGGTTTTTATTCTAATACTATCTTTAGACTTTACAGAAAACATTTTAAACCATCTTTAAACTTTGCAGAAAATTGGTTTAAAAAGTTTTCTGTAAAGTTTAAAGATAGTATTAGAATAGAAACCACAATAAAAGGATAGGAGGAGTTTTTCGGGATCAGTGTTGTGAGCATTTGGAGTGGGGCCATGTGATAATACACATACTACTGGCTCAGAAGGTTCTAAGATCCATTTCTCTTCAAGAAGTAGATTTTGATGATTTGGAGTACCCTACACAATTTTGGGGTGGAGTGAATTTTGCTGATATAGATCAGTATTCACTCCGTGACTGGTGTTTACTGGACGTGAAGTAATCATGTCCTGGCAATGTCCCAGTTTTTATACTATATCCTACAATTTCCTTTTTTAATTGGTCTTATTTTATTTGATTCTTTTATGTGTCAAATATACGTGTATGTGTATGTATAGTCCAAAGTCATTTCATTGGCTATATTTTTTTTAGGAGATATTGGACATTAAGGTGTTGAACTGCAAGGGTGTCAATAATGTTGATCACAACTGTACTTTCCACACATCTTCGTGTGGAGGCACATTCCAATGTGTGCATCGAGGCTCCTGTGTACCTGATCGGAATCGGGACGCACAGAGGCAGACCCGATTCTGATCTCACGGGGACTAGACGTGCCCTGCGGGATCAGAATTGGGTCTGGGCCTGTACGTGCAGGCTGGGACCTGATTTTGATCAGCCTGCATGTACAGACCCCTGCCTGGCTAACTCAGTCAGGCTGCTGAATGGAGCCACGGTGCCATGGCGTCCCCTCGCCATGGCACCGCAGCTCCATTCAGGAACCGCGATTCCCAGCCGTCGACCACAATTTTCTTTCCCTGGAGCCCAAGCCCCGATCTGGCCTTCCACTGCGGGGAACTCCTTGCACCCCCTCACCTTTCTGAGGCTGCCTGGGTCTGCTATCCCCCGATGTTCAGGTGGACTTATTACACCTCCGAGGTGGAATAAGTCCCCCATCCAGTCTGCCAACCCTGGACATACAGGGCTGACTTCAGAATTGGCCCTGTACATCCTGGGTTGCGGACCACCCACTGCCCGCCCTCACTCTGTCTCCACAATGCCCCCTCCTGCCCCGACTAAGCCTCACCGTACAAACTCCTTATTCGTATAGGGAGGCTTTGCCGGGGATGAAAGGGGGTGAATAGTGGGGATGGACATCCTAATGGGACATCCATCCCCGCTATTCGCAGGACAGAATAGACCCCATAGGCTTCTACATGGTCAGTAAAATCAGATCTTCACCATTTCTGAGGTGCAATCAATTCCCAAGTGTCCTCTATCATCATGTAAACTTTTCAGCATACAATTTTGAAACATTTTTGACAACACCAATTGTTTTCTGAGAATTTCAGGTGACTCCATACAATAAGTCATCTATCATGATCAGGCTGACATCTCATCATGGGTTCAAAATATGGTCACTCTTCTTGACAGTTGACATATCAATCTGTCTTTCTAGTGAGGTGGAATGACTGAATCTCCAAAACTGAACCGTGCTAGATCAATTTTCCCAACTTGTGCCTCCTGCTGGTAGTATCCTGTAGCAGCAGAACCTAATTTGTATATATGGGGGATCTTTAATCCTTTATTGCAGAATAACCTCCTTTTTGGATTCATTTTGTACCCAAATCTGTGTCTCATTATTCTTCATGGCAGAGGTTCGCAGAATCCTTTTCTGCACTAATAGTCTACCAGGTAGATCATCCACTGGATAGCCTCTATCATCAGGGGTTGTTTCCCCATTCTAGGATCAAGCTCTTCGCAACCAGTAACTGTGGTTACTTTTTCAGGTGGCAACATCACAAGCACCGTACCGTATACAACACAGGACCCAAGCAGGCTTCAAGATCTAGGGAGTGGTACTGTTTTGCTATAGCATAGGCCTCCTGGCATAGAGGATGGATGGTTAAGACATTAGCATAGTCAACACCCACCACCTTCGGGCATTTCTGGGCCAAGCATCTAAAGAAGCTGACTTTGATACTTACTGTATGATGAATGAGATATTGTCTCTTCCTTTTGCGTCAGGGCACACCAGTGCCATCACTAGTACTATCTCTTGAATCCTTGGGACATTCTCAAGAAAGTACACTTCCAATCACAGAGCCTCAATATGGATAAATGATTTTACTGAGGGCCCATATGGCCAAGCTCTCTATGGAATGTAGAAGCAGTTGCCGAAGGTAAGCTTCATACCAGCAGTCAAAGATGATGAACAGGAGGAAAAACGCACAAAATATACTGAAAATACTATCCTCTCTATGGAAAACTAAACAGTTTACAAGCAATAGAGCATTCAGATTTATAGCCCCCACACTCTGAAACGCTCTACCTGACCAACTCAGAGCAATCAAAGACTTTCTAACATTCAGCAAGGAATTAAAAACCCTTCTATTCTCAGAATATTATAATACACCCTCCTCCAACAATACTTTCAATTCATCAACCCTCCCTTCTGCCACCCAAATATCTTAATCCTACCTTTTTCCTCAATGTTTATCTGTTTGTAAATAGCTAAGAGATCCAGCTAATCACTATGTCTATGCATAAGTGTATACTGGTATGCATATAGTTCTGGTTTCAACTAGTTTCCTAGTTCCAGTTATGTTATTAAAGATATTCCATGTATCTTCAAATTATTGCTCCATGTAAACCACCCCTGATTGCTGGAAGGGGCGGTATAGAAAAACTGTTCAAATAAATAAATGATGGTAATATGTGATATACTGTCAAGCAGTGTTATCACTGGGTGTCCTTCCACCTTCATGGACACCTCAGGTTTCATGCTGTCTCTAATAAAGATGCCTGTACTGCATTTCTATGCGCTGCCTCCATGGTATGCAAATGTATCTCATGCATATTCATTAGGGACAGCATGAAAACCCGAACAGCGTTTGGCCCACCAGGACCGGAGTTGGGAACCTCTGCCCTAGAGCAGTGGCCAACAGGGGCAGAAACACCCGTACCAACAGGCTCCATTATCCAAAGCCTCGTGGAGAGGCAGGATGTTGGGCCCTGCATGCAGCAGCATCTCCCAATACTAGCACTTGCATACCTTAGCAATGCCGCCCTAAACCTGGGAATACATTACACATATATCAAAAGGTTGCTATGATTAATGTCAGATAGCAATTCCTAAGTTCAGCACAATTTGCTGATTGAGCTGCATCATAACAACCTTTCTGATGTCTGTGGAGTGTGTTTCAGTTCTGGTTTCTGACAGTGTTTACCACCCCGGGGAGTGACCCCAACAGTATTGCATACCATAGCCATGCCTGCACTGTGCCCAGGACTGGTGTGGTGGCCAGGGCTACCAAAAACCTCTATATATGCACAATGCTGGCATAGGTGTGGGATTGTGTGTCTGTCTATCCAGTGTGTGGTGGCTGCCAACACCTTACTCAGCCCACACTGCTTGCACTGTTTCCAGTGTTAGCCTGCCAATGTGCATAATGAGGAGCAAGGTACTGTGGGTATGGCCCGGACAGGGTGGCCTGGGCAGGATGCATCTGCACAGGGCATAGGGCAATGGCTGGGACATTGTAGTGCCCGGCCACCACCTGCATGGACAGGGTGGCCACAGCATGTCCTGCTGGGTGGTCACTCTCACCCTGACTGAGCAGTGACCACGGCATGGCTAGGTTCCCCCATAGGGCTATATAGCATTTCTCTCAAGTGATGTTTATGGGTTCTCTTTTTTGGGGCCCAATCACTGACTTATCTGCTTGGTGTGTATGCTGACATCCCAGTTTTGGGTACATGCATCTCCTCTAGGCACATGCACTATGGACTAGCTAGCAGACTGTCTGCAGTTAGTATGTGTATGGCTAGAGCCCCTTGCAGGGTGCAGTGGCTGGAGACTTACTGTGCTTGCTGTTGGAGAATGTCAGATAGTGGTGGGGGGAAGCTGAGCATTTCCAAGCCTACTGTCTGTCTACCTTGCCTTATGGATGTGTACAGATCTGCATTGACTGCCCTGTAGTGTGCCTGTTCCCCAGCAGGACTGAGATTGATGGTTCCCCTCTAATGCCACCATTGCAGGGATGGTAGAATGCAGATCTGTTGGTGGGAGATCCTGTTTCCCACCCTGAGCCACAGGGTGGGTTGGGTGGTGGTACATAATCCACCTATGGGTCCACACCCCCCCCTTTCACCTACATCATGTGACCATGGCACCAACACAGGATATGCACTATTGTGGGTGCATCATAGCCCATAAGGGCTAGACATGACTGAGAAATACAGATAGACACAGATGTATCCTAGGTGTATCTGCAGGAAATTCCAGCCATGAAAGTTGCTGTGGACCTGGTGCTGGGCGCCCCACCTACCCTCAGGGTGAGCACAGTACCCGCACAATGTGATGGTCTTTAGCTACTCTGTGCCAGTAACACACACGGTCAGTACCCCCTACCAGGCTGAGGTACTGTGGGGGTGCATACCCCATCTTGTGATCATCTGTGGACTGCTGATTTGCATGTGCAGTGCATCATGGGTATGGGTTGGTTAACCCTATCCTGGTAACCGCAGCAGACAGTTTGTGTGGTGACCTGAAGTCCTTCTGTAGCCAGCCAGGGGTTTGTTTTTAACTGTAGCCCACTGGTTACTTCACTGCTTGTGGAGCCAGAAGTCATGGGTTTGATCCCACAGTGGGGTTATTTGATAGGGCTGTCTGAGGCATTTTCTTTATTTAAATTAGTGCTGCCAGCAAAAACACATTCACAGTGCTGCAACCTTAAGGTGCCTCAAAAGGCGCCCTATAAAGCACCCTATAGGGAACATTATAAGGTGCTGTATTTAATGAGAGGTACATCCTGCATAGGAGTGGAGGAGTAGCCTAGTGGTTAGAACACTGGCTTGGTAACCAAGCAACCAGGGTTCAATTCCCACTAGTACTCCTTGTGGCCTTGGGCAAGTCACTTAATCCTCCATTGCCCCTGAAGAAAGGCCTGGCAATCTTCTTCAGGTGATGCTGCCAAGAAAACCCAGGAGCTTCTGGGTTGCCAGGAGTCAGGACTGACTCAAAGGCACACATTGCATTGCAGGTGGACAGTGCACTTTATAATGTGCCTTATGAAGCACCTTAGGTTACAGCACTGTGAGGGTGTGTTTGCTGGTAGCACTAATTTAAATTAAAAAAGAAAATGCCTCAGACAGCCATACTCATTAAGCCCACTGGGGGATTGAACTCATGACCCCTGTTTCATCAGTCAATGTATTAACCATTGTGCTACACCTCTGTTGTTGTGCTTGTAGGTCAGCACGCCTAAGTAAGGTTAACGCGCTTTAACGTGCCACGGCTCCCTCTATCGCACAAAAACAGACTTTATCGCAGGATAACCCAAAATGCTTCCTTAAGACCGGAACACCCACTACTTTATATGGCATTCATCACAGTAAGACTGCAACTAACGCCAGTAACATTAAGACAGTTTAGTAAACATACCCCTAAGTCTCAGATGCACAGTCATCCTTTCAGCATGTGGGAGACCTCTTACTATTTATTTATTAGTATTTAGCTCACTCCTTTCCAGCAGAAGATCAAGGTGAACTACATTCAGGTACAGTATGCATTTCCCTCACAATCTAAGTTTGTACCTGAGGCAATGGAGGGTTAAGCTGCTTCCCCAAGACTACAAGGATTGCCACTGGGCTCCTGGCTACTGTTTTATTCTGCCCTCTCCGATGTGGTGCAAAGGGGTGGAAGCAAATAGTCCGGTTGCACCGACATTTAAAGGTAAATGCTGTGGGTCTATTTGTAGCCATTGCCACAGCTGTAGTCCCAAAAGGAGTGACAGTGGTGGCAATGGGCACCCCTGAAGGGCCGGAGGTCTAGACCTAGTTCGCCTAATGGTAGCATTGTCCCGAACTGCTGGCTGAGGACAAAAACCAAGGGAGGTTTTTTTTTTAACCTAACTAAAGTAGTCGATTTGATAATTGAAACACAATGATTTTTGAGAATGTGCACAAGTACTATAAATTCTGTTTGGATCTGGATCAAGACCAGTTACATCAAAATCCTTGGTGCCTTTTCCTACTAGGAAAAAAATCTGGCTTTCTTTAGTTTATTTACGGTTAGACTTTAGCAGGACCGTACCTAACCCTGGAACTCACTCCCCAACAACCTGAGATCAACTACAGACCTCAAGGACTTCAGAAAGATGCTCAAAACGACTCTCTTCAAAGAACACTATAAAGAAATCACCTGACAGAACACTATAAGGACATCACCTGACCTGACCGATGGCCCTCTCTTCACCCTACCTCGCCGCCTATCCACGCTGCCTCCCACCTCCCCCTCCCTGCAATATATATATAGTTCCTGTACATAGATCTCATTGTATATAGCTCACTCTACAATCATCTATCACACTGTCGATTCTAACTGCATGCCCGCATCCACGCACTTTTTGATTTGTTTGATGTGTAAACCGCTTTGATTTCAGGATAAAGTGGTATATAAATCCTTTTAAATAAATAAAATAAATAAACCCTGTGCAAGCGCTGCAGCCGCACAGGGTGCAAAGGCTTAAGGGGCGCATTTCAGTGGCAGGCAACAGCAGACAGCTGAAATGCGCCCCTTAAGCCTTCTCACGGCACGCTAAGCAAGCTAATTCAGTTTGGTCTCTGGCAGTTGCAAAACTCAACCTTTTCCCAAGAGAACCTTGAAATCGCAGGGTTGCCAGGAAATGCAGTATCTTTTCCTTCTGAAATCTGACTCAGAGGTAGGGCAGAATAAATCTTTGCTATTTTTTAGGTCTGAGTCCAAAGCATGGAGGTCTGGAGGAGAGTTGAAGCCCAACTCCCAGGTTTTCCTCTCCCAAATCCAGGAGCAATCCCTTGATGTTTTTTAGCTAGAAGCTGGCCAGCAACCAACTCACTCATTAAAAAAAATATCAGGAGTTTACAACCAATCACAGAGGGTTTCAATCAATCATGGGGGGATGCAAGAGCCAACCCTCTTGTTAACTAGAAAATTGGTCTAGCATTTTCTGGCAGTTTAAAAGGTTTACTCATTGTAATCCACTTTGGGATTTGCTATTAACTGTTTGTATGCTCAGGTTTGTAATTTCCAAAGCTTGTAGCAAGCATTCATGCCAGGATTTGAGTCCTTAAAGGCAGAAACCTCTGAGAGGGGCATGTCTTTATCAGTCAATTTTAAATACATGCAAGGGCTGGAGTTTCTATTTTAGTGAGATCCTCATGTAAGTATGTGTGATGACAAGATTGTACTTACTTATATGTACATTGTACATAAGAATTCCCTGACGGCATAGTTTGGGCAGAGCAAGGGCGGTATTGCAATGTACGCATGTATTTTCTAAAATATGCAAGTGGACACAGAGAATACAGACACATATTTACTCATACACCTTCTTTGGAGCAGGTATAGATTTGCGCATGTGAATTTGCATGATTGGGGCCGATTCTAGTTGGCTATTTTAGAAAGGCATATGAGCACCTCTATTGCTTTATAAAATAGCAGCCTTGTGGACTTTCCACATAGGTGTCCTTACTACTACTACTACTACTACACATGTGCAAATCTTCAAGTGATTCCACATGTGTTTTCTTAACTTTTTTTTTGTAAAATGACTTCTTCTGATATGTGTTTCTTTGGTGCTGCCATATGTATTTTAGTGAAATCTCTACATTCTCCAACCCTACTAGGGGTTTTTAAAATGCATCGACATAAATGTCTGTTTTACTGCCTAGATGTCATACTCAAAGTTATCCTCCCTCTCTAATATAGCTGAGGACTATTGAAAGTAATGGTTCTCAACCCAGTCCTTGAAAGGTACCCAATTGGTCTGGTTCTCGGGATAACCACAGTGAATGTGTATGAGATAAAATTGCATGCACTGCCTAGATTTTATGCAAATGTATCTCATTTGCATATTCATTATGGATATCCTGAAAACCCGACTAATATGCCCCAAGGACTGGCTTGAATACTGACTTAAATGACTATAGGAATGAACATCTAAGACAGCTCCTCTGTGCATTGAACAATGAAGAGCAGCCCTGCAATGTCACCTCTAGGCAGATAAGGTCAAGATTACAGTGCCAGCCAAGCATCAAGAGGCAAATATTCTCAAACTTTATTTGCACTTTTAACTGGGATCTGGTGGTTGTTACTATGATAAAAGCAGGATAATATTGGGGGGCGGAACCTGATGCCGAACAGGACGGTCGCTTAGAGCGAAGGCTCTGTAGAGATCTGCCAACAATCCTGATATATCGCAGCACTTTGTGAAGCTAAAGCACTAATTTGAGTCATAGAGGACCCAAGAGATGTCAGGACCCAAACTGGTCCGATTAGATTACTCGGGTGCACAGAACAGCAGTTCAAAAAGGTCCAAGATGGAACCCCTTTCACCACAAAAGATGGCGGCTACACGAGAAGGATCTGAGGCCTTACAGGAACTCCTCGCAGAGATCCGGGGTGTCAAGGAGCTGGTCAAAGCCAATGGAGAGTCCCTGAGCACTGTTCATGAGGAAATCAGCGCGTTGAGGAGTAATATAGAGGGAATTTCCCTCCGTCAAGATAAAGTGGAGGAAATTCTGGCAGCGCATGGTGAGCGTTTGTGTAAAGTTGACAAATTGGAAAAGTAGCTGTGGGCGCTGCAGAGGGAAGTCGAAGATAGTAATAATCGAGCCCGGTGGAATAATGTAAGAATAATCGTGGTTCCGGAAGGAGCGGAAGGTAAAGACATGTTAACATTCCTGGTCAAAATGATCCCTTTGGTACTCAAGCTTAATTTTGAGAGGGCATTTGAAATTGACCGTGCTCACCGGGTCACTTTGCAATCACTACCAAACAGCAAGCAACCAAGGCGAATAATACTAAGAATCCTCCAGTATCAGCAAGTGGCCCAAGTCATGGAAGCGGCGCGTGCACGCGTTCCTTTAGAATTTGAAGGCCATAAGGTGTTTTTTTACCCTGACTTCACCAAGGCCACTGTAGACCGGAGGAAAAGATTTCTAGCATTAAGACCACAGCTGCAACAGCTCCAGGTGCGTTACAGTCTTATGTATCCAGCGCGGATGCGCATTACTCTACATAACCAGACCAGAACATTCGATGACCCTGAGGCTCTTCACTTATATTTGGAAGAAAAGGAACTCACTCAGATGTGCTGAGGACTAAGAAAATTATTAGGCTTGCCAAGATTAGCCATCGGAACGGAGTTGCCTTAGTGGGACATTTGTGGATGACTCAGCATAGGAAATGTAACAAAGAGACAATTAAAATAGCTGTAAGAAGCAGAAAGAATGTGATTGAGGGTGTGTTGCGGGTGAAAGGTTAATGTACAACACACTAACGTGCTGCAATTGTGTGGTGAGGAGTGAATAGAGATCATATTGGTAGGGGTAATCTGTGACGAGCAGCGGTGCATGCAGTTGAACCAAGTGATTATATGGCTATGTCTCTCTAGCCAGTCCTTCTGCCTCAGGCTCACCAATAGGCTGCAGAGGCAAAGTTTCTAGGTTAGCACGCGTCCGCTGTAAAAGGACGCCGAGCTCGCAGGACTTCGACACAACAAGGTACCAGAGATATGGGATGGATAAGACAGGGCTTCCTATAAGCTATATAGGCATCCTGATGAAGTTTCAGAGACGCAAGGGAGGGTGTATGCTGGCGAGCTTGAGAGGCATATGTTTAAAAGAAAGGGAAAATGGCCCCCTGTAAAGTTCTATCACTGAATGTTAAGGGGATAAATAACCCGGTGAAAAGGAAAAAAAATATTAACTATGCCTGGCAAGAGAAAGCAGATATTTTGCTGCTGCAAAAGACACATTTAAATCAAAAAGAATCCCTAAAGCTTGGTATAAAGCCTTATACTTTAGTGGCATACTCTGCAGCAGTTAATAAGCTTAATGGAGTAGCTATACTTGTTAGGAAATCCATAAGTACTAATATCCTGCAAACTCGCTCTGATACAGAAGGAAGATGGGCTAAGGTCTTGATTAAGGTGGGAGGTCTGGAGGTGGCTATCATAAACATATACGCCCCTAATGCAGATTGCCCAGAATTTTTTGCTGCGATAGCAAAGGAAGCACACATGGATACAGGGATACCGCTAATTATAGGAGGAGATTTCAACCAGGTAAATGACCCCTTGGTTGATAGGAAACCACCTCGGACCTCTAAACCTTCTAAGGTGCATACAGTTCTCTCTTCCCTGATCGAGGAGATGGCATTGGTGGATATATGGAGGGTACTCCACCCTTCGGAGCTAGATTTTACCTATTTTTCGCCTCCACATCAGTCTCTGTCACAAATTGACTTTTTTGCAGTCTCTAAAGCACTAATTCCTAGCATAGAGTTGGCATATATACATCCAGCGCATATATCTGACCATGCGGCCATCTCTTTGATGATACAAGATGAGGGGTTGCGTGTAAATCCCTTCGAATGTTTTTTTGATAGAGCCCTCTTAGACAGCACAGATTTTTGCATAGAAATTAGGGCCGCGATTGCAGAATATTTTCAATTCAACTCTCCTCAAGCCACAAAAGGCTGGGCCTGGTGGGAGGGATTTAAGGCAGCTATAAGAGCGGTTATAACCAGCTTTAGCATCCGGCAAGCCAGGCAACATAAACAGCAACTGCTAGTTTTAGAACAACAGATTAAGGCTGGGGAACGGGTGTTGTGCATGCGAACGGACCCGTGCATATTATTACGGCTACAGCGCTTAAGATTTAAGTTTAATGTGCTACTATCCACGGAAGCCACTCAAAACATTAAAGTGCAAAAAAGTGTCTACTATTGGGAAGGAAATAAAGCAGGCAAGCTTTTAGCCAATGCATTGAAGGGAGGTAGGGAGGCTAAAAGGGTAGCGGCACTTCGGGACTCACAGGGACAGAGGCTGGTTGTGAGAGACTTGGAGATTGCTGAAGTCTTCAGAGCCTTCTATGCTCATCTCAATGAGTCAGAGCGGGAATTTTCACAGGCAAAGTTTGAAGAACTGCTCTCTGGGATACAAAGGCCGACATTGAGTAAAGAAATGAGGGAGGAACTAGATAGGCCCTTTTCTGAGGGCGAAATCAGTCAGGTCATAACCTCGTTGGCAACAGGTAAAGCGGCGGGCCCCGATGGGCTCCCTGCTGAATTTTTCAAGGCCTTTGCCAAAGAGATAGCCCCCTATCTATGCCAATACTTTCATCTATTAGTGGAGGTGATGCCACAAGTAGTTTCCTTCACCACGACGAACATGGTAGTCTTTGAAAAAGCGGGTAGAGATCCGCAGATGGTGGCTAACTATCGGCCAATATCCTTGTTGAATGTGGATTATAAGATATATGCGACTGTATTAACGGGTCGACTGTCGGGAAAGATGCCCTTATTAATCCATCCCGATCAATGTGGCTTTGTAGAGGGTAGGAACCAAAGGAACAAATACCCAGACTGGCAGAATATTCAGGTTTAAACAAACCCCTTTTATTTACCCCAACGCGTTTCGGCCAAAGGCCTTCCTCAGGGGGATATTAAGTGAGGGAGCAAACCTCGAAAGAATAAATACATAGTTAAAAAACAAAAAATTGCAAATACTAAAAGTACAGTCAAAGGCAAATCAATAAATAAATCATTAAAGAGAAAGAAAAACATACAAATTGTTATTTATTTATTTAGACAGGTTTGTATACCGCCTTATCCTTCAATCAAAGCGGTCACAACACAATTGGGGGATACATTTAACACACGGGGATATGAGACACATACACTAATACTTACAGGGAACATGGGCAGTGGAGAGTTAAGTGGCTTGCCCAAGACCACAAGGAGCATCTGTGTGACTAGAAACCCCAGTCCTTCCGGCCCAAGGTTGCTGTCCTCTAGTGGGATTTGAACCCCCGACTTTCCGGCCTGAAGTACCTTGCCCCAACCACTAGGCTACTCCTCCCTCACATGCATTCTATAAAATCTATATAACAACAAAACTAGAACATACCATAAAACTATAAATAAAGTAAAATAAAATAAAACCATAACTATGAATATGTTAAAACATTATTTACTTACCCTATTTTGAGTATGAGATGAGGACGATACAATAAGACAGGCAAACCAAACAATGCAAGACTTTTGTGCCATATTCAAGCAGCGCTGGTGACTGGCTTTAAAAGTAAAGTGCCATCGGGCACGAGCAGAGCTGAAGAGTGACATCACTGCTGCCATTGAAATCAGCTGTTATCTGTGCCGATTGAGCTGGGCAAGCCTGATCGCTCCACTAAGCAGCGCTGGTGACTGGCTTTAAAAGTAAAGCACCATCGGGTGCGCCCGTGTCTGGTGGGCCTGCACCTGAGGGCCTCGCCAGAGGGCCCTTTGGCGTGGTCCTTAGGCAGGGGACGATTTGGCGGGATATCAGCAGTTCTAACTGACATGAATAACCTTCCGAATACCTCAGGGTAAGCCATCAAGATAATATCTTTTATATAACATATTTGGCTTTTCTTTACACTAGAATTTAAATAATTCACAATCTCCTGCATCTAAAGAACCCACAGTAAGAATCTAAATCACAATAATATCCTCCTTTCAAAGTATTGTAATAATTATTAACAATTAATTTACAGAAAAGTAATCTGTCCTGACCTTTTCGTAATTTTAAATAGTTTTTAATAACTGCAAGCATGCATACAATTTACCAATTCATTCTTCTATATTTTAATATGATATTCCTTACCCAACAAACTCTACCCAACAATTTAATTCTAAGTCCTTTAATGCATGCGCACACAAGTGATAATAACCTCAATAAACAGAAAATCTATAAGAATAAAAACAAAGGACCAACCAAGATTTCTTCCCCCCCATCTAAGCCTATGAAGAATAATCCAACTCTTAATTCCCCCATTTATTGTGTACTAATCAATGCAAGATCTGTAAGAAACAAACTAAATACTATATATGATTACATCATAGACCAAAAATTGATATTATATGCATAACGGAAACTTGGTTAAAAGATACAGACCAGGTCATTATCAACCAAATTACTCCTAATGATTTTAAAGCATTTACTTGTCTAGAGAACACAAAAGAGGTGGTGGAATTTTAATCCTTGCACGAAAAATTTTCAAATTTAAAACTGCTATAATCAATAATTCATCTGATACAAATTCAATGGTGATATCAAATCACCACCTCAGTATCTGTCTTAATTACAGACCACCTAATGCTACAAAAGATCAACTGTCAACAATTCTTGAATTAATTTGCTCACACAGCTTGCCTCGTAAACCATTAATTGCTTTGGGTGACTTTAATTTAAGTTCTTTTACCTCCTAAGGAATCCGGAGCTTTCTTAAAAGCTTTAGAATCTTTAGATTATAAACAGGCAATTACACTACCAACACATCAACATGGTTCTATTCCAGATATGATTTTCCATCCAAAGCATCTTTCAGCTCTAAACCAAATCTCAATTCCAAAAATATCTCCTGTACCATGGTCAGATCATTATGTGATATCTATCACTTTACATTTGAAAAGTCTTTATCACCAATTAGAAACTAATTGTAAGAAAATTTAGAGCCTTTCATTCCTCATTTGCACCAAGATTGTAGTAATTTAGATGCTGCCATAGATAACTGGAATAAAGTCATTTCTGATGCCTCAGTAAATCTCACAAAGACAAGGCACAAGTACGTAGATAAAATAGCGCACCATGGTATTCGAACGATATCAGAGAGGCAAAATGTATGCTAAGAAAATTGAAACGTAAATGGAGACAGAACAAATCTCAGCATACAGAGTTTTTATATAAGGTGAAACAAATTGAATATAACAATTTGATAAACGATCGCAAACAACAATACCATACAAACTTAATTTTAAAATCTGCTAATAAACCAAGGGAGTTATTTAATATTGTGAAACAACTTACCAAAATGAACTCTCCTTGTCATAATCACCAGACAGATCCTCAAGAATATGCAAATTACTTAATAAATAAAAACGGAAATCAATTAACCTCTATAATAGCTTCACAGCCTGATCAATTAATGATAGAAACTCTCTCTGATTCCAGACACTTTTGGTCTGATTTTTCTATGCCAACAAAAAACCAAATTGAAAATATAATAAGTACAATTAACCCAACAACCTCCCCAACTGATCCATGCCCAGTAGAATGGATTAAAAATGCAAGGAGTCAATTGAGTTGTCATTTAACCAAATTTGTAGAACATTCATTAAAAGAAGGTTATTTACCTCCTGTCCTCAAAAAAGCCTCAATTAGACCAATCTATAAAGGGAATTCATTAAGCACCTCTGAACCTAAATCATACCGTCCTATTTCTAGTTTACCTTTCATCTCCAAGACAACTGAGGCACCCCGAGCCACGGTCGTTCCAACTCCACACTGGACACTGTCGCCTCTCGCATCACAACCATCCCATTAAACTCCCTCAAAAAGGAATCCCATACCCGCAGGTCCACACGCAGGGCTCGCGAAACACGTATCCGATGATGTGGCTTAGACACCCCTGCCGTCGCCGCTGCAATCTGCCGCAAAAACACTCGCCCCATTGGGATAACCCTACATGCAAAATTTAGAGACCCCAGCAATGCCTGCATCTCTCTCAATGTCATTTTTTTGGAAGCTATCCCATTCGCCACCAGCACCCTTAGCTGATCCACCTTCTTACTAGGCAAACGAGCTACCATCGCCATAGTGTCCATCTCTATCCCCAAAAATGTAAGTATAGTAGCCGGGCCCTCTGTTTTATTTACCGCAAGAGGCACCCCCCATTCATTGGACAACTCCAGAAAACCCTCCAAGTCTTGACACCTGCTGGATCGAGCCTCCCGACAAATAGGAAGTCATCTAAGTAATGGACCACATTCGCACACCTCACCCTCTGAACCAGTGCCCAATGCATAAATGCGCTAAACTTCTCAAAGTGAGCGCACGAAACCGAGCAACCCATAGACATACATTTATCATAATAGTATTGACCCTCAAAGGTAAAACCCAGCAAATGAAAGGCCGAAGGGTGCACCGGTAACAAACGGAAAGCTGACTCAATATCGACTTTTGCCATCAGACTCCCTCTCCCGCATTTTCGCACCAGACCCACGGTTGCATCAAATGACGCGTAACGCACTACACAAGACTCCCTGGGAATATGATCATTTACCGAAGACCCCTCAGGAAATGATAGATTATGAATCAATCGGAATTTCCCAGACTCTTTCTTTGGAATGACCCCCAATGGGGAAACCACAAGATTTTTAAAGGGGGCCTCAGCAAATGGACCCACAATCCTTCCCAGCTCAATTTCAGATCGCAACTTCTCCTGCACTACATCGGAAAAACGTTGCATGGATTGAGAGTTCTTAGCCCGAAGACCCCCCACCTCCCCCACCACCGGTATGAAGAAGACCCCCTCGAAACCCCCCTCCAACACCTCCTTGTCTCGACGCCTCGGATAGCGCTGCAGCCAAGGCCGCATCGCTTCAATCCTTATGGGCGTCCCTGCCAAGCCCTGGAGGGGGAGCCTACTTAGCGAGCTGACCTCCGGCGGGAGTGGGGTTTTTTTTGACACACTTGACGGCCTCATGCGCTCCACTACATACTGAGCAGACGTGACGAAACTTGCAGTCCAGGAACGGGCAAGAGGCTTTGTTATATCTCCAACACACGTCACTGGTGCCCGCCAGCGCACCTCTCTGTTGCTGCCCGCCCCCGGCTGCCCGAAAGGGCCACCCGCCGCCCGAATTAGTTGCTGCCCCACTCCTCAACCCCCCGAAGCCCCCCCTCCCAGCTTAGCCGACATCGCTGTCAGCCAAAGATTGATGTCCTGCGTACCCCATGACAATGATTTACTCTCCTCCATCTTATCTCTGAACTTTTCATCGTAGTTCAGCCACGCTCACCCTTCGTGCATCTGGGACGCCTCCAGGATGGAATTGGCATACGCTAACAACATTCCATAATGGGATGGGTGCCTATGCCCCCACACACTGGCCAAGCGTAAAAAGGCCCTTGCCCAATTCACCACGTTTCTAGACACCTTCTTCCAACGCCCCGCCTTCTCATCCTCTTTTCTATTTTTTCTACTCTCACCGGACCATTTCCTACCCTCCAACAACTGAAAGATATCAATATAACGCCTCTTCCTTATCTTACGGCACAACCTTTTTGGCACCCCTTCCCACAATTCCGAATAGGATGCCATCTGAACCCCCGAAACAACCGCCTGCTCCGCAATCGCACCTCTACCACCCTGCGGCCCCCCACCGCTCTCCGCCCCTGAAACCGAAGACTCCGAGTCCCCTGATGATGACGAAGAAGACGAACTGGAACTCGCCTGCCACCTGCGAGAATATTTCTGCTTTCTGCACACTTTCTTCCCCAACTTCTCCCGATCCGGCCCCCTATCCCGGGACTCACCTGCTGCACCATCCACTGGTCCGGACTGTCTGGCCGCTGGCTGCTGGTCCCCGAGGGCCAAACTTCGTTGCAAAGGTTCTTGCACCGGCTCTCGTTCCCCACTATCCTCTGGGCTCCCGGTCCCCCACGCCATTGCGCTGCTCCTGACGCTCGTGTTCCTTGCTGCCTCTGCTCCCTGGGGTGGGATATAAGAAAAAACGGGGGGGGGGGGGTGGGAATAAGGACTGCAAGCCGGCTGTCATGCACCCACCCAGTCTCTGCCTGAAGATCCCTGCCCCCCTTGCTGCCAGTGCTCGCAAGCATCTGCACTGCCTGCTGTATAGTAGCCCCTCTGTGGCCATACCCCACTGCCAACGCCCCTCCCCCCGCCTCCCCCAACTTTGTTCCTCGTACCCCATTCCCTCCCCCAACACTGCCCAAGGCAATTGCCCACCCACTTGACCCTGATGGACCAAACCACCGACTCCTGCTGCGGATCCCCTGCCCACAGCTCCGTCTGGGTCCAAACCCCCTGCTCCTGCTGCTGCTCCCCTGCTCTCAACCAAGGCTTCTATACCCCTCCCTTCCTCCACTCGATCCCCCCCAATTGACCGGGGAGGGGGGTAGCCTGATCCCCCCTTCCTCTAGACCCCCGCCTACCCCTGTTGGTCTGACCGTGACCGGCCCCCCTCTCACAACTCCCCTCGCTCAGCGGTAATCCACGGCCCCGTGCTAATAAACCGCTGCCCTCTTCTCCCCCCAGTATTCCTATCCCCCTTCGACCTCCCCCCTGTACTACACCGGCGACCCCCCTTTCCCCACGCTGTACCGGGTTTTTCCCCCCTTTGCTCCAGTGCCCCTTCCCCCACAAAAACCTGCAGCACTACACTGTCTGCTCCTCATACTTGCCCCTCGGTCCCGGCGCCCCGGTATGGCCCACGGCCGACCATGCTGCTCCGAAGCTCTACTGAATGAAGGCTGCTTTTCCTGTCGTCGCGCACGTGTTCGCCCACTGGCCAGCTGCACCACCGCTAATCCGTCAAGCCCTTCAGCACTCGTCCTACGTCGTCCCGCAAATGAAGCACTTTTCTTTTTTCTTGTCCTCCCCACCGCACAACCACCGCAGCGGAGCCCCAACCAACACCGGCCGCGAATGCTGTCCTGCCAACCGCCGACCCCGCACTATCCTCCCACCTTGCTAGCGCACGCCACCTCATTGGCTCCCGCGTCCATCCCTCAGACCACGGGGCCAATCACTTTAAATTAAACCTCACTGCCCCCGCGGCATGTGCGCACGATCCCGCGCTTCGCAGTCCCCTCGGACGAGCCCGGCCGGTCACCCAGTTGCCGGGTCCCATGAGGGACTTCGCCCCAGGGACTCCTTTTTATAGAGAAAGTAGTACAGAGAAAATTACAAGATCACATAGATTCATATGCTCCGCTGGATCTACACCAACATGGTTTCAAACCATTTTATAATGTGGAAACTCTTCTTATTTCTCTATTTAATAATCTCTTAATGGGTCTGGACAAGAAAAATAGTGTTTTTCTTTTAATATTTATTGACATTTCAGCAGCTTTTGACACAATCTCTCATCCTTTAATGCTTCAACGTCTAGAAGATATTGGCTTATGCAACAACACACTTAAATGGTTCACATGTTTATGTTTATTTTACATTTGATATACCACTCAGGCCGAAGCATCAGAGCGGTTTACAATATAATATCATTTGAAAAAATATGAAAAGAACGCCATTTATAAGATAGGTCAGGATAGAGGACAGAAACAGTCAAAAAGAAAAGAGGAGAAGAAGGAAGTGGAGCAGCAGATTATCACAAAATACGAGCATGACAATCCAGGCCACATCTTCAATGCAAAGAGCAGAACAGATGCCACGGACCAACGCCTGAACAATCGTATGCAAACAGTAAAATGTGGAGACAAAAAATCATCTCAGATCCCTATTACACAAGGCGTACCACAAGGGTCAGCATTATCATCAATCCTTTTTAACATCTATATTCAACCTATATGCAAAATTATTCAACAATATTGAATAAATTACCATCTATACGCTGATGATATTATGATCTACACTGCAGTTAACCAAAATTCATTTGACGCAGAAATAATTAACAATTGTTTGACTGATATGAACAACTGGCTTATAACTAACAACTTTAAAATAAACCCAGATAAAACAGAAGCATTGTTCATTTTTAATAATCAAAACATAAACTTCCTAAAGAAATTAATATACTAAACAAATCCATAAAAATCAGCGAGGAAGTAAAATACCTTGGTATAATCCTAGATAAACATATTAACTTAAAATCCCATATAAATAAAATTACAGCTAGAGTATACTCATATAGAGTAAAATTACAGCTACAGTATATAAAAATCATTAGGAAGCTCAAACCAGTTTTACAACTAAATCATTTTCGAACGGTATGTCAAGCAGTTATAACACCACTACTCGACTTTGGAAATATCCTTTATCAAGGTCTTCCAAAACATACTACCCATCCCCTCCAGCTGGCACAAAATACCACCGCAAGAACTATAATGAATTCTACAAAATATGAGCATATAACTCCCTTGCTTCAAGAATTGCATTGGCTTCCAATCACTATAAGATCAAAATACAATAATCTTATGAACATTTTCAAAATTTTGCATGAATCATCAGCAAATATTCTAACAACTATTATTTCTAAAGACATAAGTTCAAGACCCAGACGCTCACAGTCTACCAACAGACTCAATTCCCACTTGAACTTTAATAGATCTAAACAAATGACATCTAATAGGGCTTTCTCCTTTATGGCACCACAACTATGGAATTCTATTCCTGATGAATTAAGAACTCAATTTGATATCAAAGATTTTCGAAAGTCCGTTAAAACATACCCATTTATTGAGGCATATGGCAACTAACCTAACTCTAATAGACCAAAATGTCTTTCTAACCATTTAAATTTTAACTTTCTTACAATGTGTAAACTTATTTTAACATTTTATAGGATTGCAGTTATTTGTTTAATGTAATTGCAATGAATTATTATGTAATGTAATTTGCTGTAATTTATGTAATATACTGTAATGCACTGTAATTTACTATAATGTATTATCTTATTGTCTTCCCTTCCCTCAATGTAGACCCTTTGTTGTCTTGTTGACCACTTTGATTGAAGGATAAAGTGGTATATAAAACTGATTAAATAAATAAATAAATAAATAAATAAATATTCTGGTTGGTGCTGAAAATATGAAGAAACCTTTAGTAGGCTTATCCCTCGACGCTGAAAAGGCTTTTGACCGATTAGAATGACCCTTTTTATTTTCAGTCCTTAAATGATTTGGCTTTGGTGAAGGTTTTCTCTGGTTTATTAAAATAATGTATGCCAAGCCCATGGCAAATATCTGCGTAAACGTAACAAAATCCCACCCAGTAAAGTTAGGGCGTGGTACACGTCAGGGCTGCCCCATATCTCCCATGCTATTCAACATGGCGTTGGAGCCGTTAGCTCTCATTCTTCGGCAATGTCCGGCGATTCAAGGGGCATCAATCGCTGACATAGAAATCAAGCTGTCAGCATATGCCGATGATCTCCTTCTATTCGTCTCTCCAGAATCGGTCCCTAAGGTGTTGATAGACCGATATTCGCTGCTCTCGTGTTATAAAATTAACTGGACGAAATCAGTAGCTTTTCCGCTAAACTACTGGGTACATAAAGAGGACACGAAAGACTTCCTATTTGTCTGGGAATCCAGCATGGTAAAGTATTTAGGGGTACATAAAACAATAAACCGTCTGAGAGGAATAACTATAATCAAATTCATAAAAACACCACCTCTCAGTAACCCGTCAAACTAGAAATCAACTTAAATTCAATTTCTCAGAATTTCTATACTATTTCTAATAATAACAACAGGTTTTTCTTGGACCTCAGGACTTATACACCCTCCATCTGGCGAGTTAAATCACCATAGGGGAATGGTGGACACTTACATCATAGGTCCAAAACCTTCACACCATATAAAAGTTTCACCAGCCAAAATCTCTCCAATATAATAATTTATTTAAACTTTCCCTATCCCCAACTATACGTAAGGATTCACTTAACCATTCACAACCACTCACAACCACATAACCAAATTCACTAACATTCATACAACGACAGCCTCATCACACCTCTCCCAACAACAAGAGTGTCCAAAGACCACTCGCCATTGATCTCTGTTCGACGAAAGCTTCCGTTTCGCCACACGGCTTCGTCAGGAACCAGAATTAAACAAAATTCACCATAGACTAAAAGTCTTCTTATTTAGACACAAACAGCGTCTCCTCCGGCTATAGCTCACTGACATCAGACGCCAGTGAGCTATAGCCGGAGGAGACGCTGTTTGTGTCTAAATAAGAAGACTTTTAGTCTATGGTGAATTTTGTTTAATTCTGGTTCCTGACGAAGCCATGTGGCGAAATGGAAGCTTTTGTCGAACAGAGATCAATGGCGAGTGGTCTTTGGGGCAGTCTGCTGTATTTCAGTGCCGTGGAGAGAAGTCTGCGTATCGCTCCCTAGCAGATAAGTAATGGATTGCTTTCTGCACAATGAGGATTGCTGTTTATTGCTTTAAAATCTTTGTTTGACTCTTTTTTGCAGCGTTCCTGCGGATAGTGAAATTCGATTTTTGATATTCGATATTCCATTGATATTTTGCACTTTAAAAAGATTTTTGGAGATTTTTTCTATATTCTCTGCTTTGTAGTAGCTTTGAAATAAATTGGACACTCTTGTTGTTGGGAGAGGTGTGATGAGGCTGTCGTTGTATGAATGTTAGTGAATTTGGTTATGTGGTTGTGAGTGGTTGTGAATGGTTAAGTGAATCCTTAGGTATAGTTGGGGATAGGGAAAGTTTAAATAAATTATTATATTGGAGAGATTTTGGCTGGTGAAACTTTTATATGGTGTGAAGGTTTTGGACCTATGATGTAAGTGTCCACCATTTCCCTATGGTGATTTAACTCGCCAGATGGAGGGTGTATAAGTCCTGAGGTCCAAGAAAAACCTGTTGTTATTATTAGAAATAGTATAGAAATTCTGAGAAATTGAATTTAAGTTGATTTCTAGTTTGACGGGTTACTGAGAGGTGGTGTTTTTATGAATTTGATTAAAGTATTTAGGGGTACATTATTGCTATCCCTTAGAGGAAACCATCCACTTTAATACCGACGTTACATTGATAATAGCCCGAGATATGACTACCAAATGGTCCCCTTTAGTGCTGTCCTGGTGGGGTCCTCTAGAGACAATAAAAATGATGATAGTCCCAAAGATTAATTATATTTTGGAGATCATACCCTGCTTGATGCCAACATAAACATATCAGCAGATAGAGAGAATACTAATACAATTTTTGTGGAATGATAAAACGCCGAGAATAGCACGACAAAAGCTGAAGCTCAGTAGGGAGGAGGGTGGCGTAAAATTCCAGGACTTCCAAGCCTATCACAAAGCATTCTTGTTGAAGCAAGGATCGGGATGGTTAAAGTGCTGATCAGAGCGCAGACCGATATGGCTAGAAGTAGAAGAAAAGTTAATGGCCCCTATACCAATGATGTACCTCCCAGGCATGCAATTAAATCAGAGCACATGCTGTCCCAGGATGATAGTTGATACGCTTAACGCGTTTATGAATCTTATGGATGCCTGCGGTTCAGATATGAGTCCCTCTGCTCAGCTGCCACTGTGGCATAATCCCCTATTCAAAATCCAGAAGAAAAAAGTTGCCTGGAGCCACTGGTATTCAAAAGGAATCTGGTGTGTTGGTCAGTTGATAAAGGATAATAAATGGAAAGCGCATACGGAATTGCAGCAAGAACTCAGACTCCTATCCAAATTATACTTTCAATGGCTGCAACTCCGACACTGTATTGGAAACTCCAAGGCAGATGTCAAGCTTGTGACAGAGAAGGATGGGGTAGCTGAGATAGTTCACGAGGTGACGCAAACAGCAGGTGTGGCCTCGCATTTTTATAGGAAGTTGAATCAAAACCTCAATTCACGGACACGGAGCTTGCAGAAAGTGTGGGAACATGAGACTGTGATTACTCTCCCCGCACAGCAGTGGAGGAAATTCTGGTGTAAACAAGTAAGAGTATCAAAGTCAGCTTCGGTCACTCAGACTCTGCTCTTCTTTACTCATAGGGTCTATTACACACCAGTTAAAGTTGTAAAATGGGATAAGACTGCTAGCAATCGGATGCTAGAGGCAAGATGGCGGCAGGTTGTTCTCGTCATTGAGATGCTCGACGCTTACCGCTCAGCTCCGGAGAGTTTGGCTGCTTCAGAATGGGGCGCCGAAAGAGGAAACAGGCTTCCCTTCCCTCGGGGACGGCTTCTTCCAATATCTCCGGGCAGAAAACGTTGGTGTCCTGTGGGTTCTCGGCGGTGACGGGAGGAGCAGTGTCTTTAGCAGAGCCTTTGGTGCTTGAACCATCGGCTCTGGGTGCATCCGGGGTTTGGCTGTCTCCTGAGCAGCGCACCCCCCCGCCTCGACCTGAGAGGGCTGTCCCGGTATTCGGAGTGCCTCCCACCGGTTTGCCGATGTGCTCGCCGGTTAAAGGAGGTGAAGAGGGCTCCGGCGGGACTTTGAGAACTTCCTCACCCCTGGTAGAAGTCGCAGTGGAGGGAGCTGGAGCAGGAGGGATCAGCTCCCCGGCTGGGGAACCTGTAACTGCAGACGGGAGGTTTGAAGGAATCCCAGGTCTGAGTGGCTTGCTAAAACCATCGGTTATAACTTTAGAAGCACTGTGGGACGCTGTGGCTACCATGAATACTTCCTTATTGGCTGTTGTGGGTGCAGTGAAAATGGATTCCCTTTCGTTGAGAAGTGACTTTGCCCAGGTGAAAAGTTTGCAAGAGGATCAGGCTCGGCGTTTGACCAGTGTGGAGACAGAGTTGGAACATCTTCGGGGACTCTGTGCCGTTCAAGTTAAGGATAAAATCTTGCTGTCTAAAAAGGCTGAATATTTGGAGAACTATGTGCGTAGAAATAACTTGAGGTTACTGAATTTTCCTAAGTCTCCTCTTATGTTGCCTTTGGAGATGGCCCGCAAATATCTTCGGGAAGTGCTTAAATTTCCTGTTGAAAATTTGCCTCCTATAGTTCGGGCACAGTATCTATCTATAGGCTCTGTGTCTAAGGGTCCCACCTCAGAGAATCTGTTTCAAGGAGCCGGAGATCTTACGGCTTTCTTGGAAGATTCTTTGGAAGTGGTGACCGGTCGAACTACCTTGCTTTTGACCCTTGCCTTGGATCCTGATAAATCATTGATTCTTCAAGCATACCTTAGAAATTTCAATGTTTCTTTCTTAGGCTCTAAAGTATATATGTTTCCTGACCTTGCTCGTGTCACCCAGATGAGGAGGAAGGAATTTCTTGGTCTTCGACCAAGATTCCTCTCCCTTGGGGGTAGTTTTATGTTAAGATTTCCCTCTCGATGTATAATTACCTTTGATGATAAGTCTTTCCTTTTTTTTGAGCCTAGTCAGTTATTGGAATTTATTGTAGCTAGGGAAGGTATTGTGCTACATACTGCTTCCAACATAGCTGATACGTAAGTCTCCATCCTGCTTTGATGAAATGTTACTATGTGTTTGTTTTTTCCTGTAGCCTCCCTGTAATTGCCTAAAGATTGTGGACTAATAATAGGATGTAACATTTAATCTTTTTTTTTTCCTTTCTCTTTAATGCTTTATTGGTATTGTATGGAATGATTCATCCTGTTTCTTTCATTCTTGTTCTGCTGGAATGTTTTTGTTGGAAATTTATAAAAATTAAATTAAAAAAAAAAAAAAAGACTGCTAGCAATCTTTGCTGGACATGCAACAGCAATATTGGTACCTTTGCCCATGTTGTTTTTGAGTGCCCGGGAATAAGGACTTTCTGGGAGCAAGTCTGGGAACAGATACAAATCATTCTTAAGTTCAAAGAGACCCTTACTTGGGGGGGTCATAGGATTCCGGTCAGCAGCAAAGCTCCCTTCCTTACATAGAGAAGGCTATTTTCTGCTGGACTTCATGATGGGAGTGGCGATATATTTAATTGTGCTCAATTGGAAATGTACGGCCAACCTGAATGTGCAGATATGGTGGAATCAAGTATGTTTGTATAGCAAGTATGAACAAATGCCTAGGAAAACCTCGATGCCTATAAGAGGCGGTAATCTTAAGTGGAAACTCTTAAATGACTTTGTGAACATAGCTGGCATAAGTGTATGAAAAGTGTAGCTCAGACTTTGAACCTAACTGTGCCCATGTGAAAGGTAACCTTGACACCCTGAGGAAAACTCTGTACCATTATTTTCACTGTGCTAGTTGTGTCCTGGAGGAGTGTGGGGGGGGGGGGGAGGGGGAAGGGGATGGGATGGTTGCAGTTATTGGGTAATTGTTACTGTTTGGGGTTGATGTAAATGGTTGGATGTACAATGAAAATGTAAATAAAGCTATTAAAAAAGCAGGATAATATTAAATAAAATACATTTTTTTGTTTCAACATTACTTTTGAACTTGAAAGCAGAATGTAGAAGCAGTTGCCATCAGGGCCAATGGTTTATCTCATATTACAAGGTCTTGATGGATTAAGCCTACTTCACATATGCATATAGTAATTTACTATTGCATAGTTTAGATATTTTGCAAAATATTGTAAAACATAATTATTTAATTTTAAACTAATATTATTGGCCAGGAAAACTATCTCCTTGCCAGGAAGGCTACTGGAAAATGAATGGGGAGATGCATTTGATAATGACTGACATAGGATGAAACAATAGAAAAATGAAAAACTGACAGGTGGTGGAAAGCTGGTATAGATGGATGATGGGACATTTTTTTCCCAAGGAAGGTCATAACAAACATTTGTGTTCCAGACAGAGGAACAAACACAAGCCAGCAGGACATTATTGGATGTAGCAATCTGAGCTCAGCTTGGGAATAAAGCAGAACATAATACAGTAACATAGGGAGTGAAATATGCAGTGGGAAACACAATGAGGATTTTGTTAGCATGGCAGAATCATACACACAAGGATAGTCCCTGTAAGTCACATTAAGGAATCTTACATAATTACATCTGAGGACGGGAAAAGCAATGTGTTGAAGAGAACTGATTCTTGGTTCCTGCATGCAGACACGTGGATAATAATTATATAACAGGCTGGCCTAGCAAGAAAGGAACATAGGGCATTGGCTAGCCATTGTCACAGAACTTCAAACCCAGATATTTAATGCTGGAGCCATATCCATTCACCAGCATTGGATATCTGGGTCAGCCGGATAGTGGCAAAGCTAACCAGGTAGTGGCGGAATATCCTGGTCACTACAATTAATGCAGTTGGCAGGTCTGCTAGCCATGGTAATTGCTCTGAATATTGGGCCCATAAGTGTATGTGTTGTTTCTATGCTATAAGGGCAACATACGTATGCGCCTACATGCCTTTAAAAAGTAGGAAAGTAGGTGCATACTTTTTAACCTGCTTTGAGGTACGTGTAATTTTGTGGGTGTATATAATGGCAAAAATTAGTGCATATGTACCTAGTTCATAAAACTATTGTTAAAAAGCACTCAAAAATACCATACAATTATGTATATATAAGTCCAAAAGATTGTGGCTAATTTAAAATACATTAGAACACAATTTATGTCAATTGACCCCTTCCAAATCACTTATTTTTGTGCACCATAAAAATAAGTGACTTGGAAGGGGGTCTATTGAAACATATTTTATAATATACACAGCTATGCATATATTGCATAAAAATAGATGCTCTCGGGTCAGTATTGAGCTGCCACATTCCACATTTTAATTAAACACCTGCCATGAAGGCCAAAAAATATACAAATATTCAGTGCTGGTATCCAGCTAGGGCGTCAGTTCTGGCACTATCCGGATAGCAGTGATACTCAGCAGTGCTATCCAGATTTGCTGCATGGACCTCCTGACGCTATCTGGACTGCTATATGTATAATCTACTCCTCAAAAATGTCTAAGGCTATTTACTTAATTAGTTGTGCAGTTACCAAAACTACTCTCTTTCTACATCTCACATTTGAGCTTAATTAGAACTTGGTCTCAGACTGTTATCAGTACATATTACGGGATTAACTCCCCGTTGTACTAGCTTCGCATCAACGACCACAGTTCATGTTAAGTTTCATAACACTTGCATTCATGATGTACTAATTGTCACTATGTTTTAATTCTGAAGATCACGCTGGTGTATTTCTATAAACTGTACATGAATGCAGTAAGTAGAAGAAACTTATCTTGTAATTTGTCTTGTCTTTATGTTTAACTTGACTTTCCCCGACGCCACCATTCGGCACCGCATTTGCGTTTCACGTAAGTTTCATCAGGGGTTCAATGAAATGCTGTAAATAAACACATCTTCCATGTAATGCCAAGACTGAACAACAAAATCTCTTAAAATTTTCAGCATTCCTACGCATACCTCATTAAATTGCAGAAACTACTCTTGCTAGCGCTATCTTGCGTATAGGTCATCGAGCTATTCAGCTTCAAAAAATGCCGCGCATGCGTGATGATGCAGACCGTAGCCATTTAAATGTTTCCAGTTCCTGAGCATGTGATGCATCCTGTCAATCACTTAGAGGCATGCCCCCCACTCTATAGCGTTATTTAGACCTCCAGGGGATACTGTTCCTAAACGATATATCCAGCGCTGCTCTCTAATAATCAATGATTGTTCTATGGTCTTACCATTCTGTCCGGTTAAAACTCTGTCCAGACAAAAAACATCTGAGTTCCCCAAATTCTGGGGTCTGGACTGTGCCAAGGTGGTCTGACTATCCTAGTTAATGGCGTTTATTCAGATAGAAGGTGTTGCTATCTGGCTAAGTGATGCTATATGTTTCTGTGCATCTTACCTTTCCCATATCTATGATTACAGGCAAGTTTATAACAGCCTACTTGCTCATGTGAAATGACGTTGTGTTCAGTCAAGTATCTTATAAAATTACCTGTTTAAATAAAAAAAAATACTCCTTTTATTCTCTCACTTGGTTTGCAGCTTGTCGTGCTGTGAGGGCTTGCGTGCATCAGTGATGCTGAGAGCTAAGCTATCGGTAGTTTAACTAATGGCAGGGTCTCCCAAGATGGACAGGTCTCAGCTGAGGTGCCAGACCAAGATAAACCACCCATCTGGGCAGCAGCAGAATGGGACAGTGTTGACGGCGGAGGATCACATTTTTGTGACAACGGCAACAACACCAAACTTAAACTGCGCGGAAGATCATGACAACTGGCATAATCAACAGGTTCATCGTTGAAGGAGAAGAAATTGAAATTGTGAACAACTTTAACCTACTTGGATCAACCATCAATAAAGAAGCAACAAGCAGTCAAGAAATCAGACGACGCATTGCTCTTGGCAGAATGGCTATGAAAGACCTAGATAAGATTCTCAAGAGCAGAGATGTCTCTCTCCATACAAAGATTCAACTTGTTCAAGCCATGGTATTTTCAATAACATCATATGGATGTGAAAGCTGGACAGTGAAAAAGATAGACAGGAAGAAAATTGATGCCTTTGAATTATGGTGCTGGCGGCGAATACTGTGTATACCATGGACTGCCCGAAGAACAAACCAGTCGGTACTAGAGGAGATCAAACCTAAGCTTTCTTTAGAAGCTCAGATGATAAGACTTTGACTTTCATACTTTGGACACATCATGCGAAGAGAGAGATCATTAGAGAAAGACATTATGCTTGGCAAGATAGAAGGTCAACGCAAAAGAGGAAGGCCAGCAATGAGATGGATCGATACAATAACAGCAGCCACGGGTACCAGTCTGTCAACAATGAGCCGCCTGACTGAAGACCGAACACAATTTAGGATAGCTATCCAGAGGGTCGCCATGAGTCGACTCCGACTCGACGGCACTTAACAACAACACTCCTTTTATTGTCAATTACCTCCTGAATCAATGTATGGGGTTTTGGCTCAGAGCTTTCAGTTTTATACTTTCCTAGGTCCATATGGCTAGGAACTGGTACATGTTACAATGTATTTATTTATTGACAAATTTGTCACTCACCTTCTAACTGTAGTTCGAGGTGAATTAAAACACTTCAATAAACATAAACACATCAATAAACATAAATATTGCAGCCATGATTTCTCAGATGGATTTTCAGTCCTGATTTCCTTCTTGATTTCCCAGTGAAAAGCAAATACAATATGGTGTAATGCAGCAGGGGAAAACTGGGATTAAATTAGTGTGCTGTTCATGATATGGAGTAAGTTGGCAATTCTAAGTAATAATCCATAGTTTGCCAACTCCTTCAAGAAAACAAAAAAGCCCTCCAAAAGCACCCCTTTTCCCTCATGTGACTCATGAAGGCCTTAAATGTGTCTGTTCTACATGAACATGTGTTTTTTAAGTTTATTTTCCTTTGGAATTGAAAAGTGAAACAATTTGGGTTTTTACAAACTATTCATTGGAGAAAAAAGTAATTTATTATATAAAATATCCTTGAATACAAAAACAGTTTTTTAGGATGTTTAGGCTATATGAATTCTAATAATCATGAATTTTATTTAATGAGAGTCAAAAAAGATGGACCCGATATTCAGGGGCAACAGCTGTCGCTGTTGAATGAAAGATCTGGACATTCAATGCTCCTAACCTCCTCAACGGGCCTAACAAAGATGGCCACAATCTGGCGGTGCTGCTCCCTAGTGTGAGGCTAGAGGGCAGCACCCAGTGATCAGAGTCATTTTGAAATGGCCCGATGACAGGGGCAGGAGTAGAGAGGCCCACTCCTGTCCCATAGCCCCACTAGACCACCATGGGCATGGAGGAGTTTTCTTGTTTGCACACCCAGTTTTTCAAGATCTTTAAGAGACCAGTCTACAAAACCCAAAGCAGTATGAGGGTACAGGAATTGCCAGCTGATTGATGGCTTACATTTTATTTCATTATGTTAAGGCACATTTCAAGTGCTTTTAATCTTCTATAGTATTCTTTACTGATCTTTTCTCTCAGTAATGTCTGCTTAAGTGTTTTTCCTTCCTCTACTCCAAGATATTTATATATGCCTTCCTGTTCAAGTTCCTTGATGTCATAGCCCTCAGCCAGGGAGATTTTTTCCTGTTTTGCTCAATTTTCCACTAAAAAAAAGTTGCCTTAGAACATTTGTCAAAGTCAAATGTCATCCTGATGTCATCAGAAAAGCTTTTCACTACACGGAGTTGCTCTTCTAATTGTTGGTCACTGGAACTGTAGATCTTAAGGTCATGAAAGCAGAGGCACATGTGTTAACATGTGCCTCTGCTTTCATGTATATAGTTTTGTTTTCTATTTATTGAGTTATCCTAAAACAATACCACCTTTCAATGTTCTAATGTTATGATCCTACTGTTTTATGTAACTGCCAATCTATGCAGAGTTAATTGTTAAATGTAAACCGCTGCTGATCACTGGAAGGAGCGGTATAAAAATGCACTCAAATAAATAAATAAATCTACAAATAGTAAATGGGATGTTACCTCTGGGTCACTACCTTCTTTTGGATTCAGGTTAAATCCACATGCCAGAAAGTTGTTGAGAGTGCTCATTGGATTAAGCACCTTACAAAACAGAAGTGGTGACAGGGAATACCCTAAAATATTCATTGCTGGATTTTGATGTTAGGAATGATATGACAATCTTCATACTTCAAAAAGAGTGTGATTTGCCACATTGTCATGGTGAACTTAATTTACTCTCTCAAACCAGGATTTATCTTATACATCTCAAGGAAATTTATTATCCGAGAGTGTGGGATGCTGTCAAAAACTTTCTTATAATCAATCCATGCTATACTGGGAATTCTGCTTTACTTAGTTTTGGCCATGATGGCCTTATTTAACATTAACTGGTCTTTTGTTCCTTATTGTTGTTTTTAAGTGCCGTCGAGTCGGAGTTGACTCAAGGTGACCCTCTGGATAGCTATCCTTACCATTGCATCCCTTGAACCAGATGTATTGATATCCAACTGGAATGATGCTCTCAGAACCGCCGCCTGCCTCCCAGCCACTAACAAGAAAGCAAAGAAACGAGAACACGCACCATGGTACTCTGAAGACCTGAGAGCATCACTCCTCCACCTACGCAAGCTTGAGAGACAGTGGCGCCAAACCCAGACCGCCGAGGCTCTCTGCGCATACTCTTCACACCTACAAACACATCGAGCAAAGACGATGGAAAAAAGAAAACATTACCATTCAGATATACTGAAGCGGTCGATGAACAAACCATATGACCTGTTCAATATTGTGAAATCCTTAACAGGTGACCCAGCACCTGTTCAACCACCCATGTCCCAGCCACAGGACTACTCCAACTATCTACAGTCGAAAATGATCCAGATTAACATGAATACAATCCCTATAACCCTCTCCACCCCACACGAAACTTCCCATCCAGCCCCTCTGCTTAGGTTCTGTGAGGTATGCAATAAAGAGATCCAAGACATCATCTCCTCTATTAACCTCACCACTGCTCCCAACGACCCCTGTCCAGCCAGCTGGATTAAAGAGCTGCGCCATGACCTCAGTTCCGCCTTAAGCAGAATTCTGAACCAATCCTTCTCAACAGGATCCTTCCCACAAAGCCTAAAGCATACATCAATCCGTCCACTGTTGAAGAACAGCAGACTCGACCCTTCTAAAGTGAAATCTTTTAGACCAATCTCGAGCATCCCCCTGCTTGCCAAAATCATTGAGAAGGTTGTCCAGCGACAGATTCAACAGCATATTGACACTGAAGCACCACTTGACCCATCCCAACACGGCTTCAGGGAAGCACACGGTGTTGACACCATCCTTACAACCCTCTTTAACAACCTAGTCACAGGAATTGACAGCATCCACCAAGGATTTGTCCTCATCTTTATGACATCGCTGCCGCTTTTGACTCGGTGAACCATGAGATACTACTACTCCGGCTCAAGGAAAAAGGGATTCAAGACTCAGCGCTAGCATGGTGTAAATCTTATCTGGCCAACAGATGGCAACAAGTCAGAACAGGCTCCACCACCTCAGAGCCATTTCCACTGAAACAAGGTTTGCCTCAGGGTTCGTCCCTATCTGCACTGATGTTTAACATCTACATGCAGCCAATCTGTGCCCTAATCCACTCTTTCAATGTTCAATGCCTTGCCTATGCAGATGACATCCTGATGTACATTCCGTTCAAGATTGATCAAGCAGACCTCTCACCAATACTAAGATGCTTTGATGCAGTTGCAGACTGGCTCCTATCACAGAACTTACGGATTAACCACAGCAAAACTGATGTCCTATTTGTTACAAGAAATCAGAAGTTCACGCCACCTTCCTCCTTACAAGTCAACAATGCCGAGTTGAAAACCAAACCCACAATTCGCTATCATGGCATTACACTCGACCAACGGCTCGACATGTCAGCTCATGTGAAAAACACCACGAAAGCAATTTACCACAAGATCCAGACACTATGACATCTCCGCCCCTTACTTGACTTCACTGTCTACCGAACAATCTTCCAAGCCTTGGTACTCCCACATCTCGACTTTGCTAATATCATCCTCCATGGTCTTCCTCAGTCAACACTACACCCACTACGACTCGCCATGAACTCAGCTGCGAGGGTACTTGTAGGACTAGCGAAGCCAATCCACATAACGCCAGTCTTGATGAACCTCCACTGGTTACCTCTGCAGGCTAGAACCCAATACAAGGTTCTAGTCCTGACCTTCAAAGCCCTAAAGAACCAGCCTCCCACGCCCATCAGTAAACTTATCCACAGCACGCCGGTCAACAGAAATAGGAGATCTACATTGATGAATACGCTTGAAGTCCCAAAGATACTGACAAAATGCACGAAGACAACTGCCAGTAGGGCTTTCTCCATATTCGCACCCAGGGCCTGGAATGCCCTCCCTACTGAAATCCGAGCCATCACAAATCTAACGTTATTTAGAAAAGCCCTCAAACACCACCTCTTCCTGAAACACTACGCGGAAACTAATTCTGGAAAACACATAGCCATTCCCCCTCCCTTCCCAAACCTCCCCATTGCTCAGCCCCCCAAGGAGAATGGTTAATCAGTTCTCCCACCGCCCCTACCCTGACTCCTGAGCATTTGCCTGGTAAAGACTCTTACATTTCTCTGATTCCCTTATGTCTCGGATAAAGTTCCTACATAAAATGTACTATATCTGTAATTAGTTCCCTCCGTTACTTCCATGTTTTACTTCCCCTGTTCATTGTAAACTCAATGTTCCTGTTGCATTGTAGTATATTTTGTTCAACTGTACACCGCACTGATTATAATAGCGCGGTATATAAGAAATATAAATAAATAAATAAATAAATAAATCCTAAATTGTGTTCGATCTTCAGTCAGGCGGCTCATTGTTGACAGACTGGTACCCGTAGCTGCTGTTATTGTATCGATCCATCTCATTGCTGGCCTTCCTCTTTTGCGTTGACCTTCTATCTTGCCAAGCATGATGTCTTTCTCTAATGATCTCTCTCTTCGCATTATGCTGCCCTCTAATTGCCCTTTTGCTCTATTGCAATGATGTTATTGGATTCCATATGATCATATATTCTGTCTGCATCTATCGTGATGAACAGCTCATAGATTGTAGGTAGACAAGCTGTTGTTCTATAATTTTTAGGAATGTTGCTTGGGTCCCCCTTTGGAAGGAGAAATGTTCTTCCTGTTATAAGCATTGTGGTGTTAAGTTCAGCTGCTTGATCAATTGTTTTTTGTAGTTTGCCAGGTCTTGGTGAAGTGATGTTAACTGTTTGAGCCAAACGTTGATGACTCCATCTGGGCCAGGGCTCTTCCAGTTTAGTACTCATTTTAACCTTCTTTCCAGTCCTGTTGTTGTTACTACAGGTCATTCCATAGGTTGGATGTTGGATTTTTCTAAGTGTTCCTGTATGCAAGATAACCATTCTGCGTCTTGATTGTGCTCTATGGGGAAAAGAGACGGCTGAGTGGAGATATGATAGAGGTCTATAAATTAATGAATGGAGTGGAACAGGTAAACATAGATCAATTGTTTACGCTATCAGAATATAGAAAGACTAGGGGACATGTAATGAAGCTACAGGGTAAACTATTTAAGACAAATAAGAGAAAATATTTTTTCACTCAACGTGTAATCAAACTCTGGAATTTGTTACCGGAGGATGTAGTAAAGGTTGTTAGTGTAGCTGGGTTTAAAAAAGGTTTGGACAAGTTCCTGGAGGAAAGGTCCATAAACCATTATTAAAAAGGGACCCAGGATATCAATGCTTGACCCAATACAAGCATTGTGGAACCTGTGTCTCTTGGGGATACTGCTAGATATGTATGACCTAGATTGGCCACTGTTGGAAACAGGATACTGGGCTTGATGGACCTTGGTCTGACCCAGTATGGCATACTTTATATTCTTATGTTCTTATGTCCTCATACAGATTTCTCCAGAAGGTTTCAATTTTGGTTGGTGATGTTTTTACCATATTAATGCTCTTTCCCAATTCTCTGTAAAACTGTTTTCTCTAAATAGTTTATTTTGATATCTTTCTTTTCTGTTTTCTTCATATCTTTGCAGTTTTTGTGCTTCTGCTGCTACTTTTAATTTATTGTTGGAAGATATAAATTTAGGTCTTCTGTTAAAGCTGAATGATGATGTGGAACTTCCTCAATATCTTTGCTGATCTTAATCCTTTTAGATAACCGTCTATCAGGGATACCTTTGCATGCAATGATTGTATTTTTCTTTTGATGCACTTTTTCCAAGGATAAACTGTTATTGTTCTTTTTCTTCTGGCCCTGCATTTTAGCTGGTAGTATTCTTGTAATAATAAGTTTAGCCGCATAATTTGTATTTATTTATTTATTTATTTAACAATATTTTTATAGCACTGTATCTACTGGTCACGATGGTTTACAGGGAACAGATTATAACGGAACCTTGAACTTTACATGGAACATTTTCACAAAATAAAAAAAATAATAACAAGAAGGAATAATAACAACAAACACTTTGAACAAACTAAGGCAAAATAAAACTCTACAAGCTGAGTTGTGCAAGATACAATACTGAGGAGCAGAGCTGAAAGTTAATATAAAATGTTAAATTATGGTGTGAGCAGCTGGTGGGAGGGTGGTTAGGTATCTGAGCCAAAGTGCTCCAGGAAAAGAAGTGTTTTTAACTTGTGTCGGAAGTCTCCGATATCTGTAAGTTAGTGAATGTCTGGGGTGTGTGTGTGTGTGTGTGTGTGGGGGGGGGGGGGCAGTTCCAGATGGTTGGTGCGTAATAGGAGAAGGCTCTCTTGGAGGTGGAAACGTTGGTATGTACTATTGATGTTGCTACTGTGAGGAGGGTGTGGTTAGCACTTCTCCATGCTTTCTGGCCTAGAGGCTTACTAAGCAGTGACTGAAGTATATCCGCTGATAGGTGGAGGTTGGTCCTATTTGATTTATTTTGATGATGCCAATAAATGATCCCTTTATACAGGATATGGCCTTGTTCATCTTAATTATCATACTTTTAACCATGTGAACTAGGAGTTCGATCTTGAATTCCTCCACCTCTGGGTCTTTCTTTTCCCTTTCTTCCTCCTCTTCAGTTGATTTGTTGATCTGTCCTTTTTTCATCTCACTCTCCTACAATTCCAGATCGCTAAGCTCCATCTCCCTCTCAACTGCACTTTCTTTTGCTATGTATTCCTTTCTTCTGATACTCTCAGCTAGGTCTCCTCCTCCTCCCTATATTTCTTTTTCCACAGAAGCCCTTAGTTGATTTAAGTGAAAGTAAAGATCTTTAATTTGCATCCATTGCTTTTTGCAGTATTTCTTGTGGCAATTTTCCTCTTTCTTCCAGGTTTTGGTGGATTCTCTTTGTATAGCCTCTTAATTTAAATACATTTGTGGTCAACATTATTGGCACCCTCGCGTTTCAATCCCTCAAGTGTCCAATATCTCCTAAAAAAAAGTGGCCATTGAAATGGTTTTCAACTATATATGCACACATATTTGATACATTAAAGAATCAAATAAAACAAGACCAATTAAAAAAGAAAATAGTATAAAAACTGGGACATCGCCAGGACATGATTATTATACTATACTACAAAGACTTCCCTAGTCCCCTCTACAAATCAATCATTAAATTAAGTGAGACTATCATAGACACTCTGAAGTTACGACCTTACTATATTTAAATATTTTTTTGTTGGATTGTTTGCCATGAAAGAGCTACCTTTCTCGTGGCAAACCTTCCGTTTTTATCTTTTTTCAAAGGCCACCCAGCCCATAAAAGTAATTAAAGGGACACCACAAAAAGTGGACCCCCCAGATATACTTAGCTGAATGTTGAACTTCGGTAACTGTATATTAGGCTTCTGAACACCTCTGCTTCAGCGATCAGTAAAATTCTGTTTTCAAACTGCATCTCTATATAGAGCAATCTTATCCATGGAGCTAAAGACTGCTAAGCTCCTATCAACACCAGGTATTATCATTGATGAGAGGAACTGAGCAGTCCTTTTCTTTAGTACTCATATAACTCCATATGCTGAGTTTCTCAAAATAAACGCTGTTAACAGTTCACTCAAAAATAACGCAGTAACACAACGTCATGCAGGGGCGGCCCAAGGGGGGTGCGGGGCCATGTGCGGAGACTCGGTGCGGGGCCTCTTTTGCATAAGGGGCCTCATTTGCATAAATATTTGCATAATGTTACCATACACTAACATTTAGTAAACATGCCTCCTAATGAGTGCATGGATAAAGAAAGACTAAAAGATTTCTACATTACTATAATCCAGTGCCAACCGCCAGGCACATTAGAAACTACCCTTGACCCTGCTGTCCCTGCAAACTGGCGTCCCGTCACTAATCTCCCCTTTCTCTCAAAAGTCCTCGAGAAACTGGTATTTTCACAACTTTCTATTCACCTTGACTCCACTTTCGCTCTTCATCCCCGTCAGTCTGGATTTTGTGCAGGCCATAGCACCGAAACTGTTCTTACAGCACTTCTTTCAGAGCTTCACTGTGCTCACGACCGTGGTGATTTCTCCCTGGTGGTGTCTCTGGATCTCTCATCCGCTTTCGATATGGTCGATCACCGCACTCTCTTGTCACGTCTGTCTGACTTTGGGATCGGTGGGACCGTTCTGCAATGGTTTCGTTCCTTTCTGTCCTCACGCACCTTCTCCGTGCACTCTCAGCACTCCACTTCCACTCCCTCCCCTTCAGTTTGCGGTGTTCCCCAGGGATCTATTCTCGCCCCCTTACTTTTCAATGCCTTCCTCGCCCCACTTGCCCTGCTCATCCAACAATCTGGTATATCCTTTTATATTTACGCCGATGATATCTTGCTGATTCACCATACCTCCTCCTCCACCCCTGACCTGACACCACTTAACCATTGTCTGTCCTCTATCGCTTCATGGTTTGGGTCTAACTTTCTGCATGCTAATCCAGCTAAGTCTTCCGCAATCTGGTTTTCCTTTGGTCTTCCCTCTCCATGTTTGTCCCCTGTAATGTCCTCCCTTCCAATTCCCGTGGTTCCTACTCTTCGTTATCTGGGTGTCACCCTGGACTCATCTCTCTCCTTCCACCACCATATTTCTTCTGTTATCCGTACCTCTTTTTTTCATTTACGTAAGATTCGTGCCGTCCAATCATCACTCCCCCCTGCCTCTGTTATCACCCTTGTCCTCTCTTTAATCATGACCCGGTTAGATTACTGTAACGTCATCTATGCAGGTCTACCTTCCCTACAGCTTCGCCGTCTCCAATTAATACAGAATGCTGCCGCTCGCCTCATTACCGGTTCCCCAGCCCGCTCTCATGTGTCACCCTCTCTCCTTGCCTTGCACTGGCTCCCGGTTAGGTTTCGCTTTATCTACAAGGTTCTTATCCTCACGCACAAAGCCCTCCATTCCAGCACTCCCCAATACCTGTCCGATGTCATTCACCTCCAACCCTCTCCTCGCCTTCTCCGATCTTCTTTCGGCAACCGTCTTTTCCTTCCTTCACCTGCCCAGGCCCGTTTAGAGCACACCCGACACTCAGCTTTCTTTTTCCTAGGTCCAGCTTTATGGAACTCACTCCCTTCCTGCCTTCGTCTGGAACTTTCCTATTCCCGCTTTAAAACTCTCCTTAAAACACATCTATTCTGTCAAGCCTTTGATCTCCCTTTCTCTGACGATGGTGCCTCGTCCTCTGGTCGTCGTCCCCAACCTCCATAAACCTCCCTTCCCTGTCTGTTCCACTTCCATTTCCCTTTTCCTCTTTCCGCCCCCTGCCCTTCGCCTTCCCTGCCCTTCTGGGCTCTTTTCCCCCTTCCGACTTTCTTTCTACCCTGTCCTGTCCTATTGAATTTGGCGTTCCTTTTCTAGCTTTATTTTCAGTAGCCCGTTTGTTGTACTGTACACCGCCCTGATGCTTCGGCCTGGGCGGTTCATCAAATAATGCAAATAAAGATAAAGATAAAGATAAAGATAAACTACTAAAAACACTGCCCATTTAAACCCATAGCAAACCCACCGCATCATAACAGCACTACCAGGACTCACAAAGCACCATACTCAACCTATCAAAAGGCAACACTGAAAATATTAAACCAATACATTTCAGAGAATAACAATACATGGCCTACTGGGGAAAGAGAACAAGTGGCAATGTCAAATAGGAATTACATAAACAGAATACCTCAGCTCAGTTACACATGGAGAACATAGACCATCACCAAACAGTCCATTTCATTCCAAGCCCCCACCACAGTCCATTTCCAATCTTAGCACCCCAACAGCCAATTTCCAGTCCTATCCTAGCCCCTCCATCAGCCCATTTCCTGTCCTAGCTCTCCCCCACCACTCAGCCCATTTCCAATCCTAGCTCCCTCCCCTCACAGCCCATTTCCATTCCAAGCCCCCCTCCACATCAGCTATTTGCAGTTCAAGCCCCCCTTCCACTCAGCCCATTTCGAGTACTAGCAACCCCCCCAGCCCATTACCAGTCCTAAGCCCCCCAAACCCCATTTTCAGTCTTAGCCCCCCTATAGCCAATTACCAGTCCTAACCCCCATCACCCTATTTCCAGTCCTAGCCCCCCCATAGCCCATTACCAGTCCTAAGCCCCCCAATACCCCATTTTCAGTCTTAGCCCCCCCCATAGCCCATTACCAGCCCTAACCCCCCATCACCCTATTTCCAGTCCTAGCCCCCCCATAGCCCATTACCAGTCCTAACCCCCCATCACCCCATTTCCTCTTCCAATTCCCATCAGCCCCAGCGAGCTTAACAGAGCCGCGAGGAGAGGGAAACTCTCCCTTCGAGACTCTGAAAGCCGCGCCGAGGAGAGTGATTGAGGTGGGCTCTGCCGAGCAGCCGGGGAGGGGGGGGGCCCGCGGGAGACACTTGATCGCAGGAGACACTTCATTCTGCCGCTGTCACAGCGGCAGCGGCAGCAGCAAGTTTCTTTTTTCTTTTAAAGTGACTGATGGACAGAATGTTGTTTGCGCGGGGCCCCCTGAAACACGGGGCCCTGTGCAAACAACATTCTTGCTCAATGGATGGGCCGGCCCTGACGCCATGGCTCTTCAAGTGAACTTATAAAATGTGTTATAAGTTGTTTTGGTGTTAAAAACTGCGCTGTGGTTCTCTTTTTCTTCTTGTCCCTTGGCGTGTGAGCACCTTGCACCTTCTTTGATTTTTGTTGAATATATATTTACAGGTCAGTTGTTTTTTAATCTTAGGGGTATGTGTACTAAGCTGGGCTAACGGTTAAGCCAGGTTATCTGCAACTAGGTCTCATGTGCTACTGGATTGGTAGTAGCAAAGCTGCACTTAACGTCTTCCTGTGTGCTGGCTGTCACCGGCCACCATGCTCAATCTCTGCCCCAGACCCACTCGATCTCACCCAAACCTATGATAAGCCCTTAGCATGGGTTTTTCTTTATGGTGGCAGTGTTTTTACCATGTTGTGCCCATTAGCACTGGCCCGCACTAATGGTTAGCATGTAGTAAAACCCACACTGTAGTAAGCACGCCCCTTAGTTTCCTCCTGTGATCCTTCTCCCAATTCTATAGTTTGCCAGCTCCTTCAAGAAAAGCAAAATAACAATTCCTCTGCCCCCTATAAAGCTGAGGCAGGGAAACCATGTGTGACTCATCAAAGCCTTAAATATGTCTGTTCCAAATGAACATGTGTTTTTTAAACATAGACAAATGGTCTCAAATAGTAAATGTGTCTCTTTCAGACTTGGCTCACTGCTACTGTCATCCATTGGGTGACAGAAGTAAAAAGTCACATGGTTAACAACATTTCCATTTATTTGCCATTTATTATTTGATTTGTCACTATTCTCTGTAGGAGTATCCATGAGGTTTACAATATAAAGAGACAATCTAATACAATTAGATAGCTTCAGTAAGAAAACATGTGAAATAACATGCATTCCCTAGATTTTAACCTTAGCATATGTCACAGTTCTGCAAGAGAACAATTTCAGATCACAGAGGAGCTTATGTTTTCAGCAAGTATATCCCAGATATGTAGTACTGTACAGCTTTTATGAATATATTTGTGAAATCAGAAATTGGCCATAGAACACTTATTGTCAAAGTGTCTTAAATATGCCTGTTAACAAATAAGATTAAAGAAGAAATTCATTACATTTGACTATTTTGATTTGCTGAAATTTGGGATTAATTTCCCAGCACACATGGTGATAGTGTCTGGGACACTATCTGGGACAGAGGGTCAAGATGGCAGTTCATGCAGCTTCCTGTGTGTGTGAGCTCCTGGTTTGAAAGGTTGTTGGTGTCTGGTGTAATCAAATTTTTAACATTATGGGCAAGAGGCAAGGAAAGTTGGTGCCTACCTGTCAGCGACTACATCCACTCCAGCTTTGGTCCAGAGTATCTTGCCAAGGTTTGCTCTGCTAGCCATTGCTTTGGGGAGGTTCAGTCTTGTGGTGGGACTCGGAGTAGAGGGAGTGCCTGTACTTAGTGATGTTGAGATCTTGCTGAGTCTGGGCCTTTATGAGATCCCTGCAAGACCCAGAAGTGCAAATGCAGAGAACAAAGGTTTCCAACAACTCAGCCAGCATCGAAGACTTCCCTGTCTTAGCTGGGAAGCCTCCATGACACCGGGAGGATCCTGTGGTGGTGATTGCATTGCCTACACTGGGTGGAGTTGTTGGAGGAGGGCAGACAGCTCCACCTCCCAATGAACCTCAGATGGTGATTGATGGTAAGTCCCTTGGGAATAGAAGTACGGTGTTGGGGCTAATACAATCAGCTGTGGTAATGTTAGACAGTGTTTGGGACACTCTTGAGTCCTTAAACTCTTTTCTTTCTAAAAAATTCATGAAGATTTTGCCTTGCATAGTTTCTTTCAAACCAAGATAGAGGCCTGGAAAATGTTTTGGAAGAGCAGATAGAGAATGTCAGCTCATGTAAGTTCAAGAATGTAACATGGATTTCATCAGAGATAAAAATCTTGTCCATCAAACATTGGAAGAGATGGAGAACTTAAACAAATGCTTGAAATTGAGATTTATAGATTTCTCTAAATCTCCTTTGCTTCCAGCTGGGGACATGTTTAGACTGTACTGTGTGGAGATCCTTCAAGAATCTAAGGACACTGTGCCCCTCCCCCCATTTTCTAGAGTGTTCTATTTGGATTATAAGGCTTTGAATCCCTCTGCAGGGGGACAGGATATCTCAGTAGATGGATGGTTCAAACTTACCAATTTTTTAGAATGGTCACACCAGCATGCGATGGTTAAGTGAACACCTGCTGATATTTTAGGAATGTAAAGCATGTAAAATAGAAGCAAGCAGAAGAGCTTAAGAAGTTTCTGAAGACTAGGAAGAGTTCTGAAGCTGTAGACTGATCCTCAACTGTCTGTAATTATTTTGTCATGATCAAAACTTGTCTCCTGGTTGCCACTTTATCTTCTTGTATTGGACATATTCCTGATGGCTTTTTATTTCTTTTCCCATCCCCTCTTTTTTCTTCTTTTTTCTTTTTGGGGTCTAGGCAAGATGATATTCTAAAGTGTCTTACTGTTTTGTCTTTTGTTTTGGGGCAATATTCATCTTGCTTTATTGCTTTGTTGGAGAAAGGTAATTAAAAGTTCATAAGTGAAAAGTAGAAAACAATCTGGGAAAACAAGATTCTTCTTTTCTGTGTAGAACATGGAATTGAAACCAGACTTCTTTTCAGCCTATTTGATTCCAAGGGATAGTTAATATAGAAACACAGACACATAGAAAACAAATGGTAGATAAAGAACATATGGGCTATCCAGTCTGCCCATCCATAAGAACTATTAAGTTCTACAATCCCTTCCTCACCTTCAGAGATCGTCTTAATTATTCCATGCTTTCTTGAATTCAGATACAGTTCTCATCTCCACCCTCTCTGCTATTGCACACATCTATTACCCTTTCCATAAATATTTCCTTAGGTTACTCCTGAGTCTTCTTTCATCTTCATCCTATGACCCTCATTCCAGAGCTTCCTTTCAACTGGACGACGCCCACCTCCTGTATATATATATTTACTATGGAGGTATTTAACTGTCTCTATCATATCTTTCCTCTCCCACCTTTCCTCTAAGACATACATATTGAGATCTTTAAGTCTATCCCCATAAGCCTTAGGATGAAGGCCACCAAACATTTTTGTAGCCGTCCTTTCTTTATATCCATTTGAAGGTAAGGTCTCCAGAATTGTACACAGTACTCCAAATGAGGTCTCATTGGATTTCTACAAAGGCATTATCACCTCCTTTTTCCTGCCAGGCATTTCTCTACCTATTACTACTACTACTACTTCTACTACTTATCTACTACAAGGCTACACAGCGCTGTACAGACACATGTAAAAGATGGCTTCTGCTCATCAGAGCTTACAATCTAGTCAAGACAGATAACACAACAGCTGAGGACAAGGATATATCTAAGGGACTGGTAAGGAAACACATAGGAGACTAAGTGGATCAAGATCCAAAAGTGGCCTCAAAGAGGTGAGTTTTCAGCCTAGATTTGAAAAGAGCCAGAGATGAAGCCTGATGCACAGACTCAGGAAGTTTGTTCCAGGCATAAGGTGAAAGGATCAAAGTCTGGAGTTGGCAGTAGAAGAGAAGGGCACAGATAGAAGGGATCTGCTAGAAGAGCGGAGTTCCCGAGGAGGGGTATAGGGAAAAATAAGAGATGAAAGGTAGTGAGGAGCAGCAGAATGAGTGCATTTATAGGTCCATAGAGATTTCAACTGGATATGGAAATGAATAGGGAGCCAGTGAAGCAACTTGCCAAGATGGGTTATATGAGCATATCGAGGCTGGTGGAAGATTAGCTGCACAGCTGAGTTTTGAACAGATTGAAAGGGAGAGAGATGATTCATAGGGAGACAAGCAAGGAGAAGATTGCAATAGTCTAGATAGAAAGTGCCTAAAAGAGTGTATGAGTGTTTTAGCAGTGTGTGTAAACAGAAAGGGACGAATTTTACCAATGCTATAGAGAAAGAAGCAACAAGTTTTAGCTGTCTGTTGGATGTGTGCAGAGAAAGAGAGTAGAGTCAAAGTTGACCCTAAGGTTGTGAGCTGAGGAAACAGGGAGGAGTGTAGTATTATCCACAGAAATAGAGAAGGGAGGAAGGTGGGGAGATGGGTTTGGGGGAAATATAAGGAGCTCAATTTTGGCCATGTTCAGTTTCAGATGGCAATGAGACATCCAGGCAGCAATGTTGGATAAGCAGGCAGAGATCTGGGCCTGAATTCCTGGAGAGATTTTAGGCACAGAAAGGTAGATCTGAGAGTTATCAGCATAAAGATAGTACTGAAAACCATGAGAGGAAATAAATGCACCAAGAGACTGAGTGTAGAGAGAGAAAAGGAAAGGTCCCAAGGGAGAGCCCTGAGGTACACCAACTGAAAGTGGGATGACCGTAGAGGAGGAACCACCAGAACAGACACTAAAAGTGAGATGGGAGATATAAGAAGAAAACCAGGACACAACAGAGCCCCTAAATCCAAGCAAAGACAGAGAAGGTGGTGATCAACAGTAACAAAGGCAGCAGAAAGATCAAGAAGGATGAGAATCAAGTAGAGACTTTTGGATTTGGCGAGCAACAAGTTGCTAGAGACTTTGGCAAGGATGCATCCAAGCATCCTTTTGGAGTTTGCAGTCACTTTTTCAACCTGTTTGGACAATTTGGGGGTTATTTTGGATGTCTGAAAATGACCATAGAGACATGCAAAGCACAGAGATATCTCCAGAGTCATTTTAGAAGCTGGATATGTGAATGTTCCCCACATGAGGATGTCCATGTCTGAACAGGGGCATGGTGGATGCATGGCTGGGACATTCCCGGGAAACTGGGCATCACTGCCTGATCTCAAAAACATCCAGACCTGATCCACTCATGAATAAAATTCAGGAAAATGCTTATTTTGGCTGAAAAACATCCAGAAGGTATAGAGAAGATATCACTCCATCATCCTGAGTACTCTGCACAATCATAATAATAGCAGCAGTGGGATTTGAACCATGACTTCCTTGGTCCTTGCCCACTACTCCATTAGACTATTCCTACAGTCCAGGTTCTGAAATACTCTTCTGGGGATGTCTTTGTAGACACCCCCACAGAACATTCATATCAGGCACATCCATGTTTATGAAATCGTGTCTGCACTTGGATGTGCCTGCTTTCTTTTCAGATATTCTGGCTTAGACGCCCCAGATTGCAGTTAGACATCTTTCTAAAATGCCCTTTAATAAGATCATCTGATAAATCTGATCTTGATATGTTTGTTACACTGTAAACTGCCCCTGATCTCTGGTAGGAGCGGTATAGAAAAACATTCCAAATAAATAAATAAATGATCGTCCCTAGGTCCCACACTTTTTTGTGTATTGAAGTATTTCACCACTTATACTGTACTGCTCCCTTGGGCTTTAGCAGCCCAAATGCATAACCTTGCATTTTTTAACATTCAATCTTAGCTGCCAAATTCTTGACCATTCTTCAAGCTTCACCAGAAACCAACTTCTGCTCTCCACAATTCCATTGCTGTCTCTCCCTTCTCAACACCTGAATTCATTGCCTCCATACCAGGGTCGGTACAAGGAGATGAGGTGCTCTAGTGTCCCCATCTCTGTCTGGTGGTCCTTCCCCCTCCAGGTAGTCGGCATTAACAGGGTCTTTCCAGCCCGATGTTCTACACGAAAGTCATAGGCCTGTAAGGCCATGTACCATCGGATCAAGTGGGCATTGGTGTTCTTCATTGAGTTTAGCCATTTTAAGGCTGCATGATCGGTCACAAGGGTGAAATGCAAATAGTATTTTAAGGCATCCATTGCCCACTTGACTGTGAGGCATTCCTTTTTCATAATTGAGTTCAGCACCTTGAATATTGTGTGCAATTCTGGTCGCCATATCTTAAAAATGATACAGCGTTATTAGAAAAGGTTCAGAGAAGAGCCACCAAAATGGTAAAGGGGATGGAAGGATAAAGGCTAAAAAGGTTAGGGCTCTTTAACCTGGAAAAGAGACGGCTGAGGGGAGATATGATAGAAGTCTATAAATTAATGAACGGAGTGGAATGGGTAAATGTAGATCGATTGTTTACGTTATCAGAATATAGAAAGACTAGGGGACATGCAATGAAGCTACAGGGTAAACTATTTAAGACTAATAAAAGAAAATATTTTTTCACTCGACGTGTAATCAAACTCTGGAATTTGTTACCGGAGGATGAGGTAAAGGCTGTTAGTGTAGCTGGGTTTAAAAAAGGTTTGGACAAGTTACTGGAGGAAAGGTCCATAAACCATTATTAAGAAGGGACCCAGGATATCAATTCTTGACCCAATACAAGCATTGTGGAACCTGTGTCTTTTGGGGAAACTGCTAGGTATGTATGACCTAGATTGGCCACTGTTGGAAACAGGATACTGGGCTTGATGGACCTTGGTCTGACCCAGTATGGCATATCTTATGTTCTTATGTTCTTAGTACCTTGTCTCTGCCTCCCCCAGCTTTCGACTAAGGTACATGACTGAGTGTTCTTCTCCGGCAACATTCTGGCTTAACACCGCTCCTAAGCCTACCCCAGACACAGTTTGTAGCACAAACTGCTCTTTGAAATCTATATTTTTTGACACAGGTTCTTTGCACAGGCCTTGTTTGAGGTTAACAAAGCTTCTTCTTCCCGTTTACCCCGACATACTTGGTTAGGGGATTTGGTTTTCAGCAGATCTGTAAGAGGAGCGGCTAGCTCCGTAAAATGTGGTATGAACCTTCAGTAATAGTTCACTTGGCCCAAAATCATTCTAACCTGCTTTTTATATAGAAACATGATGACAGAAAAAGACCACACGGCCTATCTAGTCTGTCCTTCCATATCAACCACTACAACAGTCCCCTTTTTTCCTTTAGAGATCCTCTGTGTTTGTCCCATGCTTCTTTGAATGCAGATACTGTCCTCATCTGTGAGACTATTTCCAACAACTTAACAGACAATACACTATTATAAAAACACCATGATTCAATTCTAAAGTACCCACAACATATATTTGTATATAGTTTATTGTATATAATTTACCAGCCAATTTTGTTATTATGCATAAGTTCATGCTGTTTACATTTACTTTTATTGTTACAAAATGTTCAATGTAAAACTAAGCTTTTGCTTTGTGGATTGTTGTTTTATTGTAAACCGCAACTGAACTCTGGAAGTTGCGGGTTATAAATGTATGCTAAATAAATAAAAATAAAATAAATGGATCCACCACTCTTTCCGTAAAGAAATATTTCTGCATATCACTTCTGAATCTATCCCCTTTCACCCTCATCCCATGTCCCCTCATAACAGAGCTTGCTTTCAATTGAAAGAGGCTATCATCCTGTGCATTTATGCCACGGAAATATTTAATCATCTCAATCATATCACCTCTATCCCTCCTTTCCTCTAAGGTGTACATATTAAAATCCTTAAGTCTGTCCTCATATGTTTTATAATGAAGACCATTAACCATTTTAGTAGCCACCCTCTATACTGACTTCAGCCTGTTTATATCCTTTTGAAGGTGCAGTCTCCAGAATTGCACAATACACTCCAAATGACTTATACAGAGGTACTATCACCTCCTTTCTTCTGCAGGCCATTCCTCTCCCTGTGCACCCAAGCATCCTTCTAGCTTTTGCTGTCACCTTTTCTACCTGTTTAGCTACTTTAAGATCATCATTCACAATCATGCCTAGGTCCCGCTCTTCTTTAGTGGACAAAAGTACTTCACCCCCTATACTATATCACTCCCTTGAATTGCTGCAGCCCAAATGCATGACATTGCATTTTTTAACATTAAATCTCAGCTGCCAAATTCTAGAACATTCTTCAAGCTTAGCTAGAACCCTCCTCATGTTATCTACACCTTCCTGGCTGTCTACTCTATTGCAGATTTTGGTATCATCCGCAAAGAGGTAAATCGTACCTGACACCCCTTCTGCTATATCACCAAAGATGTTAAAAAGAATCGGACCAAGGACAGATCCCTGGGACACACCACTTGTAACCTCCTTCTCCTCAGAGTGAGCTCCATTTACCTGTACTCTTTGTCGCATCCCACTCAACCAATTTCCAACCCAAGCAGTAACTTTAGGGTCCATCCCTAGGGTGCTCAGTTTGTTTTATAAATCGCCTGTGAAGAACGGTGTCAAAGGTTTTACTGAAATCTAAATACACCACATCTAGGGCTCTCCCTTGGTCCAACTCCCTGGTAACCTAGTCAAAGAAATCAATCAGTTTTTTTGTTTTCTGGCAGGGTCTTTCCTTGTGACTCGCCATTAATAAAGTGCAGGCTATTCACTTCTCCATTTCCTACCCAGTGACTTAGGTACCTCCCGGTTCGCCAACTGGCATTTCTTAGGGATGGTGGTCAATCCGGCCCACCTTAAAGACTCACATACCTTATTTATTTATTTATTTAACACTTATTTATATACCGCATCTTCCAGTGATCAGTTGCGGTGTACATTTAACAACAATTAACAATGCAGAGCTTGTTTTACATAGAACAGTTATAACTTTTTACAATGAACATCTTAACTTGAACAACAAAGTGTATGTAAAAACTATGTGGAATAGTTCAATAAATCAACTAACACAGATTGTGTAACAATTTAAACTGAAGTACTGTTTCTAACTCAATTTTAACTATATACAAGTGGGGTGTTGATGCATTGGAATGGAATGATTATTCATTTAAGTTGTATGTATTATTGTAATAGGGAGTATAACCTTGATTTTAGACAGGTTCTTGTTTAGCCTTTATCTAAGTTGATTGGAGGGTTTTCTATGGTATTATAGTGTTTAGTGAATAGATAGGTTTTCAATTTTTTTCTGAATTCTGTTATCTCTGTTAGTGATCGTAAATCCTCTGGTAAAGAGTTCCAGACTGTTGGGGCTACGTGGGAAAAGGCTCTTTTATTTGTTAATTTGTGAGTTCTTATATATTCTTTTGGTATATATTCTATATATATTCTATATACCTTACACAGGTGGATTAGATATTCCTCCAGGTCTTGGACTAAATAACCACATCATCAAGGTAGGCACTCGCGAACACTGGATGTGGTTTGAGTACCCTATTAATGATATGCTGGAAGGTAGCTCATGCCCCATGTAAGCCAAAAGGGAGGACGGTAAACTGGTATATCCTCCAGGGTGTCCGGAAAACCTTTTTCTCCCTAGAGGTCAGGTCTAAAGGAATATGCCAGTAGCCTTTCATTAAGTTAGGGGTTGAAATGTATTTAGACCCTCCGAATTGCTCTACCAGCTCCTCCATCCTGGGCATGGGGTAGGAATCAAAATTTGACGCTGCATTCACTTGCTGAAAATCAATACAGAACCGAGTGGTTCCATCGGGTTTGGACACTAGGACTATTGGCCTGGACCATTCACTGTTGGACTCTTCAATGACCCTAAGTGCAGCATATCCTCCAACTCTTTCTCAGTCTCCTGTTGTTTGGCTTGGGGTATGCAGTATGGCCGTTGCCTCATGATTTCACCCCCCTAGTGATAATCTTTTGAGTTCTGAGATGCGTTCTCCCAGGCAAGGGTGAGAACACATCTGGGAACTGGGTTAGCAGGTGCTTCACTTGTCTCCTTTGGTCTCCCAATAACTCGCTTCCTATCAGTTCCTCATGGGGTCCCTCATCTGGGCAATCTCCAGGCCCAGGTCTTCTTCACTTACTTGCGCTCCTAGTCCTTCTCAACACACCCAGGCTTGAGCAAGTTGATGTGGAAGGTCTGCACTTTCCCTTTCACTGCTCCACTTCATAATCTACGGGGTCCAGTTTCTGGCTCACCTTAAAGTGGCCTCTCCACTGGACTAGTAACTTATTACTGGAAGTGGGTAGCATAATTAATACCAGGTCTTCTGGGTTCAGACTCCTCTCCCATGCCTGCTTATCATAGTAGACCTTTTGCTTTTCTTGTTTTTTTCTCAAAACGTTTGTTAGCCCACCGGGAGAAGGTCCTTAACTGGGTTTTCAAATGCATAACCTGTTCAACTAAGGGCTCTAACCTCCTCTCCATTCCCACCCAGGCTTCCTGTCAATGAGTACTAGGAGATACTGGCACCTTACCAGGCTCTTGTCTAGCGATCCCACATTGTTCATGGCCATCCAATCCAGGAATCAGTGTCAGGGGAACTCTCTTGGATTGGTTCTTATTTTTCTGTTGGCACACGCGACACACCTGGCAGAACTTATTCACATCCTGATATAGGTTAGGCCAGAAAAACCATTGTGTGAGACATGCAATCACCCCCTGCTGCACTAGGTGTCCTGCCAAAGGGTGACTGTGGGCCAGGATTAATAGGGCTTCCCAGAATATCTGGGGTACCATAAAATGGGCTTGCTCTCCTTTCTCTTCCCGGAATGCAATCTGATATAATGTTATTCCTCTTCCTAAAGAGGGGGTAATTCTCTTTCCCCTGCTTAGGGTCTGCTCCTTCCACCTTACCCCAGGCATCCTGCAAAGTAGGATCTTAGACTTGCTCTCCAGAGAAGTTATCAAACTTGGAGAGCACCTCTTCCCTGAGAGCCTCGAATCCCCTTGGGGAAATCAGCCCTTTCCACTTTTCCACCCTCCGCTGGGCTCTGTTTCTTCTAGTCTTCCCACCACCCACTACCATGTCCAGGGATGCAAAGGGAAGTAATTCCCCGAGGTTGAGGTTGGAGTTTTCCTCAGGGGTATGGTCTTGGTTACGGGTGAGTTCTAATGTGGAATGGAAGCCAGTTGAGTATAATAGTCCCTCCCAAGCCCAGCCTATGATTAGTGGCACCAGGAATGCCTTAACAATGGCCATTCCTAACAGTTATTGTTTGTTGCCCCAAGTGATTTTTAGCTCATAGGCGGGGTCACTCCGTATGTCCCATGGACACACCTCACTCATACGGGGCATAGGTATCTACCCTGCCTCATATTGACCCCTAGGCTCCAGGCCAGGTCTTGAGACATCAGAAACTGATTACTCCTGGTGTCTACAAGAGCTTCTAGGTCCATCCCCCCAATACGGATCCCCTTCTTAAGGAGTCCACTCCAGCTTCCCAGATCCCCGACAATTCCTACACCAGAGAAGGAACACTCCCCTTTTGGACCCTGCTGTTGCAAATGGCTCAGCTCTCCCACACGCAAAGCATTGTGGCCCTCTTCGGGACTCCTCTGTAGATTTCTTACCTGTGGGGTCATTAGGGTTATCCAACCTCCCTTTTGTCTAGTGGATCCCTTTTCTGTAGGCTCCCCTCTGGGTGTCTCCTTTCCCCCTCCCCTGGGGATTCAGAGCCCCTGCTATTCGGCATTGAGAAAGTTCTCTGTGAGGCCTACTGCCTCTGCTACTGACATGGGCCTCTGCCTGGATACCCATGCCCATACCTCCCTTGGAAAAAACAAATAAATTATTCAAGGACTATCTTCCTTATTATGGTAAGTCCAGAGTTCTTATCAGGTTTCAGGTGGCTAAATCAGTTAATTGGTGGGCTAAGGCCCGAGGCCTTTCTCCTGGGTGAAATTCGGTTGCCCAAAAATGCTTTTGATAGTTTTCTGTGGATAGCCCTATTCGGTCCTGAATAGCTGCTTTCACCTCAGAATAGTCCGCAGCTTGAGCATTGTCTAGAGGCCGATAGGCCACTTGGGCTTCCCCTGCAAGCAGCGGTACTAAACACACAGTCCATTGGTTCGCAGGCTAACCTGCTGAAGTAGCCACCCTTTCATGTATATAGTTAACCCAGTTATCCAAGTTTGTACTCCTGTTCAATGTAAAACCTGACAGTTTGTCGTTATGGTCGTTTTGTTATGATGTAAACCGCGCTGATTCTAAATAGCGCGGTATATAAGAAACTGTAATAAATAAATAAAACATGTAGGTCTCAGGATCGTCCACGGGTCCCATTTTTGTTAAAGTGAGGGTACATGCCCCCTCCAGTCCTCCTATTGTAACACACCCCTCAATTGGGACCACCTTATGATTTGGTGTCCTCACTGATCTGGTCATCCCGTTGGTGAGTTTCTTAAGCTCTTAAGTTTTTACCTGGCTGGTTAAGTTGCGCCTATCTTTCAAGGATTTGGATGATCCTCTGATCCATCGCCTCCTGCTGGAATCGCATCTGTTCTGCAAGCCAACAAATCAGCTCCTCCAAAGCCATGGCTCTGAAACAAACAGAGAGAAAGCAGGTCTTCAGAAGAATACACTTACTCTGCCTTTATCCGACCAACCCTCCTACCCCATCCTGTGTCTTAAATACTGGCACCTTCCAGGCAGACGAGCATCAGCATGGTTAATCTGTTGGCCAGGCCAGCATGGGCCATCTTCAGGCTCCTGCTTGCTTCTAGTGTGCAAAGGAATCAGTAATTCTGCTCTAGCATACTCTGCAATCCTATTCCTGACACCAATTGTTGTTCTTTCTCAAATCAGGACCAGTAGGATTCATCTCCAGCTCCATTTCCCTGGTGGCTCTATTATGTTGCTTCTGTAGCCGGCCAGACTCCATCCACCCAAAAGAAGAACCCCAATACCACCTTTTATGGTCACCTCTAGCAAGGAGGTCTATCTCTAGGGTTCCCTTGTATGTTAGGGTGAGTGATCCAATAGTCCCAAAGTCCATGTTTGGTTGGATACCTTCCCATGCTGGGGTGTGCCCGCCCCCCCCCCCCCATGGTCCTTCTTGGAAATACAAATGTCGATAATATGTAAATTAAGTAGGAAGTATACAAATGACATCTTCCCAATGTCCTTGAGTTCAAACAAACATACACATCAAATCTCACCGTAAACTCTCCCCCTCCTCCTAAATCCCTGGTTCAACCGGGATGCATCCCAAGTACTGAATTACCTGGATGCCTCTGCCACCTCCCACGTAGCTTCTTGTTGCTACATCCACCCCAACTCTGGCAGGCTGTCTACCAGTTGTTATTCAAGGGGGAGGGGGGCCAGGCCCCTGAGGGGTTTGCTGTTTTTCAACTCCTAGGTTCATCTTCATTTTCTCTTGGAAATCTACTTTCCTTCCTTTTTGTCTCTGAATACTGGTGTGATCAAGGTGTAAGGCCCTGGGGTTTTCTAGGTGTGGAGGGAACAGGAGTCTGAACCCTCCCCTGGCCTCTGGTTGTTCTTGGCTGCTGTTCCAAGGGGATTCTCCCAAATGGTCTTGTACCCCTAGAGCTGGGAATAATTGGGATTTCTTTGGACTCCATCTGTGACAGAACGTACAGCCCATCACAACATTTTCTTTCCCACAATCTTTGACTTTCTCCCCCTTGATAACCAGGTCTCCACCTGGAATTCTCTTCTTTCTTTCATCCTCAGATATCTTGCTTCTCATATCCATCTCTTCAAAGCGCCACCAGCCTTGGTTCTTTCTCAGTCTTTCCCTTCTCCAATGTCAGGTAAGGCAAGCGGAGCACCACTGGAGGCTCTCATGGTCTCCCAGCCATCTGGCCAAAATTCACATTCACTATGCTCAGTACCGCTCAGTCCTGGCTGCTGCCAAGAAAACGTACTTCTCTGATGCTATTGTTTCCTCTGCCAACTCATCTAAACAGCTCATAGTAATACAGTCTCATGGCTACTTCATCCTCCCTCCTCTTTGTCCTGCCCTTCTGTCCTGACTACAGAGCAGTTTGGTTATTTCTTCCAAAGTAAGTTCACCTGGCTCCGGGCTTGTTTTTTTTCCCTGCATTTCCCTTTATACTGTCTCCTCTTCCAATCTCCCTCCCATCTCCCCTGAATCTTCGGTTCCCCCTCCATCTCCCATTCCCTCTCCCCCTTCTCCCTCCCCCATTTTTCCTCACCGGTGATCTTCAGTCACTCTGCCTTCTCTTCTGTCTCTTTTTAAGGTCGTCAGGTCCTTGCATAAGATCACCTGTGCTTCTGACCCTATTCCCTCTTCTTGGATTACTTTGGACTTCCTTGCCCTTCTTTCAAGGGCTCACCCAATTCTCTGTAAATCTCTTTCGATTGGTATCATACCCCTCTCCTGGAAATTAGTAATCATCTGTCCCCTTCTGAAGAAACCTTCCCTTGATGCATCTCTCTTAGCCAGTTACTGGCCTGTCTCCCTCCTCCCATTTCTGTCTAAGGTACTTGAATGTCTTGTCTTTACCCAACTCACGGATCATCTGAAGCCCACTGGGGTCTTGCATCCTCGCCAGTCCAGCTTCTGTCATTTTCACAGTACTGAAACTATTCTCACATCTCTTCTTAGTGAAGTGCATCAATGTTTCAACCGTGGTGATGTTTCCCTTTTGGTTTCTCTGGATCTCTGTTCTGCTTTTGAGCTGGTGGATCACACACTTCTTCTGTCTCATCTTGCTGATATCGGTCTTCAAGGGACTGTTCTTTGATTATTCTGTTCTTTTCTCTCTTATCATTCTTTTCTAATCATGTTCAACTCTACTTCCTCCTCCTCCTGCTCTCTTGACTATGGAGTTCCTCAGGGATCATTACTAGCTCCTTTTCAACATCTTTCTGGCCACTCTTACTCTTCTGATTCAACAAAATGGTATTTCCTCCTATTTTTATGCTGGTAGTGTGCTTTTGGTCTGCCATACTAATCCTCTTGCTCCTGATCTCTCCTCTCTTGACATCTGTCTTTCTGCTGTGGCATCATGGCTGAAGGACAATCACCTCCTACTGAACCTTTAGAAAACCTCAGCCATCTGGCTGTCTTCATCCCCTCACTCCTCCACACTAGCTCCTAGGCTTGATGGTTTACCATTACTTCTTTCTTCTTCTTGCAAATACCTGGACATAAATCTTGACCCTGAACTCTCTTTTCATGACCATATTAGTATTGTCATCAAGCACTCTTACTTCTTTCTCTAACAAATCTGTTCCATTCATTCTTTTCTTTCTCCTGCCACTCTGTCTACCCTTCTCCTCAGTTTGGTTATTTCAAAATTAGATTATTCCAACATCATCTTCACAGGACTCCCCAATTATGAATGAAAAGATTGCAGTATGTTCAGAACTCTGTTGTCCATATTCTTTCTCATGCCTCCAGGTTTGATCACATCCATTCCATCTTGCTGCTCCATATGCCTGGAACATACTGCCTGAGTCTGTGTGTTGGGCCCCTTTTCTAGCTCTATTCAAGTCCAGGCTAAAATCCCACTTCTTTGAAGCCACTTTTGGATCCTGATGCTCCTCACTCTCTTATCCACAACTATGTGTATCTTACCATACTCTAGTCCCAAGTTTCACTGTGTGTTTTGTCTTGATTAGATTGTAAGCTCTGATGAGCAGGGACTGTGTCTTACATCTTAATGTACAGTGCTGCGTACACCTTGTAGAACTATACAAATGATTAGTAGTAGCAGTACTTCTTGCACCATTGGCTTCCCCTTTCTTTTAGGAATCACTACAAGGTTCTTTTCTTATTCCACAGGGCTGTTCACAACTGCTTTCCTCTTTATTTCTCGTCTTTGACGTCCTTTCACACTCCCCACTGGTTCTTCGCTCATTGCATACCAATTGTCTATATTTGTCTGCTGCCAACCAAGCTCGATTAGATTCTACCTGACATTCAATCTTCTACTTTCTCACCCTGAAATTTTGGAATGACCTCCCTCCTGATCTTTGTCAGGAACTTTCCTATCCTAAATTCAAAGCTGCACTAAAAAGCCACCTTTTCTTTCAAGCTTTCCTCTCTTGGATGACAGGCTGAGCTGAATCTTCTGAGCATTCTCTCTCTCTCTCCTTTCTTTATTTTTCTTCTTTCTTCTGCTCTCCTACCTTTTTATACAAATGTGACTTTCCTTTGTTACCTGGAGTTCCTTTCCCATTTCTTGTTTTTATTGTAAACTGCCTCACTGTCTTCGACTTGGCCATATATTAAGTTTTTAATAAGCTAAACTAAACTGAACAAAAGGCTTATCCACATATTGCCTGAATTTTTCACTTAGGATCCTTTTTCCTGCCACAGAGAGTAGTCCATGAACATAGTATAGCCTCTTGTTGTTCCATCAATTGGTCCAGTTACCTATATATCTTAATCCTTCTTGACTTTCTTTCCTCTCAAGCCCTTCTGGATCCACTGCAATCTGGCTTTTGTCCTCAACATTCTACAGAAACGGCTCTAGCCAAAGTTTCCAGCAACTTGTTCCTTACCATATCCAAGGGCATTTACTTTATTCTCATCCTTCTTGACCTTTCTGCTGCCTTTGACACTGTTGATTACCAACTTCTCAATATGCTGACCTTGCTTGGATTTAGGGTCTCTGTTTTGTCCTAGTTTTCTTATCTCTCCTATTGCACTTTTAGTGTATGTTTTAGTGGATTCTCCTCTACTGTTATCCTAGTGTACCTCAGGGCTCTGTCTTGGGAGCTCTCTTTCTCTCTTTCAACACTCAGTCCTTTGGTGCACTTATCTCCTCCCATGATATTCAGTACCATCTCTTCACTGACCAGATGTCAGGCCCCCGTCCTTTCCCCACTCCCGGTGCAGTGCATTCTTCATCTGCTCTTTCCTTTAACTTGCCCTCTCCTTTGCTGTCTGAATTAATGCCATTCTGTTTCCCTTTCATAGCAGTATCACCTTATTTTAACAATTGCAAACCGCTCTGGTGCTTCTGTATGAGCGGTATATTAAGCTCCAAATAAAGATAAAGACTCTCAAATCTATCTCTTTGCGCCTGAAATCTCTCCAGGAATCCAGGTCAAGATCTCTGCCTGCTTATCTGACACTGCTGCATGAATGTCTCCTGCCATCTGAAATTGAACATAGCCAAAATTGAGCGCCTTATCTGTCTCCCTAAAACCACCTCCTGCCTTCCTCCCTTATCTGTTTCTGTAGATAACACTACACTCCTCCCTGTTTCCTCAACTTGCAATCTTGGGGCAATCTTTGACTCTACTCTTTCTTTCTCTGTACACATTAAACAGATAGCTAAAACCTGTCACTTTTTTCTCTATAACTTAAAGGCCGCAGAGCAGGGTCTCGGAGGCCGCTGTTAACCGGTGGCTCGGCCCGGCGCGGGTCCCTGCCCGTTAGAAAAGAAGTGGCGGGGGGGGGGGGTGTGGGAGGGGAGGTAAGCAGGCGCAAAGGAGATGCCTGCGGCATTATTTAAAATGATTGGCTCTGCCGCGGGGTCGCGCGTGGCAAGAGCCAATCAGGAGAGGAAATCGGGCCATGTGCTGAGGCATCCGGAATGTGCCTTCAGCACATGGCCAAAGAGCAGAGCGGTGAACGGAGTGGAGTTGTGCGGCGAATCCTGAGAAAAGCCGGCAGAGGGGTTAGCAGCGGCGATCTTCAACTTTCTGCTGAGTGCTGTGGTCGGTATTGTAGCGGGCCTTTTGTAGAGGTGCTAGGGGCGGAATTAGATAGCGGGGGGTATCGGGACTCGGCCGTTGGAACACAGAGGTGAGGAGCCCATAATTAAGCTTATCGGGAGGCAAGCGGCAGCAGAAGGGCATAAATTAAAAGGAAATAAATAAAAAATAAAAAAAATAAAAAATAAACAGGAGCAGGATGCAGAACCGTTCTTGCTGAGTGAAATAAAAAAAAAAAAAAAGGTAATTGCAATTACCGAGGTGCGGCATAGGAACAGGCATGCCGGGCAGAAAAGGGAGTATTGGAGGGGGTGTGGAAAGAGGAAAGGGAGTGGAAGGGCGGAAGACTCGAGGCAAGGCAGGAAAAAGCGGAGGCAAGGGGCAGCATCGGGGAGCAGGGGGACGGGAAAGGTCTGTAAGGGCTGGGCCTGCGGGAAAGGGGTATGGAAGGTCACAAGGAGCTGTAGGATCAACGGGGCCTGCAGGCAGTGGGCGGGGTTGGCCTTCAAGGGCAGTGCAGTGTGATGTTTTGGGGCGTGGGAGGCAAGTAAGGGGAAATTCAGGAGTGAGGGGTAGTAGGGGTATTTGGTCTGCCGTTGGGGGTAGCGTGCAGACGGAGATGCTGGGGTGGTGCAGGAGGGGGGAGAAATGGCCAGCATGTTGTCAGAAGGGCCTGTGGCAGGGCTAGGTAGTAGAGCTGGGTGGAATGCGGTTGAGGGTGCGGGATATGGGGTTCCTACGAGTGTTGGTGGGAGCGGGATGTTTTGGGGGAGTCCTGGAGGGGCAGGGGCTATGGGGCAGCACGGTTGGGAGCATTGGATGCGAGGTGGGCAAGGACCTTCCAGGGCTGACTGGGCAGGGGCCTGGCCGGCTGCATGGCCTGCGGTTGTTCCCCCTGCGGTTCTCCCCTTTTTGTCTCCGCAGGTTCCGGCAATGGCTTCCACCGGAGCAAGGTTCTCTGGAGTGCAGCAAGACAGGACGGAGAGCGGGGCAGTGCAGGCGACGCCGGCACATGGCGGCCCCTCTGGTGGATCAACAGTACATGGAGAGGGTGAGCCGCGAACAGTTGAAGTCGGTTCCAGGGAGGTACATCCACAGCGAGTCCTGGAGTCTACGGAGGCGACGGTCATGGGTGAGTTGCAAGGGGAACAGAAGGGTGGGGGTGAGGAGGGGGTGCGAGTAGAAAAGGCGGGGAAGGCTACTCGGAAGCGGAGGCATACTTGCCGTCGGAGGCGTAGATCGGAATCGTCCATGTCGTCATCGAGTTCATCCACGGGTTCCTCGGCAGAAGGGGGTAAGAGCAGGGAGCAAGGCGCTTCCGTGGTGGGGTCGGCAGTGGTTACAGCTTTGTCGGAATTGTGGGAAGGGGTGCCAAAGAAGTTGAGGCGGCAGATTCGGAAGAGGCGGTACATTGACATCTTCCGACTGTTGGAGGGACGTAAGCGTTCTGGGGAAAGTAAAAAAAAAAAGAGAAAAGAGGATGAAAAGGCGGGGAGAGTGCGTAAGGTGGCGCGGACAGTGGTAAATTGGGTGAGGGCCTTTTTGCGTTTGGCGAGTGTGTGGGGTAAACGTTACCCGGAACAGTATGGGATGCTTTTGTCTTATGCGGACTCTATTCTGGAGGCGTTGCAGACGCACGAAGGGTGGTCCTGGCTTAATTACGACAAGAAGTTTCGGGATAAAATGGAGGAGAACAGGTTGTTGTCTTGGGGCAGCCAGGATATCAACTTGTGGCTCACGCAAATGTCAATAAGGTTGGGTGCTGTGGGTGGGGGGGGAGTGGCGGTGAAATCAGTGGGGGCGGGGCCAATGCTGTGGGAAACCTGTCCTTTCGGGCAGCGGGAGTTGGGGGGGCGAACAAGCAAGGGGTCGGAGTTGGGGATGTATGTTGGAGGTTCAACAAGTCCTCCTGCCCGTTCCCTGATTGCAAGTTCCGGCACGCATGTTCGAACTGCGGGGGAGGGCATTCTGCAACAAAATGTCTCAACAAGGGACTCGTGGGGAGCGCGTTGCCGGTGGCCAAGTGAGAGCCCTGCTTTCGGCGTGGCCCCCTCTCCAATACGGGTAGGAGTGTTGAGGGAGTGGCTCCGTCATTATCCTAAAAAACAGGATGGCGAGGTATTGCTTAAGGGTTTTTAGTGATGGGTTTGTAATTCCAGTAGTGGGAGGGGTTGGGAACAAGGTTGGGAGGAATGGGCCATCTGTACGTCGTTTTGCAGATGTAGTGCAGGCAAAATTACACGGAGAATTGACGTTGGGCAGGATAGCGGGCCCTTTTCTGGAGCCCCCATTTCGGAATTTTGTGGTTTCCCCATTGGGAGTTATTCCAAAGAAGCAGCCGGGGAAGTTCCGGTTAATTTATAATTTGTCTTATCCGGAAGGGGAATCTGTGAACGATCACATTCCTTGGGAATGCTGCATGGTCCGCTATGCGTCATTTGACAAGGCAGTTGGATTAGTGAGGAAGGCTGGGCAAGGAGCGTTGATGGCCAAGGTGGACATCGAGGCCGCTTTTCGCCTGATGCCGGTGCACCCGTCTTCATTTCATCTGCTGGGCTTCCACATTGCAGGGGAGTATTATTTCGACAAATGCATGCCCATGGGCTGTGCTGTGTCGTGTGCGTTTTTTGAGAAATTCAGCACGTTTTTGCAGTGGGTTGTCGAGAGGCGTGTTGGCTGCACCAGTGTTGTTCATTATTTGGACGATTTTTTGTTTGTTGGTACAGCTACGACGGCGCAATGCAGGGCCTTGTTAGAGGGTTTTGTGGAGATGGCTGGGGAATTGGGGGTGCCATTAGCCGAAGGAAAGACTGAAGGGCCAGCGACTAAGATAACCTTTTTGGGCATTGAGTTGGATTCAGTGGACATGGTGGCGCGACTACCCCCGGAGAAGGTTGTGAAGCTAAGGGTATTGGTAGCGAATGCGCTCGCATCCTCAAAGTACACTTTGAAAGAAATGCAAGCTCTGATTGGTTCATTGAATTTCACATGTCGTGTCATACCCATGGGTCGTGTATTCCTACGGCATTTGGCGTTGGCCACGGCGGGTGTGTCTAAACCTCATCACCGTATTAGAATCAACAGGAACTTGCGCGAGGACTTGTTAGTGTGGGATTTCTTTTTGACTGAGTTCAATGGGTCAGCGGTCCTGGTCGAAGAGGAGCGTTCAAGTGAGGAATTGCAGTTGTTCACGGATGTGGCGGGGGGCACGGGCTTAGGTATCTATTTTGGAGGGGAATGGTGTGCAGGGAGATGGCCTGCAGCATGGAAGGACGAGGGACTCTTAAAGAATATCACGTTCTTGGAGCTCTTCCCGATGTTGGTTGCTTTGGAGTTGTGGCCAGGTAAATTGCGTAACAAAAAAGTAGTGTGGTGGTGCGACAATGAAGCAGTGGTGAACGTGGTGAATAATTATACGCCACGTTGCGGCCAAGTGGCAGCATTGATGCGAAAAGTTGTGTTATACTGTTTGTGTAGGAATGTGACATTGAGAGCGTGGCATATACCAGGTCATAATAACGGCATTTCTGATGCTCTTTCACGCTTGCAGTGGGATCGCTTCTGGAAGCTGGCGCCAGAGGCGGCTGCAGTGGGATTCGAGGTCCCTTGGAGCTTATGGAGCGTTGGCCTGCTGAGATGAGAGAGATGCTGCGCAGCTCGGTGGCAGAAAAAACCTGGGAGGCATATTGCAGAGGATGTGAGAGGGTGGTTGAATTCTTGCAACAGCAAGGGTGGTGTGGCGGACTAGTTCCGGATCAATTATTGGGGGGATATATAGTTAGTGCGAGGAGGCGGGGAGTCTCTCAGACTTCTGTACGGGGACATTTAGCAGGGTTTCTTTTTTTCGCAAAAGCGGTTGGTTGGGCCCCATCGGGCGAGGGTTTTTTGGTTAGGAAGCTGATGCAAGGATGGGGGCGGGTGAGGCCGGCTATGCCGGATCATCGTCGCCCGGTAACACATGACTTGTTAAGAGGTCTGTGTGCGGCGTTGCCTGGGGTGGCAACGTCAGGGTACGAAGCCAAGCTCTTTAAGGCAATATTCTGTGTGGCCTTTTTTGGGGTCTTCCGGGTTGGGGAATTGGTAGCAGAGTCCACAAGGAGAGGTGTGGGGAACAGCTTGCTGAGGCAGCATGTACATGTGCAGGGTGATTGCTTGAGGGTCCTTTTGAAAAGATCGAAAACAGACCAACGAGGCAGAGGCAAATGGGTGGTCCTGAGGGCAATTGCAGGGGACACGTGCCCAGTAACGGCAATGATGTCTTTCCTCGAAGGGCGCCCGCAGGTTGCAGGAGGGTTGTTTGTGCATGCGGACTCTCGGTTGGTCACAAGATATCAAGTGACAGCGGTTTTGCGTTTGGGGCTGCAGCGGCTGGGGGTCGACGCTAGCCAATTTGCGGCGCATTCCTTTCGCATTGGGGCAGCGACTAGTGCAGCAGGTGCGGGAATGTCGGCCACCCAGATACAAGCAATTGGCAGGTGGCAATCCAGAGCTTTCCAGACATATGTTTGGTTCTGAAAGGGCAGGAGGGGGGGGGGGATGGATATTTAACCATTGTTTTTCTTTTCCAGATCGGGGCAGAGGTGTGCGGGGCTGTTGGATGTTGGGGCATTCGTTTGTGTTCTGGGCTGGCCGGCGTGCAGAGAACAGGCCTATCGGGCGGAACCTAGGGTTGGACCCTGCGGTGGTGAACATTTCATGGCTGGGAGAGAGGGGGCTGAACTGGCCTCAGCTGCTGCCCTTGCTGCGCCACCATGCACGAGTGCGGACATCGCCTGGGTTCCTGCTGTTGCATTTGGGAGGGAATGATTTGACATCGTGGACCTGCAAGCAGTTGATCAATGCAGCAAAAAGAGACTTTGCCCAAATAATGCGAATGTTTGAAGGGGTGGTGCTGATTTGGTTGGATGTCATCCTGAGACCGGTGTGCTGGGAGCAGCGTCGCTGGTCCCGTGGTTTGACGAAGGTCAATAGGCAAATTGGGAGGTGGGTGGTCGAGCATGGGGGATGTCAAGTGCAACACGATTGGGTGAATGTTGCGTGCTCTGGTTTGTACAGGAGTGATGGTGTTCATTTGGCACCGGTGGGGGTTGACCTTCTCCTCAACGATTGGCAGGAAGCATTGGAGCGGGTAGTAGGGGGTAACGCGGACAGGTCACAGCTGGAGCCCAGGTAATTGGGGGGGGGGGCGGCAAAGTCACAGGGCGTGACTATGCCAGTGGCGGGATCCCGGAGGTTTCCGGGGTCCAGAGCCGGAGGCTACTTGGGCGTGGGCAGGGTGCCCACGACCCGGAGAACCCCGAGCAGACATTTGCTAGTGATATGATATGATAGGAGTGGAGGAGTGGCCTAGTGGTTGGGGCAAGGTACTTCAGGCCGGAAGGTCGGGGGTTCAAATCCCACTAGAGGACAGCAACCTTGGGCCGGAAGGACTGGGGTTTCTAGTCCCACAGGTGCTCCTTGTGGTCTTGGGCAAGCCACTTAACCCTCCATTGCCCATGTTCCCTGTAAAATAGTTATCTCCAAGTTATAATGCCCTGTTCAATGTAATTTCAGTTTGTTCAATGTAAACCGCACTGATGCAGAATAGCGCGGTATATAAGAGAATGTAAATAAATAAATAAATAAATATGGCGAAGTCGGGCAGGGGTGGGGGTAACTGCACTGGTGGTCACCGGGCCAGGGGGCGGAAGCAAGGTCACCTTGCTAATAGTATGGCGGGTGAGGTATCGCTCCGCTGCGGGGGGGTATAATTGGTTGTTTTGTTGTATTTGTTAAATTGTTGTGTTATTGGGCAATAAAGCTGTGACCTGGTGTTTTCCAAGTGCAGTGTCTGTGAAATTATTGGCGGGATATACAAGTAATGGAAAATAGTAGGGCGGAGGGAGAGCGCCGGGTACAGATCTCCGGTTACTTAAAGGCCGCAGGGCAGGGTCTCAGAGGCCGCCGTTAACCGGTGGCTCAGCCCGGCGTGGGTCCCTGCCCGTTAGAAAAGAAGCGGCGGGGGGGGGGGGGGGGGTGTGCGAGGGGAGGTAAGCAGGCGCGAAGGAGATGCCTGCGGCATTATTTAAAATGATTGGCTCTGCCGCGGGGTCGCACGCGGCAAGAGCCAATCAGGAGAGGAAATCGGGCCATGTGTTGAGGCATCCGGAACGCGCCTTCAGCACATGGCCGAAGAGCAGAGCGGTGAACGGAGTCCCGCCCTCCTGCCCATTATTGGGAGGGTCAGTTGGGGGGGACATAGGGGTGTCACAGCTGGGAGGGGGAAATTGTCGACGGGATCCCGGAGGTTTCCGGGGTCCGGAGCCGGAGGCTACTTGGGCGTGGGCAGGGTGCCCGCGACCCGGAGAACCCCAAGCAGACTTTTGCTAGTGATATGGCGAAGTCGGGCAGGGGTGGGGGTAACTGGACTGGTGGTGACCGGGCCAGGGGGCAGAAGCGAGGTCACCTTGCTAATAGTATGGCGGGTGAGGTATCGCTCCGCTGCGGGGGGGGGGGGGGTATAATTGGTTGTTTTGTTGTAGTTGTTAAATTGTTGTGCTATTGGGCAATAAAGCTGTGACCTGGTGTTTCCCAAGTGCAGTGTCTGTGAAATTATTGGCGGGATATACAAGTAATGGGAAAGAGTAGGGCGGAGGGAGAGCGCCGGGTACAGATCTCCGGTTACATAATCAAAATTCATCCTTTCCTTTCTGAATACACTACTAAGACTCTTATTCTTTCTAGTTACCTTCCTTCTTGCCTATTGCAACCTGCTCCTTGCTGACCTCCCTCTGAATCATCTCTCCTTTTCAATCTGTTCAAAATTCAGCTGCATGGCTTATCTTCTGCCCGTGTCACTATGCTCACATAACCTTTCTTTCTCAAGTCACTTCACTGGATCCGTATCCATTTCCGCATCCAGTTAAGTTCTCCTATTAACCTATAAGTGTATTAATTCTGTGCCTCCTCACTACCTTTTCTCTTATCTCACCATACACCCCTGCTTGCAAACTCCCTCTCCTCTGGCAGATCCTTTTTATCTGTGACTTTCTTTGCCACTATCAACTCCAGACTTTGTTGATTCTACCTTGCTGCTCCATATGCCTGGAACAAACTACCTGAGTCAGTATGTCGGGTTCCTTCTTTAGTCCTATTCAAATCCAGGCTAAAACCCCACCTCTTTGAGGCTGCTTTTTGATCCTGATGCCCCTCACTCTCTTGTTCATTACTTATGTTTATCTTACCTTACTCTGGTCCCCAGTTTTGTGATGTTCATCTTGATTAGACTGTAAGCACTGAATAGCCCTTTAGTGCTATACAAATAAGAAGCACTAGTAGTAGTAGTCTCCTGATGCTATCCGAGGCCTGTCTCCCCAGGACAAATTTAGATTGATCCAAGTGGACCAGCCTCGGTAAATAGCCTAATGGCCATATTCTCACTGTGGAATTTGTTACCGGAGGATGTAGTAAGAGCTATTAGTGTAGCTGGGTTTAAAAAAGGTTTGGACAAATTCTTGGAGGAAAAGTCCATAAACCATTATTAAAAGGGACCCGGGATATCACTGCTTGACCCAATACAAGCACTGCGGAACCTGTGTCTTTTGGGGAAACTGCTAGGTACTTGTGACCTGGATTGGCCACTGTTGGAAACAGGATACTGGGCTTGATGGACCTTGGTCTGACCCAGTATGGCATATCTTATGTACTTATTTTCTTAATCAACTCCTAGAAGAGAAATGGGTCAGTATGATCTGCATGCTTCAGGGTTGTTACCCTTTTTCAAAATAAGCATTACCCTTGCCCTTCTCATAGGCTTTGCTAAGTCCTCATCCTCTACTACCGCATATAACAATTTCAAAAGCAGCCTCCCTAGCCACTGTTGAAAGATTTTACAAAGGTTTGTGGTAAATCCATCCAACCCTGATGACATACCAGAAGGGAGAAATTTAATCACTTACACCACTTTCTAGGGCAGTATTGGACTACTCAACAAGCTCTGTTCCTCTTCTGTCAATCTGGATAAATTCATTCCTCCACAGGTACTCTTGGATTTCCTCTCCTGTTGGCTCCCTCTCTGCGATATATAGTTCTTTGAAAAATTCCACAAACCTCTATCTAATATCCATCCTTGCTATTAAACCTGTCCCCTGAATACTTTTAATTTTCACTATATTGTTTCAAGATCCAAGATTTTTTAATTTACGAACCATGTACCTATTTGCTTTGTCCCCACACTCATACACAATTTCTTTCATTTTAAGCATAACAAAATGAATGCCCTCTAAGTGCAGTTCCCCAAGAGCTCCTCTTGCTCTTGCCAGTTCACTTTTACTCACTTTCATCCCCTTTTTTATGAATAGCTTTAGTGGAACTGTGTACTCTGTCTTCCTTCCAGTCACCTACATGTCTTGGGAGGGGAGGATCAAATTCTAGACGGGGAGGGGGGGGAGGAATTGATGCCAGGGGGGTTGATCAGGAGAGGACCTGGTGCTGTAGGATTGGAATATGTATGAGCATCAGGAGTAGTGCTTTTAAAAAGCTGCTCCTACATGCTGGGACAGGGCTATATCTAGGTACCTGAATGCAACTTGCCTTGAACTACCACTGGGAAGGTGTGAGCTAAATATGACTAATTAAATAAATAAATAGATGGGACAAGTCACATGTTGTTTTCCCGATGTGCAGTTTTGTAAAATCACTGCTGCCACGCAATGTGGAGAGATAGCGACGTGCAGCCCTCAATGCCCTTACTCTTATTTTGCAAGAGGATCGGCAATTGGCAGAGCTTCTTTTAAAATACAAGAGGAATTTTTCATGTCCATACCTGGACATCTTAATCCCCATTTTCTATCTAAAATTTGCTCTTATATCAATCAACTCACTTTAATTACGCATTTTATGCCTCCAAAAAATCTATTAAATTGGTAAAGCAAGAATTGGTAAAGCTAATCCATATTGACTCATTCCCAGTAAACTCTATTTATATAGGCTGGTTATTAAGTAAAGTCAAATAATTTCATGGTCACCCTCTATGTCATGCAAATAGAACCTTTATTGACAATTGTAGAAATTGAATGAGCATCATTCATTCTCCATAGGCTAGAAAGATCAGAGATGACTTGATGCTTTTATGAAATGGTTATGTTGACCAAAATGGTAACATGATTAGCGCAGTCATAGGAGCACTAAGGTGAAATCAGAGTGCTTATTTGTTTGCTAAAACTGTATGATGCTTAGGGGCCATTTTACTAATGCCTGACTTCCTGGTGCCTTAGGGCAACACCATAGCGTTATCTGCCGGGAACATGGAAAGCATGTTCCCGGCAGTTACCACAGTGTATACGGCCCTGTCATGGCACTACAAGAGCACGAGTACACTCAGTGCCACCTAAAACAAGCCACATAATTTTTTGGAGAACAGAAATCTTTGCTACCAAAACATTTATGAATATCAGTCACAATTGTTTTGAACAGACTATCAAGAGGACCATAAATCAAGCAGGTTAATTTCTTAATGCCCAAATCCTGCTCATTGAAATGCATCTATCTACAAACAGCAATTAATGTATGAACAAAGGAGACCTAAGTATTAATTTTATTTTTTGCTGCCTTTCAACGTACCTCCTTGCTGCTGGAATTGAATCTGTTTATATACTGCTGGTGCAGCTCCAAAACATTATCAGGCATTTTCCATTGCAGTCTCTCATTCCTGCTGTAAGTATATAAATAGAACCACTGGCAGGAGAATGCTAGAAGCTAAATTGCATTATTTTAGGGAAGAAAAGGTTCCATTTCATGAATAGACATACTTTGAAAAAGGAATTTAATACCGGGGGGGGGGGGGGGGGGGATCAGACAGTACTACAAGAGGCAGAAGAGGAGGACTAGCAGTGAAACAAATTACTTTACTCAGATGGGCTACTTACCTTTTCTGATCTTGCTTAAGATTTCATCTCTTAGCTGCCCACATTTCTTTTGTTGTCCTGAAATGGAATGTGGCTTTGATGGACCGGATGAAGATGCAGGTAAAGATGTTATCACATTCTACTATTGTGTAACTCTCAGTTTCCCCACCTACATGGGGCAAAAGCATGAAGACTGAGTGGGTGCCGTAAAAGCATCCATAAAATCATGCTACCATGTCAAGCTCTGTCAACTGCCCTTGCAAAGAATCCTTAGACTTCTGTTAATTTTGTAAACTAAAAATATCAAGAAGGCCAATCAATAAAATGAATCAAATGAATGGATCGATTATGAAAATAGTGGATTTAAATTTGTACAGCTTTAAGTGTTTTAAAGTGGAAAATAGCACCTGCAAGTCTGTCTCGCTCCAGACAGAAGGCTTTTATTAAAGAGAGAATTTGCCGCATGAATCACATCACTAGGAGAGGTTTCACTTCCAGCTGCTTCCTAACACCAAACAATCGCATTCTTTGAACAGATATCAGGATGTACTGGGGGAAGGGGGAGGTGCTTAGTTGAAAAAACGCTGATTGAAATCTTCTAATCATTTCATTAAGATATCTTCTTACACTTTATTCCTAAAAATCAATTCTGGTTGCAGTTGTCTGGGATACAAATGTAAGCAAATTAAATGAGTCAGGTTTTACGTTGAATGGAGTTCAAATACAACCCTGAGGTTCACCTTACAGAACTGATTTCTATCTAGGTTCTTTATTGCTCCTTGAAGTGGAAATGGTGTGAATGCCCTACAAAGATTTAACTTGCCAAAGATAAATGGTATCATTACCATCATTACTGAAAGGAGTGTTAGACAAATTGTCAACTTAGAACCTCTTGTCTCAAGGAAACATGGTATAATATGATTCTCAAGCGCCAAAAATACAAAATTCACTTAACAAAAACAAACAGAAGAGAGTCTTGCATGAATTCCTTAGAGCACTCTTCAGTAACTCTTTGATTTCAGGATGCTGGGTCATGGCCGTATATTTCACAAGTTTCGACTTCTTCACCAGCCATTTTATTTAGCTAGGTATCAGGTGTAAGCAAACCACTGAAAAAGATCCTTCATTTTGCTGAACAGAGCATAGCTTTTCTGACCAGTTGGTCAAAGCTCTCTAGGTTAACTCCACTTATCTGAAATTTGTATCAATCATATTCCATAACCATAAAGCAAAATGAAGGTTATTGAAACCAACCTCAGTAACATAATGCTCTCCAAATGTGTTTTAATTTTGCAGATGTAAGTGAAGAATAACACCCATCTCTCAGCATCAAACATGAAATATGTTCTGTAAAGAAATACAATAAACCAGGAAAATTAATATATTTAGTACACTATGAAAGTGAAGTAGAGTGAATTAATGTATTAAAAGTCAATCAAAATGTTACTAAAGATCTTTTCCGTATATCAAAAGAAAACACAATGCGGGTCATTCCCAAACACTAATAATGGGGATGTATGTCCAGTCTGGACATATATCCCTGATATTCATCCAAAGGTGCCTGCCAGAAAAAGACTCACCATACGAACATGTGAGTTGTACACGGAGCCTTAGATGGGGGTTGACCCAGACATACAAAGCAGATCGCAATTCTGATCCCATGGGGCACATCTAGCCCCATGGGATCAGAATCGCGAACAGGCATATACATGCAGGCCAGGACTGCGATTCAGTCCCGGCCTGCATGTACAGCCATAGCCCGGCTAACTCAGCCAGGGCTTTTGAATGGAGCAGCGGTGCCATGGCGTCATCTTGCCATGGCACTGTGGCTCCATTTAAAAGCTGTGATGCCAGCTGCTGCTAAAAAAGTTAATTCCCCGCAGCCCAACCCCCGATCCTAAGGCCAAGATCGGGCTGCGGGGAAGTAACTCTGACCCCCTCAGCCCCTTCTGTGCCCCGGGCCGCTTAAAAAACACAAACAGGGGAGGTGGAATAACTTCCCTGGCTATTTCGCCGGCCCTGGACGTACAGGGCCGACATTAGAATCGGCCCTGTACGTTCAGGGCTGACGTCCGCCCACTGCCTGCCTACTCTTTGCCCCAGGGCCGCCTCTTCCCCGCCCCTGACTAACTTCCCCGCACAACCAGCAGGGAAGTTAGTCGGGGCCTGCAGCCACCACGGACATCCATCCTCGCTATTCATGCCTCAGAATAACCCCCTTAGGTATAGTCCCCAAAGCTCCAATCACAACTGGTATTACAGTAGAATTTTTCTTCCAAATTTTTTTCAAGTTCAATCTGAAGGTCTCTATATTTTGTCAATTTTTCTCATTCTTTGTCCTCAATTTGGGTATCACCGGTAATTGCTACATCTATAAGCCATACTTTTTACTTTTCTATAACAATAATATCAGATGTGTTGTGTTCTAAATTCCTGTCTGTTTGCATTCGGAAGTCCCACAAGATCATAGGAGTACCAGCACTTTTTTCTCTAGGAAAAATGTAGTGATAATAATAATAATTAAATCTATTCTATCATACCACTTCTAGGAGAATTACAATAAAACATTTATAAAATAACAAAAACATTGATATTGTTAAGTGCCGTTGAGTCAATGTTGACTTATGGTGATGCTGTGGATAGTTGTCCTAAACTGTGTTTGGTCTTCAAGCAGGTGGATAATTGTTGACAGCATGACATTCATAACTATTATTGTATCGATCCATATAAAACAAAAACATATATTAAAATATCAAAATATCAAAATAATAATAAAAGTGGTAATTTAATACCGCCCACTCAAATCTTCCTAATATCCCTATTTCACCTCCCATTATATCCCAGCTCTATATGAATGGGACACTAAACCACCATAGATATGAGGTCTCCTCGATGGGGACTCTCGCACAGGGCAAACAGCCCCTTTAATTTTAATGTTGTTGCTGATACCAAGTGAAAGAGGCTCCAGGGTGGGCAAATTAAAATTACACTTCATTGAGTTGTAGTTCTTTTTGTGGAGATGGACAAGCAAAGCTTTTTTCACAAAATTCCTCATTAATGAGCAATTCTGCATAATTTTGCATGATTTTACATATAGACTATGCACGATATACCTTGGTGATACCCAGTTTTGCGAAGTGACTTTGCAAAAGTGAACTCTGATAGGAAAACAGTGCTAATTGCCAAAATGTGAACATTTTTTAATGTTCTGTTCTTTTTTCCACATAACAGACACATGCCCCAATGTTAGTATATCAGCCTCATAGAAAGAGAGAAAATGAAGGAACATAAAGACCTCTATGGCCCATCCATTCTTCCCAGGAGCAATTTATCCTCTTTAGACTAATGTTGTGAATGCAAATTCTCATATGGTACCCAAAACCCTCCTCCACTTTACTGTCCATCAACCAGCTTCTCATTGCCTTTCAGGTTTATAGCTCCTGCAGGATGTAACCACCACTCCCATAGAGATTACCCAATGCCTCCATGGCTCAATTATTTACAAAAATAGCCCCCTCTGTTGGGCCTCCCTCAGGCCCCATATCTACACAGATCCCCCCTCCCTTAGACTGTGTAAAGTCTTCCCAGGGTAAGAACTTTCACCATTCCTTTTCAAATCCCTTTTTTTGTTTTAAAAACTAAATGAACAACAAATGAAACAAAACTAAGTAAAATCCCTAAATGGGATGCTGGGGATGGGATGGTAAAAGTTGGGGAGGTAAATGATGATTGAGAAGAAGGGAGATTTGTACATGGGGGGAGGGTGAATGACATTCAGGTGAGGGTATTTATACCTCAGAGGGATGTGACTGATACTTGGAAGAGGGGGATTTGTACACTAAGGATGAGGGGGCGATGCTCAGGGGAGAACGTTTATACTCCAGAGGAAGGGGGCGTGATGCTTGAGGGGGATTTGTACACCCAGGCTGAAGGGGCTGAGTGATACTCAGGGGAAGATGTTTATACTCCAGAGGGAAGGGGAGCGATGCATGGGCGAGGGGAATGTGTACAAACAGGTTGAGGGGTGAGTGATGCTCAGGGGAGAGTGTTTACACTCCAGAAGCAGAAGGAATGAAGCTTGCAGAGAGGGGGATTTGTACTTTGGAGAGAAGAATGATCCTCAGAAGGGAGGACATCTCAGGTAGGGTAAGAGTTGGGGTGTTATTTAAGGCTGCCAACAGCCCTCTAAGAACTGTGGGAGTTGTCAGAGATGAAATATTTCCAGGTATATTAATCTGCTGTTGTGCTCAAAAAATGTTATTATCTTTTAAGGTTTACTTGCCCATCTGTTTGTCCTCAGCCTTTCTTTCCTTGAACTTGAATCCAGAGCTCACCGAGAAAGCTAGACCAGCTAACTACTGGCTAGGAGAAGGGAGTATTAGACACCTATGTAATTTAAAAAAGGGCTGTTAAAAAAGATTTTAAACTGACAAGAAAAGAATCATTTACTCTAAACGTCTCTGTACATGTAACCCATGTTGGCATCAGTGCAGGGCAGCTGTAGCATAGCTGTGCTTGACTCATTGAAGTTTTGTCCAGCATGTTCAGCAGCTTCTTGAGAGCAGAAATCTCCTTATTTCATTGAGTCTTCCTTCAGGATCAGGGAATTTGTAGCAGTCTGAGGAAGCCAAATGTGGTATATATACTGTGAATGAGGAAGCAATTAAAAGCCATACTTGGTTGCTGTGGTCAGATTCATCTTTCTCAGGATGAAAGCGGCAATCCATGTTTCATTCTGTATGCCAATCCCACTGGCTGGTTTTCTGGATTTTAGCTGAAATTGTTCCATAAGTATATTCATAGTTTTTTTTTCCAGAAAGAAATGTGTCAGTGCTGAGATGTGACAAGGAGAGAGATACTGTTTTTTCTTTAAATCACAGAGAGAAGTAGATGGGGGCCGGCTATGCCTCAGAGAAGAGTTTGCTGAGCTTTGAGTATGGGGCAAGGGGACTATGTTTGTCCTTTGCAGTGATTTCAAATATTTGGGAAGGAGTGAGATGAGGACAAAGTTCCCAGGGGGTGAGGCAACAACCCACCCCATGATTTCCCGCTTCTTAAAGGAGTGGAAGGTGGGTGACTGGTGGAGTCCAAAGTGTGTGTATGGCATGCTTTCTTATATTGCCCCAACAATATACTTTGCTGTTCCCTTGTTACCTCTTTGCTTCTCTTCTTGCTCCTCTCTCTTATCTTCCTTCCTCTCATTCCACTCTTTTGCTTCCTATCCTTCCATTCCCTCTGTTGTGTTTCTTCTTGCTCCTCCCTCTCAGACCCTCTCTCTCTCACCTCACCCTCTTTTCCTAGTCCTGCATTCTTGGAGAAGGGCACACCTGAACACACTCCCAGTACTGCATCACTGAAAGCAGATAGCTTATATCCCAGACCTACTATTAGTAATCTGTGAACTATCATTAAAATCATCTGTAGTACCTGAAAATTGAAAAGTGACCAATATAACCACAATTTTTCAAAAGGGTTCCAGAGGTAATCCAGGAAACTAGAAGTCAGTGAGCCTGATGCTCACATCAGGCAAAATCGTAGAAACCATTATAAAGAATAAAATTACTGAACATGTAGATAGTAATTGTTTAATGGGACAAAGCCAACATGGATTGTAGCCAAGGAAAGTCTTGTCTTAGTTATCTGTTATATTTTTCTTTGAAGGTATGAATAAACAGGCAGAAAAGGGTGAGCCAGTTGATGTGAAGCCCGATCCTAGAAGGGGCAAGTCTGGCTGTCTAGACGACCCTAAGCAGGATGGGCCCATTAGGACCCAATTCTGCACTGTGGGAGCAAGACTGCCCCGCAGGTGCAGGATCGGGTCCTGGAAGATGGGCTGGTGTGCCCCTGCATTGCCGTGGGGATGTCCTCCTTGCGGCACAACCTGCCTGCTGCCTTATAGTGACCCTTTTCCCTGCCACCTGATCCTGACGGGGGCAGTCGGTGCCCAAATCGGGTGACAGGGACTCACCCTGCTTGCCGCCGTCACTGCTGGGGGGGCTGGCCGGCCAATCCGGAAGGGCGGCCAGTGCTTATTCCACCTCTGAGGTGGAAAAAGCTGGCCTTCCTCCTGGTGATACCCAGACATACAGGGCCATGACTGGAATCGGCCCTGTACTTCCGAGGGATGGTCCTGGCCTTGCTCCAACCACTCTTCGCCCCCACATTGCCCCATCCCTTGCAGCATGCACAGCATGTAGGGGGGCCAAGAGGTCGCATACAGCGAAGGCGGATAGCAGGGCTGGACGTCCAGCAGGGATGTCCACCTCCATTATTCATCGTCCTGAATTGGGTCCATAGTGTATCTGGATTTTCAAAAAGCCTTTGACAAGATCCCATATGAGCGACTCTTGAGAAAATAAAAAGTCATGGCATAGGAGGCAGTATCCAATTGTGGATTGTGAACTGTTTAAAAGATAGAAAACAGAAAGTAGAGCTAAATGGCTAATTTTCTCAATGGAGAAAAGTGAATGGCGGAGTACCCCAGGGATCTGTGCTGGGTCCACTGTTTTTTAGCACATTCATAAATGACCCGGAAATGGAAATAATAAGTGCGGTGATCAAATTTGCAGATGACACAAAATTATTCAAAGTTGTTAAAACACAAGAGGATTGTGAAAATTTGGAAGAGGACCCTGAAAAACTGGGAGACTGGGCATCCAAATGGCAGATGAAAGGAAATGTGGACAAATGCAAAGTTATGCACTTAGTGAAGAACAACCCAAACTATGGATACACAATGTAAGGTTCCACATTAGGAATCACCACCCAGGAAAAGACTCTAGGCATCATTGTGGATAATACATTGAAACCATCTACCCACTGTGCGGCAGCACACAAGCAAGCATATAGAATGCTAGGAATCATAAGGGAAAAGAATCGAGAATAAAACCAAGGATATTATAATGCTTCTATATTGCTCCATGGTGCAACCGCACCTTGAATACTTTGTGCAGTTCTGGTAGTCATATCTTTAAAAGGATATAGCGGATTTGTACAGAGAAAAACAATCAAAATGATAAAGGGGATGGAAGGATGCCCCTACAAAGAAAGGCTTAAAAGGTTAGGGCTCTTCAACTTTGAAAAGGTGCGACTGTTATTGTTGTTAAGTGCCGTCGAGTCGGAGTCGACTCATGGCGACCCTCTGGATAGCTATCCTAAATTGTGTTCGGTCTTCAGTCAGGCGGCTCATTGTTGACAGACTGGTACCTGTAGCTGCTCTTATTGTATCGATCCATCTCATTGCTGGCCTTCCTCTTTTGCGTTGACCTTCTATCTTGCCAAGCATGATGTCTTTCTCTAATGATCTCTCTCTTCGCATGATGTGTCCAAAGTATGAAAGTTGAAGTCTTGTCATCTGAGCTTCTAAAGAAAGCTTAGCTTTGATCTTCTCTAGTACCGACGGGTTTGTTCTTCGAGCAGTCCATGGTATACACAGTATTCGCCGCCAGCACCATAATTCAAAGGCATCAATTTTCTTCCTGTCTGTCTTTTTCACTGTCCAGCTTTCACATCCATATGATGTTATTGAAAATACCATGGCTTGAACAAGTCGAATCTTTGTATGGAGAGAGACATCTCTGCTCTTGAGAATCTTATCTAGGTCTTTCATAGCCATTCTGCCAAGAGCAATGCGTCGTTTGATTTCTTGACTGCTTGTTGCTTCTTTATTGATAGTTGATCCAAGTAGGTTAAAGTTGTTCACAATTTCAATTTCTTCTCCTTCAATGATGAACCTGTTGATTATGACAGTTGTCATGATCTTTGTCTTCTTTACATTAAGGTGCAGGCCCATTTTGAGACTATGTTCTTTGTGAGAAGCAAATGTTTCAGATCATCTTCACTTTCAGCCAGTAACGTAGTATCATCAGCATAGCGAAGGTTGTTGATGAGTCTTCCACCAATCTTCACACCTCTGTTGTCTTCATACAATCCTGCTTCTCTGATGATTTGTACTGCATATAAATTAAACAGGCAGGGGGAAAGTATGCAGCCTTGTCTTACACCTTTGCTTATTTTAAACCATTCTGTTTCTCCTTGTTCTGTTCAAACTGTTGCTTCTTGATCAATGTACAGATTGTGCAAGAGAACGATCAGGTGTTCTGGTATACCCATGCTTCTTAATGTGGCCCAGAGTTTCTCATGGTTTACACAGTCAAAAGCCTTGCTATAGCCGATAAAGCACAAATAGATATTGTCACGCCCCCTAGTCCGCCTAGGCGGCTGCCTGACGTTAGGTAGGGGTGTGATAATTACTTTCAAAGGTGACTTCCCAAAGCAGGGGCTTCTGGGAGTCATAGTTCAGAGCACATGTAGTTGTGTAGCAAAAAGCTTGAGCCGAGATTGAAAGCAAACAGGAATATTTTTTTATTTTAAGCCTCCCTTGGCATAGAGAACTTCAACAAGAAGCTTGGCATGACATGAATAACTTTGAGTAACAAAAATACAAGATAAGAAACAAAAACTGCTTTCTTCAGCAACAGAAAAACCTTCTTTTGGCATATAAGGCTTTTTCTCAAAAATGCTCAAACATAAATGTCCATTCACTTGTTCAATGTAAATGAAAACTCTTCTCAGAATATAACCTTTTCTTTTTACAAATTCCAGAACTTGTTCCTGGTTCTTAATCAGAGCACATGAGACTCTAAACGTTAGCCATGCTCGTGTCTCATTCCCTGTAGCAAACACTCTGATAAAAACACTCAGGCTCTATAAAAGGTTAGGCAAGCCAAACAAACTGTACCTCTTTTCAGCAGATATAAAGGATAGTTTTTCATTTGACTACTTGAGATAAATCACACTCCATACATTCCTCTGGATCAGTTAATGGAACATCTTCCCCAAGTTCCATTGATTCACATACGGAACCCGAGAGGTCTGAGTCCTCATCACCAGGGCCGGCCCGTCCATTGAGCAAGAATGTTTTTTGCACAGGGCCCCGCGTTTCAGGGGGCCCCGCGCAAAAAACATTCTTAAGCATCCCAAGTTAAAAAAAAAAAAACAACAAACCGGCTGCTTCTGCCGCGGCAGCTTCAAGAGTTCTGCCGCGGCAGCTTCAAGAGCTCTGCCGCGGGGCCCCCCCCTGCCCGGCAGAGCCTCCGTGCATCTTCAGCTCTTCACGTCCAAAACGCGGGCTTCTTTCAGAGCCGCGAGAGTTTCTTTTCTCGCGGCTCTCTTAATCCCGCGGGGCTGATGGGATTTCCCATCACCCTCGGCGGGATTAACAGAGCCGCGAGAAAAGAAACTCTCGCGGCTCTGAAAAAAGCCCGCGTTTTGGACGTGAAGAGCTGAAGATGCACGGAGGCTCTGCCGGGCAGGGGGGGGCCCCGCGGCAGAGCTCTTGATGCTGCCGCGGCAGAGCTCTTGAAGCTGCCGCGGCAGAAGCAGCCGGTTTGGGTTTTTTTTTATTTTAATTTGGAATGATAGGGGGGGGGGTGGTTAGGACTGGTAATGGGCTATGGGAGGGGGGGAGGCTAAACAGGAAGTAGGCTGATGGGGGGGGGAGGCTAAACTGGAAGTGGGCTGATGGGGGGGGGGTGGTGAGGACGGGAAATGGGCCAGGGGGGTGGGGTGGTTAGGACTGGTAATGGGCCGGGGGGGGTGGTTAGGACGGGTAATGGGCCATGGGGGGGAGGCTAAGACTGGAAGTGGGCTGATGGGGGGGGGGGGTTAGGACTGGTAATGGGCTATGGGGGGGGGGCTAAGGGGGCTGATGGGGGGGTTAGGACTGGTAATGGGCTATGGGGGGGCTAAGTGGGCTGATGGGGGGGTTTGGACTGGTAATGGGCTATGGGGAGGGGGCTAAGGCTGGAAGTGGGGGGGTAGGACTGGAAATGGGCTGATGGGGGGGGTTAGGACTGGTAATTGACTATGGGGAGGGGGCTAAGGCTGGAAGTGGGGGGGTAGGACTGGAAATGGCTGATGGGGGGTTAGGACTGGTAATGGGCTATGGGGGGGCTAAGACTGGAAGTGGGCTGATGGGGGGGGGTGTTAGGACTGGTAATGGGCCGGGGGGGGGGGTTAGGACTGGTAATGGGCCATGGGGGGGGTTAGGACTGGTAATGGGCCATGGGGGGGGTGTTAGGACTGTTAATTGGCCATGGGGGGGGGAGGCTAGGACTGGTAATGGGCTGATGGGGGGGGAGGGTTAGGACTGGTAATGGGCCATGGGGGGGGAGGCTAAGACTGGAAGTGGGCTGATGGGGGGGGTAGGACTGGTAATTGGCTATGGGGGGGGCTAAGACTGGAAATAGGCTGATGGGGGGGCTAGGACTGGAAATAGGGTGATGGGGGGGTTAGGACTGGTAATGGGCTATGGGGGGCTAAGACTGGAAATGGGCTGATGGGGGGCTAGGACTGGAAATAGGGTGATGGGGGGGTTAGGACTGGTAATGGGATATGGGGGTCTAAGACTTAAAATGGGCTGATGAGGCGATAGCACTAGAAATTCTCTATGGAAGGTGGGCTAATACTGGAAATAGGCTGATGGGGGGCTAGGACTGGAGATAGGGTGATGGGGGGTTAGGACGTAATGGGCTGATGGAGGGTTAGGACTAGTAATGGGCTATGAGGAGGCTAGGACTGGAAATGGGCTGAGTGGAAGGAGGGCTTGAACTGCAAATAGCTGATGGGGACGGGGGCTTGGAATGGAAATGGGTTGTGAGGGGGAGGGAGCTAGGACTGGAAATGGGTGAGGGGGGGGGGCTAGGACAGGAAATGGGCTGATGGGCTAGAATAGGACTGGAAATTGGCTGTTGGGGGTGCTAAGATTGGAAATGGGCTGTGGTGGGGGTTTGGATTGAAATGGACTCATGAAGGGGCTAGAACTGGAAGTAGGCTCATGGGGGGCTTGGATTGGAAATGGGCTGAGTGGAGGGGAGCTAGGATTTGACATGGGCTGATGGTGGGGCTAGGAAAGGACTAGAAATGGGCTCATGGGGGGCTGGGATTGGAAATGAGCTGATGGAGGGACTTGGATGGGACTGCAAATAGATGGGGGAGCTAGGACTGGAAATGGGCTTATGGGGGGCTAGGACTGGAAATGGGCTGATGCGGGGACTAGAAGGGAGCGGATGCTGGGTGGGACTGGAACTAGAATGGAGCTGATGTTGGGGGAGGATTAGAATGGGATGGAGCTGGGAGAGTGAAATGGAGAGGGAAAAAATATTTTGTGTGGGAGGGAAGACAAATCTACAATTGTCCGGATATTGGGAGAGTAGGTGGGGATTGAGGATGGAGGGGTAAAATTTGAGTGGATGAAATAGGAATGAGGAAAGAGCAAAAAGGAGAAAGATTAGTATGTTAAAGCAGATGTAGAGAGAGAATGGAAAAAAACTAGAAGAGAGAAGAAAAGACAAATGGACAGCAGACGATGAAGAATTAGCGGAAGACACGAAGAAACCAGAAGAAAGTGGCTGGAGCAATTGCAGCTGAAAAAAAATGCACAAAAGGTAGAAAAATATCTCTTTATTTTGAATTTATTAATTGGAATATGTCAGCTCTGGGAAATGTGCATCATTAACGTCTGCGCTTTGTTTAGTACAAGAGCAAATTAATGTATAGTTTTATTTCTACAGTGTTGTACATTCCAAGTTTGGCTTTTGGGATTCCCAGTTTAATTATTGTCTTCCTGTTTCTAAATTGTGATTCCTTGTTTGGTGATGGTCTATGTTCTGCATGTGTAACTGAGCTGAGGTATTCTGTTTATGTAATTCCTATTTGACATTGCCACTTGTTCTCTTTCCCCAGTAGGTCATGTATTGTTGTTCTCTGAAATGTATTGGTTTAATATTTGCAGCGTTTCCTTTTGATAGTTAGGGTATGGTGCTTTATGAGTCCTGGTAGTGCTGTTAGGATACGGCGGGTTTGCTATGGGTTCTAAATGGGCAGTGTTTGTAGTAGTTCCTAATGTGCCTGGCGGTTGGTATTGGATTATAGTAATGTAGAAGTCTTTTAGTCTTTCTTTATTCATACACTCATTAAGAGGCATGTTTACTAAAAGTTCGTGTATGGTAACATTATGCAAATATTTATGCAAATGAGGCCCCTTATGCAAATGAGGCCCCGCACCGAGTCTCCGCACATGGCCCCGCACCCCCCTTGGGCCGCCCCTGCTCATCACCACACAGCTGTGCTGCTTCTCGGTGAACAGAATACTTTTCTTTGCTAATTACTTCCTGGTTCTGTAATAACCTTTGTATCAGCTCTAACACATTAACTCCTTCATGGTTAAAGGCTTTTCCATAAGCTGGCTCTTGGCTTAATACAGAAAGCTGGCTGGCTAATAAGTCTTCCAGAGACTTTGGCTTGTTTTTTTTTTTTTTTAAACGTTTATTTTCATTTTACAACAAGCAAAAAGAAACAACACACCAAAGGAGACAAATACAAGCATACAATAAGGAAAAGCAACCCCAATTACCCCCCACCCCTATGCTTCTTCTCTAAGCTGATAAGTATCATCATATAAGCGCTTACAAACAACAGTAATTGTACATCAAAACAAACAGAAATAGTATCTGCGATACAGAATGATCATGTGACAGAGATTTACACAGATTTAAACAGTCAGATGAGAGCATTTAGCAGTTTGAACATAGTCGTTGAGCATCTTCCATTTAGACAAGTGGTGGGGGGTCTGAACGGAAGAAGCTAACATACGAGGTATTTGCTCATATTTACTGTAGAGAACAGACATGATTCCACCATTCATTGGGGCTCATATGGGAGCTATTTTTCCAGTATTTCGTAATTAGGGAAATAGCTATGCCCCAAAAAAACCAAGCACGGGGATGTTCACCTTGCGTAGTGACATGTAATGGGAAAGATATGGCAGCATGATCTGAAATATGGAGAGGATGAATCCTAGCCGTGTCCACTTGGGATATCAGTGCTTTGGAGATAAGAAGAAAATCTATTCTAGATTGTGAGTGATGGGGGGCTGAGAAAAAGGTGAACTCTAAGTCGGAGGGGTGAAGCAGCCTCCATATATCTACTAACGCGAGATCTTTCATCAGAGCTGTAAGGGTATCAAGACTCTTGGGTGGACCACTCGTTCTAGGCGGCAGTCTATCTATCAAAGGATCAAGTACTTGGTTGAAATCGCCGCCAAGTATTAATGGAGTATTGGCAGAGGCCTGTGCCAACTGCGCAAGACTTGCATAGTAAGCAGGGTTATCACATTCGGAGCATAAATACAAATACACGTGAATGCACTATCTCCAACCTTAAGGTGTGCACGGGCCCATCTACCCTCCTTATCAGAGCTAGTATCCATTACAGTAGCTTGCAAAGACTTCTTAACCAAGATGGCTACCCCACGGGAGAGTAGGCAGCCACCATGTAAGGCTTAGCATTAAGTTTCAGTGTTTCAGCGGAGTTTAAATGCGTTTCCTGAAGAAACACTAAGTCAGCATGCTCATGATTAAGATAGCTAAGGATTTTCTTTCTTTTGACTGGACTATTGATGCCGTTTACGTTCAGTGATAAGATCTTACATAAGGCCATTCAGAAGGGTTAAAAATTCTGAAAAAGAACATGATAACGCACATAATTTCACAATGTCCCTCATATTAACTGTATATGGCTGTACACATGACATGATAGAAAATAAGCTAATGAAAAACAATGAAGCGCCCCATATAAAAAAAAATAAGCACCGAAGTGCATTAGAGAAGAAGCAGAACCCCAGAAATTACTGGCGACCATATGTCTGCGGGGAGAAACCCCAGAGAAGGCCTAAATTGAAACATATAACCTATATAGCTGTGCGTGTTCCGAATCCAACCGAGGTGCACATCATGGAGGGATAGGAGACCAAGAAAGTTATATATAGAAAGAAAGAAAAGTCCAGGCAGTCTCTGTTCCAGGCTGTGATCACCGCGTCGGGCCATTCAAAATGGCGGGCAGATCCGGCGGATTACAGATCCAAGTTGCTGGATTAGCGCATCTGGTCTGCTTCTTTGGAATCTAAAAATGTTGCTAGTAGATCAGGATCTTCGAATGTTCTAGTTTGGTTATGGAGAGTCACTCTGAGCTTCGCTGGATACAATAGGCCGAAGCGAGCCTGTAGCTGTTGAAGTCTAGGGCGAAAAGCAAGGAGTCTCTTCCGACGGTCAACTGTGGGCTTTGCCAAGTCAGGGAAGAAGGAGACTTTATGACTTTCAAACTCCAGATGATGATTCGCCCGGGCAGCATTTAGAATTTGCTCAACTTGCTGATATCTCAGTAATCGAAAGATGATAGGCCGGGGGGTCGTCCGATTGAGCGCCATGTTGGTAGGAACACGATGTGCTCGGTCAATTTCCAGATCTCTGTGAAAAGTGATCTTCAGCAAGGAGGGAAGAGTTTTGACCAGGAATTCTCTTATATCTCCTGCTTCCGCCCCCTCCGGTACTCCAATGAGCCTTACATTGTTGCGACGGGCTCGATTATTGCTATCCTCTAACTCTTTTTGAAGATTCTGTATCTGACGCTCAGCCTTGTCCAGTTTCTCCAAGCGCACCGCGTGCGAGTCGAGGACCCCCGCCATGTTGTCCTGCCGTAGTGAAAGACCTTCAAGCCGGTCCTGAAGCATACCGAAGTCTTCTCGCATGGCTCGGAGCGCTTCTCCGTTGGACTGTACCAGTTCCTTCACACCGCGTATTTCATCCAAGATCTCCTGTTGCATTTCGGGGTTTTCCCGAAGTGGAACTATCTTTTGTGGGGAAGACAACTCTGTTTTGGAGCGTTTTCCGTGTGAAGAAGAGGGAGACCCGAAGTCTAAGCGCGCTGGTTTGTGGGCCGCCATCCCCCCCGAGGTACCCCGGTAAGTTCGGAGCAAAATATTAAGTTTATGTAGGTATTAAGTCAGGATTCTGAGTAGGCCTCTCGGGAGCTTCAGCGCGAAGCGTCTAACCCGCTGGACATCAGGCTCCGCCCGACCGACTTTGGCTTGTTAATACAATCAGCTTTACCTCTGTGACGTCCTCTCAGCAATGGCACTCTGCTCTTGCTGAAGTCATATTGTTTCAGGTTAACTGCAGCCTGATTATCTCCCCTCCTCCTCCAGGAATACACCTCCTGACCTGAGTAAGGCTTCTTTTCAGATTCTTCCTCTGAGATAGGATTAGCTCCCCTCCTTGCCTGTCCTGAGACTTGGGCTAGTCTCCCTTCCTCTCCTGGGAAGCGTGTAGTTCTGTCAGCTCCTTTCCTTCCAGCTGCACTCATCGAACTCCCAGCTGAACTGCATCCGGCTGAACTGCCTGTCTCTGCCCTCTTGGGCTTATAAGCATATGACTTGCTGCTCTCCTTCCACCCCGCCCCCAGCTGTGTTGTATCATCACCCTTAGCTACTATGGAACTGGGGCGTGGCTTCTGCTCAGCAAGTTCTGACTGACTCTTTTTTTCAATGCTGGCTGTGGTTTTAAAGTGAGCCTTTTTTCCCTTTTCCCTCTGCCTAGGGGAAATTTCCTGTATTCCCTCTATTTCCATGGGAACCTGACCATCTTCGCCATCACAATATCCTTTTGGTATTCTTTAGTCTTTTCAAGGATCCATCTCACATCCGCAATGATGTCTCTCGTTCCTCGCCCTTTCCTGAAACCTGCTTGCACTTCAGGTAGTTCTTGTTCCAGGTATGGTTGTAGCCTCTTTTGAATAATCTTCAGTAGAATCTTGCTGGCAAGTGGCTGTTGGTCCACTTGATCTTTATCATATAAAAACTCTGTATATTCCTTCCACCTTTTCTTGATCTTCTCAGCATCATTCAACATAGAACCTTGAGCATCTTGTAACATTCCAATTCGAGGCTGGAACTTTTTCTTTAACTCTCGTAGCTTTAGGAAAGCCGATCTTGTTCTTCCTCTAATAGTTTCTGCTTCTATTTCCTTGCATGCGTCGTTGTAGTACTTTTCCATGTCCTGTCTTGCTGCACGTTGGAAATCTCTGTTGAGTTCTGCAATTGTCTTTCTGTCTCCTCTGGCTTTAGCTTCTCTGCGTTTCTGGGCAATTTTCAGAGTTTCTTCCGTCATCCATTTTGGCCATTTTTGCTTTTTCACCTTTTGTAGAGACTTCTCGCTTTCTTCCAACACAACCTTCTTGAGGTCATTCCATAACTCTTCCGGAGCTCTGTCATTTGTATCTAAAGCAGAAAATCGATTTTGCAGGCAGTCTTTAAATTCCAGTGGTATATTCTCAAGGTCATATTTTGCTGCATTCATGAGTGGTTTGCTCTTTTTCAACTTTAGCTTGAGTTTGCATACTAGTAGTTGATGATCTGTACCACAGTCAGCTCCAGGTTTTGTCTTTGTTGATGTTACAGAGCTTTTCCATCGTTGACTTCCACAGATATAGTCAATTTTATTTTTATACAATCCATTGGGTGAAGTCCATGTGTACAGTCGCTGCTTGTGTTGCTGGAAGAAGGTGTTGGAGATGAATAGATCATTGGTCTTGCAGAATTATATCAGTCTTTCTCCAGCTTCATTTCTGTTGCCAAGTCTATATTTTCCAACTACTTTGCCTTCTTCTTTGTTGCCAACTTTTGCATTCCAGTCACCCATGACTATCAGGATATCCTGTTTGCATGTTCTGTCAATTTCAGCTTGTATTTGTTCATAGAACTCTCCAATTTCATTCTCTTCTGCAGCTGTTGTTGGGGCATATACTTGAATTATAGTTGTGTTGATAGGCAATCCTCGTAGACGAATAGAGATTAAGCGTTCGCTGACTGCATTGTGTGACTGAGGGGAGATAAAATAATGAGTGGAGAGGAATGGGTAAATGAGGATCAGTTGTTTGCTCCTTCAAAAAGCAGAAAATCTAGGGAACATGTAATGAAGCTACAGTATAGCACATTCAAGACTAATTGGAGAAAATATTTTTTCACTCAGTGCAAAATCAAACTCTGGAATTTGGTACCGGAGGATGTAGTAAAAGCTGTTAGTTTAGCTGGGTTTAAAAGAGGTTTGGACAATTTCCTGGAGGAAAAGTCCATAAACCAGTATTCTAGTGGACTGAGGAAATCTACTGCTTACCCTTGGGATAAGCAGTATGGAATCTGTCTACCTTTGCGAACCTAACAGGTACTCGTGACCTGGATTGATCGCTGTTGGAAACAGGATACTGGGCTTGATCAGCCTTTGTTCTGATCCAGTATGGCATATCTTATGTTCTTAATGTAGAAAGGGACTTATAGGGGTACTGGAGTCTGATGGAGAAAGTCTGGTGAGTGAAAGCAGCTTAAAAAGTGCTGTCAGTGTTACAGAGGGTGTTTATGAATAAGAGAGATAGTGAATGTTACATCTTGGAAGACTGGGAACTTTTGTTTGCAGGAAGCTTGTACTAATTAAGCATGAGCAATATCTTTGTGCTTGGCATGACCTGTAACACGTAGATATAGATAAACAAAAAGTAAAGTAAAAAGCATGATGCATAAGACAAAATTGTACAATGTGGCAGGTGTTTTTTCCAAATAAAAGAAGGAGCTGTGGCCAAGCTAATTGAGAGAGTTACAGGAGACTACTCAGGTTTGCAGACCTGTGACTTTCTTTCTAAAGTTTTAGCAGAACTTTGTTATTAAGACATAGTTCTGTGTGTGTTGTGTTTTCATTTCTTCTCACTTGCTACTGGGACCAGATATAGGAGACCAAGGGCCAAGAAAGGATCCTTGTGTTTGTTGCTCCCAGCTAGGAATTCATTACATGCAAGACTTAACACTCCCCCTCCACAATCAAGTCCCCCCTCAAAATAGCTACCTCCAACTAAGGGCACCCCAATGAAATTCCCCCAAACAGAAGGCCCCCCAGTGCTTCCCAAATACCATACTTTGATCCTCCCCCATTCCTGACCCCCAGGGACACACCCAGCATTTTCTCTGGTTGTCTAATGGACAGGGGCAGAAGCAATGTCCCAAAGCTGCTGGGGTTGATAATGGTGGCAATTTGTCCTCATGCTTGTCTTGTGGAACTACCATTAAGGGTGAATCTACCATATAAGGTTCTGTTCTTCTGGAGTACAGGATTACAACAAGGATAGAAGATGTGAAAGTTTTAACATTCATCTTTATGAAAACATACTTCCTATAGGTCACACCTTTCCAGTTGTAGTTCAGGGTGAATTGCAGTCAGGTACAGTAACTACTTCCCTGTCCCCACAGGGCTTACAATCAGGCAGCCTGAGGTAATGTAGGGATAAGTAACTTGTTCAGGGTCACAAGGAAGTCACTGTGATTTTAACCCTGGTTTCCCTGGTATGTAGCCTGCTGTACTGACCACTAGTCTATTCCTCCACTGAGCACAGAGATATGACACCAGAGATCACTTCAAGTTACTTCCTTCAAATCAAGTTACTTTCAGCTACTCATACTGCAAGTGATTCCTGTACAAATCACCTAGCTTCTTCCCTGGGCACTTGCCAAGGCATTGTGATATTATCTCTGGCTTGTCCTACTCTGTATATAATAAAGAACAGGAATATATTCATACAAACACATACACACACACAAACGTATATATATACATCAGAGGTTCCCAACTCCAGTCCTGGAGGGCCAAACACCATTCAGGTTTTCAGGCTGTCCCTAATGAATATGCATGAGATACATTTGAATACAATGGGGGCAGTGCATGCAAATACATCTCACGCATATTTATTAGGGACAGCCTGAAAACCAGGACTGGAGTTGGGAACCTCTGATATACATATACATACATATTCATATTCATTCATTCTACACCACTTACATCTCATCTTTGGATTATGATACATACATCAGGGATCTCCAACTCCTTTCCTGGAGGGCCGCAAACCAGTCAGGTTTTCAAGACATCCCTAATGAATATGCATGAGATGAATTTGTGTGTTATCTCATGCATATTCATTAGGGACATTCTGAAAACCTGACTAGTTTGCGGCCCTCCAGGACTGGAGTTGGAGACCCCTGTAGATATATCAAAGTAATTGGTTTTGCAGAGATATAATAAATATTATTCTAGGCCAAAAAGCCTTTTAACAGTTGTAGTTTTACTTTCCACAAGGAAAAAGGCACCATTTAAGATGCCAAGACACCACTTGAATATTATTTTCAGAGCTTCTGTTCTACAGATAGGTTTAATGGTTTTAAGATCATGTGAATATTTGAGAATGCCACATTGCAAAATACTGGCAGCTTAATCTCTAAAATGTTATATACTTTTTGACATAATTATGCTTAATGACCATTTCCAGATGTTCCCAGCGAATTGTGCAGAAATGGGGCTGCTTTTATTTTTTTCTCTGTTGTGGTAAGAGGGAAGCAAAGGAAATGAAAGTAATGAAAAACTATGTGTGTCTGGACAATGCAAAAATAACATCAGCTGGCTCAAAGTCAAGAAACCAGCACCAGGGTTTGAGTGACATTTAAGGAAGCAAGTGCACAAGATCAAAGGAAAGATTCACTTTGGAACCTGATGGCCTTTTTCTGCCGAGTATAGGCTGTGTGTCAGACTTTGGTATTCAGCCACAAATTCTAGGATCTTTCATGGGAAGCTTTATGCAAAGCATGCATGTTCAATTAGTCCTAATACACCTTGCAGGTCTGTTGGCACCAAACTATGCTGGCATGCTAAACTTCCTTTCACTGAGCTTGACTCATAAATGGGTCCCCGTCAGCAGTATAAATCTGGTAATGTTCCACTGATGTATAATCTGGGCTGTGACATGCCTCCACTGGACTGCATTATCTTTTTAGGAATCCAAATGGTGTGCATTATATCAGTCTCTCTCATGAATATAGTGTATGCATGAGGTGAGCTGCACTGTTCTGGTTTGGGAGATTGGCATGTCTACATGACATCTTTCTAGAAGAAAGGCTTTCATCCTTGGCATTCTTTCTGAAATGCAGTGCACCTCAGTTGGTAGGATGCTGTATTAAAATTGCAATAGTCCACACCTAAATGTATTTCCCCTCTGTTCCTTTGGATATCTTGGTTTGTCAGAATTGTCCTCCACTGGTGCTACATTGCCATAAGCCTTCATTCACAACTATCCAGGTTTTCCTCATTTTTTAACCCTCTCTCTCCACTCCCATCTAACCCAATTGTTACTGCAACATTTCTTGGCCAGGGGGTATAGATTATGACTCTCTTGACAAAATGGTATTCATGTACCTTGAGTCTGGCCACTAGGTGTCACCACTGTAGAGTGGTCAAGAGTCCTCTCCACATTCCAGAGAGTATGAATGCTGCCTTCACATTGTCAGCAGCCCAGGCCAGCCTGAGGAGTGGAAATTTGGCTTAGAAAACAAATCCACATTGCCTGCATGAGACTTACACTGAGCCATCAGGCCAGTCCCAGCCCCAGCAATTCTAATGATCATTTAAACAAAGGATTGGGGGAACTCTCTCAGATGCACCATAAAAGCATTTGTGCCGGGAGTGCGCTTCATTTCCTTGATTGCCTTGATTCCTGTGCCTGATTGGAGCTGTTCCGTGCTGGTGTGCATGGAGGACCACATGAGCAGATTGGACCATAAGACCTCAGCCATCACTGCAGGACACGCACCGCGGGTGCATGCTCAGAAAGGGCATGTCCAAAGGGGCAGGTTTGCCCCTTTGGAGCCCCTTCAGAGCATGTAGGAGCACAAATGGGTGATGTAGTTCTTGCTGATGGGGAAACGTAAGAAGAGACCTCTGCCTTTATCTTCATCTACTATTAAAACGGAGAAGGTAGTGGGTCCCATGGACACTTTGTTAAAGTCCATGGCCCCTGCTGTAGGAACTACTTCATTTGAGATCTTCTCATCCGTGAGTACTGTGTCTCCCCCTATGTCTCCTATGTACTAAGGATTTTGTCACCAAAAAAGGAGCTAAGGATCCGCACAATATAGAAGAAAACCAAAAAGCGGAGCCTGGACTGGTATAGTAAACCTTGTTTATTACGCCCCAACGCGTTTCGGCCACCGGCCTTCTTCAGGGGGTCTTAGAGAACACACCTTAGTAGGATCAAATTGAATGTTATCCCGGAATGAACCTACGGGATACTGACGGCTTAGTAGGATCAAATTGAATGTTATCCCGGAATGAACCTACGGGATACTGACGGCAAGAGCCAGCGTTCTGTGCTATTGCACTGTTAACTAACGTAGTTACGTTAGTTAACAGTGCAATAGCACAGAACGCTGGCTCTTGCCGTCAGTATCCCGTAGGTTCATTCCGGGATAACATTCAATTTGATCCTACTAAGCCGTCAGTATCCCGTAGGTTCATTCCGGGATAACATTCAATTTGATCCTACTAAGGTGTGTTCTCTAAGACCCCCTGAAGAAGGCCGGTGGCCGAAACGCGTTGGGGCGTAATAAACAAGGTTTACTATACCAGTCCAGGCTCCGCTTTTTGGTTTTCTTCTAAGGATTTTGTCTCCACCTAACAATGGAGTTTGTTTTGGGGAGAAGGACTCTACTTCCCAAGGTGGGAGAGCTGCCCCTTCTAATGTGGTTCCTCTCCCTGATGCTTTTCTGAGATTAAGTACCTTGGATGTTGTCTTGACTCTTCCATTTGATTTTTCTATGGCCCCAGAAAATCTTCAACCACCATAAGATGTTACCTTACAGTGAGAAGAGGAAGGGCAAAAGGGGTATTATCAGACTCAAGGGTGAAGGGGAGGAATATGTAGAAGCTGATGAGGATAAAGCGGAATTGCTTAACAAATATTTCTCTTCTGTGTTCACAGATGAAGAACCAGGAACAGAACTTCAGAAAACACCCACAAACAGGAAAAGAAGCGAGGGGCATCTTGAACAATTTTCAGAAGACTGTGTTTGTGAGAAACTAGCTGAACTTAAAGTAGACAAAGTGACGGGACCGGATGGGATACACCCTAGAATACTGAGGGAACTTGGGGACGTTCTAGCAGCTCCACTAACTGACCTTTTCAATGCCTTGTTGGAGTTGGGAGTGGTGCCAAAGGACTGGAGAGAGGCTCATGTGGTGCCTTTACACAAAAGCGGAAGTAAGGATATGGTTGAAAACTACAGGCCGATTAGTTTAACTTCGGTGATGAGTAAATTATTGGAAACGTTGCTGAAAGAGAAAATAGTGAGGTTTCTGGAGTCCAGCGGATTACAGGATTTGAGGCACCATGGATTCACCAGAGGCAGGTCTTGTCAGACAAATCTGATTGATTTCTTTGACTGGGTGACCAGGGAGTTGGACCGAGGGAGAGCCCTAGATGTGGTGTATTTAGATTTCAGTAAAGTCTTTGACACTGTTCCTCACAGGCAACTTATAAACAAACTGAGCACCCTAGGGATGGAACCTAAAGTTACTGCTTGGGTTAGAAATTGGTTGAGTGGAAGGTGACAAAGAGTACAGGTAAATGGAGCTCACTCTGAGGAGAAGAAAGTTACCAGTGGTGTGCCCCAGGGATCTGTCCTTGGTCCGATTCTTTTTAACATCTTTGTTAGTGATATAGCAGAAGGGCTATCGAGTAAGATTAGCCTCTTTGCAGACAAAACCAAAATCAGCAATAGAGTAGACACCCAGGAAGGTATAGATAACATGAGGAGGGATCTGGCTAAGCTTGAAGAATGGTCTAGAATTTGGCAGCTGGGATTTAATGTTAGGTCATGCATTTGGGCTGCAGCAATCCAAGGGAGAAATATAGTATAGGGAGTGAAGTACTTTTGTCCACTAAAGAAGAGCGTAACCTACGCGTGGTTGTGTCTGATGATCTTAAAGTGGCTAAACAGGTAGAAAAGGCGACAGCAAAAACTAGAAGGACGCTTGGTTGCATACGGAGAGGAATGGCTAGCAGAAAAAAGGAGGTGATAGTGCCTCTGTATAAGTCCTTGATGAGACCTCATTTGGAGTACAGTGTGCAATTCTGGAGACCGCACCTTCAAAAGGATATAAACAGGATAGAATCAGTACAGAGGGTGGCTACTAAAATGGTTAGTGGTCTTCATTATAAATCATATGAGGACAGACTTAAGGATCTTAATATGTACACCTTAGAGGAAAGGCGGGATAGAGGTGATATAACTGAGACGTTTAAATACCTCCATGGCATAAATGCACAGGGAGAGAGCCTCTTTCGATTGAAAGCAAGTTCTGCTATGAGGGGACATGGGATGAGGGTATAGGGGGTTAGATTCAGGAGTGATATGCAGAAATATTTCTTTATAGAAAGAGTGGTGGATCCGTGGAATAGTCTCCCAGTGGAGGTGGTAGAGATGAAGACACTATCTGAATTCAAAAAAGGATGGGACAAACACAGAGGATCTCTAAAGGAAAAAAGGGGGCTGTTGTAGTTGTTGATATGGAAGGACAGACTAGATAGGCCATGTGGTCTTTTTCTGTCGTCATTTTTCTATGTTTCTAGGATATTTGGCAATTTGTGTCTAGAAATGAACTATTGTTGCAGTCATCATTAGTAAAACTTTTGAAATTCACCAAGGAGACTGTGGCCACTCTGACAAGGCATGAATATACAGTAGGTTGTCTGATTTTGAGTCATGTTTTTCTAAGGTTGATTCTCAGATCATGATCCTGCAGGCGGCTGTGGCCTCCTTGGTACAGGATTTCTTAGTGCTTCATTGTCAAAATGAATATCTTGAAAATGCTTTTCGAATGAGGAATCTTCATTTTCTGAATTACCTCTCCCCCTCTAAATTATTTTCGAAATATTTGAAAGATGTTCTGAATACTTCTGATTCTGATTCTATACAGTTGTCCAAGATTTATTATCTCCCTGGGGGAGTTAGGGAAGTCAAGGATGTGGATGAGGGTAGGGAGGATTTGGGTATGGTTGAGGGGGAAAGTGATCAGTTATCTGTCCTGCGTTTAGATTTATCTACTTATCTAGAAACCTCTATGGAAGAGATCCTACTCGGGCAACTCTTCTGGTTACCTTTTTGCTTAAGAAGCATAAGGATAGTGTTTTTCGGTTATATTTTGCTAAAAGACAAGAGAAATTTTTTGGTCAGGCATTACAAGTTTTTCCAGATGTCTCTCATACTACACAAAGGAGAAGGAAGGCCTTCCTTGAGCTACAGCCTCATGTTGTGGCTCTGGGGGTATCCTTCCTCCTGAAATATCCTTGTAAATGTGTTATAGTACTACAAGGCAAGACATATATCTTTTTTGATTCCCTGCAATTGGAAGGGTTTTACAGGGAAAGGGATGAGATTTTTTGATTCAGGAATATTCTAACTCCCTTGTTTAAGAAAAGGGGATTTAAGATTATGTTTTGGTGGCTCCAATGTGCTTTACTTTGCACACTCTTTATTGTGGGCTGGTTGTTTTTATATATATACTATCACTTATGTTAAGTAATTGTTTCTTTTTATTTCCTGTTGTTTCCTTAAATAAAAGGATTAAGCTTGAAAAAAAAAAGCATTCGTGTCTGGGTTGTAGGCTTTCATTCGTGAGGATGCAAATGAGGATTGTTTTATCATCAAAATGCAATAAAAACAATGTAATCATAAAAACGCATATTTATAACTCATATATCAAGCTTACATAGAAATAAGCGGCCATCAACGAGGCAGCTCATGGTCCCAAATCCAGCCTGGTTCTAATTCTGCTGGAAAGCCAAAGAAGCAGGTAAAACCTCCCAGGTGAAAATGGAACAATTGTATCATGATAGCATTGTTCCCAAGCTGAAGGATTTATTAAGAAAGTTAAAAACAGAGACCTTTGTGAAAGCTGCCTAAAACTTACTATATTACATAAACAATAACCAAGCTTAGACAAACCTTTAGAAAAATTATTCTGACATGAACAGCAGAAATTCTTGCTCCACAAAAAAAGGCCTTGCAAATATCTTATTGACCTGGGCTAACAGATCTTTTTTTTTTTTTTTTTTGCATTTAGTAATTCCATTTGGACATGATGCTAAGGCCTTCAGAATGCTTTGGCGATGAAAGTGGGGAAGGAGACTTGGAAGCATCAGGTAAGCTGTTATTTTTATGGTTCTGTAGGAGTTGCCATGATGAAAATTGTATTTACAATCATTGGCACATAATTTCTTTACATCCCATATTTTATAATGGAACATGTATTGCCTTTACCCATCCTCATAATCTTTGGGATCTTGGATGTTGTCTTGCCTCTTCCATTTGATTTTTCTATGGCCCCAGGAAATCTTCAACCACCAAAAGATGTTACCTTACAGGATATTTGGCAACGTGTGTCTAGAAAAGAACTATTGGATTTCTAGTACATACAGATTTCTTAGCTGAACAATCTACCCATCAATAGAAGGGGCATCATGACCCCTGCTGCCACTGTATAATGCGTTCCACCTCGCTACATATCACCGAATGGATTGACCCTCAGACTGATAAATGGTATACTCTGAAGCACGTGACCAACTGCACTTCTACATGGGTTGTGTATATAATAATCTACCCATGTTCTAAAGCATATGGTGGCAAAACATGCCATCAAGTTAAAACATGATTGAGCAAGCATAAATCCTGTTTTGCTAATAACATCAACACAGTTCCTATAGGCCAATATTATATCGAGTTTGGACATCAATGGGAACAGTTATGGTAGTTTGTTCTTGATAAAATGAATAATCTTCACATTGGCAATGCAGAACAGCGATTGGCTAGATCAGAACAAAGGCTCCCTGGAGGACTCTCTTGACTGGATGTCTGTTCTGTGATCTAATTGGTTGGAGTCTGCTTATTCTGCCACTGTCCTCCAGATAAAATATCTCCATATCAATGGGGTTGTTTCATTCCCATAAGGCTTTCTTCTTGCTATTAGATCCGTCCTGATGCAGTCCCTGAAATTACGGGCGAAACTTGAGTCGACTTAGGGGCTTGTTTACAAAGCCGCGGTAGCGGTTTGCGATCGTAATCGCAGCCGCGGCCCCATTGATTTCAATGGGGCCGCGGCTGCGATCGCGATCGCGAACCACTACCGCGGCTTTGTAAACAAGCCCCTTAGAGTCTTTTGGTTTTGTCATGTTCTGAGGTGTGGGATTCACCACCATCAAAAAGTTTTTTTGAATCTTTAAATGCATTTAGAAATGATAAAAAACACATTTTGGAGCCCATGAATGAAAATTGGGCAATAACCTATAGACATATGAGCGGTTAAGAATCTACCATGGTTTGTGCCTTGTGCCCTCTTACTGAGGCTCCTTAATTTCCCACCCCTCATTCGTGCTTTTGTTTTAGTTTTATATAAATGGCTATGTGGATGTGCAGCCCCTGGTCAGTGATTTAGAATTATTTTAGTTGGGTTTATCACTTTAACTCTAGATTGCTTGGATGATCAAAATTGTGGAAAACCAGACACTCTCCATATATTACTTCAGGTCAATAATCAAAAGCATTTATGTACTTGTTCCTGGTGCTGACCACATAAATGTTTTAATATATCTCTGGCAGTTGTAGATTTAAAGTAGCATTTTATAAAGGGCATCCAATCTGGGGTGTCCAGGGCAGAACATGTAGAAAAAAACCAGGGACATCTCTGTTTCAGCCTGATGTTAGAAACATAGGGATATGTCTACTAAGCTGGGCTAATGGTTAACCCGGGATATCTGCAACTAGGTCCCATGTTATTCAATGTCCACATAGATGTCCCAGCTGTGAAACCGTGGGGCAAGGACATCTATCTCATGCAAGGTGCCATACTGTGATGTCCCTTGTGTAGCAAAATGGAAACATGAGCCTGCATTCCCCTGGCAGTGTTCGCTTTCAGCATGGACAATATAGGGAAAATGTGTGTACCCCCTTCTCCACACTCTTCGCATGTTTGGCTGACAAACTGAGCACTTTTCCAATGCCTGTTCATGCCTGGAGCAGGTATAAGCTGTGATGAATCTCAAGATGTTCAGGGAGCTACTGGAATCGGGTGAAGATGTCAAAGTTCCTGGAATGCCCCCGATAATCCCACACCATGTCCCTGTTCTGCAGTGGATGTCCTCGTGATGGGAATGTCTACAGATCCGCCTTCTAAAATGGCTCTGGGATGCCCTTGCTTTGGACATCTCTATACCCATTTTCAGACATCCAAAGCACAAATAGGACTTCTAAAATAACCCCCATAACTTTGGCTATTTATTTGCAAAACAACCACAATTATACATTTAAACAAGTGGGCAAAGCATGTGGAGTATAACTCATGGGATTCTTTCCAATGTATATGTGTATCCAGGAGGAGCAGAGCATCTTTTTGGTTTCAGGTCTCAAACTCCACCCTCTAGCTTCCACCCCAATTTCTTATTTTAAAATAACACTTTATTATTTTTGCATATATTTTTATATAAACCGTGTAATTATTCATTCACATAAGACCAGGGACAGTGAAACACCTTTTTGACTGGGGGGCCCAAGCTCGGCTCTCAAACTGGCTCCCTAGCTCTTTCTTTATATTTAGTCATTCTTAAATACATTTTTTATGTAAATTAAATACGGACTGATATTCTAATCTCTTATCTGGATGGCCAACGGTCCCACAAGCATGATAAAAAGAAAAACTATAAAAAAGAAAACAATAGCCATTATCAAATTAGTCCACAAACTAAGGAAAACAAAGGAGGCTCCAGAAAATTACAATAGCAATAGGACAAACATGAAAATGCCCTAGACTAAGGGAAAAAGAAATCAGACATAGAAGGTGGAGACTTATGCGTCAGCTGTATGGGACGAAACTTCAATTTTGACATCTTCCCTAGCCACTAAAAATTCCAGGAGCTGCTTGGGCTCAAAAAAAACAAAACAAAAAAACCCCCAACTTTATCTTTATAGGTAATGTAGCAATGAGAAGAAAATTCTTTCTCAATTTTTTATATTGTGAAGATGTTTATGATCTGAGCATATGTGAGTTGATAGCGATTTTTGTATATATTTTTGGAATATTGTTTTGAGAGGTTATTTGAGTTTGTAGAAGCTTCCTTTATCAAGAATTCGCACTGCACCAACCCTACCTATGAAAAATTAGCATTGCAAATGCTCTAGAACACACATATATCTCTGTTTGGGAAAAGAGAACAAGCTGAACTGCTATGGATTCACTCACAGAATCTACATGTTAACAGAATCCCTCACCTTGGCTTCACATGCACACAGACCATCACCTAATAAAGAATAAGGGCCCGATATTCAGCGGTGGTTAGCATGAGTACAGCGCCCAGCTGGCGCCACTGAAGAGTTAACCCAGATATTCAATGCCGGGACCATATCTGGCCACTGGCTTTGAATATCCGGGTTTGCTGCACAGCCACGCACAGCAAAGAAGCTAACTGGGCAGTGGCGATATTCAGCCGCTGCCCGGTTAGCTTTGGTGGCAGAAGTTAGGATAGCTTTTGCTGCACCTAACTTTCACTGCTGAAGGATAACCGTGCAGCGGTTGAATATTGCTGCTGACTGGTTATCCCCAGCTACCACCCTTGGAATGCCCCCGACACACCCCGATGCTAAGCAGTTAGCATCAGGGCGTATGGTGGCATTACTCGAGGATATTCAGCAGCACTAACCATGTCTGTGCTGCCAAATATCCCACTTAGCGGCATTTACACGATTTACAGCTCTGTAAACCATGCAAATGCCTTGCAATATCGGGCCCTAAGAGATTACAACTTAGAAACAAACATGCAGACAAAAAATGAAATGGAAAACTCAAGGAACCAGACTCTGTGAGCTGTGGAACACTGAAAAAAGAGAAACAGAAATGCATTTCCTTTCATACAGAACAAGATCTAAGGAATGCACATTTTCAAAACTGTTCTCTAAAAATTACAAATAAAAATCCTGATATTTAAAAGGTTTTATCTACTGACTATCTCTCTCACTCCGGCTAGAGAGAAATTCAGTGGCACTATCCTGATAGTGTCAATGAATATTTCCTCTGTCTGCCCCAGCACTGTCGAGAGAGTGCTGGGGACGTCCATTTGCAGGGCGAGGGTGGTCCCACGTGTTAGCCAGTTAGCAGGGATTTTCAGTCAGCTATCTGCATAACAAACCACATAAAGTTAGGCCACCAAAATGGCAATCCTAACTTTATGCAGTTGGCTATCAAGATAGCAGTTGAATATCACTGGTATCCGGATAGCCTGTGGTGGTCACTGCTGAAACCAGCTATTTAGTGGAAGTTGCCTTCTAGATACTTCCTCTGGATATCTGGCTTCATTTTACCCACGGTGGCTCATGTTTAAAAAACAAATTCTCATTTCCATGGGCTTAATATTGGCCAAAGGTTGTTGTACCTTTATTGTCCTATCATTTTACTTTTCCAATTGGGTTGGTCCTGGTCTCTCTTTACCACTTTCATTCCTTGTTTTTCTCCTAAGTCCTTTCCCAGGATCTCATAAAAACATAATAGCCATGGAGCCGATGGGTCCATCTGGATGTCCAAAAAATGGACGGGCTCAAAATATACCCGATATTGCAACCGCGGGAGCTAGACATTATTATTTATTTATTTATTTGCAGTCTCTTTTATACCGCGCTATTCGACATCAGTGCGGTTTACAATGAACATAAGAGTTGCACATCTCAATTTCGTGATTTGTGCTTACAGTGAAACAGGTATAATAACTTGGGTATACATTAAACAGGAAAATTAAACTTGGGTATGCATTAAGCAGGTATAACAGGTAAAATAGGGTATAAATAACCAGTCCCTTAACAAGGAGACATGATGAATATATACAGTCTACTTTATGCAACAATATAATGAGTTATGCGGCACTGCATAAGTTTCTCATGGTGGTTGGAGGGGAAGGTGTGATTGCGAGTGATCAGTCTGGGAATGTGACGTGCATGAGTTTGAGGTGCTGCATTGAGATGTGAGAGTGGGTGAGTGTGGGGAGAAGACTGCATCATCGTAGTGATGAAGAAAGAGGTGCCGTTTCAGTGCCTTCCTAAATTGGGAGAGTTCACTGATGGTTCTGATAGTTGCTGGTAGTGCGTTCCAGCAGGATGGAGCAAAGAAGGAGAAGGCTCTGGATCTAGTGAATTGAGAACACTTCGTGCTTGCCTTAGGTAATATGAGAGTATTTGCGGCATTCGATCTCCTTGCTCGATTGGGAGGTGTGATTGAAATTAGATCAGTAATGGCAGTAGCAGGGTATTTATTGATGGCTTTATGGGTCATAATTAGGATCTTGAATGAGATCCTGGCTTGTATGGGTAGCCAGTGCAATTGTTTTAGTATTGGGGTAATATGAGAACTTCTTGAGGCTCCATGAAGGATTCTTGCAGCTGAATTCATTGCAAGTTGTAAGGGGTTAGTCGTGCACTTAGGTAGACCATACAAGATCGCATTGGCATAGTCAAAGTGAAGCATTATTAGGGCCTGAAAGACAGTTCGGAAGTCATCAGGTTCTAACAGTTGACGCAGATTGCGGAGGGTCCAGATTTTATGGTACACCGACTTTGTTATGTTTTTGATATGAGCCTTCATATTAAGTTGCTGATCAAGCGTTACACCTAGGTATCTTACTGTAGTCTTGCATATGATCTCTGCGTCGCGAACCTTGATAGACAGGGGTGGAGTAAAAGCCGGATTCCTGGTTACGAAGAGGGCTTCTGTCTTTTTGAAATTTAACTTAAGCATTTGTGCATTTAGCCAGTCTGTGACAGCGTCAAAGCACCTGATAAGTGGGGATAGTTCAAGATGTTCTGTCGAAATTGGCATGTACATCAAGACGTCGTCAGCATAGACCAGGCAGTTGATATTAAATGATTGGATGAGATCACAAATGGGTTGCATATAGACATTGAATAGCAAGGCGGATAGAGATGAGCCCTGTGGAACACCTTTAGTTTGGGGGAAGGAATCGGAGTTGGAGGGGCCAGAATGGACATGTTGCCAGCGGTTGCAGACATTCCCGCGGTTGCAGAAATTGGACACTTAGATGTCCTGGAATGCCCCTGATTCTGCCGCGGGAGACATCCTCCATTCTGCCCAGCCAGCCCGCCGTATGCTCCTGCTGGTGTGCCAGTGCCATGGCATCCCGTCACCATGGCACCAGGACATCCACTAGGAGTGCCGAAAGCCTGACAGCATTTAAATTCTCTTTTCCCCACTGCATGACTCTCAGCGGGGTCAGCCAGGGCTGGGCCCAGGCAGCGGGGGCTCCCCTGCTATGGCACAGTTATCCATGGGGTATGGAATGTCCCAATTGCAAGGGAGCCTGGCACTTATTCCACCTCCGAGGTGGTATAAGCTTGGCATCCAAAGTGCAGCTGCTGGACGTACAGGGCCCTGACCTGAATAGGCCCTGTACGTCCGGGTGCTTTGGCTCACCCCTGCTCTGCCCAATCTCTGCCTCCGGCCTTCCCCCTCTCACCCTCATCCAGTGCTTCCCGCACTAATCCTCTGTATGTGCAGGGAGGGCTGTACTCGGAATAGCGTGCTAGGCCAAAACAGGGATTGGATTTCCAACCCCACGATTTGTGTCTGCATCGGGTCCATACTGGGTCAGACCTAAGGGTCATCAAACTCAGAATCCTCTTTTCAACAGTGGCCAATCCAGGAAACAAATATCTGGCATAATTCCAAAAGTAGGCAGATTCCATGATACTTATTACCAGAGACAAACAGTGGCCTTCCCTATGTCTACCTTAATAACAGGTTTGGACTTTTCCTTCAGGAATTTCTCCAAACCTTTTTTTTAAACATAGCTAGACTAAGGGGCATGTTTACTAAAGTCCGCAAATTTGCGCGCCGCAAAATAGCGCACGGCAATGCGCCACTGAAACGCGCATAAACGCGTTTAAATGCCCCGCACACGTGCGTGTCACCCCCGCACAGGTACGCGGCACACCTACGGGCCCCGTACAAGTGCGGGCCCGCAAATGTCCGATAGAGGCATGGAACGGCTAAAGGAGGGCGGAGGAAGGCTCCGGAGGGGCGGAGGGACGGGGTCAATGGGTGGAGAGTGGGAGGGGAGAGGGTCCCCGCACAGTATCGGGCCCGAATTTGCATGTAAAAACTACCGCGAGTGAAACACTCGCGGTAGAAAGCATTTAAAGGGAAGAGAAACCATTTCCGTCAGCAATGTACAGGAAAACCGGGGAAACCAGCAAAACGTGAGCAGTGTGATACATGTGCACAGCACAAAAGTGCACATAAAAATAGGAAATGACCACAACAGAACTATTAAAAATAGTAATTCAGCTGGGGAACAGTGATAGTGATGGGCAAATACAGAAAACACACCCAACAAAGCTCCAGAAAAAAGAAATGAATTTTGGAAGGGTTTACGGAGCGGAGACTCTTCCAAACAACATTTCCTGTTGTGGAGCTGTCCTGGGAGTGTTTGCTATGGTTGCCCATTAATATCACTGTTGCCCAGCGTGGTGATATTGTTTCCCCCAGTTCCCGTGGTCATTTCCGTGGTTGATGTGCACGTTTGTCACCAGACAGGGTGCATATGCCCACAGTAAAATTGCGTAGAGCAGGGTTTGTGACTCCATCCTGCCAGGCTTACTACCTCCAGGGGCTGCACTGTCTCTGTGGCCATAGTGTGGTGCAGCGGACAAAGTCAGTACCTCTAGGACCAGAGGTTCAAAGCCCAGCTGGGGCACTTGCCAGCCCAGTCCCTATATTTTACCCACCACTAAACACAGATAGCGCAGACACCCCTGTATTGCAGGTGACATAAGCATGGGGAAAACACCCATATTTTACCCAACAATGCACACACACCACAACAATGGGCATTACCCACAGCCAAGTACCCCAAATGCAGTCCCGTACTGCCACATTCCAATCAGGTCACCTGCTTTTTATGGGAGGAGCTCATGCCAGCATGTTGGCGGACGAGTACATGTGGTGCAGGGGGCAGTGGCTGCTAGCGACAGAAGACAGAGGCCTAGCTAGCCATGTGCAGGCTGCCACAATCCACTGCAACAGACTGCAACAGACAGGCCCTGCCGGATCCACAGTCATGGACATGCCAGGGAATCCACCCAAACTGTGGCTACACAGTGGTGCAGTGCACGCAGACACTGCGTGCAAGAGCAGAAGGTCACAAGTTCAAAGCCCAACTGGGGCAACTGCCAATCTTGCCCACATATTTTTCCCCCAAGTAAACAGTGATAGTAAGGGCACACCTTTCCTGGCTTGGACATATGCAATGGCAATGCGTCTATCTTTTACCCCACTGAGCAAAGACACCATGAACAGGGCCAGTACCCAGAGCAGAATCACCCAAATGCAGTCCTGGTGGGGCACACACCAGTCAGGTTCCATGATGCCACTCATACAAATGCCTGTGCTGTATATCTATGCACCACACCCATGGTATGTAGATGTAGCTCATGCATATCCATGAGGGACAGCAGGAAAACCAGAACAGTGTGATGCAAACCTGGACTGGAGTTGGGAATCTGTGCCGTAAAGCAGCAGCCATCAAGGGCAGACACACCCACACCCACAGGCCTCATTGGCCAATGTCTCCTGGAGAGGCAGACCATTGGACCCTGCATGCATCTCCCAAAACTAGCACTTGCATAACTTACCACTGTCACCCTACACCTGAGGTATATGGTACACAGCTCTGAGATGTTTGCTAGGAGCACAGGCAGCTAGATATCCATACGTTACGCACATACTGCTAGTTGACCCCATCCGAACAATCTGTTAGGTGTTTGCGGTGCGTGCTCCAGGCCTGGCCTCTGACGGTGTTTACCACCCTGGGGAGTGACCCCCAGCTGTACTGCGTACCATATCCATGCCTTGCCGTGCTCAGGACCGGTTTGGTGGGCAAGGCTAATTACTTCCTCAATAGTAGCACCATGATGGCATAGGTGTGGAAGTGTGTGTCTGGCTATACAGTGGGTGTTGGCTGCAAGCCCCTTCCACAGCCCACACTGCCAGCACTGTTGCCAGTATTGGCCTGCCAATGTGCATAATGAGGTGCAAGGTACCATGGGTATAGCCAGGACAGGGTAGCCTGGCCAGGATGCATCTGCACCGGGCATAGGGCACTGGCAGGGACATTGTAGTGTCCGGCCACCACCTACACAGACAGGGTGGCCAAAGCATGTCCTTCTGGGAGATCACACTCACCCTGACTGTGCAGTGACCACAGCATGGCTAGGCACCCCCATAGTGCTATGCAGTATTTCTCTCATGTGATAGGTATGGGTTTCTATTTGGGGCCCAGTCACTGATTTATCTGCTTGCTGTGTATGCTGGCAGACCAGTTTTGGGTGCATGTGTCTCCATTGGGAACATGCACTATGGACTAACCAGCAGACTGTTTGTAGCTGGTATGTGTCTTGCTGGAATGGCTTGCAGGGTGCAGTGGCTGTTGGCTTGCTGCAGGGGAATATCTGGTGGTGGGGTGCAGCTTACCTTATCCTGGTCCTTTGTCTGTCTGCTATTGTGGGGTGGGGTGGGGGTGGTGTTCATTCCTCAGCAGGACTGGGGTTGATGTTGCCCTCTACTGCCACCTTTGCAGGAAGGTACAGTGTGGATCTCTTGATGGGGGGACCATGTTTGCTGCTGGGGGGGGGGGGTCCCCAGGGGGGTGCTGAGCCTGGCTGGGATATCCATGGTGTTTGTGCAGAAACTAGCTATCTTACACATTAACACTGCTTTGAAACTCCCGCTTGGCCTCCATCAGCCATGGAAGGTGTTGTGGACCTGGTCCTGGGCACCTCATTGTACACTCAGGGTGAGCACAGAACCCACACGATGTAACGGTGTGTAGTTACTCTGTGCCAGTAAAACACCCGGTCAGTGCCCCCTACCAGGCCGAGGTGCTGTGTGGGTGCACCCGGTCACTCCCCCCAACAGGGCCGAGGTGCTGTGGGGGTGCATTACCCATCTTGTGTCCATCTGTGGACAGCTAATTTGCATGTGCAGTGCATCATGGGTACGTGTGGCCTAACCCTATCCTGTTTACACCGGCAGACTGTCTGTGAGGTGAAGTGCAGGCTATCTGCAGCCAGCCAGGGGCTTGCTTACAGCTATGGCGTTGTAGCCCAATGGTTACATCACTCCCTGTGCAGCCAGAGGTCATGGGTTCAAACCCACAGTGGGGTTCTGTGATAGGGGTGTCCACAGCATCTTTTTAATTTACTGTACATATGTTGCTGCCAGCAATAACACCCTGAGCGTACTGTATCCATAAGGTGCCTCTGAGGGCGCTTTATGGGGCGCCGTATATGGCACTTTATGGTTGCCATCCATATAGGGTGCACTATACATTATCCTGTGTCGCAACATACATGCTGCCCTATAGGGGACATTCTAGGGTGCCTTGGCGGACGGTGCACTGTCACATGTGCCTTATGGACTGCCTTATGTTAACATGCTGTGAGCATGCGTTTTCTAGTTGTTATCACAAAATAAAATTAGTGGGCCTACTACAGCACTCCACAACATAAAATGTACTGCCTCTGCTAGTCTTTTTCAATGGGCATTGTGAGGGATTGAACCCCTGGTCCCTGCACCATTGGTCAGTGTCACAACCATTGTGCTGTGGCTCTGTTCCTGTGCTTGAGCAGCAGCGCACAGCCTTGTAGCCATCGGCGCGCCGTCTTGTGGCACACAAAATTAGCAGTGCTCCGCCTTCTGCCGCGTAACATTAACAGCGCGCCGCCTTATGCCGCCCAACATGGGCATGCCCCTTAAAATAATGCCTCAGCCAGGTGTCTTCAATGGGCACTGTGGGGAATTGAACCCATGATGCCTGCATGAGTGGTCAGTGTCTTAACCAGTGTGCTATGGCTCCATTCCTGCTAGTTGCACATCAGCGCGCCACTTATCCCTCCCACTATTGGGCTGCCCCCTCACACATCAGCGCGACGCCTTCTGCCCACAGGCTCGCCGCCTTCTGTTGCCCCATTTTATCAGCGCGCCGCCATCTGCCGCCCACAATGAACAGTGCGCCGCCTCATGCCGTATAAAAAAAGAGTGCGCCGCCTTCTGCCGCCCATAATCAATATACCTCCTACACCACTTTTGCCCATAAAAGTTGATGCCTCAGCTGGTCTTTTTCATTGAGCGCAATGGGGGTTTGAACCCCTGGCCCCTGCACCATAGGTCAGTGTCTTCACCATTGTACTACGGCTCTGTTGTTTGGTTATGCAGCAGCGCCCCACTTAGCCTTCCCACGCACTAATGTGGGCCCCGCACATTTGCACGACGCACACACGTACGGTCTGTTTTTTTTCTTTTTTCTGCCTGGCCCGCCCACTCCTTATATGGCACCAGCACACTAACGGGAACCCGCACAGCAACGTTGTTTAGTAAACATGCCCCTAACTGTTTTTACCACATTCTACAGCAATGAGTTCCAAATTTCACCTATGTGTTGAGAGAAAAAATATTTTTTTCCTACTTGGTGTGTTCCTCGTCTTTGTACTTTTAAAAAGAGTAAACAATCTATCCATGTTTACCCATTCCACTCCACTCAGAATTTTAGATTTCTATTATTTCTCTCCTCAGCCAGGCTTTGGTTTAGGAAGAGGAAACATAGGCAACTACCTAGGGCAGCATATTTTGAAGGTGCCAAATACCCAGGCTAAAGAGGAGCTTGCTTCCACTTAATTTAGGGCCACATTCATGTGTTGCTTCAGAGGGGCATCACTGTGGCCTTGTGACTTTCCTCTACTCCTCTTCTAGCTCTCCACTCTTTTAGGGATCAATGCCACGCCTCTTACCTCCCACCCTGCTCTCTGGGTTCTGCCTATGGGCACCTAAATCTTAAATTTGGCCCTGCCTTCAGCCCTCTCTTCTAAAAGCCAAAGAGCCCTAACCTCTTTAGTCTTTCCTCATAGGAGAATTGTTCCATCCCTTTTATCATTTGGGTTGCCCTTCTCTGTATCTCTTCTAATACTGCTACATCGTATTTGAGATGCAGAGACCAGAATTGCACATAATATTTAAGGTGTGGGCGTACTATGGAACAATACAAAGAATACATATTCTTTGTTTTATTCTCCATTCCTTTCCTAATAATTCCTAGCATTCTGTTTGCCTTTTTTGGCCCCTGTTGGACACTGAACAGCTGATTTCAACACATTGTCCATGATGACGCCTAGATCCTTTTCCTGAGTAGCGATTTGCTCCCATTTTCTGTTCCTTCATTGTCCTCTTTTCTTCCTCCCATACATGTATCTCTGACATTGATTCTTCTGTTTCATCTTTCTTCTCCATTTCTCTCATCTGCCTTTTTATGTACCTATAACTAGATTTTTTTTCCTCCCCCCAAGTCCGCCTCCTTCCTCTTTTCACCTTTCACCTACTTACCAGCTTTTCACTTCCTACATTTTCATCGGGCAGAGTGGGGTGCAGCCGATCTAGCAGGTCCTTCTAACTGGCTAAACTCTTTGAATATCAACCCCATATTTTATAAAATATGCATGTCCACATGCACTTTACATGCTAACATTTATGCCTGCTCTTGAGCAGGTGTAATGTCCATACCTCCAATCTAGGTATGATTTTTGCAACTATGCATCTTAATAAAATAGGAACCTTTTCCATCTCCAAATCAAGGCACTCTGTTAAAAATTACCCCTTAAATTAATATTTTAAATTTACTATCACCTCAGAAACAGCAATATAACTTTCCTCTAGTGCTAACTGTGTCAAACATTATGCCATAACAGCCAGGGGTGGCCCAAGGGGGGTGCGGGGCCATGTGCGGAGACTCGGTGTGGGGCCTCATTTGCATAAGGTGCCTCATTTGCATAAATATTTGCATAATGTTACCATACACTAACTTTTAGTAAACATGCCTCTTAATGAGTGTATGGATAAAGACAGACTAAAAGATTTCTAGATTACTATAATCCAGTGCCAACCGCCAAGCACATTAGGACTACTACAAACACTGCCCACTTAGAACCCATAAAAACCCCGCTGTATCATAACAGCACTACCAGGACTCACAAAGCACCATACTCTGCCTATCAAAAGGCAACACTGCAAATATTAAATCAATACATTTCAGAGAATAGCAATATATGACCTACTGGGGAAAGAGAACAAGTGGCAATGTCAAATAGGAATTACATAAACAGAATACCTTAGCTCAGTTACACATGCAGAACATAGACCATCACCAAACATGGAATCATAATTTGTAAACAGGAAGTCAATAATTAAACTGGGAACCCCAAAAGCCAAACTTGGAATGTACAACAACACTGTAGAAATAAAACTATAAATTAATTTCCTCTTGTACTAAACAAAGCGCAGACGTTAATGATACACATTTCCCAGAGCTGACATATTCCAGTTAATAAATTCAAAATAAATAGATATTTTTCTACCTTTTGTGCATTTTTTTTCAGTTGCAATTGCTCCAGCCACTTTCTTCTGGTTTCTTCGTGTCTTCTGCTAACTCTCCATCGTCTGCTGTCCATTTGTCCTTTCTTCTCTCTTCTAGTTTTTTTCCATTCTCTCACTACATCTGCTTTAACCTACGAATCTTTCTCCTTTTGCTCTTTCCTCATTCCTATTTCATCCACTCAAATTTTACCCCTCCATCCTCAATCCCCACTTACTCTCCCAATGTCCGGCCAATTGTAGATTTGTCTTCCCTCTCACACAAAATATTTTTCCCCTCTCCATTTCACTCTCCCAGCTCCATCCCATTCTAATCCTCCCTCAACATCAGCTCCCTTCTAGTTCCAGCCCCACCCAGCAACCACTCTCTTCTAGTCCCCGCATCAGCCCATTTCCAGTCCTATCCTAGCCCCTCCATCAGCCCATTTCCTGTCCTTGCTCCCCCCCCCACTCAGCCCATTTCCAGTCCTAGCTCCCTCCCTTCACAGCCAATTTCCATTCCAAGCCCCCTCCCCATCAGCTATTTGCAGTTCAAGCCCCCCCTTCCACTCAGCCCATTTCCATTCCAAGCCCCTTCCCCATCAGCTATTTGCAGTTAAAGCCCCCTTCCACTCAGCCCATTTCCAGTCCTAGCAACCCCCCAGACCATTACCAGTCCTAGCCCCCCCAATAGCCCATTACCAGTCCTATGCCCCCCATCAGCCCACTTCCAGTCCTAACCCCCATCACCCCATTTTCAGTCTCAGCCCCCATAGTCCATTACCAGTCCTAACCCCCCATCAGCCTATTTCCAGTCTTAGCCCCCCCATAGCCCATTACTAGTCCTAACCACCCCCATCAGCCCACATCCAGTCTTAGCCCCCCCATAGCCCATTACCAGTCCTAACCCCCCATAGCCCATTACCAGTCCTACCCCCCTCCCCCCATCAGCCCAGGTAGATTAAAAAACAAACAAACAGGCTGCTGCTGCCACTGCCGCCATGGCAGCGGCAGAATCCAGTGTCCCGTGGGCCCCTTGCCCGGCAGAGCCTTTCCTGCAGCATCTGCTTCCAAAGAGCGGGCGTTTCAGAGCTGCAAAGCGAGAGTTTCTCTCTCTCGCAGCTGTGTTAAGCCCATCGGGGCTGATGGGACTTCTTGTTTCCCATCAGCCCCGGCAGGCTTAACAGAGCCGTGAGAAAGGGGATCTCTCCCTTTGCGGCTCTGAAAAGCCCGCACTGAGGGAGCTGATGCTGCAGGGAAGGCTCTGCCGGGCAGGGTGGGCCCCGCGGGACACTTGATTCTGCTGCTGCCACAGCGGCAGCGGCAGCAGCAGCCGTTTTTTTTGTTTTTTTATCTACTTGGGGTGATGAGAATGTTTTTTGCGCGGGGCCCCCTGAAACGCGGGGCCCTGTGCAAAAAACATTCTTGCTCAATGGACGGGCCGGCCCAGCACTGCAAGGACTCAAACAGCACCTACCCTACCTATGAAAAGCCAAATGCTGCAAATGTCACACCATGCCTTAAATAACCAGTATACCTAAGAAAACAGAATAAGTGGGATTGATACAGATCTCTACCCAGAAATGACACATAAACTGAATACTGTACCTCAGTCACACATGTAAAACACAGACAGTCCTGCACCAAAGAGAGAACAAGAGACCACAAATTAGAAATAGAAATATGCAGGCAAAATGTTAACTGAAAACACCGATAAATCAGACTGCATGCAGTGCAGCACTGGAGAAATACTAATGGAAATACATTTCCTCTTCTACTGAGCAAATGCAAAGATATCAGAGATGTACATTTCCCAAAGCTGACAAATTCCAATTAATAAATTCAAAATAGAAAACATTGTCTGTGTTTGTTATCTGGGCATTTTATTTTTCTAATCACGTCCTCAACTTCTCTTTTTGTGCTTTCCTCTGCCTTTCTCCTCTTTCCAGGCTCTGCAGTCCACTTGATATTTTTTCTCTCCTCCTGCCTTCATCTATTTCTTCCTTACGTCTCTCTCTGGTATTGATTGTTCCTTTTCATATCTTTCCTCAGTTTCTTTCTTTTCTGCCTATCCAATCAAATGGTATCTTCCTTCTCATCTTCCATTTCTGAAACTCTTTCTACCTTTTACCTAGCAGATTTTCATTGTCTTCTCTCATTTCTTTCCTAGCCCATCTTCCCACATTTACCCTTTTCCTAGCTTACCATGCCCCATCTCACACTCTCACTCTTCCCCCAGCATCTTATTCACTTCTCTGTTTTCCCTATTCCAACGTCCACCCTCTGTACTCATTCCCTTCCCAAGCCTTTATCCAGTTTTTATTGTATCTCAACCCCAAACTATCCCCACTGGATTCCCTGTTGATCATTCTCTCCATTTCCATTCTTGTCTCTTTTATCTCTTCCTCGTTCCCAACAGCCCTCTTTTACCACCTCCCCAGTTTTAGTTCTATTCTCCTTTCACTCATATCCTTGACAGCACCCTCATGGCCTGTCCCATATAAAAACATAACATAAAAACATAAGAAATGCCATACTGGATCAGCCCAAGGTCCATCAAGTCCAGTATCCTGTTTTCAACAGTGACCAATCCAGGTCACAAGTACCTGTCAGGTTCCCAAAAAGGTATACAGATTCCACAATGCTTATCCTGTGGTAATCTGTGGATTTCCCTGGTCCTCTTTAATAATAGTTTATGGACTTTTCCTCCAGGAACTTGTCCAAACCTTTTTAAAACCCAGCTACACTAACAGTATAATTACATCCTCCGGTAATGAATTCAAGAGTTTGATTACACATTGAGTGAAAAAAATGTAAACAACCTATGTTTAGCCATTCCACTCCATTCATTAATTTAGCCCCCCCATAGCCTCAGCTGTCTCTATCATATCTCCCCTCAGCTGTCTTTTTCCAAGTTGAAGAGCCTTAACCTTTAAACCCTCTCCTCATAGGGGTATCCTTCCATCCCCTTTATCATTTTGGTGGCTCTTCTCTATACCTTTTCTAATTCTGCTATATTTATTTATATACCACGCTATTCTGCATCAGTGTGGTTTACATTGAACAAACTGAAATTACATTGAACAGGGCATTATAACTTGGAGATAACTATTTTACAGGGAACATGGGCTATGGAGGGTTAAGTGGCTTGCCCAGGACCACAAGGAGCACCTGTGGGACTAGAAACCCCAGTCCTTCCGGCCCAAGGTTGCTGTCTTCTAGTGGGATTTGAACCCCCAACCTTCCAGCCTGAAGTACCTTGCCCCAACCACTAGGCCACTCCCCCACTCCATATCTGTTTTAAGATATGGTGACCAGAACTGCACACAATATTCAAGGTGCAGTTGCACGATGGAATGATGCAGAGACATGATAAGATCCTTGGCCTTGTTCTCCATTCCTTTCCTTATGATACCTAGCAGTCTATTTGCTTTCTTGGCCACTGCTGCACTCTGGCAGAGGGTTTCAATGTATTATCCATGATGACGCCTAAATCCTTTTCCTGGGTGGTGGTTCCTAAAATAGAACCTTGCATCGTGTAACCATAGTTTGGGTTGTTCTTCCCTAAGTGCATAACTTTGCACTTGTCCACATTAAATTTCATCTGCCATTTGGATGCCCGGTCTTCCAATTTATCAAAATCCTCTTGTAATTTTTCACAATCCTCTGGTGTTTTAACAACTTTGAATAATTTTGTGTCATCTGCAAATTTGATCACCTCACTTTTTATTCCCATTTCCAGATCATTTATGAAGATGTTAAAAAGCAGTAGGCCCAGCACAGATCCCTGGGGTATTCCACTATTCACTTTTTTCCATTGAGAAAATTGGTCATTTAGCCCTACTCTGCTTTTATTTTAATTTTTGCTTTTTACTGAATATCCAAACTATACTATAAAACATCTAGCATGTAACATCTCCAAGGATCAACAAGGTTTTGTTTTAAGATATAAATTCCCCATTATCCCCCCTCCCCCTCCCTCTCCCTCCCGGGCAGGAAAAGATCACTGTTCCAAGTAGTCCAGCAAAGGCTGCCAGAGAGACCGGAACTGTTCTGTTTGTTGTCTGCGATAAGCAGTGAGCTGCTCCATAAGGACCATTTTTCACAAACAGGTCTGCTAGGCATGTAGTCCAGGTGCCTTTGCATTCTTCCAGTTCCAGGCAATTTTGCCCCTAGCAGCCTGCAGGCATGCCCAGATCGGGTGAGTCCATTTCATGCGTACGCCCTCCGGCCAGATTTTCAGCAAACATAGCCCCATGTTAAGTCCAATATCCACCCGGAAAGTGGAAGCCACTTGTTTACAAATTAGCTTTTTTTTTTTTTTTTTATTTAATAATTTTCAATCAACTTACAAAAGCAAAGTACAAGCAACTTAAGTGGTGTTATAGTATTAAAAAGAAAAACAATTGCAATACAGACCATAAGGGGAAATGCATACAAACTAACAACACTTACATCTAGCCCTCTATATTGGGGAGATACAAAATTAGGAAATAAGAAAAGGAAAAACACAAATTAGCTTCTACTAGGGGACAAGTACAGGACACATCCACCAAATATGACAGAAGGTAACCACCGCCCCATAATTAGGCCAACACAAATTAGATGTAGATGGAAACATTTTAGGTAATTGCTCAGGTATATAATACCATCTATAGAGTAATTTATACAATGTTTCCCTAATAGAAATCGATAAAGCCTGATGCCCCAGATTCTCACACATGTTTTGCCATTCCTGCTTATCTACAGTAGCTCCCGACCCAGATCATTTTCCCAGGCCAGTTGATAAGGGGATTTACCCCCCGGGTCTACTTCACAAGCTCCAGTAAAGAAGTCTAATAAGACCCCTAGATTTTTGAGACCATCATGAAAGAGTCTCAACATTGTTGTATCCCTCTTCATAGGTCTCCCAAATGTGGCGCTGTCTCAGAAAATGTGTAATCTGGAGATATGGAAACAAGTCCCATCCCTGCAAATGAAATTTTTCCTGCAGCTCCTTGAAGAGGGCTATGTCCCCCATATTAATCAGCTGGGTGAAAGTGTCCAAACCCAATTTATTTATTTAACAATTTTTCTATACCACCTTTTCATTTAATCAAGGCGATTTGCATTAACTTCAACTTTTACATAGAACTTGCAAGTGTAAACAACATCAAAACTTCAAAAATCTCATAAGATTGGCCCCAATGCCAAGAAACCGAGTCCCACCCAGGGCGGAAGTGACCAACCCCCCCAATAGGGGTTAGTACAGAGAAACGGCACTGCAGCACCACCACACAGCGCCACCCACACCACCACTGCATCCAGAGGTGGTATATGTAACGATTATCTTTCCATTGCCCTGGAAATGAGGACTCCCACATCCATGGAAGGTGTTGAAGAGGGAACTCTCCCAGTCAATATTGCTCAATCTCACAGAAATGTTCCCCTCTCCGCCTATCCACTAATTCATAACATGTCACATCTGGACCCCAATAGTAGGAGAACAGATCCAGTACCCCAACCCTCTCACTATCTTTTAACCAGTTCCTGATCCACAATAATGTACTGCCTCCTATCCCATGACTTTTTAATTTCATCAAGAGTCTCTCATGAGGGATCTTTTCAAAGGCTTTCTGAAAATACAGATACACTATATTGACTGGCTCATCTTTGTCTACTTGTTTATTCACACCTTCAAAACATATAACAGACTTTCCTTGGCTACATCCATGTTAGTTTCTCCCATTAAACCATGTCTATCTACATGTTCCGTAATTTTATTCTTTATAATGATTTCTATCATTTTGTCCAGTACTGACATCAGGCTCACCGGTCTATAGTTTCTCGGATCACTCCTGGAATCCTTTTTAAAAATTGGAGCTACATTGGCCATTCTCCAGTCTGCAGGTACTACAGATTATTTTAATGATAAGAACATAAGAACATAAGATATGCCATACTGGGTCAGACCAAGGTCCATCAAGCCCAGTATCCTGTTTCCAACAGTGGCCAATCTAGGTCATAGGTACCTAGCAGTTTCCCCAAAGGACACAGGTTCTGCAATGCTTGTGCTAGGTCAAGCATTGATATCCTGGGTCCCTTCTTAATAATGGTTTATGGACCTTTCCTCCAGGAACTTGTCTAAACCTTTTTTAAACCCAGCTACACTAACAGCCTTTACTACATCCTCCGGTAACAAATTCCAGAGTTTGATTACACATTGAGTGAAAAAATATTTTCTTTTATTAGTCTTAAATAGTTTACCCTGTAGCTTCATTGCATGTCCCCTAGTCTTTCTATATTCTGATAACGTAAACAGTCGATCTATGTTTACCCGTTCCACTCCGTTCATTAATTTATAGACTTCTATCATATCTCCCCTCAACCGTCTCTTTTCCAGGTTAAAGAGCCCTAACCTTTTTAGCCTTTCTTCATAGGAGTATCCTTCCATCCCCTTTACCATTTTGGTGGCTCTTCTCTGAACCTTTTCTAATAACGCTATATCCTTTTTAAGATACGGCAACCAGAATTGCACACAATATTCAAGGTGCGGTCTCACCATGGAACGGTATAGAGGCATTATAATATCTTTTGTTTTACAGATATAGTAGGTCTGCAATCTTAGATTTCATTTCTTTCAACACCCTCAGATGTGTTAGTGGTCTTAATTAGCTTGAAGAGCTATGTAGCTGAGTGCTGTATAAAGGTCTACATAGGCTTGCAGGTTCTGCCATTCCTAGACTGTCTGCATTGCAAGCAAGGTAATACTGTGGGGCTTTTGAATACTAACTCTCTGCCTGAGAGCTCTTAAAAGGTTTTTTTTGTCATTTTTAATAGCAAAACCTTTCTACTATATTGCAAAAGGGGAATTTTTTGTGTTCTTGGGCAAGGCGTTGTTCTGCAGCTAGAGATTTTTCCTCTCCTCTAATCTTTATGTTCAAAGAGGTAGGCAAGGCAATAAGAAAACGAGATCACGCGCCATAGGTCTCTACGGACCTTCGTACATCTCTCCACCACCTAGGCAAACTCGAGAGACAGTGGCGAAGAACCCACTCCCCAGAGGCCCTTGCAGCATATAATTCACACTTAACTACCCACCGTGGGAAGATAACACAGAGTAGGAAACTCTACCACACAAACTTATTGAAACGCTCCATCAATAAACCACATGCACTGTTCAGGTTAGTAAAATCCATAACAGGAGAGCCGGTTTCAGCCCAACCTGCAATGCCTCAGCCACAGGACTACGCAAACTACCTGCAATCAAAAATGATTACGACCAGCACAAACATAAATATCAGCAACTCCTCTGTATCACCTAAGGCAGGGGTCGGCAACCCGCGGCTCCGGAGCCGCATGCGGCTCTTTCTCACCTTTGCCGCGGCTCCGGAGCACACTGCCCGCTTTAAACGTCGCGTTATGGGCTCCCTCCATGTCAGCTCCCTCCCTTCTCCTGCAGCCGCGGTTCCCTGTCTCTTAGGGAACCGCGGCTGTGCTTTTAAAATCATCTCGGAGCCCTTCCTGTCTTGACGGGCTCCGTGCAGCATTGTCCCGCCTCTAAAGGAAGTTTTGGAGGCGGGACAATGCTGCAGGGAGCCCGTCAAGACAGGAAGGGCTCCGAGATGATTTTAAAAGCACAGCCGCGGTTCCGTAAGAGGCAGGGAGCCGCGGCTGCAGAAGAAGGGAGGGAGCTGACATGGAGGGAGGGAGCAGATATGAATGAATGGATGGATGGATGGAGGGAGGGGGGCTGACATGGAGGGATGGAGGGGGCTGACATGGAGGGAGGGGGGCTGACATGAATGGATGGAGGGAGGGGGGCTGACATGGAGGGATGGAGGGGGCTGACATGGAGGGAGGGGGGCTGACATGGAGGGAGGGAGAAGCAATGAATGGATGGAGGGAGGGGGGCTGACATGGAGGGATGGATCGAGGGGGGCTGACATGGAGGGATGGAGGGGGCTGACATGGAGGGAGGGAGCAGATATGAATGAATGGAGGGAGGGGGCTGACATGGAGGGATGGAGGGGCCTGACATGGAGGGAGGGGGGCTGACATGGAGGGATGGATTGAGGGGGGCTGACATGGAGGGATGGAGGGGGCTGACATGGAGGGAGGGAGCAGATATGAATGGATGGAGGGAGGGGGGCTGACATGGAGGGATGGAGGGGGCTGCCATGGAGGGAGGGGGGCTGACATGGAGGGAGGGAGCTGATATGAATGGATGGAGGGAGGGAGGGAGGGAGGGAGGGGGCTGACATGGTGGTATGGATGGGGCTGACTTGGAGGGAGGGGGGCTGACATGGAGGGAGGGAGCAGATATGAATGGATGGAGGGAGGGGGGCTGACATGGAGGGATGGAGGGGGCTGACATGGAGGGAGGGGGGCTGACATGGAGGGAGGGAGCTGATATGGATGGATGGATGGAGGGAGGGGGCTGACATGGAGGGAGGGAGCTGATATGGATGGAGGGAGGGGGGCTGACATGGAGGGATGGAGGGGGCTGACATGGAGGGAGGGGGGCTGACATGGAGGGGGCTGACATGGAGGGATTGGGGAGGCGGGCTGACATGGAGGGAGGGAGCTGATATGGATGGAGGGAGGGAGGGAGGGGGCTGATATGGAGGGATGGAGCACTGGTAATGGGGTTGAGGGGACGAGCACTGGAAATGAGCTGATTAGGGGAGGCTAGGACTGGTAATGAGCTGATGGGGGGTAGGACTGGTATTGGGCTGATTAGGGGAGGCTAGCACTGGTAATGGGGTTGAGGGGGGATTAGCACTGGAAGCGAGCTGATTGGGGGGCTTTGACTGGGCATGGGCTGATTGTGGGGAGGGGAGGATAGAGCTGCTGGCCCTGGAAGATAACTGGGGGCTAAGGCTACAAATGGGCTGATATGAGGGGATGGGAGAATGGAACTGGATCTGAGAGGGGCTGCCATGGTATTTGTACTAGAAGGGACTGGTCAGTGGGGAAGGAGGGGGACTGGAAGGAAATGGACACCAGTGGCAATCATGGGAATGCAAGTTGACATTGGAAGGTACTGGGAGTGAGGACTGGAAAGGGGCTGATATTGGGGAGGGTTACTGGGACTGGAAATAGGCTGATGGAAAGAAGTGAAGAAAACGAAAGAAGAGATAAGAACTGGCAGATGGACCATAGACCACAGAAAGAGAGCTAAGAGAAGACAGGAAAGCAGAAGCCTCAGATCGGGACCAGCATGATCAAAGAATAAATTGGTCAGACAACAAAGGTAGAAAAAATAATTTTATTTCATATTAGTGATTTGACTACAAAATCATCATAATTTTGAAATCAAATATTGTTACTTCTTGTTGTTATATTTTCTGGTGTATTTTTTTTGGTGTGCGAAGGAAGAGGGGTAGTCTTATACGGCGAGTATAGGCCAAACACCTATATTTTAACAGGAAAAGTAGGGGGTCGTATATAGCATTAAGGTAAGAAACAATATATGCAGTGTTAGATTTGTTTTAAATGTCGCAATGGTTTTGCGGCTCCCAGTTTTTTTTTTCCCTTCGGAAACGGGTCCAAGTGGCTCTTTATGTCTTAAAGGTTGCAGACCCCTGACCTAAGGCATCCCAAATAACACCATTATGCAATTTCAATACGGTATCAACTAGTGAGATTGAGAACATTATTGCTTCCATCAATCCTAGCACAGCACCTAACGACCCATGCCCAGCCAGCTGGATCAAAGATTTGCGACATGATCTAAACCAAATCTTGTGCAAGATACTGAACCAGTCCTTTCTAACAGGCTCATTCCCCCAGAGTCTGAAACACACCTCTATCAGGCCCCTACTGAAAAACAGTAAACTTGACCCATCCAAAGTAGAATCATTTAGACCAATCTCGAGCATCCCCCAGCTCGCAAAAATCATCGAGAAAGCTGCTCAACAACAGATCCAGCATCATATCGACACGGAAGCACCATTAGACCAATCACAACATGGCTTCAGGGAAGCACATGGAATCGACACAATCCTTACAACACTATTCAATGATCTGGTCACTGGAATAAACAGCATCCAACAAGGATTTGTCCTCATCTTCCTAGACATCTCTGCCTCCTTCGACTCTGTGAATCATGATATACTTCTGCAACGCCTGATAGAAAAGGGGATTCGAAGCACAGCACTAGAATGGTGTAAATCCTACCTTTCCAACAGGTGGCAACAAGTCAAAACAGGCCATGAATCCTCTGAACCATTCCTACAGTCCCAAGGTGTACCTCAAGGATCTCCCTTATCGGCACTGATGTTCAATATATATATGCAGCTGATATGTGAATTGATCCGATCTTTCAACGTACAATGCCTGGCATACGCAGATGACATCCTCCTATACATGCCGTTCAAAATTGACCAACCAGTGTTCTCCCCAATAATCAGTTGTTTTGGAGCAGTAGCTGAATGGCTGCTGACACAAAACCTACAAATCAATCACAGCAAAACTGATGTTCTTTTTGTTACAAGGAATCGCAAGTTCATACCTCCTCCATCACTACTGGTCAACAACATAGAATTGAAGTCCAAACCCACAATCCGATATCTCGGCATCACACTGGACCAGCACCTGGATATGACAACGCATGTGAAGAATGTGACAAAGACTATATATCATAAGATCAGAACACTACGCCACCTCCGCCCCCTACTTGATTATACTGACTACCGATCAACCTTCCAGGCATTAGTCCTCCCACACCTAGATTTTGCGAACATCATCCTACACGGGATCTCTCAATCAACTTTAAATCCGCTTCGCCTGGCTATGAATACAGCTGCAAGAGTCCTCTCTGGGTCACCAAGATCTACACACATAACGCCTATCATGAAAGATCTGCACTGGCTACCTCTACAAGTCAGACTCCACTATAAGTCACTAGTCCTTACTTTCAAAGCCTTGAATAACTACCCACCTACACCAATCAGCAAGCTAATTCACAGCACCCTCGAAAATAGAAACAGGTCTACTGCTATGAACACCTTAATAGTTCCTAGGATGATGACATCGTGTACTAAGGCTACTTCAAACAGAGCTTTATCAATATTTGCTCCTCTAAACTGGAATACACTTCCCCATGAAATCCATGGCATCAAAAGCCTAATACTATTCCGAAAAGCCTTGAAACACCATCTGTTCACAAAATGTTACCCAGAAGTCATCCCGGACACTCACACATCTAGCAAGCTTCCCACATACCCCAGACGCCTTAGCACCCTAATACAACCAGAAAATGGTTAGCCCACATGATAACCATTTACCTGCACCATCCACATAAAATCACTTACAATATACAAACGAGTTTAGAATATTGTATATAGTTAAAGTATATAGTATAAAGTTAACCTGTACATAGTTATCCCGGTTATCCCATGTGTTATTTTTCCCTGTTCTTTGTAAACTCAATGTTGCCTGTATGCATTGCAGTATGTTTTGTTCAATGTACACCGCGCTGATTTTAATAGCGCGGTATAGAAGAAATGCTAAATAAATAAATACTGACCTCCTCAGATGTTAGATCTCTCGCTTCCCACCCCAGCTCCCACCCACTCCATGAGAATTCTTGCTATATAGGGCAACACTCCAATTAGCTTGTTGACTAACAACAGATTTTTGTTGGTTGATAGGGAAAATCTAGGAAGCAAATAGTTCCACATTTGGATAGCTACTAAAAGTAAACAATTTGTCATTCCTCAAGGAGCTTTGATTAGTTAACTTTACAAAGGGAACACATTAATCTATATACTTCAGACTTGATATCAAAAGTTAAGTAATAATTGCTTAGCAGGGCTATGCATAGGGACATAGAACAGGTCTGTTAGAACACACATAAAATAGGTTAGCTGCTTTTTCTCAGCTGAGGAAATGACAGCTGAGGAAATGTTAGGGACTTTGGTAGGTTTCTTTTGTTTATTTCAACAGGTACCAAAGCTCCACCAGTTGAACAATGGCTGGAAAAAATCGTATTGCCAAAGCTGTTGCCCATTGCCAGTTGAGGGACTGGTTCCATGTGCAAGATGCCTGCAAGCCAAAGCCCTCATAAAATAAGTGGAGGAGCTTAGAGGAGAGATGGTGAGGCTGAGAAGCATTTGAGATGTGAGAAGAATATTGATAAGATGCTTCTTGAAACATCCAAGCTCTCTGACAGAGGTGAAGATAAGATGTTACAGAATGAAGAGAGTTGGACACAAGTCACTAGAGCCTGCATAACTGACAATCCAACTCCTCCAGCCCTTGAATTGAAGAACCAGTATGCAGCCCTGAAAGTGGAGGAGGTGAAAGCATCCCAGGAAAGGGAAGAACCACAGCTCAAGCACCCCAAAGTTTTGGAATCAGTGAGCACAAGGAAGCAAAGGATAGTGGTGGTTGGTGACCCTCTTCTTAGGAGTAATGAGGTGTCCATCTGCCGACCAGACTTGATTTTCAGAGAGGAGTGCTGTCTGCCAAGTGCCAAAATCTAAGATGTTACGGAGAGTTTGGCAAGACTCATCAAGCCAACTGACTATCATTTTTGATGTTGCTCATCCATGTCAGCACAAATGATACTGCTAGGTATCCATCTGAGCATATCAAAAGTGACTTCATGGTGCAGATGGTGTTCTCTTCAATTCTTCTTGTTTAGGGTAAAGTCCGAGGTAAAGAAGCTTATTGTTTATTGTTTATTGTTTATTCACATTTAATATACCGCTCCCCATAACATCGGAGCGGTTTACAAAATTTAAATTAAAAGAAAAAGAAAGAGGAAAAAGAAATTACAATAACCGGTAGAAAGAGAGAAAAAAAAAGGCAAGAGCAGAGAAAAAAAAAGCATGCAAAGCAACAGAGAGAAGACAAAGAGAGGAAAGTTCAAGGGGGAAAGCTAGAGAAAATAGATGGGTTTTTAGAAGAGAACGGAACCTTGGATAGGACTCTTCAGTACGGAGGTTGGTGGGAAGGGAATTCCAGAGAGAAGGCCCTAAATAGAAGAATGCTGATTTTCTGGTGGATTGTAGATGAGCTCTGGAGGGTGCTGGTAGATGGAGGCGGTTGATGTGAATAGACCGGAGACTGCGTGTGGGAGTATGGTAAGAGAGCAAATCTGAAAGATAAACAGGAGTAGAAAGATAAATGGCTTTGTGAATTAAGATAAGAACCTTGAAGGATATCCGAAAGTCAATGGGCAGCCAATGGAGATGATGGAGCTTGTATCCTGCAGTTGAATGCATGGCTGCGTGGATAATGTCATTGAGAGCATTTTAGTTTCCTGGACTGTGAGATGATTTTCTAAGGGTTGCAGAGCAGAGATGGTATATACATATCCAAGATGGGTCAAAGTGACATCTGCAGCAGTCTGGCTAATCTACTGAAGAGGACTTTAAACTAAATTTATTGGGGATGGGTGAAGAAAGCCCCCAGGTAAGTGAAAGCCCTCAGGTAAGTAAAATAATAAACACCTCTATAGAAATAGGTAAAAGGAGCAACATCTGGAAAGTGGTGTGCATAAATGCCTGTAGTATGGGAAATAAGATCTCAAATTTTGAGGCTTTAATGGAAGAGGCTAACTTGGATTTAGTGGCAGTTACGGAGACATGGTTCAGGTCAACCATGACTGGGATTTAATTATACGAGGCTATACTTTTTTCAGTAAGGACAGGTTAGGAAGAAGGGGAGGAGGAGTGGCATTAAATATAAAAATTAATATTAAAGCTCTAGAATTACAGGGCTTAAAAGCGAGAGAGGAGGCAGTGTGGGTTAAACTAGAAAGAGGGAATGGGAAATCCATTTGATTGGTGTGATATACAGATGTCCTTCACAGGGAGAAGAAGTAGATGGAGATTTAATGGAAGACATACACAGTATTGCCATGAAAGGAGTAATGATAGGTGATATCAATAAGCTGGATGTTGATTGGCACATCCCTGCTGCGGTGTCATCTACAAGTAAGGAGATCCTAGATTCTCCACAGGAAGTACTATTCTAGCAACTGCTAACAGAACCCATATGTGAAGGGACCATACTGGACATGGAGCTTACCAATGGGAAAAGTGCTTCTGATGTTATAGTGGGAGACCAAACCACTCCAAAACCAGATGTTATTATCCACTTGGGCACAAATGACCTGGCTAGAAACAGTGCCTCTACAGCCCAAAAGGACTTCCAATCTCTGGGAGAGAAACTCAAGCCCATTGTTAACACTGTTGCATTCTCAGAAGTTCTACCTGTTCTTGGTAAGGGGACAAAAAGGCTGCATCGCATTAACAACTTTAATACATGGCTCCAGACCTGGTGCAAACAAGAAGGATTCAGATTTATTGGCAACTGGGACAATAGATGGACCAACAAGAGACTATACTGTGCTGATGGACTACATCTCTCTGTCACAGGGAAAAGAAACCTAAGTGAAAAATTCAGGCAGTATGTGGATATGCATTTAAACTAGGAAAAGGGGGTGACGGATGTGGAAGGTCAACATCTGCATGCCACCCCCTGCAAAAGCAGAACAACATCAGAAACAGCCATACTCTTAAACCACACATCAAAAACAAGTGGGAAGAAATGGGCAGAATAAAATCAATGCAAAATACACACAAGCCAGGTAAATGCTGGAAAGCAATGAGCACAAATGCTCGAAGCTTAGCCAAAAAAATTCCAGACCTGGAAGCCCTAATGGTGGAAACGGATTTGGACATCGTGGCTGTTACGGAAACATGGTTTAATGAATCGCATGATTGGGATATAGCCATAGCTGGCTATAATCTATTCAGAAGAGACAGAGAAAATGGAAAAGGAGGAGGAGTAGCCTTGTATGTCAAAAGCAGTATTAAAGCTACTGAAATGCAGGGAACATGGGGAAAAGAAGAAGCGCTCTGGATTGCGTTGGAAAGAGGAGATGGCACTGTCATCCATATTGCTGTAGTCTACAGACCTCCGACTCAAATTGAAGAGAGAGATAACGAATTGATTATAGATATTGCCAAGATAGCAGCAAAGGGGGAAGCGATCATATTAGGTGACTTTAATCTACCTGATGTGGATTGGATTACTCCTTCTGCACATCTGGAAAGAAGCAAAAAAATTGTGGATGCTCTCCAAGATGCATTACTTAGACAAATGGTGATGGAACCAACCAGGGAAAGCTCAACGCTGGATGTAGTGCTTACCAACAGTGATAACGTGTCGAATGTCTGCGTGAGTGCCCCTGTGAGCAACAGCGACCATCACACGGTGTGGTTTGAGATAAAAGCCATGGTACAGGCCAATCATAGCAAGCTCAAAGTCCTAAACTTCAAAAACACTGACTTCAATAAAATGGCCGAGTACTTAAAGGAGGAGATGACGGGGTGGAAGAAGATAAGGGAAGTGGAATTGCAATGGACTAAACTAAAGGCGGCAATAAAAGGGGCAACAGATAAATATGTAAGAAAAATAAATAAAAACAAGAGGAGAAGGAAACCTATTTGGTTTTCCAAAGAGGTGGCTGCGCAAATAAAGGCAAAAAACACAGCTTTTTCAAAATTCAAAAGCTTGCAAACAGAAGAACACAGAAATGAATACAGGATCCAACTCAAAGAGTCTAAAAGAGTAATAAGGATAGCAAAATCAAAGGCAGAAGAAAAAATGGCTAAAGATGTTAAGGGTGGCAACAAAACTTTCTTCAGGTATATTCAGAAAAGGAAGAAGATCAGAGTTGGAATTGCAGGACTCAGAAGTGCTGGGAAAGGACTCGTGGAAAGTGACACTGAAAAAGCGAAATTGCTAAACAAATACTTCTGCTCTGTTTTTACTAAAGAAGATCCTGGAGATGGACCAGCTGTGACTCCCAAATATAAAAATAGGACTGAGGTAGATACCACACCATTCACAGAAGATGAGGTGTTAGAACAACTTGCTAAACTGAAAGTGGACAAAGCCATGGGACCGGATGGGATACATCCCAGGATACTGAAAGAGCTCAGAGAGGTTCTTGCAGGACCGTTAAAGGATGTCTTCAACAGATCCTTGGAAACAGGAGTGGTTCCTCAGGACTGGAGAATGGCTAATGTTGTACCTCTACACAAAAGTGGTGACAGGGAAGAAGTGTCAAATTACAGGCCCGTGAGCCTTACCTCGGTGGCAGGAAAAGTAATGGAGGCGCTCCTGAAAGAGCGAATAGTGAACTTTCTCAAAACCAACAGGTTGCAAGATCCCAGGCAACATGGTTTTACCGAAGGACGGTCTTGCCAAACAAATCTGATTGAGTTCTTTGATTGGGTGACCAAGGAACTAGATCTGGGGCATGCAATGGATGTCATCTATCTGGATTTCAGCAAAGCCTTTGATACTGTTCCTCATAGGAGGCTTGTCAATAAACTCAGTAGCTTGGGGATGGGTCCCAAGATAGTAAACTGGATTAGAAATTGGTTGACTGACAGACAACAGAGGGTGATGGTACATGGAGCTCACTCGGATGAGAGGAAGGTGATTAGTGGGGGGGCCTCAGGGTTCGGTCCTGGGCCCGGCACTGTTCAATGTATTTGTGAGTGATATTGCTGAAGGACTGAATGGAAAAGTCTGTCTTTTTGCAGATGACACAAAAATTTGCAACAGAGTGGACTCCCCAGAGGGAGTGGATAACATGAGGAAAGATCTACAAAAGCTGGAAGACTGGTCTAATGCTTGGCAACTATGATTTAATGTGAAAAAGTGCAGTGTCATGCACTTGGGTAGCAGAAATCCAAGGGAAAAGTACACAATAGGGGGTGAGAGGTTGGTATGCACGGTTCAGGAGAAAGACCTTGGTGTGATTATCTCTGATGATCTCAAGGTGGCAAAACAGTGCGACAAGGCAGTGGCAAAAGCCAGGAGGATGTTGGGCTGCATTCAAAGAGGGATTACCAGCAGAAAGGAAGAGGTACTTATGCCACTGTACAAGTCACTGGTGAGGCCTCACTTGGAATACTGTGTTCAGTTTTGGAGGCCATATCTTGCAAAAGGTGTAAAAAGACTGGAAACTGTTCAGAGAAAGGCGACCAAAATGGTTTGGATCCTGCGTCAGAAGCCTTATGAGAAGAGACTTGAAGACCTAAATATGTACACTTTGGAGGAGAGGAGGGACAGGGGAGATATGATTCAGACCTTTAAATACTTAAAGAGAAATGATGAACAAACAAACCTCTTCCAAAGACGGGGAAGCTGTAAAACTAGAGGGCATAACATGAAGCTGCAAGGTGGTAAATTGAAAGGCAATGTCAGGAAATATTTCTTCACTGAAAGGGTGGTGGATGCTTGGAATGCCGTCCCGATGGAAGTGGTGAGGGCAAACACGGTGATGGAATTCAAAACAGCATGGGACAAACACAGTGGATCCCTTTACAGCAACAGGATAAAAGCAAAACAAACAGTACCATCTAACTTCTGAACTATCTAGCATCTGAACAAATAAGGGTGTCCTACATGGAGTGGTGGGTTCACCCCTAAACAGAAACAAAAACATGGGGAGGGGTGGCCTGCACAGAGCGACAGGTGCACCTACTCTTGCCATCTTGCTGGGCAGACTAGATGGACCATGCTGGTCTTTATCTGCCGTCACTTACTATGTTACTATGTTACTATATCCAGTGCTGGTGTGGTTCCGTGTTAACACTAGAGCTGATAAAATCCATTCAAAAACAAGGGTCTTAGACTTTAGGAAAACTAATTTTGCCAAGATGGGACAATATTTCAAGGAGTCATTAGTGGGATGGGAACAGCTGGGGACTGCAGAAAAGCAATGGGCAAAACTGAAAGGGAATATTTTAAGGGCAACAAAACCTTTTGTTAGAAAAGTACTGTAAATAAATGTAAAAGGAAAAGGAGGCCATTATGGTTCTCAAAAGAGATAGCTGAAAAGATAAAGAAAAAGAGGAAGGCCTTCATAAAATATTGATTATGGTCTCCGATCCTTGTAGGGTCTTTCCCCATACCTCAGTGAGCTTATGACATTCCAGAAACATATGTCTGAACATCGCCACCTTCAATTGGCATTTATTGCAGTTGTTTTGAGCTCAGAGGCTCAGTCTGGCATCCCGCTCCTTCGTGAGATACCTGCTATGGATGATTTGAAACTGCATTTCCCTATAGCATGCTGATGTATACTCTGCCCATTGTGTTGCCAACTGGCGCAGATGTGGCACAGATAAGGCTTCTCTCAACATACGATACCAATTCCCCATCCTATTCCAGTGTGGCAGAAGATTTCAAAAATCTCTGTTACTTTCCTGGACTTCTACCCCACCCCCACCGGGGTGTGGTCAATGTTTGCCAGTAATGTTGAAACTGGATGTATTGAAAGTGCTGTCCCCCCCCGGCAGCCCCAGTTTTTGTTGGAGATATTTGAAAGCGGGCAAGTCTTCCTTTCCCCACTCCATATTAATCTGCCCTCTTTATCCCAAGTCTGAAAGAAACTTCTACCTACCCCAGGAGGAAACCCTGGATTCCCAGCTACCTGGAGGAATGGTGTAACCCTGCAGTTCTGTTCATAATTTGTGGCTCACCACCTCCACGCACATTTGGAACCCTCCAATAGGGCCTGAAACTCCGGGTGAGCCAAGTCCATTTTGGCATGATGCAGGAAACTCATTAAACTATAGAGACAACTCCAGTTGTCCAAAAGACCCTCCGGAGCGTACTTCTGTCCACCTATGTAGGCTTCATGTAACCATCTCATGAGGATCGCCACATTATACATCCTAAGATCAGGCAAACCTGCACCCCCCCATGTCCCTGCTTAATATTAGTTTGGCAGAACTAATGCGTGCATTCTTGCCTTTTCACAGAAAACTCCGCAATGTAACTTTAAAGTAGCTTTCATAGTAACATAGTAAATGACAGCAGATAAAGACCAGTATTGTCCATCTAGTCTGCCCAGAAAGATGGCAAGAGTAGGTGCAACTGCCGCTCTGTGCAGGCCACCCCTCCCCATGTCTTTGTTTTAGGGGTGAACCGACCGCTCTGTGTAGGACACCCCTGTATGTTGAGAAATTAGTTAAGTTTATTTTGATTTTATCCTGTTGCTGTACACTGTGTCTGTCCCATGCCATTTTGAATTCTGTCACTGTATTTGCCCCCACCAATTCCATCGGGAGGGCCCTCCAAGCATCCACCACCCTTTCAGTGAAAAAGTATTTCCTGACATTGCCTTTCAATTTACCCCCTTGCAGCTTCATGTTAAGCCCTCTAGTTTTACAGTTTCCCCGTCTTTGGAAGAGGTTTGTTTGTTCATTATTTCTCTTATTAGTATTATTTCTCTTATTATTTCATCATCTCTACTTACCCAAACGGTAACATTTGTAACTAATACAACACCTTTGGGATAAGTGCCATATGTGCCAAGGCTATCCGCCCATAAAGAGACAATGGAATGTCGACCCATTTAACAAACAGATTACGAATTTGACATAGTTTATCTTTGATATTGAGTTGATTTACTTTTTTAAGATCTTTATGTAAATAAATGACTAAGGGGCATGTTTACTAAAAACCGCTAATTAGCACGCCGCAAAATAGCGCACTAAAAGCGGTACTTAAGAGCACTTAAACGCCCCGCAAACGTGCGATGAAGCCCCGCACACTTGCGCGTCACAGTAACGGGTGCCGCACAAGTACGTGCCCGCAAATGTCCGATAGAGGTGTGGAAAGGCTAACGGAGGGCGGAGGAAGGCCCCGGAGGGGCGGAGAGAAGGGGTTAATGGGCGGGGAAGGGGAGGGGAGAGGCGCCCCGCACATTATCGGGGCTGAATTTCCAAAAAAAAATAGCGCGAGTGAATCACTCGCGTTAGAATGCATTTAAAGGGAAGAGAAACCATTTACGTCAGCAATGTACAGCAAAACCGGGGAAACCTGCAAAACGTGAGCAGTGTGATACATGTGCACAGCACAAAAGTGCAATTATAAATAGAAAATGACCAGCACAAAAATATGAAAAATAGTAATTCATTTGGGGAACAGTTATAGTGATGGGAAAAACTAGATAACACACCCAGGAAAGCTCCAGAAAGAACAAATGAATATTGGAAGGGTCTACGGAGCGGAGACTCATCCAAAACAAATCTCCTTTTTAGAGCTTTACTGGGAGTGTTTGCTATGGTTGACCATTAATATCACTGTTGCCCAGCGTGATGATATATTGTCCCCCAGTTTCTGTGGTCATTTCCGTGGTGTATGTGCACGTTTGTCACCAGACAGGGTGCATGTGCCCACAGTAAAAATGCGTAGAGCAGGGTTTGTGACTCCAGCCTGACAGGTTTACTACCTCCAGGGGCTGCACTACCTCTGTGGCCATAGTGTGGTGCAGTGGACATTGCCAGTACCTCTAGGACCAGAGAGTCAGAGGTTCAAATCCCAGCTGGGGCACTTGTCAGGCCAGTCCCTATATTTTACCCACCACTGAACAAAGATAGCGCAGACACCCCTGTATTGCAGGCAACATAAGCATGGGGAAAACACCCATATTTTACACAACACTGCAAACACACCACAACAATGGGCAGTACCTACAGCCAGGTCCCCCAAATGCAGTCCCGTACTGCCACATTGCAATCATGTCATCTGCTTTTTCTGTGAGAAGCTCATCGCAGCATGTTGGTGGACGAGTACATGTGGTGCAGGGGGCAGTGGCTGCTAGCCACAGAAGACAGAGGTCTAGCCATGTGCAGGCTGGCACAGTACACTGCAACAGACAGGCCCTGCTGGATCCACAGTCATGGACATTCCAGGGAATCCAGGCAATCAGTGACTACACGGTGGTGCAGTGCACACAGACAGTGCATGCAAAACCATAAGGTCTCAGGTTCAAAGCCCAGCTGGGGCTGCCGCCAATCCTGCCCACATATTTTTCCCACAACTAAACAGTGATAGTAAGGACACACCTTTTGTGGTGAGGACATATGCCATGGTAATACGTCTATCTTTTACCTCACTGAGTACAGACACCATGAACAGGGCCAGTGCCTAGAGCAGATTCCCCCAAATGCAGGCCTGGTGGACCACACACCAGTCAGGTGTCATGCTGCCACTCATACAAATGCCTGTGATGTATATCTATGCACCACCCCCATGGCATGTAGATGTAGCTCATGCATATTCATGAGGGACAGCAGGAAAACCCGAACAGTGTGATGCAGACCTGGACTGGAGTTGGGAATCTCTGCCGTAAAGCAGCAGCCAACAGGGGCAGACACACCCACACCCACACCCACAGGCCCCAGTGGACAATGCCTACCTGAGAGGCAGGACATTGGGCCCTGCCTGTATCTCCCAATATGAGCAGTTGCATACCTTAGCGATGCTACCCCACACCTGGGTATATGGTACACAGCTATCAAACGTCTCCTATGAAAACTGGCAGATATCAATTTCTAGGCAAAACACATGTTGATGATTGAGCTCCACCATAACAATCATTCTGATGTCTGTGTTGTGTGCTGCAGGTCTGGCGTCTGACAGTGTTTACCACCCTAGGGAGGGACCCCCATCAGCCTTGCGTACCATATCCATGCCTGTACTGTTCTCAGGACTGGTGTGTTGGGTAGGGCAGCTAAACCCCCTTGATTGTAGCACAAAAGATGACCAAGCTGGGTAATGGTGACAGCAATGGGAAAACTTAAACAGACACCCCCAATAAAGGCCAGAAGAAAGTATATGAATCTCTGAAGGGTCCCCGCTCCTGCAGCATACAAGGTGCATGTTCACACCTTGAGATAGGATATAGCAGGGTTAGCCACACCAATGGACAGTTCCCCTATGGCATGGCCATGTTCCACAACAGTATGTATGAGTTGGGGGGGATGTGTGGATGATTATGCAGGCACCCAAACCCCAGAACGCACAGCATAGGCAGACACCTATATGCACACAGGATGGCCCAAAACTGTGCACCACCAGCACCAGCAGCAGAAGGACATGCAGCATGTTTGTGGAGGGGTCCTGATTTCCTAGGGGGGCAGTGGAAGTTGCTCAGAGAAGACGGAGGCAGACACCCCTTCACGTGTGTGCAGGGCACCCCAACAGAAGGGCACCTCCTGACAAACACACATGGTACCACCAGGGAGTACGTTGCCTCTGTTGCCGCAGTGTGGTGCAGTGAACGCAGCCACTGTGTTCAGGTTCCAAAGATTACCAGTTCAACTCTTAGCTGGGGCCCCCTGAAACACAGTCCACATATTTTACTCACCAATAAACCCTGATAGTAAAGACAAACCATAATTATAGAAAAGAAAAGCATGTTCCCCAAACCTCGCTTTTACCCTAAGGAGCACATACACCTGAACAATGTGCAACACCCACAGCAGAGAACACAAAAAGCTGTCCAGTAGGGCCACATTTCACTCAGTTGTGATACGGTAACCAATATAAGCCCATGTCAGCATGGTGGCGTAGGCTTCCTGGTGAGAGAGGGGGCAGTGGCTGCTGCCCACAGAAGATGCTGGCCTAGCCCCCATCATGTGGGTGCAGTGCACTCCAACAGACATCACCTGTGTGACAAACACCCATGGACTCCGCAGGGAATGCACCGTTGCTGTGCTCAGATGGTGGTGCAGTTGATTTAGCCAGTGCCTCTAAGACCAGAACGCCACAGGTTCCAATCCCAGCTGTGGAACTTTCCATCCCAAAACCCACATTTTACCCATGAGTGAAACATGGTAGTAAAGAACGAAACTTTCCTGCAGAGGACATAAGCGCCGGGCAAAAGCCCATACCTGTCCTTAAACAGCACACAGCACATAAACATATGCATCACCTACAGCAGAATCCCCCAAATGCAGTCATGGAGTGTCACAAATTACTCTGGTTGGATGATGTCTCCCAAAAAGATGCGTGTGCTGCAATGTAACTTAACAGCCCCATGGTATGCAGATGTATCATAGGCATATTCATTACAGACATCATGAAAAGCAGACCAGTGTTTGTGCCACCTGGACTGGAGTTGGTAACCTCTGCCTAATAGCACTGGCCAACAGGGGTAGAAACACTTGCACCTGCAGGCTCCATTATCCAAAGACCAATGCAGCGGCAGGATGTTGGGCCCTGTGTGCCTCTCCCAATACTAGCATGTGCATACATTACCAATGCAACAGTAGACATGGGGATATGGTACAGAGATATCAAAAGCCTGTTATCATCACTGTCAGATAGAGATGGCTATGTTAAGCACAAGCAGCTCATTGAGCTGTACCATAGCAACGTCTCTGATGTATGTGCAATGTTTGTCAGGTCATGTGTCCTCCAGTGTCCACCACCGTGGAGAATGACTCCAACAGTACACCATAACATTGCCAGGCCTGCAATGTGCCCATTACTGGTGCGTTGGCCAGGGCTGCCACATAACACAACATCTGCTCAATGTTGCCCTAGGTGTAGGGAGTGTCTGTCCGTCTATCCAGTGAGTGGTGTCTGCCCACACCCTCTGCAGCACACACTGATAGCACCTTTGCCAGTATTGGCCTGCAAATGCGCATAATGAGGAGCAAAGTACTGTGGGTATAGAACAGACAGGGCGGCATGAGCAGGATGCATCTGCACAGGGCACACATGACTGCCTGGGACGATGTAGTGCCTGGCGGTCACCTCCACAGACATGGTGTCCATTGAATGCCTTGCTTGGAGGTCATTCTCACCCTGACCGATTAGTGAACACGGCCTGGCTAGGTTCCACCAGCGTGCCATATAGTAGGTCTCTCATGTGATGTATATGGGTTCTGTATATATGGGGCCCAATCACTGAGTTAAGTGCGTGGTGGGTATGTTCACATCCCAGTTATGGGTGGACACATTTCCCCTGGTAGCATGCACTATGGACTGCCTAGTGGCCTGACTGCAGTGAGCATGTGTGTCGGGCTGGTACACTGTGCAGGGTTCAGTAGATGGGGACACACTGTGCCTGCTGTTGGGAAATGTAAGATGGTGCTGGGGGGATCAGGCCCTACTGTCAGGGGGCTCTAGAAATATGGATGCGTACAGAACTGCAGAGAGCTCCCTGTAGATTGTCAGTACCACAGCTGGACCATGTATGATGGGGCTGCCAGCCGCTACCAGTGTAGATGGGATAGTGAATGTGGATATGTTGTTGGGGGAACCTTGTTTCCACAGGGCCAGTTTGGTGGGCTGACACACTTCGCCTATGTGTACTAACACCTCTTATCCTCACACACACTGCACATATATCATTTGGGCAAGGCACCCACACACGAGATGCACCCCTCTGTGAGCATTGTAGCCCACCAAGCCCTGAGGTGACTGGTAGATCCAGATGGTCAAAGGTGTGTCTGATATACCAAACTATCTGACATCTGCAGACAAGATGACATGATGTATAGGCCATCCCCGCCAGGATAGGTGCTGTGTGTCCCACCTCACCCTCAGGGTGAGCACAGGCCACACACACTCTGATGGTCTGTAACCACTCTGTAACAGCACCACGGAAGGTCAGTACCCACTACCAGTCCCAGGTGCTGTTGTGTTTCACACCCTATGGTCTGCCCATCTGTATAGCGTTGCTTTGCATGTGCAGTGCATCATGGGTGTGAGTGGGCACACCCTACCCTTTTAAACATAGCATACAGTCTGCAGAGGCTATATTGCAGCCAGCCAGACATCTCAGCATAGCTATGGAGCTGTAGTCCACTGGTGACAGCAATGCCTCTGTAAGCGACAGGTTGCTGGTTCAAATCCATGCTGTGGTTGTTCACACAAAGTATTTTGAATATTTACATTGTCACATATACTGCGTCAGTCAGCATCACTGCTGGTTACATTGCACAAATCGGACATTTATTCCACAGGGCATTGTAACATGGAGAGAAAGATTTCTCAAGGGTCTTGTGGGCTGTCTGTCTCAGAAAGTGTCTAATGTCCTGTAGTACTGCCAACTCAAAAACCATCACAGTGCATTAACCCTAGGATGCCTCATAAGGTGTCCTATGGAGCACCTGATGCTTACAGCACTGTGAGGATCTCATAGCTGCCACCACTATTTTACATTTTGAAACCGGTCATTGCCTGTACTCACCAATAACCTCACTGTGGATGGAAATACACAACCTCTGGCTCCACAGTCAGCGAGGTAATCTGTGGGCCACAGCTCAATAGCTGTGAACAGATGCCTGCCGTTGTAAAGAGTCAATCATGCAGACTGTGTGCTGTGGTTATCAGGGGGGTGGTGATCCACTAGTGAGATTGTTGTACAGCACATGACGTATATAGCACTGTAAGGGTATTGACACTGGCAGCACTGCTCTATTGTAGAAAGAGGTCTGGGGCAGGTAACACTGTTGCAACGTATGAAGATATATGTCATGTGCAGCACAGATGTACATCAAAGGCAGCATGCGTAATCTTGTACTGCTGTACAATAATGTGTGCTGCGTGAGACAGGTATACAAGAGCCCAACTGGAACATGTAACCCAATGACAACAGGTTATGCAGTCCACTTACAAACATTGTGCAACACCTCTGCCATCAGGACTGTATGCCATCACACATAACAAAGGATATGGAGTGGAGGAGTAGCCTAGTGGTTGGGGCAAGGTACTTCAGGCCGGAAGGTCAGGGGTTCAAATCCCACTAGAGGACAGCAACTTTGGGTTGGAAGGACTGGGGTTTCTAGTCCCACAGGTGCTCCTTGTGGTCTTGGGCAAGCCACTTAACCCTCCATAGCCCATGTTCCCTGTAAAATAGTTATCTCCAAGTTATAATACCCTGTTCAATGTAATTTCAGTTTGTTCAATGTAAACCACACTGATGCAGAATAGCGCGGTATATAAGAGAATATAAATAACATGCAGTAAGGTGGCATGCCAACGCACATGTCCTGGTAATGGGCACCATGAAACCTACTGTGCATGTCCAATGCTCAGATATGAACATCCCCCCACCCCCCATGGCAACCACCACATCATTGCTGGACATACATGGAGATGCACCACAGAACATACTCCAGTGGCACACAAAACCCCATATCACCAGGGGGACTGACACCTGACGTTGATGGTCTGTCAGCACCCATTGTTATCAGTGGCAAAGCAGAACCTGCTAGGTAACACAAATAGCACACCTCATCTGACAATGCACCAGGAATCATTGGATATGTGTCCAGAGGTTCAATACCACACTGTCTAAACAAGATTGAACCATAATAATCATGGTATGTTTTGGGACATGCGAGATACATCGTTGCTATATGTGTTTGCAGAGACCAGTAGATATAATGTTAGCCACCCCATAACCAGTGTATCTGAATGATGCGTGCATTTACAATGTGCCTTTATTTTGATGCGCAGCAATGCGGAACGTACCAGCGTGATTAGCCTAATCGCGCAGCCATGCGGCGTGCCCATACGCGCGTCGCGACGCGCAAATCCGGAAGTTGCGTCGCGCACGTCATGACGCGCATACAGGAACATGGCGTCCAGGACAAGGAAGCCGGCGTTTAGCCTCCGTGAGCTGCGCTACCTGGCAGCCCTCATTGGCCAGAAGCAGGCAAGGCTGTTCCCTGGCCCCTCCAGGCGAAGGAACATGGGGAAGGTGAGGAGGGCCTGGGAGAGGCTCACCAGGTGCTTCAACCGCATGGCTGACCACCAAAGGGAGGTAAGTGAATGGCCACAGGTCATCATAATCATATACACAGACAGGGTTGATGGCAGCTGTCCATGATGCTGTGTGTAGGTAGTCCAGATCACGAAAGTGCACCAGTTAAAGCCACACGCCATATTGTATATGTATCACCTCTGAGTGGATTGCCATGTACCCAGGTGCTGACAGATGTGGTCACATAGGGCATGATGCCACCCTGGAGACCTGACTATTGCTGCTGTTGTTGTACTACAGCACACTATAATACAGCTAGGCCACACATCTGCCTATGGAGTGACCTGAAACATCATGTGCTGATGGTGGTATCTGTATCTGCAGGGAACACATGGGGGCCACCCTCTGGTGTCCGGAAACGTGCAGCACATGGTCGCCAGCCAACAAGGTGCCATGGGGTTGTTTGCCAATGTTGTGTAATACATCCCCCCCTATCCCCAGGACTCCAGACTGCATATCAGAGTGGTCCCACGGTCATCCTGGAGATATGGCTGTGTGTCCTAATGTAGTTATAAGCATCCCCCCTACCTCCAGGAGTCCAGAGAGGCCCTCCAAGTGGGCTCTGTGTCACCCTGGAGATATGGCTGTGTGTCCTAATGTAGTTGGAAGCATCCCCCCTACCTCCAGGAGTCCAGAGAGGCCCTCCAAGTGGGCTCTGTGCCACCCTGGAGATATGGCTGTGTGTCCTAATGTAGTTATAAGCATCCCCCCTACCTTCAGGAGTCCAGAGAGGCCCTCCAAGTGGGTTCAGTGTCACCCTGGAGATATGGCTGTGTGTCCCAATGTAGTTATAAGCATCCCCCCTACCTCCAGGAGTCCAGAGAGGCCCTCCAAGTGGGCTCTGTGTCACCCTGGAGATATGGCTGTGTGTCCTAATGTAGTTATAAGCATCCCCCCTACCTCCAGGAGTCCAGAGAGGCCCTCCAAGTGGGCTCTGTGTGACCCTGGAGATATGGCTGTGTGTCCTAATGTAGATATAAGCATCCCCCCTACCTCCAGGAGTCCAGAGGGGCCCTCCAAGTGGGCTCTGTGTGACCCTGGAGATATGGCTGTGTGTCCTAATGTAGTTATAAGCATCCCCCTACCTCCAGGAGTCCAGAGAGGCCCTCCAAGTGGGCTCTGTGTGACCCTGGAGATATGGCTGTGTGTCCTAATGTAGTTGGAAGCATCCCCCCTACCTCCAGGAGTCCAGAGAGGCCCTCCAAGTGGGCTCTGTGTCACCCTGGAGATATGGCTGTGTGTCCTAATGTAGTTATAAGCATCCCCCCTACCTCCAGGAGTCCAGAGAGGCCCTCCAAGTGGGCTCTGTGTGACCCTGGAGATATGGCTGTGTGTCCTAATGTAGTTATAAGCATCCCCCCTACCTCCAGGAGTCCAGAGAGGCCCTCCAAGTGGGCTCTGTGTCACCCTGGAGATATGGCTGTGTGTCCTAATGTAGTTATAAGCATCCCCCCTACCTCCAGGAGTCCAGAGAGGCCCTCCAAGTGGGCTCTGTGTGACCCTGGAGATATGGCTGTGTGTCCTAATGTAGTTATAAGCATCCCCCCTACCTCCAGGAGTCCAGAGGGGCCCTCCAAGTGGGCTCTGTGTGACCCTGGAGATATGGCTGTGTGTCCTAATGTAGTTATAAGCATCCCCCCTACCTCCAGGAGTCCAGAGAGGCCCTCCAAGTGGGCTCTGTGTGACCCTGGAGATATGGCTGTGTGTCCTAATGTAGTTGGAAGCATCCCCCCTACCTCCAGGAGTCCAGAGAGGCCCTCCAATTGGGCTCTGTGTCACCCTGGAGATATGGCTGTGTGTCCTAATGTAGTTATAAGCATCCCCCCTACCTCCAGGAGTCCAGAGGGGCCCTCCAAGTGGGCTCTGTGTGACCCTGGAGATATGGCTGTGTGTCCTAATGTAGTTATAAGCATTCCCCCCTACCTCTAGGAGTCCAGAGGGGCCCTCCAAGTGGGCTCTGTGTGACCCTGGAGATATGGCTGTGTGTCCTAATGTAGTTATAAGCATCCCCCCTACCTCCAGGAGTCCAGAGAGGCCCTCCAAGTGGGCTCTGTGTCACCCTGGAGATATGGCTGTGTGTCCTAATGTAGTTATAAGCATCCCCCCTACCTCCAGGAGTCCAGAGAGGCCCTCCAAGTGGGCTCTGTGTGACCCTGGAGATATGGCTGTGTGTCCTAATGTAGTTGGAAGCATCCCCCCTACCTCCAGGAGTCCAGAGAGGCCCTCCAAGTGGGCTCTGTGTCACCCTGGAGATATGGCTGTGTGTCCTAATGTAGTTATAAGCATCCCCCCCCCCCTCCAGGAGTCCAGAGAGGCCCTCCAAGTGGGCTCTGTGTGACCCTGGAGATATGGCTGTGTGTCCTAATGTAGTTATAAGCATCCCCCCTACCTCCAGGAGTCCAGAGAGGCCCTCCAAGTGGGCTCTGTGTCACCCTGGAGATATGGCTGTGTGTCCTAATGTAGTTATAAGCATCCCCCCTACCTCCAGGAGTCCAGAGAGGCCCTCCAAGTGGGCTCTGTGTGATCCTGGAGATATGGCTGTGTGTCCTAATGTAGTTATAAGCATCCCCCCTACCTCCAGGAGTCCAGAGGGGCCCTCCAAGTGGGCTCTGTGTGACCCTGGAGATATGGCTGTGTGTCCTAATGTAGTTATAAGCATCCCCCCTACCTCCAGGAGTCCAGAGAGGCCCTCCAAGTGGGCTCTGTGTGACCCTGGAGATATGGCTGTGTGTCCTAATGTAGTTGGAAGCATCCCCCCTACCTCCAGGAGTCCAGAGAGGCCCTCCAAGTGGGCTCTGTGTCACCCTGGAGATATGGCTGTGTGTCCTAATGTAGTTATAAGCATACCCCCTACCTCCAGGAGTCCAGAGAGGCCCTCCAAGTGGGCTCCGTGTGACCCTGGAGATATGGCTGTGTGTCCTAATGTAGTTATAAGCATCCCCCCTACCTCCAGGAGTCCAGAGGGGCCCTCCAAGTGGGCTCTGTGTGACCCTGGAGATATGGCTGTGTGTCCTAATGTAGTTATAAGCATCCCCCTACCTCCAGGAGTCCAGAGAGGCCCTCCAAGTGGGCTCTGTGTGACCCTGGAGATATGGCTGTGTGTCCTAATGTAGTTGGAAACATCCCCCCTACCTCCAGGAGTCCAGAGAGGCCCTCCAAGTGGGCTCTGTGTCACCCTGGAGATATGGCTGTGTGTCCTAATGTAGTTATAAGCATCCCCCCTACCTCCAGGTGTCCACACAAACCAGTAGGGTGTGGCCCATCTACCCTGGGGATATGGTGCAGTGTCACAATGCTGTTGAGTCCATCCTCCCCATCTCCTGGAGTCATGACACCTGCGTATGGTGTTCAGGGAGTCACCATGGTGCCCTGCTGTATGTTGGTGAGGATGTGCCCTTGGACACCCAAGACCCAGGGGGAGGGCGAGCAGATTGTTATGGAGCTGATGTGAGTCTAATATGTCCCATAGGGTATGGAGGTTGGGTTGCACATCACCCACAGTCCATGGGGTCCACAGCTCAGCACACACACTGTAGATGTAGCCAGATGGTACGTTGCTTGCAGATGTGGCTGTGCGTAAGCCACACATCACACATATTAGCATGGAGATGCACGTCCAAAGGTCTGTAACAGAGACATGTCCCCAGCTATGCCTGTTGAGCCTGGTCGCACATGTGCACAGCCCCCAAGGCATCACACACCTGTTTGCAGATGCCGAGCACAGATGCTGGTGAAGAGGTCCATGCACCCACCCAGGCTGCACAACACAGCCTATCACTCACACATGAGCAGAGGTGGCAATAGCCCATACCCGTGTAATGGGTCCTGGCACATAGTTTTTGCGTGCCAAACCCACAGAACCATCCAGTGTCCAGGGTCCAGGTCTGATGAAATAACACCATCAGATAGGTCAGATTGGGACAGATGTATGTCCACCATGACCACTATGCGTCGTCCAAAAGACGTCAAACCAGGTCTGACGTAACTATCAACATCCCCAGGACAGACAGGTCACACAATCCCTGTAGTGTGTCACACACTGCTACCCATGGCCTTGTAGCAACCCACATGTCATGGACATGGCCCCTGGTAAGGTGCATAGGACAACCCACCCAATGTCACAGCTATGATGACATCACCCATGTGTGCTGTTATAACACATTTCCCGTGGGTGTGGATTGCATGGCATGTGTAGATGATGTCACCACGAATGTCTGACACATGACACATACATGGTTTGGGGGTCAGCATGGACATCAGCATTGGCAAACATGATGTGGTATGGCAGAGCCATGTCTGTGAAGGGGGCCACAGGGAACATGACCTGTGCGTTCAGGGTGAGGCTCACAATGGCCATAGGTGTCACAGCACACATGCGCACACCCACAGCTCTGCATGTAGGTGGCACTGGGCACAGCTAATCACCAGGAGCAAGCAGGGATCAGCTGTCACATGTTGGTACTGTCTGCCCTGTTGCAGCCTGCATGTGGCTGCTCACCAGCAGCCAATGGGGTGGAATCTCGGAGTAAACCACAGCTCCTGTGTGCTGCCCTGACGCCTCCCCCAAATGGTACACTCCAGTTCATTAGGTTGTGCCAAACCAGCAGGTCTGTGTCCCTGTATGTGCAACACACCTCAATGGTATTGCCACCCCTGTGTCTGTGCCTGCTGACGTCTCCCTGAAAGGTAGCACAGGTGTATGGGTGATCCCATCACTGGGAGATGTGTTGACCTCAACCAAACAGAATCCCAGGGGAACAGTGAGAACGTCCCCTGCACGTGACCCCCCCATTCGTGGACAGGCAAAAATGATACCCCCATAATGGAACGTCACGCCATGTGTTTGCAGACCAGGGCAAAATGTGTCATTAGCTCCATGGTCACTGACAATCATGCCTGGTGTGTGGAATGGCCAGGCCACACTCACGCCCTTTCGCCATGTCTGGTCTGTGGGATTGCAGCCAGGAGCGGTAGGTTGGACTGAGGACTCAAACCCAACACCCACCACCCCACCAACGTGGCTGTGGTGTCACCCATGTACCCAGGGGTGTCCCGTTGCACCTGTGGATCCCATGTAACCCCACAGACGGCTGGATGGTTACAAAGGGTACCCCCCCAAACATCAGGTTGCCAGGGCTGTGGCACTGAGGAACGCACTCAGTCCAAAAAGGCCTGATGGAATCACCAGGCCCCACAGGCAACTTTGTGGCAACAACAAGGTCCAGCGTCCACAAACGCATCTGAGCCCCCTTGGGCCATGCTGTGGGGCAAGGGCTGTGACCAGTACCACTACACAGGCCTCACCAGTGTCACCAGCCCAGAGGATGCTGGCCACCAAATGCTCTCCTGAGGCTATCCTTGGGCCATCAGGGTCCTTGATAACACCCCAGACCACACACATTGTGTCATTGTCAGCCACTGTGATCTGGTGCACAGCATGGGAAAATGGACCATCAGTGCAGATGGGTGACATCTGTGAGACCCCGGGACCAGGACACCCATGTTAGCCTGCATCTCGGTACCATACCGCAACAAGCCGCAGCACACAGGGCCAAGATACGTCCAAATGTCTGACGGGCCTGGTGACTGTGACAGCTCTGAGGGTAAGAAGGTAACCCTCCAGTGGGGGCCTGCATGTCCCAAAAGGAGATAGCCGTGGTCTGGGGATGTGTACCACCATGAGGTACTAGGATAGGTAGTCAGGGCCACTCTGTACCAGTCACAACCTATGCAGAGCACACGTCACACGACCCTGACAATAACCAATATCCACAGTCGCCAAGGGTGCCAGCCACCCTGCCAGTACATCAGCATGTACAGGATACTCACGTGAGAAGGATGGGATCCATCTCGCAGTACCCCCCCACATGCCCACTAGCTGTACAGTGACCATCCTGTGTTGTACGTCTCCATTGTCCCAAACAACATAGCCCCCACGGTACACCATGGTGTAGTAGTCAGCTATGCTGACAACATAATGTGACCAATGACATGCTGTCAGGCCATCTGGTAGGGGCGTATGACCATGGATGCTGTGGGTTGCCGTGTCTGCCAGGCATCCTTGCTGTCAGACAGTATAGTGCCTATTAGCCTGTTCATGGGAATGGATCTGATGGTGTTTGCAAAACAGCGATAAAAGCACGTTTTGCCACTTCCGCATGACAAGGGGCAGGTACATGTAGCACCTGTCAAGGCATGTCCAGACAAATGCAACTGTTGCCTGCAGGGTGTCCTTGGACAGGTGTCAGGCCAGAGGCTGAGTCACCCCCATTGCCATTGTGTCATGGACACATGTCTGCCTAGTGGCTGCAGAACTGGAACACTGTTTACAGGATAAACCGTGCAACACCCCCTGTACGCCTTGATATCTGTCAGGGACAGGGTGGCAGCAATGGCCCACGTAACTGGGAGCTGACAAGCCCCCCCCAACCAGGCGGGCCGGGATCTGCGATGCTGCAGAGGGAAAGCCAACAACGGCTCCTCCCTGCCCAGCCCGAATGGAAGCTAGTAGTCATATGGCCATCATGGACCACACCGAGCGGAGGCTGATAGAACCTGTCCACCTCCCTCAGGTCCACCATATCTGAGAGATACACAGCTGTAGCTGAATCTGCAGCGCCAGCATCCACAGGGCCTCACAGTCCCTGATGAGGTACATGTCCCCCCCTCAACCATCCACATAACCACATGTCGACAGTCCCATGAGGTCCATGTCACTGCATGCATGTGTGGTGGCCCATACCATCGTAACCCGGGACTATGTACATCATGGGAGGTGTCTGAGATCCCTTTGAGGTAGTTGGCGGCCCCCCCCCGGCACACACACTCTGGTGAGCATCCCATGTCAACTGACCCTAGGGGGCCCTACCAGAGGTGGGTAGGTCCCGTTTCCCTCAGGGGACCGCAGCCATACCCACCTGACCAGCTGCATTCATGGAACAGCAGGGATTGGCCCACAGAAAAGAACCATTGCCTCTCGGGGATGTCACCCTTCACTCATTCCCTGTGTCTCTGTCACGCTCACCCTCCCCCGCCCCCCCCCCCCTCTGTCTGTCTCTGTCCCACCCCCCATGTTACCTGTGTGTTGTGGGGGAGTCGAGATATGGGGGGGGGCAGCATGCAGGCAATGTGCGATGCTGCTGACTGCTGCCCTCTGTGACTGTTCCTGTCTATGCCAGCCAGGCTCAGTGATACCGTTCTGACACACACCTGCAAACATATTCCGACATATCCCAAGGACCAACTGTTATAGGTGGGTCACTATGCTGTGTGTGCCACACACAGCAGGGGTGAGGGAGCAGCCCAACGCTGAACACACAGGGGTATGTCTAGGCTGTCCAACCACCTGTGACAGACGTTAGGTGATGACCCAGTCAATGTTTGCATATCCACAGGTGGAGGACCTGAGGAAGAAGGGGCATTAACTCCGCCTACACCACCCTGCATTCATCGAGCAGTGCACCACGGAGGCTGAGTCCCAACCTGATGGTGAGTATTGGGCCGCCAGCCTGTGTTTTCGGCTTATGAACATGTTTTATGTGCCACACATGGATGTGCCCTAATGTCTGTCGTCCTCCACAGATGGAGATGGCACCGATGGAGGGCCCAGCACCTCCACCCATATGCCCCGCCGACCCACCACACGCCGTGCAAGGGAGAGGGGGGAGGGTGTGGAGGAGAGTCCTGAGCCCCAGCACCAGGACACAGAGGAGGAGGAGATGGAGGCAGAGGAGGTGTCTGAGACCGGAAGTGGGGCCGAAGATGCAGCAGACCAGGAGGTGGAGCCAGCGCATGTACCCGCACATCCCCCCAGCCAGGGGGATGTGGATGGCACAATGGGGGGTGCAGGGGAGAGGGGGCAAGGGGGGGGAGGTGGGCCAGGGGTGGGTTCTGCAGTGTCGATGCTGGGAGGGTAGGGGAAGGGTGTGCGGGAAGGGAGGCAGGACGGTTGGGGGGTGTTGTGGAACACAGCCCAGCACAGGGCCCAGGGGGCCGCCGTCAGACACTGCAGCTGGCAGCACGGGACGGGCGTCAGTGTTATCCAGCGTCATCCATGGCCACAGACATGTCCCATGCAGATGCCAGCACACAGACCACGCACACTGTGTGTCTGTGTGCTGGCATATGCATGCATGATGTGCTTGTGACCATGGATGACGTACGCCAGGACGTCCGTGTCGTGTACCATGCCCTGCAGTGTCTGACGGGGGCTGTTCAGGAGGTGGCCCACGATGTGGCGCGTCTGGCATCTCGGGGGCCATCTGCTGAAGGGCGTCACAGTCGCCACTGATGGCACCTGTGACGTCCCCATGTGCCCTGTGCTGTGCTGTGTTCCACCAACACACATGGGGCTGGGTTTGTGGGGCATGTTGCCCAATGTTCAAATTTTTTTGTGTGGTTAATAAAGTTTATATTTGTTTGTGTACACAATGGTCACGTGTGTCCTTACCCACCCACCCACTATGGCGTCAAGCATGGGATCTGTGTGTGCATATGGAGGGGCATTGTAGGTAGACATGGGTGTCATACGTGCTCCGGCACCGCATGCAGTCAGGGTGGCCCAGAGGTGCGTAGGGCCACAGGACAAGGGTATGCCCATGGGATGCTGCAATGTAAGGGGGACGGAGAGCTAACGTGACACATGGATTGCCGTGATCTCAACACATGTGTGTCCACAGTGCATGGGCTGCCAGATGCATGACACCCATGCCTGCCCACATCTTATACATTCCTGTGGGGGTGGGCCCTGGCATGCCGCCTGTGTTGCAGGCAGGGACATGTTTCAAACATAAGCACCCACTCACAAGGGTCAGATGGGGACAACATAGTGCAGACACATAACAATTAAACTGCAGTCACTGCACATGCACCCTATCAGTACATGGTTGTGTGCATACATTGGCTTGATACTGCCCAGGGGCCGCATACACACACTGTGAGGGTCGCACATGGCTTGTGCTGGCATTGGTGCAGACATGCCTGGCCGTCCAATGAACACGGTGACAACGTGCCTGGATGCTGGCCACATGGTTCTGGACAAACCATCCATGTGTACACCACATAGGAGTTCACAAGTGCACACATTGAAAACACACATTGCATGATTTATACATGATAGGTTTTATTTGGCGTCATTGACTGTGGCGTGGTCGCCCACGCCTGCCCCGTCGCAAGCCTCTTCCCCCCCCCCCCCGGTGCCACGCGCTCCTCTTGGCCGGGTGCTGCCGGTGGTGTCTGTGCCGCTGGTGGCGGTGGTGTGTTTTGCTGCTGTAATGCAGCTGCGATACTCTCCAGGGCCTCGCAGATCCGGGTGTACGGTATTGCCTCCACCACATCCGTGCGGCGCTGCAGACCACCACACATATCGGCCAGCTGTCTGTTTGTCTGATCCAGTGATGCCTGGATCCTCTCCAGTGCCTGGGACTGTTGGTGAGACACAGGGTTGTGTGTGAGATACCTCTCTGTGAGACAACAGACACACACCAAACCGTCACACATAGTCAACATAGTACAGTGACAGGGAGGACCCTGGTACACACATGGCTAGGGTGACGAGCCCTCATCATCACAGTAGTGTAGGGCACAGCCACACACTCGACACAGTACGGTAGTGTGATATGTGAGGCAGACACATTACTCCACAGGCTGTGCAAACACACACACGTACTGCAGAGGTTGCAACAGGCTTGCAGACAGGTAGCAAGCACATGTCTAACTGGCCTTTGGGGGGGAGGCGTGAAACAGGGACAGGAACAACAGAGGCACCCCATCAGTGGCAGGTAGATGTGGTTCATAGCTAGGACCCCAGGGGCTGCCACAGGTGGGTGGTTCTACACAGTTTGGAGAGGGCACGGCTGGAGCATGTGCTAATCACGCAGATGGGGTGGCAGCATCAGACCGCCAACTGTTACATGCGCATGTGCACTCCCGTGTGAGCTGTCTGCCGACAGAGTGGTTCACATACACCTTGTGTATAGCGGGGAGGGGTCTGAAAGCAGTGCATGTTCACCCTTGTAGCCATGTAGAGGGCATGGACAGGGGAGGGGGCCAACAGTTGACACAGCAGAGGTGGGGAAACACCAGTGACACATGACCAGTGACATGCCGGGGGTTCCCCAGCACGTGGTACACCATGGGGGAGGGCGTGGGTCTCCAGGGATGGGGGGGGTGTCTCCCTGACTGTGGTGTACAGCTGTGGATGCGGGTCAGGGGTGTTGTGTCACTCATCACAACACAGAGGTCATTCCCTGACCTGTGTGGTGATGTGGGTGAGTCACGCAGCTATGCTATCAGGTAACTCAGTGTCAGGTCCACAGCACGGGGACACATTCATGTCCTGTTCTGTATGTCAGGCAGGCCATCTCATTTGGTGGCGTACACACAGACGTTATGTACCTGTACCCCTACCAGGCTAACCCAACATGATTCTTGGCCCTGTCAGCTTGAGGAGTGCTGGTATATGGGTGTCCCCACACTCGATGTCTGCTGTGATACTATCCTATGTTTGTTGTAGACCTGCAGCTGCTGTCAGCGGGGACTGTGGGACGCGTGACATGACATTACCCATGCCGCCTGGGTCTGGGTGTGTGTGTCCCGATTGCCCGATGATGATGTGACAGGTGGCACCCTGTTGTCTGCAGGTCCTCTGACTATTTACCAAGGGGCAGACTGTTGCAAGGGCAGTGCCTGTATCTAGTTTTCTGCCGTTACCGTGTTGGTGGTGAGAACTCAGTGCTGTTCTGTCTGTATGTGGCTGATTACACTGGCCCTGAACCGGTCTGTGTTGTGTCACATTGACAACCTCCACCCTACACCATACGCCTGTGTTCACTCCACTGACTGCCATCTACCTAACCCGTACAGGTAGGAGCTGTGGGGGTACAGTGCCACATCCACCACATACACACACACCTCACACAGACTACTGTTCCAGGCGTTGTGTGTGTGTGACGCCTTGTTGCCACCCACCTTCAGCATGGCATTCCCCTGATGCGGCATGGTCCCGGAGATCAGCCATCAGCACATCCAGTCTGTGGGTGTATGGGTCCTGCATTGGTTGCGGGAGAGGCTCCCTCGTTGGCCCCCCACCAGGCTGTGGGCTGCGGACTGCAGGCCCTGTTGCTGTGCCACCTGTGCTAGGGGTTTCGGGAACATCCCCTGATGCACAGGTGTCCCCCTCTGGTATGGCCTCCTCTGCCTCCTGGAACATTGGTGGCGCTTGTTCCTCCGGCTCCTCATCCACCTCCTCATCCCCTGCATCCTGCGCCCCCATGCTGCTGTAATCACCTGTAATGATAACAATCTGTGACAGCAGAAATCTGTTTGTAGTTACCACATATATTTACGTGTGTGCTACAGCTGACACATACATGAGGGGGTGGGGGCGTGCACGTGTGCTACCTACACACTCCCCTACACCCTCCCATACCTATATTTTGCACTCAGACATAGACACCAGCGGTACATGTCAGTGCATTGCCCCTGCCCGCCCTGTCTGCTTGACACCCAGGTGTTCATGTCCCCAATGCGCATCTTGGCCCCATCCCATGACTCTTGACATCTGCAATACCCCTGCCACTGTTACCCTGCTTGTACCAGTTGCACACACTTGTCACTGGCACTCCCTTTCAGACTGTCGGGACCAGTTATCAGGTCATGTTTTGTTACAAGCTACCCTTGTATGGGTGTTGACTGTGCGAGTCTGTGACCCACTCTGCTGTGCGCCTATCTTGTCTATCATCTCTGGGCTAATGCTGCACACATGCTGCGCTGGGCAGTGTGTATGTGACATGTACATGCCCTGAGCCACACCCCTCACATTCATACAGGTGATGTCCAACCCTGTTGTGGGGGGTGGGATGTGGCTTCTGTGTGCAGACGGTTTTGGGGCAGGTGGGGGGGGAATGTGATGCGGGACACATGTTGACTATGGTGTTCAACATGGCGATGCATCAGTGTTTGTGGGGGTGCAGTACACACAGGTGAGAACAGGAGGGCTACATGGTGTTGCATGTGAGACAGGTTTGGGGGGGTGGTACCAGGGGGCTGCTTTCTAAACAGTGCTGATCGGAGCCAGGTCCTGGGAGCTCATAGGTGTCAGTTGTGGGAATGAGGACAATGTCGGGCATCGTAAGGTTGTCTGTGGTAGAGTGTCATATCATTAGCCGCAACCTGAGCCATGCAAGCAAACCGTGACATCATATCTGGGGGATGACAGCCACATGGGTGGGGGGCTGTGCGCAGACCTCACCCTGCCTCAGTTACAGCACATGATTCACATGGGACACACGTTTGTCTAGGGTTTTGGTAGCACATCCCACAACAAAGGGTTTCAGTAGTTGCACACAACGGGGGTCTGATGGGACTGTGGCACGATGGGTACAGGGCAGGTAGACACGGGTAGACCAGGGAGCACAGGGACACCACGGATTGCCATATGGAAATGTATCACCAGTGTCCACACAGACATGTTTGACACAACAAGCAGTGGGACCACCACAGGGGGCTCAGAGGCCAGAGCCAAGGTGTGGGCTGCACACGTTGGACCCTTGGTCTGGACAGTATTCTGACAGCGGGTATCCCACCAGGTACTGCCCCCCTGGTGTTGCAGGGCCCTATGAGGGGGGGTACAGGTTCAGCGAGCATTGCAGAGTGGTGCTCACACTGTATGGGGGTGCTGAGGACCCAGAGGTGGGGATGTAGACCTCACAGAGGACAGAGCGGACACCTGTGCATAGTTACCAGCAGAGTCCAGTCAGAGTGTTGTCTGTTGGGACAGTCCCCTTGGCATGCATCTGGAATGCTGTGTGGGGAAAAATAACCCCCTGGAATAATGTAATTCGATCCCTGCACCAGGTCAAGGCAGATTGGGCTGGTAGCACACCAGGGATGGTGTGGGATGGGATGTTACATATGGAAACCAATGCCTCAGGAACATAACCTGTCTCTGATTCTCTCATGGAGTGCTCGACAGCCCATGTTTCATGGGGTGGACAGCAGAGGTGACGTCTGAAAGGTGAGCGAGGGGAGATGTGCCTAGATGTGCTTGTTATGTGTGTATCCTTGGGACAGGTTTGGAGGTATAGCTTTCCAGACACTGTGTATGGCATAGATTGCTGGTCTGTACTGGGGAGCTTTCTTACTTGCACCTCGCTGTCTATGTGGCACCTGGCTGATGTCACAGTAAGCTGTTGACTGTATAACATTTAGCAGGTTAGACAGGTATGCCATATGTTCAGGCTGGTAGGCCTACACTATGCGGATTACCTATTTACCCCAAACGTGCTCAGAGGTTGCAGTTGAACATGCTCTGGAACAGGACAGTTTGACCAATAACAACATTGCACATTGCTACATGTAGGCTGTTGCCGATACAATTTTGCAACACTACGTATCATACATACCTGCCGATGGGTGGGCGCTGTCCAGGAGCTCCGGTAGGCCACATGTGTATATCTGCCCTAGACGGGATGCAAGCTCCCTCTCCAGGGTTGAGAGTGGGAGGGTGAGGGGGCCTCTGCCACCTGTCCCATGCGCATGCTGTCTCTCTGCATACATCGTCTGCCTCACCCCTCGCTTGATGTCGGAGAACCTCTTCTTTAATGTTTCTATGTCTCTATGTGGACCCCCAGCCCCAGCCACAGACACCCTTACCTCCTCCCACACGGCATTACGTGTAGCGACAGAGGTTTTGGTACTCATCCTGCCAAACAGCTCGTCGTAGTGCTCAAGCACCATAGACAGGAGGTTGTGGTTCTCCATGTCTGTGAACCTGAGGGCCCTCTTCCTCTGCGTCTCCGGCACTGGAACGCGCTTGCGTTTGCCCGTGTGGCTGTAACTTGGGGCCTGTGGCCCCGCAGATGGGCCTGCCACTGGCTCACGCTCCTGTGTCCCCTCACCACCAGCTGCCCCAGCAACAGGTATGTGTTGCTCCCCAACCCCCTCAGCATCACCCTCCCCCTCCAATTCCCCCTCCCTCTCCCCCTCCCTCTCCATCTCCCTTCCCCCTTCACCACTCCCCACCCAACACAGAGTACCCCACCCCACCCCACACAGACCAGATCACCCTACCCTACCCTACCCTGACTAGCACACAACACAATGATGGACAAACACCAAACACGCACTCACGACGACACCACAAACCACAGTGCACAAACCACAGACCACAAACACACAGCCACCTATACTCCTGCCCTCACTGCCACGAACTACACAGCTCTGTCGCACACACCTCAGCTCTCCTCTCACAACCCTCGACGTGTACCAGGGGTACAGGGTCCTTTATAGGTTGTGTTTGGTTTGTTCACGTTGCGCATGTGCTGTTATGCGCGGCCTGTGGTTTGGCACGCTGCAGATGCAGTACGGCGCATGCGCTGGCGTCTGTGCGCCGCGCAGGTGCGGCTATGCTGTGCATGGGCGTGTGTATGTGGGCGGTGCACAGAGTCGCACATGCGCGAAGCCCACATACACGTCACTGCGTGCCGCACACCGACGCACGGCCATGGGTGTACGCCCCCCCTGCGTGCCGCGCACAGACGCCAGCACATGCGCAGAACTGCGCTGCGCGGCAAAAGCAACCGTAAATACATCTATATATTGTCATGCAGAGATGAGTCACGTTGAGGGTTGTTTTGTAGGCGAGGTGCGTGTTTGTGGAGGGTGACAGAGTGAGCAAGGCAAGAGGTGTTGTTGATTGTATTCTGTGTGTTGGTTGTATCCCTTTGGTTTGTGTGTCTGTTGGGTTTGTGGCCTGGTCACTGTCATAGGAGGTTTGTGTGTGTGTTTGTGTGTGTGTTTGTGTAGCCGGGATGGAGGAGGTGATGGAAGGGATGTATGTTGCTGCATGTGCCCTGACATGTGGGCAGATGCTGCGGTTGCAGGACAGGGGAGATGGTGTCCATGGGGCTGGGCCACAGGGCATGGGTGTAGTCCCACAGCAACTCACAACTGCAGCTGTGGGGGCGGTCACAGCAGGTGCTGTTGGCGAACGGCACAGGAGGTGTGCCGAGGTGCAGGCTCGGCAGCCACGCCTCTACAGGCCTAGGGTCCAGCTCCAGGGCATGCGTGAGGACCAGGTCATCTCCCTTTACCGACTGAGCACAAGGGCTATTAGGGAGCTCTATGAGGATCTAAGACCTGACCTCGAGCCCCTGACTGATCGGTCTCATGCCATACCAGGTTTAGTCAAGCTCCTTGCTGCCTTACATTTCTTTGCCTCTGGCTGTTTCCAGTCATCTGTGGCCGCAGTGGGTGGCATGAGCCGCCCCTCCTTCTCAAGATGTCTCCACCAAGTACTGCGTGCCATGGTCAGCCGGATGGGGAATTACATAGCCCTTCCTCACACTAGGCAACAGTGGGGGACCCTGAACCAGGCCTTTGAGGCGTTAGCCGGGATACCACACGTGATGGGAGCTATTGATTGCACACATGTTGCCCTGGTCCCGCCTAGAGACAGGGAGGTGGTGTTCCGCAACCGCAAACACTACCATTCCCTGAATGTTCAGGTTGTATGTGATGCTGATCTGCATATTCTGAATGTGGTCCCGAGGTTTGCAGGGTCCACCCATGACTCCTATATCCTGCATCACTCAGCACTTTTCAGCCAATTCGAGGAGGGACAATATGGGGACTGTATATTGCTGGGTGAGTATTTCCATATCTCCTCTTTAGGTATGCATCTATGTAACTGTTTTAGTGGCATCTCTTGTGTGGGCGCACTTTGCTCTCTGTGCGTTTTGAAACGTAACTACCATTACACAGACAGACAACTGTTCAGATTTTACCTTGTTACATGAGTGAGAACGTAGTGTAACAGGGTACATGAATAGGAATGTGACATCAGGATTGTAACAAGTTCAGATCATATCCAGATCATGGTGTTCCTGATACAACGCACGTGTGCAGATGTGTGTCCTGGTAGCAGATTTCCACTAGTGTGTGTTTGTGCCATCAGCCCACATGGGGGGTGGGGGTTTGCCATTCACACCCACCTGTGGTGCCGGGTCTGTTACTGGTATTTTTGGTATGTCATGTAACATATATGTTCGTGGAAATCCATACACCTACCCCTGTCATGTGTGTGTGAGGTTCACACAGTCAATCAGTACTGGGGTTGTCACACAGGATGCAGTAGATAACATGGGGTGTGGTGTTGCGAACTACAATGGATGTTCCTGGCCTTTGCAACTAGGAGTACATGTTTGCATACGTATGGGCATGGATTTAGCCTGTGTCATGGCAAGGGAGCAACACAGTCTAGGGGTTTGCAGGGCCCTGGGCCACTGTAGATGTGCGTGACATAGGCATCATTGTATATGCTGATCCTGCAGTTGCTGAGCATTGTGGGAAGGTGGCAGCAAGGGCAAGGGGGCTACTTAGTTGCATACAGAGAGGTGTTGGTTGTGCATGCCCAGGTAGATACTCTTCCTCTGTATATGTGATGGTTGCAACCTCATGTGGGCTATTGTGTGCTATTCTGTGGACCACAGCTTGAAAAGGCTCTGAACATGATGGAGACAGTGCAGAGGGTGTCTACTGAAACGATTGTTGGTCAGCAGTATACAGCATATGGTTTCAGACCGATAAATGTTGATATGTGGACCTTGGAGGACAGGGGGAATAGAGTTGATGTGGTTTTGATCTTCTCACACCTGACTGCCATACATGTTCTTGGCGTGAGCCTCCATTGCAGCACAGCACATGTTTGTGTTGTGTACCATGCTGACATATACTTTGAACATGTGATCAGTGTATTGGTGGTCTAGTCTGACGTTGGAGGTGTTTGAGATGGGGACCACAACTGCAGTACAACACTTATGTGCCACACATAGCGGATCTCTAGAAGTAAAACTGTGACAGTTGGGTTATTGGGCATGTATGTACAGGCTCCCTAGGCCATGTGTCGGATTTCACCAAACATATATCTGTTTATCTTAAATACATAGTTGTGATGTCCGTACGTTATGTCCGGATGCGTTCTGCATTTGTTTCTCACGTCTCTACCTGTGTCAATTTGGGGGTACAGGCGCTCATGCATTCACATGCAACATTTCTTTCTGCAGGTGATGCCGGGTATGGGTGTCGCCCCTGGCTGCTGACCCCTGTGCGTCAGCCACGGACACGTGCAGAGCGGAGGTACAATGAGGCCCATGCCTCCAGCCGCTCTGTCATAGAGCGCACATTTGGCGTGTTGAAAAGTCGCTTCAGGTGTCTGGATACGACAGGCGGGGCCTTACAATATAGGCCAGTGACTGTGGCAGAGATAATCATAGCCTGTTGCATCCTGCACAACATTGCTCTCAGGCACGATATTCCTGCAGAGATTAATGAGGATCTGGAGGAGGATCCACCGTGCCCCCCTGTGCGTGCCAGTGGTGACACACAAGTGGGCACAGCGGTCAGGCGGAGGTTAATTGCAGACATCTTCTCTGGTACGTATTGCATATATTCCCACATAAATGTGCTGTTATGTGTGTGTGATGTTTATAACGGTTGATGTTGCAGGACATATGGCACTGAGATGCAACAATGTCACAAATTCTCCCCACCCGCAACTTTGAAGGTGAGAGATGCGGAATTACCATGTAAATCATCAATTCGCTACCTGGGAGTAACCATCGACCAAGAACTGACCTTCAAAGATCACATAAAGCAGACCGTTAAATCCATTTACTATAAATTGAGAACACTGAAACCCTTAAGACCACTACTCACCTCCAATGACTTCCGAACAATCTTCCAAGCCCTTATAACACCTCATTTCGACTATGCCAATGTCATCCTGCATGGTCTACCCAAGAGCATCCTCAACCCACTCCAATTGGCGATGAACTCAGCAGCCCGCATCCTCTGCGGTACATCCAGTAGAGACCACATCACCCCCATACTAACAGAGCTTCACTGGTTACCCCTACAAGCCAGGATAACCTACAAAGCACTTCTGCTATCCTTTAAAGCAATCAATCAAATAGCCCCACCTTCCCTCTCATCACTTATTATCAACACCCCCACGAACAGACTGAGAAGATCCGCAGCCGCCAATACCCTTGTCGTACCAAAGGAGTACACTAAATGTAACCAAACAACCAGAGACAGGGCCTTCACCTTATTCGCTCCAACTTGCTGGAATAATCTCCCTCCTCATATCCGATCAATAAAAGACCTCTCAATTTAGAAAGGCCCTCAAACACTACCTATTCTGTCATCATCTTTTAGGCCCTAACCCTACACCTCCTCCCCCCATCTCACAAATCACTCACACAGCCTCTGACATTCCAACAACATAGCCATAACAGAACACGAACTAGACGCTCTGCACACCCAAATTTATGACCCAATTTAACTGTAAATTTCCAGATGTAATTTATCTTTCTGTATATAGCTTGTATATAGTTTACCATGTTGTCTCCAAGTTACTGACCCTGTTATAATGTAAGCAAAAGACACTGTTATAATGTAAGCAAAGGACTGTTCTAATGCGAAATTTGTTATCTGTAAACCGCGCTGATACCAAAGAGCGCGGTATATAAAAACTGTAAAATAAATAAATAAATAAATAAATAAATTGTGATTAAACTTAACATCCCAAGGACACATATAGCTATGAGTGTGTGACCAACAATGTAGACAGGGCACAGCAGCATCTGTTGGTGGATTATGTGGGTGGGTGTTGATACGCCTTTCACAGCTTTTGGGGGTCACATTCCCAGGTAATGGCTGGTTCTGATAGCAGCTGCTGTGCAAACACAGTTAGTGGTTTTGATGGTCTGTGTGGGGCAAGGTGTAAGGCATATGGTGCAATGTTCCCAGTGGGAGGGGGGTGCATGTTTGTGTACTGTTCTCCTGCGGTGTATTTGTTTATATTGTATACTTTTTTGCTGCTTGTGTGGTTGTTCTGCTTGTGTCAGCTGGCTATGTATGTATGTTTCCTGTGTGTGGTGACACATGTCATACATAGCACAGTACACATGGCCATGATTACCTTCCAAACATGGTGTTAATTAGTGGTGACAGGTGTTACTGCGACCCCACAGTGTGCCTTAATGTATACATCATCACCTGGGGCTGACATGGCTATATTGAGGGATGGGGACCTGTGCAGTGTGCATCCATGGGGCCATATCATTGTTTTTGTTTTGTTTGGAATATAGCCAGTGCGTGCATTGATGCATATGTACACACATACAGATGTGATGCACGTCTGATCAGCAAAGGGTGGGTTACAGTGGCCAAGTGCTATGCTGCATGTGTAGGTGTGTTTTGTGTCTAGTGGTTTGTCATGGGGACATGGCATATGTAGCTGATGCTATCTCAACATATGCCACATGGCTCAACGTGTCATCAGACTCTGGAACTTGTTACCAGAGGATGTTGTATGGCCTGTTAGTTTTTCTGTGCTTAGGAACCTGTTTGGACATGTTCCTTGCGTAAAGGTCCATATCGGACTATTACAAAGGGACCCAGGATAATCGGTGCTTGACCCTGCTCAGGCATTGTGGAACCTGAGTATTTTGTGGATACTACTAGGTATATATGACCTAGATTGACCACTGTTGGGGGCAGGATACTGGGCCTGATGGACCTCTGTCTGACACAGTATGGCGTATGGCATATCTTACATGCTGTGGATGTGTGTGGGGCAAGGGTACACAACTACCTTGCGCACCCTGGCGAGGGCTGTAATGTCCACATACACACAGAGACCTAGATGAGCATTATTTGTGTGAGGCGCACATGTAGGCTATCCATGGTTTCACATTCTCACTGTCACACAGGGGGCTGACATGCAGCCATCATGGTCCTGTCACACAAACACACATCGGGGAGTGGTTTTGAGGACGTGGCGCTGACCTTGCCATATATTTCCACACATCATCATCACACAGCTGTCAATATTATTTGGGGTCTGAAATGTACACTGCAGGATATGTTTGTGACCCGTGGATACAGGAGCTGTTCATGCATATTTCCATGTATTTCAGCAATTTACAGTGGGGTGACAGACAACATTGGGAGGGCACTACACACGGGGAGGGGGTATTGGTGGCAAGATGGGGGACACATGGGGGACACAGACTAGTATTGTGACCATTGGATGGGCCATAAACAGGGTGGGAGCAGACACCTCTATAGACCATTGTGTACAACAACAGAGAGGTAACGGAGGCGACAGAGGGATTCCAGGGACCTTTATTTAGCAGCAAATACCTCCGTCCTGACTCTCCCATGAGAGAGATCAGTACAGTGTGATAGTGAACAGTCAGTCCGTAGGTCATGTTGTGGGGTCTGACAGCTGCGTACAGGGAGGTGCAGTGTGTGTTTCAGACCTCGGACATTACATATGTTTGTTTCTCTTGTGTTTTCCACTGCACAGGACATACTTCGTGAGGATGCTCTTGCTGTGGTGCATTGCCACATGACTGTACATCAGCCAGGATGCTGTGGTCCGGGGTAGGTGGATCTACAGCTACATTGTCTCTGCCTGCAGTCATGGGGGAGAACATGTCGTCTGGGATGTGTCCTATTGTGCAGATGTTGTTGTTAATTTGTATCCTTGAGCCTCCCTTACCCATATCTTCCTGTTGTCACACATATCCCCATGTGTTTGTGTCCATTATGTATGCTGCAACACTGTTTCAGTCCATTTTACAGCATAGATACATGTGTTTGTAGTATTGTTTGTTTTTGAGGGAACCAACACTTGCTGCCTCCCCCAACACTGTTAGATCAGCCTCAGCAGGGTATCACTGCATGTCCCTGGGCCTTCATGTGCACAAATTTGCACTTGTGCACATAAAGGCCATGTCTCACAGCTGTCCCGCTGACCTGCGCACACTGGGTGGGTGCATGTTTGTGGGTTGACTCTGTGGCGATGCGCTGTCCAGTCAGAGTACATAATCATGTGCTGTGAGGTGTTTAAGCACCTGGGGGGCAGCGGTGACTGTGCTACCTCTGCCATATTGCTGTTTACCTTGTCGACATTCTCAACATGTGTTGCGAGCTGTGAGCAGAACTCTGTCTGGTGTTTTGAGGGACCACTGTTGAACAACATTTCTTTATCTCAGGTATCAGCATGATGTGGACATGCATCAACAGTGACTTGACATGATGATTCTACATGTTTGGCTGACATTGTCTCCCTTCACGGTGACCTGATGTGGCTGTGTATTCGCTGAAAGACTCGATGACATACACATGATGCACACACAGGGTATGTTGCACCTTTGTCATTTGGGGATTACATCTGGCTGTACCAGTTGATGTGTTACTGTGTGTCTGATGTACATATCATGTTGCCTCTCTGTTCACACAAACAGATGCATATAGTGTGTAGCAGTGAGATGCCTGTGTGACATGGAACAGGACATGACCATATCCATGTGACACCCGTGTCTACATTGATATTTCATGATGTTAACAATATGCAATTTTGTTTCTGTTCATATCATGTCACGTTTGCCCTTGCATCCCTTTCTTCTGTATTTTGTAAGGTGTAACTCTCTGCTATTTGTGTTCTTTTTGCAAGGTGTCTAATGTGACCCTACTTATCCTCTCCTGACACAGGACAGAAGACATACCAAACACATTTCGTACAGTGCATCTGGACTCCCCATCAAACACCTGTTGGGGGAATGACAGCCATGGAATGTTTCCTGGATACCTGTGCCATTGGATGTTTGACGTATGAGAGTGGGACACATGCCTGTGATGGGCAGTATTTCCCTTGGACTGCTGCTTTGGCCATGACAAACCTGTACAACACACTGTTTATGCCATGCTGTGGCTGGTGGTCCTGCTCATTGCAGGGGACACAGATGACCTGTCACGGACTGTGGCATATTGGGATGTGACACCTGACTATGAATGGCCAGGATTGCCTGGGAAGCTGTGACCTGACCTGTTTGATTGCAGATACACTTTGCTCTTTGGACGCTGTTTGTAGCAGGGACTGACATTGTCACTGTATGTTGTACATACCTCCCCATTTGTAGAGATGTGGTGTTTTCGACATGTGTGTGACATGGCACACAGGATACAGTCACCTATTTTTTGGAACACAAGCATACAGACATATTTGTGCCATTGGGGCAACGATGTAGCGGTCGTATTAGGTATGTCCACCTGACCTACACCGGAACATGATAGAGTTTTTGCCCCAACAACGCTTTCATGCCCACCACCATTCTTGATTAATGTTTTGCATTGGCCAAAGGGTGTTTACATGCATGTGTGGCATCACTGTATCATGTTGGTCTGTGGATGGTGGTTGTGCTTATGACTGACTATGTTGGTGAGCCACAGCATGTGGACCTATGTGTTCGGTGTGGTACCTGTAAGATGTTTGCCCATATCAACATGCTGGTTATTGTGTTGTTTTCAATGACAGACGTGACACTCTGCATGTATGTACATACCTTGTATTGCACATCTGTACATTCCTGCTTATCCCCTGCGGGATTGACCCTCTCATTGCCCAATTATATTTGCTGTGTGGCAGTGTGGGTGTCCATTGTTCTTCCTCACTTCCTCATTCCATGTCCCGTGCGATATGTGTCCAAACACTGTCTACCCAACAAACACTGCAGGGGACCTCCAGCATGGTGTCATCTCTGCAGTTTTCTGCAGGTTGTGTTGTTTGTATTCTCTCTGTGTTCATGTACCTCTGCTACCTGTTAGCAGATGCTCATTATGCTTTGAAGGATTGTTTGGGTCTACATTGTCGCCTTTCTGATTTGTATATCAGGCATTGGGGGTGAGTTTGGACAGTACTTCTATAATGTTTTTTCACCATTACAACATTGTGACAATATATGTTTTTTTGGTTTGTGTGCCTCCTGTGTTGCCGGATGGCTTATGTTTGGGTGGACAGGTGATGTGTTGTCGATCCTCATGATGACACACCTACAGCCTACATGACCTCATATGTGCGTTACACATTTGAGGCATGCATTAGCAGGTGGGGGGTGTGGGCCTGCTGCCCAGTGCATAGTATGTACCTGATGCACATTATATCTTGTGTCCCTCATTTGGGTTCAATGCAGTGTCCTTTCTGTGGGATGTGATTTGTTGCCGTGCTAAATGGTTGTTTCTCATTGACCAGGGATGCACTCACCTTGATATCATGATAGCACTGTCTACAGTACCTGTGAGCATTAACCCAAATAAAGATATGTATGTGACAGACATTTGTCTCTATTGCTGCTTGATCATGTTCACAAACATGCAATGCAATGTGTGCCTTTTGATCAGTCCTGACTCCGTGTGACCCTGTAAGCCCATGGTTTTCTAAGCAATGTCAGTGTATATAGATTGTCGGCTCTTTCCTCCAAGGTCATGGGGGGTCACATGCCTTGCCTAAGGCCACATAGGGTGCTAGTGTGATCTTAGGCCTGTTTGCTTGGTGTCAAGGTCAGTTTTCGCAACACTAGGCTACTCCTCTGCTCTTTGCGCACATTTACACCAGTATCGGCTGATTTGCTGGTCATGTTCATGTGCCACCTGGGCTCACATCCTTGTACAGTGGCAGCTGTGTATATGTCTGCCATTTGCCACATCACTGGGTATTACAGGTTCCCAAACAGACCCTGCATTTGTATTATTTGTTCTGGCTTGTGCTCAGTGTGCTGTTGGTGAGAGTGGTTCTTGGCATGTGTTTTAATTCAGTAGTTTGCAGGTTTGATCCCCACATGTGCTTCCCCCATTTCTTTTCTGTTGTGCTACCTGGACCATTAGGTACCAGCAATTTCATCGCCTCTACACACACCCTTCCCTCTCTTCACTCTACAGCAAGGTGTGCACTCTGTGCTGCCTAGGCCTCAGGTATTATCTGTCAAATAGGTGGCTTTCTTTATGGGGTTTACATGACAGTGCACCTGTGTGTTTGGTAGTGCTGTGTTTCAGCTGGTGTGTGGTACACCTGCTTTCATGTTGCGTTATCTGCTGTCCTGTCCCTGCTTGCTAACTAGCTCCCCCGAGCATCCTCTGACGCCCTTGGGGTTTAGTTTCTTTCCTCTATTGCATGCTGTATCCACTGCATAACATGTGATTGTGTGTGTGTGTGTGTGTGTGCATGTGTCCCTGGTCCATAATACAGACTGTGATCTGATCTGTACACAGCAGATATGCATGTGCTTCTGCTCATGATTACTGTTGTGGGTTTGCCTTTTCGGCCAGCCAGCAGTCATCTTGTATGATGGCCACACTATTTTTGTATGCAGCCTTGGCTAATGAGCTCACAGTGGTGGTGTGGTCTACCGGTTGGTGCATTGGCCTTTGTGGTAGTGGTGGTAGGTGGTAGGCCTCTCTGTTCTCTTTGATGTGTATGCTTGTCCTGCAGAGGTGGTTTGCATTTGTATGACAGCCATTTGTGTGCAGATTAGTGCTGTGTGCACCTTGTACCCTCATCAGAGTTGGGTACCATCCTTCTGTCCATCTTATGTCTGCCAGCTGTTGTGCCATCCTACCCTGATGTGCATGCTGGTACACCATGTCCTGCACTCCTCCACATTACTGCACTTCATCTCTCCCAGGATGCCTCTCGTGTGTGTGCTCTGCATAGCACTGCTACTCCCTTGTCATCCTGATATTTCACCTATCCTGCCGTTTCTGCTGCCCACATCTTCCCATCCTCTGTCACACACTATCATTCAGGCATGGTACATTACTATCACTCTGTGCTTAGCTACAGCTTGACCCAGTAACACAACAGAACAGTCCCAGCACAAATTTCACCATAGCTTTCTCCTTCTTACTATCATTCAGTCAGATGTGTGTCAATAGTTTGAGTATGTTAACAGGTTCAACTGATCATATATTCCATGTAAATAGTTCATCCATGTTTTTCCCTGTTTATGCTCCTGTTATATGTAACACCAAACAGCCTGTTGTACTGGTCTTTATTGTGTTCTCTGTAACCCGCACTGATACCAAATACTGCAGTATATATGACATGGAAATAAATACAAGCACAGACATACATGCATATATATGTTTGTCCATTTCTGGAGCTGACACATGGCCTCGGTCTGAGTTGTGTGCTCCATCAGCTGTGATCTACATGCTTCTGTAACTTCAGCAATGTCTTTCCTTTCAGCTCTGTGCAGTGTTTGGGCTACATGTGGGTTTGGCACATACCTGTGTTGTACTTCACATTGGTGGATCTTCCTGCTCTTGGCAAACGTCTTTGAGTTCACCTATATATCCTTGGGTCATATTATGTCACACCTTTGATTCAGGCAGCTTATGGGGTACCAACTATGGTGCCCTGGGAGTTGGCAACCTTTCAATATCTCCGCTGAGGAACATTATAACTCGCCTTTACTGCCGTGTTTGTTTACGATGTGCGTTCTGGTGCACCCTACATGGTACATTAATTTATGGCACTAGGTTGTTCATCTCTTTAGATGGCATCACAGATTGCTGCACACTTGCATGCAGCCAACACACGTACCTATGCCAGCCTTATTCACTGCTCATTTATATCCATGACCCCTGCACCATCGGTCCATGTCCTAAACATTGGGCTACACTGCTGTTCCTTCTTGCATGTCTGCACACCTACTTGATATTTGCATTTGTTACAATGCATAGTGCTGACAGCACAAACAGTGCTAGGACCTTGCCCTGCCTCATACAGCAACCTATGATGGGCCCTATAAACCACATTGTGGGGTGCCATGGTGGACAATGGACTTCCAAATGTGCCCTCTAGGGTACCTTGTGGGGCGCCTTCTGCATCACCTTATATTACAGTGCATTGAGAGTGCATTTGCTAGCAATAGTAATTACAGGACACCCGTAACATGTCTCCTCGAGCAATATTCATGATAATAGGTAATGGCTCAGCCTGCCTTATTTAATGGGCACAGCAGGGGATTACACCAATCATCATTGGTCAGTGTCTTAAACATTGTTCTGTGGCTCTATTTCTGTGCTTGCATATCAACACAACGCCTCATACCTCCCCAAACGTACAGCACACTGTTTTATGCCGGCCAAAATCACAGAGGCTCCGAGGGCAATATTACCCATGACAGACAATGCATATGCCTCATGCAGACTTTTTCGTTGCGCACAACGGGGACTTGAAACTCTGATCCCTCGTAACATATTAGCGCGCCGCCTTCTGCTACCCACTATTTCTGTGCCTCGTAAAATAGCACCTGAGACAGCCATCTTCGTTGGGCACTGCGGGGGATTGAACCCCTGATCCCTGCACCACTGGTCGGCGTCTTCACCATTGTGCTGTGGCTCTGCTTCTGTGCCCCAGGACAGCGCGCCGCCTTATGCCGCACACTTTTGATATGCCTCGTAGCATATTGGCGCGCCGCCTTCTGCTACCCACTATTTCTGTGCCTCGTAAAATAGCACCTGAGACAGCCGTCTTCGTTGGGCACTGTGGGGGATTGAACACCTGATCCCTGCACCACTGGTCGGCGTCTTCACCATTGTGCTGTGGCTCTGCTTCTGTGCCCCAGGACAGCGCGCCGCCTTATGCCGCACACTTTTGATATGCCTCGTAACATATTGGCGCGCCGCCTTCTGCTACCCACTATTTCTGTGCCTCGTAAAATAGCACCTGAGACAGCCGTCTTCGTTGGGCACTGTGGGGGATTGAACCCCTGATCCCTGCACCACTGGTCGGCATCTTCACCATTGTGCTGTGGCTCTGCTTCTGTGCCCCAGGACAGCGCGCCGCCTTATGCCGCACACTTTTGATATGCCTCGTAACATATTGGCGCGCCGCCTTCTGCTACCCACTATTTCTGTGCCTCGTAAAATAGCACCTGAGACAGCCGTCTTCATTGGGCACTGCGGGGGATTGAACCCCTGATCCCTACACCACTGGTCGGCGTCTTCACCATTGTGCTGTGGCTCTGCTTCTGTGCCCCAGGACAGCGCGCCGCCTTATGCCGCACACTTTTGATATGCCTCGTAACATATTGGCGCGCCGCCTTCTGCTACCCACTATTTCTGTGCCTCGTAAAATAGCACCTGAGACAGCCGTCTTCGTTGGGCACTGCGGGGGATTGAACCCCTGATCCCTGCACCACTGGTCGGTGTCTTCACCATTGTGCTGTGGCTCTGCTCTTCTGCTTCCACATCGTCGCGCCCCTTATGCCTCCTGCGCAGCTTTCCCACGCGCTGAGGTGCGGGGCTCACATGGGCGCCGCGCACCTTGGCGCATATGTAGATCGCGGGTTTTTCTTTTTCGGGCCGGAACGCCCACTCCTTTTATGGCACACGCACACTACCGCGGCCCCGCACGTTAGGAATGTTTAGTAAACATGCCCCTTAGTATCTGTTCCACCTAAGATAGTCTTTCCTTACATTTGTGGACCATGCATTCTGTAACAATTTTTAAGGGCATATTCCTTAACGTCCCTCCATTCTGGTCCCGAAACCTCTGGGTTCTGCTCCTCCTCCAGCAGCTTGGAGACTGAGAAACGTCACACTTGTGATGTCACTGGTACATAAGCTCCGGAACCGCCTCCAGACACCAGTTACCTCAGTCTCCAAGCAGCTGGAGGGTGGTGAGCCGGGCACGGCTCACCAGAGGAGCAATTAAGGAGAGTTAGGAGCCAGTGAGGATTTGATTTGGCTGGTTAATGGTCAAAGGAGACAGGATCCTTTAGTTATTTATTTTTATTTATTTTATTTAATTTAATTCTCAGGCCTTTGGTTTGGCTGGGCTGGGTGTGTGCTGTGCTCTGAGTGCTGCTGTCTTCCCCCCCCCCCCCCATGGCATCTGCTTGACTGGGGGAGCAAAGACTCACCAGAAGAAGACCGGTACCGAGGCCCAAAGCGCGCAGAAGTGCTGCCTGCTAGAGCTACCGAGGCCGTCGGGGACACAGTCAGTGCAGCAGGAGAGACGTTGGTTTCCTCACATTCCTGCGCGGTACTGAGAGCTTCGGTTCGACGGCTCCCGCGCACAGCGGTAGAGCCCGGCACAGCAAAAGTCTCTACTTTGCGTCCCAGGCCGCAGGTAAGAGGGGCCTCGGTGGTCAGGAGAGCTGGCAGGGCACGGGGCTCCGACAAGCGCAGCACAGTGGCGTCGGCGAGACAGCCGAGCCGTGTGGTGAAAGCGCGGGAAAACTCCGTGTTGAGTTTTATTTGGTTTTAAGCGGCTAGCAGAGGTGTCGGGCAGCCTCGTTTTCTCGGCGGGGGTCTGGCGGTTAATTCGGAAAGGTACTCGGAGGCACGGATAGTGCTTAGTTTGAGTTAGTTTGGTTAAAAAAAAAAAACTGCAAAGGAAAAAGAAAGACACAGCATAACAGCGCAGCAGATTGGTCTGTGCTGGGAGCAGGGCCTAGGGCTCTGGAGTGTTTTTTGAACTCCACTGCAGCATGGTGCAGGGTTGTGCTAGAGCACCGTTCAGAGGACAGGATGCCTAGACCCCTTTGTTTAATTTGTGGGGCTAAAAAAGGCACGGTGTCAGAAGTGGGGATTTGTAAGGGCTGCACTCAGGAGACTGCAGCCCTGGAACTGGTCACAGAGCAGGCAGAGGACGCTAGGGGGAAGGTCTCCATACCCCCTCATCAACCAGGTTCTCCAAGCATCCCTTCTCTGGAGCCCATGCCAGGCACGTCATCATCATCTGACCCTCCTAGCACGCAGCCTGTGCTGCTAGGGGGCTTGGCGGCGATTTTTTCTCAAGATTTTGTGACACTGCTTCAGAAGGCCTTTAGCAGTCCTTCGGGTACGCTGGCCTCTGGGGCCTCAGAGGGGATCTCAGCTCTGAAACGCCTGGGGATGCCAATGGATACGGACATGACAGGAATGTTGCCAAAAATGTCCAGGGCCGACAGGGAGCGGACGGCTCAGTCCATGGTATCATAGGGTCTCCGTTTGGAGGAGCAGGATATCGAGTTAGATTTGGAGGAGGACCTGGAGGAAGGCGAAATTGTGGAGCAGGACGATCAGTCCAGGGTCATGCGCGTTTTTCGGAGAGAGGAGTTGTCGGCGCTTATCTCGGAAATGCTGAAAGCGCTAAATATGCCGTCAGGGGGGCCGGCGGAGGATTCCTCCCTAGAGGATCCATTGTTGCAGGCTTTTCGCAAGACTCAGTGTGCTTTCCCGGTGCACAGATTGATTAAGGAGATGATTCAGGAAGAATGGGACTTGCCGGAGTCTGCCCTAAAGGGCTCTCGAGTGATGGCGTGGCTCTATCCGCTAGCAGACCAGGATCGTGAGTTGTTTAGGTCTCCCAGAGTTGATGCCGCAGTGTCGGCAGTTACTAAGAAAACTACCATTCCGGTAGAAGGGGGTGCGGCCCTTAAAGACCCCCAGGACCGTAGATTGGAAGCTCTGTTGAAACAGGTTTTTGAGGTCAATGCAATCTCGATGCAAGCGTCTATTTGTGGAGCTTGGGCAGCGAGAGCATGTCTGAGATGGGTACAGCGTATTCAAACGGATAAAGCCGAGGAGATTACGTCGGAGGCCGCCAGGTTGGAATCCAGGGCAGCCTATTTAGCGGATATTCATTATGACCTTATCAGGGGCCTTTCTAAGAGTATGGCATCGGTTGTTGCTGTTCGGCGGTACCTTTGGCTACGTAACTGGGCGGCGGACGGCGCTTCTAAAGCACGGTTGAGTAAGCTTCCTTTTAGGGGGAAGCTATTGTTTGGAGAGGACTTGGATAAGTTGATCAAGGATTTGGGGGAGTCTAAGGGTGGCAGATTGCCAGAGGACAAACAGAAACAGGAGCGTCCCCTTTCCGGGCCTAAGGGTCAGCTTCGGGAATTTCAACGCTTTCGTTCCCTCAGATTTGGACAAGCTCAGCGAGGGCGCTTTCCCTATAGAAACCAGGGGTTTCGGGTGTTTCGAGGAGCGGGTCGGGGGTTTGGGGCCGCCTCCTCCTCCACTTCCTCAGGTACTCGGAAGTCACAATGAAGCCGAGGGGGCCCAGGTGGGGTTGGTTCCTGTGGGGGGTTGGTTACGGGATTTTTACCCTGCTTGGGTCCAGATCACGTCGGATCAGTGGGTGCTAGAAGTGATTTGAGAGGGCTATGCTTTAGAGTTCCAGAGACCAGTGCGAGATTCTTTCGTGCAGTCACCGTGTGGGGCAAGGCTCAAATGAATGGCAGTGCACGACACGGTGCGGAGGTTATTAGCCCTCAACGCAGTAGTGCCGGTACCTTCAGACCAATGCGGCAGCGGTTGATACTCCATCTATTTCATAGTGCCGAAGAAAGAGGGTACCTTTCGGCCAATTTTAGACCGAAAACGAGTAAACCGTTGTCTCAAAGTGTCCCATTTTCGGATGGAGACCTTGCGCTCGGTAATAGTGGTGGTACAAAGAGGGGATTTCCTCACGTCCCTGGACTTGTCGGAGGCATATCTGCACATCCTGATACGGCGAGAGCACCAAAGGTTTCTCAGGTTTGCAGTGCCTTTGGGGCACTTTCAGTTCCAAACGTTGCCTTTTGGACTGGCGACGGCGCCACAAACTTTCACCAAGGTGATGGTGGTCGTGGCAGCGGCTCTGCGAAAGGAGGGTGTGCTAGTTCACTCTTATCTGGACAATTGGTTGATCCACGCAAAGTCGAGAGCAGAAAGCGAAGCGGCGACGGCCAAGGTGGTAGCGTTTCTACAGAGTCTCGGTTGGGTGGTCAACATGTCCAAGAGCAAGTTGACGCCATCGCAGCACCTGGACTATCTGGGAGCGCGCTTTGATACGAGCTTAGGGAAAATTTTTCTACCGAAGCTGCGAGCGCAACGACTACAGCAGATGGTCCGGGAGTTTCTACGCGAACCGTCTCACACGGCGTGGAGCTACATGCAGTTGTAAGGAAAATGGCGGCAACACTCGAGTTGGTTCCCTGGGCACGAGCGCACATGAGGCCGTTGCAGAGGGCATTGTTGCGAAGATAGTCCCATCAAATGGATACGTTGGCACGGCGGCTGCCCTGTCCTCTGGAAACGCGCGTGGCGCTGCGATGGTGGTTGCGCCCCGGAAGTCTGGAAAGAGGAATGTCCTTGGAGGCCCCAGCGTGGGTGGCGTTGACAACGGATGCCAGTCTCTCAGGCTGGGGGGCTCATTGTCAGGGCAGTTTCGCTCAAGGGCAGTGGACAGGGCTGGAAAGGAGCTGGCCCATCAACAGGCTGGAGTTGAGGGCGGTGGCGAAGGCCCTGCACGTTCTACAGCCTTCTCTCGCAGGAAAAGCCGTTCGAGTGTTTTCCAACAATGCGACCGCGGTAGCGTATATCAATCGTCAAGGGGGCACCAGCAGTGCGGCACTCGAAGCAGAGGCCGGGGATTTGTTCGTGTGGGCCGAGGAGAATCTTCTGGCACTGTCGGCCGCACATGTAGCAGGAGTGGACAAGGTGGAGGCCGACTTCTTGAGTCGGGTAAGAGTAGACCCAGGCGAGTGGGTTCTTCACCCGGAAGTGTTCGCCATGCTGATCCGTCATTGGGGGACGCCGGTGATGGATCTCATGGTGTCCTTTCAGTCAGCACAGGTGGGTCGCTTCTTCAGCAGGAGAAGGGAGCGAATGTCGGAAGGGCTGGATGCTCTTATTCAGGCCTGGCCAGAGGATCAGCTTCTGTATGTGTTTCCACCCTGGGTTTTAATAGGGCGAGTGCTGCAGTGCATAGAGCGTCACTGGGGACAGGTGATATTGATCACGCTGGATTGGCCCAGGAGACCGTGGTATGCAGACTTGATGAGGCTCGTGGTCGGGAAGCCGTGGCGCCTTCCTCGGTGGATAGACCTTCTCTCTCAGGGGCCGCTGGTCATGCCTTGAGTGGATCGGTTCTCACTTATTTATTTATTTAGTATACATTTGTATACCGCTACTTCCAGTGATCAGCAGCGGTTTGATTACAGATTGGAAATTGTCAAATCATGACAGGAATTTTTTTTTTTGAGGTATAAACACATTGATTAGACAGGAAAGCACAGCACACAGAGAACTATTTTACAGGGAACATGGGCTATGGAGGGTTAAGTGGCTTGCCCAAGACCACAAGGAGCACCTGTGGGACTAGAAACCCCAGTCCTTCCGGCCCAAGGTTGCTGTCCTCTAGTGGGATTTGAACCCCCGACCTTCCGGCCCGAAGTACCTTGCCCCAAGCACTAGGCCACTCCTCCACTCCACTCACTTACGACCTGGCTCTTGAAAGGGTGAGGTTGACGGCCAAGGGGTACTCGGCGGCAGTTATTGCCACTTTGCTTAAGGCTCGGCGGCGGTCAACCTCCTTGACCTATATCCGGGTTTGGCGAATATTTGAGGCTTGGTGTCAGGAGCGGCAGCTGGAGGCATTGAGAGTCTCTATTTCTCAGGTCCTGTCATTTCTGCAGGATGGTTTTCAAAAAGGTTTGGCGGCCTCGTCCCTAAGGGTGCAGTTAGCGGCACTGTCCTGCTATAGAGGAAAGGTTCAAGGGGTGGCTTTGGGAGTACATCCGGATATTAAGCGTTTTTTAAGGGCAGTAGCCCTGTTGCGCCCTCTGAGGAGGCCGGTGGTACCGACCTGGGATTTGCCTCTGGTTCTCGAAGCATTGGGGCGCGAACCCTTTGAGCCGCTGTTGAGGGCGTCGCTTAAGGATCTTACCTTGAAGGTGGTATTCTTGGTGGCTATTGCGTCGATGCGGAGAATTTCCGAGTTGCAAGCGTTGTCCTGTCAAAGGCCCTTTCTATCTTTTAGTGAGTCAAAGGTAGTTCTGAGGCCGGTTCCGTCGTTTTTGCCAAAGGTGGTCTCAGTTTTTCATATGAATCAAGTGGTTTCTTTGCCAGTTTTTGGGTCTACAGCTGACAACTCTTCCTCAAAGCGCTTACACGGCCTGGATGTCCGGAGAGCTTTGAAGCTCTACTTGCGTAGGACAGCCCCCTTCCGGAAGTCAGATAGACTTTTTGTGCTTTTTGCGGGGGCGCGAAAGGGAGAGGCAGCTTCTGAGGTTTCCATCGCCCGTTGGGTGAAGGAGGCGATCGCGTCTGCATATCTTCTCAAGGGCAAAGTAGTGCCGAAAGGTTGAGAGCTCATTCTATGAGGGGGCAGGCGGCGTCCTGGGCAGAATGCAGTTTGGTGCCGGCTGCAGAAATTTGTAAGGCAGCGACCTGGTCGTCTCTGCAATCATTTGTCAAGCATTACCAGCTGGATGTCCAAGCGGGAAGGGATACCTGTTTTGGATCTGCGGTGCTTCAGGCAGGTCTGTAGGATCCCACCAATTGATTTTTCACTGCTCTGTTACATCCCCAGAGGTTTCGGGACCAGACTGGAGGGACGTTAAGGAAGGTGAAATTAGACTTACCTGCTAATTGTTGTTCCTTACGGAGCTCCAGTCTGGTCCCGTATCCCGCCCAGGGGTTTGTAGTTCTCGAGTGCCTGAAGCACGGGGAAGTTACAAGTAAGTAGCACGAACAAGAGGAGATCACGTCAGTTTGTTTTCCCCAACACAGGCATTCTTTGAGTTTAAGTAGATGCCATGATCCCTACAGGGGGGGAACGGACCGGGGCATTTATGGAACATTTGGCGGTCCAGGTGTGATTGTTGGGGGTTTTGAATACTGTTAGTCAGTGGTTCTTATTGTTTATAATGTTTACTACTTAATTGTTGCTCCGGGGAGTCTGCTTTGTCAATAGGTTACTGGTGTCTGGAGGCGGTTCCGGAGCTTATGTACCAGTGACATCACAAGTGTGATGTTTCTCAGTCTCCAAGCTGCTGGAGGAGGAGCAGAACCCAGAGGTTTTGGGACCAGACTGGAGTTCCGTAAGGAACAACAATAAGCAGGTAAATCTAATTTCACCTTAACATGCTCTACCAGTCTTACTGTTTTAGTGTGTTTTGTGATTTATTTATATACATATCTATGTATGTTTTACTTTTATATGTTTATTTATTAATGTCTGATGTATTTATGTATTTATTTATTTATAATGTTTTTTATGCTTTTATTTGAGACTTGTACCCCCCTGAGGAAGGCATTTGCTAAAACATGTTGGCGTGTTTTCTACAATGTTGTTGTTAAGTGCCGTCGAGTTGGAGTCGACTCATGGCGACCCTCTGGATAGCTATCTTAAATTGTGTTCGGTCTTCAGTCAGGCGGCTCATTGTCGACAGACTGGTACCTGTAGCTGCTGTTATTGTATCGATCCATCTCATTGCTGGCCTTCCTCTTTTGCATTGACCTTCTATCTTGCCAAGAATGATGTCTTTCTCTAATGATCTCTCTCTTTGCATGATGTGTCCAAAGTATGAAAGTCAAAGTCTTGTCATCTGAGCTTCTAAAGAAAGCTTAGGTTTGATCTCCTCTAGTACCGACTGGTTTGTTCTTCGGGCAGTCCATGGTATACACAGTATTCGCCGCCAGCACCATAATTCAAAGGCATCAATTTTCTTCCTGTCTGTCTTTTTCACTGTTCAGCTTTCACATCCATATGATGTTATTGAAAATACCATGGCTTGAACAAGTCGAATCTTTGTATGGAGAGAGACATCTCTGCTCTTGAGAATCTTATCTAGGTCTTTCATAGCCGTTCTGCCAAGAGCAATGCGTCGTTTGATTTCTTGACTGCTTGTTGCTTCTTTATTGATAGTTGATCCAAGTAGGTTAAAGTTGTTCACAATTTCAATTTCTTCTCCTTCAACGATGAACCTGTTGATTATGCCAGTTGTCATGATCTTTGTCTTCTTTACATTAAGGTGCAGGCCCATTTTGAGACTATGTTCTTTGATTGTGAGAAGCAAATGTTTCAGATCATCTTCACTTTCAGCCAGTAATGTAGTATCATCAGCATAGCGAAGGTTGTTGATGAGTCTTCCACCAATCTTCACACCTCTGTTGTCTTCATACAATCCTGCTTCTCTGATGATTTGTTCTGCATATAAATTAAACAGGTAGGGGGAAAGTATGCAGCCTTGTCTTACACCTTTGCTTATTTTAAAGCATTCTGTTTCTCCTTGTTCCGTTCAAACTGTTGCTTCTTGATCAATGTACAGATTGCGCAAGAGAACGATCAGGTGTTCTGGTATACCCATGCTTCTTAATGTGGCCCAGAGTTTCTCATGGTTTACACAGTCAAAAGCCTTGCTATAGTCGATAAAGTACAAATAGATATCCTTTTGGTATTCTTTAGTCTTTACAAGGATCCATCTCACATCCGCAATGATGTCTCTCGTTCCTCGTCCTTTCCTAAACCCTGCTTGCACTTCAGGTAGTTCTTGTTCCAGGTATGGTTGTAGTCTCTTTTGAATAATCTTCAGTAGAATCTTGCTGGCATGTGGGATCAGAGCGATTGTTCGATAATTTCCACAGTCAGTTGGATCACCTTTCTTTAGTATTGGTATAAACACAGATCTTTTCCAGTCAGTTGGCCATGATGTTGTCTTCCATATTTCTTGGCAGAGCCTTGTAAGTATGGTAACAGCTGCATCAGATTGCTGCAATACTTCTATAGGAATGCCATCAATGCCTGGTGCTTTGTTCTTTGATAAGGCTTTCAATGCTGCTTCAACCTCTTCCTTCATCACCAATGGTTCCCGATCATAAGGTTCAGGTTGAAACGGCTGTTGGTCCACTTGATCTTTATCATATAAAAATGCTGTATATTCCTTCCACCTTTTCTTGATCTTCTCAGCATCATTCAACATAGAACCTTGAGCATCTTGTAACATTCCAATTCGAGGCTGGAACTTTTTCTTTAATTCTCATAGCTTTAGGAAAGCCGATCTTGTTCTTCCTCTAATAGTTGCTGCTTCTATTTCCTTGCATGCGTCGTTGTAGTACTTTTCCTTGTCCTGTCTTGCTGCACGTTGGAAATCTCTGTTGAGTTCTGCGATTGTCTTTCTTTCTCCTCTGGCTTTAGCTTCTCTGCGTTTCTGGGCAATTTTCAGAGTTTCTTCCGTCATCCATTTTGGCCGTTTTTGCTTTTTCACCTTTTGTAGAGACTTCTCGCTTTCTTCCAACACAACCTTCTTGATGTCATTCCATAACTCTTCCGGAGCTCTGTCATTTGTATCTAAAGCAGCAAATCGATTTTGCAGGCAGTCTTTAAATTCCAGTGGTATATTCTCAAGGTCATATTTTGCTGCATTCATGAGTGGTTTGCTCTTTTTCAACTTTAGCTTATGTTTGCATACTAGTAGTTGATGATCTGTACCACAGTCAGCTCCAGGTTTTGTCTTTGTTGATGTTATAGAGCTTTTCCATTGTTGACTTCCACAGATGTAGTCAATTTGATTTTTATACAATCCATTGGGTGAAGTCCATGTGTAGAGTCGCCGCTTGTGTTGCTGGAAGAAGGTGTTTGAGATGAATTGATCATTGGTCTTGCAGAATTCTATTAGTCTTTCTCCAGCTTCATTTCTGTTGCCAAGTCCATATTTTCCAACTTCTTTGCCTTCTTCTTTGTTGCCAACTTTTGCGTTCCAGTCACCCATGACTATCAGGATATCCTGTTTGCATGTTCTGTCAATTTCAGCTTATACTTGTTCATAGAACTCTTCAATTTCATTCTCTTCTTCAGCTGTTGTTGGGGCATATACTTGAATTGGGATTTCATGGCAAGATACAGAAGTAGATTGCCGGGCCTTTCTTCCGCACAGTTTAAGTTTGGTGTTGTTGCCGTTGTCACAAAAATGTGATCCTCCGCCATCAACACTATCCCATTCTGCTGCTGCCCAGATGGGTGTTTTGTCTTGGTCTGGCACCTCAGCTGAGACCTGTCCATCTTGGGAGACCCTGCCAGTAGTTAAACTACCAATAGTTTAGCTCTCAGCATCACTGATGCACGCAAGGCCTCACAGCACGACAAGCTGCAAACCAAGTGAGGGGTTTTCTACAATAAAGTTCTTTATACCTACTACTGTTGGTACACCTTGCTCCTTTTGTTCCTGAAAGTGATATGTTTGTCATGAAATACCTTGCATCAAAACATACATGGCAGTAGAAGCAATCCTTAGTTATTTTTTCTTTGTTCATCTCTAAAAACAGTCTTTAAAGTGCTAAGTATGGACCCTTACCAACCTCACAAAAACCTCATTCAACTTTGCAGTTCCCCAAAGGATGCATTGTATTGCTGAGTGAATAACAATGCTCTTCAAATGACTGTGGCTGTCTGGCTATGGCATCTGTTTCCCACATATCTGGGTACTGGCATTTCACACAGCAGCTCCCTACATGTGGCTACACCTGTCCCATAGAAAGTCCACTCTCTGTTCTGGCTTATTTTGGTCTGTATACATCTATCTGTGGGACACCCCTGCTTGCCTTCCTACAGTCTGCTGTGTGGCAGCGCTCCCCTGGTCAAGCCTATGTGGGCATGGAAGTGGAGATCCCTGTGCCATCATACCAAGTAGCCAGCCACCAGATATATCACCACTCTTGCAGCTCTCATAGATCCTGGACTGGGTAAGGATGGTAGGCCTCATGGAACAATCTGTGGAATGTTGGCACAACCTCAGTCATGTCTCCCAGTGCCTGGAACAGCAGATGTATGGCTGCCCTACACTGCCAACAATATATGATCTTATTAGAGTACCTTATGAAACATATTCCAGAACAAATCACATAAGGATCTCCATAGCTAAATGTCAAACATATCCCTTTCAATAATAGATCTTCAGAATAAGAGCATTCAGCGGTGCAAACAGCACTAATACATGCCCAAAAGCACCATCATCGGTCTCTATAAATGTGTACATTTTTAGAGAATAATGATGGTGTTTGTGCGCATGATTTAGTGCTGTTTGCAGTGTTGAATACTCTTATTCTGAAAGGGATATGATTTAACATTTAGCTAAGGAGAATCTTTTGTGATTTTTTTTTCTGCACTATCATACTGGCACCTGGTGATGCTGTGGTCATCTGTACGATCCATATACCCCACTGAACTGCAGATGAGCACACCAGAACTTCCCGTGCAACCCTCAAACCGCACACACACATGCTGTCTCTTTCAGTCACAAAAATATATGTCTGCCAAAAAGATGCCCTGCACCTATAAATAATAGCTGGTATGACATAATAGTATGGAGTCCAAGGACTAAAAAAATGATCTACATTTCTCGCCCAAACAAGAATCCATTCCACACTCACTCACATAGAATTCATGTGTCCTTTTTCAGGACACAGGAATTGTTAGGGTCCCCTAGATTAACTCCTTTAGCACAAACAGCAAATGTCATCATGGCCAGAATAATCACTATTGCGCTTCTTAATATTTCTTTCAGGGTAGTTATTAATGCCTCTTTAGCTTACAAGATTCCCAAACCTCTGAATTCTGTTCTTTATAAATGCATCTTGTGTTTTTCCATACTGATGTCCACCAGTTTAGAACAGACTGATCACCAACTTTATATGGAGAGCAGAATATTTTCTAAGTAGTGGCCTTATCTCTGGAATACTCTTTATATAACTGCACGGCAAACTATGCCCCCGTTCCACCCCTCCTGAACACGTTCTGCGATCCAGGTGTTAGCAAGATAAACATCCACAGGAGCTATGTACCAGAATATGCTCTTAGATGTTTTTGGAAAATAAATGTCCCCAGCGCATGTACAAACCCTTATTCAGTTTCTGGAATGACCTCTATAGTCTAATGTCATAAAGCTGGCACAGTGTCCTCGCCCAAATCAGCTTTGAAATAGTTGACAACGAGGCACCCCCATTATCAGCTAGTGATTCAAAGCTCCAGTTTTGTTGAAAGGAACGTCTTTCCTCTGCTCTGTAAAATCTTCTGATGTTCTGTAATATTTTCTAATACACACATGTCTAGAATGGGTAATTTTGCTGGTGTCCATTAAAAATTGAAGCTGGTATCTAATAATGGACGCTTTCCTACTTTTCTTTCTAATATCTTAAATTCACTAAATGCTGTCTTATTTGTGTGTGTGGATAGGAACAGTGAGATGCTTGGTATAATTTTTATCTGTGTATTTATTAATATTTATTATTTGTCTTTATGAAGAAAGTCACCTGAGGATGTACAACTTGAAATAAAGAACTTATATTGTAGAAACAACATAACAATAGTAAAATAATCAAGTGTCAAAAATACACCAATGAAACAGCACTGTAGAACATTCATAAAACAGCACAGTAGAACATTCATACAATAGATGTATATGATATGATATCAGCAGAGTGCAAATGATGCTTCATAGTAAGCAGCATGGCAGAACACTTATATAACATAGATATGATACTCACAAGGTCTCTTGCTTCACTTTTCTCTTTTAATAGAAATACAGTGGTGTCAGATAAGGGCTTTGGTCCATTCAGTCCACCCATTTGTACCTGCCTGCTATATTTGTCTTAGTTGGTCTGTGACCTTATTTTCTCTTCCTAGCACAAAGGCTTCTTTATATGTGTCTCATGCATGCTTGAATTCTACTGCTGTTTTGGCTCCTATCACCTCTGCTGAAGGTCTGCTCCAGATATTCACTAGCCTTCATGCTGTACAAAAAGTAGAAGATTAACAGATTATATTCTGGGTGATCAGCTATGAATGTTGAATCAATCTGAAGCAAGTATAAGATGTACTATAAATGATGGGATAATAATAGAAATGATTATATAGATACTGTGTAGTTTTATAAGGCCCCATGAGACCACACTTGGAAAATGGAGTACAGTTTATCACATGTATAGACTATGAGACTGATAATAAGGCCTAGATATGTTATCTGTATGAGGTATATTTTTTTAATTTTAGGGAAAAATAAATGTACTGTAAGGGAGATCGGGTAGGCAGCATGGTAGAACGTTCATATAACATAAATATGATGCTCACAATGTCTCTTCCTTCACTTTTCTCTCGTATATAGTAAGGTTACCAGATGTCCTTCATTTTCAGGCATTGTGCCAGATTTCAGACCGTTTACCCAGCTTTTATATTTTTGGCAAACTCCTCGCCCCAGTTGCAACAATGGGATTAAAGGCACCAAGTAGAAGTTCTTTGCCTGCTGCACACTGCACTCTCTCCTCATCAAAAACAGAAGCAGCATGTCAGCATCCTGCGTTGTGTGTCAGTCTTATGGTATGAGCTCATATGATGAAACTGGCCCAACAAAGACACAAGAACTGGCTATGTCATTCCAGAAAACATCACTACTAAGCACTCCAGCATGGACAACTGTGAGTCCTGCAGCTCTTCGTGCCTCCATATGTGGCTCCAATAGCAGCAAGGGGTTGGGCCTGTTGCTGTGATTCACTTCTCTGAGGCCTAAAGATAGCCCTGCCTGCCTCTTGAAATCTAGAATTGCACAGAAGAACAGCAATAGGTGGCTGCAGGGTTTCTAAGATGTACATCACTACCTGTCCCTGCGATGGGCCTCCCCCGTCTATCAGCACGTTTTCTCTTCAAAGAAGAGGTGGGCCACGGGGATAGATTACTCTGTACCTCTTAGAGACCCCACTTGGGAGGACATGAGGAGTGAAAGAGAAAGATATGAAGAAGGAAAAAAGGGTTGATGGAAAAGATAAAGGATGGAGGAGAGTGTAGTGGAAGTCAGTGAAAAGAGAGATGGGGAAGGTAATGTAGGAATTGTTCTAATTTTATTTTCAGTTTTCATTATGTTTTCTCGTTCTACACAATTATATTGATTGCAGTTTTTATTATGTACTTATCTGTCATGTTTGTTTATTGTATTGATTTTAATTTTTTCTTATGTATTTTACATAATAATCCACTTCGATTTTTTAAATAATGCGGACTATAAAACGCTTATATTAAATTAGAATCAAAAAGGGGAATAGTGGAAGACAGATGAGGGAGGGATGGAGCAGAATAGATGAAGGAAAGAATGGAGGAGGAGGAGGAGGAGAAAAGTGAGGGAAAGAAGGATAAGTAGAGAAAAGGATGGAAGAGGGGGAGAAAACAGCAGATGAGTAGTGTGTGAGAGCAGATGGATGGGATCAAGCTGCATATGTCTGAAAGCTGGGGAGGAGACTGAGTTGTAGATGGGTGAGAGGGAGGGTGTGTGCAAGAAAATGGAGGGTATGTATAAGAGAAGGGGGGAGGGGAAAAAGGGGAAAGTGTAGTAAATACCATGAGGTAGAATAAAAAGAAAAAAGTAAAAAAGCAACAAAATATATGACGTAAAAGAAATTTGACGTGTATATGAGAGGAAAGGAAGCAGGAAGAAATTATCTAAAAAAAAAACATTGAGAGAATGGAATAGGTAAAAGAAGAAAACAAATTAGAGGGAAGAGGAAATGTAACAAAACAAACTGAATAAGAAATGATACATGAAAATATAAATAAAAATACATGAAAGAATCTGATGTACAATCACAAGAAAAGAACAAGAAAGAAACAGGCTGAAAACAAGAATGAAAGGTTTGAAAATATTTTATCACATCAGAAGGTAAATTGACAGACCGGGAGTATCACACAATAATGGCCTTAAGGCAGTACAGAACTTCAGCAAGAAAGTAAGTTGATTCCACAATAGTTTAATTTTGATAATCTCTAAGCAAATTGGACATTTTTGATTTGTCTTCTTGGAAGTGATATTAGAAACATAGGCCATATGGTCTTTTTTTGCTGTCATGTTTCAATCTAGTCTTCTTTTCCATAGCAATTACTATAGCCCTTTTTTCCTTTAGAGACCTTGAGCCCGATTCAGACATGGATGTCCCGGCCCTACTACTACTACTATTACTATTAAACACTTGTAAAGCGCCACGCACACAGCGCTGCAAACCAAACCCTCTGTGTGCCCGGTCGGAACCGGATGCACAGAGTTAGCTGAGATTCTGATCCCGCGGGGCACATCTAGCCCCTCAGGATCAAAATTGCGTCCAGGCCTGTATGTGCAGGCCGGGACCCCAATTCAGGTCGGCCTGCATGTACAGGCTGTGTCCAGATAGCTCAGTCAGGCCTTTGAATGGAGCCGCGGCTCCATGGCAACCGGTTGCCAGTGCACCGGTGCTCCATTCAAAAGCAGCGATCCCCAGGCACCGGACTGCAAACTACATTCCCCACGGCCCGACCCCCGATCTGGCCTCCCAAAGCCAGGGTTGGGCTGCAGGGAATCTCCTCTGCCCCCTCCTGCCACTTTCCAGCCCTGAGTCTGCTGTCCTCCGCCAACTCGGGGAACTTATTCCACCTCAGAGGTGGAATAAGTTCCCCGTTCAAGCCGCCAGCCCCAGACGTACAGGGCTGACATTGGAATCTGCCCTTATATCTGGGGCCAACGACCGCCCACTGCCCACCCTAATGCCGCCTCCGATCAGCACCTTTCCCGCCCCCATCTAATTTTCCCATACAGCAAGCGGGGAAGTTAGTCGGAGTCAAGAGGGGGCCTGAATTCATGCCTCGGAATGACCCCATTTCTGTATTTTTCCCATGCTTTCTTGAATTCAAGTACTGTCCTCGTCTCTACTACTTCTACTGGGAAACCTCCATGCATCTACCACTCTTACTGTAAAGAAATATTTCTGCATTTTACTCCTTTCACCTTCATCCTGTGCCCTCTCGTTGCAGAGCTTTCTTTCAATTGAAAGAGGTTCTCCTCCTGTGCATTTATGCTATGGAGGTCCTGTATTCAAATGTTTCTATCAAATCTCCTCTCTCCCGCCTTTCCTCTTAAGTATACATATTGAGATCTTTAAGTCTGTCTCCATATGGCTTATTACAAAGACTACTGATCAGTTTGGTAGCCACCCACTGCACTGACAATATTCTTTTTATATTTTTTGTAGGTGTGATCTCCAGAATTGCACACAATATTCCAAATGAGGTCTCACCAAAGGCTTATACAGAGGCACTATCACCTCCCTTTTTCCCTTGGCTATTTCTTTCCATATGCACCCAAACATCCTTTGGCTTTAGCTGTCACCTTTTCTACCTGTTTGGCCACTTTGATGATCAGAAACAATTACGCCCAGATTCTGCTCCTCTTTTCGTGAACAGAAGTACTTCACCCCCTATACTGTAGCGCTCTCTTGGATTTTTGCAGCCCAAGTGCATGACCCTGCATTTTTTAGCATTAAATCTCTCAGCTGCCAAATTCTCGATTATTTTTCAAGCTTAGCTAGATTACTCCTCATGTCATCTACTCCTTCCTGGGTGTCTACCTTATTGCAGATTTTGGTATCATCTGCAAAGAAGCAAACCTTACTCGTCAGCCCTTCCACAATATCATTAACAAAAATGTTAAAAAGAATCGAACCAAGGACAGATCCCCGTGGCACACCACTGGTAACATCCTTCTCCTCAGAGTGAACTCCATTTACCTGTACCCTTTGTCGCCTTCCACTCAATGAATTTCTAACCAAGTCAATCACTTTAGAGTCTATCCCTGGGGTGCTCAGTTTATTTATAAGTCTCCTGTGTGGAAAGGTGTCAAAGGCTTCACTGAAATCTAAGTACATCACATCTAGGGCTCTGCCTCGGTCCAACTCTCTGGTTGCCCAGTCAAAGAAGTCAATCAGATTTTTTTGACAGGACCTGCATCTAGTAAACCCATGCTGCCTCGGATCCTGCAATCCATTGGACTTCAGAAACCTCACTATCCTCTGTTTTGGCAGCTTTTTCATTACTTCACTCACCATAGAGGTCATACTAACCGGCTTGTAGTTCTTAACCTCATCCTTACTTCTGCTTTTATTGCTGTTATGAGATGGATGGGGGAGGAGAAAGACATGATTCACTAAAGTTTCTTTCCTGGGGCAGTTTCTCCAAATGGATGAGTTTTGCACATACCATGACAGTCATGCGCCTCACTTCTAAGCCAGGGTATGTGGAATATGATCTTAGTCTCTCAAATTTACTGATAATGCTCAGCATAGTACTTGCTTTATGCCAAAGAGAGCATCTCTCCGGAGTTCGTAAGATGTTACATGTATGGGTAAATTATCAAGGTGTGCTTGGAAATTCTTCTTAATTAAGCCTTGGACACCCAACACAATGGGAATTAACTCAATATCTTTCTGCCACATTTTCTTGGTCTCCAACTGTATTTCTTGGTAGTTAAAGATTTTCTCCCTCTTAACACAATTCACAGAGTAGTCGCTTAGAACTGACACCTCTATTATCAATGCCGTTCTGGTGTTTTTCTCCTTTACCACTATATCCGGCTTCCTCGCATCCAGTTTTTTATCGGTCAGAATAAGAGTATCGCAGGTGATCAAAACCTCTTCACTCTCTGTAATTCTTTTAGGGTCATGATCCCAGTGCTTTTCAGGCACAGTAATGTTATAGTGCTTACAGTTTCCAATGGATAAGGTGTGATATTTTATTGTGCTTTTTTGTATAGAAATTTTCTACCATCAGAACTTCACAGCTAGCTATGAGGTGAGTCACTATTTCCAGCTCATTCCCACAGAATCAACATTTTTCTGCTTTGCTAGTTTTCTTCAAAGCTCGCTGTAAACCATCTTGTCTGTAAGCCACTGTCCTGGGCTGCAATTATCAATCTCTCATCCTTTGTTTTTTTTCTATTTTGTGGGTCATTTTATGAAGTATTTTTACATGCAAAGCATGTTTTGAATGCGGAAAGAACTATTATAAAATTCTGTGCAGATATACACATGTAAAAGTTTGGTGCATGAAAAGAGCATGCCTATTTCTTCAGGATCTGCATGTGAGCATAATTTGGGTAGAGATGGAACAGACTTGCAATGTGTGTGCCTATTTTATAAAATTATTGAAGTATATGCATACAGAATATGCACACATTTATACTTTCGGAGCAGATGTAAATTTGTGCGATAGCATTTGTGTGCTATTAGGGGTCACTGTAGAAGCCTATTTAATAGATACATAGGTGCCTATGTTTCTTTCATAAAATAGAGTTTATATGGATGCCTTTTCCCTACATTGACATAGGTACTCAGTTATAAAAATAGCCCCTATGGATGTAATTTATAAAGGTCTCCTAGTTTTGTACACAAAAATCACACTTGTTTTATAAAGAAAAGTGGTTGCCTAATTTTCTTTATAAAATAGGGGCACAAGTCGTAAGATGCGAGCTCTTACTCCAGCCATAGATTTGACGTAAATGCATATGCCTAAATTTGTAAAGAACATACCTGTGTTATAGTATTTCATAACTTATGCACATAAATTTGGGTTCCACCTAAGCTTCGCCCTTAGCCATGCCGACTTCAAAAGTTTGTGCTATGTCTAAAGTAGGCATGTAAGTGCCTATGCACACATGTAAGTCATTGAAAATACACAACTTATGCACATCGATGGCCTTTAACTTTACGCTTCTTCTTATAAAATGATCTCCTATGTGTTCATGGTGAAAAGCTCAGTGAATTAGGCCTTGGGAGCAACCTCTTGGTTACCTGCCATGTAGTGACGTAATGCATCACTGAGCAGAATTGGTTATAAGAATTAGAAATAGGTTAGATTTATAGCCACACTTCTCGTATAGTTGGAGCACTATGGAGACAAGTGGTATAATTTCCTGAGTTGTGCAGTACATAGGTCACTTATTTTGACAATGGTTGCTAAAACTGAACAAACCAGCTAGTATTGCAGTAATGTATCTCTCATATAAGGCACAGGCCTCCATATGCATGAGTAATATGTAACAAGGGGGATGCTTGACTGAATCATGTTCTAGTTGCTCTCTTTGGTCTTGGAGAAACCTGGAATCAAAGAACCAGCAAAACAGATATTGTTATTATGCATGAACATTTGGGATCACAAGACTAATTCTTTAGAAGTGAAGAAGGGACTGTTGTGGTCTCAAAATACCTACTATACCTGAATGTAAGTTGCCTTGAACGTCTGAGAAAAGGCATGAGCTGAATCCAATCTTTTTTATTAGTCCTATAAAAGATATCACAACCTACAGTGATGACTGGAGTCATGATCCTACAGTAGCTATTGGAATGGATTGTATGCAAAAGGCGCAGACTTATTTCTGCAGTTTCCAGTAAGATGAACGTATGCAGAGTTGTCATCTATTAATATCTACACTGCCTATAATGATACAGCATCTTTTATCCCTGCAGGGTTTTTTTCTGATTAAACAGCAGACAATTCTGCATTTGGATATTCATTTTTCACTCCTACCCCTCTATTGTCTCCATTATTTTGCAGATTACAGGCATCAGGATGAATGGTCTATAATTTGCTAAAGTACTTTTGTTCTCTTTGGAACAGTGGTATTGCACTGGCAAACTTCCACTTTATTGGAGATTCATTTGAATAGAGCAAGTTTTGTTTTATCATTAATGAGAGCATTTTGCAATGATCATTAGTCAGGTCATATAAAGCAGCGATTTGCAACTAGTGCCCTGTAATCCTTTACAATCAGCTTGTAGGTTTTTCTGTCCTCACTCCATGTCTCACTGTGTTAAAACTGAGCACAGATTCTTCTTCATGTACCAGAGAGACTAGTTCTTAACTCCTAAAAAAACGTATTGCAGAACAATTGAATAAACCTAGAAACTTAATGTAAGGTAAAATAGAATTGAGATAACTGGGTTGAAACAGCTGCCATGAGCCTTTCTCAGGATGCTTAAGTTGAATGCAGTATGTCCTTGGGGGACTCGGGGAGTGATGATAATTGCAAGTTGAGTACAGAGCTCGTTGTCTGCAAAGGAGATTTAGTGCTCAGAGTAAACATTTTCCCCAGGATATCCATCTTTGGGAGGGGCAGTGAGCACTTGGGAAAAAGATTACACTCTGAGTCAGGAAATGGAAAGAGTAGAGGAGTTAGTGATTACAGCAGTGGAGTCCCACTGATACCCTTGGGCAAGTCATATAACCTCCATTGCTCTGAGATCCTGTGCTCCCTGGGAGCAAATTAATGAATATCCTCTTACTTCCTGATCTGTTTCCATGTACTCTCAGCCTATTTCCAAATGCCTCCTAATCCGTTTTCCAACCATCCCTAGTACCCCTTGGTGCTTACCAGGGTTCTTCCTGCTGAACAATGAGGGAGAAAACGGGAGGGTAATACTGTATTCTACTTTAACTTCAAAGGATGAGCTATGAAATCGTCTCAGACTTATCGGCTGCCTATTGCTGGAACTTTGAAAATTCAGGTAACCAGCGGCGCCTATTGGCATCAATGACTGATTTCAGCTCTTTTTTTTAACTTTTTATACACCCCTCTCTCCACGTGTTATATATTTGAATCATAAGTCTCTGCTTATAGTGAAACAAACACTTAGCTCCTCCGTTGCTTCTCAGATTATATCTGCGTCTCTTGTGCTTTCCCAACGCCTCACATTCAACGTTGTTATCGCGTTTCTCTCTGTACTCTGAGGTTCATCAGGGGATCAAGACATTAGCGGAATATTTAACCAAATTCAGCCAAACCTCACCACAGCGTATTGGATCGCTTCACAATCTTCTCAAAAGCGCACTCCGGGATGTAGCTTCACCCTTCCTTGAAAAAACGGAAGGGTGAAGCTACATCCCGGAGCGCGCTTTTGAGAAGATTGTGAAGCGATCCAATACGCTGTGGTGAAGTTTGGCTGAATTTGGTTAAATATTCGGCTAATGTCTTGATCCCCTGATGAACCTCAGAGTACAGAGAGAAACGCGATAACAACGTTGAATGTGAGGCGTTGGGAAAGCACAAGAGACGCAGATATAATCTGAGAAGCAACAGAGGAGCTAAGTGTTTGTTTCACTATAAGCAGAGACTTATGATTCAAATATATAACACGTGGAGAGAGGGGTGTATAAAAAGTAAAAAAAAAGAGCGGAAATCAGTCATTGATGCCAATAGGCGCCGCTGGTTACCTGAATTTTCAAAGTTCCAGCAATAGGCAGCCGATAAGTCTGAGACGATTTCATAGCTCATCCTTTGAAGTTAAAGTAGAATACAGTATTACCCTCCCGTTTTCTTCTGAGTGAGTTGGTTACAGTAGAGTAATTTAACAGTATTGGGAGCAATTCGATTACTCTGGAAATCAGACCCATAATTTTTATAGGTTGACGAACAATGAGGGAGGGCAGGAGCAATCTCTGGACCCTTCTGTTCTGGCAGCTCCCAGACTCCAAATGGCAGCCTCACTCCTCTAGTAGTAGTATTGTGGTACTACCACTAGGGGCTCAGGCTGCCAAATAAGGGAGCACTTTCTTAGGGAGCACAACTGTGTAGTGAATCCCACGGTAAATTAGTGCACAAGGAAATAGTTGTTGTACCTGAATGTATCTTGCTTTGAACTACTACTAAAAAAGGCATGAGCTAAATCTGAAAAAAGACAATCCAGAAAACATCTAATCAGAAATTTTCAGAATAGTCACAATACCCTTCTCAAGGTCTATTGCAATGGTATTTGCCAGCCACAAACAGATCAGGCTTTCAGGATACCCTTAAGGAATATGTAAGAGCAAGATTTACATTCATATTACCTCCATTCTGTGCAAGTCTATCCCATGCTCATTCTTTAGGGGTATCTTGAAAACCTGATGTGTTTGCAGTTGTAGAGGACTACATTATGCACCTGTTGGAGCAGAGGTTCTACGCTCTTACAGGGTCCCTGAGTTCATACAGCCACAGGTCACAAGGTTGCAATACAACAGAAAACAGTACAAAATATAAATTGTATGTAGACAATGCTCCCTCCCTTGTATCGGGAAATACCTTAATTATTTAATTCCATATCAAACTTAAAGACAGGAGGAGGTGGTTGTATAGACATGCTGATGGGTAGGGTTTCATTATCAGATTGTGGTTTTATTAGGGGTGGACATTTATCACGCTAACGTGATTAAACATTTGAAAATTTTAACAATTCTTTATTTATTTTTTTATAACTATACCAGAATGTGCTGGGCCGGCACCTCTTCCTCTCCCTCCCTCCCTCCTGGTGCTTTCACTCACTTGCCTTAAATGAAGTCTTCAGCAGTGGCAGCAGTTCACTAACACTGCCTCTCGCTGACCCTGAAGCCTTCCTGCCTCCATGCTCCTCCCTATCTGAGGTAACCTCCTGTTACTGGCACACGGCCTAGCTATACTGGGAGCAGGACTGAATATCGCCACTGTCTGTAAAGTTAAGAAGATCATTTTCATTCTCTGTCTCGCTCCACCCTCTGACTGTCCAGATGGTGCTGGGGTGACCTGTCATAGTTTTCAGCGACAGGTATACAGATGTGGATAGTGCTGCTGAACACTTAACTGGATAAGTGCCTTTGAATATCTACTCAAAAGTCTTCAAGGTTTTTCAAAAATTGTAATTAATTTCCAACTATAACCCAGATGATAGCTGATTCCACCAAAAAGAGGCCATACTTAACAAAGTATGTGCCTTTGTAACTGCCAACAACATTCGGCATGCAGTGGAATCACCAATGAAAGTTTACTTTGAAAGCACAAAACTCTTCTTGGTACGTCATCAGAAAATGGATACACAGCAGTTATACCCCAAATGATTCTGTTTTTAATCTGAAACACTACTTGCAATTGAACAGGGAGCCAGTGTATTTGCCCTATCCCATCCATATCTGCCAGTAATAATCTTTGTGGCAGTTTTCTGTAACAATTGCAGACTAGCACGATATCTCTTAGGAAACCTGATGTAAACTGGTGCATACCCTTCTTTAAATCAGGTAAAGGATTTAAGCTGTCCAATGAGCCATAGGTTACAAAAGATTTCCCTACAAGTTAATCACAGCAACTGTGTCAAGCCCCAAACTAGGCTGCACAGCTTAGCAGCCTGTAATACTGATAACCCAAACAACTCAATCCGATTCTCTTGGTTAATTATGTTCCCTTCATGTAGGAGTTGACTAATACAATATATTCCTCTATCTATCTATCCTTTCCAAAATATTTTCCTACCATTAACTCTCAACAATTACTATACTAGAGCAAAGATGCAGCAGATACTGGGTACGGTATCTCACAAACAGGCTCCATAGCTTTTACTGCTTTAATAGAGCTGTTGATCAGTGGCAGACAGGATATCCATTGTGGGCAGAGTAGAGAGCTTAAAGGGAGAAACCAACACTTTCTCTATTTCAATCTATGGAGACGTGGATTCTTCGAAGATCCATTCTGCTTCATACTGTAATAGTGAAGCAGTATGGTATATCTTGAAATCTGGGAAACCAACCCCCCCCCCCCCCTTATTCCTAGGCAATCTCAATTTCACGAGTGCAATACATGGCCTCTTATTTTCTAACTTTTTGTGGAAAGATATCTTATCCAATTGAGCATAGCAGCATGGTTTGCAAAAACCTGGCAACATCACCAACTTGTAAATTGTACTAGGAAGCACCATCATTTTAATGGTGTCCAATATCCCCCCCCCCCCCCCAAGACATCCGAAGAGGAGACCAATGCTGCAGAGAGCTCTTCAGATCGGCCAGAATAGTGACAGAACTATGCTTAATTGTTTCTTCTGAAGATGGATTCAAATACATTCCAAGATATTTTATTCCCTGAGATAACAATTGAAATGGAAACTCTGCCATATCCCCCTGTGTGGTGAGGTCATTAAGAGGAAGCAGCTCACTTTTATCCCAATTAATTTTGAATCCAGAAAACAAAGAAAAAAGATCCACCTTACATAATAAACTTCCTATGGAGGTCACTAGTTTAGAAAGGAATAGTAGAACATCATCAACATAAGCGGCGTACTTCCAACACAAGCCACCTGACTCTATTCTGTAATATCCTTTTCTTCCTTGATATAAAGCAACAACAGCTCTAGTGCCAGGTCAAACAATAAAGGGGAGAGAGGGCAATCCTTCCTCGTACCTCTGCCCAGATGAACAGCCCCCGAGAGGATGTCATTAATGGCAAAACACAAGCAGGGAGAGCTATATAATACTCTAACCCAGCTAACAAAATCAGATCCACAACCAAACCATTCTATCACTCAGAACAGATATGACCATTCTACACGTTCAAAGGCTTTCTCAACATCTGAAGACAAAGCCACTGCCGGACCATTGATATGCTGTGACAACTCAAGTAGATTATGAGAGATTCTAGCATTGTCTTCAATAATTCTGCTCTTTATGAACCCAGCTTGCACACTCCCAATGAGAAGGTGGACTATACTGCTAAGCCTAGTGGCCAATATCTTTGCTAAAATCTTGTAATCTACATTCAAAAGTGAAAACATACAATAATTAGCCATGCTGGTAGCATCACAGTCCGGTTTAGCAAAGAGCACAACATTTGTCTGAGCAACATTTGTCTGAGCACAACATTTGCAGAGGAAGCACATTGTTGTTCAATTAAACTTTGATATAGTTGCTGCTACTATGGTGCAAGAATAGCTGCAAATTGTTGGTATAATTAGACTGTAAAGCCATCAGGGCCTGGGACTTTATTTCTAGACAGGTTCTTGATCGCCATTAAAATTTCTCCAACTAGGATTGGAGCCCCTAATCACACCATCTGTTGATCAGAGAGTGTAAGGTGCTCAATCACTATCGAAAATGACTCTCTCCTGCTGTTATTATTCGCACAAGAGGAAGTAAAATGTTTTCTAAAAAAATCTGCAAAAGCTACTGAGATATCCTCAGACTTAATAACACACCCTACCTTCAAAAGCTGGGCAAGCAATTTCCCGGTTTCTTGCTACCTGCATAGTACCCGGTCCATTGAACGAAGATTACCTGTTCAACCTGCTGCATCAGATTCTTATTGAATTCATACCTAAATTGAGTTGACTGTTGATATATTAAATTACAGTTTGTTCTAACATGAACCTTTTCCAGATGGGCGATTTCTTCCTCCAGTCTATTAGCTTCCTTCATTTGATTTTTCCATAACCAGTCAGAAAGACTAATAACCTCGTCATGCAGGGTAGCCTTAAAGACCTCCCAAATTATACTATAGTGCATATGATCATTTTCATTTCTCTGAAAGAAAATCTCCATAAAAGCTTGCAGTTTATCCACTACAGTAGACTTCAAAAGCAGTCTGTTCTGAAAGCGCCATGGGGTCTATGAGTATTACAGGACCAAGGCTGGAGTTCCAAACTCACAGCATCATGATCTGATATGTGTATAGGTTGAATGTTACAACTTTGGACATCCGATAGGAGAGATTTAGACACCAAAGGATAGTCGATTCATGAGTATGACTGATGCGGGAAAGAGAAAAAAGAATATTCACAAATCAAGGGAGGGAGGCCTAGCCAAACATCAACCAAGCATAGGGAGTTTATACATATTGAAATGTGCTGGAAGATTTCCTGTGTACATTTCTACATACAAAACTCCTATCAAGTACGTAATTAAGAACTGTATTAAAATCCCCACCAAGTATAATCTCTCCCATCCCAAAGGACAACAGGGTCTGGAGCAATTCATAAAAAAAATGGAGGGAAGTCTATATTATATATACATTCATCAATGTACACGTGCACCCAGCAATTATCAAATTAATGCATACCCATCTAGCCTCATTATCAGCACTGGTAAACCCTTTCGAACAAGTACTGAAACTCCATTTTTTGTTAACACCCAACAAAAATATATGACTATCAGACAACCCAATTTGGAGCCTGACACAGGCTTCATAAATCAAATGAGTTTCTTGAAGAAATATGATATCCACACTTAGATCAATATTTTTTTACATTTAATAGGATGGTTGAGACTACTTACATTCAGAGAGGTAATTTTAAGCCACATTGCTAAAAGCTTGACAATGCAAACCAATAAAAATCGCTATCTTTGGTGTAAGTATAGAAAAAATATATTACCCCATTAATACCACAACTAGCAAAAAAACTCACACCCTTCCAAATCCATTTACCAGGCTTAAGCCATCTATGCAAACCCCCCCCCCCCCCAAAACAACAACCCACCCATGGGTCTCCGTTATATGTCAAAAAACTACTAAATCCCCCCCAATCACGCCTTAACATACACCAAACATGCTTACCCAGCCATTATACATATAGCATATTTATCTAGCTAGATACCATTGACTGATACAGTAAACCACTCATACTATAATTAGAAGAGAGAGGGTATTTAAAAAAAAAATAAACCTACAGCTGATTTGAGCAATCAGGGGAAACCCATATGCGGTTTGATCCATTAAGCAGATAGCTATTGAGTTGCATACCAGTTCATTATCGTGGCGGTCGCTATGAAAGTCAATCTATGTAATGCCCAAATTTGCACACCATTCCGAAAGGAGCTCCCATTAGATCAGCCGGACTGGATTACTCTGTACAGTCGCAATCATATAAAGGGATAGTTGGACCCAATATGGGTGCAGTGAGCCTGCCATGCTGCAAAGATCCAGAGAACGGTAACCATGTCAAAAAGAAGCCACCAGTCCAAAGTGGAAGAAGCTCTATGGGAGCAGGTCATCAGCTAAGAAGGCCAGGCGGGCCACCACGAAAATAGCCACATCAGCAGTTGAGGCTTCAGCAGAGGCTGCACCTCTACCCGAGATATTTCAAAAGAAGTCTCTCAGTGTCCACATGCAAATGACCTTTTAGAGACTGTATATGCTTCTATTATCATCAGTATCTCTGAGAGATAAGCGAATCGCTGTTTAGATATTAGGTGCAGAACCATTTCATTCTTGATGATCTGCATTCACAACCCCAGATCAGGTTTACAATTAGGGAGCAGCCAACGTACTTGGTATTTAAAGCAATACATGTGGCTAGTGTGGGCAATTTGGTAGCGGGCCTGGGCGGCTGGGGCGGGAGGGGGGGAAGGGGGGGGGCAATATTAACAAAAAATACTGTATTCGTTGCATAATAGTGCCTTCCGGGCGGGGATAAGAGTTCACCCCCCCGGAATGGGTGTGTTGTGTATCATTATATGTCTTTATGCGATGAATAAAATAAAGCTTTGAAAAAAAAAAAAGCAATACATGTGGCATTTTTTCAAAAGCTGGCACCTCTTCAGAGAAGAAGTCTGCATGCCTCAGGGATTTGACTAAATCCATATCATTAAATATTTAACTACTGGAGGTGCCTGTCAATTTTTCAATTACAAGGTTTTCATTATGCCTTGATTTTTTATTTTCGACATGGCTCAATATATCACGAAGAATCAGAACAAAGGTAATTAAACTCATGGTATTGCTGATGTAAATACAGTTGATAAGTGTGAGGCATTCAGTTATTATGAAATGGCTGCTGAGCAGATGCTGTTGACCATGACTGCCAAATCAGCTGCAAATCATGTAACATTGGCCATTTAAATAATTGCTGGCTCCTGATACCTATTAGACCAGTTAATGAAGGCACCGTCTGTAAATGACATGCACCCCCAATCCATTCAATTTTTGATTATACTAATCTCCCCACATAACTAAGCACCATAAGGATCTACAGTCACATTCATTTAAGATGGAGCCATGACAGAATCAAACCTACTAAAAGGATCAAACTTATTACCCATCCTTCCCATTCACCCAGCCCACTCATACCAGACTATTACACTCACATCGGACTTAAAAAGGCCGGGTAGCTTAATTAATTATTCAAACTATTATTCATATATAACTTAAAGAACTACCAAACTTTTGATTTTAAAATGGCAATGAGAGATCAAACAATATTAAGTCATTTTCAGAGTTTCCAAGAATTGCTTGAGATATTCCGGGTCCTGGTAGGTTATCATACGATTTTCATACGCAACTTTCATCTCTGTAGGGAAGAACAGGCCATATTGAGCACCAATTTCATGCAAAGAGTGTCACAAGGAGAGAAACAGCTGGTGCCTTGCTACCGTGTCTCTGGCCAAGTTGGGAATCAAAGTTATCTTATGATCATTGAATCGCAGTTTCCCTGATATTCCTCTAGCCAAGAATAATACTTGCAAAATCTGTGGAAAATGACTGAGATGAACTAGAATGGGCCTTTGAGACTGTTTGGCGGCCATTGTTTGATGTTGGGGTGACTGGTAAGCTGCTTCTATATCCAGTGCTGGAAGAAAATGTTCTTCAGGAAAGATCCGACGAATTGGACAGCGTTCTCTCCTTCAGTATCTTCAGGCAGCCAATCAGTCTTATATTTTGTTGCTTGTTAAAATCCATGATATCCTCCAGTTCTTATTGAGTTTGTTTAACGGCTGCAGTATTAGCAGGGATTTCAGCCATTTCCTGCTGTAAATCATTTGAGACTCTATCAAGTCCAAACACACCTGAGAGCTATTCATTTGTAGAGAAAGCTGCTCCAAATCTCTTCTTATCCCTACTGAAACCTCAATCTGGCTTTCAATCATTTTTTTAACTCCCTCACTTCTTGCAGCACCAGATCCACAGGATCAGTAGTTTTATCCAGTGTAGGAAGACCCTTTTTTATGCTGTTTGAGTCCAGATGGATGGCTAAATTGAGAATCTAAAGCAGGATTCTTCTTTTCTGCCATTTCAGATAGATTTTTCTTTGAATCAGCAATAGCCATGAAATGATGGCAAGAATAGAGGGGAAGAAAACTCCTCGAGTCTCACAGAGCTACCCAGGTTAGGCTGCCATTTTGTTGGGCTCCAACTTTCTTATTCATTTTTAATCTTGAATCCAGTACAGTTCCTGGAATGGAATCATGGAATGGTAATACCAATATTGCATCACAATGCAGAAGGGTGATTGTTGATGCTACCCCAGAATACAGGATATCCCTTTGGTAAAAGTCAAACCTAATACTACCTTCTTTTAAAAAAGTGGCAATAACAGAGGGTAGGCAGGGTAGAGGGACATAGTAAGCCTGCTCTCTCAGCCTCTGCAGCTGCTCCTCCTTCATCTCCCATGCTTTCTGATTATAAACAAAACTAAACATACCATGGGTAAACATAAACCAAGGAAGCAAGGAGCACATGCTCCGAGTACCTGGGAAGAACTTGAGAGACGGGAGCAAATGGAGGAATATAAGAGAAAGTAGAGGAGAAATGAACAAGGACCCTGGAAGAGAAAGATCTAAGGACAGGGAGAGATGAAGAGGACAAGGGAACTGGATTTAACACATGCCTCTCTCTGGGGCTCAAGGTGAGTTACATTCAGGTACAGTAGGAAATATCTCATCTCCAGAGAACTTATAATCTAAGTTTGTACCTGAGGTAATGGAGGGTTAGGTGACTGGCCCAAGGTCACAAGGAGCAACAGTAGGATTTGAACTGGGCCCCCCCTGGTTCTTAGCCCACTGCCTGAACCATTAGGCTACTCTTCCACTGCCTGGATAGTAAGAGGTACCCAAGGGAAAATGAAGAAGCACCTGGAGGACGGGGGAAGTAGAGAAACCTGGAAGAGACTTGTTAGAGAGGAACCTGGAAAAAAGCAGAAAGGAGAATGAGCTTGGGGGTGGGGGTGATGATGATGTGCCACACCTTCTGCACCCCCTTGGGGAAGTGCATTTGTTAGATTGCATTCAGTTCATAACACACCCTAAAAAAAATTAGAGACCCTTTTTCTAATGTGTGCTACGCAGTTAGCGTGTGTTTTGGCACACAGTAACCATGTGCTTGGATCCGCAGTAACTATTAACACAGGGGCATGACAGTTACCGCACACTGAATTGTGCGCTAATTGCAGATTGGGGTGGGGAATGGGCAGGTGAGGGGTGGAGAGTGGGAGTGGAGAGCATATTACAGTTAGTGCGGAGGAACATACCGCATGCTGTCAATGTTGCAATTAACACAAATAACCTCAGTGGGTGGCGTTAGGTGCATCTATGGTAATTGTGCCATGCATTAGTGTATACGTCCTTCCGGTAACTGCTGGGAGCATGCTAGCCATTATCACAGAGGCTTTGCACTTAACGTCCATTAGTTTTAACCCTAAACATGTGTGAAGTTCAAAAACCTAATACAATTTAGTAAAAATGCTCCTTAGTGTGCAATAATTTAATTTTAGATGCATTAGCCTACAAAACAGCACATATAAAATATTTTTTATTAAATCAAAAATATAAAACAAAAAAGTCTGAAAATTGGGGGAAAAGCCCAAACAACCTGAAAGCAAGCCAAAAATATTTCCCAGTGTATATCCCTATTTGCCTAGGTGTGTATTTTTTTCTCTTAGTACAACTAGGCCAAAAATCATTGTGCATCTTGCTCTCGCTTAAACAGGGCATAGGATAATGTCTGCTAAAAGAGAACTCTCTTGTGTAAAGCAGAACAGCCTATCATCCTATTTCCATTAGTGAAAGGCGGTATATAAAAACTAAGCAGTGCAGAATACATGAGGCTCCAAGGCGCCCTGTACCCAGCACAGACAGCAACACATTGAAAAGGGCCTTCGGCTACAACTCCGTGTACACCCCCAATGCTTCAATGCATGCATCCACTGGCCTAACCTAGTTTTCCAGAGTTAGGCTTTTTAGACAGTAGTTTAGCTCAAAACAGGAGGAAAACTGGACAAAATAAACAGGCGAATCAGTTACCAAGAAAGGTAGCATCCACAGAAGAACCAAGGAATACCAGATAAGAAAAGTTAGTGAGGTTGTAGCCAGATCAGAAAATGGACCCATCTGACACAGTAATAGCAGCTGCCTTTGCATTTTATCCATGAGCTGACCACACCAAAAACAGAGAGCAGATGCAGCGTATGCTTAATAATACAAAGACAGATACAAGTACGGCACAAACATTTTCAGTTCATTTTCAGATTTTTCTAAAATGTTCTGAGTTTTGAGTTGTTTTCAAGTCATTTCTCATTTCATTTTTAATGGGCGCGTTTTATCACGTTAGAACTTTCTAACACATACAAATCAATCGAACACATGTTAATTTGTAGGCTTACATGTGTACCATCAATTTTGCGTGCACTACAATTTTTAAGGATCCTAAACAAATGGAATGTGCATTGATTAATGTATATCCATAAGGGGTGTGCCATGCTGGATTGTTTGAAGTGTGGTACGCACAAACATATTGTATAAGAATAAAATATCTGCTACACCAACATGTCCAGCAGACACAGAGGCCATATCAAAGCACAACTTCTGCCACACTCAGAAGCCAACAGAGAATTTAATGAGGCATGCACAGCAATGTACTCAAGGAATGTTATATAAGATCCTTTATCACTGTACGTCCAGTCTTTGTACCCTCTGTGACCTCTTGCAACCCCGGGGGCATTGCCCTGGATCATAGCCTCAAGGGAGGCGTTGGATCATTTACTGGATTATTCCCTGATTGTTTTAAAAAATACACAAAAGAAAAGAATATTTAGTAAATGCTGTGCATATTTTTTTTTAACTTGAACCTTGATCCAGTGTTATTGCTAACTCTCATCCACTCAGCAACCAGTAGGCATATTAACAATCAAAATACAGTTTAGAGCCCTACAGTTTCTTCACCCTTATATTTGTTATAAGGAAGATCCTCTAATGTAATGGTTCTCAAACTGTGGGTCAGGACCCCAAGTGGGGTTGTATAATTTTATTTAACAGGTTTTTTTATACCGCTGGGGTCATAGAAACAGGGATGTTCCCCCTTCCTCTAGATCTTCACTATAACCTGCGCCCAGTGGTATGAGTCAGTAAATATTCATAGGCCCTGTGCCCCTTTTGTATGGGCTTCCTGATAGACTGGAAATCCTGCAGAGTACTAGTGTCTGTGAGCACACAATGGCACATAGAACCCTGTGCCAACTCCTGCTACTGTTGCCACCGTTGTGGCTGCTTCATGCTATGGATGTGTGGGGGGAGGAGGAACTGGATGAGAGAAGAGAAGGGACTAGAGGGCTCCTATGTTTTTATCATCATCTGGGATCATGTAAATTTTTAAGCGTTAAAATTGGGTCTTATTGGATTACAGCTTGGGAAGCACTGCTCTAATGCATGTCACCATTCTCCCAGTAGATAGCCAGGAAGAGTGGCTGCAAGACAAGAGGCCAAGCCAAATCAGAGAGTTACTAAGTGACATGTTTGCAACTCTCTTTTGCACTGATTGGGCTGGCAGAAAGAGGTGGTGAGCAACAATGCTTCAGGTCACATCCATTTTTGCACAGAGGATCAGACTCATTCATGAGCAGCAAAGTTTAAAGCAGCAATCAGACCCTGGATAGCAGAGGAGGAATACACAGTATGAGGTGCCGCTGCTCACCTCCTCCCATTGCCAGCCCAGTCAACATAAGGCAGGGAAGGGGGGGATGGCGAGGTGGGACAGTGAAGTAAAGAAAGGATGGGAATAGTGCAGTGAAAGAGGAGGTGAGGGGATTGAGTATTGTGTGAAAGACGGAACGGGGGATGAGTGGTTGTGAAAGAGAAACTCAAGGGATGAGAATGTGTGAAAGAGGGGTTGGAGGAATTGGGGATGAAAGAGGTTGGGGGAGAATAGGTATATGTGTGTACATTGACACTTGGGATGGGAGGATGAGAACGAGGACATCTGATAGGAGTGTAGCAGCAGAGCGCAGATAAACCAATGATACCAGGAGTCTGTTCAGAAGGTCCAAATCATTTATTTGTGCACAAGTCTCAAGCAAAGTCAATTTCAAAATGGCTGAGCAAAGTTCTCTGGCAATACAACAACTTTTATAGACTTCTGTTCCATTCTAGGTATAGAAAAACATTTCATTGGTCCCGGTAACCTCCCGTACCTCCCGTACCCCTTCTATTGGTCCCGGTACTGATATGATTATCCAATTATGTTCTTTCAGTGGGCTCAACACCTACTTACCCCCCTTCTAGTCCCAATTACAATGGCCAGTTCACCAACTTGTTACTTTCCTACTTCCAAGGCCACTGGGCTAGTTAATACGTGCAGGGAAGCAGGGCTCTGTAATTTCTCTGTCAGCAGTTTTAAACATATTTCTCTGTATTTTTCCATCTGTTCTGCTTGTCTAAGCTAAATCAATGCTTTTACTGAGTTCTAATTCTACAGCAGCATATTGGGGGATGTGCAATTCCTATGGGCCTCTTCACAAGCTTCATTTACAGGTCAAGCTAGTTAGGCTTGCTTGCTTATGTCAGACACTGTGGATCACAGGCCTTCACCTGCCACAGGAGAACAGTAAAGGGAGAAAGAGGACTGGGGATGGGCAGGGAGATGAAGAGGGGATCAAACATTGAGAGGAACAGGACTGGAACCAGAGGAGGAATATCATTTTTCTGTGCAGATCCCTCCCAATATCCAAGTACCTCCCTCAACCCCCTCTGGATCATCCCCCAAAACCTTCCTCTCCCCACTCTAGAGTTCCCTAGGATTTCGGAACCTTCCTCTCCTCCTCTTCCCTCTCCCAATCCTTGACCTTCACATCCTTCTTTCTCTCCCATATCTCTTATCCCCAATCCTTCCTCTCTCCTCTTTTCATTCCAATCCATCTCCTCTCCTCGATTGGCCCTTCTTCTCCTCTTCTACGTCAGTACTTGAGATTCCCCATTCCTAGAACAAAACAAATTGCACACAATGCAGTCTGGAAAACTACTTTATTATTATTATGCCAAATACATTTCCATAATTAAATATGCAAAATGATTCAAATTTATATATATGAGAATTCTGCAGAAACTTCTAACAAAAATCGACCTCAGCAGCTACTGCATGAAATTGGGGAGTGTGGCTATGCTATTGGTTGATATTGTCATTTTTGTGGTAGGGAGGGGCTAAGTAATTCAAATGCAGCTTAGTAAAGTACACCCTTTTGTCTCTCTGTTTCAATGCTCACATGCTGATGAAGAATCCAAATAAACAAATCCATTTGCCCAGGCAAATGGTCTTTTTGAAATTTTCTTGCCCTCCCATTGAATGGAGATATTCTCAAAGGTGAGAGCAGGGATTGCAACAACATGGGTAGATTTTTATATTTCCAGGAACAAGCAGGAATGTAGTCTTCACATATGGGTTTCGTCAGTACCGACAGAGCCTGCGCGGGAACGCTCCCCAGCGTCCAATAGGAGAGCTTTTGGGAGCATCCCATAGCTCATGCGTGCTGCCTTCCCGCCTCTGTACCTCTCTCACTTTAGTTCTTCGTTTTCCATGGAGCCAACAGGACCTGGTACCCTGTCACCGCAGAAAATTTACCTTTATTTCTTCTTTTTTGTGGTTGCGTCTACCTTCATTCGACGCCTACCGGTGCCGCCGGTTCTCTTCTTCTTTCCTTAAAAAAAAAACCCTTGTATTTCTTCAGGGATCTTTCCCTGCTTCTGGTGCTAGGCGCCATTTTGGGCACTAGGCCCATTTTTCTTCAAGCATGGAGAAACCAGATAGTGGTTTCAAAAAATGCTCAAAATGAGGCAGTACCATTTCCGTCACCGACACCCATGATTGGTGTCTAAAATGTTTGAGTCCTGAACATTATCCAACGGAGTGTCTCTCCTGCACGAAGATGACCAAAAGGGGCCTGCAAAATAGAGCTGCAAAACGCGGTAACCTTTTTGCCGCCGACACAATGTCAGTTGCATCAACGTCTTCCAGGGCTTCATCTTCCTCCCATGGATCTCAGGTAACCAAATTGAAGTCTTCTAAGACTAGCTGGTCCTCGAAGGGTAAATCTCCTTCAAAGTATCGAGATGCCATTGGCGTTTCCCTCAAGGATACTTCACCGGCAAAACAGCCCGGTGGGAGTCTTCGGGCTCCAAAGCACTAACGGGGCTCCAGGATGTTCCAGAGGCCTCCACCTCTGCAGAACTACTGGTGCCATGTTCTGGGGTTGTAGCCGCTTCCACCGGTACCGGCATCCAGGCATCGGCAGGAGCAATGGATCACAGAATCCTTGCTATCGAACGCAGTCTAGCAGCCCTCTTAGCGGCTTCGGTACCGCTAAGACCGCAACAGATGGTTCAACATGCATTGGTTCCGTCATCGGTACCAGTACCAACAGTACCTGCTTCGACAGGACTGCTTTCTCCCATGCCGATCTCTGGTATTGAGGATCAGGAACCGATACCATACGTTACAGGAGCACCCGGTGCTTGAGTCTTCCGATTCCGATGACTCTGACGATTCTACCGGTACCAGAGCAAATCTATTACAAGATTCGGTTCCTTCTCCTCAAAGCAGAATGTCTCCTCCAGAGGATATGTCCTTACACGATTTCATATGTGATTTAGCAAAGGGTCTTGCAATCACTGTGATTCCAGAAAAGGAACCTAGGGCAAAAGAATTAAGAATTCTACAATACCCTATGGCTCCCAAGGAAGCAGCTATGCTTCCCATTCACAAGATCTTACATGATCTAATGTTGAGAATGTGGGAAACTCCTTTAACAACATCTTCACATTTGTGATGCCTTGACACTATGTACCGAGTGCCAAGTTGTCCTAGTTTTCAAAAAACTCAGTTACCACACCATTCAATGGTAGTGGAATCGGCCATGCGAAAGATCAAGAGTGCTAAAACACATTCTTCTAATCCTCCAGGCCATGAATCCAGGACTCTCGATGCTTTTGACCGTCAATGCTTTCAATCCTCCATGCTAGGAGCCAGGATCAGTTCCTACATTCTTTATATGGGAATGTTCCTGGAAGATGTCACAAAAGACTTAGAGCTCCTTAGTCCTTGTGTTTCAGAGGAGAAAAGAGCAGACTACCTTATTCTGGTCAAGCATGCCCAGAATGTCTCAAAATTCATGAACCATGCTATCTTTGATTGCTTTGAATGTATTAGCAGAACTTCTGCTATATCCATAGGAGCACGTTGTATTGCTTGGCTTCAAGCATCAGACTTAGAACAGTGAGTGCAAGAAAAGCTGGGAAACATTCCTTGCACAGGAGAAAATCTCTGGCAAGGACTGGCAGGACAAGGCTAATCAGCTTGAATCTGACAATACTGCTTTAAACAGATTGTCAAAGTCTACAGCCAACTCAGCAAAGAAGAGAACATTCAAAAAACCCCTTTTCAGTAAGAAAAAGAAGCCTTACCAATCTTGCACCCATCAAACTCACTGTCTGTTCCATGTTCCCCAGAAGGGGCAACAACAGAACAGACAGCAAAGAAAGCCGCAAGCTCAAAAAGCTCAGCTGGCTCAACAGACCCAGCCCCCTCAGGGTCTTTGACTTCTATCTAGAGAACTTAGTCGTTCTGCCCCTAAAAGGTCCAGAACCCTTGACCATTCCAGGAAGACTATGCTTTTTTGCCAAAAGATGGCAACAAATAACATCAGAAAATTGGACTCTGTCCATTGTACAACTGGGGTACAAGATTCATTTTCTCAGCTTGCCCCATCTATAATAATAAAACAGTTCAATTCTCAGGGCCCTGCCACCGACCTCTTGTGGCAGGAGGTCACATCACTTTATTTTATTTATTTATTTAGACAGATTTGTATGCCATCTTTTCCTTCAATCAAGGTGGTCATGTCACATCACAATTGGAGGGTTACATTTAATATATAAGGAAGGAGGAGTGGCCTAATGGTTGGGGCAAGGTACTACAGGCCAGAAGGTCAGTGGTTCAAATCCCACTAGAGGACAGCAACCTTGGGCCGGAAGGACTGGGGTTTCTAGTCCCACAGGTGCTCCTTGTGGTCTTGGGCAAGCCACTTAACCCTCCATTGCCCATGTTCCCTGTAAGTATTAGTGTATGTGTCTCATATCCCCTCATGTTAAATGTATCCCCCAACCGCTTTGACCCGGTGAAAAGCGGGATATAAATGCAGATAAATAAATAAATATAAATAAAATAAATAAATAATATTAAGGTACGTGTAAACATTTAGACAGTACATTTACTTAACAGTATTTAGACAGTACAAATGAGGTAAAAATTAACATGAAGGTATTTAGTAACGTGACATGATGGATTTGTGTGTGAGGGTAGGAAGGGTGTGCGTTTAGTTGGCGGAGGTAGTAGTGTTATTGTTTGGGTAGGGGATGTTGCCTGAATGCTCATAGGTTTCTATAATTAAGAATGTTTTGAGGTCTTTGCGGAAGTCTGTGAGGTCATCTAATGCCCTCAGGCTCGTTGGGAGGGAGTTCCATAGTGTGGATGCCAGCAATGATGGTGCTCTTTTTGAGGTTGTTTGGTTTTGTGATAGCCTGTGGGTGTGCTGATCATGTTGTCGTTATTGGTTCTTCTTGGTCTGTTGTTGATGTCCCTTGTTATTACGTTTTGGAGTACGTCTGCTGAGAGGTGGTGAATGATTTTGAAGATGATCATGACTGTTTTGTATTTAGCTCTTGCCACCATTGGGAGCCAGTGTAGTTGTTGTAGGACGGGAGTGATGTGCTCGGTCCTTGGAGTGTCTGTAATGATACGTGCTGTGGTGTTTTGTACCATCTGTAATGAGTGGAGTGTCTGCTGGGGAAGGCCTTGATATAGTGAGTTTCCATAATCAAGCAGTGGTGTAATGAGTGCTTGGCACACTGTGCGGAAGTGGTCTTGACGGAGCATTGGTTTGATTTGTCTGATTGTTTTCAATTGATGATGTGCCTTGTTTGCGGGTTTGGTGATGTGGGATTTTAGGTTCAGAGCTCTGTCTAGTGTGATGCCCAGATATTTAACTTCTTCTTTGACTACTATGTGTTTGTCTAGGATGCTGATAGTTTGTGGAGGTATGAAGGTGGGGTTCCTAGTGACGAACATTGCCTCAGTTTTGCCATAGTTGACTGTTAAGTTGTTGGCTATAAACCAGTCATTCATATCTTCGAGGCATTTTGTTATAGTTGTACTGTTTAGCGCTAGTAAGTTGATTGGAGCATACACCATTATGTCGTCAGCATAAATATGGTAGTGTAGTTTGTGGTGCTTGATGATGTTGTATATGGGCTGTATGTAGATGTTGAAGAGCATTGATGATAGGGCTGAGCCTTGCGGTATTCCTTGCGTGATGGGGGATTGTAGTGATCTCTTTTGGTTGCATTTGACTTGTTGAGTTCACCCTTATTTATTTTATTTATTTATTTAACAGTTCTTCTATACCGCTCTATTTTAGATCAGAGCGGTTTACATTTAACATCAACTATACAACACAAGGAACTTTGAGTTGTATTTACAATAAACAGGGAGATCAACTTGGAAGTAACTGGGGGAAACTATGTACATTCTTAACTCTATACATTGTATTACACTGGTACCTGATTTCAGGCAGAACATATCTACATTTTATTTACACTGGGGTACATTCTGAGCGATCAGTTGATTCCAAGTATGATGGTGTGGTATGTAAACCACTTCAGGGTATACTTGCATAGTCCTATCTGTTGTAAGCGTTGCAATAGCTTAGCATGTGACACAGTGTCGAAGGCACCGAGATGTCCATGAACACTAGCACGAAGCCATTTTTTCTGTTGTCCATGCCTCTTAGGAGATTGTAAAAAAGGGAGGTGAGTAGTGTTTCTACGTCGTGCTGGGGTTTAAATCCATGCTGGTGTATGTCCAGTGCGGCATTGATATCTATATGGTCCTGGAGTTGCCCTTGCACTGCCTTTTCCACAATTTTAGCAAGGAATGGCAAGCTAGAGATGGGATGGTATGATTTTGGTTCGGATGGGCTTATATTGCTACTTTTAAGTATTGGTCATATCATTGCGTGCTTTAGGGGTTGCAGCATGCATCCTTGTTGGAGAGAATCTTTGACAATTTTTTTGAATGTGGTGAGAGAGCTGGCTTTTTGTGGCTTTGATCCAAGTCACTGGGCATGGGTTCGACAGTGAAGTTGTTGTGTTTAGTCCAGATATAATGTCTTCTACTTGCTGCTTTGTTGGTATGTTGAAGCTCTCCCATGTTTGATGCTGCTTTATTGTCGTGTGATCGTTTGTTTGTGGTGAAGTAGTGTATGTTTGGTTGGTGTTTTTTGACTTCATGTAGTCTGCATATTTTTGTGGGTCAAGATGGTGGGTGCTTTGTTGTGTGTCGTCCTTGGTAAGCTTTTGGACAATGCTAAAGAGTTCTCTTGGTCTATTAGTAGATTTCATGATTAAGTTGGTATGGTGTTGCTATTTACGCCCATTTATTAGATTGTTATATTGCAGTTGGTTGTCTCTGTATTGGGTTAGGAGGTTGTGTGATTTGTCCCGTCTCCATTTTCTTTCCAGTCTTTTGAGTATGCGCTTTGTGTCCGGAGTTGTACCATGTTGGTGTGTTGGGGAGTTAATTGTTTGGCAGTATTTTAATGACTCCATGGCTTTTAAAAATGTTGCGGTTTCTCTGGTGGGTGTGGATGTTAGGTTGTAGTCTCCTAGTGCAATGAGGGGTTTGTGTCTTCTGTTATGTGAATATATTGTTTCAATTACTGTGGATAGGTGTTCAGTTGTGGTTCCAGGTGGTCTGTATGTGAGGGAGATGGTTAGGTACTTGTTGGCTATAGTGAGTGTGTTAGATTTGATTGTGTTCGTGGTGGTGATAGTTTTGAATCTGTATACCTTTCTGGTAAGTATTAGTACTCCTCCTCCTGTGCTCTGATGCAGTTGAATGCCGAGTATCCTGTTGGGGTTACTTGGTTTAATATGACCTGATCTGAGTCGTCTAGCCAGGTTTTGGTGATGCATATTATATCAAGCTTCTTGTCGTGGATTAGGTCTAGGATGGTATTTGGTTTGTTCCTGATAGATCTGGCGTTTAGTAGAGCTCCCTTGATGTTTATTGTTATGATTGGTTTTGTGCGTTCATTATTTGTGTGGTGAGAGGGTGTATTACGTGTTGCATTGTATGTTTTGTGGGCTGTATTCTTTGATTGTTGGCATTCTTTGGATATGTGGAGTGGAGGAGTGGCCTAGTAGTTGGGGCAAGGTACTTCAGGCTGGAAGGTTGGGGGTTCAAATCCCACTAGAGGACAGCAACCTTGGGCCGGAAGGACTGGGGTCTCTAGTCCCACAGGTGCTCCTTGTGGTCTTGGGCAAGCCACTTAATCCTCCATAGCCCATGTTCCCTGTAAAATAGTTATCTCCAAGTTATAATGCCCTGTTCAATGTAATTTCAGTTTGTTCAATGTAAACCACACTGATGCAGAATAGCATGGTATATAAGAGAATGTAAATAAATAAATAAATATGTGTGATGCTGGTGTGCATCTGGGTTGAGTGGTATGTGGGTTGATCAAGGGGATTTGTTCGTTGAGTCTGAAGCTATGTGTGCAGAGTGCAAACATGTGGAGGAGTGTGAGGCAGGCCATGAAGTAGTGGGTAATGGAGTGCATTTTATAACTTGTATTTTATTGACCTGAGATAGGGTTTGTGGTTTACTGACCTGGGCTCGGTTTGAGTTGTGTCCTATAGTTGTAGTTTTGTATTAGTAGTGGTGTCTCTACTATGTGTGTTGTGTTACTTGTGGTTAGTTCGCAGACTAGCTATGAGGTGGTAGTTGATTTAATAGAATTAATAGGCTTATGCAGCGTGAGTTGTTTTACAAAGCCAGCAATGCAAATAATGGGTAGCAAGTTCTATGCAATTAATCTTCAAGCAATGGATTGTCTAGGCAAGGTATCAGCATTAACTTATACAAGCAGTGGATTGTCCAGGCATGGCAGGGCAGCAGAGTTAACTTACTAGCAGTGGATTGTCCAGGCAAGGCAGGGCAGCACTTCTAGCTCAAGAAGCCATCAAAGAAGTACCCATTCCCCAACAGGGGACAGGGTTTTACTCCCCCTACTTTCTTATTCCAAAGAAGACAGGGGGACACAGACCTATATTAGACCTCAGAGAATTAAACAAATATTTGTTCCAAGAAAAGTTCAAAATGATCTCCCTTGGAATACTTGGAATCAGGACTGGCTATGTTCTCTAGATCTAAGAGATGCGTTCACACATATTCTCATCCACTCAGATCACAGGAAGTTCCTTTGATTCCTGGTCCAAGGAAGACACTTCCAGTACAGAGTTCTTCCCTTTGGACTAGCCTCTGCTCCAGAGTCTTCACAAAATGCATGGCAGTGGTAGCAGCATTTATGAGGACTCTGGGAATATTCATCTTCCCTTACATAGACGATTGGCTCATTCGAGCATCGACAGCTCCAGAGGCCAGCTTCGCTCTCTCTTGAGCAATGAGAATTCTTCAATACTTGGGGCTGGTCATAAACCTCCCAAAATCTCATCTCACCCCCTCTCAATCTCTAGAATTCATAGGGGCTCGTCTAGACACATGGCAGTCAAGGGCTTTCCTACCCCAGCCACGCTGTCTATGTATAATACAACTGGCATCTCAAGCATCTATGAAGGTATTCCTTACTGCTCGGGAGATGCTTCAATTGCTGGGACACATGGCATCCACTGTCCATGTGGTTCCCTATGCTCGCCTCCACATGCGAGCAGCCCAGTGGACCCTATCCTCTCAGCGGTCACAAGCCTCGGGTTGACTAACAGACAAAATCAGAACTACCGCACATCTGATTTCATCCCTGCAATGGTGGCAATCCCTGGAAAACCTCCTTGTTGGCTCTCCTTTCCAGCAGCCTCTATGCCAAACCACTCTGATGACAGATGCATCCAAGATGGGTTGGGGGGCCCACTTGCATGATCTCTCCACTCAGGGTCTTTGGACCTCACAGGAGGTTTCCCTTCACATAAACCTCCTAGAGCTGAGAGCCATTTTCAATGCTATTCAAGACTTTCAGGGCCATCTCAGCAACAAAACAGTTCTGGTCCAAACCGACAATCAGGTAGCTATGTTCTATGTGAACAAGCAAGGCGGAACAGGCTCTCTGTCGCTATGCAACGAAGCTTTGCGAATATGGGCCCTCGCCAGAGAGTTACAAATTTACCTGTTTGTGGTATACCTTCCGGGCATTCAAAACTTGTGGGCAGACAAACTCAGTCGAATACTGCTGCCACACGCATGGTCCCTCCACTCATACCAGCTTGCTCGAGTGTTTCGAATCTGGGGAACACCAGATATAGACCTCTTTGCAAGTTCACAGAATGTCAAACTTCCCCGATTCTGTTCCAGAATTCTGGCTCAAAACTGTCAGGCTAGAGATGCTTTCCTACTCCACTAGGGACAGGACTTTCTCTATGCCTTCCCACCCATTCCCCTCATTCCCAAGACTTTATTCAAACTTCAGAGAGACAGAGGTCGTATGATACTCATAGCTCCACGTTGGCCACAGCAAATGTGGTATATTCTTCTTCTGCATCTCTCTCAAATCACTCCTCTGGAGTTGGGGAATGCTCCAGATCTCCTGTCGCAGAGGATGGATCTTTGCTGCATCCCAATCCACAGTCCTTACATCTCAGGGCCTGGTTATTGAAAGCCTAGAATTCCAGGATGTTAACTTTTCTCAACAAGTAAAGGATATCCTCCTGGCTTCCAGAAAACCCTCCAAAAGACGTTCCTATGCTTTCAAGTGGAAAAGGTTCACAAAAGGGACTTAACCCCCTTTTAGTACCTGTAGAGTTGCTACTAGAGTATCTTCTACAATTATCAACTTCTAGTCTGAAGACAAATTCCGTTAGGGTCCATCTTAGTGCTATTGCTGCTTTTCATAAACCTTTCAATGGACAACCTATTTCCTCTCATCCACTTATATCAGGATTTATGAGAGGCCTACTTTAAACAAAACCTCCCATTAAGCCACCACCGGTGGCATGGGATCTAAATCTTGTTCTTGGTCAGCTTATGAAACCGCCCTATGAACCTTTAGCCACTTCAGACCTAAAGTTTCTTTCATGGAAAGATATTTTCCTAATTGCCATCACTTCTGCAAGATGCATTAATGAACTACAGGCGTTAGTAGCTGACCCTCCTTATACAAGGTTTCACCATGATAAAGTAGTCCTCAGGACTCATCCTCACTTTCTGCCAAAGGTGGTTTTGCCTTTTCATTTAAACCAGTCGGTTTATCTTCCTATATTCTTCCCTAGGCCTCATGCCTCCAGTGCGGAAAGGAATCTTCACACATTGGATTGTAAAAGAGCCTTGGCTTTTTATCTCCAAAGAACTAAGCCACATAGAAAATCTTCTCAGCTTTTTGTGGCTTTTGACTCTAGTCATTTGGGACTTCCAGTTTCTAAAAGAACTCTGTCAAATTGGATTGCAGATTGCTTATCCTATACATATCAGAGTAAGGGATTTTCTCTTGAAGGCCATGTCACGGCTCACAATGTGAGAGCAATGGCAGCCTCAACGGCTATCCTTCGTTCTGTCTCTATTGATGACATCTGCAAAGCAGCCACTTGCACTTCGGTACATACCTTCACAGCCCACTATTGCTTAGACGAGGACTCCCATTGGGATGCCTCATTTGGCTAGGCTGTTCTACATCTCTTTCATACTTAATACAACTCCTACCACCATCCACAGTTTGGATGTCTAAGGTCCATGGGAGGAAGCATGACCCATCTCACCTGGGTTCGCAGCTAGCTGGGGTCACACCTTGGCATCTTTCAGCTGGGGAGTCCCCATATGTGAAGACTACATTCCTGCTTGTTCCTGGAGATAGCGTAGTTACTCACCTGTAACAGGTGATCTCCGGGAACAGCAGGAATTTAGTCTTCAAAACCCACCCACCTCCCCTAGGAGTTGTCTCTATCTCTCTCTTTCTCTACTTCTCTCCTTTGGTCTCAGCTATAAACTCAACTGAAGTGAGAGAGGTACAGAGGCGGGAAGGCAGCACGCATGTGCTGTGGGATGCTCCCAAATGCTTTCCTATTGGACGCTGGGGAGCATTCCCGTGCGGGCTCCGTCGGTACCGACGATACCCATATGTGAAGACTAAATTCCTGCTATTCCCGGAGATCACCTGTACAGGTGAGTAACTACACTTTCCAAAAGCATGCACATTATTTGCTTGGAAAGGCACATGCAGAAAAAAAACAGGTGTAGGAGTCTGTAGGTACTTTTACATAAGAAGGTTTTTAAAGTGAATTCATGTGTTTCTCTTTAAAATTTCGTAACTTCTATAGGTAAAAAAATATCCAGACTTTGCAACAATATGGGCAGCATCAAAAGTTCCCTCTGAATCCACAGAGAGTTTCTTTTTAAACTATTTAAAGTTGTTAAAACCCAAGAGGATCGTGGAAAATTGCAATAGGATCTTGATAAATTGGAAGACCGGGCATCAAAATGGCAGATGAAATTTAATGCGGACAAGTGCAAAGTTATGCACCTAGGAAAGAACAACCCAAACTATGGTTACACGATGCAAGGTTCCACATTGGGAACCACCACCCAGGAAAAAGATTTAGGCGTCATCGTGGATAACATGTTAAAACCCTCTGCCCAGTGTGCAGCGGCAGCCAAGAGAGCAAATAGAATGCTAGGTATCATAAGGAAAGGGATGGAGAATTAAACAAAAGATATTATAATGCCTCTATATCGTTCCATGGTGCGACTGCACCTTGAATATTGTGTGCAATTCTCGTCGCCGTATCTTAAAAAGGATATAGCGCTATTAGAAAAAGTACAGAGAAGAGCCACCAAAATGGTAAAGGGGATGGAAGAGAAGAGGTTACAAAGGTTTTCACCTGGAAAAGAGACGGCTGAGGGGAGATATGATAGAGGTCTATAAATTAATGAATGGAGTGGAACAGGTAAACGTAGATCGATTGTTTACGTTATCAGACTATATGAAAGACTAGGGGACAAGCAATGAAGCTACAGGGTAAACTATTTAAGACAAATAAGAGAAAAAAATGTTTTCACTCAACGTGTAATCAAACTCTGGAATTTGTTACCGGAGGATGTAGTAAAGGTTGTTAGTGTAGCTGGGTTTTAAAAAGGTTTGGACAAGCTCCTGGAGGAAAGGTCCATAAACCATTATTAAAAAGGGACCCAGGATATCAATACTTGACCCAATACAAGCATTGTGGAACCTGTGTCTTTTGGGGAAACTGCTAGGTATGTATGACCTAGATTGGCCACAGTTGGAAACAGGATACTGGGCTTGATGGACCTTGGTCTGACCCAGTATGGCATATCTTATGTTCTTATTAATCTGTTAAATCACAGTCATAAGTCTAAAATATACTATTGTTTTCACCTTACATCAGGGAGAAATTAATCTCAACAGGAATACATTTTATGTAACCTTGAAATTCCTCCATTTTGCAGTAATAGTGTTTTTGGTTCACACTATAGCTTGTGATTCATAGGTACAGAAGAAAGAGTAAATGGATAGTAGGTAAGTCCATGAGGTTTATGCAGGTTTCCTGGGTAAGAGATCATATGCTGATTTTTCATTTGCACTGTTATGAATGCAGATGCAGCAAACACCTGAAAAATTTAGGAGGGGTTATTGTAAGTTGTTTATGTAAAACTCGTCTAAGTGAAGTTTGATTATATGTGACGATTTATGGTATAATAAAAATTGAGCCCTGTAGTGCTTCTGTACAGCATGAGTCTTCCAGAGGTTTCCTGTGAAATGCCTGTAGAGAATGCATCATAGTGATTGAGGTCTATATGGAAATCTTGCAGCTATGTGCTGGTACAACTTTTACATTTAAATGTGAACCAATGAGCTTTGCCAACAACCTATGGCTTTAACAGAGAATGCAGAGATGAAAATATGAGAAAGCATGAGGTATGAACACATTATATGGTGTCTGCATTTGTTTTGGAAGGATTGTGAGAGAAATTTTATGGGGATCAACAGTTATGCTGTGTTAGTGGTTTAGATGCACAAGAACATTAGAATTCCAGAAAGGTAAAATGAATTTGTGTCAGGAACTGAAAACAACAACCACCTACGGGAAGCCAATAGTAACAAGAAAAAGAAACCCCTTTTGCTTTATTTGCAAATGGGAAGTTCTTTGTCGATATCTCTTATGACTTGAAGGGGGTAATTTTATAACAGAGCACCTAGGTCAAGTGAACACAAAGGCACCTATTTGACTTTATAAAATATTAGTGCAAAGCCTGAAGAAATTGTTGCTACGCTCAAGGCATGGACTTATAAAACTTTGCCCTTATGCATGCATACTGTACAAATACATGCTAGCTTGCACTGCACATTCTTTTAGATGTGACCTAATTTTATAGGAACCCTTTTGTGCACGTAGAATACTGCCCCCTCCATTAAGGCCTCAGAGATTTTCAGTAAGCCACTGTGGGGTTCTGGCTGGAGGTTGGAAAGAGGAGGCAGTATTGTAACAAGAGTGGAGCTTGTGATCTAGGGGTTATCTCCAGAGCTCTGCTTGCGTTTTGGCACCTGCGCATGGAATGGGAAGCATTTCTGAGAATGGCTACCCTGGAAGTTCTGGATTTCTACTTCCTACCTCAAAGCCTAAATTTGGCCTCCAGAACCTCCTTCCCATATTTTCCTATGTCATTGGTATCAACATGTACCAAGATAGCAGGTTCTTCCCAAAAAATGTTTTCTCCTCCAGGTTGTTACAGGCTGGCCTCAAACCAATAACGTTTGGTTTGCAAGACAGGCATTATGTAGAAAAGCCATCATAACCCCATTTGTGGCCATCAATGGTAGCCTAGAAGAGGCAACATATGCCAAAGCTCTTGACTTCCGTAGGGATATTTCTATCCTGGTGTGTAAGCAGAAGGCTAGTGTTGGCCCTCGCATGTCATTTTTGCCCAGGGATGGATCACTGGAGAGCAGTGGAGGGGAAGTGTATCGCCATCTCTCCCAGACATGAATGTGGAGCTCACCCCTTGAGAAGGTAATCCCCCACTAGATCCTGCCAGTGTATCATTTAGCTGAGTCATAGAAAGGGTTGCTTGCTGATGGTGCTGAAGGAGCTCCAAGAGTTGCAGGGAGCTCTTTCAAGTGGCTATGACAGAGAAGTTGAGAAATGGTGGTGGTGGGGAAGGTAAGAAGCTGTCCAGTGTGGTTACTGTGGCGTTGGAGACACCTACTGTTCTTCTGGTTGGATCCCTACAACAAGTTAAGATGCAGGAGCAACCATAGAAATTGCAGCAAGTAAAGCCCAAGACCTTTATTCTGGAAGGAATTTGGTGTGCTGTGGTAAGCTTGGAACAATCATTATCTACTTAAGTGGGCTCTTATTTTGGAGAAAAGGTTGAGCATGGAAATGAAACTTGGCATTTGTAAGACTCATTTGGATAATGAAGGTAATTTAAAATAGTGCTTTTCAAACAGTACATGTGTGGCCATATACGCATGTAAATAGCCTGTTATAAAATTACAGCTGGTGTAAAAATATGTGCATTGACATGACAGCACATGCTTTACTGATATGGGCAGAGTTTGGGAGCACACGGAGAATTCATGTATGTGCCTAGCTTATAAACTGTGTTAATACTTAAATAATCTAAGTGCAGACATCTATAACTGCTCTTGAGCAGGTGGAAATGTCTGCAACTACAATGTAGGCATGATTTCTGCCACTTATGCTAATATTTTATAAAGACACATAGGTGCCTATTTTCTCTTTATAAAATAGCACCTAAATAGATTCCTACTTACCCTCTTATAGGCACCCCCTTATAAAATCATCCTCAACTTATCTAAGAATGTGGGCAAACTGGAGAAGTTGAAGAGCTCCAGCAAGGCAATATTTGAGATAATCTTTCCATGCAGGGAAAGATGGAAACATTGGAGAATGTACTGATGGAAACAGTGGAGAGGAGTAGCCTAGTGGTTAGAACACTGGCTTAGTAACCAAGTAACCAGGGTTTAGTTCCCACTAGCACTCCTTGTGGCCTTGGGCAAGTCACTTAACCCTCCATTGCCTTGGAAGAAAGGCCTAGCAATCTACTTCCAATCACACTGCCAAGAAAACCCAGGAGCTTCTGGGTCACCAGGTGTCAGGACTGACTCAAAGGCACACATTGCATTGCATTGCATTCCATGCAGGGAAAGATGGAAACACTGGAGAATGTAATTTGACAGTGTATTCATGTGGGAATGTTCAAAAGATGCCTTAACAAAACTCTTACGGTTCCATCCAATTCAATTTCAAGCACATTCTGTTTACCTCCATTTAAGAAAAAAGGGAAGTGCAAAAGGTTAAGATGTGCTGCCTCCTATTTCTACTGATAGTTTGCATCTTGTGAATTTTTTTGAGATTTCTGATATGAGGTTCGATGTTGACTCGACGCTGACTGTGACTGTGATCCTGACCAAGATTCATTCATGAAGATATTTTTCAGGCACTGTGAATCTTTATTTCTGGGTTTGAAAATTTGTCACACAGAAAAGAAAACATAGGCAATTTCTGTTAGTAATGCCTGGGGTTTTGCAGTTGGGAGCTTTTATTTTTTTTATATAGCTACCCTGGTGCAGTATCAGGGTGTACCACATTTTGTTTTCAGACATCTCAGTTGACGTGGTTTGAGTGATAAAATGGTGCAGCAAGGGCTAAATCTGAATGCTCCTCTAAATTATACATCGTCTTCATTGCTCTTCGTATCATATATTGTCCATATTCACATTGTATATCCCCCTCTACAGGATAATTTTCCTTGTATAATTACATTCCCTTGTATCTTTCTTTAATTTTGGATCTCCTAAATGGAGGACTTTAGATGTTCTTGTAATTTTTCATTTTCTTACATTTATTTCCTTTCTTAGCAATTTAGAGTAGGGCTGTTTGTGGGCTACTAAGAGGCTTATTTTTTTTACTGCAAAATGTAGGATGCAGTAAGGCAAAACCTTTGCGGTAAATGCAGGAGGCATGGCCAGCATCTGCCCTGCATTTACCACACAGGACAGACACCACACAGGCCTGCATTCCATGCATCGGTAGATATCGCAGGTGCACCCACACTGCCTACCAATATATTTAATGCGGGCCTTCAACAATACCCATGGGCATTAAAAAATCAACCTTCAGCGACAATTAACCAAGCCCTCCCCCAACTAGTTGATCCCTCACAAGAAAGCAATCCCCAATCCACACCCCCCAGAGACCCCTCCCATCGAGAGCCCACTGATCCAATCCCATCTCCCTCAATCATGCCCCCCCATAACATACCAGTGGATCCCACCTTCACTTACTGATGTATTCCATATTAGTCTAGCGTAGAGTGTAGGAACAATCCCTTCTAGTGTCAAGGTTCAAAATGGTATATAGGACCTCAAGGGTAGTCTTGCAGCACTATCATTAGAGGTCAATCTGCCAAATAAGGACAGACACTCTGTGAGGCTATTGCTACAAGTCAGATATGCCATTTTGAACCCCAGCATTGGAAAGGGAAGGAATGGAGGGGGAATGCTCCTGAACCCTGAACTAGATTACCAGGGAGCACCTCTTTAAATGAAGAGGAGGTATGGAGTGAGGAGGTATTTAAGAAGAGGAATGGAGGTATGCTATGGGGAACTTGATCAGAGAGGAGGATCAGGAGGGGAGCCTTCATTGAGGTTTGATAACCAGATTTGGAAGGGGGGGAGGGAGATCTGGATTGGCGAAGTCTCGTGTGGGAGGGTCTTGATCGGGGAAGGGGGATGAGGGGTGCTTTCTTATTGGAGGTCGGGGGTTCAAGGGGAGGCTTGGTTAATCATGGCCGCTGAAGGAGTTTTTTCTTAAATGGCTATGTGCAGCTGCCGTGCTCCCTGGCTGTCAGCAGCATGACTGCATTCACACGGCTATAGGATTAATGGCAGCAAGCAATGGACAGCAGAGAGGCAGAACAAAAAGCATCTTTGTGCTTTGGAACACATACAGTAACAGGAAGAAGGAGATGGGGACCTGTCAGACATGCAGGGTGCACATGGACTCCAAAGACCCGTCCTGCTTTCTTTTTCAGATTCGTAGCAGTAACAAGTTAGGCATCATTAAAGAAAAGAGGAAGCAAGGCCAGGCAGGGTGAGGTGGGAGCCATGACATCGAGCGAGGCATGGCTCTGTTACTGTTTTCAGATCAGGAAGTGGGTTCTTTGGATGCTCTTCATGAGGAGAGGTAGGAAATGCTGAGCTGGGAAGCTTTCTGAGAAGCACTGGGGAGCAAGACAGCAAGCCCCACTGCATTCTTCATGGGCCAAGGACTGAGGTTATCTGTCCCATCATTCTGTATTATTTACTGCCTATCAGTGTGCCACCTTCAGAAACTTCCGTCAGAGTCTTTGCCTTAATAGGATCTGCAACTTTTAATTTCTATTTTATTACTTACCATTGGTGGTGGAATTTCTGTATGTTTTACTTCACAAAATAAAGATAAAGAGTTCAATCTACTCCTGGTTTCAAATTTTTGGGAGGGAGGGAAAGCAGGTGTTTTGGACATGATGAGATTTCAGAGAATGTACCTGAGTTGAGGAATACCCGATTTGAAAGTAGTAATTAGCGAACCTGCAAATTGTGTATTTTGTGCACTTGCTGAGATTTTTTTCTCCGTGATTGCACCTATAATTACTTTCTCCGGGAAAAAGTAGGAAGTCAGTCCTCACATAAGGGTGACGTCGGTGCTGAAGGAGCCCTCGTGGAAGCATCCCCCTAGCTTTCAAAGAAAGCTTTTGGAAGATGCCACCATGTATGCATGGTCCCCTTCCCGTTCAAGGGTGCCATCTTGCTCAGTCTCCTTTTTTCCACGGAGCCCTTCAGACGTCTGTCTGGTCTTTCCCCAGAAAATGTTGATTTTTTGACTGGAGTTTTATACTCATCTCCGATAGTGCACCGGTACTCTTCCCACCACCCGAGCTTGCTGCCTCAGCATCGAGTCTTGAGCTTTTTGCAGTTTTTTCCTCTTTGGTGCCTTCACACCTTTTTATCAAACTGGAAGCACCATGGGTCTTCGACCTCGCTGGGTACATTTTTCCCCCATAGCTACCAGTGGTTTTAAAAAGTGTGATCGGTGTGCCACAATAATGTCCCTGATTGACATACAACTGCTGCCTTCGCTGTCTAGGGCCTGATTACGACTCCACAGCCTGTGGCCTCTATAGAAAGATGTCCAACAAGGCCCTCAAGAGTCACCAGCAGCAGCACAAGTTCTTTCCAGAGTCTCCAGTACCTTCGAAAGCCAGGGCCTCATCTGAAGCTGAGGCATCTCGGAGTGACCCTATAGAACCTGAGCAGCATCATGGTTCCTCAGAGAGGGGGTCTCCCTCAGGAGAACCCAAGAAGAAGAAGAAGACCTCAAAGGCGGCGTCCCTGGATGACTCCAACAGGCCGGGGAAGCCCCAAGCTAGGTCCTGCAGTCCTAGACACTCATCCAAGGGATCAGAGAGGGAGCAGCCTACGAAGGTCTCCCAAAAGGACTCGACCTCGAACTGGCCTCGGTCACCAGACACCATCCTCGTTGAGGATTCCCCCTTGGAACTGGTTTTAGGCCCGATTCCCTCAGTGTCTGTGCTGATGGCTGCGGAGCCTTCTGGCCTGGAGTCCAGGATGGCGGTCCTGGAACGCAGTTTGTCTGCCTTCATGGACCAGCAGCGGGCGCTGTTGTCCAGTACTACCTGTTCCTCCATCCAGATCACTGGGCCCTCGACATTCAAGATGTCCCCGGAGGACGAGCTGATCCTTGGCCAAGGTCTCGATCTGGTTCCCGCTCGATGGGGCTGCGATCATCCCCAGCAAGTGCGCTCTGCACCAGCTGCAGGGCCTTCGAGTTCCACAGGCTAGGGTCAGTGCCAGAACCCGTGAGCCAGCCTTCCCTCAAGTCTTCGACGGACTATTCTGAGTGGGAGACAGTGAACAAGGAGTTGCCGGACATCCACTGCCAACACAACGTTCCTGCGGACTCCCCTCTTTCCGAGCCCTGGCAGGAGTCCCTGCCCAAGGACATGGCATTCCTCGATTTTGTCAGGGACATGTCTAAGGCCCTAGCGTTCCTGATGGAATCGGAGGAGGATCATCGGACAGAGGAGTTAGAAATATGAGGCTCTCTCGAGGGAATCGCTCATGGTGCCATCCCACCCATCTTGGAACGGCTAATGCTCCGCATGTGGGAGACACCAGCATTGTTGCTGGTGATGTGCAAGCAGCTCAACTCAATGTATCGAGTCCATCAGAGCCCAGGCTTCCAGAAGTCACAGCTGCCGCACAACTCCATGGTGGTGGAGTCAGCCATGTGTCGGCTGAAGAGTTAGAAGTCGCACTCCTCAGTGCCCCCCAGTAGGGAGGCACGCACCTTGGATGCCCTCGGCAGAAAGTGCTACCAGGGCTCGATGCTCATCGGCCACAACCAGGCCTACCAGTTATACATGGCATGTACCTGAGAGGCCTGGTACATCACCGGGTTCTCGGCTGGTCTTTCCGAGGAACCCCTGCAGTGGTTCAAGAACCTGGCAAAGGCCATCTGCGAGTGCTCCAAGTTTATGTCTCGAGCAGCCTATGATGACTTCGAGTCAGCAGCTCGAGTAGTGGCGGTGGGCATTAGTGCCCAATGCCAGGATTGGCTACAGTCATCTGACCTCAAGCAATGGGTTTAGGACAAATTAGTTGATGTCCCTGCCAGGGAAAGAACCTCTTTAGCAAACCCAGGACCGACAAGGCCGCCAAGCTAGAGACCAAGGCTCTCTAAAAAGACCGCTGCCCCTCCCCGATGGAAGGGCTCGGGTAAAAAGCCCTTCTACCTGAGGACAGAGGCTTCTTACAGAAACTACCCACCTTTTCAGGCCTCCCCGGCTCCCCAGCATGGTCAGCAGGCCAAGGGACATGGGTATGGCCCTTGTAAGCAGAAGGCTCCCAAGCCCCAGACGTCTGCCCCAGCCAAGCCAAGGGTGATCTTTTGATTCCTTGGGCAAAGCCTCTCCACCCCAAGGAGGACAGCAGCTCACGGGGGACATCTTGTACACTATTCCCAAAGGTGGCCAGCCATCACCACTGATTTCTGGGCACTTCAAGTAGTCAGAGAGAGTTACTTCCTCCATCTGACTCAGACACATCCCCCTTACTTCCCGAGAGAGCCCCCCAGATCTCCCCTTCACCAGGACCTTCTACTAAAGGAACTTAGAGGCCTTCTCAAGGACAGAGCAGTGGAACCAGTCTCCCTCTACCTCTGGGGCAAGGGGTTCTACTCCAGGTACTTCGTCGTGCCAAAAAGAACAGGGGGCCTAAGGCCCATCCTTGACCTGCACAGCCTAAACAAGTTCCTGGTGAGAGAGAAGTTCAAGATGCTCTCCCTTGGAACATTGTTGCCTTACCTCCAGCAGGGAAATTGGCTATGCTCCTTGGATCTGAAGGATGCTTATACCTACATCCTCATCCACCCCAACCACAGACAGTACCTGCGGTTCATGGTGGGGGGTGGTCACTACCAATACAGGATGCTGCCTTTTGGCTTGGTCTCTACCCCAAGGGTCTTCACAAAGTGCCTGCAGTCATGGATGCCTTCCTCCACCTACAAGGAGTCTCTGTCTTCCCCTACTTGGACGACTGGCTCATAACAGGAGGCACAGCCTCAGAAGTGCAGCAGACAACCATATGTACCATCCAGGTCCTGCAGCACTTGGGGTTTGTAATAAACTACCCCTTCTCCCAACACAGTGTCTGGAGTTCATAGAGGCAAGACTGGACACCCTCCAGGCAAAGGCCTTCCTTCCCAGGGACCGAGCTGACTGTATCAGGACATTGGCCCTAGACATACAACACCATCCTTTGGTGTCTGCTCGGCTCCCACTGTGCCTACTCGGATACATGGCCTCCACAGTTCATGTCACCCCAGATGCCTGCCTTCACATGAGGGCTGCACAGTGGTGTCTTTGGGACCAATGGAGGCAGGCCTCAGGCCATCTCTGGGACAGAGTCTCAATGACCCACCAGTTGGTGGACTCCCTGACCTGGTGGCAGACTCCCCAATACCTCGAAAGGCAGGGATGCCTTTCCAAACCCTGAGCCCAGTAAGGGTTCTTACTACAGATGCCTCCCTGCTAGGTTGGGAAGCCCACTGCAAGGAACTCCACACCCAGGGCACCTGGTCGCAGGATGAAAGCAACCAGCAGATCAACCTCCTGGAGTTGCGAGCAATATCCTTAGCCCTCTGAGCCTTTTGCCACTGCCTACGGCCCTGTTGCTGCAGAGATTTCATTGATGGACATCTGGAGGGAAGTATCTAAAACTAATTTGTTGTTGCAAGGTTTCAGTTTGTTCCATGAAACCTTGCGACAACAAATTAATTTTAGATACTTCCCTCCAGATATCCATCAATGAAATCTCCGCAGCAACAGTATCTGGAATCTTAGGGGGATCTCCTGGACAACTAATCACCCTGATTCCTAGTGGAGAATTAGCAAGAAGGGTCTGCGGTGGATCCCACGATGAAGCCTGTTCCACAGCCATCACAGGATCCATTAAGGGAACCTGATGGTCCCCATCCATTTCCGCCATAACCAAGCTAGGATTTGGAGGAGACGTCCGAGTTATGGGACTTAAAGATGCCCCAGATGACACCGACGGGGATCCGGAAGGAGTAGCTTCAAGAGCCGCCGCAGGCCCAGGAAGCACAAAAACATATGCATCCAACAGCCCTGACACGGCTTAGGAGTTGATGACAAAGCTACATCATTCTTCTTCTAAGCCGGCTTAATATTCCTTTTTCCCACACTGTAGGGCATTCCTAAAGCATTAACTAGGGCCCTTCAGGGCCCCAAAGGGGTACCAAAGGGACGTACCCCTTTGATCATGCACCCCTTCGGGCACACGACCGCGAAAAGCTGCGTGGTCTCTTAAAGAGCTGCGGGGTGCCCATTGATGACATCAGAAATAGGGTTGCCCCATTTCAGGAACCTTCCACCAATGAGTCCTGTAGCGTTTAGCACAGCAATCTCCACAACAGCAAGGTAAGTTCCCCTAGGAAAGGACATATTTAATCAATAAAGTTATAACAGATCCAAGAGTTATTGTTGACATGCTGCATTTAGAACCTCATCCATACATAAACCGTATAGACCAGGCATGTCCAACTTCGAACAGGTCGTGATCTACTTTTTCTGGCCAAAAGTGCCGGTGATCTACCACCATGAAAATTAAGTTTCAAATTAGTTTCAAATTAAATTTTAACCCAATAAAGTTGGAGGATTTCCCCCCGCCCATTTTTAATGAACCTTCTGTCATTTACTTGAATGTGATCAGCTGTTAAGCGAATTAAGCAAAAACAAAACAGAGAGACGAAAATCCAGTAAGAATTGCGAGGGGAAATGGAAAGTACATTTTTTCTTAAAGTTTTATTGAGTAATAACTTTCTTTAACTGTCTTAATACCTTTCTTTAACTTTTATTGAGTAATTTGTGTTAAATTTAGGTCGAGTATTGATCCAGGCTGATCTTGCACAATCTTTAATATTTCGCTCTTGCTCATAAATGAGACGTCTGAGCCTGCATTTCATCCACCAGCTTTTTGAAGTTGGGTGAATATTGCATGAGGGCCAGTCTCAGGGAATCCTGGAGATGTTCTTCTGTCATATTGAAACGTTGTGTACTCTGTCATTTTCAGATGGGAAAACGCAGATTCGCACAAATAAGTTGAACTGAAACAGGAGTGTACAGCTTCACTGCATCTTCTCAAGTTGTGAAATTTGTCTCTAGGCACTAGCTTCCAAAATGATTCTTGCTCAGCACGGGTCTTGAAGAAAATGCAATTTTTAAGGGTTAATATTTCGTTTTCAAGAGATGGCTTGTTCAATGATTCATTTTTACTGATAGCAGCTGCAGTTGCTTTAATGTCCACATCTGCTTTGAATGGGTATGACAAGTACTCCACAACTGTTCCAATTTTTTGGAAGTCACAGAATCTATTTTCGAATTCCTGGATAACAGAACAGATTTCTATCACATACTTCTCGTTCTGAAAAACAAAATTTGGATATTGTCCCAGATGGTCCTGCATATTAGGAAAATGATCAAAAGTGTTGTTTGTGAAGTCAGTCATCATTAGCTCAAATTTGCTCTTGTAGGATGAAACTGTACTCATCATCTCACCAATGCATTTGTTTTTACCTTGTAGTTCAAGGTTCATATCATTGAGTTCGCCTGTAAAGTCAGCGAGAAATGACAGATCACATAACCACTCCTCATCTTCCAACTCTGCTTGGTCATCTCCCCTCTCCTTCAAAAAACATCTTATTTCATTCAGCAAATCATGAAATCTTTGCAGAAGTCTGTGCCTACTTAGCCACCTTACATCTGTGTGCAAAATGATTTCCGCTGCCCCTTCATCAAGAGTAAGATTGAAAAGCCGTCTTTGAAGTGATCTTTCATGAACTGAATTTTTAAGTGATGTCCATGATAGTCTTTGTATTGAGTCTCTTGCTTGCCAAAACTTGCTGGTGAATGATGCAGTGGTAAGAAAGGAAATCTGGGACGTCGTCATGCTGTCTACAGAGGGCTATGAAACCGTTAACCTCACCTGTCATTGCTCTTGCTCCATCAGTAGTGATGGAAACAAGTCTATGCAATGGAAGATTACACTTTATCACAAAAGAATGGAAAGAGCTGAATATTTCCTGACCGGTAGTTCTCTCTTTTAAAGAAGTCATTCCAAGTAGTTCTTCTTTAACACTGAAGTTTTCAAAGACTAGTAACTGGGCTATGTCTCTTATGTCTGTAGATTCATCCAGTTGGAGTGAGAAAGCAACGCAATTTGAAACATCCTCCAACAATTGTTCAGTTGTGTCTCCACACATCTTTTCTATTCGCCGCACGACAGTATTTCTTGACAATTGTACATCTTGAATAGCAGCTATGATCTCTTTCTTATTTTTAAATCCTTCAAAAAAATTGTCAGCTGCTTCAAGAAAACAAGCTTTTACAAATTCCCTTCAGGCAAAGGTTTGCATTTCTTTGCCATCAGGTTGCTGACCTTGAAGGATGCTATGGTTGCACTGACCGAATGTGACCTTGGCTTTGCCATCAACTGTTACTGAGTAGCCAATTTCGATTTAAGTTCTTTGAGCTTCAGTTTACGAATTTCACTTTTGGGTGGAAAATCAGCATCAAACTTATTGCTATGCAGAGCCTTATAATGATGTTCCAGATTACCCTTTTTGGGCAAGGATACTAGGGTGTTACAAATTAGACAACAACACTTGTCTTTCACTATGATGAAGAATTAGTCCATTTCCCATTCATCATGAAAGTGGTAGGTTTTGCTCTTCTTTGGAACACTCATCTTCGTTATACTGGGGTGGCTGGATGTAAGAAGACCAAATCTGCTAAGTTAGTATAAAGACTGGCTGAATCTGGTCCAAAACTGTCACTGTCCCAAAGTATTAAAGATCAACAGGAACTGAAGACCTCTGGATGATGTGCAATACAAGGACTGGAGATGCCAAAACCACACATGCAGTTCTAAAAGTAAAAATAAGAATTCATCATACTGGCACCAATAATCAAATACCACCAAACAATCATCAAAAAAACTCAAAACACCTATCCAGCAAACCAGATAAAATCAAATACCGCCAAACAAGTTCAAATACCACCACACACGATTTAATAAATTCTGCACACAGTGTAGAATCAACGCAAAGGCAAGGTGAAATAAAATTGCAGTGTAGAATCAACGCAAAGGCTAGGCAAAATAAAATTGCAGAGGGAAGCAAAAGTCACAGTGGTTTGAACCAACTCGAAGGTAAGGCATAGGCAAGTTAGAACAAAATTGGAAAAGCCCGCCAAAATCACCAAATTCTTGACACTTTGTTGTGTCTGCCCAAAAACGTTTAATGAAAGCAAACTATAAAGCGACCAACGACCAGCACACGATGCAACTAATACGGTAAGTGTATTCACGTAAAGCCTGGGCGAATGGATATCGCCCGGTATGTAACACACTTCTAAGGGATGTTGGGGCGGGGGCAGGAATGGGTGATTCGGAGAGGCAGGAGACCAGGTAGGACGCTGGGGTACCCACAAACTATTGGCACGAAAACAACAAGCGCCCCCAATACACCCGTACGCAAGATTTCCGCAGGCAGGGAAAAAAGACAGGCAAAGGATCAGCAGCGGCGGCAAACCCTCGGCAGACGACCTGTTGGCACGAGCTCTCTCCTAGCGACGGGGCGAGCTGCTGGAGAGATGGAGCCAAGTGGGACTGTCAATCTACCACTGACCCCTCCGCGATCTACAGGTAGATCATGATCTACCTGTTGGACATGCCTGCTATAGACTAACCAATTTATTGAGGCATGAACTTTCCGAGGACAAGGATGTCGTCTCTTATCCTAGAAAGTTCATTCCTCAATAAATTGGTTAGTGTAAAAAGTACCACCTGCCACTGTCATTTTTGCTGCTCTAGGCTAACAAGGGTATCCTCAAAATTTTCAACAAATTTATAAGATTACTGTGCTGCCCCTCCACCTGTCGTGATGGTAGGGACAGGTGTGGGGGAGGGGGCATCACAGTAATCAATTCGCACAGGGCAGCAAAAATAGTAGCACCAGCCTTGTAACAAGTAGTAGTAACCAAGCTTCAGTTTCCTGCAAAGGTTAAAAAGCTGAGGGTGCAAGGACATCTATAGAATTGTAGAGCTTTTGTCGACGGCTTGCTTCTAACTCGTACACTCCAGTTGTGTAAGATGAGAAGAAATATTATAGGCCTGCTTCATACTTTGATGTACTAAGAGAAATTGAACTTTGATGAAACAGGGTCATGTGCTAAAGCAGAAACTATTGTGCATTGTTTGTGAGAGCATGCCCCATTTCACGCTTTAGTGTTCAGAATTATGATTGCAAGGTTATTTCCTTCTCACACAATAAAAGTTTGTACATATTTTTTACCATAAAAAATTGCACTTGAATCAACAGATAATTGGCTGCTGCAATGCAGAATCATACAGAGCAGCTCATTATCTACTCCCATTGTGATAAACTCTGCTGGAAACTGCCTTTGCAGTGATATTTTGTTTAAAAAAGGCATGTTTACAAATTATCATGCAGGTAGGACGAGTTGCGATCTGAAACCTATCATGAACTTCCATGCTAACTACTGGGGGCATGTGCATCTGCCATTAGCATAGTGGTAACATGCAACATTGTGCTAACCGGCACTTAACACCACCTATTGCGGAGGAGTTAAATGCACTGTTATCTTCATGGTTACTGTGCATCCAAATGCCTGCCCTAACCGTAAAGTGCTGTCACCGTCTATGTTCCACCCGGACCCCATTCAGTCATGTGCTGACTGACTAGAATGGGATTTTTAGCACGGGGCCCCACACTATTAAAATGGTGCAGTTGCCGTGTGCTGAACCCTGCACTTACGGTTAACACATTTTAACAAATACGCCCCATGTCTCAGTCAGATGTGGTTACATTTTTTGTGACAGTTTTAGTTGCTATATTTCATGTGCTATTTTTTTCCATGTAAAGTTCCCAAATGAAGTGTGCTAAAAAGCACAGTTTGGTCATAAGAGCATAAGATATGCCATACTGGGTCTGACCAAGGTCCATTAAGCCCAGTATCCTGTTTGCAACAGTAGCCAATCTAGGTCATAAGTACCTAGCAGTTTCCCCAAAAGACACAGATTCCACAATGCAATATAAATAATACCATAAACTAAAACCATATAAAAGAAACAGAACTCAATAAAAGAGTGAAAAAGGGCATATTTAAAAACAATAGATACAAAGTTAAAAAAGGGGGACCAGATCAATATTAGAGGACAATAAATAATTAATAACTAAAATAAAAATTCAAATTTGGTAACAATCATATAAATAAGCCAGGCGAGAACAATACCAAATAAAAAATCCATATGAACATGTATAACTGGAAAGGAGGGGGAGGGGAACTTCATTAGACAAGAGAACTGAACCATAGACTTATTTGCAGTTAATAGGCTATTAACTAATGAAGGCGTTGCCAAAATGAGGCCATGTCGAGGTAGGTAATAAAGGACTTCTTGCATCATTCTCTTGCCCTGTTGTTGTTCCAGTTTTCAGCAAGATTGTACATGTGTTTTTGCTATACATAAGAGATCATTCATAAAATCTAAAAGATTGCTCCCTCAATTCAGCTATCTGGAACTAGAAGAATATTAAAACCCCTACTATAATCAGTTTCTCAAAGTTACCGTACAGCTCTGAAATAAAAATTTCTAATTTAATTTAAAATATCGGGTTCTAAAAATGGGACTCGATAAAGTATGTCCATTTCTCATATATCCTTCTCCAAGAACTCGCTATCAATCCCTCACAGGGTCGTGATCCCAGTGCTTTTCTGGACCAGTGAAGTTGTAGTGTTTACAGAGTTGACCGTGCATGAGATATGACAGCTTATTGTGCCTTTTTGTATAGAAATTTTCTGCCATCATCAGTTATTTATTACAAAATAAGTAACTGTTTCGACCTGTTTGTTTGTTTTTTACAGAATCTACATATGTCTGTTTTGTTAGCTTTTCTATGCTTTAGTTTCAGTTCACCGCTCCTTACTATAAATAGGGATGCTGACTCTAAAAGAATTATGGAGAATGGAGAAATTATGATCACCTGGGATACTCTCATTCTGACAGATAAGAAGCAGGATGCAAGGAAACCTGGTATAGTCATAAACATACAAACATGACGGTAGAAAAAGAACACATGGCCTATCTAGTCTGCCCTTCCATATCACCCACTACTAGAGTCCCCTTTTTTCATTTAGAGATCCTCTGTGTTTGTCCCATGCTTCTTTGAATTCAGATGCTGTCCTCATCTCTACCACCTCCACTGGAAGACTATTCCATGGATCCACCACTCTTTCCATAAAGAAATATTTCTGCAAATCACTCCTGAATCTATCTCCTTTCACCCTCATCCCATCAGTCGAAAGAGCCTCTCCCCCTGTGCATTTATGCCATGGAGGTATTTAAACGTCTCAATCATATCACCTCTAGCCTGCCTTTCCTCTAAGGTGTACATATTAAGATCCTTAAATCTGTCCTCATATGGTTTATAATCAAGACCACTAACCATTTTAGTAGCCACCCTCTGTACAGACTCCACCCTGTTTATATCCTTTTGAAGGTGCGGTCTCCAGAACTGCACACAATACTCCAAATGAGGTCGCACCAAAGACTTATACAGAGGTACTATCACCTCCTTTTTTATGCTAGCCATTCCTCTCCCTATGCACCCAAGCATCCTTCTAGCTTTTGCTGTCGCCTTTTCTACCCATTTAGCTACTTTAAGATCATCAGACACAATCACACCTAGGTCCTGCTCTTCTTAAGTGGACAAAAGTACTTCACCCCCTATACCAGCGATGGCGAACCTATGGCACGCGTGCCAGCTTTGGCACGCGAAGGCCTTGCAGCTGGCACGCGGGTAGGTCCGCAAAAAAGAAAAAGCTGGCTCTGGCTGCTGCTGCGGACGCGGCAGCGGCAGAGTGCAGTGTCCCGCGGGGCCCCCTCCGCCCGCTAAGCCCCTCTGCAAGGGCTTTCAGATTCGCGAGGGAGAGCTTCTCCCTCGCGTCTCTGTTAAGCCCGCAGGGGCTAATGGGAAATTTCCCATCAGCCCCTTTAGACGCGAGGGACTGATGGGAAATTTCCCATTAGCCCCTGCGGGCTTAACAGAGACGCGAGGGAGAAGCTCTCCCTCGCGAATCTGAAAGCCCTTGCAGAGGGGCTTAGCGGGCGGAGGGGGCCCCGCGGGACATTGCATTCTGCCGCGGCAGCAGCCAAAGCCAGCTTTTTTTTTTTTTTTTTAATATGCCATGGGGGGGTAGGACTGCTAATGGGCTGGGGGGGGTAGGACTGCTAATGGGCTAAGGGGGGTAGGACTGCTAATGGGCTAGGGGGGGGGTAGGGGGTAGGACTGCTAATGGGCTAAGGGGGGTAGGACTGCTAATGGGCTAGGGGGGGGTAGGGGGTAGGACTGCTAATGGGCTAAGGGGTAGGACTGCTAATGTGCTGTGGGCTGATGGGGCTGTCTGGAAATGGGGTGATGGGGGGTTAGGACTGGTAATGGGCTATGGGGGGGTTAAGACTGCTAATGGGCTTTGGGCTGATGGGGGCTGTCTGGAAATGGGGTGATGGGGGTTAGGACTGATAATGGGCTATGGGGGGGGGGCTAGGACAGGAAATGGGCTGATGGGGAGGGGTTAGGACTGGATGGGCTGTGGGCTGTTGGGGGGGTTAGGACTAGTAATGGGCTATGGGGGGGTTAAGACTGGTAATGGGCTGTGGGCTGATGGGGGCTGTCTGGAAATGAGGTGATGGGGGGTTAGAACTGCTAATGGGCTATGGGGGGGTTAGGACTGATAATGGGCTAAGGGGGGGGGGGCTAGGACAGGAAATGGACTGATGGGGAGGGGTTAGGACTTGAGGTGGGCTGATGTGGTTAGGACTGGTAATGGGCTGTGGGCTGATGGGGGGGGGGTTTAGGACTGGCAATGGGCTGTGGGGGGCTGACTGGAAATGGGCTGATGGGGTTAAGACTGGAAGTGGGCTGATGGGGGGTTAGGACTGATAATGGGCTATGGGGGGGTTAGGACTGATAATGGGCTATGGGGGGGTTAAGACTGGTAATGGGCTTTGGGCTGATGGGGGATGTCTGGAAATGGGGTGATGGGGTTTAGGACTGGAAGTGGGTTGATGGGGGGCTAGGACTGGTAATGGGTTGGGGGTTGCTATGACTGGAAATGGGCTGAGTGGAAGGGGAGGCTTGAACTGCAAATAGCTGATGGGGAGGGAGCTTGGAATGGAAATGGGCTGTGAGGGAAGGGAGCTAGGACTGAAAATGGGCTGATGGAGCAGCTAGGATAGGACTGGAAATGGGCTGTTGGGGGGAGCTAAGATTGGAAATGGGCTGTGGTGGGGGCTTGAATTGAAATGGACTCATGGAGGGGCTAGAACTGGAAGTAGGCTCATGGGGGGGGTTTGGACTGGAATTGGACTGAGTGGAGGGGAGCTATGATTTGACATGGGCTGATGATGGGGCTAGGAAATGACTAGAAATGGGCTGATGGGGGGCTAGGATTGGAAATGAGCTGATGAAGGGACTCAGACTGAAAATGGATGGGGGAGCTAGGACTGGAAGTGGGTTGATGGGGGGCTAGGACTGGAAATGGGCTGATGCAGGGACTAGAAAAGAATGGATGCTGGGTGAGACTGGAACTAGAAGGGAGCTGATGTTGGGGGAGTATTAGAATGGGATGGGGCTGGGAGAGTAAAATGGAGAGGGGAAAAATATTTTGTGTGGGAGGAATGAAAAATCTACAATTGGCCGGGTATTGGGAGAGTAAGTGGGGATTGAGGATGGAGCGGTAAAATTTGTGTGGATGAAATAGGAATGAGGAAAGAGCAAAAGGAGAAAGATTAGTATGTTAAAGCAGATGTAGAGAGAGAGAATGGAAAAAAAGACTAGAAGAGAGAAGAAAGAACAAATGGACAGCAGACGATGGAGAGTTAGCAGAAAACATGAAGAAACCAGAAGAAAGTGGCTGGAGCAATTGCAACTGAAAAAAAATGCACAAAAGGTAGAAAGATATCTCTTTATTTTGAATTTATTAACTGGAATATGAAACCTCTGGGAAATGTGCATCATTAACGTCTGTGCTTTGTTTGGTACAAGAGGAAATTAATTTATAGTTTTATTTCTACAGTGTTGTACATTCCAAGTTTGGCTTTTGGGGTTCCCAGTTTAATTATTGCCTTCCTGTTTCTAAATTGTGATTCCTTGTTTGGTGATGGTCTATGTTCTGCATGTGTAACTGAGCTGAGGTTTAATTGACGTGCTGGCACTTTGAGGAAATTCTTTGGTTTTGTGCGGCAGTTTGGGCACTCGGGCTCAAAAAGGTTAGCCATCACTGCCCTATACTATATTGCTCCCTTGGATTGCTGCAGCCCAAATGTACGACCTTGCATTTTTTAACATTAAAGCCCAGCTGCCAAATTCTAGACCATTCTTCAAGCTTAGCTAGATCCCTCCTTATGTTATCAACACCTTCCTGGGTGTCTACTCTATTGCAGATTTTGGTATCATCCGCAAAGAGGCAAACTTTACCCGACAGCCCTTCCGCTATATCACTAACAAAGATGTTAAAAAGAATCGGACCAAGGACAGATCCCTGGGGCACATCACTGGTAACCTCATTCCCCTCAGAGTGAGCTCCATTTACCTGTACCCTTTGTCGCCTTGCATTCAACCAATTTCCAACCCAAGCAGTAACTTTAATGTCTATCCCTAGGGTGCTCAGTTTGTTTATAAGTTGCCTGTGCGGAACAGTGTCAAAGGCTTTACTGAAATCTAAATATAACACATCTAGGGCTCTCCCTCGGTCCAACTCCCTGGTCACCAAGTCAAAGAAATCAATCAGATGCGTCTGACAAGACCTGCCGCTGATGAATCTATGCTGCCTCGGATCCAGTAATCTGTGAGGAACGGTGTCAAAAGCTTTACTGAAATCTAAATATATCACATCTAGGGTTCTCCCTCAGTCCAACTCCCTGGTAATCCAGTCAAAGAAATCAATCAGATTTGTCTGACAAGACCTGCCTCTGGTGAATCCATGCTGCCTCAGATCCTGTAATCTGCTGGCCTCCAGAAACCTCACTATTTTCTCTTTCAGAAGCATTTCCAATAATTTACTCACCACCAAAGTTATACTAACTGGCCTGTAGTTTTCAACAACATCCCTACTTCCGCTTTTGTGTAAAGGGACCACATGAGCCTCTCTCCAGTCCTTTGGCACCACTCCTGACTCCAACTAGGCATTGAAAAGGTCAGTCAGTGGAGAAAAACATTATAATGGCACTGATAATAGACATGTCATTATAAGCAACTCTTCTGTAGATCGAGTAAGGAGAAGAGCCTCAAGTACTAGCAAATGTGGTCAAAGACCAAGAAAATGTGGCAGAAAGTTACAGAAATACTTCCCATCATACTGACAGCCACAGACCTGATTAAGAGGAATTTTCAGTCACATCTTCACAAGTTGCCTATCCATGTTACATCTTATGAACTCCCAAGGAGGCTCTCTGGTACGATGTAACTACTCACCGAGCTACAGCAGTAAATATGAGAGACTGAGATCATACTCTACATACCTTGGCTTAATGGTGAGGTTCATTACTGTCATGGTATGTGCAAAACTAACCTATTTGGAAAAATGACCCATTGGATCACACAATAAAGAAAAAACTTCCAGCTATATGGAATGATGGAAATTTAATGCAACTCCATCCCCTTCCTTAAATCCCTTGACTGTCCAAAAAAGAGAGCCCTCAAGACACGCTTGAGTCAGAGACTACATCACCCTCCCTCTCCCCAGATACAAGTCAGTTAAACCCAAAAGATGAAACATTCTATCCATAATCAAATGCCTAATCATATCTACCTTATTTATTATTGAATAAAATTTAACAGACCCAGCCAGTGTCTCTTCTGCCTTTCATGCTGAAATGTCCATTTGATGTTTCCTAGTAAGCGTATGGAGATCTAAAGCCAGATAGAGTAGAAGGCTGACCTGTTCACCTACTGTTTTTTGAATAAGGAGTATAGACAGAAGGCAATTTTTTTAGGAGAAGGGGGAGAAGTTAGCTTGGTGGGAGTCTAGGGTTAGCTTTGGGGGCAGTAAGCGACTGTGGTGCACATGTTATGACCTTATGGTGGCACATTCCATAAGATCATAAATGGGTAATGCAAATCGGTGAAAGCCATGTGAGGGGTGTGAGGCAAAAGTGGAGGGCCCTAGGTTCCTCCAGGCCCATCTGTGACTATGCCCCTGTTTTGAATGTTGCCATTTCTGAGGTCAGTTTTATTTTTTTTGTCTTAGGGAAAGATGACAGAGTGAAGTTGATTACATCAACAAGGTATGAAGTTGGCCTAGAGCAACTTTTAAACAAGAGATGATTTTCTTTCAGTTGTGCATAGCTAGGTGATAATTGAGCTTCCTATCTCAGAGAAATTCTAACAAAAAGCCTTGATGTAGTTTGACAGTTAATTAGCAATGCCGAATAAGAAAAAGAGAGACCTCTGGGAACAAAGGAAGTTTAAACAATGAAGTGCAGGAAGACTTTTCGCACCTGGAGACTAGAAGCATTCCATCAAAGGGGGAGGGGGTAATTCTGTCACCAAATATCAACTGTTTGATCAAAATATAGTAGTTATTCTTGATCTCCCTATATTTCACAAATCCATATAGACAACTTAATTAAAATATTGTAATTACTCTGTATTTAAAAACAGCTGATCCTCAATACTAGTATCAAGAGCCTGGCATGCTAGTTTGAAGGTAAAAGTTAGTTGACAGTCTCCCAGTTTACAGTAACATTTCAGATGTTCAGAAGCAGAACCAGAGTTATCCAGTGTCAGCATGGCAAGAGAAGGGACCAGACATAGTTCACCCTAGCCAAACCTTAATCCTTAGGTCCTCCAAGACGCTGCTGCTCTAGGCGACTGTCTTGTTTGCCTAATGGTTGGGCCGACCCTGATTCTGAAACACATGGCACATCATAGGTAAGTATAGATACATTCACAGCCTGCAGATTCCCGCAGCAGTTTAAAAGTATTCTGTGATGAGGTTTCTGAAATTCCAAGATATATATGTGCCAATTTTACTAAAAGTATATATATTTGCATATTATGTAAAAAAAATTACTTGATGAAAATGAAGCCATTATCTGGTATGTGTTTATCAGTTTTTTGGGGGAAAGAGAATTTTAGTGATTGGTGCTGAGAAGAGAAGTGTGAGGGCATATTTTAGAAAGCCTGTTTATGTGGTGCACTGATGTCCAAGTGAAAACATCTGCAAATCGATGTCAATCATAGAGGAAAGGGTGGGCACATGTGCATCCGATGTAGAATCGATATATCTCCACCCCTCACCGTGGATAAGCATTTCCAATCAAAGAAGGACGCACAGGAAAACCCAGGGATGGGCATCCACATGCAGCTGGAAGAGTCATTTTTACAAAGATACATGTGGGAAAAATTGACAGTGGAAAACCAGAAACTTACACATAAAAGGGCCAGTATTTTACAACTGACTCATGTAAATATCAGAACTTTTGCATGTATCTTTGCCATTTTACAAATCTACTACAAAAATAGGTCGTGTTTCACGAGGGTTTTGGTTTCCCAAGTAAAGCAATGAAAGTTGGTGAACACCCTCAATTAATAAAAGGGCTAAAGTCCTCCTCTCTGATGCTGGACTTTTCTTACCATATTTTTGAAAACTTTTTTATATATAAATTATTTTTAGTTAAGCTATGTTCAGCATTTGATAGGACCCCTGGTCTCAGACTATATCGGCAATGTTTCTAAACAGGGTTTTTCAAGAGACATTTGCCGGTGTTTTGCATCAACGACCAGTTCTTAACAGGTTCATTAGTAGGACTTTCCTTATTATTATCTCATATAAAATAAAGAGATTATGCTTATCTTAAAGAAAGAACGAACAGCCCCCAAGCCCTAGACATCTTATAAAATTCCATATCCCAATAAATGACACAACTTAACCAAACCCACACCCTCACAACATTTCAACAGATTCAAAAAATTCAACAAGGAAGAATTCCTAAACCAAACCCTACCACACCTGCTCATAGACCCCACAGACCTAGACAAAGTGCTAGCAACGTGGAATTCCACTATAGCTAACGCAGCTATCGCAAAACAGAGCCCTAAGCACATGACAAAAAATTTAAAAAAAAACAACAGAAAACCCCATGGTATAACCCAGAAATAAAACAAATAAGGACCAAGCTACGCAGAGCTGAGCGCAAATGGCGTCAATCGAAAACTAAATCCACCTATGTAAATACACTCGCTCTATATAAAGAGCGTATCCATGATGCTAAAAAAACCTATTACTCAAACCAACTGTCAAAAGCTCTAAACCGCCCACGGGAACTCTTTGGTATTGTCCAAGCGCTAACCAATAATTCAACTAACAAAAGCTCCGCTACCCACTCAATTTCACCCCAGACCCTTTCGACCTTCTATATGAGCAAACTAAAACAAAAATCTCCTCTTACCTTACCACAAAGTACAAACCCACCCCTACATATAACTAAATAGTCAGCCTTTCACCCATTATCCAAAGACGCCCTGAAAAACATCTTATCCAAACTAAATACTTCCACATCTTACCTCGATCCTTGTCCAGTAAACTGGATAAAACTAGCCACTCCAGAACTTTCCTCATTTATCCTCCCAATTATAAATTTCTCACTCATGAGCGGATATCTTCTAGCCCCACTCAAACATGCACAAATACGCCCAATCCTACAAAATTCGGCCAGTGACAAAAGTTCACCAACATCATACAGACCAATATCTAGCCTCCCACTCATGGCTAAACTAACCGAAAAAACAGTACTAATCCAACTACAGGACCATATTGAATCCACTGCCCCATTACATGACCAACAATATAGTTTTCGACCGTACCATGGAGTGGAAACACTCTTCACGGTGCTAACCGACACACTTGCTAGAGGAACAGACAACTCTAAACAAATATTCCTTCTCATCTTCCTTGATATCACCGCTGCATTTGACAGTGTCATCCATCAAATAATGCAAACACGACTTCAACAAATGGGAATTACAGAAACGGTAATGAAATGTTTTTTTTCATACTTATCAGATAGAACTCAAGAAGTGAGAATCAACCATCAAACATCAGACATATACATACAGAAACAGGGCCTCCCCCAAGGCTCTGCCCTTTCTTCTCTTTAATATTTACTTACAACTAATCTGTTCAATTTTCAAAAGATTCCACATAAATTACCATATTTATGCGGATGACATAACGTTTTACCTACCTTGGGACATACTAAATCCTCCACTGAAACGGCTCACAGAATGCTTCTCTGAAATCAAATCATGGCTGGAGAACCACAATCTCTACATTAACTTCTCAAAAACGGATGTGATGTATGTTACAAGAAACTAGAGCTTCTCCCCACCAACCTCAATCAAAATCAATGACACCAACATTCAAGTTAAAAATGAAATAAAATACCTAGGTGTCATAATTGACCGATCCCTCAGTTTCACCGCGCACATAAAATAAACAACAAAAAAAGTATTCTTCAAACTAAAGCTTCTGAAACAACTCCACCCCTACTACACCCCCAAGACTTCAGATCAATTCATGCTATGATTACACCACACCTTGACTTTGCCAATACAATCCTTCAAGGTATCACTAAACAAAACCTCAAATGCCTACAACTGGCTCAAAATGTAGCTTCAAGAATAACCATGAACACCAGCCCAATGGAACATATCACCCCTACACTATACGCTCTCCACTGGCTGCCTATGCAAAGCTGCATAGAATACAAAATCCTTATAACAACTTTCAAGCTAATACATAACGTAGCACCCTCACACCTCTCCACACTGATAGCCATAGAACACAGCACCCGTAACCAACGTACCAAGAATCAAAACAAACTATCTTTTCCCAAAGATTTCAGGAAAGCCAAAAAAACGACAACCAGTACCACCCCTACACTCTGGGACGCTCTCCCTGTTCACCTCAGAGAACTCCATGACCCTTAATCATTCAGAAAACCCCTTAAAACACATCTATTTACAAAACATTACAGCACACAGAACCAAACCAACACCCCAGAAATTACACAAGCGCCTACCCATACCCCCATACCAAACAACTAATCATAACCTAGACAACTTCACCCTCACAAACCTTTAACTGTGCATAGTTACTCTTGTTACTGCTATGTCAGCAAGTTCAGACTGACTGAATCACTTCTATGTAAATAGTTATTTTGTTTTATGTAATTGAGTAAGTATCTGTTTGTACCACTCAAACCTGTTGTTCCTTGTAAACCGCAATTGATCTTCGGAAATTGTGGTATATAAATTTCTGTTAAATAAAATAAATAAATAAATAAATAGACATATAGATACCACCAATTAACTACAGTTAATTGGTGGTATCTATTGGTGGCTTTTAAACTAGATAATAGGGGAAAGCCGACAGTCGCCCAAGAGCGCATGGTTCGGAAGAATGTATCCTTGAAGGATACTACAAAAAGCAGAGAGGTTCCAAATAAGAGTAAAGTAGCCCAAATGCCCTCGAGTATGGAGCAGACAGAACTTAAAGATCCCAAATTACCCATGTCTACCAATAGCCAAATTAATATGAATAAAATACAGTCTCTAAAATGCTTGTATGCAAATGCTAGAAGTCTACAAAACAAGATGGGAGAGTTAGAATATATAGCACTAAACGAGAGGTTAGATATGATTGGAATATCAGAGACATGGTGGAAGGAGGACAACCAGTGGGACACTGTGATACCTGGGTACAAACTATATCGAAATGATAGAGCTGATCAAATTGGTGGAGGGGTTGCGCTCTATGTTAGAGAGGGCATTGAGTCAGAAAGGATTAAAGTTTTGCAAGAAACAAAATTTGCTGTAGAATCTCTATGGATTGAAATTCCATGTAAAAAGGGGAAGGCGATGGCAGTGGGGGTGTACTATCGTCCGCCTGGCCAGAATGAACAAATGGATGATGAAATGCTCAAAGAAATCAAGGAAGCTAGCAAAAGTTACAGTGCAGTAATAATAATGGGTGATTTCAATTACCCCGGCATCGACTGGGTCAGTGTCACAACAGGACATGCTAGGGAGATAAAGTTCCTAGATGAAATAAATGACTGCTTCTTGGAACAGCTGGTTCATGAACCGACCAGAGGGGAAGCAATATTAGACCTAGTCCTTAGTGGAACACCAGATGTAGTGCAAGAGATAAGGGTGTTGGGGCCACTTGGCAATAGTGATCATAGCATGATCGCCTTTGATTTAATTAGTGGAGGAGGGATAGTAAGGAAATCCACAGTACTACCCTTTAACTTTCGAAAGGGAGACTATGATAGAATGAGGAAAACAGTTAAGAAAAAACTAAAAGGAGCAGTTGCAAAGGTTAAAGACGTACATCAAGCTTGGGTGTTGTTGAAAAATACTATCTTGGAAGCCCAGACCAGCTGTATTCCACGCTTTAAGAAAAGTGGAAGGAAGTCCAAAAAAATTGCCAGCATGGTTTAAAGCTGAGGTCAGAGAGGCTGTTGTTGCCAAAAAAGCATCTTTCAAGAAATGGAAAAAAGAGCCAAATGATGAAACCTGGAAACAGCACAAGCACTGGCAAGTCAAATGCAAGGCATTGATAAGGCAGGCAAAGAGAGAATTTGAGAAGAAGCTTGCTGCGGAAGCAAAAACGCGAAATAAAGACCTTTTCAAGTACATTCGTAGCAAAAAACCCGTGAGAGAGTCAGTTGGTCCATTAGATGATAAAGGGGTTAAAGGAGCACTAAGAGGCGACAAGGCGATAGCGGAGAGACTGAATGAATTCTTTGCTTCGGTCTTTACTGAGGAAGATGTAGGGATGTTACCCACGACTGAAGTGGTATTTAAAGGTGTGGAAGAATTGAAGGAAATATCGATACATCGGGAAGATGTCCTACAACTATTAGATAAACTGAAGAGTAGCAAATCACCTGGGCCGGATGGTATACATCCAAGGGTGTTGAAAGAACTGAAATTTGAGATTGCAGACCTGCTATCAGTAATCTGTGAACTATCATTAAAATCATCTCTAATACCTGAGGATTGGAGGATCGCCAATGTAACACCAATTTTTAAAAAGGGTTCGAGGGGTGATCCGGGAAACTACAGACCGGTGAGCCTGACATCAGTACCGGGAAAAATGGTAGAAACCATCATAAAGAATAAAATTACTCAGCATATAGATAGTCATGACCTAATGGGAGACAGCCAACATGGCTTTAGACAAGGAAGATCTTGTCTTACTAATCTGTTATGTTTTTTGAAGGAGTGAATAAACAGGTGGACAAAGGTGAGTCGGTTGATATTGTGTATCTGGACTTTCAGAAAGCCTTTGACAAGGTCCCTCATGAGAGACTTTTGGCAAAACTAAAGAGTCATGGGATAGGAGGCAGTGTACTACTGTGGATCAGGAACTGGTTAAAAGATAGAAAGCAGAGGGTAGGGCTAAATGGCCAATTTTCCCAATGGAGAAAGGTGAATAGTGGTGTACCCCAGGGATCTGTGCTGGGTCCGCTGCTTTTTGACATATTCATAAATGACCTGGAAAGTGGAATAACGAGTGAGGTTATCAAATTTGCTGATGACACAAAACTATTTAAAGTTGTTAAAACCCAGGAGGATTGTGGAAAATTGCAAGAGGATCTTGATAAATTGGAAGACTGGGCATCAAAATGGCAGATGAAATTTAATGTGGAGAAGTGCAAGGTTATGCACCTAGGGAAGAACAACCCAAACTATGGTTACACGATGCAAGGTTCCACATTAGGAACCACCACCCAAGAAAAAGATTTAGGCGTCCTTGTGGATACCATGTTAAAACCCTCGGCCCAGTGTGCAGCGGCGGCCAAGAGAGCAAATAGAATGCTAGGTATGATAAGGAAAGGAATGGAAAATAAAACAAAAGATATTATAATGCCTCTATATCGTTCCATGGTGAGACCGCACCTTGAATATTGTGTGCAATTCTGGTCGCCATATCTTAAAAAGGATATAGCAATTTTAGAAAAGGTTCAGAGAAGAGCCACCAAAATGGTAAAGGGGATGGAAGGCTACTCCTATGAAGAAAGGCTAAAAAGGTTGGGGCTCTTTAACCTGGAAAAGAGACGGCTGAGGGGAGATATGATAGAAGTCTATAAATTAATGAACGGAGTGGAACGGGTAAACGTAGATCGATTGTTTACCTTATCAGAATATAGAAAGACTAGGGGACATGCAATGAAGCTACAGGGTAAACTATTTAAGACTAATAAAAGAAAATATTTTTTCACTCAACGTGTAATCAAACTCTGGAATTTGTTACCGGAGGATGTAGTAAAGGCTGTTAGTGTAGCTGGGTTTAAAAAAGGTTTGGACAAGTTCCTGGAGGAAAGGTCCATAAACCATTATTAAGAAGGGACCCAGGATATCAATGCTTGAACCAATACAAGCATTGTGGAACCTGTGTCCCTTGGGGAAACTGCTAGGTACGTATGACCTAGATTGGCCACTGTTGGAAACAGAATACTGGGCTTGATGGACCTTGGTCTGACCCAGTATGGCATATCTTATGTTCTTATGTTCTTATGTACAGAGGCCCCTAGCTTTCCCTCATTGTGATGTAGAGAGGGAAATACAATTGGGGGACTAAGGAGGTTAAAGGGAAGAGCAAAGGGAGTACTTTTTCCTCCTACTTGTGTTGGAGATGAGGTGTAAATCCGAACATGGGCAATTTTAGTCTAATATGGGCATCTGTTCTTTGAAATTGGGGATATGCCTGTAAATTTTGGTACTGCCCTGGCCATGCTCTCAACAGCCCCTCAACCCGCAATATAGATGTGATATGAGCATCCATGTGTAAAATGGGGGTTTTCTAGAAGGGCCTTTCAAACGTGGATGTGATTTACATGTATAAGTGGTCATTTTTATATGTGTAAATCATGAATAAAGTTTCTAAAATAACACCCATACTGAATAAAGGGATCCAGGAGATGGGACAAGAGGAGGATCTCAGAAGGAGGACATGGAGATGGGACCTCAGGCAGAAGGGGCAGAGGAACAGGGAAAGGAGGCACAGAAAAATGGGAGGCTATTGGGACTTAGGGAACAAAAGGAGAAGGAATGTGGAGGGAGAAAAGAAGGATTGGAGAAGAGAGGAAGTGAAAGGGGATCCTGGATCAGGGTGTGTGAGAATCCTCTCATATCACAAGCCCTTCCAATCCCTTCGCTCATTCTCCCCACTCTCCTCTGCCTCATGCCCTCACTTATTTTTTTCCCCACCCTCCTTGCACCCCATCTGATCTCCCTACCTTCCTGCCTCCTCAAGCACAATTGCAAGGCAGAAGGAGGGTAGGAGGACTGTCGCTGCTGCTGCTCCTGTCACTGTCCAAGCCCCCTGTCTCCCACAGCAGTTCCATGGGGAATGAGAATTCCTTGAAAAAGGATGGATTTTGTAGCTCTCCTCATGGCCGTAGAATCGTGGAATATCAAAGACCCTAGATATATTTATTTATTTGAACTTATTTTTATACCGCTCCTTCCAGTGATCAGCAGCGGTTTACATTTTAACATTTAATTCTGCATGGACAGCAGTTACATATAACAATAAGAAAACAAAACTCAAAAACTCTAAACTATTTGTATGTTTGGTTAACTATATACAAATATTTACAATAACGTATAAAGGGAATGTCACATGCCTAATGAGTTAAATTTTAATATATTCTGTTAGGATTTTGTGTATCATATGATGATGAAGTTGTTGAATCCATCATGATATGATTTGTACTTAAATACAATTTGATTTATGTTATTTCTGATAGATTATAATATTCTTGGAATAGGTGGGTTTTGAGGTTTTGTCGAAATGATTAAAGGTCTTTGTTGGCTCTTAGAGTGTCAGGAAGTTTGTTGCATTGTGTGGGGGCTAGGTAGGTGAATGTTCTATTGCTAGTATTCATTTTTACCTTGCATATAGAGAGTGGAATTTGTAGGGTGTTTAGATTGTGTGTACGTCTTTTTCTTTTTCTAACCTTGCACTAAGGGTTGTAGAAATTCACAAAGCAGTTTGGTTGAAAAGAAACAGCTAATTGCCCAGTGAAAGGGAGATTAGAGCGATAAAGAAATAATGCCTACTCTTCCTTATGCAAGGATAAACCAGCCCAAGGGGGAGAAAGGCTTCTGGATTCAAATGGAAATGAGTGCACTAGGATATTTCTATTTTAGATGTATATTGCAGATATCAATAATTGAAGCTGGCTTCAGCCTCACATCATACCAATAGTCCTTTATTTAATACATTTATTTTATTTATTTATTTAAAAGTTTTCTATACCACTATCAGTCAATCAAAGCAGTTTACAAGTAACATAGCTTAAACAATTACATCATAACAGGATTAACTATATACATAAAAACAGTAATTAACTATGTACAGTGTAACTAGTTGTGTTTACAGTGTAATTAGTTGCGTTAACTAACATTCAGTGACTACTTACATTTAGAGGAGAGGGCAGGTATCTACAATGCGATTATCAGTTACATTGGATGAGTCGGGTGCATGGTACGCTTAAGTTGGGTATGTACCTAAGTCTGTTTGGTGTGTCCCATAGTGTTCTGTAAAGAGTAGTGTCTTGATACTGTTTTGGAAGTTTGCAAGGTCTCTTATATCCCGTCTTTTTGGTTGGAGGGAGTTCCATAGGATCGGGGCATAATATACGAAGGCTCTATTGCAAGTTGATTTGTTGGTCTTGCAGAAGTCAGCTGGGAGGGATAGGGAGTTTTGGGTGCATCCCCTTCTCTGTCTAGTGTCTGGTATTCTGTTTATTAAGGTGGCAAGATAAGAAGGTGCTATGTTATGCAGGAAGCCAATGTAACTTTTGTGGAATTGAAGTGATTATTTTATTTATTTATTTTATTTTATTTACAATCTCTTATATACCGCACTATTCATCATCAGCGCGGTTCACATGGAACAAAATGCTCAGTACATTTAACACGTATGAGTTTACAGGTAACAGGGCATAAATAACTTGGATAACCGGGGTAACTATTTACAAAACATACTACATGGAATCATATGCACCGAGGTTTCATAGGAAAAACACCAGCCCACTATAGGATTGAATATCAAACTTGGTGTGTTGTTGAAATACCATAAATTTATCTGGGACTGGTATCAGTGGGTGCTATTGAGCTCTAGGTGATGCCATTGGGTTCTATAAGGTACTTGTTGAAGAGGTGGCATTTGAGGGCTTTCCTAAACTGTGTTATGCTCTTAATAGCCCGGATATCAGGGGGTAGTGCATTCCAGCATTTTGGGGCACTGAGACTGAAGGCTCTGTTGGCTGTCGATTTAGTGCAAACAGTAAGTTCCTTCGGGATTTTTAGGGAGTTTATAGCCATGGATCTTCTTGCTCTATTTGGAGATGTGATATGGATGAGGGAGGATAAGGATGCAGATGTGAGATTATTAACAGCTTTAAAAGTAATTATCAGGGTCTTGAAAACTATTCTAGCTTGAATGGGTAGCCAATGTAACTGTATCAGTATAGGCGTCACGTGGTCGTTCGTGGAGGCTCCGTGGATGACTCTTGCTGCCGCGTTCATGGCTAGCTGAAGCGGGTTTAATGTAGATTGGGGAAGACCTTGTAATATGACGTTGGCATAGTCGAAATGAGGTATAACCAACGCCTGGAAGATTGTGCGGAAATCAGTTGGATCAAGGATGGAACGTAAATGTCTAAGTGAGCGGATCTTGTAGTAAACTGATCTTACTATGTTTCCTACGTGGGCCTTCATGTCAAGGCGTTGATCTATGGTGACTCCCAAATATCGTATTGAGGATTTAGATTGTAACTCCGCTTCATTTACTTTAAGATATTGTGGGGGGGTAAAATTGGGATTCCTTGTAATGAAGAGTACTTCTGTTTTCTTATGTTGTATTCTGAGGTTTTGAGACAGGAGCCAGTCAGATATTGCATTGAAGCAACTCGTCAGTGGGGAGAGGTCCAGATGCTCGGTAGAGAAGGAAATGTAAAGCAGGACATCGTCTGCGTATAACATGCAATCAACATTGAAAGACCGGATGATATTACAGATTGGCTGCATGTAAATATTGAACAGGAGCGCAGAAAGGGAGGATCCTTGAGGGACTCCTTGGCTTTGGTGGAAAGGTTCAGAATTTATCCCTCCAGAACGAACATGCTGCCATCTTTCGGACAGGTAGGATCTGCACCATTCAAGTGCTCTTCCATTAATGCCTTTGTCAATCAGACGTCCTAGTAGAAGCTCATGATTTACTGAATCAAAAGCTGCAGCGATGTCCAGAAAGATGAGTGCAAATCCTTGACGGATGTCGTCAATGCCAGTGATTATTTTGCAGAAGAGAGTGGTAAGGAGGGATTCCACTCCATGGAATTCCCTAAAACCATGTTGGCAGGGGTCTAACGGTGCAGCGGAGTCAATGTGATCCTGCAATTGCCTTTGGGCCTCCTTTTCAATGATCTTCGCGAGTAGTGGAATGCTAGATATGGGTCTGTAGGATTCCACTTGTTGGGAGTCAAGCTTGCAGTTTTTTAGCAGAGGTCTGATAGAGGTGTGTTTAAGGGCTGAAGGGAAGGAGCCAGTTGAGAAGGAGAGGTTCATTATTTTGGACAGTACTGAGCTGAAGTGACGTCGGAGCTCCTTGATCCAAAAGGCTGGGCATGGGTCGGTCTGAGCAGTGGTGGTGTTAAGAGCTGCAATAGTGTCTTCAATTCCTCTCTTGGAGGGGGTGGAAAACATGGTAAGGGTTGTTTGGCAGTTTTGCTCTGTGGTAGAGGTTGTAGTAGAGGTTTTGTTGGTCTGGCATATCTTGGATTGTAAATAGGTTGCAAAATCTTGTGGGTGTAACTCAAATGGAGGCCCAGAGGATGGTTCCTTTGATAAAGTCTTGACCAGGTCGAAGAGGTCATGTGGTTTATTAAGTGATCTCTTTAAGATGTCAGAGTAGTACTGCTTCATCGTGTTGGTAATTGCATTGCGATGCGCAGCCAGATGACAGTTGTATGCTGTCAGGTCATTTAAAGAATGAGATCGGCGCCAGCGTTTCTCCAGTTTCCGTAATTGGCTAAGTGATGCTTTAAGATCAGCTGAGTACCATGGGGCACTTACTCTTTTACCTGGAGGCCTATTGGATGTTGTACGTAGGGCAATTGAGCTGAGGCAATTGTTCCAGTGAGAAATTAGGTCGTCAAGGTTCTGGGTGGATTCAGAGATGAGTTGCTGCGTTTCAGCAAGGATAAGATCTCTGTTGTAAGGCTTGAAAGATCGAGAGGGCGATCTTGCGGTGTTGCATTGGATTGTGTTGGTTTTTGTGTAGGCTTTGTAAGAGGGAATCTGGAAGATGATCAGTTTGTGATCAGACCAAGGAACCGAATTTATGGAGGTTATGGGATCCTGGGCTGGGTTAAGAGAGGATTGCGGGGCAAATACAAGGTCCAGGATATTTCCCTTAATATGGGTAGGATCATTAACTAGTTGCTTGAAGCCAAGATTTTCCATGGCATCAAGGAAGGCTGTTGCTTGATGATCTTGTAATGTAGGCAAGTTAAAGTCGCCTAGGATCCAATTTGGGAGGCCTGGGTTATGAGTGCTGGAAGCCAGATCAATGATAGCCGCGAGATCTTCTGGGGAAGCTGAAGGTGCTCTGTAAAGCAGGTTGATTATGCAGTGTTTGTTGGAGATGGTGATGGTCTCAAGGTGGTTTGTACTGGTGGAGTCTACTGTTCGAAAATGGAGGTCTGTCCTGGTGAGGATGAGCACGCCACCTCCTCTTTTTTCTTGCCTATGACTTGAATGTATGGTGAAATTCTGAGGGAGGAGCTGGTTGAGTATAATGTTGTCTTCAGCAGATAACCACGTCTCAGTGACCATGAGTATATCAAGGCCGTGGCTGGCAATTATGTCGGTGACGGCTGGCCACTTCTTCCGGATAGAACGGGCATTGATGAGGGCACATTTTAGGCTGTGAGGGTAGTGGTTTTGAATTTGTTTGGATTTCATATTGTGTTGAAGAGCAATGTGTAACAGATGGGGGAGGTGTGAGCGGGAGTCCCAAGTTATGTTGTTATGGGAAGCACTAGTCCACCTTCTCCCATGGCTCCGTAATATAGGAATCTGGTTGGATGCTGGGGTTAAGGCTAGAGAGTTGGCGAACCAGCCTGAGAAGATGATATAGCATCCTATTATAGTGGTAATGAGGGAACCCATTTTGTCAGAGCACTATGTGATTGGGAGCGGGTCAATCAGGTTATACTACCAGGAAGTTATTAATAAACTCTTGGTACTTAGTGCAGTAATCTGGGTGACAACAGATAATATGATCTAAGGCAATGGTTAAAGTTAGATAACTAGTACCGTACCTTGATGACTGGAACTGGTGAGACTACTGACAACAGTAAAGTAAATTGTTAACAATAGTAGATTATTGGTAGCGCTACACTGGTGACTGGAATTAATAAGGCTACTGACAACAGTATAGAGGCTGATTTGCAATGGAATATTACTGGCTACTGGCAACAGTATAGAGGTTGATTTGCAATGGAATATTACTGGCAACAGTACAAAGGTTACTACCAATGGAACAGTGCTCTAATCTCTTTGCTGGCATGATTACACGAGCTGATGTATGTTGTGCCATCTGCAACTGTGCTAATGCCTGTTTGGATAGACCCTGCAATATACTGTTGCAGTAGTCTATGTGCGGGTTAATCATCGCCTGCAAGACCGATCTAAAGTATGATGGGTCCAGAAGGGTCCTTAGATACTGTAGCATCTTGATCTTTCTGTATATAGTCTGTGTAGTCCTGCTTATGTGTGATGATAGGCTCAAAGTTTTATCTAGGATAATGCCTAGATATTTTACTTCATCTTTTACTTCTATTGTGGCTTCTCTAAGCTGAATGTGTGTTGGGGGGGAGGGGTGAATTCTTTGTCTCTGGTAACAAAAATTGCTTCCATTTTATTGAAATTCACTTTTAGGTTGTTCAATGAGAGCTAATGAGAGGCTTCATCGAAGCATGTTAGGATTTGTTGGAGATTAATTTTTGCAGTACTAACTGGTAAATAAATCATAACTGGTAAATTATGAGTTTAAAGGTCAAGAATAACCAAAGACTTATGCCAAGGCAGTAATAATGGCAGTTGTCAAGGTAGAGCAATAAAGCTATGTACTGTGAAAATCCAGATGCCAGCATTTGGTCAAATAATGGAGAATCTATACAATTTGTCTTACAGAATGAGAAGGCAGTATATAGGTTTTTATAAAAATATAGATAACAAACTAACTAGAAATCAACTGTGGTTAAAAAGTCATTTGAGTAAAATGGTAATTTAACTAATTGCCCAGAAAACATCTATGAACTCGCTAGGGCGGTCTGCATTGTAGCACACTTCATATTCAAAACATGATTACATCTTAATTTAAACCCTAAAAAGAGAGAAAATAACCCTATGGACAAACTCGGACCAAAAGGATAGATTCTGATTATTAATTCAACAATTCATATCCTTGTGTTTAAGTATGTGAATGTAAGTCCTTGATTCTGTACTGGTGCCATGTCCTTGAGCTAAATTGTAACTTCAGCTAAACAGTACTTGTAACTATCACTCACATCACCCCTTAGGAATTCTGGCTCATTCTTCCATACAGAATTGTTTTCTTGCATGAGCAGCTCACTTTAGCTCTTGTCATATTTTTCAGTAGAGTCTAGGATGTTTATTGTTTGGGATTTCAATTTGCTCAATTCAAAATACAAAAGTTTTGTCACTCATTCCGTAGTAGATTCACTTGAATGTTTAAAGGTCATTGACTTGCTGCATGAACTCATTTTTGACTCAGCTTCAGCTCACGGATGGATGGCCATTACTCTCCTTTAGAATTTTCAGATTGAGACAGAATTCATGGTTCCCTCAATGATGGCAAGCCAATAGTCATCCAGGTCCTGGATACAGCAAAGCAGCCTTGCACCATGATACCTCTACCACCATGACTGACTGTTGGGATGATATTTAGATGTTTTAGAGAGTGGTGGCTTCTTCCCGGCTATCCTCCCATGAATACAACCCAGTTTTGTTGTGATGATTGACATATCAACCGCCCCATCAGCTGCTGTGAAAGAGGCTTTAAATGCTAGTTGGAAGTTCTTTGCATTATGTCATTAATGATTTTCTGGTTTGTTTTTTGGTAATTTTGGCAGGACAACCATTCCTGGGCAGTAACTATAGCCTACCATTTTCTTAATTTGTAGATTATCTGCCTGACAGTAGATAGATCACGCTTGAAATGTTTAAAAATGGCTTTGTAATCCTGACCAGACAAATAAGCACTCCTGGTAGTGAAAGGTCCTCCAGTGAGCTAATCAGAAGATACAATTTTAGGAAAAAAAAGAACAAACACACAAAAAAAAAAGCAATACCAATTTAGGTTTAATTAGTAAGGGACATTCTGCAATTCTATTTTTTGACAAATGAGTTGACAAAGATCAAGGAAGTACACTGAATTGATTTCTTATCAGTTGTTGGTGTATAATACAAAAAAAGTTAAAAGAAGTGCTATAATTACAAACATATACAGTCCATGCATTCCAGCTGGCTTTTCCTATACATCATACCAAGTACAAATAGCCAAGATGCCTAGATGTGTTGTACCTTGCAAACTCATGTTACAGAACATCATGCAACAATTTCAATGGCATCTGCAATGAAGGAAATCTATGCACATATGATATGGCTCTGGAAAGGGTTTTTTTTAAGTAAGTAAATGGAATGAGAGTAAACAGAAAAATCAAAATATATTACTTCCATTTTAAATATAACAACCTTTTCGGTACCTAAATTGTTAGAGCTTTTCATGAACAAGTGCCATCTACTGTATACCTTTTCTTATTATCAAAAACCATATTGAGAAAAGCACAAAAGCATCTGAAACATAAAAACAGCTCCAGTGCTAATTTTCGGAGGCAAATTGCTTCCTTTTCCTCACTGCAGTTGGAATAGAGGGCGGAGGCCACCGCTGGCCCCCGACCAGGTACCTTTTATTTTAGAAAATCATGACATAAGTTCATAGTTACAAACAGAGCAGATTTGTTGAAACAAAGGCATTCAGTCTGTTATAGTCCCAGTGGGGGCCTGTGCACATAACTCTGAGGAATGAAAGGGTTAAATTATAGCTGAAACTAAGAGAGATGAAGAAACCAAATCAAATGCACTGGGCAAAACCTTTGTTAGATGACTGGCTCAGAAATGTTCCTGCTCACAGTGACATTCTTACAAAGACTCTTTAGCCTCTGACATTCTTGCTGCAGATTATATTCTCTCGTTCTGTTCTTTCGTTTTGGTATTAAGACAGTTACCGTCTTGTCTAATACTCCTAAGAAAAAGTAGGCTAGATACAGTAAGAGCTACAATTCATAGTAAAAAGCATGTTTTCTAAGAAACAAAGGGCCCTACTTATGAAGCTGTGCTGGTGTGCTTGCCACTTGCTAGAAATCATAGCAAAAAGTAAAATAATGCCTAGCCTTCACAATGGATATGCATGCAAAGCGGCTTATTGCTATGCAGATGGAACAAGGTAGCTTGCTGTAAACTTCACAAACTGTGTTATTCCAAGAAAGTTAACATCTCAAAAGAAGCAGGAAGCTTTCCTTCAGGAGGCCTGGCAGATTAACATCCAAACTGATGCTCTTGGGGAAGCAGTTAAAGGCCCAGCATGCCTATAAAAAATTAATTCCACCTTCCCACCTTCCCAAATCCTTGGCGGTTCACAGAACCCCCAGGCTCCCTCACCCTAAAATCTGAGTCCTTAAAGCCCCACCTCTACTCCTAACTGGCCCCCCATTTCTATCCCTCCCCCCAGATGCCTAGCAAGCTTACTTGGAAATCGTTGGGTTGTAGTAGGAGACAAGAGTAATCCTATGGTGAGGCTTCAAGCAAGTTACAGATTTTTCTTTTTAAATCCCAGATGAGTATATGGGTGGTCCCATGGACCACCAGGAATTTGGGAATGTAGAGATAGTGAGGAGGACTTTTTATTGGGAAGCTGGCCCTTTAAAAACATGGCGGCCCTGGGATGGGGTGATCTATGATTAAATAACAACTGCCCCTTTAAATAAGCATTATGAAATAGTGATATAGAAAGTACCATACAATAATAGCAGACATTCATGAGAGAATAGATTTTTAAATAAAAAGCTCTTCAAAGTTGCTCTGCTCTTGGCAGTGTTCAGAAATTCCTCCTGTGGGAGTTTTGGATCTGTGGTTCTGAATTGAGGAAATTTAGAAGAGACCGCAGCCACATCTCAGTGGCACTGAAAATACAATGGTGAACGTTTAACCAATAAATAGAAATTCATCAGGGCAGCCTCCGGTCCTGTGACTTGCTAATGACCGTCCATGGCAGCCTCCTGCTTCGTATGACACAGCAAGCTCTGGCTTTTTTTCCTTTTTGTAATTTGCTATTCTACAACAATTCCCAGATGCATGACTGAATGGGACAGCTTCCAAATGGAGGTGATGAAATAAAAACAGTAACAAATAAAAAAAGGTCTAAGCACAGATGATCTTTAGTTGTGATGAAGAGAAGGAAAAGTAAAATGCTATTTATACCACTGTAACAGCAAACAACTGGACAGACTAGATCAGCCTTATGGATCTCATTTGACATCATGCTCTGTTTCTTCGACCTCATCGAGGCTGCTTTTGGATCCTGATGCTCCTCACTCTCTTGTTCACTACTTATGTGCATCTTACCATACTCTAGTCCACTGTTTTGTGATGTTTTTCGTCTTGATTAGATTGTAAGTGCTGATGAGCAGGGACTGACTTACATCTATAATCTGCAGCACTGCGTACGTCTTGTAGCGCTGTACAAATGATAAATAGTAGCAGTAGTGGTTCTCCATAATAACAGAAGCCATGTGTTTATTAGTATGGCATGCTATCGTGCTCTTGAATCCCATGAGACTAACTTAAAGATACAATGGTGTGCAAAAGTCTGGAATCACTTGTAAATTTGACGTTTTTTCAACTTCGTGACCTTATATCTTAATTTCTTTTTCCTCCCAGTGGCTTTTTCTGTGTATCTCATGATAAGTGATAGATTTGGCTGTTAGAGCCAACTTTTAGTATTGGTTTGGCCCTTATTTTCTGAGTTTGTTCCCCATAGTTGTCCTGTTGATAGATTTTCTGTGAAAATCGCGTAATGTACATTGTTGGCCAACGATATATTATTGTTTAAGTATGCTTTAAAATATTATGGACGTACGCCAGGTTTCCTTCAAATTAATGTATGTTGCCTTGAAAAAGGCCATTTTTATGTGCCAGTGATGGCTCAGTATTTGATGGGCCACCCTTTGTTCTTGATCACCTGACTGCACCTTGCCGGCATTGAATGAACCAGTCTGACAAGTTGATCATTGGTGACAACGTGGTTCCAAGCTGCAGTGAGTGACTCAATCAGCTCACGCTTTGATGTCGGATGCCTTGTGCCACAGGTTCTCGATTGGATTCAGATCTGGAGACTGGGCAGATCAGTCCATTGACTTGATGTTGTTCCGCTGCTTCCAGCTGATCACCTGTCTGGAGCAATGGCAGGGCGCATTGTCATCTTGGAACAGGAACTGGCCAGGAAATAGCTGGTGTGCTGATGGCACCATGCACTTTTGCAGTATGGTGATGTACTTGGCCCCGTTGACCATTCCATTGACGATGTGAAGACATCCAACGCCACTGGCAGCCATGCAGCCCCAAACCATGACCTTCAAAGGATGCTTCACAGTGAGGTTGAGACACTCAGGCTTGAATTCCTCTCCAGGAAATCTCCTCACATAGGTGTTGGCCTGGTTACCAAACAGGCAGAAGGTGCTTTCATCGCTGAATAGCACCTTTTCCCACATTTCAGTCGACCAGGTTGAGTGCTTTCTCACCCAAATGATCCGGCTACGCCTTTGTATGTCGGTCATCAGTGGCTTATTCCATGCTTTACAGCCCCGGAGACCAAACTGCAGGCACCGGCGACGAACTGTTGATGAACTGACACTGATCTCACTCTTGTCTGACCACTCTCGAAGTAGCTGAGGAGAGGTCAACTTGCGATTAGTCAGTGAAATGCGTCATAGTGCGCGGTCCTGGCGTGATGTTGATGCACATGGACGACCTGAACGAGGCTTGTCCACCACTGAACCCGTTTCTTTCTTCTTCTGTACAATCTTAACAACAGTGCTCTGCCTGCAGCCAACTTTCCTGGGTATCTGACAGCTTGAAAATCCTTCCTTGCTCATAAAGGACACACAAACATGCTCCTCCAACGTCAGGGTCCGAGTCATCTTCATGGTCGATCCAGAAAGCGTATGAAATTCAAAAATTCCATGCGTTTTTATAGCTGCACAATTGGCTAGATATCTGCATTGTGATTGGTTAGTGAAACCAGCCTCCTGATTGGTCAGAAATAATGTGTGCATATTGGATAGTTTTGACGCAGTATCCACAAAAATCGCAGTAGCTATCTCCCAGTGTCTGTAAAGTATTTAAATTGGAAGCAAGGAATGCAAATAAAGTCAACTCTAATAGCCAAATGTATCCCTTTTAACGTGGTAGAAAGATGAATATGCTGGGCTAACGCAAAATTTAAAAAAACCATTAAAGTATGAAAAACGCAAAACTCACAAGTGATTCCAGACTTTTGCACACCACTGTAAGATCAAAATTCCAAAAAAGTGATGTCTGAGAAAGAATCTCTTCTCAAATCGTGGATTTCTAGAGGTAAGACCTCCTTATCTTGACGTTACCTGCTATTTAGAAACTCTCCCTTTAAACAATTACAATTTAGAAATGGAAAAACTAAACAATTTATCAACTAAATAAAACCATAATATTTACCATGAAACCTTCTGATGAGCTCCTGGTTTAAAAGAAGGGATATTATACTGGGGATTTACTGTATTTAGGGTTTCTGTTCTTAGGCATTTGTAAATGTAGGTGTTTTCTTTCCAGCTAATTAGGGATTCTTAGAAGGTAGCATAGGAACTATTGCTAGTTACCCTATCCAGTGAAATCATATCATATATATTTGTGTCATTTAGAAGGAGTCAGCACCGAAAAAGCATTAAAACTGAGTGGAGGGTATACCATAAGCCAGGGGAGCGGTGAGAGAGCACTAGAGGAAGTGGAATTTTTCTGGTGTTTATCCAGTGAATACTTCTTTTAATTTTTTTGCATCAAGGGTTTTTTTGCAGCTAAATGTTAAAATCAAAAGCCTTAACTATATAAGAGGAAACAAGTTTTCCCTTCATGGCCAGGAAAATTAGAAACCCTCACCATGTCTGTGCTGTTCTGAGCAAAGCAGACATGCGGATGTTTCTATGTTCTTTATAAAAGAAGACTAAATGCCAGCTGACTAATGCAGCGGGTAAACTCGAATGCCGTAATGGTCGCGGCGGAGATCGGGAGCATCGGCTGCAGTGGCGGGAACAACAGTGGATATTTCGTCTTAACACAGTGATCCCGATGGGTCTAAATTTGGAACAAGAGTGGTGGAGTCATCTTTAAACATTACATATGGGGCAACAATTTTTGATTGGTTCAGGCCAGATAATCTGGGGTTCCCTTGTGGCTGGGTCACTCCCCCTGTGATTGATGTCATTTTAAATAACCAATCTTTGGTTGGTTTGGGCGGGAGGATCTAGGGTTTCCCCTGTCGTTAGGCCACTCCCTCTGTGATTGACATCATTCCATCAGCCAATCGGCAACCGTTTCAGCTAGATAACGGAACCGTTAATGTTCAGCGCTCTTTTGGCGATCACTCTTGATGTTCAGCGGGAATACACTTGAAGCAGGGTCCCTTCGCGGTCCCGAAACATGCATGTCGTGCAGAATTTAACCCAGCATTATTATTACGGAGGATGTTTATTCGCCAAAGATTAAAATAAGTGTTTTTACACTACCTCACTTTTAAGGTTAGGTGTTTTTACACTATTTCACCAAGGGTTCTTCAGACACTGAGGGGAGAGTTTTGATCTCTCCAACTCTGGTCTGTTGGTCCCGACAAAAAAAGAAAATAAGAAAGAAGATAGGGGTAGCTTGGGGGTTTTGTTCACTGATGACCTTTGGTTTACATTGGTAATGGTCAAGAGGCAAGAGACTGATGGAAAGAGATGCCAGCTAAAGGAATCTGGCAGTTTTAACAGTTGATTTTACTTTGTCTGGTATTTTGCTTTTCAAGTCAATGGTTAAATCTAAAGAGGCAGCTAAATACAACGCTGATTAGACAATCTCTAGCTTGTAGCTAAAATGCTGAGAAGGAAGTAAGCTGATTCCAAGGAGCACCAGAGATCAGTCCCAATAAAGGTACATGGCACGTCATGCAAATGAAGGCGACCATTCTTTGGGGATATCCTGTGTCTTTAATATATTTTACCATGGAGCCACTCCTTCAGAAACTTCTTTTAATCACAGGTATTTAAGGGCCACTTTTACTCACAATCAGTATGCACCAATGAGCATTAACTATCCGCCATTGCCCTCATAGAATAAGATCAGCTGTGGCAGCAGATAGTGTCATTCTTTCAACTTTGCTCCACCATATGCCTGGAACAGACCACCTGAGTCAGTGCGTCAGGCTCCAGCTCGGGTCCTATTCAACTCCAGGCTAAATACCCACCTCTTTGAGGCTGATTTAGGATCCTGACCCTTTACTCGCCTCTTTCTCACCCAGGTGTGTCAAGACCATCTCTAGTTCTGTCTCTGTGTTTGTTTTGCATTGATTGTAAGCTGTATTGAGCAGAGACCGTCTCTCATGTGTATATGTGCAGCGTTGCGTACTCCTTATAGAGCTATACAGATGATAAGTGCTAAGCATTAGCATTAGTAAAAGGGGCCTTAAATGTTTGCATCTTTTGATGTTTCAACTGTACGAATCACTAAGCATTACAGACATTTTTATAATATAAAGACTGGACCAATCGATACAGTCAAGCTATGACTAGAAGTTTAACCCTCTAGGTGTATGACGTCCATTGCAGAATTCAGTTAGGATTGAACGAGAGACAAGGCAATTTTTCAGTGACATTAAGTTACCCACCAGAAGAAACAAGGAAAACCTAATTTAAAAAACATATTCCTTTTCAAAACAACTCAAAGTTGGAGCTATAAATGAGCCTTCTAGGATCCTCCACTCCCAGTTGCTTCTAAGAGAAGCCCCCTTGTGCTGCAAGCTACCCCAAGCTCCCAAAAGCAACCAATTAAGCTGTTGAATGGGATATCTTTCTCTGTTATTATTTGATGCACACTCTTGCCTCATACAGAGAAGTACCTACTAGCCTGCCTTCTTGCTGAGCATGGGACTTTTTTTTTCTTAAACACTACTTTTGATTTTGGGTAACCCCTCCCCCCCCCCTTGTGTGCCTTTGCATGGGACGTCCAAGTGTGTGTGTATGTGTGTGTGCGTGATGCTGAGTATAGGAATATGTTGTTGTGTAGAGGTATGCATATGGTATGTGCGGTTTAGGGGTTAGGGGAGTATGTATGATATATATGGAGAATCTGCAGCAGATGAGTGGGGGGTATGTGGGCCATGGAGTGGGTGTGTATGGGCAGCTATGGGTATGTTGGGGGTATGTATGGTATGTGTGGATGTAAAAGTGTGTGGATTACAGGACTAGATAGGAATATGGGTGTGTGGTAGTAAGCAGTATGGCAGATGAGTGGGTTTATATGGAGAACTGGGGTAGGCAGGTAGCTATGGGTATGTATTGCATATCTGTGGGAGTGTATTTGAAGGAGTGCATAGGTTGTCAGTTTGTGTGGAGGGTGTGGGGATGGTGAGTGTCAGAATTTGTGTAGTGTCTGAGGGTCTCAAGGTAGCAAAGCATTGTGACAAGACAATGGCCAAAGCCTGAAGGATGTTAGGCTGTTATAGATAGGAAGAGGGAGGTATTAGTGCCCTGTACAGGTTGTTGGTGATGTCTCACTTGGAGTAATGTGTTCAGTTTTGGTAGACTGTACCTTACAAAAATATAAAGACTTGAAATGGTTCAGAGGAAAGCGACTGAGATGATATGAAACCTGTGCCAGAAGACACGAAAAAAGACTTGGACCTAAATATGTTTCCCCTAAAGGAGAGGAGAGAAGAGACAGGGGTATATGATACAAATGTTTAAATATTTAAAAAGTATTAATGAACAAAAAAACTGTTTTTCAAAGAAGGGGAAACTATAGAATAGAGGCACAAAATGAAGCTGCAAGGAGGTAAACTTAAAAAGAACATCAGGAAATACTTTCTCACGGAAAGGGTGGTGGATGCCTGGAATGCCCTTCTGAAGGAGGTGGGAACAAAAACAGTGACGGAATTAAAAAAGGCATAGAACAGACATAGAGAATCCCTATATAGTAAGAGGATGGGATCAAAGCAAACATAAATAACTTCCTAAGTAGAGAGGGGTAACCTGCCTGGAGCAGTAGGTACAGCCGTAAGCAAAGGCATAGAGGGCGTAACCTGTATGGAGTGGCAGGTGCAGCTCTACAACTCTAGCCACCTTACTGGCAGACTAGATGGACCATGCTGGTCTTTATCTGCCATCATTTATTATGTTACTTTATTTATTTGTAAGCTTAAGTTATACCACAATTTCATCAGAACTTGCACATTATCGCGGTTTACAATATAATATACATAGTCACTGTAACAATAGTAAATACCATAACCATAAATAGCTAAACAGACAAGAACATGAAGGGAAGGAAGTGAGAGTAGCACAACAAAATACCTCCCAGTCCCAGTACAGGGTAACAGAATACACAAGGTCTGGACACAGGGTTACCCTAGTACGCCTTATGCCATATCAGAAAAGACTTGTCTAAAACAGGCACCGTTTTCACATCTTTTTTACATGTCCCAAAGGAACTTTTGCTGCAAACCTCTGTTGGAAGAGAATTCCATAACGTGGGATCAAGAAACATAAAAAGGCCCTTCAAGTACTCTCTAATCGAAATCTAGGGAGTGGAAGAATAACTGCCAGATTCATTTGGGATGACCTTAGGGACTGCACTGGGTGATAAGGGACCACTAGTGAACTCAAATACAGGGGAAGTTCAGTATAGAAAACCTTTATCCTGAAGGAAACAGGTAACTAATATTTGTAAAATAGAGGAGAGACATGATCAAAGTGTTTAGCATTAAATAGGAATTTGACTGTAGTGTTCTGTATTAATTGTAGCCTTTTTAAGCAATAAACAGGGACACCAGCTAGTAGAGAGTTACAATAATCCAATTGATTGATAAATGCAGGAAGAAGAGTTCCTAATGCCTGTATGTCCAGAAGTGACACAGAAAACACAAAACAGCAGGCAGAGTTGAGGTCACTTGCGCTTTATTAATTATAAAAACCCCGACGCGTTTCGGCAGGTGCCTTCATCAGGGGGCTAGAGGAGAATTGTATTATATCAAATACATTAGGTGAAGCGCATGGAAGTGTGAAACAACATATGGCACGAAACCAATAATGCAGTTGGTAATGCTTAGCACTGCCAGTAAATTTGAAGCATAGTAAAACCTAAAGATGTAATTGAACTTTGCACAAGAATGAAGACATCTACTATGTGAGGATTAAACTGTGATAACACATTTCCCCTCACAAACCAAAGTGCCTAACATTTTTGTGGGCTCAGTGCTAACTTATCTGTTGTAATCCAATCTTTGATCTTCCCCAGTAAAGCGACACAGGAGTCTGGAGCCTGGCATCCCATACATCATAGGTAAAAAGCAGCTGGGTATCATCAACAAAGAGGTAAACACTTATCTCCAGCTAGTCTTCAAGGGTGGCAAGAAGGGCTTTAAAGATACTAAATGACACAAAAGCAAGAACTGAACTCTGAGGAACCCTACAATCCAACAGATATTTGGTGGAAAGTTGATCATCAATTTAAAATGACAAGAGGAAAGGTAGGATGCAACCCAATATAAGGCTTACCCAGTGATGCTTATGTCTTCCAGCCTTTCATACAATACCTCATGATAAACTATGTCAAAGGCTGCACTTAAGTCTAACGGGATCAACATAATTGTATGACCAGCATCAAGAGATGTGTATGTTTATGCAATTTCTTGATATGCTGCCCAGGCTGAAGGGCATCAGAGTGGTTTACAATCACCATAAGCAGGTACTAGATGCATACCCTTGTCCCCAAGAGGCTCACAATCTATGTGTACCTGAGGCAACAGAGGGTCAAGTGGCTTGCCAAGGAGTGAAACCCCAGTTTCCCCCCAGCCTGAGATTGCTGTCCTCAGGTAGGAATTGAACCCCTGGCCCTCCAGCCTGAGGTACCTTGTCCTAACCACTAGGTCACTCCTCCCTCAATGTCCACCTCATTTAGCATAGAAAGTAAAGTGATTCGGTGGCTGGGGTGATGCAACAGTTGCATTGGCTCCTAATTAAATCCAGATGTGTGTTTAAATTGTTGGTGTTAGCATTTAAAGTCTTATGGGGCAATGACCCGTGGTACTTGAGAGAGTTGCTACAATGGTATAGGTCCAGTAGGGTGTTGCGCTTGGGGGGGGGGGGGTGAACATCTGTTGGAGCTCCCTTGTTGGTCCCAGGTTCATTTGCTGCGCTGGTGGGTGAAACCTTTTTCAGTGGTCATGCCAGCTCTATGGAATACCTTGCCTTTGGCACTCGGGTTGGAGACAAACCTGTTGTTATTTTGGAAGGTGTTAAAAACCTTCCTGTTTCTGTGAGGGTGGGCAGCGGTTTCTTGGGGAATTTTTTGGCAGATGGTTTCAGGAGCAGGATGTTAAGCACTTCTCGTCTTAAGGGGATAGGGATCCTGAAGGGTGGGATCAATGGGGTTGTATTTTTATTTTACTATAAACTGCTGTGAATGCTTTAGCAAATGGCGGAACAGAAATGTTTTTAAATAAATAAATAAAATAAAGCAGTTTCCGGAGTCTACGGAATCCGGATTGTTTGAGGTGAAGGCAGTTAGTGGTTTCCAAGAAGAGACTGAGCTGCTGAGCAACAACCTTTTCAGTACCTTTAGTCAAGAATGGCAAATTCAAAATGGGATGATAACTGGATGGAAGGGAAAGTATCCAAAATAGTTTTTTTTGAGTAGAGGATGGAACATCGATTCTTTCCTTGTCGTTGTAAAAACCTCTTGTTCCAAGCTGGAATTGATTAAGGAATACTGGAAGGGTATCAGCTATCGAAAATTTATTATTTAACGTCTGCGCTGCTTTCTTGAAACCAAACCTAGTTTGGGGGTGAAAATTCTCAAGCATATGTTGGTTAATACTGTAGATGAGGGAGTTTGGGGATTATCCCCTTGCAAAATGCAGGGGTGCTGGGAAGAGCTTACTGGCTGTCCTGAGCCTCTGATAGTCTGAACATTAGTGATCAAATAATCTGCACTGGCAAATCTCTGTAGTCTGAGTTTTCCTATTAGACAGACAATTTCCGTAGTAACTGAAATAGCTGCTCTGGGCTGTCCTGAGAGAGAATGAGTTGCCTCACAAAGTAGTTCTTCGCTATCCTAATCTTTCTTTTTAAGGTGGTTTGCAGTTGCTGGCAGGCATTATTCGAATTGGGGGGATTTATTTTTCCTCCAATGGCACAACGCTCTGTTTACTGCTGTCTTTCACGGTAGTACCCTGGACAGTGCTTATCTTCCTTAATCATTCTCCTTGAGACAGGTGCAAGCTTATCTCACACCTTCGCCACTGCAGACATTATTGAGGAGGTTTTAGCCTCAACTAAGGCTGTACTAGGGTCAAGAAACAGAAAGTTAATATTGTCAAGAAAAACCAAAATCCAGTTGCTGCAATTTCCTAGTAAACCTATACTTAGGAAAGGATTGTGATGCAGGAATGGTCCTGCACAGTATACAATTGATTCAATAGGAATTAGTCCAGGATAGGGAAAGGCAAAATGTGGCATTAACCAGTTTTCCTTAAAAAGGACCTGATCCAGACAATGGCCCATCCGGTGCTTACTGCTGTACAGAAAAGATTCAGTCCTAGGTCTTGCAACACTGCTTTTTAAATACTGACCAGGGTATTTTTTGTATCTTTTCACAGGACTATTTTGAGAGGATACTTGGCAGTACTGAGTATCAGCACCTTTTTCACTACCTGTTAAAATTGACCCATAGTCCTCATATATTAACACTAGAAGCCCCAAAAGGCATTTTACCTAGAAACCCCAAAGTGCGTCAATTGACGCATTATCACGACGACTGCATTTAGCATGAAATGCAGATGTGAATTAATTTGAAGTTACTTATTTGTTTAATACGTGCAGTATATGACGTCATTACATGACATCGTCGTGTGTTTATTGGTTTGTAATTTCGGAGTAAAACTGGAAACAGTGATTGATTTAAAGCCAAAATTTACTCTGTTACACAGGTATGTACAATGTTGTGACTTTCGAACACGCCCTAGAACAGTCCGACGCTCCAGAACTTTTAGCATATCGCTTCCTCCCTGAAATTTTATTCATTTTTTTCTACGATTCTATGTACAGAATGCCGAGACCTCGTAAGAAGACAGCAGTGCCTAGATGTGCTGGTGCAAAATCAGTTGATCTGTTGCCAGCTGCGGCTACCGCTTCGATGCAGAAAACGAGAGACAGCAGCACAAGCACTTGCCAAGCTGCAAGGTATTTTGGAAATTGACAGTGGCTCTGATTCGACTGAATCAGATTCAAACGTTGACCTACGTGTTACAGGTTGTGCAGGCGTAGAGGATTTGACTGGTTCAGACTACAGCAGAAACACTGATGAAAGTGATGATGATGCTCATTATCCAATAATCGCTGAAAACAACAGCAGGACGACAGGGTCAACAGTGGTAGCAAAAGATGGGACTAAATGGAAGATCATGTCACAAGGTGAAAGCAGTGGCAGATTGCAGGCCCAAAATGTATTCACTTCTAAAAGTGGGGTTACTGCATATTGTCGTAATGTTGAAACACCAGTGGATGCATTTAGATTGATCACTGACCCCAGTTTTGTGAGTCATATCAGGAGCTGCACTGTGGAGTATGCCCGTTTATCAGATGAAATAGAAGCGTTTCTGGGACTGGCATATCTAAGAGGTTTCATAAATGCCAAAAACTTTCCAATTGATTTGATGTGGTCCAAAACTTATGGCTGTGCAGCATTTAGGCAAACAATATCACGAAACAGATACAAAGAAGTACAGAAATTCATACCATTTGATGTCAGAGCTTCACGGCAGGAAAGAGTGAAGTGTGACAACTTCGGCCTAATGACAGGGTGTTATCCAGATTTGTTGATAACAGTCAAAAGTGTTACGTACCAGAAGAATCACTTATTGTAGATGAACAACTATTCCCAACGAAAAGCAGATGCAAATTCACACAGTACATGCCAAATAAGCCAGATACATTTGGAATAAAGTTCTGGATCTTGGCAGAATTGCAGTCCAAATACTGTTTGAATGTAAAACTGTATACTGGGAAAGATGATGAAAGAGTTGGCAGTTTAGGAACACATGTGGTCATGACTCTAATGCAGCCATATTACGGTCGATAATTTTTTTACGAGCCGTGACCTCGCTGAGAAACTATTGGAGAAGCATACTTCGTTGATCGGGACCATTTGTCTGAATCGCAGAGAACTACTATCACTTAAAAAACTCAAACTGTACCAATCCAAGTTCTACACCAATGGATCAATGACCCTAGTACAATACCAGACGAAACATAAGAAGACTGTTGCCATTTTGTCGACTTTGCACAAAGGTGCGATATGTGAAACCAGCGGCAAGCTGAAGCCTGAAAGTGTGTTGTACTGCAACAAGAATAAATGCGGTGTCGATATGCTGGACTCAATGTCAAATGTCCACCAAATCTGCATGTCATAGATGGACACTAGCCGTTTTCTTCAATATTCTCGACTCGGCGGCCATCAATGCCTGGATTATTTTCTGCAAGCAAACCGGTGTCACCATGCCAAGGAGACAGTTTCTTCACACACTGTTGGAGCAGCTGCGACAAACTTGTGCTACTCAATGTTCGTACTCCGAGTCAATGCCAGCCACTGTTGCGACAAACAAACTGGCAAAGCGAGTAACGTGTGCAGTCAAGGCCAACTGCAAACGAAATCGCACTGTCACGCTGTGCGATAAATGCAAGCGTCCAGTTTGCGGACAGTGCCTGTTGACAATCTGCGCCAGTTACGCAAAGACTCTGTACAATAGCAAACCGCACAAACTATCCTGTTCGTTTGTTAACTGACATGGACTTTGCAGTTACTTTTGAATTTGCAGTTACTTTTAAATTTAGTTAACACTGTTCTTATGTTAGTCGTTGTAAGAAAACTTGTGAAAACCACTCAATTTTCTTGGTTGCGTCAATTGAAGTACTTTGGGGCTTCTAGGTATAAATTCATTTTCACGATAGGTGGCGCATCTGTCATTAATTTTCAATGCACATATTTGAACATCTTGACCTCGCTAACAAAGTCATGGAACATAACTGACATGGTTCTAGCAGTGGCGCTGGTATACAACTTTGAAGATGCATTTGCGTCAATTGACATATTTGGGGCTTCTAGTGTTAATGAGAGAGCCCTATATATGAGTACTGACGCCTCTTTTGCTAGGGAAAAATACACATATACCATCCAATACTTCCTCTGCTGCACTTCTAAAATTATAAAGGGCCTGATATTGAGCTGGGCGATCTAAGTGCCACGTTGGCGCACAGCCTAGCACGCTCATTCTTAACCCTGGATATTCAATGCTGCATTAAATATCCGCTTTGGGTGTCCTGGAGAAACCACTGCACAGCCTAGCCAGGTAGCAATGATATTGGATCACTATCCAGTTAGCATCCACGGCTAAGACTAGGTGAGCGCTAACCAGATAGTGGTCCAATATTGCCGCTACTGCCATTCTCTGCCCCGGAACGCCCCAACACACCTGATACTAACTGGATAGCATTGGGGCACGTAGGAGGCAAAGACTGGGATATTTGATGCCAAATTGTGTAGATGCCTTCGGATATTCCTGTTTAAGAAATGTACATGGTTTACTGGGCTGTAAACCATGTAAATGCCTTTCCAATATTGGGCCCAAAGACATAAAGCCTAATTTTCTGCAGCAGTGTTGTTTTATTTCTATATTCAGTTGAGCCGGCCATTTACTGTAAATGGCACACTGCTTAAGATATGTATGAGCAGTAACTTTCTGTGCATACGTGAAGCCTGCTTTTATGCTGGCCAAACTGCTGCACAGAAATTATATGCAGAGTGGCTGAATTCTGCTGCTTTATGTATAACTTTACCGTTCACCCCAAAAACCTCCTCTTGGTTTATGCATAAATTCATATGTAGAACTTGCTATGCATAGAAGGGGGGTAAATTTTTTAAAAGACATAAGCGGATTGCATTGGTGCTGTGTTTTTTTTTTAAAACCACGTTCACTGCTATTAAATACAAATGTGGTGACCATTTTAGTAAGATAAGGCCTTTTCCGGTGAGGTTTAAAATACACCTGAACAGACTGAACTGATTAATACAGTAAAAAACAAGTAACTTATATGTAACAAACAGATTTCTAACACCAAATGCAAACAGGACATAGCTACTCCTGGAAACTGGATAGATGAAACGAATTTATGTGTTTTTATAAGTGACAAAAATGAATTTGTTCAGTAGTGGCGATACATGGCATTTCTAAATATGCAGAATTCATTAAAATTAGTCATTAAGAAGGTGATTTTATAAGGGGGCGACTAGACACCTATTTTATAAAGACACACAGGTGCCTCTATGTCTTTATAAAATACAAGCGTTAAATGTAGAAATCATGCTCTCAAGCAGGTGTAAATGTTTGCACATAGATATTTTAAGTATGTGCATAAATTAGCGTATTCTGCTCAAACTTTGCCCCTGTACATGCCTATCGGCAAAGTATACCCCGTCACGTTAACGCTAGCGTGCGGTGTAATTAATAGGAGAGCAGCTAATGATACCCACAGAGCTACTGTATTGATAGGTGCACCCATGCTAGCAGCAATGCGCTCTCTATACCCACACTCCATCTGCTCTCTGCAGTAGCGCAGAGTTAACAGTAGATGGTGTGCCCGTGTGTCAGCATTCCCTGCTGCCGGCTACTGCATGTTAAAACATGCATTAACCGCTTGGTGGGCTTTTGTAAAAATGCCCCTAGATGAAAAGGTATGTGGAAGAAATATATGCATACATGTTTATTTTATAAACTATGCGCATACTTAGTGACTCCATCCATGCTCTGCCCAACCTACATCCCTTGGAATGCCTACATGTGGGTAGCGTAAAAGTGTGTTCTGTCTTGTCATCATGCGTACTTTTATGGGTGTATACTATGAGGTTATTCTAGAAAAGTCTTTTTCTGTGGGTAAATCAGGGTCTAGCATAGTAAAAGGTTTTTACGATTACCTTCTAAAAATATAGGGCCTGATAATGAAACCGATTAATGTGGTTAGCTGAAGCTGCCCATCCCTAATTGTTACACAGACCTTGCTGCTCAAGCTAGGTTGTGAAGCGGCTGAACCATTGCTTTGAAAGCAGCTGTGATTGAAGATACCGAGAAGCGGTACTTGCAATATGAAACTCAAGTCAGGACCAAGGAAAAGAGGACTTAGTTTTGGTGGTACACGAGTGTTCAGAAACGTACTAGTCTCTTTAATTGCATTACAGAAAAATGTATAAAGTTATTTTTGGACTATTAAAAGTAAGGGTCAACGAATACAACATACAGCCACTTGTAACAATGGAATGAATACGAGTACTTAATACGCTCAGTTGTTTTCTGAGGCCCCCTTAAGATAAAAATGTAAATGACAAATGTTTCTGATATTGATAAATCCTGTAGCTTTTTTGAGCAGGAGCTGAACCTGAAATTGTATTTTGAGCCTTTATTACGTAGATATAAAACTGGTGACTTTTCTCATAAACATCTTGTTATAAAATCACACCCACAGTGGGACAATTTTCAAACCGTCTGCAATAGGATAAAGACCCTGTCGTTTTGCCCAAAGACTTTGCATCAGTTTTCAAAGCTCTTGCAGCAGGCATAAAGTATTGCATCTTTTCCCTGGCAGCACAGTTAAAAGTAAATCTTCCAAAGAGTCAGTCATTACTGGCGTAGCTTTGGGAGAAAGGGAAAATTTTCTACCTCTGCTGTTTAACAAAGCTGGTTCTTTTACTTACAAAAAAGGCATTCTCAGGGGTACTTTTAAATCGGTGAAGAAACAATGTTGAATTTTCCCATTGTGTGTGTACAGTTTTCCCCCAGTAATTCTACCCTCAGAGACAACAGAAAAAACACACCCAGCTAGTTTGTCTTTTGAAAATCCATTTACTAGGGATTTGCATTCATGAGTGCACAATCATTTCATGAGCGCACCTTAAAAAGTTTAGTGCATGCTAAATCAATTTAATGCATGTAAACCTACAAATTCATGTGTGTTAAGGGAAATATCACACTTTAAAAAGTCTAATGCGTCTCAAAATTTATTTAATACAATGAGTGCGTGAAATGAGCTGGAAAATGCCTGAAAATCAGGAAAAAGCACCATATGAACTGAAAATGAATCAAAACTTTTGGCGTGTCCACACACCTAATAGTTAGGCAGACCTTGCAGCTAGGCGGCTTAGTGAAAATTGACCCCAGACTGTTGTTTTTGAATGCGAGTGCTAAGGCTACAATTTGCACTTTTAGCCCATTTCGGTTATAAAATTATAAATACACAAAACCAATGTTTTAAACGTCCTAAAGTTCCTGACTGAAAAAGCTCAGGTTTATCTTACCAAATAAAGGGGTCTGTTTATTAAAGATTTGCTCCCATTGTGTGTCTATGGAAAAAATTCAGGCAAATTAGATCCAAAATGTCTTCACATACTTTTGAAGTAGATAACCTGTACTTTCATTTCGCCAGTGGAATACAAATGCTGGCATTCTGTTTTCTTTCTTGCAACTTACTGTAAATATTCTGACGTCCGAGTTAGGAACATCTTTCGAAAAAGTCCCAGTTGTACCTTGATCCGCAGCTGTAGCAGTATAAGGAAAACACATATCTCCTAAGCTCTCTAAAGTGATATCCAAAATGTGAAGAGAGGTCTGCCTGGAAAAATAACTTCTCACTGAAATGCCTGAGAATCCAGTGGTGAGCCTCTTCCTTCGGATTACTTTTTGGCAAAAGAGCAGCTTGCATGGCTGAACAAGAATGATGCTTTTTCACCAGACTTGGCCATCTGAAGTATACGATCATAATCTCCCCACATTGCAATCACATAGGTATATACATCTCACTGAGATTCGTACCATATATTCACTTTGGAAAATTGTCCTTGCAGACCCAACAGAATATGCATGCTTCTCCTTCTGCTAATTGTTCTTTATGTTTATATTTTCTTTGATATAACTTTTTTTTCCGAGGCATTTATTCTAATACAAATATTCTTTCTGAACGTACCAGTTGAAGAAACTTCTGCAAAACCTCACTTTTCCCAAATCACTAGAGTCTTGTAGTATCACCATTTTGTTGCAAGTCTCCAATGCTTTCATAGTCATTCTCCGCCAGTAGCAGCATGGCCTGATTGACGTTAGCAACTGATGCAGTCCTTTCATCCCCTCGGCAGACGGGTGCGATCGCTTCGTACTCTGGATCTGACTCCCCATTTGTTCGCTCTGTTGGCTGAGGCACATCGACAATGTCCGGACTTTTTTCGTAGTCTCTTACCGTGGCGTAAAGGTCACTGCAAATAGATGGGGATCTTGGAGGGGCAACTTCCTGGCTAGGGGTGGGATGCGTTGACATGCCTTGAGATTTGACAGGGTGACCTGACTTGCTCACTGTGGAATACATAGCTGCAATCTAGAACACAACAGAAAAAATTAATTTGCAGGCGACCGCAGCTTGAAATTAAGGCACAAACAAAAATCAACAAATGTAGCCTAGATGAATTTTATATTAATTTTGGGGCCTATTTACTAAGCAGTGTTAGGTATTTAAAGTGACTTTTAAAGTATACTGAGAATTAGTGTGGTGCAGTGTTAGTTAGCTGTTAGCATGTGCTAAGTACCACGTGGAACAACTGGGGGAAATTTCTATTAGAGGATGTTTAATGGGCAGAGACTGCGCTTTGCGATTAACATGAAGGTTGTTACCGCATGTCAACTGCTAGCGTGGCAGAGTGTGGTATAGGCGGCCCCCCCTCCAGAGGTACACATCCGCATTCTGCATTATCAGCCATGTCATTATCGCATGGTTGTAACCATTGCTCTGCATTAGCTGCACTCGCCAAAGTGCCAGGAGCACTCCTCAATAGTTAGCAGAGAGGTTTTCCATTTGATGTGCCCGCTGATGTGCATTAGATGCAAAACTTAAGCGCAGATGAGTAAATAGGCCTCTTATTAATTACCAAAAAGCTACAAATCCTATGTTCAATAGCATGTGTAATAGATAAAAAACATTTAATTTGCAAGATACATTGACACCTAATTCTTTATGCATTCTGGGTAACAAAAATAAAAACACCCCAACATTTCATGTGTCAGTAAATAGAGATCAAGATGCACTTTGGTAAAGTGATACTCTCTCCAGTGCCCACTGAAAACCAAGAATTCAAAACTACTCTATACAAAGGAGAGTATTTAAAGCATTTAGATCTATATATCTGGGGGAGGGGGGCACATATTCAAAAGCATGTATGTGGTTTGCAGACTTGCATAAATGCCGCTCTGTGGGATATTCAGCAGCACGCATCTGGTTTGTGTTGCTGAATATCCCCTCAGCCCATCTAAAAACCCCAATGCTAAAGTGTAGTTACTCACCTGTAACAGGTGTTCTCCGGGGACAGCAGGAATCAGTCCTCACATATGGGTGACGGCACTGACGGAGCCCTCGCGGAAGCATCCCCCCAGCTTTCAAAGAAAGTCTTTGGAAGATGCCACCACGCATGCGTGGTCCCCTTCCTGCCCAAGTGTGCCATCTTGCTCAGTCAGATGACATAGCTAAAAGACGGCAAAAATAAAAGATGGTAAAGGAGCAACTCCAAGGGGAGGAGGGAGGATTATGAGGACTGATTCCTGCTGTCCCTGGAGAACACTGTTAGAGGTGAGTAACTATGCTTTCTCCGGGAACAAGCAGGAAGTCAGTCCTCACATATGGGACTCCCCAGCTACAGGCTACCGCAAGCCCATAACAAAAAAATAGGACTCCCCAAGGGATGCTGCGAGAAGCAGCAATTTGGTCCGTGTCCACAGACCACAGTAGGACCCCTGTGTCCGGTGAACCAGCACTCTGGTAGCATGAACACAGAAGGGTCAGAGGGTAGGAGTTGCCTAGACCCAGAAAGGTTACTGAGCACAGCCTGGCCGAAGGCACTGTCCCATCAGGACTCTCTTTCCAGGCAGTAATGGGCTGTGAAGGTATGTGCTGAAGACCAAGCGGTGACCCAGTAGATGTCCACCATCAGGACGGAGCACAAGTTTGTCACTGAATCCGCCATGGCCCTGACATAGTGCGCTGTGATGCGGCCCTCCAGCGGGAGCCCCACTTGCTCATAAGTGAGGGAGATACAATCCGCCACCCAGGTGGACAGCGTATGCTTAGTCACCCCTCCCCCAGCCTACTGGGGTTGTAGGAGATAAATAGCTGAGAAGCCTTGCGGTGGCTCTGAGTGCATTAGGTATAGAAGGACAATGCCCTCTTGCAGTCCAAGGTGTGAAGGACCATCTCCGCCCGACTGGAATAAAGTATTGGAAAGAAGGTAGGGAGCCCTGATTTCTGGCTGAGTTGGAAGGGGGACACTAACTTTGGCAGGAATTTGGGGTGCGTGCGAAGCACCACTCTGTTCTTGTAGAAGCTGGTATACGTTGCCTCCGCCACAAGGGCTTGGAGCTCGCTGACTTTGCGAGCGGAGGTGAGCGCAACCAGGAAAACCACCTTCCACGAGAGGCAGCGAAGGTGGCAGGTAGCTAAAAGCTCAAAGGGCGGGTGAGTGAGCTACCCCAACACCACGTTGAGGTCCTATTCTTTTGCCGGAGGGCGAACCAGGGGCTTTGATAGAAGGCCCCTAAGAAAATGGGTCACCAACAGTTGGACCAAGAGGGGCTTACCATCCACCGGATGGTCATGCGCCGCCAGGGCACTAAGGTGCACCCAAACAGAGTTAGACTTGAGGCCGGACTGAGACATGTGGAGAAGGTACTGTAACACCAGAGGCACCAGGCAAAAGAAAGGGTCAGCCTCCTGTTGGATGCACCAAGCAGAGAACCTGCGCCACTTGAGGGCGTAAGTCTTCCTAGTGGAGGCCTTGCGAGAGGCCAGCAGAATGTTCTCCACATCCACCGGGAGGTTGAGAGGGGCCAGAGTTACCCTCTCAGCAGCCATGCTGTCAGCGAGAGGGACCCAAGATTGGGATGCAGGACAGAGCCCCCCTCCTGGGATAGAAGACCTGGGTTGGTTCCCAGGGGAATGGGGACCTCCACCGCCAGCCTCAGGTGCAGCAGAAACCAAGGCTGCCTGGGCCATCGAGGAGCTATCAGGATGAGCAAGGCTCTATTATGGAGCATCCTGAACAGGGTCTTGGTGATCAGTGGCATCGGAGGGAAAGCGTACATGAGGACCTCCAACTATGAGACCAGAAACACATCCGCTGCCACCCTGGAGGGGTGGGCCTGCTGGGAACAAAAGCGGGACAACTGAAAGTTGTTTGGACTGGTGAACAGGTCCATCACAGGTTCCCCCCAGAGACGGAAAAGCCGACTGGCTACCCTGGGGTCCAGCCGCCACTTGTGCAGTTGGAGAACCCTGCTGAGCCTGTTGGCCAGCAGGTTTTCCAGGCCTGGCAGGTACACTGCCCGCAGGAGGATTTCCTGATGGACTGCATACAAGCAGAGGATCAGTACCTCCTGACAAAGGGCACGAGACCCCATGCCCCCCTGTTTGTTCATGTAGAACATCGCCACCTGGTTGTCCATCTGGACCAGCACCGGCTGGTGACATAGGAGGTGACAGAAGACCCTCAGGGCAAGGTGTATAGCCTGGAGCTCTAGGAGGTCGATCTGCTGGGTGCTCTCATCTGGTGACCAGTTGCTTTGAATGCGGAGATTTCCGCAGTGGGCTCCCCAGCCGAGCAGGGAGGTGTCCTTGGTGAGGACCCTCGAGTGATTTGGGGCCTGAAAAGGCATGCCTGCTTCGAGATGCCGGGGCGATTGCCACCAGTCCAGGGAGTCTGCCAACTGGCAGGTCACCGAGACTCGGTCCCGGAGAGGACCCGTGGCCTAAGACCATCGGTCCCAATGACACCACTGTGCCGCCATCATGTGGAGGAGAGTGTCCGGGGTGACGTGGACTATGGAGGCCATGTGCCCGAGGAGGCGCAGAAGAAGTCAGGTGGGCACCGAGGGACAGTGATGTATGTCTCGAGCAAGGGACCAGAGCCAATCGGCTCGGTCCCTGGGCAGGAAAGTTCTTGACTAGGGGGTGTCTAGCTTTGCTACGATGAACAACAGGCACTGTGTGGGGAGGAGGTGGGACGTGGGATAGTTTATGACAAAGCCCAAGTGTTGCAGAATCTGGATGGTGTGAGCGGTGGCCTGCTGCACCTCCAAAGCTGTGCCTCCCCTTATGAGCCAGTCATCCAGGTAGGGAAAGATGAAGATCCCCTGGAGCCAGAGCCGGAGGAAGGTGGCTATGACTGCCAGGCATTTTGTGAAGACTCTTGGGGCAGAGGCTAGGCCGAAGGGGAGCACCCTGTATATTGAAAGTGCCTGCCCCCCACTACGAACCGCAGGTATTGCCTGTGGTTAGGGTGGATAAGGATGTGGGTATAAGCATCCTTGAGGTATAAAGAGAATAGCAAGTCTCCCTGCTGGAGGTATGGCAGCAATGTTCCAAGGGAGAGCATCTTGAACTTCTCCCTCACCAGGAATTTGTTGAGCTTGCGCAGGTCGAGGATGAGCCTTAAGCCCTCTGTCCTCTTTGGCACGAGGAAGTATCTGGAGTGGAACCACTTGCCTTTGAGGTGGTGGGAAGGTCGAAAGGGAAAACGACCTACACCAGACGGGCAGCTACTTTTATTCTTAAGGTTCTTCACCAAAATTAGAAATTGTATAACATATAAAAACTTATCTCAGTCCAAAAACGCTGGTTATAGAGTGCAGTAGGATCTCTATAACCAGCGTTTTTGGACTGAGATAAGTTTTTATATGTCATACAATTTCTAATTTTGGTGAAGAACCTTAAGAATAAAAGTAGCTGCCCGTCTGGTGTAGGTCGTTTTCCCTTTCGACCTTCCTACGGCTAGCTCCAACAAAAAAATATAATCTAACGGGTCGTTGTATTGAGGTTGGGTATTTTTGTATGGTTACTGATTAGCGAGAAGACCTGTCAACTCCTTCAGAAGAAGGTCTTGGTGGAGGGGAGACCTGAGGGGCTCTCCTGCGAAATAAGGGGGAGGTGTCTGAGTCAGGTGGAGGAGGTAACCCTTCCTGACTACCATTAGTGCCTAGGAATCGGTGGTGATGGTCACCCTTCTCTGGGCATAGAGGGCCAGACGTCCCCCTGTTGGCTGCTGATCTCCTTGGGGTAGAAAGGCTTTCCTCAAGGAGTCAAAAGCTCCCCCCTGGCTGGGCCAGGGCCAGTGCCTGGGGTTTTGGAGCTTTCTGCTTACGCGGGCCATGCCCATGTCCTTTGGCCTGCTGACCCTGTTGGGGAGCCAGGGAGGCTTGATAGGGTGGGTAGTTTCGGTAAACAGCTCCCTTCCTCAGGTAAAAGTGCTTTTTACTCGAGACCTTCCATTGAGGAGGGGCAGTGGTCTTCTTGGAGAGCCTGGTCCTCATCATGAACTCCAGCTCAGCAGCCTTGTCGGTCATGGGTTTGCCAAAGAGGTTCTCCCCTTGGCATGGGACATCGACCAGTTTGTCCTGAACCCACTGCTTGAGATCAGACGACTGAAACCAAGCTTTGGCGGCATGCACCGATACCCGTCATGGCTACTCGAGTCGCCAATTTGAACCATCATAGGCTGCTCGAGACATAAATTTGGAGCACTCACGGGCAGCCTTGGCCAGGCTCTTGAAGTGCTGCAAAGGTTCCTTGGAGAGGCCAGCTGAGAACCCAGCGAGTTCCTTCGCTAGGTCTCTCACATACATGCCCATGTACAGCTGGTAGGCCTGGATGCGGCAGAGGAGCATCAAGCCCTGGTAGCACTTTCTGCCGAGGGCACCCAAGGTGCGGACCTCCCTGCCGGGGGGCACCGAGGAGTGCATCTTCTGGCTTTACAGCCGACGCATGGCCGACTCCACCACCATGGAGTTATGCAGCAGTTGTGACTTCTGGAAGCCCTGGCTCTGGCGGACCAGATACATCAAGTCGAGCCGTCTGCTCACCACCAACAACGAGGCCGGTGACTCCCACATGCGGAGCATGAGCCATTGCAGGATGGGAGGGATGGATACCGTTAGCGATTCCCACAGAGGGGCCTCATACTGCAGGATCTCTAACTCATCCACCCGAGGGCCCTCCTCTAACTTGGTCGGGAATGCGAGAGCCTTGGACAGCTCCTCGACAAAGTCCAAGAAACCCATGTCTTCCAGCAGGGACTGTCGCTGCGGTTCCAAGATGGGAGAATCAGAAGGGATGTTGTGGTGGCGATGGGTATCGGGGGACTTCTCGTCCTCTGTCTCCCACTCGGAGTAGTCCATGGATGACTCACCCGAGGGCTGTTCTGCGGGCTTCGATGGCCCTGATACTCCGCAGCTGGCACCCGGTAGATTTACTGGGGATGACCGTAGTCCCGACAATTAAGCGGGACTTGGAACGTGTCCTCGTCGAGGATCGGCTCGGCCTCTGGGGACGTCTTGGAAGTTGACGGCCTGGTGGTCGGGGCGGGTGAACTGGTGGAACCGGACAACAGCACCCACTGCTGGTCCATGAAGGCATACAAATTGCGCTCCAGGGCTGCCATTCTGGACTCCAGCCCAGAAGGATCCGCAGCCTTCAGCGCGGACACCGAGGGACTCTGGCCCGACGCCGGCTCCCCCGAAGGGGAATCCTCGATGAGGATGTTGTCTGGGGACCAAGGCCGGTCCATGGACGGATCCTTCTGGGGGACCTTTGCAGGTTGCTCCTTCTCTGATGCCTCGGATGAGCGCCTCGGACCACAGGACTGGACCCGGGGAGCTCCCGGCCGGTCGGAACTATCCAAGGACGCCGCCTTCGAGGGTTTCTTCTTCTTTCTGTGTTCCCTTGAGGGAGACCCCCTTTCTGAGGACCCATGACGAGGCTCGGGTTCGGAAAGCTCTGCCCAAGGTGTCGGGGCCTCAGACGAGGCCCTGGTTTTGGGAAGTACCGGGAACTCGGGGAAGAAATTGTCATGCTGCTGCTGCTGGTGGCTCTTGAGTGCCTTGCTGGATATCCTTTTGCAGAGACCGCAGGCTGCTGGGTCATGGTCTGGCCCGAGGCAACGAAGACAGCAGTCATGTGTGTTGGTCAAAGACATGATTTAAGAGCACCGATCACACTTCTTAAATCCACTGGTAGCCATGGGGGAAAAAAGCACCCCGCGAGGTCGAAGACCCTCCGGGCTGCCAGCAGGAGAAAAAAGGTGCAAAGGTGCCAGAAAAGAAAAAGGAACGAAAACTACAAGAATTTTGAACTGAACCTGATGCCAAGGCACTAAGGTCGGTAGGTGGGAAGAATACCGATGCAATACCGGAGGTGAGTTGGAAACTCGAGGAACAAAATAATCACTTTTTCCGGGGACAAGCCAGACAACATCTGAAGGGCTCCATGGAAAAAAGGAGACTGAGCAAGATGGCACCCTTGGGTGGGAAGGGGACCACGCATGCGTGGTGGCATCTCCCAAAGGCTTTCTTTAAAAGCTGGGGAAATGCTTCCGCGAGGGCTCCATCGGTGCCAACGTCACCCATATTTGAGGACTGACTTTCTGCTTGTTCCCGGAGAAATGGTTAGTGGCAGGGCATTCTGGGGGTGGAGCAGGGCAGCACCCATAGCTAGCTGGTCAGCAGTAATACTGAGCCACTAACTGCTACTGAATATGCTCCCTTAGCTTTTAAGAAAAATCCTCAACTGTAAGTGATAGTTATAGGCATACACATTTGTTAATGCAAACCTAATTCATTAGCACTCCCTAAAGAATGGTGCATGCAAAATTTGTTTAACACATGTTAACCTACAAATTAACACATGCACATTTGATTTCTGCATGTTAACAAAGCTCTAACACGTATTAAAACTGTTTATTAAGAAAAAGTTATTTCAACCAAAAGCCCAAATATGATGTAAAAATCACCTGAAATTTTGTTCCATGCACATCCTTAATGCATTGTTACTTCTCCAGCTAATTGCTTTTGAAGGTAATTTGTCAAAGGGATTTCTGTGGGCAAACTCCCATTTGAAAAATTTTTCAGGCCCTCGTCAGAAAAAAAGGATGTATGCTGCTGACATATACTTTTCCCTACAGGTAAAATGAGCAATGCTGGGAATGTCACGGCAGAGGTACCATTCCCGTATTATAAGTCACATTTTTTTATATCCGGAAACGCTGACATGACCTATACACCGGAGCGACTTATCTAAGAATTTTACGTGGTGTAACGCACTCCCTCGAAACGGATATAAATATTCGCAACTGCGCAGTGGACGTTCTTTCTCATGGGCCCTCTGCTCTACACACACTTGCAAGCAGACCCTCCAGCAGACTAATATGTACCTTTGCTATACTCGCATATAGCATACAAAGTAGCATACCGGATGAATTTCAGTTACCAAAAAGATGTTATCTCTAACTCCACAGAAAATGGTGACACCAAAGGCGCGGAACTCAGACACTGAGGAATTCAAACTGAAAGTTATTCATTGCACAGAAGAACATGGTAACAGAGCTGCCGAGCAAACCTTTGGGATAAATGAGAAATTAGAGACTAGAGGAAGACGCAGGGAAAACTAAACTTGATGAAAGCAGCAGGAAGGCAAATCAAGGCTGCAAAGCATGGTGGCCTGAATTGGAAGCACATCTGCTTCAGTTCATTGTAGAGCGGAGGGCCCAGGGCCATTGACTGTCTACTGCAGGGGTCTCAAACACGCGGCCCACGGGCCGCATGCGGCCCGCGAGACAACTTTGTGCGGCCCGCGACGGCGGAAAACCAAAAATCCCCCAAAACCCTGGCTTCTGCTGCTGCCGTTGCCGCCGTGGCAGCAGCAGAATCAATCGTCAACTTAAAAAAAAAAACTGACGTCTGCTGCTCAAGCAGCTGTCCTGCGGCCCCTTTCCCTCGGCCCGGAGATCCGACTCTGCTCTCAGCGGCGTGCTTTTCAAGCCGCGAAGAGAGTATTCCCCTCTCGCGCGGCTTGAAAAACCGCGCGAGAGGGGAATACTCTCGTCGCGGCTTGAAAAGCACGCCGCTGATAGAGCAGAGTCGGATCTCCGGGCAGAGGGAAAGGGGCCGCAGGACAGCTGCTTGAGCAGCAGAAGTCAGTTTTTTTTTTAAATTTGACAATTGATTCTGCTGCTGCCACGGCGGCAACGGCAGCAGCCGAAGCCAGGGTTTTGGGGGTTTTTTTGTTGGCCGGTAATGAGCTATGGAGGGGCTGACTGAACTGGGAGTGGGCTATTGGCAGAGGGGGGAGGGGGGGGGTTATGACTGGTAATGGGCTGGGGGGGGGGTTATAACTGGTAATGGGCTATGGTGGGGGCTAGGACTGGAAATGGGCAGATGGGGTTAGGACTGGAAGTGGGCTATTGGCAGGGGGGGTTATGACTGGTAATGGGCTGGGGGGGGTAATAACTAGAATTGGGCTATGGTGGGGGCTAGGACTGGAAATGGGCAGATGGTGGTTAGGACACGAAGTGGGCTATTGGCAGGGGGGGGGTTATGACTGGTAATGGGCTGGGGGGGGTTATAACTAGTAATGGGCTATGGTGGGGGCTAGGACTGGAAATGGGCAGATGGGGGTTAGGACTGGAAGTGGGCTATTGGCAGGGGGGGGTTATGACTGGTAATGGGCTATGGTGGGGGCTAGGACTGGAAATGGGCAGATGGTGGTTAGGACTGGAAGTGGGCTATCGGCAGGGGGGGGGGGGGTTATGACTGGTAATGGGCTATGGTGGGGGCTAGGACTGGAAATGGGCAGATGGGGGTTAGGACTGGAAGTGGGCTATTGGCAGGGGGGGGGTTATGATTGGTAATGGGCTATGGTGGGGGCTAGGACTGAAAATGGGGTGATGGGGGTTAGGACTGGAGGTGGGCTGATTGGGGGGTTAGGACTGGTAATGGCCTATGAGGGGAGGTAAGACTGAAAATGGGGTGATTGGGGATACGACTGCAAGTGGGCTATGGGGGGGACTAGGACTGGTAATGGGCTATGGGGGGGGTAAGACTGAAAATGGGGTGATGGGGGGGTAAGACTGGAAGTGCGCTATGGGGAGGTTAGGACTGGTTATGGGCTATGGGGGGTCTAGGACTGGTAATGGGCTGGGGGGGTTGCTAGGACTGGAAATGGGCTGAGTGGAAGGGGGGCTTGAACTGCAAATGGCTGATGGGGAGGGGGGCTTGGAATGGAAATGGGCTGTGAGGGGAGGGAGCTAGGATTGGAAATGGGCTGATGGGGGGCTAGGATTGGAAATGGGCTGATGGTGAGGCTAGGATAGGACTGGAAATGGACTGATGCAGGGACTAGAAAGGAGCAGATGCTGGGTGGGGCTGGAACTAGAAGGGAGCTGATGTTGGGGGAGGATTAGAATGGGATGGAGCTGGGAAAGTGAAATGGAGAGGGGAAAAATATTTTGTCTGGAAGAGAAGACAAATCTACAATTGGCCAGGTATTGGGAGAGTAAGTGGGGATTGAGGATGGAGGGGTAAAATTTGAGTGGATGAAATAGGAATGAGGAAAGAGCAAAAGGAGAAAGATTAGTATGTTAAAGCAGATGTAGAGAGAGAGAATGGAAAAAAACTAGAAGAGAGAAGAAAGGACAAATGGACAGCAGACGATGGAGATAGCAGAAGACACGAAGAAACCAGAAGTGGCTGGAGCAATTGCAACTGAAAAAAAATGCACAAAAGGTAGAAAAATATCTCTTTATTTTGAATTTATTAACTGGAATATGTCAGCTCTGGGAAATGTGCATCATTAATGTCTGTGCTTTGGTACAAGAAATTATTTATAGTTTTATTTCTACAGTGCTGAGGTATTCTGTGTAATTCCTATTTGACATTGCTACTTGTTCTCTTTTCCCAGTAGGTCATGTATTGTTCTCTGAAATGTATTGATTTAATATTTGCAGTGTTGCCTTTTGATAGGTAGGGTCTGGTGCTTTGTGAGTCCTGGTAGTGCTGTTATGATATGGGGGGTTTGCTATGGGTTCCAAATGGGCAGTGTTAGTAGTAGTTCCTAATGTGCCTGGCGGTTGGCACTGGATTATAGTAATATAGAAATTTTCTAGTCTTTCTTTATCCATGCACTCATTATGCAACATTATGCAAATATTTATGCAAATGAGGCCCCTTATGCAAATGAGGCCCGTGTCTTATGCGGCCCCCGGGTTACTTTACAAGTCCTCATTCGGCCCTCAAAGCAATTTGAGTTTGAGACCCCTGGTCTACTGTGCAGGTGCGATTCAAAGCTGTTCATATTGCCAGGGAAATGAATATAGAGGGATTCAAGGCTGGTCATTTGTGGTGCTACCGATTTATGATATGAAACAAATTAAACATAAGACAAAAGACAAAGAACAACCATGACAAAGAACAGCAGCTCCCACACTGATTTCTTGGATAAAGTATGGAACTTTAGGGAATTCATAAACAAAGAAATTATTGCATACACAGTGACACCAGACGCCATAATAAACATGGATGAGGTTCCCTTAACTTCGACATCCCATAAGGGAGAACAGTAGGTCAAAAGTGGGTTAGAACAATAAATATTAGAACCACCAGACACGAAAAGACACACTTTACAGTGGCACTGGCCTGCTGCACAAGTGGAAAGAAGCTGCCTCCTATGATTATATTCAAAAGGAAGACAGTGCCACGTGAAACTCTACCAACCAACGTTGCTGTTGATGTGAATGAGAAAGGATAGATGGATGGATGGGAGCATAATGTTGAAATGGCTGCAGTGCTGCTTTAGCAAGTGACCGGATGAATTTTTCAAATGACATAAAGCACTACAGTACTTGTCATGGATAGCATGAGAGCCCACTGGAGACAAAGAAGAAAATAAAATCTCTGAACATTGTCCTGGTTATTATACCTGGTGGTATGACAAAAATGCTACAACCGCTTGACGTTTCCGTCAACAGAAGATTCAAAGCTGTGTTGCGTCGCCTATGGGAAAACTGGATGTGCCACGGAAAACACAGTTTCACTGCTACTAGCCGTATGTGCCACACCACTTTTGCAGAAGTTACCAGGTGGGTTGCAACAGCATGGTGGGAAGGTGTGAGCGATAAAATAATCAAATCAGGTTGTGAAGGCTGAGATCTGTTTCGTTTGTACTCTCCGTTGTGTGGTAACAGAATTTTAGGTGTGTTTTGGCTATGATCATTATGCTTCCACCTCTTCTCTGGGATCAAGGGCAATGGAAGAGGGTGTATCCGTCTGGTGTAAGTTGGTTCAGGAGTGCGTTGTCTGTTTCCATGATCCATGTCTCAGTCATGCATAGTATGTCCAGGTGCTGGGACGTAAATAGGTCTGTGATGGTGGGAATCTTGTTTCTGATTGAGCGGGCATTGATGAGTGCGCATAGGCATGTATTCATGGCAGATACGTTGGTTAAAGTCATGGAAGCGTGGTTGTGGGGGTTGGGTATGTGCATGTGTATGAGGCACTGTGGGTTTCTGTGGGAGGTATGTCGGTATGTGGGGAGTGCCATTTGGTGACAGCGGCATCCTAACCATGGAAGTGGTATGTTATGTGTATGTTGGCCATGGGCCGATGCAAGTAGAATGATTGCTAGGAAGGCATATAGCACTAAGTATATGGGTAGCATTCTTGGTTGGAGTCTGTCCTTGTGAGTTCAGTTTCCTCTTGTTGGTTCATGGCTGGAGGTGAAGGGTTGAAGTTGGTTGGGGCGCTGCCTCTGCTGTGCTGGTGATTATGGTTGTGAGCACTGTTCCCTCTAAGCTGTGCGCGTGTGCGCGCGCACACACCTCGCCGAGCGAGCGCACATACTTTACAACAGAGCGCACAAAAATTACGGTTCTGATTCTGATAGAAAACAACACAGACATCTTAAAATTTAAAAGTTGTTGTGTATTTATGGTTTTCACAAGTTCTACAATATTTTCTAGTGTAATCAATGTGGTGTACATACTGTATTCTGACGTGTAGTCAAATTTTAAAGTATATAACTCCGAGTGTCGTTATGTGGCGCACAAAAATTTAACCTTCCTTCAAAAGCTGCACAGCTGATATTTTATGCGCACACAGCCTACAGAAAATTAGAGGGAACATTGGTTGTGAGTAGGTCAGGTCTGTGCTGTTCATGGAGTCCCCACTTCGGTCCCCACCAAAGAGCCCTCTGGTGAGGCCCTCAGGCGCGGGACCACCTTGGGTGAGCCGGCGACTTAATGCTTAGTGAGAGTGCAAGTAGATGATGTAAAGCAACAGCGGGGAGAGGCTTACCTTCCCACTGCCTCCTGCAGTCTTTGTTTGGCTTATCTGTTGGCTCATCCAGTGGAGAGTTTGTGCAGCGAGTGGCTGGGCGGCAGAGAGTCCGGTGTGCATGCGGGTGTGTCTTGCTACCTTGGGTGAGCCGGCGACTTAATGCTTAGTGAGAATGCAGGTAGATGGTATAAAGCAACAGCAGGGAGGGGCTTACCTTCCTGTTGCTTCCTGCAGTCTATCCATGGGCTTGTATTGTAAGTGGGAGGGCTGCAAACTAGCCTCTGCATATTTCTTGCTACGTCGACTTCTACTGAATTTTCAAATGTACACGTTTTGTCTTTAAAAATTACCCCAGGAAGTTACACTTACACACATGTACACCTGTGTGCACAATTTTCCATGAAAATTAACATGTGCATACTTGAATTTTCAAAAGTATGCTCACATGTACAAACCCCTACCCAACACCATCCCCAGGAGCACCTCTGTTCACCTATCCATGAACGTTTATCCACATATCAGGCAGACAATTTTGTGAAAACTTATTTCTGCAGGTAAAGTACTATTTTAGCTGCAGAAATGACTTTGAAAATCACCCTCTCTATGACTGGTAGTGCATTTTATTTGATTTTGTACTCTTTTCCCCTTCTGACAAAGCCAGTGGTGAGACTGCTAAGAAATTATCTGTTTGCAAAAGACGATAATTTCCTTTACTTTCTAAAAAGTGAATTTAGACACCCAAGATGTATCACTCTATTCACAAAAAGATGGTCGAAATCGCAGTCTAGGAGATTAAAATATCTGCTATTCAAAGCTGGAGCAGTCTGTACAGCAGGAGATAAAATAGGACTGAATTGGATGAAAATGGAAATATGAGGCATTTGGAGCTTACCCTGCTGTAAGCTGCAGAATGCATGAGCTGTTTCTTTTTCTTAGGCTAGTGATCTTGCCAATTTTTCAAATGGGAGCCAATTGAGCAAGGACCATTATTAGACAAAGTGTCTGGCATTATCGGCATCAGGGGTCCTTTCAATGAGGTGACATGCCCAGAAGGGTCCCCTCAGGGCACACTCAGCCTGACATATATAACTAAACTGAAATCTGCTCCCCCTCTCTCTCAGCACTTCTCCCCTCAGTCTGGCTCCACACTTTCTTTCTCTCATAGCCCATTCTACCCCAAATTATCTCCTCCACCAATCCAAGCAAGACTCAACCAGCAGCAGTCTCTTTGACCAGTTGGCTTCCATCATTCTATCCCCACCATTCCCTCCAAACCATTTCTCCCCTCCCCCAGAACTGTTAATCCTCCCTCTCCTCCAGAGACTAGCTGCTCCAAAAGCTGGTTTCTCAGCATCGTCTGGCTCTGGGTGAATTTGAGTATTACACAGGAGTTTGAGAACCACATGGCTCACACTCTCCAAGAGGCATGCAGTAACAGATTAAAATAGAGCAGCTGTTCCTGAGAAGATGGATGGGGGAGGTATACTTGGGGAAAGAGAGTTAGAGAGCCATCTTTAGGGAGTTACCATTGACCCTCGGGCCTTACAGGGAAGAACACTGCCCTATACATTTTCCTTTTCTAAGCACATAAAATTGCTTGGGTGAGAGAAAGGTGGAAAACTGCCAGTCAGCATGCTTGACTTGTGATGCCTGCAAAGAGCATGGGATGCCTGTCAGCTGTAACTAGGCAGCACAAACTGAAATGATCCTTTTAAATTCTGGCAATGAATAGTTGTGCTGCTGAACACAGAATTAACACACAAGCATCACATGCCCCTGATCATTGTCTAACTGTGAGAAGAAGTCAGTCACCATCCCAGCCATGATCCCATCTGCAGACCACTCAGGTTCTTACAGCTAGTCTTGCAGGACTAGTGCTGGGAAAGCGTAGTTACTCATCTGTAACAGGTGTTCTCCAGGGAAAGCAGGAATCAGTCCTCGCATATGGGTAACGTCGGCGTAGACGGAGCCCGCGCGGAAGCATTTCCCCAGCTTTCAAAGAAAGCCTTTGGGATTTGCTACGACACATGCATGGTTCCCTTCTCGCCCAAGGGTGCCATCTTGTTCAGTCAGATGACATAGCTAGGATGGTAGTAAAAACTAAAACAAGGTAGGGAGGCAACTCCCAGGGGAGGAGGGAGGGTTGTGAGGACTGATTCCTGCTGTCCCTGGAGAACACCTGTTACAGGTGAGTAACTATACTTTCTCCAGGAACAAGCAGGAAGTCCGTCCTCACATATGGGACTCCCTAGCTCCAAGCTGCCGAGGACCGAACCATGACAGCACCAACGGCGGCCAAGTCGGGTAGCCATCAGTTGTAGAAGATGAGTCCCCAACTGAGAGACTCTGCAAGACCCTAGCGTCCAGTGGCACCATCACTCCAGTAGCATGAACACAGAAGGATTGGAGGGCAGGAGCTGCCTACGCCCCCAAAAGATCACGGAGTACCACATGGCCGAAGGCACTGTCCCGATGGGACTTATTCTCAAGCAGCAGTGACATTTGACTTGAAGACCATGTGGTGGCCTTGCAGATCTCTGTCACTGGCATTGAGCGCAGGTTCACCACCGATGTGGCCATCGCTCTCATGCAATGCACTGTGATCCAGTGTTCCAGGAAGAGCCCAGCTCGCTCATAGGCAAGGGCAATACAGTCCACCACTCAAGAGGACAGAGTTTGCTTAGTCATGGAAAGTCCCAGTCTGCTGGGGTCACAAGAAACAAAAAGATGAGGAGCTTTGCAATGGCCCTGAGTCCGCTGTAGGTAGAAGGACAGAGCCCGTTTGCAATCCAGTCTATGGAGTATAATTTCCTCCTGACCAGCGTGAAGCCGTGGGAAGAAGATATGAAGAACCACCTCCTGGTTGAGGTGAAAAGGAGATACCACCTTTGGGAGGAATTTGGGGTGAGTGTGGAACACCACCCTGTTCTTGTAGAATCTTGTATATGGTGGTTCCGCTACCAGGGCCTGAAGTTTGCTTACTCATTGGATGGATGTGAGGGACACCAGGAAGCCAACTTTCCATGAAAGATATCACAGATGGCAAGTGGCTAGAGGATCGAATGGCAGTCTGGTGAGCTGCGAAAGCACCATGTTGAGGTCCCACTCTGCTGCCAGAGAGTGGACAGGGGACATAGACAACAGGAGGCCCTGGAGGAACTGAGACCGGGGGCTGACCCGAGACAGGTTTTCCCTCGATAGGGTTGTGGTTTGTGGCTATCGGACTCAGGTGCACTCTCACTGAGTTGGATTTTAACCCACTGTACGACAGATGCAGCAGGTACTGGAGCACTAATTGCACCTGGCAGGAGAACGGGTTCTCCTGTCTCTCTGCACACCACACTGCAAATCTTTGACATTTAAAGGTGTAAGCTCGCCTGATGGAGGGCTTTCAAGAGGCCAGCAGGGCCACCTCGACCTCCTTTGGGAGGTTGAAAGGGGCCAATGCTATCCTTTCAGCAGTCATGCTGTTAGAGTTAGAGACCACAGATTGGGGTACAGGAGGGAGCCCCCTTCCTGGGACAGAAGGTCCGGAGCATGGCCCAGCAGAACCGGGAGTGTCACCGACAGAGAGCAGCAGTGGGAACTGGGGCTGTCTGGGCCACCTGGGGCAATTAGTATTAGTGATGCCCCCTCGCACTGGACCTTGAAGAGGGTCTTGACGACCAGAGGAATTGGTGGAAAAGCATAGAGAAGGCCTTCTGTACATGACGCCACCCTCTCTGGGCTCCAGTACCTGTGAGCAGAAGCGGGGCAGCTGAGTGTTATCCAGGGTGGCTAACAGGTCCATCACGGGCCTGCCCCAGAGGCGGAAGAGCTGAGCGGCCACTCTGGGGTCTAGGTGCCACTTGTGTGGTCGGAAGAACCTGCTCGGTCTGTCTGCCAGGAGGTCGTCTTGGCCCGGAAGGTGAACCGCCCGCAGGAGCATGTTGTTGCAAGCTGCAAAGGAAAAGAGAGTCACCGCCTCTTGGCAGAGGGGATAGGACACCTTGCCCCACTGCTTGTTGACGTAAAACATGGCGACTTGGTTATCCATCTGAACCAGTACGGACTGGTGTCACAGGCGGTGGTGAAGTGCCCATAGGACCAAGATGATTGCCCTGAGTTCCAGGAGATTGATCGGTAGCAGGGATTCCATCTGGGACCAGCTGCCTTGTGTATGGCTGTCCCCGCAGTGCATCCCCCCCAACCTAGGAGGGAGGCATCCGCAGTCAGGATCCTCTGGGGTGCGGGTGCCTGGAAGGGCATCCCTGCTCAGAGGTGGCGGAGAAACTGCCACCAGTCGAGAGACTCTGCCAGCTGGCAGGTTACCCTGATCCTGTCCCGCAGTCTGCCTGTGGCTTGCATCCACTGTGAGTGGAGGCATCACTAAGCTGTCTGCATGTGTAAGTGGGCTAGCAGGGTCACTCTGATAAGAAATCTACACATAACTTATCCAACCTTATTCATATACCTCTCCTCCCCCCTTCCACTCTCCCGTTTTCATGTGCCCTATGGAACGCATGCTCAGTCATTAAAAAAAAACCTTTTTATCCATGACCTTTTTATCTCCAATGCCCTACACCTTCTTGCCTTGACTGAGACCTGGCTCACCCCTGATGACACTGCATCCATTGCCTCTCTTTGCTACGGGAGATACCAGTTCTCCCATACACCTCGAACTACTGGTCGCGGGGGTGGCGTTGGCCTCTTACTCTCTCCCTCCTGCCAATTCCAACTCCTCCTGCCACCTTCTCCACACTCCCCCTTCTCCTTCAAAGTCCACTGCATTCGCCTCCTCTCACCACTTCCCCTCCAAGAAGCTGTTATTTATCGTCCACCGGACAAATCCAAATCAACCTTCCTCACCGACTTTGACTCCTGGCTTTCTGCCTTAATGGATCCCTCCTCCCCCACTCTCATTCTTGGTGATTTCAACATTCACATCGACAACCCCTCTGACCCACATGCCTCAAAGTTCCTTGCTCTTATCTCCTCCTTCAACCTCCAACTCTGCTCCACTGCCCCCACACATCTACACGGCCACTGCCTTGACCTAATACTCTTCTCCAACTCCTCTCCTTCAAACCTCCGCAAATCAATCCTTCCCTCATCTGACCATCACCTCTTAACATTTACTCTTCAGCTTCCGCCACCCCAACCTCGTCCTGTCTCCTCCGACCTATTTAGAAACCTTCATAATATTGATCCCCTGACTCTCTCCTCCACCATCTCTCCATCTCTTTCCTCCACTTTATCCTCTAAATCCGTTGACGAGGCATTATCTTCATACAATGCTACATTATCCTCAGCCCTTGACACTCTTGCCCCTCCCACCCCACGTCCTGTCAAACGATCTACTCCCCAACCCTGGCTTTCACCCACAATCCGTTACCTACACATCTGCGCCCGTTCTGCCGAACGAGCTTGGTCCAAATCCCATTCCCCGGAAGACCTTCTGCACTTCAAATTCATGCTTGGCTCCTTCCAGTCAGCCTTAGCACTTGCCAAACAAGATTACTACATCCATTTGACCAACTCCCTTGCCTCTGATCCTCGCTGTCGCTTTAATACCCTCAATTCTCTCAAGATCCCACCACCCCCGATCCTGCCCTCCCTTTCTGTCCAAACTCTAGCTGACTACTTCCATGACAAAATCCACAAGATTACCCTCCAGTTCCCTACCCCCAATCTACTACCCCTCCCCCCCAATTCTCCTCCCCCATCCATACTCCCTCTGCCACCCTCTCTTCCTTCCATCCGATCTTGGAGGAAGAAACTGCACTCCTTCTGTCTTCCTCCAAACCTACCACCTGTCCATCAGACCCTATCCCCACCCATCTCCTACGTTCCATCCCCCTCACCATTGTCCCCTCCATCACTCATATCCTCAACCTTTCACTCTCCACTGCAACTGTCCCCATTGACTTCAAACATGCTGTTGTCACACCCCTCCTCAAGAAACCCTCACTTGATCCCACATCCCCCTCTAAATATCCACCCATCTCCCTCCTTCCCTTCATATTCAAACTATTAGAACGAGCGGTTCACCATCGCTGCCTCGACTTCCTCACCTCCCAGGCCCTCCTGGACCCACTTCAATCCGGCTTCCGTCCCCAACACTCCACTGAAACGGCACTCACAAAAGTCACAAATGACCTGTTCCTGGCTAAATCCAAGGGCCTCTACTCTGTCCTCATCCTTCTTGACCTTTCTGTTGCCTTTGACACCGTTGACTATGACCTTCTCCTCATCACCCTCTCCTCGCTTGGCTTCAAGGACTCCGTACTATCCTGATTATCCTCCTACCTCTCCCATCACTCATTCAGTGTATGCTCTGGTGGCTCCTCCTCCTCCCCTACCCCGCTCCATGTACAGTGGTGTGCAAAAGTCTGGAATCACTTATAAATATGACATTTCAACTTCTGACCTTATATCTTAATTTCTTTTTCCTCCCAGTGGCTTTTTCTGTGTATCTAATGATAAGCGATAGATTTGGCTATTAGGGCCAACTTTTAGTATTGGTTTGGCCCTTATTTTCTGAGTTTGTTCCCCATAGTTGGAGACTGGGCAGGCCAGTCCATTGACTCGATGTTGTTCTGCTGCTTCCAGCTGATCACCTGTCTGGAGCGATGGCAGGGTACATTGTCATCTTGGAACAGGAACTGGCTAGGAAACAGCTGGTGTGCTGATGGCACCATGCACTTTTGCAGTATGGTGATGTACTTGGCCCTGTTGACCATTCCATCAATGATTTGAAGACATCCAACGCCACTGGCAGCCATGCATCCCCAGACCATGACCTTCAAAGGATGCTTCACAGTGAGGCTGAGACACTCAGGCTTGATTTCCTCTCCAGGAAATCTCCTCACATAGGTGTGGGCCTGGTTACCAAACAGGCAGAAGGTGCTTTCATCGCTGAATAGCACCTTTTCCCACATTTCAGTCGACCAGGTTGAGTGCTTTCTCGCCCACACGATCCGGTTGCGCCTTTGTATGTCAGTCATCAGTGGCTTATTCTGTGCTTTGCAGCCCCAGAGGCCAAACTGCAGGCACCGGCGATGAACTGTTGATGAGCTGATACTGACCTCACTCTTGTCTGACCACTCTCGAAGTAGCTGAGGAGAGGTCAACTTGCGATTAGTCAGTGAAATGTGTCATAATGCGCGGATCTGGCGTGATGTTGATGCACGTAGACGACCTGAACGAGGCTTGTCCACCACTGAACCCGTTTCTTTCTTCTTCTGTACAATCTTAACAACAGCGCTCTGACTGCAGCCAACTTTCCTGGCTGTCTGACGGATTGAAAATCCTTCCTCGCTCATAAAGGACACACGGACACGCTCCTCCAACATCAGGGTCCGAGTCATCTTCATGGTTGGTCCAGAAAGTGTATGAAATTCAAAAATTCCGTGTGTTTTTATAGCCGCACTGTTGGCTAGATATCTGCATTGTGATTGGTTAGTGAAACCAGCCTCCTGATTGGTCAGAAATAACGTGTGCATATTGGATAATCTCTATCCGGTTTTGACGCAGGATCCACAAAAATTGCAGTAGCTATCTCCCAGTGTTTGTTAAGTATTTAAATTGGGAGCAAGGAATGCAAAAAAGTCAACTCTAATAGCCAAATGTATCCCTTTTAACGTGGTGGAAAGATGAATATGCTGGGCTAACGCAAAATTAAAAAAAAAACATTAGAAAGTACGAAAAACGCAAAACTCACAAGTGATTCCAGACTTTTGCACACCACTGTAGGTGTACCCCAGGGATCTGTCTTGGGCCCCCTCCTCTTCTCTCTCTATACCCAAGGCCTTGGCATGCTTATCTCCTCCCATGGCTTTCAGTACCATCTCTATGCCGATGACTCACAAATCTACCTCTCTACACCTAATATTTCTCTGGCAACCCAATCCAAGATCTCTGGCTGTCTTTCGAACATCACTGCCTGGATGTCTCATCGCTGATTTTATTTATTTATTTTTATTTATTTGCAGTCTCTTTTATACCGCGCTATTCAACATCAGTGCGGTTTACAATGAACATAAGAGTTGCACATCTCAATTTCGTGATTTGTGCTTACAGTGAAACAGGTATAATAACTTGGGTATACATTAAACAGGAAAATTAAACTTGGGTATGCATTAAGCAGGTATAACAGGTAAAATAGGGTATAAATAACCAGTCCCTTAACAAGGAGACACGATGAATAAATACAGTCTACTTTATGCAACAATATAATGAGTTATGCGGCACTGCATAAGTTTCTCATGGTGGTTGGAGGGGAAGGTGTGATTGCGAGTGATCAGTCTGGGAATGTGACGTGCATGAGTTTGAGGTGCTGCATTGAGATGTGAGAGTGGGTGAGTGTGGGGAGAAGACTGCATCATCGTAGTGATGAAGAAAGAGGTGCCGTTTCAGTGCCTTCCTAAATTGGGAGAGTTCACTGATGGTTCTGATAGTTGCTGGTAGTGCGTTCCAGCAGGATGGAGCAAAGAAGGAGAAGGCTCTGGATCTAGTGAATTGAGAACACTTCGTGCTTGCCTTAGGTAATATGAGAGTATCTGCGGCATTCGATCTCCTTGCTCGATTGGGAGGTGTGATTGAAATTAGATCAGTAATGGCAGTAGCAGGGTATTTATTGATGGCTTTATGGGTCATAATTAGGATCTTGAATGAAATCCTGGCTTGTATGGGTAGCCAGTGCAATTGTTTTAGTATTGGGGTAATATGAGAACTTCTTGAGGCTCCATGAAGGATTCTTGCAGCTGAATTCATTGCAAGTTGTAAGGGGTTAGTCGTGCACTTAGGTAGACCATACAAGATCGCATTGGCATAGTCAAAGTGAGGCATTATTAGGGCCTGAAAGACAGTTCGGAAGTCATCAGGTTCTAACAGTTGAAGCAGATTGCGGAGGGTCCGGATTTTATGGTACACCGACTTTGTTATGTTTTTGATATGAGCCTTCATATTAAGTTGCTGATCAAGCGTTACACCTAGGTATCTTACTGTAGTCTTGCATATGATCTCTGCATCGCGAACTTTGATAGACAGGGGTGGAGTAAAAGCCGGATTCCTGGTTACGAAGAGGGCTTCTGTCTTTTTGAAATTTAACTTAAGCATTTGTGCATTTAGCCAGTCTGTGACAGCGTCAAAGCACCTGATAAGTGGGGATAGTTCAAGATGTTCTGTCGAAATTGGCATGTACATCAAGACGTCGTCAGCATAGACCAGGCAGTTGATATTAAATGATTGGATGAGATCACAAATGGGTTGCATATAGACATTGAATAGCAAGGTGGATAGAGATGAGCCCTGTGGAACACCTTTAGTTTGGGGGAAGGAATCGGAGTTGGAGGGGCCAGAACGGACATGTTGCCAGCAATCAGTGAGGTATGAAGCGCACCATGACAAAGCTGATTGAAATTGAACATGGCCAAAACTGAACTCCTTGTCTTTCCACCTAACTCCTCCCCCCCACGTCTCCCTCTCTCAATCCATGTGGATGGATCTACTATCCTTCCTGTTCCCTCGGCCCCCAATCTAGGAGTTATCTTTGACACCTCTCTCTCCTTCTCCGTTCATATCCAGCTTGTAGCTAAGACCTGCTGCTTCTTTCTCTACAACATCAGCAAAATCTGCCCCTTCCTCTCTGAACATACTACCAAAATGCTTATCCACTCCTTATTCTCTTCTCGCCTCGATTACTGCAACCTACTCCTCGCTGGTCTTCCCATGAGCCACCTCCTTCCCCTCCAATCTATACAAAATCATGCTACTCGACTAATCTTCTCCCAACCTCGCCATGCCCACATTACTCCTCTTCTCAAGTCACTTCACTGGCTCCCTGTGCAGTTCCGCATCCAATTCAAGCTTCTCCTGCTAACCTATAAATGCATTCACTCTATGGCCCCTCAATACCTCTTATCTCTCCCTACGTCCCCTCTCGAAATCTGCGCTCCGCTAACAAATTGCTTCTATCAATGCCTTTCACCCGCACCGCGAACTCCCGACTGCGCTCCTTTCACCTTGCTGCACCTTATGCCTGGAACAGCCTACCTGCATTTGTGCGGCAGGCATCCTCCCTGGCCTTTTTCAAATCCAGGTTGAAGACCCACCTCTTCACCGTTGCATTCAGATCCTGACTCTTTCCTCATCTTACCCTAACCCCCGTCATCATTTATGACTAAACTGTACCATACCGTACTTTGCGCAGAATTGACTAATGTTCTGTACTGTTGTAACTAATGTACTGTTCTAACTAGATTGTAAGCTCCGATGAGCATGACTCTGATGGGCAGGGACTGTCTCTTGTATGTTGACTACCTCTTGTAGGTTAGCTGTGCAGTGCTGCGTGCGTGGCGTTTTACAAATGCTGAATAGTAGTAGTAGTAGTAGCATTGTACCTCTACCACTGTCTGAAGTATTCTGCCCTCTCCCTGGGGAGAACGGCCTTGACCTGTAGTATGTCCAGCTGAGCACCTGTGAACTCTGGGCTCTGGACTGGGGAGAAGTAGGATCTGGAGTAGTTGATGATGAATCCCAGGTGCTGCAGCAGGAAGGTCTGTGTCCTGCGGTCTGACTAGTCTCTGCAGCTGTGCTGGTCCTGATGAGCCAGTCGCCTAGGTAGGGGAGGACAAAGGCCCCTTGTAGACGCAGGTGGGCAGCTACCACTGCCAGGCATTTTGTGAAGACCTTCGGCAAGGAGGTGAGGCCGAAGGGTAGCACCCTGTAATAGTAGTGTTCTCTTCCTACCACGAACCTTAGGTACTGTCTGTGGGAGAGGTGGATTAGGATGTGTGTGTACATATCCTTTAGGTCCAAAGAGCACAGCCAGTCTCCCTGGTGGAAGTAAGGCAGCAGTGTTCCAAGGGACAGCATCTTGAACTTCTCCCTCACCAGAAACTTGTTTAAGTTTCGCAGATCTAGGATGGGCCTGAGGCCCCCATTCCTCTTTGGGACCAGGAAGTACCTGGAGTAGATGCCTTTGCCTCATAGGTGTTTGGGTACAGGCTCTACTGAGAAGACCCACAAGCTCTGTGAGCAGGAGGGTCTGGTGAAGAAAGGGTTGCACTGGATCTCCGGGAAATAACCTGGGTGGACTCTGTGGAAGACGGAGGAAGTATCCCTCCCTGACCACCTGCAGTACCCACTGATCTGAGGTGACTGGAGCCCACCTGTGGGCAAAGAGCAAATGCCCCCCTGTGGGCTGGTGAAGGTCTCTTGGGGGAGGGGAAGCCCTGCCCTGGGAGTCAAAAGCTCTCCGCCCCAGGCTGGGTGGGATCTGGGGTCTGGGGCTTAGGTGCTTTTGTCTTCTGAGCCCCGTGACCTTGCCTCTTGGGGTGAGAAACCTTCTGTTGGCCTGAGAAGGGCTGATATTGGTGACCCTGCACAAAGGACCCCTTTTTCCTCAGGAAAAGGGGTCTCTTCCCCGATGGATTTTTGTGGGGATGGGATGAGGTCTTCTTGGAAAGCCTCTGACAGGTCACAACATCAGCCTTGATCTCAGCTGTTTTGTCGACCATGGGTTTGCCGAACAGGTTTTCCCCGGTGCAGGGGACATTGAGCAGCTTGTCTTGGACCCACTGCTCGAGGTCAGAGGATTGCAGCTAGGCCTGGGGTTGGGCTCCAATGCCGGCCGCAGTGACTAGAGCCGCTGACTCGAAGCCATCATAGGCTGCCCGGGAGAGGAACTCGGAACAGTCCTTGATCCCCGAGGCCAAGTTCTGGAACCATTGGAGGGGTTCACCAATGAGGCCTGTCGCAAACCCCAACAGCTCTTGGGCCTTTAGGTACATGCCTATGTAAAATTCATAGGCCTGGATCTGGCACCCCAGCATCGAGCCCTGATAGCACTTGCGCCCAAGGGCTCTGGCCTCCCTCCCAGGGGAACCGAGGAGTGGGTCTTCTGGCTCTTGAGTTTCTGCATGGTCAACTCGATGACCATGGAGTTATGTGGGAGCTGGGGTTTGTGGAACCTTGGGCCCTTTTGGACGTGGTATATGGTGTAGAGGTACCGGTTCACTAACTGTACTGATGCTGGTGTTTCCCACATCCAAAATAGTTGCCTCTCGAGGATCGGCTGTAGAGGCTCCATGAGGATTTCCTTGGGTGGAGACTCAAACTGGAGAATCTCCAACTCCTCAGTGCGCTGGTTTTCCTCTGCCTCAGTTTGCACCGAGATGGCTCCGGCCATGTCCCTGACGAAGTCATGATGGCCACGTCCTCAGGAGGAGAGTGGTGCCGGGCGCTGGGGGCAATGGGTCGAAGGGGATATGTTGGTGCCGCTTGGTGTCTGGTGAGGCCTCATCATCCATCTCCACTCAAAGTCGATCGGAGAGGAATCCGAGGCCTTGCAACTCTGCGCCTCGAGGCCAGTGTCGATGGGTCAGTGGCAGGAGAGGACCAGATGCCCGAAGAATAGGACCAGGATCTCAACCGGTGCCAAGGGCGTACCCGAGGCCAGTGGCGCTCAGAGCTCGGCTCGACGACTGGGGACTCCCTCGCAGTCGAGGGCTCGGTTGTTGGGACAGATGAGGCAGATGAATTGGCCATCATCACCTGCTGCAGGGCCAGGATAGCAGTGATGTTCTGCTCCAGGGCCACCATTCTGATTTCCAAGCCAGCAGGCTTCGCAGCCTTCGGCGTGGGCACCAAGGATCTTGGGCCTGGCGCCAGCACTCTAGAGAGTGCGCCCTCGATGAAGACCTTCGGCCTTGAGGAACCTTGCATGGTCTCCACCAGCAGAGAAATCCTCCTTGAGGACCTTGGTTGGGCGCTTCTCGGAGTTTTACCAGGTTTTTCTGGTGCAACCTCAGCGGACTTCGAAGACTTCTTTTTCTCTGGGTCCAAGGTATTTTCGGAGGAGCCACTGCCGCAGGACTCTGAGGACACTTGGGCCTCACAGGATATGCTGGGCTTAGAGCTCGGCATCAGGAAGGCCAGGGCCGAGTCAGACCTGGGGAACAATTTCTCCTGCAACTCCGACCTTTTCCTGTTGGTTTTGGGTATCATGGCCTGGCACAGGTTGCAGGAGATGCTGTCATGATCCGGGCCCAGGAAGAGCAAGCAGCAATCATGGGTGTCGGTTATTGACATAGTTTGACTGCAGCGGTCACATTTTTTTGAACCCACCGGGAGACATGGTGGGGAGCACCCGGACGGGGTTGAAAACCTCCGGGTGAAAAAAGGTGCGAATACTGGCCGAGGGAGGCCTCGATTAAAAAAAAAAAAAAAGGGAGCCGAGAATGACGCCGGGGGATGGCACCAGCTCGAGGAGGGAAGAGGAACCAGTACACTAGTTGAGAAAAACTAACTTTAAGGATAATTAGCAGGAATGTTTCCGGGGAAACAGGACACACATCCATTGGGCTCCGCAGAAAAAAGGACTCTGAGCAAGATGGCACCTTTGGCGGGAAGGGGACCACACATGCGTGGCAGCATAACCCAAACGTTTTCTTTGAAATCTGGGGAAATGCTTCTGTGCGGGCTCTGCCTGTGCTGTCACCCATATGTGAGGACTGACTTCCTGCTTATTCCTGGAGAAAGCGAAGATTAACTCTACTAGGTCTTTTTGCCAGTTCCAGTAAGTTTTTCATGTTTGGCTTGTATTTCATTTATTTGTTGAAGGTCCATTTTATGTGCTGCTACAGCAAAAGTGCTTTGCACGTTGAACTTTCAGTATATTAATAAGTGTCTTCCCTTTTGGAATTGTTTTTCAGACTGACCCAGATACTGGGAGATGGCTGATCCTATGTCTGGGATTGAAGTAGTGTACTTGGCATTCTAGATATTTAATTCCATGTCAACCATCGGCACAAGAAGGCCGGCATTCTCTATCTTTCCCCTTACCACCATGAAAAGGAGAAACATGCTCAGTACAATTAGATTTGTTTTTCCTAGGACATCATAAACTTATTTTGTATTGAAATTTGATATCCTTGCTGTTTTTTTTCATAAGCTTAATGTTGTGTGCATATATGATGGGTCGGAAGGCTTGCATTGCGGAATGGAAGTTCATGAGAACAGAAAATGCACAGGCCAGTTCATTGCAAACACAGAAAACAAAACATTCATTTTTATTTCTATAGGAAAACATGCAGGCCAAAGAAAGTTTACCCACACTTTGATTTTAGATTTAATTACTTTCCTTTCCAAATCCTAATTCAATCAGGTACGGTAGGTAGTTTAATGTGCGTTAATGTGAGTTATGCGCTTAGGGATCCTTTTACTGAAGCAAGCTAAGCAGTTAATGTGTGGGACGTTTTAGCACAGGCCCATAGTTAATGGTTGCCCCGCATGAAAAACAGCAAGTGCAGTAAAAAATCTTGGGTTAACTGCTTAGTGATTCAGCGGAGATGGGGCAGACAGTTATTGTGTGGCTTTTGCACTTATTGTGCATTAAGTGCAACAACTTACCAGGCTTTAGCAAAAGGGTTCTCTTAGTAAACAGGCTTCTTTAACAGTAATGGGGCTTGCATTAAATCGCATTCGTGTGCATTAACTTGCTAATACAGATTGGAAAATCAGGGCCTTAGGTATTACCTGAGGCAAGAGAAGTAAAGTGACTTGTCAAGTATAACTGGAAGCATTAGTGGAAGTGGGATTAGAACCCTGGTTGGCAGCTTTGGTTATTTTTCCATTCCCTCCCTAAGAACTTTCAAAACCCTCAGGAAACAAAAGTATAATTCAGACTAAAATGGGGAATAATTGTTTTCTTAATTTTAACTGCCAAATGAATTACACAAAGATATATATAACAGTTTTGCTCAATATTGCTTCTGCTCCCAGAAGGCCTAGCAGCTCTGGACCAGAATGGTGGCATTTTAGTATGCACAGGGTGTCCTAAGGCATTAGAAGAAGATGGCAAATAATCCAGGATGGATATAAAGAATTGTTTCTTGCACAGGAAAGGGAGGCTTCTGACAACATGTGCTTTCTCAAAAGACATTGGCTGTTGTTTATGGGAGCTTTATTCTTGAATAGATAAAAAGAGAAAATCATTCAAAAGACCTACATCATCTTCTGTTAGACAGGGATCCTCTTCCCGAGACTTGTAAGAATATGCACTGTGCCTCTGAAAGGAGAAGAAAATGGTTCAACATGAATACCCAGTACTATAGAACATATGATGTCCCATCCCCTCAGTCACAGGTCAGTTAACTGCTCATTCATTCATTCATTTCTGTACCATTTAAATCAGGGGCTCTCGACTCCACTTCTCAAAGGCTGACACCTTGGAAACCAGGCATGCCATTCTATGATCTAACCATCTTGGAGATAAATTTACCCTTGAATTATACTTAAAGCCTTGTTTGGATTTGGACAGTAGGTACCTGCTGGAATTTCCTCAAAACAACAACAAAAACAAAAAAAAAAGAAAAGAAAAGTGATATTGCCGGTGAAAAATTAAATGGGGATATAATCTTCTCATCATTTAAAGGGACTACAAGGCTGAATCAGTAGAAATATTAATGCTTTGTGACGTGCACCTTATACATTTCCCATGGAGTGGAATAGTAGCCTAATGGCTAGAGCACTGGCTTGAGAACCAAGGGACCAGGGTTCAGTTCCCACTAGCAGTCCTTGTGACCTTCGGCAAGTCTCTTAGCCCTCCATTGCCTCAGAAAAATTCAAGTTATCAATGGCCCTGTTTAATGTAAATTACTGTACCAAGTTTGTTACAATGTAAACCACTTTGACTGAAATGATAAAGCAGTATAAAAAAATCCTGTTAAATAAATAAGTAATCTTGTACATTTTATTTTTTTTATTTATTTATTTTTTATACCATGCTATTTAGAATCAGTGCGGTTTACATGTATACTAACAGGTACTTTTTATTCCCTTGTCCCTGAAGGGCTCACAATCTAAGTGTACCTGAGGCAATGGAGGGTTATGTGGCTTGCCCAAAGCCACAAGGAGTGGCCATGGGACTAGAGACCCCAGTCTCTATTTTATCTATAACATGAGTTTAAATCATTTCAGAGAAATAAAACAATTGGAAAGAAACAACTATCATTAAGCACCTGTCTGAATAATGATATTAATATGTTATTCAAACATCTCAATGGATTCCTACCTTCTGCTCAGGGTTCCAGGCCACACAGAGAAAAAAGATGTACATATTTAATCATTTTTTACAAAGGCTTGACTTAAAAATCTAGGTTAATGGAATCACTACTGCAGCACTTTAATGTGTGGTCTATGCTACTCTTAGAAGAAGTGGAGGTAGCGAGGGCTGCCAAGGGCTCCAGAAACAAAATAATACAAAAATGGACAATGGACAGAAGGAGGAAGTCATGTGATCTTAGTAGTTCAGCCACCATAACATCAATTTTACTGGTGTAATAATAGGAAGCGTGGCCTAGAGAGGTTCCAGTTTTCTCCATTCTGTGCTGCTAAAAATCTTTAAAAATGGGAACTTGTTTCAGCTTGTTAGCAGAGGTACACTGCAATTGACTTCCAAGCACCCCTAGAGTTTGGAAAACATCTACTGAATGGGTGCAGTTGGTCTCCAGTCAGCATTTCCTATTTTACAGCATCGGGGCATTTTTTGTTTGATCCTAGGGATGCTACCATTAAGAAAAACATAGCGGATGATGGAAGATAGAACCAGTTGACACAGCATGTCCCCAAGTTGTTTACACAGAAACTTAGAAAAATGATTCTATGGTGCGCTTACTGAGCCATACAAGCTTGACTGTCTAAAGGCTATTACACCTCATCTAAGCTAGTTCTAATTGTATTTCCTTTTGTCCTCTACTGTGCAGATCAGATGCGCATACAAGTTCCCAAACTTAAATCAAGACACATGAAGGCACATTTTACAAAGGTTGTTTAGGTGAAATCTGGGACATCCATGTCAAAATGTCTGAAATCCTTTAGGAAGGAGAAAGGTGACGGTGGGCATGTGTAAATGCTGTCTAAAATCGCCCTATGTCCACCCCAAAGATGAACATGTCCACTGAGATTTAGAGTGGGATAGGGAAGTGCAGAAAAAGGGGCTAGACACATGTTGTGAACTGACTGATTTCAGAAATTGTGTACAGGTGAAATATGGATGTTTGTGGTACCAGCCATACAGACGTGCCTGCACCGGTATTTGGGGATGTACACGTGTTATATGTTACCACATGCACATCCCTACTGCCATTTTAGCAATGGAGACATGCAGCGGCATGATGGCAGACAATGAGATTTTTTTTTGATTTGGTGAAAATTTTTGAGGGCATGAGGGGGATATTCCTTCTTTGTATTATTGATAGCTTGCAGAAATTATTACTTTCATATACAGTTGTGGTCAACATTCTTGACATCTTTGCAGTTCAAACCCTTAATGTCCAATATCTCCTAAAAAAAAAAAGGTGGCCGGTGAAACAGCTTTGGACTATATATGTACACATATCTGACACATAAAAGAATTAAATAAAACAAGACCAATTAAAAAAGGAAATAGTAAAAAAACTGGGGCATTGCCAGGACATGATTCACTGGTCAATATTGAAATCATTACTGACTTTAAAAGGCCCTAATCTGTAGTATCCTCGTGAGCTGAACACGAATATAACATTAAAAAAATGTTATTGGCTCTCGTTTTGAAGATATTGCATGTAGTTCATTTTTGACGTTTCACCGTGTAAGTTTATCCAGTAGGACATCAACAAAATTCCAAATAAGCCTTGAATGATGTAATATTGCATCACATTGCATAATACCAGCATGCACACAACATCCAGAGTTGATTGCATCATTTTCTGATGCAATGCAATACTACTGCCAGACGGCTGCTGAAGCCATCTGACGTCAGCAGTGTACTATACGCATTCGGAAAGGAAAGTAATCTGGTATTTTGTTCCGATATTGAAAGTCTCATGAATGCCTTAAAAATCACTCATGACCCACAAGACTGGAGACTATTTATAGACTCTTCGAAACTGAGTCTGAAGGCTGTACTTTTGAACAATGGAAACCGTCTTCCAGTAGCGCATGCCGTCCACATGAAAGAGACATACGATAACTTAAAGCATCTACTGACTTCCATTAACTATAACAAGTACAGCTGGTACCTCTGTGGTGACTTGAAGGTAGTTGCCCTTTTAATGGGACTGCAGCAGGGATATATAAAATACATGTCTTGCAGGACTACAAAAGGGGACTGTTACTTCTGGAGAGAGAGCTACAATTGTGAGTATATAATTCTGGGAATTTTCTGTAAGGAATTCTTTTATTAAAGCTAATTAATCTGTGAACCCACTATTTTTTGTTAAATCAGTCAGGGCCTAGTAGCAGCAGTTTAAGTTTAAATTTAAAACACAGAAGAGAACGTTCTGGTTACATATCATACCCAGCAGAGAGCTTGTAGTTTAAATTTAATAGTCACTCAGGGCCTAGCATCAGCAAAGTACTTTTAGTTTACATTTAAAACAAAAGAGAGCTTTTTGGTTTAATTTGGAACCCAGCAGAGAGCTTGTAGTTTAAATTTAATAGTCACTCAGGGCCTAGCATCAGCAAAGTACTTTTAGTTTTAATTTAAAACACAGAAGAGAGCTTTCTGATTAAATTTTGAACCCAGCAGAGAGCTTGTAGTTTAAATTTAATAATAAGTTAGAGCCTAGCAGCAGCAAAGAGATATAATTTAAAATGTAAAATCAAATAAGAATATAGCTTACCTCAGCAGCACAGGACAGGGTACTGTGTAGCAGCCCTCTTTTAATAAGTGTTATTAGACAGGGAAGGAAGTCCAAAAAACTGCCAGCATGGTTTAAAGGGGAGGTCAGAGAGGCTGTTGTTGCCAAAAAAGCATCTTTCAGGAAATGGAAAAAAGAGCCAAACGACGAAACCTGGAAACAGCACAAGCACTGGCAAGTCAAATGCAAGGCATTGATAAAGCAGGCAAAGGGAGAATTTGAGAAGAAGCTTACTGGGGAAGCAAAAACGCGAAATAAAGATTTTTTCAAGTACATTCGTAGCAAAAAACCTGTGAGAGAGTCAGTTGGTCCATTAGATGATAGAGGAGTTAAAGGGGCACTAAGAGGTGACAAGGCGATAACGGAGAGACTGAATTAATTCTTTGCTTCGGTCTTTACTGAGAAAGATGTAGGGATGTTACCCATGACTGAAGTGGTATTTAAAGGTGCGGAAGAATTGAAGGAAATATCGATACATCGGGAAGATGTATTACAACTATTAGATAAACTGAAGAGTAGCAAATCACCTGGGCCGTATGGTATACATCCAAGGGTGTTGAAAGAACTGAAATATGAGATTGCAGACCTGCTATTAGTAATCTGTGAATTTTCATTAAAATCATCTGTAATACCTGAAGATTGAAGGATTGCCAATGTAACGCCAATTTTTAAAAAGGGTTCCAGGGGTGATCCAGGAAACTACAGACCGGTGAGCCTCACGTCAGTACCGGGAAAAATGGTAGAAACCATCATAAAGAATAAAATTACTCAGCATGTAGATAGTCATGGCCTAATGGGAGACAGCCAACATGGCTTTAGACAAGGAAGATCTTGTCTTACTAATCTATTATGTTTTTTTGAAAGTGTGAATAAACAGGTGGACAAAGGTGAGTCGGTTGATATAGTGTATCTGGACTTTCAGAAAGCCTTTGACAAGGTCCCTCATCAGAGACTTTTGGCAAAACTAAAGAGTCATGGGATAGGAGGCAGTGTACTACTGTGGATCAGGAACTGGTTAAAAGATAGAAAGCAGAGGGGAGGGCTAAATGGCCAATTTTCCCAATGGAGAAAGCTGAATAGTGGCGTACCCCAGGGATCTGTGCTGGGTCCGCTGCTTTTTGACATATTCATAAATGACCTGGAAAGTGGAATAACGAGTGAGGTTATCAAATTTGCAGATGACACAAACTATTTAAAGTTGTTAAAACCCAAGAGGATTGTGGAAAATTGCAAGAGGATGTTGATAAATTGGAAGATTGGGCATCAAAATGGCAGATGCAATTTAATGTGGACAAGTGCAAAGTTATGCACCTAGGGAAGAACAACCCAAACTATGGTTACACGATGCAAGGTTCCACAATAGGAACCACCACCCAGGAAAAAGATTTAGGCGTCATTGTGGATAGCATGTTAAAACCCTCGGCCCAGTGTGCAGCGGCAGCCAAGAGAGCAAATATAATGCTAGGTATCATAAGGAAAGGAATGGAAAATAAAACAAAAGATATTATAATGCCTCTATATCGTTCCATGGTGAGACTGCACCTTGAATATTGTGTGCAATTCTGGTCGCCGTGTGTTAAAAAGGATATAGCGTTATTAGAAAAGGTTCAGAGAAGAGCCACCAAAATGGTAAAGGGGATGGAAGGATACTCCTATGAAGAAAGGCTAAAAAGGTTAGGGCTCTTTATCCTGGAAAAGAGTCGGCTGAGGGGAGATATGATAGAAGTCTATAAATTAATGAACGAAGTGGAACGGGTAAACGTAGATCGATTGTTTACGTTATCAGAATACAGAAAGACTAGGGGACATGCAATGAAGCTACAGGGTAAACTATTTAAAACTAATAAAAGAAAATATTTCTTCACTCAAAGTGTAATCAAACTCTGGAATTTGTTACCGGAAGATGTAGTAAAGGCTGTTAGTGTAGCTGGGTTTAAAAAAGCTTTTGGACAAGTTCCTGGAGGAAAGGTCCATAAACCATTATTAAGAAGGGATCCAGGATATCAATGCTTGACCCAGTACAAGCATTGCGGAACCTGTGTCTTTTGGGGAAACTGCTAGGTACGTATGACCTAGATTGGCCACTGTTGGAAACAGGATACTGGGCTTGATGGACCTTGGTCTGACCCAGTATGGCATATCTTATGTTCTTATGTTCATGTGTTTCTTATGTGAGTGGGATAGCCGAGCAAGGGATTGGCACTACTTGTGGAAGGAATGGAATCGCAGACAAAATGTAACAGTTGGAGAGAAGAATATCCAGCACCCAGCTCTGGTTGAGGCTCACAAAATCCTGCTACCACCCCTTCACATCAAACTAGGTTTGATGAAAAACGTTGTGAAAGTCATGGACCGTACTTCGCCAGCTTTCCGATACCTGCATAAAAAATTCCCTCGACTCAGCGAAGCAAAGATTAAAGATGGAGTTTTTGTGGGTCCTCAGATTCGAGAGCTCTTCAAAGATGACCGGTTCAACAATTTGCTGCAGGGTGATGCGAAACAAGCATGGAATGCTTTTCGACTAGTGTCAACAAACTTTCTCGGGAATGTTAGGGCAGAAAACTACAAGGAACTAGTAGAAGACATGCTGATGCAGTATCAGAAACTTGGCTGCAATATGTCTCTAAAGATCCATGTCCTTGATTCCCATCTCGATTTCTTTCCTGACAACTGTAGTATGGTTAGTGATGAACATGGCGGACGTTTTCACCAGGATATCGCAATGATGGAGCAAAGATACCAGGGAAAATGGTCCACTACAATGCTGGCTGACTACTGCTGGACACTCCCCAGAGAAGCTCCTGAACAGCTGTACAAGAGACAGGTGAAAAAATCTAAGTAGTCTATGACTTGGTTTTTTACAGGTATTAACCGAAGGCCTATTACAGCGATGGCGAACCTATGGCACGCGTGCCAGCTGTGGCACGCGAAGGCCTTGCAGCTGGCACGCGGGAAGGTTCGCAATCAAGATATGCGGCATTAAAAAAAAAAAAAAAAGCTGTCGCTGCCGGGGCCGGGGCCGCCGCGGCAGAAACGAGTGTGCCGCGGGGCCCCCCCGCCCAACAGAGCCTGCCCTCCGTCCCCGGTATCACCTCTCTCAGCTGCCTCCAGTCACACGCGCCGGCTTTCAGAGCGCGAGGGGAGTTTCTCCCTCGCTGCTCTGTTAAGCCCGCGGGGGCTGATGGGAAGTTCCCATCAGCCCCCGCGGGCTTAACAGAGCAGCGAGGGAGAAACTCTTCCCTCGCGCTCTGAAAGCCGGCGCGTGTGACTGGAGGCAGCTGAGAGAGGTGATACCGGGGACGGAGGGCAGGCTCTGCTGGGCGGGGTGGTGGGGCCCCGCGGCACACTCGATTCTGCCGCGGCGGCCCCGGCAGCGACAGCTTTCTTTGTAAAAAAATTTCGGGGGGGGGGGGTTAGGACTGGTGATGGGCTGGGGGGGGGGTTAGGAGTGGTAATGGCTGTGGGCGGTTGGGGGGTTAGGACTGGTGATGGGCTGGGGGGGGCTAGGACAGGAAATGGGCTGATGGGGGGTTAGGAGTGGTAATGGGCTGGGGGGGGGTTAGGAGTGGTAATGGCTGTGGGCTGTTGGAGGGTTAGGACTGGTGATGGGCTGGGGGGGTTAGGAGTGGTAATGGCTGTGGGCTGTTGGGGCTAGGACTGGTACTGGGCTATGGGGGGCTAGTACAGGAAATGGGCTGATGGGGGGGTTAGGAGTGGTGATGGGCTGGGGGAGGTTAGGAGTGGTGATGGGCTATGGGGGGGCTATGGGCTATGGGGGAGCTAAGTCTATATGGGCTGATGGGATTAGGACTGGAAGTGGGTTGATGGGGGCTTAGGACTGGTAATGGGCTATGGGGGGCTAGGACAGGAAATGGGCTGATGGGGAGGGGTTAGGACTTGAGGTGGGCTGTTGGGTGGGGTTAGGACTGGTACTGGGCTATGGGGGGCTAGGACCGGAAATGGGCTGATGGGGAGGGGTTAGGACTTGAGGTGGGCTGTTGGGTGGGGTTAGGACTGGAAATGGGCTGATGGGGGATTAACACTGGAGGTGGTCTGATGGGGTTAGGACTGGTAATGGGCTATGGGGGGGTTTAGGACTGATAATGGGCTATGGGGGGGCTGGGACAAGAAATGGGCTGATGGGGAGGTGGTAGGACTTTAGGACGGATGAAGGGGTAAGGACAGGAAATGCGCTGTGGGCAGATGGGGGGGGTTAGGACTAGCAATGGGCTATGGGGGGGGGTTAAGACTGGTAATGGGCTGTTGGCTGATGGGGGCTGTCTGGTAATGGGCTATGGGGGTTAGGACTGATAATGGACTATGGGGGGGCTAGGACAGGAAATGGGCTGATGGGGAGGGGTTAGGACTTGAGGTGGGCTGATGGGGTTAGGACTGGTCATGGACTGTGGGCTGATGGGGGGGTTAGGACTGGCAATGAGCTATGGGGGGCTGACTGGAAATGGGTTGATGGGGGTTAGGACTGGAAGTGGGCTGATGGGGGGTTAGGACTGGAAGTGGGCTGATGGGGGTTAGGACTGGTAATGGGTTATAGGGGGGGCTTAAACTGAAAATGGGGTGATGGGGGGTTAGGACTGGAAGTGGGTTGATGAGGGGGGGCTAGGACTGGTATTGGGTTGGGGGGTTGCTAGGACTGGAAATGGGTTGGGGGGCTGCTAGGACTGGAAATGGGCTGATGAAGGGACTAGAAGGGAATGGATGCTGGGTGAGGCTGGAACTAGAAGGGAGCTGGTGTTGGGGGAGGATTAGAATGGGATGGGGCTGGGAGAGTAAAATGGAGAGGGGAAAAATATTTTGTGTGGGAGGGATAAAAAATCTACAATTGGCCGGGTATTGGGAGAATAAGTGGGGATTGAGGATGGAGGGGTAAATTTTGAGTAGATGAAATAGGAATGAGGAAAGAGCAAAAGGAGAAAGATTAGTATGTTAAAGCAGATGTAGAGAGAGAATGGAAAAAAAAAACAAGACAGAAGAAAGGACAAATGGACAGCAAATGGAGAGTTAGCAGAAGACACGAAGAAACCAGAAGAAAGTGGCTGGAACAATTGCAACTGAAAAAAAATGCACAAAAGGTAGAAAAATATCTCTTTATTTTGAATTTATTAACTGGAATATGTCAGCTCTGGGAAATGTGCATCATTAATTTTTGCGCTTTGTTTAGTACAAGAGGAAATTAATTTATAGTTTTATTTCTACAGTGTTGTTGTATATTCCAAGTTTGGCTTTTGGGGTTCCCAGTTTAATTATTGTCTTCCTGTTTCTAAATTGTGATTCCTTGTTTGGTGATGGTCTGTTCTGCATGTGTAACTGAGCTGAGGTATTCTGTTTATATAATTCCTATTTGACATTGCCACTTGTTCTTTCCCCAGTAGGTCGTGTATTGTTGTTCTCTGAAATGTATTGGTTTAATATTTGCAGTGTTGCCTTTTGATAGTTAGGGTATGGTGCTTTGTGAGTCCTGGTAGTGCTGTTAGGATACGGCGGGTTTGCTATGGGTTCTAAATGGGCAGCGTTTGTAGTAGTTCCTAATGTGCCTGGCGGTTGGTACTGGATTATAGTAATGTAGAAACCTTTTAGTCTTTCTTTATCCATATACTCATTAAGAGGCATGTTTACTAAAAGTTAGTGTATGGTAACATTATGCAAATATTTATGCAAATGAGGCACCTTATGCAAATGAGGCTTTAATTGACGTGCTGGCACTTTGAGGAAATTCTTTGGTTTTGTGCGGCAGTTTGGGCGCTCGGGCTCAAAAAGATTAGCCATCACTGGCCTATTATATTTCATATTGACATGCATTTCGTGATGTAAACATTAATTCTTGTAGATTACAAAAAAAATAAAGCCAACTTTGCAATTTCACTGTTATATTCGTGTTCAGCATATAAAAATTGATAAGAAATTACTATTTTTATTTCAGTAACATGACTTTTATAACACTTTGTTGACTAATTATTGGCACCCTTATAAACAATTCAAATCAGTTAGACTAGAAGAACCACATTCTCACTGCAGTAAAAAGACACACTTGTGATCAACTGTCAGTATTCACATGATTTGAATCAACCAATGAATCATGGCTCTAATGTTTAAATTTGGCCACATTCACTCCCTGTTTCTTTTCACAATGGTGAAGACAAGACAGCTGCCTAAGACCATCAGAAAAGCCACTATCACCAAACATCAAACTTCAAAGGGGCACAAGGCCATCTCCAAAGACCTTGGGACTCCTGTGTCTACAGTTCCCAGTGTTGATGAGAAGTTTTTTGTTCATGGAACTGTCAAGAACTTCCCAGGATGTGGTGGGAAGAAGAAAACTAATCCAGGAAGTCTTTGAAGGTTAGTGCGACCTCTTGGACAAACACCACATACAACATCCAAAGAACTTAAGCTATTCATACAAGGAAGCCCTCAAATGTCATTGACTTGAAACAGCTTACAGGAAACATATATTTGAAGTTCTTGCTGCTTATGGAGGTGCAAGAGGTTACCAAATGAAGGGCTAACATACATTTTCACACCAGGGTACTTACTGTTGAATCTCTTTGCTGATTAAATAATGAAAATATATCTGGCCTGATATTTACGCGATTAACGTGGTTAGCAGACTTGATAACCGTCTTAATCATGGTGACCAGGATATTCAACAGGACTAACATGGTTGGTGCCGCTGAATATCTGCGGATGCTGTCGCCGAATGCCCTGATACTAGCCGGCTAGAATTGGGGCATTCCAAGGATGGAGCAGAGGTAGCACCCGGCAATAGCCGGGCTGCAGCGATATTCAGTCATTGCCCAGTTATCGCTAAGCAGTGAAAGGGTTGCCACAGAAGCTAACCTGGTAGTAGCTGAATATTGCCGCTGCCCAGTTAGCTTTCATGCTATCTGGATGACCCAGATATTCAACGGTGATGGCCAGATATAACCCCAGCAGTGAATATCTGGGTCTTTGGTTCAGCAGTGATGGCTAGCCATCACCGTTGAATATCATGCCCATCCTTTTTTATCTGTGTTGTTTATTTAATCAAGTTATCACTCTATCTTATCAGAGTTTAGTTTCTGAATTAATTATGCTTTGAGTATAGACTGTGCTAAAATGCAGACCCTCCTGAGGAGTTCACAAGCTTGTTCTCAGCACTGTAAGTACTTGATGCCAACTCACTCTAACAGCTGTGTAAGTACTTCAGGTACTTCTTTTGCTATAAATGGGTTTCTGACCATTGCAGTCATTTGTGTCCCCATTTTCTATCTTAGATATGTTGTTTTTCCTTTCTATAAATACAAAACAGAAAAACTTAAGATTTTTGCTTTCTGCAAATCCCCTTCTCGCTACCCCCCTTTTTTCTTACGAACATAAGAAATGTCATACTGGTCAGACCAAGGTCTATGAAGCCCAGTATTCTGTTTCCAACAGTGGCCAATCCAGCTCACAAGTACCTAGCAGTTTCCCAAAAAGACATACAGGTTCCATAATGCTTGTGTTGGGGCAAGAAGTGGATTACCTGGGTCCTCTATAACAAAGGTTTATGGATCTTTCCTTCAGGAACTTGTCAAAACCTTTTTTAAACCCAGCTACACTAACAGCTTTTACTATATCCTCCGGTGACAAATTCCAGACTTTGATTAAGCGTTGAGTGAAAAAATATTTTTTCTTATTAATTTTAAATGGGTTACACTGTAGCTTCTTTGCATGTCCCCTAATCTTTCTACTTTTTGATGGCTTAAAGAAGCGATCTACATTTACCTGTTCCACTCCATTTGGTAATTTACAGACCTCTATCATAGCTCCCCTCAGATTTATTTATTTAGCTGTTTTTATATACCACCTTTCACTGGGACAAGGTGGTTTACATAGAAAGAGTAGTTACTCACCTGTAACAGGTGTTCTCCAGGAGCAGCAGGAATCAGTCCTCACATATGGGTGTCATCGACGCCGACGAAGCCCCAGCGGAGCATTTCCCCAGCTTTCTATGAAAGCCTTTGGGAATGCAGGCACGCATGCGCGGTTCCCTTCCCGCCTAAAGGTGCCATCTTACCTCAGTCAAATGACATAGCTAAGAACAGCACACAAAAAATGTAAAAACAAAGTATGTACAACTGCAACTCCCAGGGGAGGAGGGAGGGTTGTGAGGACTGATTCCTGCTGCTCCTGGAGAACACCTGTTACAGGTGAGTAACTACTCTTTCTCCAGGACCAAGCAGAAAGTCAGTCCTCACATATGGGTGACTCCCCAGCTCTGGGCTACCGAGGAACCCAGGCTGAACAAGAGAACTCCCTCTAGTCTCAGCAGCAAAGAAAGGCTTTTCACTGACACAACCTCCACCGGTAGCCCAACAGAGGGCAGGAGGGCAGGAGTTGCCTAAACCTCAAAGAGATTCCGGAGTACTGCTTGGCCAAAAGCACTGTCCCTACGGGACTCCCTCTCCAGACAGTAATGGGCCGCAAAAGTCTGGCTTGAAGACCAAGTTGCAGCCCTGCAGATGTCTACCAAGGGCACAGAGCGGAGATGAGCCACTGAGGCAGCCATTGCCCTGACACGGTGGGCCGTGACCCGACCCTGCAAAGGAAGGTCAGCCGCCTTGTAAGCCCAGGTGATACAGTCAGCCACCCAGATGGACAAGGTACGCTTGGACACAGCCAACCCTAACTTATTAGGGTCAAAGGATACGAAGAGCTGAGTAGCCCTTCTATGCCCCTGCGTACGGTCAAGGTAGAAGGATAAGGCCCTCCTACAGTCCAGGGTATGCAGAACTGCTTCAGCCTGGCTTGCATGAGGCCTAGGGAAGAATGTTGGAAGAACCACCTCTTGGTTAAGGTGGAAGGAGGAAACAACCTTTGGGAGGAACTTAGGATGAGTCCTAAGGACCACCCTGTTCCTATAGAAGCGAGTGTAAGGCCTATCACAGACCAGGGCCTGAAGCTCACTCACTTGCCTAGCCGAGGTAAGGGCTATCAAGAATAGTGTCTTCCAGGACAGGAAGCGTAGAGGGCAAGTAGCCATTGGCTCAAAGGGTGGGCGAGTCAGCTGCTGCAAGACCACATTCAACTCCCACTCAGGAGCAGGAGGATGGATTGGAGGCTTGAGCAAAAGCAAGCCCCTGAGAAAGCAGGACACCAAGGGGTGAACCGACAGAGAATGTCCTTCCACTTGTGAGTGGTGAGCGGCTAGAGCTGAGAGGTGGACCCGAACAGAATTGGACTTAAGTCCCTGATTGGATAAGTGCAACAGAAACTGAAGTACTATAGGGACAGTACAGGAGAAGGGATCTTCTGTACATAGCTGACACCACACAGAAAACCTCTTCCATTTGAGAGCATAGGTTTTCCTTGTGGACTGTTTCCTAGAGGCTAGGACAATCTCCTCAACTTCCTGAGGTAGGCCCCAGGGAGCCAAAACTACCCTTGCAGCCTCCAAGCCATCAAATTGAGAGCTTTGAGGTTGGGGTGCAGAAGAGACCCCTGATCCTGAGTCAGAAGGTCGGGCTGTAACCCTAGAGGCTGTGAGGGATCCACTGCCAGCTGAAGCAAAAGTGGAAACCAAGGCTGTCTTGGCCACCTGGGAGCCACCAGCAGGACAGAGGCCTTGTCCTGGAGAATCTTGAACAGAGTTCGGACCACCAGAGGCGTGGGAGGAAACGCATACAGGAGGCCCTGAGACCATGTAATCAGAAAATCATCTGCTGCTATCCGCAGAGGATGCGGTTGCCTGGAGCAGAACTTTGGCAGTTGCTTGTTCAGTGGACTGGCAAAGAGATCTATCAAAGGGAGACCCCATTTTAGGAAGATCTTCTGAACTACCAAGGGATGCAGCTGCCACTCGTGGGGCTGCAAAATTCTGCTCAGCCGGTCGGCCAGGCAGTTTTCCTGGCTGGGAAGGTATATCGCCCTGAGGAGCATGTTGTGCTTGAGGTCAAATGAACAAAGGTCCTGAGCCTCCCGACAAAGGAGCCTGGACCCAGTTCCGCCCTGTTTGTTTACATAAAACATGGCTACCTGATTGTCTGTCTGAACCAGGACAGATTGATGAGCAAGGGCAGGAGAGAAAGCTTTGAGAGCCAAGCAAATAGCCCTGAGTTCTAGGAGATTGATCTGCTGTACAGCCTCCCAAGGAGACCACAGGCCCTGGGTGCACTTGTTGAGACAATGAGCTCCCCAGCCCTGTAGGGAGGCGTCTGTGGTCAGTAATACTGTGTACCCTGGAATCTGAAAGGGGACCCCCTTTAGTAGATTGGGTGGGTGCAGCCACCAATTGAGGGAGTCCAGAAATGGTCTGGACACCCTTATCCTGTCTCTGAGGCTGCCTGTGGCTTGTGACCACTGATTCCGAAGGGACCACTGTGCAGGCCACATATGGAGCCTTGCATTGGGGGTTACATGAACTGTCGAAGCCATGTGGCCAAGCAGCCTCAGGCAGAGTCTGGCGGAGACTAGTGACCTGCTCAGAAATTGGCTTGCCAAGCTGATGAGTCTTTGGGCTCTGTCGTCTGGCAAGAAAGCCTTTGCCAGCAGAGAGTCCAGCCTGGCCCCTATGAACTCCAAGTTCTGGGAGGGGAGCAAAGTGGAGTTTGTGAAGTTTATTACAAAACCCAGGCTTTGAAGAAGAGCAATAGTTCTGAGGGTGGCCTGTCTTGCCTCCTGGCACGTTTGATCCCTGATGAGCCAGTCGTCCAGATAGGGGAAGAGAAAGATTCCCTGATTTCTCAGGTAGGCCGCCACCACTGCCAGGCATTTGGTAAAGACCCTGGGAGCGGAGGTGAGGCCAAAAGGCAGGACTCTGTACTGATAATGGTTTCCTCCCACAATGAACCTGAGGTACTTTCTGTGGTCTGGATGAATGAGGATGTGAGTGTACGCATCCTTTAGATCTAAGGAGCACAGCCAATCTCCCTGCTGGAGGTAGGGCAGAAGTGTTCCAGGAGTAAGCATCTTGAACTTTTCCTTCTCTAGGAACTTGTTGAGGTTCCTGAGGTCCAGAATAGGTCGAAGGCCACCGGTTCATTTGGGCACCAGGAAATACCTGGAGTAGAACCCCTGACCTTGCAAGTGGGGAGGCACAGGCTCCACCGCCCTGTCCACCAACAGACCTTGAAGCTCTCGGAGGAGAAGATCTGTGTGCAGGGGAGGCCTTGGAGGCTCCTCTGGAAAGTATGGCGGAGGCAGTTGGTGAAAATGAAGAGCATAGCCCCTGTGGACTATGTTCAACACCCAACTGTTCCCAGTGATGTGGGGCCACTGGTGGGCAAAGAGGGCAAGGCGACCTCCTGTGCAGGGTTGGGAGAGCAGGGACTGAGAGGCTACGCTCAAGGAGTCAAAAACCCCCACCCTGCTGAGTGGGAGCAGGGGCCGGAGGCTTGGGGGTCCTCTGCCTACGGGGCCCATTACCCTGCCCCTTGGCTTGCTGACTCTGGGGTGCAGCTTGGGCAGCCTGATACTGAGGGTACTGTTTGTAGGCAGTGCCCTTCCTCGGGTAAAAGGGCTTCTTACCCGAGGCCTTCTTCTTGTGAGAAGGGGCAGAGGTCTTTCTGGACAGCCTTGTCCTTGTAAGGTGCTCAGTCTCGAGCTGTGCGGCCTTCTCGGCCATGGGCTTGCCAAAAAGGTTCTCACCTCGGCAAGGGACATCGACCAACTTGTCCTGAACCCATGGCTTGAGGTCCGATGACAGCAGCCATGCCTGGCGTCGAGCCGCGATGCCGGCTGCCGCAACTCGGGCCAAAGCCTCGAAGCCATCATAGGCGGCGCGGGACATAAACTTCGAGCAGTCCCGAATCCACGAGGACAAGGACTTGAATCTCTGCAAGGGCTCCCCGGAGAGACCAGCGGAGAACCCAGCCAACTCCTTGGCCAGGTCTCGCAAGTACATGCCCATGTACAGCTGGTAAGACTGGACACGGCAAGCAAGCATCGAGCCCTGGAAGCACTTTCTACTGACACCATCGAGGTTCTGGGCCTCCCTGCCGGGGGGCACCGCAGAGTGCATCTTCTGACTTTTCAGGCGATGCATGGCCGATTCCACCACCATGGAATGGTGTGGTAGCTGCGCCTTTTGAAAGCCAGGGCTCTTCCGGAGTCGATAAATCAAATCGACCCGCTTGCTTAGAACCGGCGCCAAGGCCGGTGCCTCCCACATCCGGAAGAGGAGCCATTCCAGCATCGGAGGAACCGGGACAGTAAAGGCCTCCTTCAGAGGAGAGTCGTACTGTAGGGCCTCAAGCTCTTCGGCACTTCCTCGGGGTCTGCCGGGATAGCCAACGCGGTGGCCATATCCCGGACAAACTCCAAGAACCGGGTATCCTCCGGAGGGGATCTACTCCGGGGCTCAGACTGCGGTGAGTCTGACGGGACGCACCGAGTCTTGAACGTGTCGGGGGACTCCTCATCCTCCGTCTCCCAGGTGGACTCGTCCGATGAGGAGTCGCGGTCCGACCCCATGGGGCCCTGGAGCACCCGCCCCGACACAGGAAGCACCGGCGTCGACGCCCTCGGTCCCGAACGGGAGGTCGAGGGAGACCGCGACCGAGGTCGACCTCAAGACATCATGGACTCGAGTATCGGCTCGATCTCCGGGGTCGACTTCGAAGTCGATGTCCCGGTGGTCAGGGCAGATGCACCAGACAGGCTGCCCATCAGTGCCCGCTGCTGCTCCATGAAGGCAGACAGTCTGCACTCCAAGGCTGTCATCCTGAGACTCAGCTTGGGAGACACAGCAGCCACCGACTCGGGCCCCGGCGGCGCCGGGCCCGACGTCGGCTCTCTGGGAGGAGAATCCTCGAGGACTACGGGGCTTATGTGTCCAGCAGACTCCGGCTCCATGCGAGGAACTTTAGCAGGCTTCTCTTGTTCCACGGGCCCGGGGCGACGGTCGGGGGTCTTAGATCTGGCCTCGAGGAGCCAGGGACCTCCTCTGACAACGCCCTCACGAGTCGCTTCTTCCTCTTGCGTTCCCGGTCGGGGGAGCGCTCGGGATCCGAATCCCGAGATGTCGAGTCCTCAGACGAGGTCTGGGCCCGGCTGGAGGCTGAGTCGGAGAAAAGCCTTTCTTTCTGCTGCTGGCGACTTCGTAGTGCCTTGGAAGACATCTTCCCACATGGTCCACACGTCTTAGGGTCATGATCAGGACCGAGGCACCGAAGGCAGCAGTCGTGTGTGTCGGTGAGAGACATCAACTTCTTACACCAATCACACTTTTTAAAACCGCTGGAAGCCATCGGGGAAAAGAGTCCCCGCGAGGTCAAAGGACCGGCCTTCCAGGGAAAAATCAAAAAAGGGCGCGAACGCCAGCCACGAAGGGCAAAAACCGAATAAGAAGAATCGGGCTCGATACCGGTGTACCGAACCCGGCGGGAGGGGAACCGGCGTCGAACCGGGAAGAAAAAATAGCGGAAATCGCCAAAAAATCACACTTTTATCCGGGATGACAGGACACACGTCCGGTGGGCTTCTCGGAAAAAGAGAGACTGAGGTAAGATGGCACCTTTAGGCGGGAAGGGAACCGTGCATGCGTGCCTGCATTCCCAAAGGCTTTCATAGAAAGCTGGGGAAATGCTCCGCTGGGACTTCGTCGGCGTCGATGACACCCATATGTGAGGGCTGACTTCTTGCTTGGTCCTGGAGAATGTATGTTGTAACACAATAAACAGCATTATGATAACTATTTACAATTAGGGATCATAACTATATACAATTCGGAGGTATATATAGTGGTGGGAAATTAGTCAGTCTGGTTTTGTTCCCATTGCTGGGGTGGATTAGTTGACAGGGTTAAAATGTTCTGGGAATAGGTGGGTTTTCAGATGATTCCTGAAGGTCTTGAAGTCTTTCATATTTCTGAGATGGTCTGGTAGATTGTTCCATGTGGATGGAGCGTACAGTTGAAAAGCTCTTTTGCATGCTTGCTGGTTGGATTTCATTTTGATATAGGGAATTGTGAGGGTGTTCATCGTGGATGTGCGGCTGGATCTGTGGGGTTGGGAGGTTTGGAGTAGCATGCGGAGGTAGGGGGGTCAGAGTGTAGTGCTTTGTGTGTTAGGATGATAGTTTTGAATTTTATGCGGCTCTGTATTGGGGACCAGTGGAGCTGTTTGAGTATAGGCATAATGTGGTCATATCTTGCTGCAGCTTGTAGGGTCCTTGCTGTTGAGTGAAGTGATGTTTGGAGGGGCATGAGTGTGGACTGAGTTAGACCATGGTATATAGCATCACAGTAATCCAGGTGAGATATTACGGAGGCTTGCAATATAGTACGGAAGTTGTAAGGTTCCAGAAGTGAGTGTAGGGGCTGAAGTGCCTTTGTTTTGTAGAAGATTGTCTTGGTGATCTTGCTGATGTGGGATTTGAATATGAGGTATTGATTGAGGGTTATTCCGAGGTATTTAACTTCATTCCAGGTATTAATTGTTATGTTATTCAATGTTATTGAAGGGAGGGGGATGAAGGTGATATCTTTTGTTATGTAGAGTGCTTCTGTTTTAATGTAATCGATCTGGAGGTTGTCTTTTAGCCAGTTGGTTACTTCGGTGAAACATTCTTGATGAGCAGACAGATTGGGTTGGTTTATGTCAATTGGTGCATACATCATAATATTGTCAGCATAGATGTGGACTTTGAGGCCATGTGATCTAATGATTGAGCAGAGTGGTTTGGAGGTAAAGGTTAAAGAGGATGGCAGAGAGGGTAGATCCTTGAGGGACTCCTTGTGTCTGTTTGAATGGAGTGGAGGTGTTTCGTCTGATCTTTATTTGCTGGTGTCTGACTGTGAGGTAGGATGTGAACCATTTGAGCACTGTTCCTTGAATTCCGTTGGGGCGTTGACATTGTAAGAGGATTTGGTGGTTTACAGTGTCAAAGGCAGAAGAGATGTCTAAGAAGATTAGTAAGAAGCCTTGGCTGATTTGTTGCATTCCTTGAATCAGAGTACTTATCAGGGTGGTTAGCAGTGTTTCCACGCCATGGTGAGGTCGCAATCCATGTTGTTGAGGGTCCAAGAATCATAGTTTGGGCTGTTCTTTCCTAGGCACATAACTCTGCACTTATCCACATTAAATTTCATCTGCCATTTGAAAGTCCAGTCTTCCAATTTTTCAAGGTCCTCTTGCAATTTTTCACAATTCTTTTGGGTTTTAACAACTTTGAATAATTTTGTGTCATCAGCAAATTTGATTATCTCATTCGTTATTCCCATTTCCAGGTCATTTACGAATATGTTGAAAAGCAGCAGACTCAGCACTGATCCCTGGGGTACTCCACTATTCACCTTTCTCCATTGGAAAAATTGGCCATTCAGTCCTGCTGTCTGCTTTCTACCTTCTAACCAGTTCCTGATCCAGAATAATACACTGCCTCCTATCCCATGACTTTTTAACTTTGCCAAGAGTCTCTCATGAGGGACCTTGTCAAAGTTTTTCTGTAAATCCAGATACACTATATCGACCGGCTCATCTTTGTCTACCTGTTTATACACATATTAAAAAGAAAACATAACAGATTAGTAAGACAAGACCTTCCTTGGCTAAAGCCATGTTGGCTTTCTCCCAGGGAGAAGTGGTCTAGTGGTTAGGACAAGGTACTTCAGGCCAGAGGGCCAGGGGTTCAAATCCCACCTGGGGATAGCAATCTCAGGCTGGAGGGACTGGGATTTCTAGTCCTACAGGCACTCCTTGTGGTCTTGGGCAAGCCACTTAACCCTCCATTGCCCATGTTACCTGTAAGTATTAGCATACGTGTCTCATATCCCCTCATGTTAAATGTATCCCCCAAATGACCGCTTTGACCCGGTGAAAAGCAGGATATAAATACAGCTAAATAAATAAAATTAAACCATGACTATCTACTTACCTGTTTCTCTCTTTTTCCCCAACCTCTTTCTTAAATATCTAAAGAAGATTTTATCTTCTTTTATTGATTTGCCATAATTTTTCTTTATGAGGTCTTTACTCACTTTACAACTCTGCGTTCCTTTGTTTCTCCTAATACCACCTATCCTCCTCTGTTAGTTTCAACTAGATTTTCTGAGTGCTAATCTCTGCCCTATTAGTGCTGCCTTCCATAGAGGTCTCTTTTTCTTCTTTATTTTGCTAACCTGCCTTACATGCAAATGTACTGCAAATGTATTGCTTTCTTAATGCTCCTTTTATTTCTGCTAATAGTTCCTCTTTCAGGTTCTAGATTCCTGATAGTGTTGAAGGAAGACTATCATATATCTCAGTAGTCTTCCCTACCCTCCTTGAGGGTCACCAGTGGATCAGGTTTTCAGAATATCCCTAATGAACATATATGAAAAAGATGTGCACACAATGGTGGTAGTGGGCATGAAAATCTCTCATGCATATACATTGAGGATATTCTGAAAACCTGATCCACTGGTGGACATTGAGGACTGGGAGTGAATACTACTGATGTATCATCTTGAAGTCGGTCCTACTAAAGTCTAAGGGCCCAATTCAGCGGCAGTGGATGGCTATTCTAAAGCTGCTAGCCTCCGCCCCTGAACCTTAGACCTGGATATTCAATGCCAGGGTGGCCATCAGTATTGACTATCTGGGTCAGCTGGATAGTACAGAAGCTAGCCAGACAGCAGATCTACCATACTGGGTCAAAACAAAGGTCCATCAAGCCCAGTATCATGTTTCCAGCAGTGACAATCCAGGTCACAAGTACCTGACAGGATCCCATGCTGCTTATGCCCAAGGATATGCAGTGGTTTTCCCTAAGCCTACAATTTATGGACTTTCCTCCAGGAATCTGTCCAAACCATTTTTTAAACCCAGTTATGCTATCTGCTTTTATCATAAGAACATAAGATATGCCATACTGGGTCTGACCAAGGTCCATCAAACCCAGTATCCTGTTTCCAACAGTGGCCAATCCAGGTTACAAGTACCTAGAAGGTTCCCAAAAAGACACACAGGTTCCGCAATGCTTGTATTGGGGCAAGCAGTGGATTTCCCGGATCCTCTTTAATAATGGTTTATGGACCTTTCCTCCAGGAACTTGTCCAAACCTTTTTTAAACCCAGCTACACTAACAGCTTTTACTACATCCTTCGGTAACAAATTCCAGAGTTTCATTATGCGTTGAGTGAAAAAACATTTTCTCTTACTAGTCTTAAATAGGTTACCTTGTAGCTTCATTGCATGTCTCCTAGTCTTTCTATATTTTGATGGCGTAAACAATCGATATACATTTACCCGTTCCATTCCATTCATTATTTTATAGACCTCTATCATATCTCCCCTCAGCTGTCTCTTTGCCAGTTGAAGAGCCCTAACCTTTTTAGCCGCTCTTCATAAGGGTATCCTTTGTGGTGATGAGAGCTGCCATGAGAAAATGGAAACAGAAGAAAATGCTGTTTGTACCTTTAAAACGAGTGACAAGCCAGGTTTGCACAGAGTTAGAAAAGCAAGCATGAGAAAAAAACAGCTCTCTGCTGAAGCTAAGCCATGCCCAAGCTCTGACGTAGAGCCAGGCTTGGAGGCTGATTAGGGGCACATGTGCAAACAGAAGGGTGTGGCAGTCAGGAAAAGCGTTTTTAAACCTGAAGGGAGAGAAGTCCCTGAGGAGGTGGAACAGAGAGAGGAGAATTACCTGAAGGGAGAGGATTACCTGAGGAGGAAGAAATTCCTGAGCAGAGGAGAAATCCTGAAGGAAGGAGAGAAGTCTCTGAGTAAGAGGAGATCTCTGACGGAGTGGAGTTCCCAGGAGGAAGAGAGTTTCCAGGAGGAAGAGAGACCTCAGAGAAAGGGGAGAGCTCAGAGAAGAAGGAAAGGTGAAGGACAAGGGAAGTCTGTCTTCCAGCTGCTGGATGGTACCGGTGAAAAGGGAAGCACACTGTCTCTGAATAATACTCCTAAAGCTGAAGCCAGCAGACGCCTAGCTGAGAAGGTTACAGCCCACGTGGAACAACTTCCAACGTCCAGTGTTCTAGACCTCGTGTTGCAATCTTCAACTGCTAGAAGGTGGGTGGATATGCTTCTTTATGGAAAGAGCCAGAGCCCAGCCGAAAGCAGGGAAGTGGATTTGAACACCATAGAGACTTTAAGGGAAGTGTTCCAGGGTAGGAAAGCTCCCTCTCCTAATGTAAGTATTCCCTCTCAGAAAGAAAAGTTATGGAATGAATTCTGTAAGTTCTTACAAGGGAAGAAGTTTGAACAAGCTTTTGAAGCCAGAGAAAGTGACAAGCAAGCTATAGCCCAGGAACCTATGCAGGTTGATTTCTGTGAGTCACAGTCTAGCTCGGAGGTGTCTCCGATGGACTGCTCTCTATGTTTTAAGGAAGTCTGAAAACCTGAGAGCAGGGCTAAAGAAAGAAACGTTTGCTGAAAAGAAATGTTTATCCAGCTTTTGTATCTAATAAGCATTTCCCCAAAGTAAAGAAGTTTTTGTTAAGAGAAGAAGTTTACCTCTGCTGAACGTGCTTAAACAAAGCTGTGCTGTGAGATGTTAATTTGTTTAATGAAGACAGCAGCGTCTGTCAGAAAGCTTTGAGTTCAGTTTTCCTCAGTTCCAGTATCCTTGTTTATTTGTGTTGGAGAAGTATCCTTTTACCTGTGTTCAGAAATTTAATGTGTTTTGGAAACCCACAAAAAAATAAATATTCTTGTTTGCCTCAACCAACGGTTGCACAACTACTTTGTCTTTGAATGCAAATAAAACTGAAAAAACCTCCACATTACAACTTGAAAGCTGAAATTGTAACTAAATAGTGACATGCAAATGTCTCAGCATGGTTATACACTCTTCAAAAGCAATATTTCTTTAGAGATGTATTTTGTAGCAAGTAATATTGCTTTTGAAGAGTGTATAACCATGCTGAGACATTTGCATGTCACTATTTAGTTACAATTTCAGCTTTCAAGTTGTAATGTGGAGGTTTTTTCAGTTTTAATGGTATATCCCTCCAGCAAAAAAAGACCACTACGTCAGTTGTAACCACTTTGAATGCAAATAGCCAAACTACAAATCCCAGAGTTCTTTGCTGGGAACAAATAGTAAAGCTTCATTTAAGGACATACAAAGGCGACCCTACGCCTGTAAGCTCTTGGGCCCAGGCTAGGGGATCACACCTTCCATCCCCTTTACCATTTTGGTGGCTTTGCTCTGTACCTTTTCTAATTCGGCTATATCCCTTTTAAGAAACAGCTACCAGAATTGCACACAATATTCAAGGTGCAGTCGCACCATGGAACAATACAGAGGTATTATAATATCCTTTGTTTTATTCTAACATAAGAACATAATATATGCCATAATGGGTCAGACCAAGGTCCATCAAGCCCAGTATCCTGTTTCCAACAGTGGCCAATCTAGGTCATACGTACCTAGTAGTTTCCCCAAAAGACACAGGTTCCAGAATGCTTGTACTGGGTCAAGCATTGATATCCTGGGTCATAAGAACATAATAAATAAGATATGCCATACTGGGTCAGACCAAGGTCCATCAAGCCCAGTATCCTGTTTCCAACAGTGGCCAAACTAGATCATACGTACCTAGCAGTTTCCCCAAAAGACACAGGTTCCACAATGCTTGTACTGGGTCAAGCATTGACATCCTGGGTCCCGTCTTAATAATGGTTTATGGACCTTTCCTCCAGGAACTTGTCCAAACCTTTTTTAAACCCAGCTACACTAACAGCCTTTACCACATCCTCCGGTAACAAATTCCAGAGTTTGATTACACGTTGAGTGAAAAAATATTTTCTTTTATTAGTCTTAAATAGTTTGCATGTCCCCTAGTCTTTCTATATTCTGATAACGTAAACAATCAATCTACGTTTACCTGTTCCACTCCGTTCATTAATTTATAGACTTCTATCATATCTCCCCTCAGCCGTCTCTTTTCCAGGTTAAAGAGCCCTAACCTTTTTAGCCTTTCTTCATAGGAGTATCCTTCCATCTCCTTTACCATTTTGGTGGCTCTTCTCTGAACCTTTTCTAATAACGCTATATCCTTTTTAAGATACGGCAACCAGAATTGCACACAATATTCAAGGTGCGGTCTCACCATGAAACGATATAGAGGCATTATAATATCTTTTGTTTTATTTTCCATTCCTTTCCTTATGATACCTAGCATTCTATTTGCTCTCTTGGCCGCCGCTGCACACTGAGCCGAGGGTTTTAACATGTTATCCACAATGACGCATAAACCTTGCATCGTGTAACCATAGTTTGGGTTGTTCTTCCCTAGGTGCATAACTTTGCACTTGTCCACATTAAATTTCATCTGCCATTTTGATGCCCAGTTTTCCAATTTATCAAGATCCTCTTGCAATTTTCCACAATCCTCTTGGGTATTAAGAACTTTAAATAGTTTTGTGTCATCTGCAAATTTGATAACCTCACTCGTTATTCCACTTTCCAGGTCATTTATGAATATGTCAAAAAGCAACGGTCAAAGCACAGATCCCTGGGGTACACCACTATTCACCTTTCTCCATTGGGAAAACTGGCCTTTTAGCCCTACCCTCTGCTTTCTATCTTTTAACCAGTTCCTGATCCACAATAGTACACTGCCTCCTATCCCATGACTCTTTAGTTTTGCCAAAAGTCTCTGATGAGGGACCTTGTCAAAGGCTTTCAGAAAGTCCAGATACACTATATCAACCGACTCACCTTTGTCCACCTGTTTGTTCACACCTTCAAAAAACATAACAGATTAGTAAGACAAGATCTTCCTTGTCTAAAGCCATGTCGGCTGTCTCCCATTAGGCCATGACTATCTACATGCTGAGTAATTTTATTCTTTATGATGGTTTCTACCATTTTTCCCGGTACTGATGTCAGGCTCACCGGTCTGTAGTTTCCCGGATCACCCCTGGAACCCTTTTTAAAAATTGGTGTTATGGAGAGAGATCAGCTTTACCTGGGAGCAGCTGCGGTATTTTCAACTACGCGGAGTAGTGCTGCAGGAGGGAGTTGGAGACCTGGTGGCACAGCTGCAGGCACTCAGTTTGACGTTCCTGCCTTGGAGGACCCCCCCTCGACCCACATAAAGCTCTGTGGGAGCAGAACTAGAGTTGTCGCTTTAGGAGAGTCCTTTTTTCTAAAACTTCCCTGTTGCTGCTTGGTTATTATTTACCAGGGGCAAAGATATGCTTATACTGATGTATTACAGTTTGTGATGTAGCAGGCTCTTATGAAGCAAGAGAAACTCATAGTGATCCAGTGGAGAGAACCGGTACTGCAGGGGAATGCAGGATTTTCTCTGTTGAGAGGAAAAAAGAATGCAGAGCTAATCAGGAACCACTCCTCACTTCAAGGCAGGTGAGAAGCCAAGTCTCTGATTGGGCACGCCCAAGCAGGAGGCGGGCAGTGTAGTACTCAGCTAGCTTGTTAAAAACCCAGAAACAGTTAGACAAGAGAGAGGACCACCAGGAGAGGAACCAAGGAGACAAGCACCTGGACGAGGACAGGTCAGATGACCAGGAACAGGAACCGTGGGAGAGAGAACCACTAAGCAGCTGTCATCCAAGAAGGAGCAGACAGAAGCTGGGAGACTCAGGGGCAGAGAAAGATTTCTGGAAGCAGAAGAATTCTAAGGCACTGAGAGACCCAAGGCTGCAGCTCAGGAGTTTAAAGGACCCAGAAGAACCTTGGAATAGGAGGCAAAGGGATAAGGAATTACCCTGGAAGAAGCCCAAGCACAAGGTATCTGGTGGGTGTGGCACGGCTAGCAAACTTAACAGTGGAAAGCCAGAGAGAGTGAATTTTAATTGTGAAAGACAGGATAAAGGCAGAAAGTTTGATATTTATTTATTTTATTTAGACAGTTTTGTATACCGCCTTATCCTTCAATCAAAGCGGTCACAACACAATTGGGGGATACATTTAACACGTGGGGATATGAGACACATACACTAATACTTACAGGGAACATGGGCAATGGAGGGTTAAGTGGCTTGCCCAAGACCACAAGGAGCATCTGTGTGACTAGAAACCCCAGTCCTTCCGGCCCAAGGTTGCTGTCCTCTAGTGGGATTTGAACCCCCGACCTTCCGGCCTGAAGTACCTTACCCCAACCACTAGGCTACTCCTCCCTTTTTAACTGGTTAAGTCAAGAAAAGCCTGACTGTTTTCCTTTTAACACTCTGAGAGACTCTAGACACAGCCGGAGCATTTTACCCTGCACTGCCATGTGGAGATAGGTGGGGGAAGGGAAATGCTTGCACGCTGCAATGTTGTCCAAGTAAAAGCACTGATAATTGCCTAGAGATAAGTAATATAAACAAGCATTTACCTGAAAGAGGATTTGCTCAGCCTCGCTCAGAAAATACACAGGCTGAATTACTTCTCACCGAATTCAGAGAGTTCCTTAAAAGCAGAGCAGTTTCTACTCAGAACGTAGCAAAGCCATTGATCAGCTGGTAAGAAGAAATGCCTTTAATTTCTTTGCCATCTACTGAACAGGAAGTCCCGATGGATTGCTCTACTTGTATGATTCCAAAGGACATTTAAGGGATTTGCTTGCCAGTGTTGTATGTAAGAAAATAGCAAAGTTACCTCACTGTCTGCTGGGATAAAAAAGCTTCTGTGAAGAAAATAAGTTGAAGCCTATTCTGTGCAATTCAGGAGCAGTGCTGGTATCAGAGTTTTCTGTTACCTTAATGAAAAGGAGATCACATGACAGGTGAATGTGATCAGTAATGGACATTCAGTTAAGCAGTGAAAAAGCCTTGTTTAAGTTCAGTTTCTCCATCTTGTTTTGTGTCATATTATTTCATTTACGTCTGCTGCATTTGAACTGCGAAAGCGGGAAATAAACCTCACAAAAAAAGAAATATTCTTTGCCTTGCCTTATCACTTGAGCACCAACACAACTACAACATTAACCCTCAAGGGCATTCAAGGCCAGCCCCTCCCTTAACCCTCAAGGTCCAGGGAGTGGGTGGGTGGCAAGTCACAGAAATTTCTGACTGCGAGGGAATTGGCTGAGAAGTAGGTTGGCGGGTTTGTTTTTTCTCTGTGCTCCCTAATGTGGAGTTTATAAAACTCTTAATTGCTAGTAACATTTATATTTCCTTTGATACTGTTGATTATCTCTCCTTGATGTGTGCTTATTTTCTTTTGTGAATCTTTTTTTCTTGAATATTATCCTGTTTACTTGGATTTGTTTTTCCTTTGTTAGTTTTGTATTCAGGGAAGAAAACCTTAAATAAAAGATTTAAAAAAAATTGGTGTTACATTGGCGATCCTCCAATCTTCAGGTATTAGAGATGATTTTAATGATAGTTCACAGATTACTAATAGCAGGTCTGCAATCTCATATTTCAGTTCTTTCAACACCCTTGGATGTATACCATACGGCCCAGGTGATTTGCTACTCTTCAGTTTATCTAATAGTTGTAATACATCTTCCCAATGTATCGATATTTCCTTCAATTCTTCCGCAACTTTAAATACCACTTCAGTCATGGGTAACATCCCTACATCTTCCTCAGTAAAGACCGAAGCAAAGAATTCATTCAGTCTCTCCGCTATCGCCTTGTTGCCTCTTAGTGCCCCTTTAACTCCTCTATCATCTAATGGACCAACTGACTCTCTCACAGGTTGCTTGCTATGAATGTACTTGAAAAAGTCTTTATTTTACGTTTTTGCTTCTGCAGCAAGCTTCTTCTCAAATTCTCCCTTTGCCTGCCTTATCAATGCCTTGCATTTGACTTGCCAGTGCTTGTGCTGTTTCCATGTTTCGTCGTTTGGCTCTTTTTTCCATTTCCTGAAAGATGCTTTTTTGGCAAGAACAGCCTCTCTGACCTCACCTTTAAACCATGCTGGCAGTTTTTTGCACTTCCTTCCACTTTTCTTAAAGCGTGGAATACAGCTGGTCTAGGCTTCCAAGATAGTATTTTTCAACAACACCCAAGCTTGATGTAAATCTTTAACCTTTGCAACTGCTCCTTTTAGTTTTTTCTTTACTATTTTCCTCATTTTATCATAGTCTCCCTTTCGAAAGTTAAAAGGTAGTACTGTGGATTTCCTTACTATCCCTCCTCCAGTAATTTAATCAAAGGCGATCATGCTATGACCACTATTGCCAAGTGGCCCCAACACCCTTATCTCTTGCACTAGATCTGGTGTTCCACTAAGGACTAGGTCTAATATGGCTTCCCCTCTGCCCCCACTGCCATCGCCTTTCCCTTTTTACATGGAATTTCAATCCATAGAGATTCTACAGCAAATTTTGTTTCCTTCAAAACTTTAATCTTTTCTGACTCTGGCATTTGACTTACCAGTGCTTGTGCTGTTTCCAGGTCTCGTCGTTTGGCTCTTTTTTCCATTTCCTGAAAGATGCTTTTTTGGCAACAACAGCCTCTCTGACCTCACCTTTAAACCATGCTGGCAGTTTTCTGGACTTTTCTTGAAGCGTGGAATACAGCTGGTCTGGGCTTCGAAGACAGTATTTTTCAACAACACCCAAGCTTGATGTAATTCCTTAACCTTTGCAACTGCTCCTTTTAGTTTTTTCTTAACTATTTTCCTCATTTTAGCATAGTCTCCCTTTCGAAAGTTAAAAGGTAGTACTGTGGATTTCCTTACTACCCCTCCTCCACTAATTAAATCAAATGCGACCATGCTATGATCACTATTGCCAAGTGGCCCCAACACCCTTATCTCTTGCACTAGATCTGGTGTTCCACTAAGGACTAGGTCTAATATGGCTTCCCCTCTAGTCGGTTCATGAATCAGCTGCTCCAAGAAGCAGTCATTTATTTAATCTAGGAACTTTATCTCCCTAGCATGTCCTGCCGTGACACTGACCCAATCGATACCAAGGTAATTGAAATCACCCATTATTATTACTGCACTGTAACGTTTGTTATCTTCCTTGATTTCTTTGAGCATTTCATCATCCATTTGGTCATTCTGGCCAGGCGGTCGATAATACACCCCCACTGCCATCGCCTTCTCCTTTTTACATGGAATTTCAATCCATAGAGATCCTACCGCAAATTTTGTTTCCTGCAATCTTTAATCCTTTCTGACTCACTGCCCTCTCTAACATAGAGCACAACCCCTCCACCAATTTGATCAGCTCTATCATTACGATATAGTTTGTACCCAGGTATCACAGTGTCCCACTGGTTGTCTTCCTTCCACCATGTCTCTTATATTCCAATCATATCTTACCTCTCATTTAGTGCTATAAAGTCTAACTCTCCCATCTTATTTTTTAGACTTCTAGCATTTGCATACAAGCATTTTAGAGACTGTATTTTATTCATATTAATTTGGCTATTGGTAGACATGGGTAATTTGGGATCTTTAAGCTCTGTCTGTTCCATACTTGAGGGCATTTGGGCTACTTTACTCTTTTTTGGAACCTCTCTGCTTTTGGTAGTATCCTTCAAGGATACATTCTTCCGAACCATGCACTCTTGGGCGACTGTCGGCTTTCCCCTATTATCTAGTTTCAAAGCTGCTCTATCTCCTTTTTAAAGGTTAATACCAGCAGCCTGGTTCCATCCCGGTTAAGGTGAAGCCCATCCCTTCGGAAGAGCCCCTCCTTTCCCAGAATGTTCCCAATTCCTAACAAATCCAAACCGCTCATCTCTGCACCATTTCAGAGAATGCTACCCAGGAAGTTCTGGATTTCAACTTCCTACCTAAAAGCCTAAATTTAGCCTCCAGAACCTCACTACCACATTTTCCTATGTCATTGGTTCCGACATGTACCAAGACAGCAGACTCCTCCCCAGCACTCTCTAAGACCTTATCTAGGTGGCGCGTGAGGTCCACTACCTTCGCACCAGGCAGGCATGTTACCAGGCGATCCTCACGTCCACCAGCCACCCAGCTCTCTACATGCCTAATGATCGAATCACCAACTATAACGGCTGTCCTAACCCTTCCCTCATGGGCACATGGCCCTGGAGAAACATCCTCGGTGCGAAAGGGTTTTACATCACCTGGAGGACAGGTCCTAGTTACAGGATCACTTCCTGCCACACCAGGGTGATGCTCTCCTGTCACGTGACCTCTCTCCTCCATGGCAACAGGGATGCTGCCAGACTGGAGGTGGGACTTCAGGACTATATCCCTGTAGGTCTCGTCTATGTACCTCTCTGTCTTTCTTATGTTTTCCAAGTCTGCTACTCTAGTCTCTAGAGAACGGACTCGTTTCCTGAGAGCAAAGAGCTCCTTGCATCTAGTGCACACGTAAGACCTCTCACCAACTGGGAGAAAATCATACATGTGACACCCAATGCAAAAGACTGGATAGCCCCCATCTCACTGCTGGACTGCTGTCTGCATCTTAGTTTTAAGCTTGTGTTTAGATCTTTAAGATCTTTACTTACTAAGGGTTGCTATGGATAGTTATACTAATAAAACTGTACCTAATACGTTTAATATACCTTATTTATTTATTTATTACAGTTGCTTATATACCGCACTATTCGGTATCAGCGCGGTTTACAATATAACAAAACGACCAAGACAACAATCTGTTTGGTTTTACATGGAACAGGAGTACCAACTTGGCTAACAGGGTTGAACTATATACATGAGATAATAATTACAAAAACAGGGTTGAACTATATACATGAAATAATAATTACAAAGATCTATATGAAATACAATGATCACTTTAAGACGGTATGTGCCTGATCTGCAGGAAGGAGGCTGGGAATATAAGAACACTAGGGATGGGTGTTTTCTTAGGTGGGGTTACTTAGATTCCATTGCTGGCTGGGTAGAATTGGAGGAAGAGGTAAAATTTGATTGCCTTCCTGAATTGCGATAAGTCTACAATAGCTCGAATGTCTGGTGGTAGTGCATTCCAGCATTTGGGGACGTAAAGACTGAAAGCCCTATTTGCCGTTGTGCTGTTGCATTTAGTAAAGGACTTCGGGGTTATTAGTAGATTTAGGGTTGTTGACCTTCTGGATCTGTTGGGGGACACTGTGTGGATAAGCTCAGTAAGTGCAGTAGAGGAGAGGCAATTGATGGCCTTGAATGAGAGGAGTAAAGTCTTGAATATAATCCTTCCGTGTATAGGTAGCCAATGAAGCTGTTTTAGAATAGGAGTCACATGGTCACTTCTGGAGGCTCCGTGGAGGACCCTTGCTGCGGCATTCATGGCCAGTTGTAACGGGTTCAGTGTAGATTGAGGGAGACCTTGTAAAATGGAATTAGCAAAGTCAAAATGAGGCAGGATTAGTGCTTGGTATATTGTCCGGAAATCATCTGGGTCCAGTAGGGAGCGCAGATGTCTGAGTGAACGGATTTTGAAATAAACAGCTTTGACTATGTTGCTTATGTGAGATTTCATGTCCAGATGTTGGTCTAGGGTGACCCCAAGGTATTTTATTGTTTCTTTGGTTTGCAATTCCGCCTCCTTGACTCTTACATGGGATGGTGGAATAAAGTCGGGGTCTCTTGAGATGAACAGTACCTCCTTTTTTTTGTTCTGGATGCGGAGGTTTTGTGATTGTAGCCAATCGGATATCGCATTGAAACACTCTACAAGTGGTGTAAGGTCCATTTTAACTGTCGAGAAAGGCATGTATAAGAGAATGTCATTTGCATATATCAGACAGCTCACGTTAAATGATCTAATGATATTGCAGATAGGTTGCATGTATATATTGAACAGTAGAGATGACAGGGAGGAACCTTGAGGCACGCCTTGTGTTTGATGGAATTGTTTTGATTCTTCTGATCCGGATTTTACATATTGCCATCGACCATCTAGGTAGGACTTGCACCATTCGAGCGCAGTATTACAGATTCCCTTCTCTTTCAGTCGCCCGAGGAGAAGCTCATGATGTACCAAGTCAAAGGCCGCAGCAATATCTAAAAAGATGAGCACAAAACCTTGTCGGATGTTCACCTGAAGCTTAATTAATCTCAGGTCCTTAGTGTATGACTGATTTGGATAATGAGCTTCACCTGAGAGCACCTCCTTTCCTTTAAGATGTGTAAGTACCTATAAAGCTATGATTATCCCAGGGGTGGGTGGGTGGGTGTTGGGGAGGGAGGGAAATAATTTATTAAAAGAGGGCTGCTACACAGTACCCTGTCCTGTGCTGCTGAGGTAAGCTGTGACCAACTTCCTGGATTATTAACAGTCCTTGCTTGGATAGAAGGAGTCTTTCAAAATGGCCTTTTGACCTGGCACCTGGTGTTAACACATATTGAAAAAGTTTCACAGGTCTCTTGTCCCCCTAGGTAGAAAGCCTCTTTGTACAGGTCTCTAGAAGACTTTACTTGTTGCTTAAAGAGTACTGATCCTGTTTTGCCTTTTATGCTAAGCTATATTCTGATTTTATTTAAATTACAGCTCTTTGCTGCTGCTAGGCTCTGACTTATTATGAAATTTAAACTACAAGCTCTCTGCTGGATTCTAAATTTAACCAGAAAGCTCTCTTCTGTGTTTTAAATTTAAACTAAAAGTACTTTGCTGATACTAGGCCCTGAGTGACTATTAAATTTAATCTACAAGCTCTCTGCTGAGTATGAAATGTAGCCAGAAAGTTCTCTTCTGTGTTTTAAATTTAAACTTAAACTGCTGCTACTAGGCCGTGACTGATTTAACAAAAAACAATGGGTTCACAGATTAATTAGCTTTAATACAAAGAAGTCCTTCCAGAAAATTCCCAGAAGTATATACTTACAATTGCAGATCTCTCTCCAGAAGTAACAGTCCCTTTTTCAAGTCCTTCCTTTCCTTATGATTCCTAGCATTCTACTTTATTTGCCTTCTTGGCCACTGCTGCACACTCGACAGAGGGTTTCAACGTGCTATCCAATCTTTTTTCTGGGAGGTGCTTCCTAATGTGGAACTTTGCTTTGTGCAACCATAGTCTGGGCTATTTTTCTCCTAGGTGCATAATTTTGCACTTATCTTCATTAAATTTCATCTGACATTTGAATGTCCAGTCTTCCAGTTTATCAAGGTCCTCTTGCAATTTTTCACAATCCTCTTGGGTTTTAAGAACTTTGAATAATTTTGTGTCATCTGCAAATTTGACTACCTCATTCGTTATTCCCTTTTTCTGGCAATGAATTCCAGAATCTAATTGTGCATTGAGTGAAAAATATTTTCTCTAATTTGTTTCAAATGTGCTCTCTAGTAACTTCAAGAAGTATTCCCTAGTCTTTGTACTTTTTGGAAGAGTAAACAACTAATTTGTGCTTTCTTTTTCAACTCCATTCATTTTATAGACCTATATCATATATTGGAGTGGAAGAGTAGCTTATTGGTTAGAGCAGCAGCCTGGTGACCAAGAAATTGGAGTTTGATTCCAACTAGTACTCCTTGTGACCTTGGGCAAGTCACTTTACCCTACACTGCCTCAGAAGAAAGGCCTGGCAATTTACTTCTCATCACACCTTGCCAAGAAAACCCAAGATCTGCTGGGTCTCCAGGAATCAGTGCACATTGCATTTTGATTCATATCTGACAGAGTAACATAGTAAATGACAACAGATAAAAAAAACGGCATGATCCATCTAATCTCCCAGTAAGGTGGCTAGAGTTACCCCAGTGCAGGTTAACCCCTCTATACCTCTGTTAAGGGTTTTACCTATGCTCCATGCCGGTTACCCCCCTTTATATTTGCTTTGATTCCATCCCCTTACTATATAGGGCTCCTCTGTGTCAGTCCTATGCCTTTTTGAATTCTATCATTGTTTTTGGCCCCACCATTTCCATTTCAAACATCCACCACCCTTTCCATGAAAAAATATTTCCAGACATTACTTTTAAGTTTACCTCCTTTCAGCGTCAGTTTCTAGTTCTAAAGCTTCCTCATCTTTGAAAATTTTTTGTTTGTTCATTAATACCCTTTATCTCCCCTCAACCGTCTCTTTTCCAAGCTGAGCAGCTCTAACCTTGTTAGCTCTTCCTCATAGGAATGTGGCTCCATTCGCTTTATCATTTTGGTCAGACTTCCCTGAATCTTTTCTAGTTTTGCTATAACATTTTTAAGATGTAGTGACCTGAAGTGCACACAATGATGAAGATGCGGTCATACCATGGCATGATATGAAGGCATTATGTTTTTTTCTATTTTATTCTCCGTTCCCTTCCTTACAATTCCTAGCATTCTATTTGCTTTCGTGGTTGCTGCCACACACTATGCAAAGGATTTCGATGTATTCCCTACTTGTCCACATTAAATTTCATCTGCCATTTGGATGTCCATTCTTTGAGTCTCACTGGCCCTCATACAGATTTGTGGGACACTCCACTATTTAATTTTCATCATTGAGAAAGCTGACCATGTAATCCTACTCTCTTGTTTTATATCTTTTAACCAGTTCCCAGTTCACAAAAGGATATTGCCTCCTATCACATGACTTTCTGAAGGATTTCAGAAGGGAATCTGCCAAATTATATTATACCAAGTGGTTCACCTTTATCCACAATGTTTCTTCCATTGAATACAGCAAAAGAGTAAATATATAAATAAATCGATGTGCAAAAAAAGTAGGACACAAAGTGAGAACTGGAAAATGGGTCAACTATATGACCTTTTGACCTTCACTTTTAGCCAGTTGCAGGTTGGCTTCAAAACTAAAAAGTAGATGGAAATCCTACAAAGGTCATTTTTATTTTTAAATGCTTACAAACAGGGCCAATGTAATATTTTGGCAATCATAGGCAAGACCAGATAGTAGATCCCAGAGAGAAGGGGTCTGGGGAGAGTGGAGTCAGAGATCCCAAAGTTTTGAGAGCCAGAAGTGGAGGAGAGGAAGGTCAGAGTGCCACAGTGATGCCCCTTACATAGCCCTACCATACGTAAGCAAGAGCAGGCTCCACTTTGGCACCTTGCAAATGTGGCACCCAAGGCAATTACATATTTTGCCTGTTCCTAAATCCAGGCCTGTTTACAAAGCTTAACAAATTTATTAAGCTTCATCTTTCTTAGTATTAAGAATATCCATTTGTTGGGTGCCTTACTTGATCACTGTAATTTCACAAAAAGGCAGAGAATACTCAATCTGGTCAAAATACTAACAGGACAAATGTGTTTTTGTTTTCATTTTTTCTCTCATCACTACCAGCAGGTGTCATAGTACAATTACTTAAGGAAAAGGGAAGAAAATTAGGATTCTAGATAAAGTTCCAAAGCTTACCTCTGGCACGGAATAGTTAAAAGCACACTTATCTACAGGATTAAAAAGTGCTATGGCTTGAAATAATACAATTTATAGATCCAATCAATTACAATTTCCAGCCAGGCTGAAACTGTAAATCTCAAGGCTAGGTTGGCGCAATGAAGGTTTGCATTATGCATGAACCTGACGAAGAACACTAGAATAATGTACTGTAACACAGAGGCTTTTACTCTGCATAAATATTAATTAGACAAACACCTTTCCGGGGACTTTTGGGAGACTGCATTTGTTATCTATGAATTTATTTTTTTGTTTGCAGCCTTGCTATCTATATCAATTCCTACTCTGCCCTAGAGTCTTTGTATGTCCATTTCTTTCTATCAAAGAATAGGATCCCCAAAAATGTTTTAAAAAATTGCTCACATCTAGCAGTGAGAAAGTGCAATCAGTGTCTTGCTTGGGTAAATTAAAATTAATTTGGACAAACACTTGGGCAAATTTATAAAAAGATGGAATGAAAACCCCTCATTTTTTCTTGTTAGTGCATCGTGTAACTAAAGATTCTTAAAACTTATATGAGCTGATTGGAGTCTGCAAAGGTTTTCGATCATTAAGGGGGCCTTTTACTAAAGGGTGATAGCTGTCAGCACATATTCTGGAGTGTGCAGAAGGTGTGCTGGGACATGCGTTGACAGCTATCATGGTGCCATGACAGCATGGGCTGATTTATGCACTGTGAATGATGCGTTGGGGTAGTAAGGAGACGGGTTAGGGGTGGAGAGTGGATGTGGGGAACACTACATGCTAACTGTGACCTTTGCAATTAGTGCGGATTCACCTAACAGCACCTCAAGAGGTGGAGCTAAGTCCACCTGCATTATCTGAATTCCTTGTTAGGGCACAGGTTCCGTATTAACTGCTAGGAACATGCTTCCACACCCCCAACAATTAATGTGATGGTGCTGCATCTACCATAACTTGTATATAGTTACCCTAGTTATGTCCAAGTTACGGCACCAGTTTCATTGTAAATACAGTGCAGCCTCAACCGCACTGTATACATTACTGTTGTATGTAAACCGCACTGATCTTAAAGAGCGCGGTATAGAAGAGACACTAAATAAATAAATAAATAAATAAAATAAAAATAACATAGTTTTGGAACTATTGGTGCGTTAGGTGCAACACCTTAGGCCCTTTAGTAAAAGACTTCGTAAGATTTGCAAAATTGGATCACACCAAAGTTTCGCCCTTTAGAGTTCTGTATTGTGTCTTTATAGAAATAAGTAGGATGCTTAGATGTATAGAAGTAATAGGGCGTGTGTTGAGTTGTCCATACACTGGCTAGGGCCAATATTAAAAGCCAATTATGTGTTCACCAGCATTTGGTGAACACATCATTAGCTTACCTGTATATTTTAAAAAGTATATGGACAATATCAGGCCAATCTTTCTTTCTCTATAACATTGGCAAAATTTGTCCCTTGCTTTCTACACACACTACTAAGACCCTCATCCACTCACTAGTCACCTCTCGTCTTGACTATCATAACCTGCTCCTCATTGGTCTCCCTCTGAATCATCTTTCTCCCCTTCAATATGTTCAAAACTCAGCTGCGCAGCTTATCTTCCGCCAATGTCACTATGCTCATGTAACCCCGCTTCTCAAATCACTTCACTGGCTCTTTATCCATTTCCGCATCCAGTTCAAACTTCTCCTTCTTACCTACAAGTGTATTCATTCTGCGGCTCCTCATTACCTTTCCTCTCTTCTCACTCTACACTCCTCCTCGGAAACTCTGATTCTCTGGTAGCTCCCTTTTATCTGTGCCCTTCTCTGCCACTGCCAACAACAGACTTCGTCCATTTTACCTTGCTGCTCCATATGCCTGGAACAAACTATCTGCATCAGTGCGTCAGGCTCCTTCTCTGGCCCTATTCAAGTCCAGACTGAAGACCCACCTCTTTGAGGCTGCGTTTGGATCCTGATACTCCTCATTCTCTTGCCCACTACTTATGGGTGTCTTGCCATATTCTGGTCCCCAGTTTTGCAATGTTTTTTCATCTTGATTAGATTGCAGTCTTGCTATCTAAATCAATTCCTAATCTGCCATTGAGTCTCTGTGTGTCCATTTCTTTCTAGCAAAGAATAGGATTCCAAAATTATTTTTAAAAATTGCTCACATTGCATTGCACATCTAGCAGTGAGAAAGGGCTGTGGCTTACGTTTATACAGCATGTACAACACTGTGTATGCCTTGTTGTTGTTAAGTGCCATCGAGTCGGTGTCAACTCATGGCGACCCTCTGGATAGTTATCCTAAATTGTATTCGGTCTTCAGTCAGGCGGCTCATAGTTGACAGACTAGTATCCATAGCTGCTGATATTGTCTGTATAATTATCAGCCAGGTTAGGGGTGGAGAAGCATTAAAAATTATTCAAAAACTGGCACCGTGCAGTCACTATCTGGTACATTATCCACTTAGTTTAGACCTGCTGGATAGCGAGCCTAAAAGAAATAGATAGTGCTGCCACAGTGACTGCACTACACATATGGTCAGCGCCACTACCTATATGGATAGTGGCATCAAATCTATATGCTATGTTTGAGCAATAGCGTTGAGATTTAATTTAATGTGGTCACTGAACCAACTGAATATCGAGTGCCTAATTTCTAGTATAAATGATTTAGGGATATACTAAACCCACGGTGGCATTTCTAATTGTTATGTTAAAGAAGTTTGTGATTGATCAACTTTCCATGAATTTGTCGCATTCTTTTTTGAACCTATTTACACTATAAGCCTCTATAACATCTTGAGTTAATTACCAGTTAATTACATCATGTGCAGAGTACTTGCTATTTTTGTTTTAAAGGCTTGCTGTCCAACAGTTTCATTGAGTGTTCTCTAGTTCTTGTTATGGACATGGAGGTGGTTCTCCCACATGCAGGCATACCTTTTATGCAACTTGCAGAGACCTCAAGCTATAATATTCTTACTCCTGTGTTGCGCTGGAATAATTCTGTTACTAGTGCTCCACTTTTGCTTCCTCTTAAAGAAACAATAGGAAAAATACAGTACCTATATAATCCATGCTATTCTGATGTAGGCACCCTAAAGATTTGTATAATGGTGTAGTAACAACTTTAATTATCTCCTGATAATTCATAACTGTTAGTCTTTTCAGCTGCTGCTATATATGGAATTAGTACTTTTAGAGGACTGTTTACTAGGGATGTCCATTCGTCAGTGCGCATTTGGTTAATTTGTGTGCCTAAAAAAAATGTATGCTTACAAATTACTTGTGCGCTTGTATATCTGCAAATTAACACATGTGCAGTCAGTTTGCACACAGAAAAGCTTATGCACATAGGTGTGTATTTAAGATGAATGTGTGCTAAAACAGAAAAATTAGAAAATATTAAAGAGAAACATGCACTAACCAAACTTCTTTTTGGCCATACACACTACTATTTAGAATAGACACAAGCAAACTAGAGCTCATTAGTGTGTATGAGAGGCTTAGACCTGCTTTTCCCATGTGTATCACTTTGCCCACTCAGTGTTGTGAAACCCCTTTCTAGCTCTTTACTATCAGCTTTGTTTCTGCTTATCATGCAAACTTTGCCAACTGATTGTTTACTCTCCTTAACAGATCATCGATAATTATATTGAACAAGCAGCTTTCCCAAAATGACTATTCAGCACATTTCTCAAGCCAGTCTTGGAGTACCCCCTAGTCTAGTGGTTCCAAATTCTGATTTGGGACTTCAAATGAGGTCACATCATCAGCGGATGGAGTGACAAAAATAGAGCTGCTCCCCTTCTCTGTGGACCACAACTGTGACTTATGCCCAGTAGTGGCTATCAGTATGGGGTCTGTGAGTCAGTGATAGTTCACAAGCCCTGCCCCCTCTAGCATGGGCTTCCTGTTAAACAGGAAATACTTGCAGAGTACTGAGATCTGTGGCACATAGTGACACACAGGGTCCTGTGCTAACTGCTGCTTCTGTTGTCACTACTTCTGCTGCAGCTATCTTCATGCTTTGGATATGTGGGGGAAAGAGGAAGTATGGAGGTCAGCTATTTTGTTTTCATCATCATTTGGGGGTCATATGAACTTTTACTTGCTCAAATGCAGGGTCGGTGCTACCATTAGGCAAACTAGATAGAGTGCCGACCCTCTCTGGAGCCTGCAGCGGTGGCAATGGATCGGACACCACGACACAGGGCTTATCTTAAGTCTCCAGCACTGCACTGCGGTTTCAGTCTTTTACTATCTGCCACTTCCGCCCTCTGCAATGCAGACTTCAGCATTGGAGAGGGGTAGAAGTAGCTGACAGAAAAAGACTGAAACCGCGGCACAGCACCAAAGACTTAAGGTAAGCACTGTGTCGCAGTTTCCTAGCTATTGCTGCCGCTGCAGTCCCTGGAGAGGAGTGGGAGTGGAGGCAACAGGGGCAGATGAGTGGCAGGATTGAGGGTCTGCCCAGGGCGACTCTGGTCCTTGCACAGCTCTGCTCAAATGGGCAGATATTAGATTTGGAAAGTACTGTTGGAGCCAGTCTAGTTTTCAGGATCTACACAATGAATATGTGTGACATAGATTTGCATGTAATGAAGAGAAATGCTGAAGTAGGCTCCACTAAGTTCACAGGCATTGATGCTGGTGAGATGAATTCTAAACATCTAACCCATCAGAGGGTTGCATTATGTCTATACTATTCTGTATACTTAAAATATGCTGAGTTGGGCACAGATGTAATTAAAGTTAGGATGAATTAATGCTTGAGCTGACAAAGTGCCTATTTACATTACCCCACTACCACTGCTAACACCACAAGGATAAATTTTCAATTAAGAATGAGCAGTCATAGGAATTATTTAACAGCAGTAAGTACAGTTTCAACAATCTATTTCTTCCAAAGCCTGTGCTTGTAAATCAAAGAACCAAATTGCTTATCACATACACTCTAATACTGCTCTGGGCTGATGGGGGGAAATTTTGTAAAGATTTTCCACAAGTAAAATCTATTCTGCACATGGAAAAAGCCTTTTCTAAATTAAATGCACTTTTAAATATGCGCACCAACAAGAGAGAGCATACTTAAACATGTGGTCAAGCATAGGTATTCCTGGGGGTACAGTGTGAGCAGAGAAGGGGCAGAGTTGCAATGTATGTATGTATTTTATACAGTATGGGGGTCATTTTGGAAGCCCTATTTGTGCTTTGGACATCTGAAAACAGGCATAGAGATGTCTCCAGAGCCATATTAGAAGTCAAGACCTCCAAGTCTGAATGGGGGCATGGTGGAGGCATGGTAGACGTCCCCACCTGATCTCAGAAATGTCCGGAGTTGCGTCTAAGTTGCTGTTCCATGTCCTTCTCTTCCTCTAACCTGTCTGTCTCTGTCCTCTACTCTGTCCTATCTTATAAATGGCGTTCTTTTCTTGTTTCCCTAAATGATCTAGTATTGTAAACCGCTCTAATACCTTTGGGTCTGAGCGGTATATCAAATTCAATTAAACATTAAAGATGCTTGTTTTAGCTGACAAACATCCAGAGGGTGTAGAGAAGAATGCACTCCATCATCCCCATCCCTAGTACTCAGCACAATGTCAATGGTGGCAGCAGTGGGATTTGAACACTGGCTGCCCTGTTCCTAGCCCACAACTCTAACCATCAGGCTATCCTAAATGTCCATCTTCTGAAATATGATTCTGGGGATGTCTATGTAGATTCCCTCACAGATGTCCATACTGGGCGCATTCACATTTGTGAAACCATATCTGCACCTGGATGTGCCTGCTTTTTCTCAAGCGTTCTGGCTTAGACGTCCTAGATTGCACTTGGCTGTCCCTTCTAAAATTCCCCTTCATGTGAATACATGCATAGAGTACACACACACATTTCTAGCTGTCTAGGAGCAGGTGTAAATGTGTGTGTCAGCATTTGCACACTATTAGGACTGGATCTCAGGGCCTATCATAAAGGCGCATAGGCACCTATGTTGCCTGTATATGAATGAATCTTTTTGGAATTCTCACATAGATGGCCTCTTATAAAATCAATGCCAAACATCATTATATAAATATAAGACTAAATATATCTTTGCTTATTATGTTTTCCTCAGAACAGATTACTTCTGTAGGAGATCCTGTTTCCATTCCTTAGTCTGATTCCTGCTTCTCATGACGGCTGGGCTTGGGATGGTGCAGGGGATGTGTACACAGGCCCTGGAGGGAGTCCTAGTCATTGCTCAGTAGTGAAATCTACTGTCAAGAATCAGGGGCTTATGTTAGAAGCCTTATTCACAATTTCCACATGTAAAACCAGGCATTTACATGTAGAAATGGCATCCTTGTGTACATAGCAATTTTAGAAAGAGCTGAATTTACGTGTGGATGCCCTTCCTATGTAGAAATTGCAAGGGGGCGTGTTGTGGGTACAGTCAGGAAGTGGCCTGAGCAGGTCAAAATTCTACATCATTTCATATAAGGAATACAAGGGTATGAGTGTAGTTGCCCACTTTAGAAGTTACAAGTGCTCCCTGGCACTTTTGGTTTATTTAAAACATGCTAATTTCGGCCAGGCATTTACAGGAGATATTAAGGGAGTTACCCTTCTTAATTCCCTATTGTTTATTTCCTTCTTCAAAATGAAATTAGATAAAGATAGTGGCATCTGGAATGAATTGGCAGCATTTTTACGTGGAGGTCTGCACAATGGGCACACCTGTAAGTACCGGCATTTACACGTGTAAGTTGTGGAATGCCAACTTCCATGTGCCAGTACCTCCATGTAAAAGTTGCAGAGTTTCCTCCATTGATTTTTCTCGGGACAGTTTCTCCAAATTGGTTAGTTTTGCACATATCATGACAGTCAGGTTATGTGGAGTATGACCTCAGTCTCTCAAATTTACTGTTAATGCTCAGCGTAGTACTTGCATCATGCCAAAGAGAGCCTTCTGCTGGAGTTCGTAAGATTCAACATGTATGGGTAGTTTGTCAAGATGTGCTTGGAAATTCTTCTTTATCAAGCCTGTGGCACCCAACATCATGGGAAATATTTCTGTATCTTTCTGCCACATTTTCTTGGACTCTGACTGCATTTCCTGGTATTTCAGGATCTTTTGCCTCTCCACATGATCAACAGAGTAGTTGCTTGGAACTGATACCTCTGTTATCAATACCGTTCTGGTGTTTTTCTCTTTAACCACTATATCTGGCTTCCTTGCATCCAGCTTTCTATCGGTCGGAATGGGAGTATCCCAGGTGATCATAACCTCCTCAATCTCTGTAATTCTCTTAGGGTCATGATCCCAGTGCTTTTCAGGCACACTGACGTTGTAGTGCTAACAGAGTTTCCAATGGATGAGGTATGCTACTTTATTATGTCTTTCTTTATAGAAATTTTCTGCCATCAGAACTTCACAGCCAGCTATGAGATAAGTCACCGTTTACACATCTTTCTTACAGAATCGACATATGTCTGTGTTGACAGTTTTTTCAATGCTCACTGTAAACCATCTCGTCCGTAATCTGCTGTCCTGGGCCGCAACTAACAACCTCTCATCTTTTAGTTTCAATTTATCTCTCCTAAACCATTCATGTGTCCGTTCTTGATCAACAAAGGAGTAACACTCTGTATTTCCCATTATATCTGTGCATTTGCCACTTGTTTTTCCTTGTCTGTTGATCTAATTCTTTGAAGACTTTTTTCTCTTGTTTTCCAAATTCTGTTACTTTCTTCCCTGTGTAAGCCTGTGGATTCTCACTCATTCCTTCTATTCGTCGGAATGTTTGTCCAGGTTTGATGATGGAGACAGATTCTGAACGTTTACTTTCATATTTCAGCACTTTTTACGCATTTGGATTTGATGATGCAGTTAGGTAGGTCTGGATGCCTATGACAGTAGCTCTGTATATGTAATCAATCTCTATGAGACCTAGCCCTCCTTCAGCTCTAGGGGTGTACAGTCTTGGCATACACTGATTCTTGCAAATTAATTCATGGGCATGGATGATTTTTTTTTTTTGTTTGCACATCCAGTTTTTCAACATCTTTGAGAGGCCAGTCCACAAAGCTATATGAGAGTACAGGAATTGCCAGCTGATTAATTGCCTGTATCTTATTCTGTGATGTTAAAGCACTTTTCAATAACGATCTTAATCTTCTGTAGTTTTCTTTACTGATATTTTCTCTCAGTAATTCCTGCTTAAATGTCATTCCTTCCTCTACTCTGAGATATTTATATATGCCTTCCTGTTCAAGATCCTTGATGTCACAGCCCTCAGCCAGGGAGATGTTTTACGTTTTGCTCAATTTTCCTTTAAAAAAAAAAGTTGCCTTAGCACATTTGTCAAGGCCAAAGGTCAATCGGATGTCATCAGAAAAGCTTTTTATCACATGGAGTTGCTCTGCTAATTGTTGGTCACTGGAACTGTAGAGCTTCAGATCACCTACAAATAATAAATGAGATGTTGTTTCTGGGTTGTTACCCTCTTTAGGATTCAGGCTAAATCCACATTCCAAAGAGTTGATGAGAGTACTCATTGGATTAAGCGCCACGCAAAACAGAAGGGGTGACAGGGAATCTCCTGAAATATTCCTTGCTGGATCTTAATGTTAGGAATGATGTACTAATCATCTTCATGTGGTTTGCCATATTGCCATGGTGAACTGAATGTACTCTATCAAACCAGGATTTATTTTATACATTTCACGGCAATTTATTATCCAAGAGTATGGGATGCTGTCAAAAGCTTTCTTATAATCAATCCATATTCAACATTAACTGGTCCTTGGTTCCATATGCTCCCCTCTTATTGCCCTTTTGCTCTAGTGCCATGATGTTATTGGATTTGATATGATCATATATCTTGCTTGCATCTATTGCAGTGAACAGCTTTATAGGTTGTAGGTAGACAAGTTATTGGTCTGTAACTATTGGGAATATTACTCGGATCCCCCTTCGGAAGGAGAAATGTTCTTCCTGTAGTAAGCCATTGTGGTGCAAAGTCTGGCTGCTTGAACAATTGATTTTTGCAGTTCGCCAGGTCTTGGTGGAGTGATGTGAACTGTTGGAGCCAAAAGTTGGTTACTCCATCTGGGCCAGGGTTCTTCCAATATGGGGCTCATTTTAACCTGCTTTCCAGATCTTTCACTGTTATTGCAGGCCATTCCATAGGTTTGATGTTTGCTTTTTCTAAATGCTCCTATATGTAGGGTAACCATTCTGCTTCTTGACTGTGCCCTATAGGGTCCTCATATAGGTTTCTCCAGAAGGTTTCTGTTTCAGCTTTGGTTGGTGGTGTTTTTACTATATTAATACTCTTTCACAATTCCCTGTAGAACTGTTTTGAGTTCACTCTAGATAGTTTATTTTGATATCTTTCTTTTCTGTTTTCTTCATATCTTTACAGTGTCTGCAATTCTGCTGCTACTTTCAATTTATTGTTGGAACATATAGAAACATAGAAACATGGAAAAATGATGACAGAAAAAGACCACATGACCTATCTAGTCTCTCCTTCCATATCAACAACTACAACAGTCCCCTTTTTTCCTTTAGAGATCCTCTGTGTTTGTCCCATGCTTTTTTGAATTCAGATACTATCCTCATCTCTACCATCTCCACTGGGAGACTATTCCACGGATCCACCACTCTTTCCGTAAAGAAATATTTCCGCATACCACTCCTGAATCTATCCCCTTTCACCCTCATCCCATGTCCCCTTGTAGCAGTACTTGCTTTCAATCAATAGAGGCTCTTCCCCTGTGCATTTATGCCACGGAGGTATTTAAACGTCTCAATCATATCACCCCTATCCCGCCTTTCCTCTAATGTGTACATATTAAGATCCTTAAGTCTGTCCACATATGCTTTATAATGAAGACCACTAACCATTTTAGTAGCCACCCTCTGTACTGACCCCATCCTGTTTATATCCTTTTGAAGATGCGGTCTCCAAAATTGCACACAATACTCCAAATGAGGCCACACCAAAGACTTATGCAGAGGCACTATCATCTCCTTTTTTCTGCTAGCCATTCCTCTCCGAATGAACCCAAGCATCCTTCTAGCTTTTGCCATCACCTTTTCTACCTGTTTAGCTACTTTAAGATCATCAGGCACAACCACGCCTAGGTCTCGCTCTTCCTTAGTGGACAAAAGTACTTCACCCCCTATACTATATTTCTCCCTTGGACTGCTGCAGCCCAAATGCATGACCTTACATTTTTTAACATTAAATCCCAGCTGCCAAATTCTAGACCATTCTTCAAGCTTAGCTAGATCCCTCCTCATGTTATCTATCCCTTCCTGGGTGTCTACTCTATTGCAGATTTTGGTATCATCCGCAAAGAGGCAAACCTTACCCAACAGCCCTTCCGCTATATCATTAACAAAGTTGTTAAAAAGAATCGGACCAAGGACAGGCCCCTGGGGGGCACACCACTGGTAACTTCCTTCTCCTCAGAGTGAGCTTCATTTACCTGTACCCTTTGTCGTCTCCCACTCAACCAATTTCTAACCCAAACAGTAATTTTAGGGTCTATCCTTAGGGTGTTCAGTTTGTTTATAAGTCGCCTGTGAGGAACGGTGTCAAAGGCTTTACTGAAATCTAAATACACCACATCTAGGGCTCTCCCTCGGTCCAACTCCCTGGTCACCCAGTCAAAGAAATCAATCAGATTTGTCTGACAAGACCTGCCTCTGGTGAATCCATGCTGCCTCGGATCCTGTAATCCGCTGGACTCCAGAAACCTCATTATTTTCATTTTCAGCAGCGTTTCCAATATTTTACTCACCACTGAAGTTAAACTAACCGGCCTGTAGTTTTCAACCACATCCTTACTTCCGCTTTTGTGTAAAGGCACCACATGAGCCTCTCTCCTGTCCTTTGGCACCTCTCTCGACTCCAACGAGGCATTGAAAAGGTCAGTCAGTGAAGCTACTAGAACGTCCCCAAGTTCCCTCAGTATTCTAGGGTGTATCCCATCCGGTCTAATCGCTTTGTCTACTTTAAGTTTAGCTAGTTTCTCACGAACACAGTGTTCTGAAAATTGTTCAAGATGCCCTTTGCTTCTTTTCCTGTTTGTGGGTGTTTTCTGAGGTCCTGTTCCTGGTTCTTCATCTGTGAACACAGAACAGAAATATTTGTTAAGCAATTCTGCTTTATCTTCATCATCTTCTACATATTCCTTCCCTTCACCCTTGAGTCTGACAATACCATTTTTGCCCTTCCTCTTCTCACTAATATATCTGAAAAATGGCTTATGGGGGGATAAGACATTTTTCAGATATATTAGTGAGAAAAGTTTTATTGCATTGGCTATTTTCTCCTCTTTTTGAATCTTTGCTTTCCTGACTACTTTTCTAGCTTCTCTAAGTTTTTCCAAATATAGCTGGCTGTCTTCGTCTCCCTTTGATCTCTTGTATTTCATGAAGGCCTCCCTCTTTTTCTTTACCTTTTCAGCTACTTCTTTCAAAAGCCATAGCGGTCTCCTTTTCCTTTTACCTTTATTTACCATTTTAACGAAAAGGTTGGTTGCCCTTAAATATATATAGATATATATAGATATATAGATAAATATATAGATTTCAAGTCTTCTGTCAATGCAGCATGCTTCAGCTTGATGTCTTGAATCTTCCTCAATATCTTTGATGATCTTAATCTTTTTAGATACCTGTCTATCAGGGATACCTCTGCACAGAATGATTGTATTTTTCCTTCGATGCGCTTTTTCCAAAGAGGAACTGTTGTTGTTCTATTTTTCTTCTGGCCCTGCACGTTAGATAGTAATATTTTTGCAGTAATAATTTTATCCGCACAATACTGTATTCAATTTATTTCAGGGATGTCAATAAATGGTCCCTTTATACTGAATATGGCTTTATTCATATTAATTATTATACTCCTAAATTTAACTTGGGTAATCTTTCCCTTGCCTGGAACCCAGTATATTCATCTTTTTTCCATGCGGGCTAAGAGTTCCATCTTGAATTCCTTCACCTCTGGGTCTTCCTTCCTTTCTTCCTCCTCTTCAGTTGACTTGTTGGCCTGTCCTGTAGTCATCTCGGTCACATGCAGTTCTAGAACTCTGTGCTCCATCTTCCCCTCAGCTGCTCTTTCTTTTTCTGTGTATTCCTGTCTGCCGGTACTCTCACCTAGGTCTCTTCCTCCTCCTCCCTGTAGTTCTTTTTCCATGAAAGCCCTTTGTTGCTTCAAGATGTTATCATTCACATACTTCTTTACTTTGATCGGCAAAATTAATGACCTTAAATTTGCATTTGTTGCTTTTTACAGTTTTTCTTGAGGCGATTTTCCTCTTTCTGCCAGTTTTTGGCGGATCCTCTTTGTATACCCTCTCAATTTAAATATAGGGTTTGTAGCATAAAAATAACAGTACATTATCCCCTCTTTATCTGCAAAAGTCCACTTCACCGTAGACAATCCTCTTAACTTTTCCATTAATTTCTATGGTTTATCTCCTGCCACTAAGGCCTTTATCTGTGGCAGGGATGGTATCTACATCTACAGTGCTTGCACTATCACAACTACCAGCATTAGCCTAGTGTGTAAGCCATGGGTGGGCACCTTTTTAGCCACGGCGATGTGCAGCCAGGATGTATTTTTCTTTTTCATTCCGACCATACTTCAACTGTAGTGTTGCCTTGCTGAGATTTAATAAAGCTGTTATACAACATGGTCACCACGTGAAAGTACTCAGCAAGACTTGAGGAGGGAACTTTATTCTCTCCCCCAAAGAGATGTTTATGGTACATTTGATATACCGCTCAGGCTGAAACATCAGAGCGGTTTTCAATACTATATAAATGTTATAGAAAATATGAAAGGATCGCCATTTATAAGATAGGACAGAATAAGAGATACAGTGATAGCTAAAGGAATAGAAGAGACAAGAGGGAAGGAAATAGCAGGTTACAACCATGATATACCAGCATGACAGTTAAGCCCAAGGCTCTAAAGTAAGATTTTAATTCTAATGCCGCGGACTTACGCCTAAGGGCCATGCCAAAGGGCCCTCTGGCGAGGCCCTCAGGCACGGGCCTGCAAGGCGCGGGCGCGCTTAAGAAGCGGCGGTTATGAGCCGTTGTAAAAGGCTGCTGATTGGCAGGCTCTGATGGTGACGAGGAGCTCCTGCATACTCCTTCCGATGGCAGCCGCTGCTCTCCCCGATCTTGTGGGCGCTTCAGAAGCGGCGGTTATGAGCCGTTGCAAAAGGCTGCTGATTGGCAGGCTCTGATGGTGACGAGGAGCTCCTGCATACTCCTTCCGATGGCAGCCGCTGCTCTCCCCGATCTTGTGGGCGCTTCAGAAGCGGCGGTTATGAGCCGTTGCAAAAGGCTGCTGATTGGCAGGCTCTGATGGTGACGAGGAGCTCCTGCATACTCCCTCCGATGGCAGCCGCTGCTCTCCCCGATCTTGTGGGCGCTTCAGAAGCGGCGGTTATCAGCCGTTGTAAAGGACTGCTGATTGGCAGGATCTGATGGTGACGAGAAGCTCCTGCATACTTCCTGCGATGGCATCCGCTGCTCTCCCCGATCTTGTGGGTGCTTCAGAAGCGGCGGTTATCAGCCGTTGTAAAGGGCTGCTGATTGGCAGGCTCTGATGGTGAGGAGGAGCTCCTGCATACTCCCTCCGATGGCTGCCGCTGCTCTCCCCGATCTTGTGGGCGCTTCAGAAGCGTCGGTTATGAGCCGTAAAGGGCTGCTGATTGGCAGGCTGTTATGGTGACGAGGAGCTCCTGCATACTCCCTCCGATGGCAGCCGCTGCTCTCCCCGATCTTGTGGGCGCTTCAGAAGCGGCGGTTATCAGCCGTTGTAAAGGACTGCTGATTGGCAGGATCTGATGGTGACGAGAAGCTCCTGCATACTTCCTGCGATGGCATCCGCTGCTCTCCCCGATCTTGTGGGTGCTTCAGAAGCGGCGGTTATCAGCCGTTGTAAAGGGCTGCTGATTGGCAGGCTCTGATGGTGAGGAGGAGCTCCTGCATACTCCCTCCGATGGCTGCCGCTGCTCTCCCCGATCTGGTGGGTGCTTCAGAAGCGGCGGTTATCAGCCGTTGTAAAGGGCTGCTGATTGGCAGGCTCTTTAGGCTCTGATGGTGACGAGGAACTCCTGCATACTCCCTCCAATATAGTTGTCTGCTCCTGAGCACCTCGTGTGCTGCCGCCAGGTCTCGCCTGTCACTGTTCATGAACCTTTTTGGTGCACACCCTTTTGACCCCATGTAGATTTGCAATATGTCTTGAAGGACAGTCGCCCAAGAGCGGATGGTTCGGAAGAATGTATCTTTGAAGGATACTACCAAAAGCAGAGAGGTTCCACAAAAAAGTAAAGTAGCCCAAATGCCCTCAAGTGTGGAGCAGACTGAGCTTAAAGTTCCCAAATTACCCATGTCTAACAATAGCCAAATTAATATGAGTAAAATACATTCTCTAAAATGCTTGTATGCAAATGCTAGAAGTCTAAAAAATAAGATGGGAGAGTTAGAATATATAGCACTAAATGAAAAGTTAGATATGATTGGAATATCAGAGACATGGTGGAAGGAGGACAACCAGTGGGACACTGTGATACCTGGGTACAAACTATATCATAATGATAGAGCTGATCAAATTGGTGGAGGGGTTGCTCTCTATGTTAGAGAGGGCATTGAGTCAGAAAGGATTAAAGTTTTGCAGGAAACAAAATCTGCTGTAGAATCTATATGGATTGAAATTCCATGTAAAAGGGAGAAGGCAATGGCAGTGGGGGTGTATTATCGAGCGCCTTGCCAGAATGACCAAATGGATGATGAAATGCTCAAAGAAATCAAGGAAGCTAACAAACGTTACAGTGCAGTAATAATAATGGGTGATTTCAACTACCCCGGTATCGACTGGGTCAGTGTCACGTTAGGACATGCTAGGGAGATAAAGTTCCTAGATGAAATAAATGACTGCTTCTTGGAGCAGCTGGTTCATGAACCGACCAGAGGGGAAGCCATATTAGACCTAGTCCTTAGTGGAACACCAGATCTAGTGCAAGAGATAAGGTTGTTGGGGCCACTTGGCAATAGTGATCATAGCATGATCGCCTTTGATTTAATTAGTGGAGGAGGGATAGTAAGGAAATCCACAGTACTACCTTATAAAACTATGATAAAATGAGGAAAACAGTTAAGAAAAAAATAAAAGAAGCAGTTGCAAAGGTTAAAGACGTACATCAGGCTTGGCTGTTGTTGAAAAATACTATCTTGGAAGCCCAGACCAGCTGTATTCCACGCTTTAAGAAAAGTGGAAGGAAGTCCAAAAAACTGCCAGCATGGTTTAAAGGTGAGGTCAGAGAGGCTGTTGTTGCCAAAAAAGCATCTTTCAGGAAATGGAAAAAAGAGCCAAACGACGAAACCTGGAAACAGCACAAGCACTGGCAAGTCAAATGCAAGGCATTGATAAGGCAGACAAAGGGAGAATTTGAGAAGAAGCTTGCTGCGGAAGCAAAAATGCGAATTAAAGACCTTTTCAAGTACATTCGTAGCAAAAAACCTGTGAGAGAGTCAGTTGGTCCATTAGATGATAAAAGGGTTAAAGGAGCACTAAGAGACGACAACGCGATAGCGGAGAGATTGAATGAATTCTTTGCTTCAGTCTTAACTGAAGAAGATGTAGGGATGTTAACCATGACTGAAGTGGTATTTAAAGGTGTGGAAGAATTGAAGGAAATATCGATACATCGGGAAGATGTATTACAACTATTAGATAAACTGAAGAGTAGCAAATCACCTGGGCCGGATGGTATACATACAAGGGTGTTGAAAGAACTGAAATACGAGATTGCAGACCTGCTATTAGTAATCTGTGAACTATCATTAAAATCATCTCTAATACCTGAAGATTGGAGGATTGCCAATGTAACACCAATTTTTAAAAAGGGTTCCAGGGGTGATCCGGGAAACTACAGACCGGTGAGCCTGACATCAGTACCGGGAAAAATGGTAGAAACCATCATAAAGAATAAAATTACTCAGCATGTAGATAGTCATGACCTAATGGGAGACAGCCAACATGGCTTTAGACAAGGAAGATCTTGTCTTACTAATCTGTTATGTTTTTTTGAAGGAGTGAATAATCAGGTGGACAAAGGTGAGTCGGTTGATATTGTGTATCTGGACTTTCAGAAAGCCTTTGACAAGGTCCCTCATCAGAGACTTTTGGCAAAACTAAAGAGTCATGGGATAGGAGGCAGTATACTATTGTGGATCAGGAACTGGTTAAAAGATAGAAAGCAGAGGGTAGGGCTAAATGGCCAATTTTCCCAATGGAGAAAGCTGAATAGTGGTGTACCCCAGGGATCTGTGCTGGGTCTGCTGCTTTTTGACATATTCATAAATGACCTGGAAAGTGGAATAACGAGTGAGGTTATCAAATTTGCAGATGACACAAAACTATTTAAAGTTGTTAAAACCCAAGAGGATTGTGGAAAATTGCAAGAGGATCTTGATAAATTGGAAGACTGGGCATCAAAATGGCAGATGAAATTTAATGTGGACAAGTGCAAGGTTATGCACCTAGGGAAGAACAACCCAAACTATGGTTACACGATGCAAGGTTCCACATTAGGAACCACCACCCAGGAAAAAGATTTAGGCGTCATTGTGGATACCATGTTAAAACCCTCGGCCCAGTGTGCAGCAGCGGCCAAGAGAGCAAATAGAATGCTAGGTATGATAAGGAAAGGAATGGAAAATAAAACAAAAGATATTATAATGCCTCTATATCGTTCCATGGTGAGACCGCACCTTGAATATTGTGTGCAATTCTGATCGCCGTATCTTAAAAAGGATATAGCGATTTTAGAAAAGGTTCAGAGAAGAGCCACCAAAATGGTAAAGGGGATGGAAGGATACTCCTATGAAGAAAGGCTAAAAAGGTTGGGGCTCTTTAACCTGGAAAAGAGACAGCTGAGGGGAGATATGATAGAAGTCTATAAATTAATGAACGAAGTGGAACGGGTAAACGTAGATCGATTGTTTACCTTATCAGAATATAGAAAGACTAGGGGACATGCAATGAAGCTACAGGGTAAACTATTTAAGACTAATAAAAGAAAATATTTTTTCACTCAACGTGTAACCAAACTCTGGAATTTGTTACCGGAGGATGTAGTAAAGGCTGTTAGTGTAGCTGGGTTTAAAGGAGGTTTGGACAAGTTCCTGGAGGAAAGGTCCATAAACCATTATTAAGAAGGGACCCAGGATATCAATGCTTGAACCAATACAAGCATTGTGGAACCTGTGTCCCTTGGGGAAACTGCTAGGTACGTATGACCTAGATTGGCCACTGTTGGAAACAGAATACTGGGCTTGATGGACCTTGGTCTGACCCAGTATGGCATATCTTATGTTCTTATGTAATATGTCTCCTTCGGCTCCATGAAGCAGCACATACAAATGCACTCCATGAGTGCATGTGAGTGGAGGAGTGGCCTAGTGGTTGGGGCAAGGTACTTCGGGCCGGAAGGTCGGGGGTTCAAATCCCACTAGAGGACAGCAACCTTGGGCCGGAAGGACTGGGGTTTCTAGTCCCACAGGTGCTCCTTGTGGTCTTGGGCAAGCCACTTAACCCTCCATAGCCCATGTTCCCTGTAAAATAGTTCTCTGTGTGCTGTGCTTTCCTGTCTAATCAATGTGTTTATACCTCAAAAATTTCCTGTCATGATTTGACAATTTCCAATCTGTAATCAAACCGCTGCTGATCGCTGGAAGTAGCAGTATACAAATGTATACTAAATAAATGTTTACCATACATTGTGACCTTGATAACTCAATCCCAATCAAAACCTTGCCTTTCAAGGTGCTGGTATACCACCTTCTAGAGAACTGTGGACAATGAACCCCAAGTAAGCAATGTTGATGCAATGGCTTGGTTAGATAGGAAGGGGGCCTAAATGAGAGTGGGATTACCCATTAATTATGAATGAAAACTTCTGATGCTGTAACTCAGTATAGAATAGTTAAGATTGAGTTGGAAGTTCAAAATTGGATGTTGACAATATGTAATTTTTTTTTACCTAGCCTTGGATGGATTTTTTTTTAATGGTAAAACTGTCTTACTCATTGGAGCTGCAGCAAACATTTTTGTTTAAAATACATTGCAGAAGCTGTAACACTTTCATTTGTATGCAAATATCTATACCCCACCCATCTTATGACACAAGATTTTTCCCCTATTCACCCTCCCACTAGCCTGCCTTCTCCCTTCCCTCCTCCTCCCCTGACTGTTGCACCTCAACCCCCCCCCGACCAGCTTCCCCCAATCCCCCAGTAGTCCTGTGCACAAATGTGTAAATATGTAATTATTTAAACTTGTTATATGTTCATGCTAAAGTTATGTTCAATATATATACTGTTCAGTCCAGTCACGCCCATGTTCCATGTATGAGCATTACGAATTCCCTGTAAATGCTAGTTCTCTGAAAACTGCCTAGATTTTTAGATTAGGAGGTATTTAAAAAAATGAAATAAATAAAAGGAGCAGGAGAGAACTGCAGGGCCGAGCCCCTCCACAACTATAAGGCAATATAGCTTGAAATAAGTTTCTGCTTCAGTGATATCACATACCACTAACATTAAGGTACATTACATATACCCCCTATCTCTCTTGGAATGAAATAATGTCTCTTTTAACAATTCTCTAACATGGCATATTTTCCATTATATACAAACCAACAATGGTGTTAATTTTTACCCCCGGAAGGAAGTGTTCTCAACTCCGATCTTTAAGGATGACCGCAAGTCTTGAGCATTAACTGACATGCATGCAAGTATAATTGATGAATATTCTTTGTAGATATACTAAGAAGCAGAACAGTTTATAATCCTGGATGATAGGAGCTGAGAACTCCTGTTCTATATAAGCTAAGGGACTAGAGGACTGTTATATAGGGTTGCCAACTGGCTCCAGATACGCCCAACAGGCTTGATCCAGTCCTGGGTTTACCCCCATTGCATGCAGGGACATGAAGTTCTGATTTCTCCATTGCCCTCCATAAGAAAAGCAAGACTACATGTCCCTGCATTAAGTGGGGTAAACCCAGGACTGGATCAAGCCTGCCGGGCGCATCTGGAGCCAGTTGGCAACTCTGCTTTATACTGCAGTGCCTCTAGACACCATGAGGCTGAGAACTGAAAGAAATTGCCTGCTGATACCCACTGCAATGTACTGATTCTAGTTCAGGGTTTACCTGGCTGGCTTCCTCTGTGTCATTCTCCTCCTCTTTTTCATGATTTGCTTCCTTCCTTTGCACATTCTCGTTCTCATCAAGGAGTTTCTCGGGCACTGGCGGTGGGGCCTCATCCTCCTGATCTACTGGGCTGCTAACAGCGCACTCAGCACTGACACGCTGTCGGCTCCTCCGGTTTCGGTTGACGGAAGCATATTCTGCAGCTTCAGACCTGCTCTCTGGGCTCTGGTCAGACATGTGCTGAGTTGCTGTACTATTGTCTATTTTCTTGTTTCCATCTGTGCTGGAAACCATACCGACCTCCTTTATTTCCTTTACTGTTTCATAGAGCGAGTCCTCGATAATATTATCTTGGGAGGAACTGTCTTTTAGGACCTCATAAGGTCCTTCTGTCCCATGACCCGAATAGTTTTCTCCTGGTCTTGCTGAGAGAGCTGGTTCTAGGTTGCCATTAGGAGGGATTCTTGGGAGCTCCCTACTCTGAGGACATCTTATGGACTTTCCCATATAATCTTGCTGATCACAAAGATCTGGGAAAGAGGTTTGCACTTCCTCATAAGGTTGGAGACAGGCAGTTGTGCTGTCTTCTGAAATGACTAGAAAGCAAAAGAAAAAAAACATTTTTAATGCAATCACATACTTGCTTTGAGGGACAAAATAGCTAAGCTCAGATAAACATGTCTGTATTTTTTCATTGAAGTTACAAACCTTAAAGATACAGTGATATCTAGTGCCTTGTAGAAGGACAGAGCTCTTTACTTAGATTAGTGTTTATATTTGTTGAATGTGATTTTGTTGGCAATATGCAAGCGTGCATGTTGGAAAAATGTATGTTGACAAATATCAGGCTACTGTCATGATTCTTAGGATATGGGCAATAGCAAAACAGATCACAGAATTATGGGCACTGATAATGGCAACAACGAGATCAACTCATTAATGGCCTCCAAAATGGATCCTGGATTTTGACCACAGTGACATGTTGCTCCTACACTGTGTTATGAATCCAGGGTCTACTGTATGTTATGGTTAACACATTTGATATACTGCCCTTTACTTATGCATCAGAGCAGTTTACATGTATATACTAACAGGTACTTTTTTTTATTCCCTTGTCCCTGAAGGACTCACAATCTAAGTGTACCAGAGGCAATGGAGGGTTAAGTGGCTTGCCCAAGGCTACAAGGAGCAGCCATGGGACTAGAGACCCTAGTCCCTCTGGCCTGAGGTTACTTGTCCCCATGTGGGAATTGAACCCCCAGCTTTCTGGCCTGAGGTAACCTGTCCCAACCACTGAGCCACTCCTCCCTCATGTGTGGTGAAACTGTAGACTGTAAACATATTTGCATATTTGTCAGCAAATGGCACATATATGAATGAGGCAAATGGTTTCTCCATCCTGACATTCCACAGTGTTGCTTAACAATCTCCCAAGAAGAGCAATCTCTCATGCAGAAATACAACATACACAAAAAAGCGGATCTACCGCCACTGACTCTCTGTTCTTTTGGTGTGCTTAACAATCTACCTGTATACAAAAAGATGTTGACTGCCACTGTAAATTGAACATTAACAGCCTTGATTTATCGATGAAATAAATGAACAAAGTACACTGCTACTCTCCTTGGTTTGCAGGAGTTTTAAGAGTCAAAGTACAAAAGAGAAATCTGAACATATGGTCCCTCCCTGGTATCATTCTAGATTGCAGATTGATAAATTATGTTACTGTGAATGTCTTAAGAAACACACTACCAGATTAGAGAATGTAAAAAACAAAACTATTTCCAAGGTACACTTGCTCAGGCTCACAAAAGGACACAGGTTTGGTCTGATAAATGATTTTACCAGAACCCATAAACGCCAAACCTAAGAGCAACCATCTCCTGCTTCTAGCCTAACAGACTTTTTAAAAAGAAAGTTTATTTATTTATCTCCTTTCATGATATCAAGGTGGTTTACATTGAACAGGGCTTTATAACTTGGAGATAACTATTTTACAGGGAACATGGGCAATGGAGGGTTAAATGGCTTGCCCAAGACCAAAAGGAGCACCTGTGGGACTAGAAAGCCCAGTCCTTCTAACCCAAGGTTGCTGTCCTCTAGTGGGATTTGAACCCCCAACCTTCTGGCCCAAGGTAACTTGCCCCAACCACTAGGCCACTCTTTCCTGCAAAATTTAGATGCAGCCTCTTCTAAGGTGGAGGTTTTAGAAGATGTGTGTACTCCTACTAGGTGTATAGTTGATGAGGCCTAGATAAGCAGACAGGAAGCATTTGACATCAGAACCCCTGATGAAGTACAGAAATTGGTGGCCCCTGCTCATTTCAGCAACTGTCAGCTGGATCCTGGTCCTTTCAGTCTAATCAAAGAAAACATAGGTCTGTTATTAGACCCATTGATCCATACACTAGATCAGCTTTGCAGAGAGAGGTTTATCTATACTGTGCAAAGGAAGTGATTATTAGGCCCAAGCTGAAGAAACCTAACCTGAATATGGCTCTGGTAGAGAGCCACTGGTCTATTGCCAACCTCTCCTTTGTAGGAAAGCTGATTAAGTAGGCCATTGCTAGTCAGCAGAACTCAAATTTAGACAAATATGAAGCTTTAGGTATTTGTCAATTCACGTTTCAGCCAGGATACTGCACCAAAAGTGTTATACTATCTTGCACTGATGATTTATGGAGATAGAATAATGGAACTGGCGTTCTGGTCTAAGTATCTACTACTCCTATCTAGGCCCTTCACTTGCACCCCTAACTCCAGACTTTGCTCCTTTCACCTTGCTGCACCTTACGCCTGGAACAACCTACCTGTCTCTGTATGCCACGCCCCCTCCCTGGCTCTCTTCAAATCCAGGTTGAAGACCCATCTCTTTACTGTAGCTTTCAGATCCTGACTCCTGTCCTTTGTCTTGCCCCGACTTTTGTCTTGATGAAATTACAAGTGCCTTAATTGTTTTGCCATGAATAGACCTTTGCCCCATGTGTGTTTGTCCCTTATTTGTGTTGCCATGAATAGACTTTGGCTCCATGTTTGTTTGTCCTGAATTGACTTTTGTTCCATGTTTTGTCTTGACTAGATTGTAAGCTCTGATGAGCAGGGACTGTCTCTTGCATGTATATCTGTACAGCGCTGCGTGCATCTGGTAGCGCTATATAAATGCTCAATAGTAGTAGTAGTAGTATAGTAGTAGTATCTTAGATCTACTCTCAGTATTTGATACCATAGAGTTTGAAATTTTATTATACTGCTTTGGTCTGCTGAATATTGGTGGTGTCATGTTTAGTTTCTTTCTCAAGGACAAAGACAGAAATTAGTAATGGGATAATGTCATGCAAGGCCATCCCAAGGGTATTTGGCACTCTAGGCGAACCATCGGCCATGCACCCTGCCCTGACCTTCCCTGCAAGTAGTCTAGTATATCCCCTTCACAACCCCTCCAGGTTTCTAGCATCTCCCTTTCCCTATTTCCACCAGGTGTCCAGCATCTATTCCCCCAAGGTTCCAGCATTTCCTCTCCTCGTCCCCCCCAAGGTATCTAGCATCTCCTCTCCTCATCCCCCACTCTCCCCATTGCGATATATGTACAGAACTGCATACGCCTTGTAGTGCTATACAAATGATAAGTAGTAGTAGTAAAATTACCCTTTGCATGGGAGAGATCCACGATAAAATCCATGTGGGACCAAGGGTACAGGGACACAGACAGGGGTTGACTTAATCTTGACGTTTGGGAGTGAGAAGACTTGACTAGAGCACAAATTATACAAGAGCCATACTTTATTGACGTTACTTAGCATGGCTGGTCATCAGACGGAACAACTTAACAGACATGACCTCCTCTAAACCCCTGAATGTTCTGCCTGTATGCTCTTGAGCATTTCTAATAACACTACTTTTAGGTTATTAGGAGCAAAGAGACAGTGAATAAGGGTGCTATTGGATGCCTTCGCCTAGGTCTGCTGTAATTTAATAGTAAGTTCGATGGTTAAGTGTGCCACACACTTTGCGATTGATATGATAAGCTTCTCATGTGGTTTCTCAGAAAGGCTTGTGGAAAGAGAGAAATTCTTACCGCCAGAGGGTTTCCCTAATCCCATCTAGGCATGGGGAGTTTCCCGCTTTCTGTGGACAACTGCTCTGCTACTATATACTTAATTGATATGTCGGTTCTCACACTCCCAGAGAGGTACTTGTGATTAAAACTTTGTAAAATAGGCAACTTTTTGTTACTTTAACACAGTTATCCTGTTTATTTTTATGTATTTATTTGTTTAATCATTTGTGGCCCATTGATCTAAAATCCTCAGCGGATTGCAACAAAACATACAAAATGATTTTATACATATGGAGGAGAAATTTAGAAGGCATATCCAAGTGCAATCTGGGATGTCTAAGCCAGTGCATTTGAAAAAAAAAAGCAGGCATATTCAGGTGCAGACATGATTTCACACACATAGACATGGCCCATATGGACGTCTGCAGGGGCACCTACATAGACATCCCCAGAATAATATTTCAGAACCTGGATATCTAGGATAGCCTAATGGTTAGAGTACTAGGCTAACAACAGGGCAGCCAAGGTTCAAATTCCACTGCTGCTATTGTTGACATTGTGCCGAGTACTAGGGGTGATGGAATGTCTTTTTCTCTACACCCTTTGGTGGGGTTTTTTTCAGCCAAACAGGCACCTTTCAAGTGGCCTGAGCAGGACACCATGCCGGATGTCCGGGACATTTCTGAAATCAAGCAAGGACATCCAGGTTCCCGGGAACGCCTCTACCACACCCCTGTTCAGACTTGGACATCCTCATGCTGGTGACGTCCCCAAAGCTGGCTTCTAAAATGGCTTTGGAGACATCTCTGGGCTTTGGATGTGTCTATGCCCAGTTTTAGGCATCCAAAGCATGAATAGGACTTCTAAACTGATCTCCATAACAATCAACATCATCTTACTGACGAAAAACTGCACAGAATTAACATTAAAGCAGGTATAAAATAAATTCAGTTTAAAGCTTTTTCAATTAAAAATGCCTTTACCTTCTTCTTAAAATAAAATAAAATCTATCAAAAACCAAAGATTTACAGACAATGAGTTCCAAATATTTGGTACTGCGCATGACAGAGAACAGTTCCTTGTATTTATGTTTTATGCCCATTTCACAGAGGGTACTGATAGCAGAGCCTGATCCTGGGACCAGAAAGACCTTGTTGGTTGACTCAAGGTCATTGCAGATTTTAATTCCAGGGTAGCACCCATAAAAATGGCTTATAATGTCAACAAAATGGCCTCCAATTATATTATAAAATTATCCTCCACGTGGTCTTTTTATGTTGGTTGTTGAGAGATTTGTTATCAGTGGGATATGGAAACTTTAAATAAGTATACAGGGTGGCCCCAAAAAAGTGAGAACATCTCATAGCATATAAGTTATATAAAAATTCAAAAAGACAGATGTAAATGATTGAAAAATTAAAAAAACAAAGATGGCGACCAGAAATTGTTGAAATAAAGATGTTATATAGCTAAAAAAGGTAAATAAGTAAACTATTTAAGCTTTTAATTTACGAGATGTTCTCACTTTTTTTGTGCCACCCTGTATACTATTATGTTTGTCACAGTTTCATTGGATATTCTCATTGAATGGTAAATGTGTGCCAATAAACATTTTCTCATGGCTACTAACATTTTCAGAGTAATTTTATAACAAGCACCTATGTGTGAAGGACTACAGTTGTGGTCAATATTATTGGTACCCTTGCATTTTAGATATGTTGTATACAATATCTTAAGAAATAATTGGAAATTTCCAACTGTATGTCATCATAATACTTTAATAATATGTTCAAAGGTATACAACAAAAAAAATGTCTGTGCAACTTAGACGTACAGTAGTAATTTCTGAGAAAGAAACTACATATGACCTGAACAGGATTAATGTACCCTTCACTAATATTTGATTGCACTACCCTTGGCAGTGATGACAGTTTCCAAACATTTCTTATAGCCATCTATAAGTTTCATACATCTGTCTGCTGGTAGTTTCTCCCACTCTTCAACTAAGATTTGTTCTAGCTCATGAATGTTTCCAGGATTCCTTTTAGCAATGGCAGATTTCAGCTCTTTCCCAAAGGTTCTCGATTAGACTGAGATCAGGACTCATTGATGGCCAGTTTAAAACAGTCAATTTTTTCCTTTTTAACCATTCTTTTGTACTGGAGGACCCATGACCTTCAACCCAGACCTAGCTTTCTGATACTAGGTGGCACATTTCACTCCAAAAAACCTTGGTAGTCCTCTGACTTCATGATTCCTTTAATACATTCCCGGTCTCCAGTTCCTGAGGCAGCAAAACGGCCCCAAAACATTGCGGAATCTCCACTATATTTAACTGTAGGAAGAGTGCTTTTTTCCTTATAAGCTTCATTTCTTCACCTGTAAATGTATCACTGGCCAGCATTGCTAAAGAGCTCAAGTTTGGTTTCATCTGTCCACAGAACATTTTCCCAGAAGGATTGTGGTTTCTCAAGGTGGGTTTGGGCAAAGATCAAACGTGCCTTTTTATGTCTGTCTTTGAGCAGTGGAGTTCTCCTTGGTCTTTGCCCATGAAGTCTTCTTTTGTTTAGTGTGCAGCATATGGTGCAGGTTTAAACCACCACTCCAGAATGCTCCAGGTCAGCCTTAAGCTCTTTGGATTTGTATGTGGTGTTTTTCCAATAGTTCACACTAAACTTGGAATACGTCTTGGATTAATTTTCCTCTTCCCACCACATCCTGGGGGGTTCTTGACAGTTTCGTGAGCAGAAAACTTCTTAATACTACTACTACTAAGCATTTATAAAGCGCTACCAGGCGTACACAGTGCTGTACAATGAAAACACAAAAAGACAGTCCCTGCTCTAAACAGCTTACGATCTAAAAAGACAAAGCAAGAAAAGGAGTAGAAAAGATAAGAACAAGGGCAAAGAGACAAGAGCAGGAGAGACAGGACAAAGGAAAGAGGTAAGAACAAGTGTAAGAGGAAGAAAGAATGGTGAAATAAAAGAGGGGAAGGAAGGAGAACAGCAAAATCAAGAGCCAAAGGCAGAGGCAAAAAGATGAACTTTTAACTTGAGTTTGAAGAGGGGCAAAGAAGATGCCTGACGTATAGACAAAGGAAGTTTATTCCAAGCGTAAGGAGCAGCAAGGTGAAAAGAGCGAAATCTGGAGTTGGCAATAGAGGAGAAGGGCACAGCAAGAAGCAACTGGGAAGAAGAACGGAGTACACGAGGGGGGAAATAGGGAGAAATGAGAGAAGAAAGGTACTGATGAGCCACAGAGTGCATGCACTTATAGGTCAGAAGAAGAAACTTAAAGTGAATACGGAAACGGATAGGGAGCCAGTGAAGAGATCTGAGGAGAGGAGTGATGTGGGCAAAATGAGGCTGACGGGAAAATCAAACGGGCAGTGGAGTGCTGAATAGACTGAAGAAGGAAGAGATGAGACTGAGGGAGACCAGCAAGAATGAGGTTACAGTAATCAAGGCAGGAGGTGATTAGGGAATGGATGAGGGTTTTAGTAGTGAGCTCAGAGAGAAAGGGGCCGATTTTGCCAATGTTGAAGAGAAAGAAGCGACAGGTCTTAGCGATGAGTTTGATATGAGAGGAGAAAGAGTGAAGAGTCAAAAATAACACCCGAGTAGATGAAACAGGTTGGAGAACAGAGCCATCAACAGAGACTGAAAAAGAAGAAGGAGAAAGGGAAATTTTAGGAGAAAAAAAAGAGAATTTCAGTCTTGGCCATGTTCAATTTTAGGCAACGATGGAACATCCAGGCAGAAATGGCAGAGAGACAGCAAGAGATCTGGGACTGGAAAGCAGAAGAAAGATCAGGAGTAGAGAGATAGATTTGGGAGTTATCAGCATAGAGATGGTACTGAAAACCAGGAGAGGAAATAAGGGCACCAAGGGATTGGGTATAGAGAGAAAAAAGAAGGGGACCCAAGACAGAACCCTGGGGGACACCAACCGAGAGCGGGGTAACAGAGGAGGAGGAGCCACCAGAACATACAGTAAAGGAGCGATGGGAGAGATATCAGAACCATGAGAGAACAAAGTCCCTAAAGCCAAACATTAATAACATTGTGAACTGTAGACACAGGAATCCCAAGGTCTTTGGAGATGGCCTTTACCCCTTTGAAATTTGATGATAATGTGATAATGGCTTCTCTGACTGTCTCAGGCAGCTCTCTTGTCTTCAACATAGTGAAAATTGGAACAGGGAGTGAATGTGGCCATTTTCAACATTAGAGCCATCATTCATTGGTTGATTCAAGTCATGTGGATCAGGAACTGCTTAAAAGATAGAAAGCAGGGGGTAGGGATAAATGGCCAATTTTCCCAAAGGAGATAGGTGAATAGTGGAGAACCCCAGGGATCTGTGCTGGATCCGCTGCTTTTTAACATATTCATAAATGATCTGGAAATGGGAATAATGAGTGAGGTTATCAAATTTGCAGATGACACAAAACTATTTAAAGTTGTTAAAACCCAAGAGGATTGTGGAAAATTGCAAGGGGATCTTGATAAATTGGAAGACTGGGCATCCAAATGGCACATGAAATTTAACGTGGACAAGTGCAAAGTTATGCATCTAGGAAAGAACAACCCAAACTATGGTTACATGATGCAAGGTTCCACATTAGGAACCACCACCCAGGAAAAAGATTTAGGTGTCATCATGGATAACATGTTAAAACCCTCTGCCCAGTGTGCAGCGGTAGCCAAGAGAGCAAATAGAATGCTAGGTATCATAAGGAAAGGAATGGAGAATTAAACAAAGGCTATTATAATGCCTCTGTATTGTTCCATGGTGCAACCGCACCTTGAATATTGTGTGCAATTCTGGTCGCCATATCTTAAAAAGGATATAGCGTTATTAGAAAAGGTACAGAGAATAGCCACCAAAATGGTAAAGGGGATGGAAGGATACCCCTATGAAGAGAGACGAAATAGGTTAGGGCTTTTCAACCTGGAAAAGAGACGATTGAGGGGAGATATGACAGAGGTCTATAAATTAATGAATGGAGTGGAACAGGTAAACGTAGATCGATTGTTTACGTCATCAGAATATAGAAAGACTAGGGGACATGCGATGAAGCTACAGAGTAACCTATTTAAGACTAATAAGAGAAAATATTTTTTCACTTAACGTGTAATCAAACTCTGGAATTTGGAAAAGCTGTTAATGTAGCTGGGTTTAAAAAATGTTTGGACAAGTTCCTGGAGGAAAGGTCCATAAACCATTATTAAAAGGGACCCAGGATATCACTGCTTGACCCAATATAAGCATTGTGGAACCTGTGTCTTTTGGGGAAACTGCTAGTACTTATGACCTAGATTGGTCACTGTTGGAAACAGGATACTGTGCTTGATGGACCTTGGTTTGACCCAGTATGGCATATCTTATGTTATTATGTGAGTACTGACAATTGATCATGGGTGCATCCAATTTTACTGAATTGGGAATGTAGTTCTTCTGTTCAAATTGTTCTGAATTGTTTATAAGGGTGCCAATAAACATGTCCTGGCAATGTCCCAGTTTTTATACTATTTCCTACTATTTCCTTTTTGAATTGATTTGATTATTTTAAGTGTCAAATATGTGTGCATATATAGTCCAAGGCCAATTCACTGGCCACCTTTTTTTTTTGTTTAAGGAGATATTGGACATTAGGGGGGTGAACTGCAAGGGTGCCAATAATGTTGAGCACAACTGTAAGTCCAGTGCGGGCCTCCGTGACTGGACAAAGTTGTTGTTTCTTGTAAATCGAGCTGAATTTGAAAAGCGCGGTATAGAAAAGGCTTTAAATAAAATAAATAACTGTATTTTTGGCCTGTCTTATAAAGATATATAGGGGCCATTTTAATAAAGCCTGGTAAGGCTGTGCACTTAAAGTGCATTTGTAAGACAAGTTAAGTCCAATGCCTCTGTGTTAACTGTTGGGGGCATGATCAGCATGCTTCTGCCAGCTTACGTGTGACTGAGTACATTAACGTGCAGCACAATTAAGGCAGATGCACCAAATGATACCCATAGAGGTATCATTAGGTCAGTGGTTCTCAACCTTTTTTGTACCGTGACCCCTTTTACCATTGGTCAACTTGTGGTGACCCCCAATGATAAAATCAAACGCGTCTCTCTTCCTTTACCGTTAACGCATTGTCGCTGTAATCATTTGTTGAATTATTAATATATTATAGGCCTTTGCAATATGTTTTTATTTACACAATTTACTTCTTTAAACCACAATAATTAATCACAATAACAAGTAACAATATTTGATTTCAAAATTATGATGATTTTGTAGTGAAATCACTAATATGAAATAAAATTATTTTTTCTACCTTTGTTGTCTGACCAATTTATTCTCTGATCATGCTGGTCCCGATCTGAGGCTTCTGCTTTCCTGTCTTCTCTTAGCTCTCTTTCTGTGGTCTATGGTCCATCTGCCATTTCTTATCTCTTCTTTCGTTTTCTTCACTTCTTTCCATCAGCCTATTTCCAGTCCCAGTAACCCTCCCCAGTGTTAGCCCCTTTCCAGTCCTCACTCCCAGTACCTTCCAATGTCAACTTGCATTCCCATGACTGCCACTGGTGTCAATTCCCTTCCAGTCCCCCTCCTTCCCCACTGACCAGTCCCTTCTAGTACAAATACCATGGCAGCCCCTCTCAGATCCACTCCCTTCCAGTTCCATTCTCCCATCCCCTCGTATCAGCCCATTTGTAGCCTTAGCCCCCAGTTTTCTTCCAGGGCCAGCAGCTCTATCCTCCCCTCCCCACAATCAGCCCATTCCCAGTCGAAGCCCCTCAATCAGCTCGCTTCCAGTGCTAGTCCCCCTCAACTCCATTACCAGTACTAGCCTCCCCTAATCAGCCCAATACCAGTCCTACCCCCCCATCAGCTCATTACCAGTCCTAGCCTCCCCTAATCAGATCATTTCCAGTGCTAGTCCCTCCTCAACCCCATTACCAGTGCTAGGCTCCCCTAATCAGCCCATTACCAGTCCTACCCCCCTATCATCAGATTACCAGTCCCAACCCCCTCCCTTGATCAGTCCATTCCCAGTCCTAGTCTTCCCTAATCAACCCATTACCAGTCCTAGCCCTCCCATCTGCCCATTATAATCCTAACCCGCACTGTCTCTCCCCTCTGTCCAGCATTTATCCCCCGTCTGTCCAGTATGTCCCCGTCTCTTCCCTTTCTCCATGTCAGCCCCCCTCCCTCCCTCCATGTCAGCCCCTCCCCTGTCCATGTCAGCCCCCCTCCCTCCCTCCATCCCTCCATGTCAGCCCCCTCCCTCCCTCCATCATGTCAGCCCCATTGCAGGGTCCCTCCCCCCTCCTCCCCTCTCCCTGTCTGCCTGCTACTGTCCTGTTCTTCTGCAGTTGTGGCTCCCTGTCTCTTAGGGAACCATGGCTGTGCCTGTGAAACTGTTGCAGAGCCTTCCCGTCTCTCGATGGGCTCCGTGCAGCATTGTCCCGCCTCCAAAGGAAGTGGTAAACAACATCCTTTGGAGACGGGACAATGCTGCACGGAGCCCGTCGAGAGACTGGACGGCTCCGCAATGGTTTCGCAGGCACAGCCGCGGTTCCCTAAGAGGCAGGGAGCTGTGGCTGCATTAGAAGGGAAGTGGTGAGTTTGCCGCTGCCGAGAAGCGGACTCGGCAGCAGCAGCAACTTGTGCGTTTTTTTTTTTTTAACGGCGGAGTGAGGCGACCCCCACTAAATCCTGTGGCGACCCCCATGGGGGTCGTGACCCACAGGTTGAGAACCGCTGCATTAGGTGCATCCATGCTAATTGCTATGTTAAGGGTGCTCACCCTCTAATGTGCTCTCCACACCCACACTCTGCCTCTAACCTGCACTCTTTCCATATCAGCAAGTTATGGCAGACTATCTCCACAATAAACAACTCACAACAACGAATCAACACTTGGTGCCACCCCAACAACATAAGGATACAGACAATAAATACCTATGGCACAACTTCAACCTAATAAATAAAAGAGAAATAATATACATCATCAACAACATCAACACCACGACCTCGCCCCTCGACCCAAGCCCTGTGACAAGGCTAAAAAATCTATTCAACCAATTTGCTCAAACCATCCTACGGATAGTCCACTCCTCCCTCACCCAAGGATACATTCTGCCGGCGCTCAAACAGGCCTTTATATATCCTATCATAAAAAAGACTTCACTAGACAAAACCCTCCCTAGCTCCTATCATCCAATTGCAAGTATCCCATTCCTGGCCAAAATAATTGAAAAAACTATACAACACCAACTCCAAGACCATGTGGACACCCATGCACCCCTAGACCAGCATCAACTTGGCTTCCGCCCACAACATGGCATTGACATCCTCCTAACAGACCTATTCAACAGAATCATCATCAGACTGGATAAACCCCGCAAGGGTTTTGAGCTACTGTTCCTCAACATAAGTGCCGCTTTCGACTCAGTATCGCATCCCATCTTGCTAAACAGGCTAAGAGACATTGGTCTAACAAGACAACCCACTAAGATGGTTCAATTCATACCTATCTGACAGAACCATGCAAGTAAAGGCTGGCACATCCAATTCAAGACCCTTCAAGTCAGTACAAGGCATCCCTCAAGGCTCAGCCCTCTCCGGACTATTATTCAACTTATACTGTACATCCAAACAATCTGCAATCTACTACGGAAATGGAAAGCACACTATCACCTCTATGTAGATGACATCATGTTCTACCTGCCATTTAACACCAAAACCCCAGACTTCTCAATCATATCAGACGTCTTCAATGATGTGACAAACCACCTAACCATCATAAACCTTACAGTAAACTGAAGTAAGACTGAAGCTCTACTCATATTTAAAGATCAGGCATTCAAGCCTTCAAAAAAGATAATAACACAAGATGCAGAAATACCAATAAAGCAAGAGATCAAATACTTAGGCATAACCATTGACAGCAACCTCAATATGACCTCGCACATCAAAAATGCATCCAAAACAGCATACTGGAAGCTAAAGCTCATCAAACCTCTTCAACATCTTCTACAAGAAATGGACTTCAGGTCAGTACTACAAGCAATACTTACACCACACCTTGACTATGGAAAAATCATTTAACAAGGCCTCCCAAAAAATGTTCTATATCCAATCCAACTAGTCCAAAACACTGCCGCCAGAATCCTCACTGCCAGCTCGCCCATGCACCACAAACTCCAATCCTAAAAAACCTACACTGGCTCCCAATAACACAACGAACAAAATACAAAACCATCACTACTACCTTCAAGATACTTCATAACCTCTCAGCTCCATGCCTCTCAGAACTGATCACAACAACATACTCAACAAGATCAAGAAGGACCTCCAATCAGAACCTCCTGAACATCCACCCACTCAAGACCAAAACCACACAGCAGACCAGCAACAGAGTATTCTCTTTGTATACCCCATCAATGTGGAACTCACTACCAGATAACATAAGATCAGCAAAATCCATCACAGAGCTAAAAAAACAACTAAAAGCACACCTATTCAGAGAATACTACGGACCTGATGATGAAACATAATCTGGGAGCTAAAATGCCACACTGAAAGACAACTAAGCCAAGCCAAACATTCCCCCCCATCAAACGTAGACCATTTCTACCTGTAAATAGTTTGCACCCCTGCATTCTGTATATAATACTAATCTCCAAGTTACATTCCTTGTTTAATGTAAAACAATTCTTCTGTAATTATTATGTTGTTTGGTGTAAAACGTCTTGAATAAAGGCGGTATAAAAAAACCTGTTAAATAAATGAATGAATAAATAAATAAATAAAAAGCAGCATGTGAGTGCCAATTAATGTTCATTTTGTTGGTCGATAGCTGCTTGATCACACATTAGTGTTCACCATGGCCAGTTATTGTTAAGTGCCATTGAATCAGTGTTGACTCATGGTGACCCTCTGGATAGTTTTCCTAAACTGTGCTTGGTCTTCAGTCAGGCGGCTCATTGTTCATAGAGTGGCACCCATAGATACTATTATTGTATCAATCCATCTCATTGCTGGCCTTCCTCTTTTGAGTTGACATTCTACCTTGCCAAGCCTGATGTCTTTCTCTAACAATCTCTCTCTTTAATTTAATTTTAATTTAATTAGCAGGTTTTTATATACCGCCACTTCCATGGATCAGTTGCGGTTTACAATGAACAACAATTAACAAGCAAGGCTGTTTTACAAGGAACGGTAATAAGCATCATGCTGTTTTTACATATAACGGTGTTAACAATAAAATCAATTTCTATAATAACAATAATGGGTTCAAACTATCAGAAACAGGTTGATAGTTGAGAACTATATACATTGAACATGTTTAGAACTAAAATACAGTTTTACATAGAATCTCTGGATATCTTACAATGTATTAGTACTTGTTCCATGTCGAGGGTTGATTATCATTGTTGGTGCAGCTATCCCTTTTCATGTTGTGTTGGTGAGTTTGATACAGAAGCATAGTGTGTTGAGAATAGGTATGTTTTGAGTTTTTTCCTAAACTCCATGATTTGGGGTAATGATCGTAGTTCAGCTGGGATATTGTTCCACAGAATGGGGGCGGCATGGGAGAAGGCTTTCTTGTTCATTGATTTTTTGGCTTTTATAAATTCCTTTGGTGTTATTAACTTATTTAATTGGTCTCTTCTTTGAAGGTTGTGACCGTGTTCCTTGGTGATTAGGTTATTTACAGTATAGGGTGCCGTGTTATTTAGGCACCCTATACTGTATACTTTGCATGATTTATTGATTTTGCCAGTTGTTAGGATCTTTGTCGTCTTTACATTAAGGTGCAGGCTCATTTTAAGACTACGTTCCTTCATCTTGAGAAGCAAATGTTTCAGATCATCTTCACTTTCAGCCAGTAATGTGGTATCATCAGCATAATGAAGGTTTCATGATGTCCCTAATGAATATTCAGGAGATATAATTGCATACAATGGGAGGCAGTGGATGTAAATATATCTCGTGAATATTCATTAGAGAGATCATGAAAGACCAGGCTGGATTTTGTTGCACTAAGACTGGAGTTGGCCACCCCTGACTTAATGCCACCCACTAAGGCAATGTTAAGTGCACCCGCGCTAACATTGATGCTGTACATGCACTGTTAACTCCTGTGCTAACTGCAATGTGCAGACAAGCCCGCGCTCTGCCCCTACCCTGCCAATTTCTCACCCTGTTGTGTGCTAAGCAAACAGCATGCAATTACCCCCCCACACTGCCTTTTTAGTGCACACCCTGTTATCGCAGGCCATTAGTATGCATTCAGGCCTGCATTAATTGCTAGCACAGTTTAGTAAATATGCCCCTCAAGGTACGCAAGGGTAGCCACAGTAGTTTTTGAAAGTCAAATGCTTGATCCCCAGCAGAGAAAACTGTAGTATACCTTTCAAAGTAAATTTTGCATGATCAAAATTAGTGAACTTGCTTAGCCACATAGCATAGCTTGGAGCACTTACCATCACCATTACTGATTCCCCCATTCTGATAACTATTGGCTGGAGGGTCTGTGCCCAAACTTGTGATGGAATGGCTGAATGTCTCCTTATCAGAAAGCTGCAAGACATAATTCATATATCCATTCTTCAGCTCATACAGTGAGTGCCACTGAAGCAATACGGAACATTCCCTGAGTTTCTTCCCTGCTTAGATCAACTCAGAATCATTTAGACCTCAATGCAGAAATAATGCGGGTTTTCTCTTTTTGAATTTTTATGGTAGAGGTGGGATTGTTCACATTACTAGTCCAAAGTGATATCAAAAGACTGTGGCTCCCAAAGCTGTCCTTGGGAATTATCCAGCCAATTAAGTTTTCAGGATATTCATCACAAATATGCACATAGAGGGTAATCTTATGCACATTTGAATGGGTGTATTTCATGCCTATTTTCTAAAGTAAGGTAGATGTGTACTTACTTTATAAAATAGGGGCATAAGTGGACAAAAATGCACGTTAAACCAGGTGCAAACACGCCAGCCCTAGAGTTGGGTAGATGGCCGCACTTATATTTTGTAAGAACACACATAAATTATAGTATTTTCACAGTCAGTGCAAGGGTATTGGGTGCCCTAGGTGAACCTTCAGACTTATGTATTCCCCCAACTCCAAATTTTGATATTTAAACTCAATAATCATGATGATCGGAATGCCATCTCTCTCACAGCAATCCTGTAAAAATGCATAATTAGACATCATGGGCCCGATATTCATTTGGACGGGTTATGCACTGCATCAGTGCATAGCCCTGCCTGCTGACCTCTAAACCCAGATATTCAATACTGCGGCGATGGTATTGAATATCCGGGTTTGACGCAGAGTGGATTCACCCACAGAACCTAACCGGGTAGCGGCGATATTGGACCGCCACCCGGTTAGCATCCGCGGCTAGAACTAAGCGAGCCAAATGCCTAGTTTTAGATTCAGATTGCTAACAGGGCAGTGGTCCAATATCGCCGTTACCCAGTTACCGGAAATCTCCACCCCTGCTCCATCCAGAACGCCCCCAACATGCCCCGATGCCAACCAGATAGCATTGGGGCGCACAGGGGACATAGATGGGGATATTCAATGGCACTAACCGTGTAGGTGCTGTCAAATATTCACATTTAAGGCATTTACATGGTTTACGGGTCTGTAAACTGCGTAAATACCTTTTGAATATCGGGCCCCATACCTTTAAATATCAAATTTTGCTTTGTATGTATGTGTGCATCTGCTATCCCTGCAGGTAAAAGGACGGCTCTGAGTTTGTGTGACTGTCAGGATCTATTGTTTTACTTTGACTGCTGATGTTCTTCGTTGAGTCTCAGAAGCTGCTGCCTTAGGTGACTTGCTAGGCTTGCCTAATGGTTGGACCAGACCTGAGTATTTTATAAGTTACATGTGCAAATGTGCAGCCCGCCCAAGCTCTGCTCAAACTCTGCCCCTGAGCACACCTACAGTTAAAGTATGTGCTGTCAGCCCAACATGCATACTGTACTTACAAAATAGTGACTGATTATATTACACACATAAGTGGCCATTTACGCGTGTAACCGTGCATGGAAATGTAGGCGAATCTTTTAGAATTATCCCTATAGCATATTTACAGGAACTATCTCTACTGTATGCAAATATACACAAAAGCTGAAAACAAACTGGCCTACAGCAGCAACCATGCCCTAAATTGGTGTTTTCCAACCCAGTTAAGGGAATAGCCCTAACTGGTTTGGTTTCCTGAATAGCCACAATGGATACACATGAGACAGATGTGCATATACTAGGTTGTCAGTATATACAATTATATTTAGTTCAGCTTCAAACAGATAGAGTCTTTATCTGCTGTCATGTACTATTTACTATACAGTATACTGAGATGCAGATCATCTTCAAGGACTGGGTTGGGAAACACTGCTCTAATATATTTTTTTTTTTGCTGCGGAAACCTACATGTTGATTATTTTAATGGGTTCTCACTTTTTAAACTTAACAAAAAACCCTTCATTGGCAGTTCATAAATAACAATGCCTGAGTATACTTTCCTGCTCAAAGATTCCTAAGAAATCAGATCCTTAACAAAGCGCTCTGGAAGGTCAGAGGCTAAGGTATCTGGCGCCTAGGGAAGATATAAGGCAGTAAGGCCCTCGAATGCCACAAACAGATGTGGTTTTCAGGATAGCTAAACCATGCAAATCTGCCTGGATCTTGGATCAACAACTTAAAAATATGCTTTATGAATATTTACAGTAGAAATCCTGAAAGACAGGTGTGTTTGCGCTCTGAGGACTGGAGTTTGACATCACAGTTACAACTCTACATTTTATTTTTGAATGTGTTGTTAATATGGTAATTTCTGTACCATTAATTAACTGGCAATCCTAAATAGCAAAGGCATGATTCCATCAGGGATCCAGGAAACATTGGGAGGCCAGCTCTGCAGTAAAGTCTGCTCTAGCTGGGGACAAATATGAGAAGAGGGTTTAGGGATTGGGTGGGAGCAGGAGCTGTTGGTTGTATTTAGGCATTTTGTCTATAAAAAACAGATTGCACAAACCATTTTGGTGTTTCTCTGCCATCATTTACTACTATGTTACTATGATGTCCCTGAAAAAAAATCTGCTCCAGGATTTCTTTGACCCCTTAATTAACCATAATTATAACCTGATGTCCTGTACAGCAGGCTCAGCTCAGCGGGACATAGATGGGAGAAGAGCTGCTGAGGAGAGGATACTGCTGTGAATGCTCAAAAAGCCAATGATCCAAAACAAAAAAACCTCTGAAATCAATCTAAACAACCCAAAAAAACCCAAAAGATTTCAGAAAACAAAACACCCGGACAAAAAGAAATTGTACACAATTGTATTGTGTTTTGTGGGGGGTGTTTTGTTTTCTGAAATCTTTTGTTTTTTTGGGTCAAAAAGCCAATGAGGCAGGAAGGGCTGGAAAAAGGTTACTGCTTGCTGGCAGGCCCAGACGTTTAGCCACCTGTCTCGAAAGACTAGGAACTACTGATTCCACTGGTCAACATTGAGATCGTTGCTGACTTTAAAAGGCCCTAATCTGGGGGGCGGAGCCTGATGTCCAGCGGGTTAGACGCTTCGCGCTGAAGCTCCCGAGAGGCCTACTCAGAATCCTGACTTAATACCTACCTAAACTTAATATTTTGCTCCGAACTTACCGGGGTGCCTCGGGGGGGATGGCGGCCCACAAACCAGCGCGCTTAGACTTCGGGTCTCCCTCTTCTTCACACGGAAAACGCTCCAAAACAGAGTTGTCTTCCCCACAAAAGACCGTTCCACTTCGGGCCAACCCCGACAGGCCACAGGAGATCGTGGAGGAAATACGCGGTGTGAAGGAACTGGTACAGTCCAACGGAGAAGCGCTCCGAGCCATGCGAGAAGACTTCGGTATGCTTCAGGACCGGCTTGAAGGTCTCTCATTACGGCAGGACAACATGGCGGGGGTCCTCGACTCGCACGCGGTGCGCTTGGTGAAATTGGACAAGGCTGAGCGTCAGATACAGAATTTTCAAAAAGAGTTAGAGGATAGCAATAATCGAGCCCGTCGCAACAATGTAAGGCTCATTGGAGTACCGGAGGGGGCCGAAGCAGGAGATATAAGAGAATTCCTGGTCAAAACTCTTCCCTCCTTGCTGAAGATCACTTTTCACAGAGATCTGGAAATTGACCGAGCACATCGTGTTCCTACCAACATGGCCCTCAATCGGACGACCCCCCGGCCTATCATCTTTCGATTACTGAGATATCAACAAGTTGAGCAGATTCTAAATGCTGCCCGGGCGAATCATCATCTGGAGTTTGAAAGTCATAAAGTCTCCTTCTTCCCTGACTTGGCAAAGCCCACAGTTGACCGTCGGAAGAGACTCCTTGCTTTTCGCCCTAGACTTCAACAGCTACAGGCTCGCTTTGGCCTATTGTATCCAGCGAAGCTCAGAGTGACTCTCCATAACCAAACTAGAACATTCGAAGATCCTGATCTACTAGCAACATTTTTAGATTCCAAAGAAGCAGACCAGATGCGCTAATCCAACAATTGGATCTATAATCCGCCGGCTCTGCCCGCCATTTTGAATGGCCCGACGCTGTGATCACCGCCTGGAACAGAGACTGCCTGGACTTTTCTTTCTGTCTATATATAACTTTCTTGGTCTCCTATCCCTCCATGATGTGCACCTCGGTTGGATTCGGAACACGCACAGCTATACAGGTTATATGTTTCAATTAGGCCTTCTCTGGGCTTTCTCCCCGCAGACACATGGTCGCCAGTATTTTCTGGGGTTTTGCTTCTTCTCTAATGCACTTCGGTGCTTATTTTTTTATATGGGGCGCTTCATTGTTTTTCATTAGCTTATTTTCTATCATGTCATGTGTACAGCCATATACAGTTAATATGAGGGACATAGTGAAATTATGTGCGTTATCATGTTCTTTTTCAGAATTTTTAACTTTTCTGAATGGCCTTATGTAAGCTCTTATCACTGAATGTAAAAGGCATCAATAGTCCAATCAAAAGAAAGAAAATCCTTAGCTATCTTAATCATGAGCATGCTGATTTAGTGTTCCTTCAGGAAACGCATTTAAACTCCACTGAAACACTGAAACTTAATGCTAAGCCTTACATGGTGGCTGCCTACTCTCCCGCCGTTTCTAAACGGTGTGGGGTAGCCATCTTGGTTAAGAAGTCTTTGCAAGCTACTGTACTGGATACTAGCTCTGATAAGGAGGGTAGATGGGCCCGTGCACACCTTAAGGTTGGAGATAGTGAAATCACGTGTATTTGTATTTATGCTCCGAATGTGGATAACCCTACTTACTATGCAAGTATTGCGCAGTTGGCACAGGCCTCTGCCAATACTCCATTAATACTTGGCGGCGATTTCAACCAAGTACTTGATCCTTTGATAGATAGACAGCCGCCTCGAACGAGTGGTCCACCCAAGAGTCTTGATACCCTTACTGCTCTGATGAAAGATCTTGCGTTAGTAGATATATGGAGGCTGCTTCACCCCTCCGACCTAGAGTTCACCTTTTTCTCAGCCCCCCATCACTCACAATCTAGAATAGATTTTTTTCTTATCTCCAAAGCACTGATACCCCAAGTGGACACGGCTAGGATTCATCCTCTCCATATTTCAGATCATGCTGCCATATCTTTCTCATTACATGTCACTACGCAAGGTGAACATCCCCGTGCTTGGTTTTTTGATAGATCCCTACTAGACCAAAAAGATTTTCAGGTAGACATAAAGGCCGCTATCCAAGACTATTTTCATTTTAATTCACCCCATGACACTGCGAGCTGGGCTTGGTGGGAGGGTTTCAAGGCGTCTATCCGTGCAACTATAACTAGCTATCAAATCCGACAGGGGAAACAACGAAAGCAACATTTACTGATTCTAGAACAACAGATACAAGCTGGAGAGCGTCTCCTCACGTCCCGTACTGACCCATGTATTTTACTTCGCTTACAACGCCTTCGTTTTCAATACAATCAGCTTTTATATACCGCTGCTGTTAAAAATATTGAATCACAACAAGGGATGTACTATCGGGAAAATAACCGTGCTGGCAAATTGCTAGCCAATGCCCTGAAAGGTCAAAAAGAAGCCAAGCGTGTTACCGCTCTCCGCAATCCGTCGGAGGGGAGCTTGGTCACTAAAGATACAGAAATATTAGAACTCTTTCGTGATTTTTATACTCAGCTTTATCAATCTGAATGTGACTTCGAGCCAGAAGTATTTGAACGATTACTATCAGGGGTACAGCGACCGACCCTATCTGACGAAGATAGAGAGGCCATGGACAAACCATTCACTTTAGCAGAAATTCAATCGGCACTCAAGAGATGTGCCACAGGTCGAGCCGCAGGCCCGGACGGTCTCCCAGCTGAATTCTACAAAACTTTTAACGCTGACTTAGCTCCGTTTTTGAAACTTTATTTTTCTGCTCTGGCCGAGGAGGGATCTCCCTCTGGATCCTTCTCAATGGCAAATGTAGTAGTTTTTGAGAAAGAGGGGAGAGATCCGCAACTAACAGCTAATTATCGTCCAATTTCCCTACTAAATGCAGACTATAAAATATTTGCCACCATTCTCTCCACCCGGCTCTCTGACAAGATGTCTACTTTAATACACCCAGATCAGTGCGGTTTCATTCCCGGTAGATCAACCGCTGATAATGCTAGGACCCTATGTCATGTACTGACTGCTGCAGTTAATCTTGATCGACCATTGGTTGGCCTCTCACTTGATGCTGAGAAGGCCTTCGACCGCTTAGAATGGCCCTTCTTGTTTGCAACTCTTCGCTGGTACGGATTCGGAGAAGGCTTTCTCCGTTGTCTCCAAACCATGTATGCACAGCCTACAGCTAGTATCTGTGCTAACGCTTTAAAGTCTCAGCCATTTCCCCTGCAACGCGGCACCCGCCAGGGATGCCCACTGTCTCCACTTCTTTTCGATCTCGCACTCGAACCCTTAGCTTTACTAATCCGGCAATCCAAGGATATTCATGGAGTCCCTTTCTCTCATAGGGAAATCAAAATTTCAGCATATGCTGATGACCTGATGCTCTTTGTCTCCCTAGACTCAGTGCCGGCTGTCCTAGAGCAAATTGGTAAATACTCACAACTCTCGGGCTACAAGATAAATTGGACCAAATCGGTCGCCTTTCCACTAAATCCTTTGATCCATCAGGCAGATATGCAATCCTTTCCCTTTTTATGGCAACCTCGCATGGTCAAATACCTTGGGGTGCACTACTGCTCTCCTTTAGAAGACACCATTACCTTTAATGCTAAAGACTTAACCTCTAAGGTCCGGGCGCTTACTCAACGCTGGACTCCTTTAACACTTACTTGGTGGGGCCGCCTAGAAACCATTAAAATGATGATAGTTCCCAAAGTGAACTACATTTTAGAAATGTTGCCATGTCTCCTACCTCGACGTACATATAAAGATTTAGAGGGTCTTCTGACTAGATACTTATGGCAAAACAAGACACCTAGGATAGCGAAACATAAGTTACAAGCAGATAAAGAAAATGGTGGTGTCAGATTCCCTGACTTCCTGAAATACCACCACTCTTTTCTTCTCAAACAAGGCGCTCGTTGGCTGGAAGACCTCACACCGAGTAGACCAGTGTGGCTAGATATTGAGGAGGACCTTTGCAAACCAATCCCTCTTACTTATCTCCCCGGTATGACTCTCCCATCAAACTCCCACTATCCACCAATGCTCTTAGACACTTTAGGTGCCTTTAATACCCTTGTGCAATCTCTAGACTCCCGACTTTGTCCGCTAGATAGACTCCCGCTTTGGCACAATGCTCGATTTCAAATACAAAATAAACCGATGGCGTGGAGCCCCTGGTACACTAGGGGCATTTGGATCCCTAACCAGCTGTTCTCTGCTGGTCGCTGGAAGACTTTTAGCGAATTACAAATTGAATTTGGTCACCCAGCGAAACACTACTTTCAGTTGGTGCAACTTCAGCATTGTCTTCGGAGTGCTAAGGTGCTCCCGCCATCGGAACCCCATACCCAAGGATTGTCGGAGAATATCCGATCTATCGGGAGCTTATCGGGGGTAGCATCTAACTTTTACAAAACTTTATGTAATGCTGTCAATAGTGGCACTCCTACAGCACAGAAATCCTGGGAGCGGGAAATGCATGTAATTTTGACCCCGGAGCAATGGAGCCTAGTCTGGAGCAAGGTGACACGGGTCTCTCGATCCGCCTCACTCACTCAGACACTTTTCTTTCTAGCCCACCGATGTTTCTATACTCCTGACAGATTAGCCAAATGGAACGCCACCCTGAGCAATAGATGCTGGACATGCCATGCGGCCATTGGTTCACTCACTCATGTTATGTATGAATGCCCCGCATTACAGTATTACTGGAGTCGGGTCTGGGGTCGTATTCAATCTATTTTGCACTTTCAAGAGCCCCTCTCTTGGAAGATAGTGGGACTCCGCTCAGCTGCGGAGATCCCCTCTCTTCCCAAATCGGCTCACTTCCTTTTAGACTTTATGCTGGGCATAGCTATTTCCCTAATTACGAAATACTGGAAAAATAGCTCCCATCTGAGCCCCAATGAATGGTGGAATCATGTCTGTCTCTACAGCAAATATGAGCAAATACCTCGTATGTTAGCTTCTTCCGCTCAGACCCCCCACCACTTGTCTAAATGGAAGATGCTCAATGACTATGTTCAAACTGCTCAATGCTCTCATCTGACTGTTTAAATCTGTGTAAATCTCTGTCACATGATCATTCTGTATCGCAGATACTATTTCTGTTTGTTTTGATATACAATTACTGTTGTTTGTAAGCGCTTATATGATGATACTTATCAGTTTAGAGAAGAAGCATAGGGGTGGGGGGTAATTGGGGTTGCTTTTCCTTATTGTATGTTTGTATTTGTTTCCTTTGGTGTGTTGTTTCTTTTGCTTGTTGTAAAATGAAAATAAAAGCTTAAAAAAAAAAAAAAAAGGCCCTAATCTGTAGTATCTTGGTGAGCTGAACATGAATATAACATTGAAAAATTGTTATTGGCTCTCGTTTTGAAGATATTGCATGTAGTTCATTTTTGACGTTTCACCGTGTAAATTTATCCAGTAGGACATCAACAAGATCCCAAATAAGCCTTGAATGATGTAATATTGCATCACATTGCATAATACCAGTATGCACACATCATCCAGAGTTGATTGCATCATTTTCTGTGCTGCCCGCAAGCCCGGCTTCTCCCCCACTGTACTCCTGCCCTATCGGGGCAGTGGGAGTGCTCCTGCCCAATCCGGGCAGTGGGAGCGGGAGAAAGCCCGCCCAGAAATCCGCTTCAAATAGCGGCGTCCCTACCGAGAGGGACCCGCTGTGCTGCCCGCAAGCCCGGCTTCTCCCCCACTGTACTCCTGCCCTATCGGGGCAGTGGGAGTGCTCCTGCCCAATCCGGGCAGTGGGAGCGGGAGAACGCCCGCCCCGAAATCCGCTTCAAATAGCGGCGTCCCTACCGAGAGGGACCCGCTGTGCTGCCCGCAAGCCCGGCTTCTCCCCCACTGTACTCCTGCCCTATCGGGGCAGTGGGAGTGCTCCTGCCCAATCCGGGCAGTGGGAGCGGGAGAAAGCCCGCCCAGAAATCCGCTTCAAATAGCGGCGTCCCTACCGAGAGGGACCCGCTGTGCTGCCCGCAAGCCTGGCTTCTCCCCCACTGTACTCCTGCCCTATCGGGGCAGTGGGAGTGCTCCTGCCCAATCCGGGCAGTGGGAGCGGGAGAAAGCCCGCCCAGAAATCCGCTTCAAATAGCGGCGTCCCTACCGAGAGGGACCCGCTGTGCTGCCCGCAAGCCCGGCTTCTCCCCCACTGTACTCCTGCCCTATCGGGGCAGTGGGAGTGCTCCTGCCCAATCCGGGCAGTGGGAGCGGGAGAAAGCCCGCCCAGAAATCCGCTTCAAATAGCGGCGTCCCTACAGGGCGCGCCCGCGCCTGGCGGGCCCGCGCCTGAGGGCCTCGCCAGAGGGCCCTTTGGCGTGGCCCTTAGGCAGTGGCCACTGGCGGTGAAAAAAAAGGAGTGCCTCACCACCAACACGCCGATAAAGCTGCGTCGCTTCCGCCAACCACGGGAACGGACCCCCCACATCGCTGAACACACCTGTGAAAGGCAGCCCCGGCTTGAGCTCCCCAGGACGGGTTTGAGCTTGCCAACTACTATCTCCACGCTCCTCGAGCTCCACAAGCTGGGTAGAGCACACCAACTCTGAACAGCAACACCAACAAAACCGACCAGGTGAGTCTCACAAACTCATTCAACAAGGACAGCGAACTGTATGAAATCTGTGCACACCTCATCTGACATCAGAAACTGCAAGCAAACTTCACACAAAACACCACAGCATACACCATGATCACTACATGGTTCCTACCATTCAGCCTCCTCCTCACACATATCCTTTCACCAGACTCCCACCTCCACTACCTACACCATAACCCACAATGGCACCCACCCTCTAACTGGCATTACACAGTTCCACAATACAATCACCCCGCCACACACAGCACATCAACATCAAGAAGAAAAGACGCACACAAATCATACCCCCTCGCACAATTTTCAACGGAGTCACACAACACTACAGAGCAAATGGCCATAGAGCTCATAAACGCGAGGTCCATATGCAACAAGATACACACACTAGCAGACCACATAGAATATCACCAACCAGACATTCTCTGCATTACAGAAACCTGGCTCAATCCCACCAACACAGTTCTCCTCAATCAATTGGTACCAGACATCTACACAGCTTACAATTGCCCACGCACCCACAAACGCGGAGGAGGGGTTCTTATAATAGCAAAGAAAAACATGAAGTTCAAAACACACAGCTCCACCGACACACCACAAAGCAACACGCTCAGCATCATGAACAAACACCTGGCACTCTGCCTAACCTACAGAGCACCCCGAGCCACTCCTGATGAACTGGCAGCAACGCTCGAAACAGCATGCGCCCTCACAGCAACTAACAAACCTACCATCCTGCTAGGTGACTTCAACCTCAAGTCCACCAACACCAAAGATGCAGATGCCTTCCTCCAAGCAATGACATCCCTTCAATACACCCAAATCATCAACGCCCCCACACACAGACACGGCTCTATACCTGACCTCATATTCGCAACCAACTCCCTAACTTCAAGAGGACTAATCTCAACACCTTCCATCACCCCAGTCCCCTGGTCCGATCACCACATAATCAAGATCACACTGCAACTTCAAAAAGACAATCACAACGAACAAACCAACAATTCCCACATACGAAGGCGATTCAAGAAATTCGACAGAGACACCTTCCTACTGGACACGTTAAATCAACTGTCAACAGAAACAGACAACCTGGAGACTCAAATAATCAACTGGAACAACACACTATCCAACGCCGCCACAGCTACTGCTACCAGACCAAAGGTACACTGCAACAACAAGAGACATCACAAGCCCTGGTACTCCTCAACCATACGACAAGAGAAAAGAGAACTCAGAAAGATCGAACGGAGATGGAGAAAATCCAAGACACCAGAAAACCAGCAGATATACCTAACAAACCAAAGACTATACACCGAACACATCAACCAATCCAAGAAAGAATACCATACAAACATGATAAACACCTCCATAAACAAACCCAGAGAGCTCTTCGACATAGTGAAAATCCTCACAAAGGAGCAGAAAACAGAAGAGGAAATACAAATAGACCCGCAAAAATTTGCTGATCACATCAAAGACAAATTTCACTCCACAGAACCAACTGCAACCAGCTCTGCTACCCAGCCTGATTCACACCCCAAGACATGGGACACCTTCTACCCGCCCTCAACAGAACAGCTCTCCCACATCATCTCAGCAATCAGAACAAGCACCGCCCCCACGGACCCTTGCCCAGTATCATGGATAAAGGCCACCAAATCAAGCCTCATCCACATCATACACGACATTGTCCTCAACTCACTCACCCAGGGTCTCCTGCCAGCTCAACTTAAACTGGCTACAGTACGCCCAATACCGAAGAAAACTACCCTCGACAAGAAAAACCCTGAAGCATACAGACCAATATCCAGCATACCTTTTCTGGCAAAAATTATAGAAAAAGCAGTGCAACAACAACTACAGGAACATATTGACAACCACGCTCCTCTAGACGACAACCAGCACGGCTTCCACCCCCAACATGGAGTTGAAACACTGCTGATCTACCTCATAGACAACATCCTCAGAGTCATAGACAACAACACTAAAGGCATCCTAATGATCTTTGTCGACATCTCCTCCGCCTTCGACACGGTTGACCACCTAACCCTCCTGGAAAGACTAAAGGAAATTGGACTTCATGGTACCACGTTAAAATGGTTCCAATCCTACCTCACCAACAGGCAGCTACAAGTCAAGATAGGCCACAACACCTCTCAACCCATAAAAATCCGCCAAGGAGTACCTCAAGGATCCGCCCTCTCGGCACTCCTGTTCAACATATACATCCAGCCGATATGCGACATCCTGAAAGCGAACAACATTCAATACACCATCTACGCAGACGATATCATGATATACACACCTATCTCTACCGACAACCCAGACTACAATAGAATAACTGACTGCCTAACACAAATGACAAACTGGTGCACGAACAACAACCTCTCAATCAACTACAGCAAGACTGAGGCTCTAATAATCACTCGCAACCATGACTTCATCCACCCACCGGACATCAAAATAGCAGACACAACCATTCCAATGAAATCCGAAGTAAAATACCTTGGAGTAACCCTGGACAATGAACTAAATCTCAAGTCTCACGTTAACAAAACGGTCAAGAATGCATACCATAGAATGAGAATCATCAGACGGCTTAAACCCCTCCTCGACGCAGAACACTTCCGCACGGTATGCCAAGCACTCATCACCCCATTAATGGATTTCTGCAACCCCATCTACCTTGGCCTACCAAAGCAAACTCTCAAACCGCTCCAACTAGCCCAAAATACCGCAGCACGCATCATTTCTGGCTCAACAAGACATGAACACATTACCCCGGTTCTCAAAGACCTACACTGGCTCCCAATCAGCTCACGCATTAAATACAAAACAATAATAAACATATTCAAAATCAAACACCACATTTCAGCCAACAGCCTGCACACCCTCATTCATCCAGACACCAGCACACGCCCGAGAAGACAAGGAACCTCCAACAGAGTCAACACACCGAGGGACTTCAGAAAAACACGAAAGGACACCACAGAGAGAGCCCTCTCCCTGGCAGCCCCAACCATTTGGAACTCCCTCCCAGACGAGCTGAGAGCGACAACGGACCTCAAGGACTTCCGCAAACAGCTGAAGACAGCTCTGTTCATAGAACATTATGGACACGTCACTTAATCAACAAGGTCTGATCAACAAAGACCCCCCACCCTGACGAGAGATTGTATATCGGCACAGGATTTATCTCATGACCTATCTGAACAGTACCTAGTATTATAGCACATGCTGTATCATAGCGCACTCTGTACATAGCCCCCCTAATCTAGAACACCCCCCCACACGCACACCACCCCCCCTGCATTCCCTGCATGAACTCCCCCCCGCACCTTCCTCCCCCAACACTGCATGAACCCCCTCCACATCTTCTGATTGTTTTGTTGTGACACCGCCTTGATTTTTATGATAAGACGGTTTAGAAATACTGTTAAATAAATAAATAAATAAATAAATTTTCTGATGCAATGCAATACTACTGCCAGACGGCTGCTGAAGCCATCAGACGTCAGCAATGTACTATACGCAGTCAGAAAGGTTGAGCATTTAAAATATTTCAGACTGTGTGCGAGACAGTTTAAGCTACTGTTACATGTAACTTTTATTAATCATATCATTTTAGCCATTTAGGTACAATACAGAACAGTAATGCCGTGAAAGTGCGTTAATACCGTTGACAATTTCTGCTACATTTGTGGGGAAGTGACATTTGCCAACCAGAAGAAAAGTATCACTTCTCAACTGAAGAAGACCTATCCTCTTTACTTCGGGTGCAAGATTGGTGACCAAGACAAGCCTTGGGCCCCGCATATATGCAGGGCTACATGTACAACACAGTTTTCACAGTGGTTGAATTGCAAAAGACCATCAATGCCGTTTGCAGTCCCCATGGTGTGGAGAGAGCCAAGCAACCACAGAAATGACTGTTACTTCTGCTTGGTTCCTCCTCTTTCCAGTGGAACAATGAAGCAAAAGAAGTCGAGCATAGTCTACCCAAACATTCCGTCTGCATTGAGACCAGTTCCACATGGTGAGGGACTTCCTATTCCAGAACCTCCATCAGAATATTCTCTTGATTCATCTGATGAGGACAAGGGTGAGCCGACCTGTTCTTCTCCTGGTCCGTCAGCATGCAGTGACCCAGATTTTCACTGGGATGCATTATCAACTCCACACAGAATAACACAGGAAGGGCTAAATGACCTGGTTCGTGATTTGGACTTATCCAAGAACAAGGCAGAATTGCTAGGATCAAGACTCCAACAATGGAATCTTCTAGAAGAAGATGTCAACATTACTTCATACTTCATTACTCCACCAGCAGTTGGAGCCTTTCTTCAGAAAGGAAAGTAATCTGGTATTCTGTTCTGATATTGAAAGCCTCGTGAATGCCTTAAAAATCACTCATGACCCACAAGACTGGAGACTATTTATAGACTCTTCGAAACTGAGTCTGAAGACTGTACTTTTGAACAATGGAAACCGTCTTCCATCTATTCCAGTAGCGCATGCTGTCCACATGAAAGAGACATACGATAACTTAAAGCATCTACTGACTTCCATTAACTATAACAAGTACAGCTGGCACCTCTGTGGTGACTTTAAGGTAGTTGCCCTTTTAATGGGACTGCAGCAGGGATATATAAAATACATGTGTTTCTTATGTGAGTGGAATAGCCGAGCAAGGGACTGGCACTATTTGCGGAAGGAATGGAATCGCAGACAAAATGTAACAGTTGGAGAGAAGAATATCCAGCACCCAGCTCTGGTTGAGGCTCACAAAATCCTGCTACCACCCCTTCACATCAAACTAGGTTTGATGAAAAACTTTGTGATAGCCATGGACCACACTTCGCCAGATTTCCAATACCTGCATGAAAAATTCCCTCGACTCAGCAATGCAAAGATTAAAGAGGGAGTTTTTGTGGGTCCTCAGATTCGAGAGCTCTTCAAAATGACCGGTTCAACAACTTGCTGCAGGGTGATGCGAAACAAGCATGGAATGCTTTTCACCTAGTGTCAACAAACTTTCTCGGGAATGTTAGGGCAGAAAACTACAAGGAACTAGCAGAAGACATGCTGATGCAATATCAGAAACTTGGCTGCAATATGTCTCTAAAGATCCATTTCCTTGATTCCCATCTCGATTTATTTCCTGACAACTGTGGTATGGTTAGTGATGAACAGGGCGAATGTTTTCACCAGGATATCGCAACGATGGAGCAAAGATACCAGGGAAAATGGTCCACTACAATGCTGGCTGACTACTGCTGGACACTCCCCAGAGAAGCTCCCGAACAGCTGTACAAGAGACAGGCGAAAAAATCTAAGAAGTAGTCTATGACTTGTTTTTTTACAGGTATTAACCGAAGGCCTATTATATTTACTATTGACATGCATTTCGTGATGTAAACATTAATTCTTGTAGATTACAAAAAAACTAGAGCCAACTTTGCAATTTCACTGTCATATTCGTGTTCAGCATATAAAAATTGATAAGAAATGACTATTTTTATTTCAGTAACATGACTTTTGTAAAAATTTGTTGACCAGTGTTACAGGACACAAAACCTGTGAGTCCTGGGCTCTTTCTGTTTGTGCACTGTAAATGGTGAATTCTATTAAAGGGACAAGAGCCCAGTATTTTCTGTTATTCACTGAGAGTGAAGACGCTGCCTTTCGGCAGAGTACCCTAGCCTGAAGCGCATCCATTTGATTGTTTGTGAGTGAGAGGCTGGGACCCATAGAGTAGCCAATGGGTAAAATGAATGGCTACTTCATACAGCCACAGTATGTAAAACAAAGGCAGAGAGCAATAATAAATAAGTATATGTAGAATTACTGATACATCTGTGTGTCACTTTGATGCATTTTATTTAGTAAAGATATAGGTTTTGGTAAATTAAGTTTTCACATTTCCACAAGGAGATTTCTTTGGCTGTTCCAATGTACATAATAAGAAAGAAACTACGGGCCTGATGTTCAAAAAGGATCTGCTGACCGCATAAACCCTGTTGAATCTGACATTCAGTGGCACCGGGTGGGCGGATGTCCCTACAGACCGCCTTAGCACAATCCAGATGGGTGCCGGGACAGTCTGTGGATTGAGCTGCAGTGGTCCAGAAACTTATTTAGTCACAGGCAATTTTCAGCCCGCTAACCGGATAGGTAAGCACATAAAGATAACACAGGTCGCTGGCTGTCATAACTATATGTGGTTTTGCTATCCAGTTAGTGGCCAAATATCACCTCTGACCGGTTAGCACATGAGGTTGCGGTAAAACCGGATCTTCCATGCCAGTGGATATCTGGCATCCAGAGCTGAATAGCCAGATTCATTTTTGCCCACGGTGGCAAGGGGTTTTACAAGTGCTGACTGACTGCCGCAGGCTGACTATTGGGCCCTATGTTATTACAGTATCTAAAACTTAAGGGTAGTAATATTTCTGTATGCTTCCATCTACATGAGTGGGTCTAAAGCAAGAAGGTCTCAACTCGGTCCTCGGACACACCCTGTCAATCTGGTTTTCAGGATATCCCCAAAACATCTGCATGAGATGGATTTCCATGCACTGTCTCGCATGTATGCAAGCCTAACTCATGTTCATTTTAAGAAACACCACTTTTTAAAGCTTATGAAGTTTTACTTCAATATACAGAACGTCACTACATAAATAGCAAAAATTCTTTTTGTATAAATAAATGGATAAGTATCTCAGATGGGGCGTCCTCGCTTTACTTATCAAAATACAAGGCTGCAGGTGCATAACCACCCCCCTTCCCCATTCAGTCTCTTTCATTGGTCTTTATCAAACCAAGTCCATATTTTTCAATTTTTAGATGCATATAAAAAGCTACTTAGCTCTTATAAGAAGGAGCTCTGCATAACCTTCCTAACTGCTGAATTTATACTCGATTCGAGTTTCACCAGTACAACTTCTAATGACTGCTTCAGGAGAACGGTACAGTATGGCTGGAGAGTAAATGCCACAGTTTACAGTGTACCTAAAGCAGAAGACCTAACCAGGGAATTGAACCCAGGTCCTCTACATAGCAATACACTGCCACACTGGCTCAACCTACATATATTTTTGATCACAGTCAACATCTCATCCACACTGCATAGCCTACTGAGAACTAGGCAAGCCAAAGTTCAAATCTTGAATTTTTCCACTGAGCTTGGGCAAGTCACTTCCCCTTCTGTTGCTTTAGGGGAAACTTACATTGGGAGCCCTCTGTGACAGGTATATTGTATCTGAATGTAACTCACCTCTGACTACCAAAGAAAAGACATGGACAAAATTTAAATAAAAAATAAACATCTGTGTTACTCTAATCAAATTGTGTGCCCTTTGTCATTCCCTGTCTGCTCAAGCAAGAAGATGGCATCATTCATTAGGATTTTGCATGCTGATTTTTCCAGTTCAATCATATTGCACAGGCAGTTTGATAATATAGGACAGAAGACATATTTTTCTCATAGAGACATTATGGTAAAAATCTGTTAGTACATCTGATCAGTCAATAGGATCTGTTAAAAAATATGACTCCATCAGGTGAAGACTGTGAGACATAGACTGCAAAATTAGTTCTACTGGAAATGCAAATTGAAAAATTATAACTCCATTCTCTTAAAGTTTCATCTGCAATACATGTCTTTGTGTCCATAATGATCCTAAAACAATCAGCAAAGGAAAATATTTTTGTAAAGAAAGAAGCTATTTTAGAATCTTGGCAAATAAGAGAACTATAGAATTGGGTCACTTTGAGGACCAGTGTTAACCCTTAACTGACTGGAAAATGAGTCCTCTCACATCACTAGACTGGTGACAAACCCTGAGAGTGAAAGGGAAGCAAAGAATGATGGCCTTACCACAGTCATCAGGTTTTCATGGTCCCCATTTTGATGTTTAGGCTTCTTTTCTCTTGAAATTGAAACAAATGTACAGTCATACATTAGTTTACATACAAGCAAAAAAACAAGTGTTTATAGCAATAATCCATTTTGTAAGTACAATGAACTACTTTTGTATAAAACTTAGATAAAGCAAAAGGCATTGCTCAGTCCTCAGTTTAGAAATAGAGACTGTGGCATGAACAGGATAAACAGCTTCGTATTATTGCATGCATTCTCTTTTAGTTCATCCATCATTATTAGAAGAGTTACTGAAGACATTAGAAGCTGAAGTCTTTCCTTAATGCATATACAGAAAGATATTGCACAGACAGATATCATACAAAGACATTTTGGTCATGGAGAATTTGAGCTGGATTTCAGTCCAGCCCTTGAGATAATCACTCTGTAGTCTGGCTCCAGTCCACTGAGCTATTCTCTTTGTTTTACTGGATAGATAACTTTTATAGATTGTGACATTTTATCACACATAATTAAAATGCAAAGATGTATAAAAGCACAGAAGTACATCTTTCTTCTGTTTTGTAACCCAGAAACAGTCAAGTTTATTTTGCAGAATAATAGAATTCTGCAATATTTTATTAGACATGTCTGTTGGAGGGTCAGCTGTGGATAGAGCCTCAGGGCAAGCACCAAATTTTATGGCAGTGGATGTGTGTCCAAGCAGACTCACATGGGAGGAGGGTGTGACAAATGTGACAGTGGTCACAGCACAGAGAGTTGCCCCATACATGCAGTGATGCTGGCAAATGCCCCAACAGTGACCTCCAGAGGTGGCAGAGAGGGGCACTGACCAACAGACTGATGCCACACATATCAGGGATCAGGGCTGGATAGTGTGTGACCAAAACGGATATATCAATGTGCGAGTCCTGCAGCAACACATGAACATATGTGTCCATTCCCCTGCACCCACCCAAGCTGAGACCTATGAGGCAGAGCTATCCTGTGGACCCACCCACACCCCAACTACCCATGCCCACCCACATGCCACAATGTCACAAAGACAGCCCTGGAACATGACTGACACTCACCCCACACACCCCTGGCCAAACCCACACCGCCTGTGCATCTCCATGGGCCCCAACCCACCAACTCCACCCCCAACCCCACCCCTTGCTCTCCCCTTTCCTGAGGGCACATGCACCTGTTCCTTGATCAGCATGGTCACAGGTATGCATAGTGGTGAATCCTTGGACCCTGAGGGGTCACAGCTTGTGCTGCCTGATCCCACAATACCCTCATGGAATGGGGGAAATGCTGTTGCCCCGTGGAACTGGCCCAAGGAGAGAGGATGCCTGTGTGGTAGGCTGACCAACAGTGGTGTGGGTATGCACAGAAGCCCACGTTGTCACACCATTGGGGCCTGGATGTGAAGGTGCAGGTGCACATGCTGCTGAGGAAGCTACAGCTGTGGGAGCTGCCCCACTATGACCCTTCCCAGACCATATGGGAGACACAATGGAGTGTGCTTGGGGCTGTGTAAGGATAGACTGCCCAGGGACACAGTGCAGCAGCTCCATCAGAATCTCCACCATGGTAGCCTGGAGGGTGCTAGTAACCACGGTCAGCTGTCCTGTGACCACGATATGCCTCTCCTGCAATGCTGTGGACTGGCACAGCAGTTTCAGCTGTTGCTCGGACCATGCCTGCTGGATAGCGCTGTAAGCAAGCAGATGCACAGCACATTGCTGCAGGTGTTGCTGTGCTGTGCACCCCTGTGGGTGCACCCCCGCTAGTTGTCAGTGTTGTCAATAGGCTTCTGTAGCGGAGGCAATGGGGAGGGGACATAGAGCTCCAGATGATCTGTGCAAGGGTCATCAGGTGGCGGGACCAGCAGTGCATGGCAGTAGGGCATCAAGCGGGCCCCCCATATCCTGCGGTATTCTCCATGGACACTGTTGGCAGAGCAGGCACCACTGCCTGTGGAACTACAGCAGATGCAAGTGTGACGACACATACACCATCGAGGAGTCAGACCTGCAACCTCCAATGCAGACAATGATTGGGGTGGCAGTGTTGCAGCCATGTGGATGAGCCAGAAGGCCGCACAGGCACAGACGAACCACTGACATGGTTGACCACACATCCTGTCGCATTTTCAGAGCCAGATGGGCATAGAGGCCTGTGCACAGACACCCACCACAGTGCCCTGTGCAATCAGCCCTGCCACTGCTAGCTGGTGGCCATGCTGCCAATGCCCCCAACACACAGGCCAACATTGGAGCAGCCACACACAATGTGAGTGTGCCTGACAATGGCAGCATGGATGGGACAACAAGGCAGCCAGTGGTGGTTGCTGCGTGCACGTGTGTGCATGCACACAGAGGGAGGGAGTGTACACAGGGTAAAGGGCAGGAACACACATGGCATACATGTACCTTGCTCCTGGGATGCCTGAGATGTGTCAGGAGAGCCTATACCCCTTGAGGTGGCAGAGTCAATTGTAGCAAGGATGTGCTGTTCAAGTTTGGTGAGCTGCTCCCCCTGCATACCCTCAGTCTCTTAATGTGCCTTCTGGACAGTGTCGCGATGCACCTGCTGCCACATACGCTTCTCATCCTCGATGTCGCAGTTCCAGTGATCGATGGTATTGATATGGCAGCATACATCAAGCCACTGCCGCTGCTTCTCATAGGAACACACATGTGTGGATGCACTACCCACTAATTGTGGCAGCCGCTGGAGGATCTCCTCCAGCATGAGTGTCTCCTCACCCCTCTGAGGCCTGGGATGGGCCCGTCTTGGACGTGCACACCAAAATGTGCTAACATGTACATCTCTGCATGATCGTGCCCATGGCCGTGTGTACACATATCTGCGATCACACCCCCTCCTCAGTAATGCAGCCACATAGAGTGGTGGGGATGGCATGTGCATGGGATGCAGAAGGTCCATGGTTCGCCTCCCATAACCAGCACAATGGAGGGAAATGCCAGTGGATGAGCAGCAGTTTGCCGAGAGGAAGCAGCAATAGTATATATGAAGGGGATACAGGACATGGAGGGGGCCGGGCATATGCAGACAACCTTTATGTTGCGTTGACATGCCTGCACATGCATAGCTGCACAGCACTATGCATGCATGTGCCTGCATACATGCGCGTCTGCACATGTGTTGTGGACACATCAGTGAATCCTTGGACCTGAAAAGCTTTTTGGCAAGTCTGACACAGTGCGGAACAATGATGGTGCCACCTGCAGCTCACCGAACTATGCAACACTATGTGCAATGGGTGCCCAGCAGTGCGCAGCCAGCTGGCTGGAATGGGACAACATGCAAGACATCCAGGGATGGTATGCGCTGGCTCTGCTGCACGCTGTGACCATAGTGGGCAAGACATGAAGTACAGGCACTCACACGCACATGTCCCATGGCAGAGGGTCCAGTACATGGACATGAGTGATGCAGCATGTGTGGCAAGGTACCAGTTTGACAGGGCTGCCATACATGACCTTTGGCAGCAGCTGGAGCCATGGCTCAAAAGCTCTATGCAGAGGAGCCATCCGATACCAGTACACCTGAAGGTGACGACCGCACTGACTTTCCTGATGACAGGCTCATTCCAGATGGTGCTGTCAACTGTTGGGGGACTCAGCCAGCCTGCAATATCCTGGTGCCTCACACAGTTCCTGGGCACCTATCTGCAGTCCATGGCGCAGAACATCTCCTTCCAAGCAGGACCAGCACCGGACCATTCAGGACTTTTACACTGTGTCAGAGTTCCCATCGGTCCTAGGTGTGGTGGATGGAACACACGTCGCCCCCAGCCCCTGCGACAGAGTGAGGCTGCATATTGGAACTGCAAGGCCTTCAACTCCGTCAACATGCAGGTGGTATGCAATGCACATGGGGAGATAACGGATGTCTGTGCAAAGTACACAGGGTCCTGCCATAATGCCTCTGTCCTGAGCTGGTGCTGGCTACATGCCCAGTTCGAGCGGGGCCACATCACTGGTGGACAGCTGTTAGGTGGGCATAGGCATAGATACCCTGGGACTGGGAGGCATGGGCACCACATGGGAGTGTGTGCATTGGGCAGGTGGTGATGGCCTGAACCCCCAAGGCCCTGAGGCCCTGGGGGGTCACTGGGCACATATAGGGGGCACTATGCCCCATGACACCACATGGGGGTATGCGCAGGATGCCCCCCTGGTGACCCAACATACATAGCCATGGTACACCCTGACCCTGTATGTCCAGGGATTGGTCCCACCCACCCCACACCAATCCGCCACATGTATCCCGCCCCTGTCCCCCACAGCATGCACAATGGCTCCGTGCATGCAGTGGGGGATGTAGGCAGGTGACTGGAATGGTGTAAGCAGGCGTGCATGTACCGGCGTGTCGTGCAGCCCCATCTCCCACTGCCCAGAGGTGTGCCTGATGTGGGCCAGGCACAGAGCAAGGGCACCATACATTCCCATGATGCCCAGGCCCACCCCCCAGCAGGGTCCAGGCATCATGCACATATGGTGTGCCCATGCACATATGGTGGACTGTGGACACACAATGCCCCACTGGCACCTCTGAGATAGAGTGGACACGGCCACGCATATAAACAGTCAGCTGTCCACAGCCCACAACATATTGCTAACACATGACCCCCTCACTAGCACACCAGCTGATCAACGGTTCTCTGTTCTATCTCCTACTACAGGTACTGGGGCTACCCCCTTTGTGACTGGCTGCTGACCCCCATACACCCTAGCAGCCCAGCACAGCACTGGTACAACCCTGTGCACTGGACTACATGGGAGATCAAGTGCATCTTCGGCCAGTTGAAGTGTTTATTTATTTATTTAGTATACATTTGTATACCGCTACTTCCAGCGATCAGCAGCGGTTTGATTACAGATTGGAAATTGTCAAATCATGACAGGAAATTTTTGAGGTATAAACACATTGATTAGACAGGAAAGCACAGCACACAGAGAACTATTTTACAGGGAACATGGGCTATGGAGGGTTAAGTGGCTTGCCCAAGACCACAAGGAGCACCTGTGGGACTAGAAACCCCAGTCCTTCCGGCCCAAGGTTGCTGTCCTCTAGTGGGATTTGAACCCCCGACCTTCCGGCCCGAAGTACCTTGCCCCAACCACTAGGCCACTCCTCCACTCCATTGTTGGTTGCAATGCCTGGACCAGTCTGGAGGAGAGCTTCTTACAGGCCTCGCAAGGTGTGCTAGATCACCATGGCATGCTGCAAGCTCCACAACTATGCCCTGTGGAGCCGGCAGCTACTGCTAGATGAGCCTGAGCTAACCAGGGTGACGGCAATGAGCCAGATGTCATTTCAGACACGTCCCAGGGAGCACAGTTCAGACAGGGAGTAGTGGTGCGTAACAACCTTGTCCAGGCACACTTTGCCTGACTGAGCCATATGTTCACGCCAGTACCTGGGGAGAGGCTGTGTGCAGGCCCATGCCTCTGTGCAACGTGCACTTTACCTGCCTGGGATATTGGTCATAGTGGTGTACTACAATGAGCTGTTGTATGGGCATTGCCTCTGGGTCGAGGGGTTCGAGGCCTGCCCTGAATTATTTTACATATACCAGGGGTGCAGTGTCTACCCAGCCATGCACCATGCCCCTGGATCCACGTGTGCCGTGATATGTGCCCGGTGTCATCTTCAAATGGTGCCCTGCCAGTTCCTGTCACCATGGAGTGACAGGGCCACCATGCAGATGGCCCCACACATGGGGCAGGTGTCTGTGGCAGCATGTGGCCCCTGCCCCCAGCCCACCAATACTGCCACCAGCTCCGCTGTGCCACAGCAGGTTCCCCTATGTCCTACTGATGTGCACATTCCACATGTGCCACACACCTGGGACGCACCCTCCCTTCACCTTCCATCATGCCTATTGTGCTGCTAGCGCTGGTGGCCCACACCAGGCCCCCTACACTCCTCTCTATCTGCTTGTCAGTGTACAGTGCAGCTGGTCATCTGTGGGCCCCATCCTGCCCATCACTGCACACCATATGCAGCACATCTTGCTCTCACTCAGCTTCCATGCAGCCCTGACTGTGTAGTCAGTCTGCTGTGCCTCCCTACTCTCCCTGTCGTGGGTCACACCATATCCCTCCAGGGGGATGCCCGCACATCTGAGCTGTCCACATGACCTGACCCTGCCACATCCATGGCCTCTCCCCATCCTGCCCCCTCCACATGGCATGCACCACCAGCATCTATGTAGTGGCCATCCACACTGATCTAGGCCACAGTGCCCCCATGGATCGCTGGCTGTGTTGCTGCCACATGTTCATGGCTCCCATCCCTTCCCTCGTGGCACCTCCCCCATCCCCCTGGGTGTTTGCTCTGTCACGTGCTACTGTGATGGCTAGTCTACCTGGCTATTTGGCTCAGCTATGCATGGGCTACCATGAACATGTGAAGTGCAGGATGGCGTCTCCCCTATGGCGCTACACATATGACCGAGGCCATTGCTGGTCAGGGTTGCTGTGGGCGACAGACTCATAGGCACACCAGGCACACATGTTGAACTGCATAACACTTTATTTACCCAGAAAACATACATGGGACAGACACATAATATGCGCAGTGCCCACACACACTGGCAAACAGATGTGCCCCTTGGCACACAACCCAGGCCCTGCTGCACCTACAGGGCCCCACATCAGATAGGGGTGGACTTTGTGGCCCACCGACATGGGGGCTTCGCTCCCATGTGCATCCGGACACAGACATCTCCGCCATATCACTGTCCTCATCGCTGCCGTGACCTGGTACCACCAAAGCCTCCTGGCAACCCCAGCTTTCATAACCTGGGCCATCACTGCTTCCTCGCCATCCGTGTCCCCCTCCAGCCACACTGTCATATCTCACCCCATACGTGCCTCGGAGTCCCCATCCATACTGCACACCCACCCTCACCCACACTCTCCCCTTGCATGCCCTCTATCCTCTCGCCCTCACCCTCCTGCCACTCACACATCCCCACAGTCTCCCCCTGCCTGCACTCAGACCCCTCACCCTTGCTCCCAACCCCCTGCCACTCAACCCCACCTGCTCACCCTGCCTGCACTCAGACCCCTCACCCTCGCTCCCACCCTCCTGCCACTCACATACCATGCCTGCACTCAGACCCCTCATCCTCAATCCCACCCTGCCACTCACACATCCCCACACACTCACCCTTATCTGCACTCAGACCCCTCACCCTTGCTCCCACCCCCCTGCCACTCACCCCCACATGCTCACCTTACCTGCACTCAAACCCCTCACTCTCCGCTCCCATCCTCCGGCCTTATACACCTCCACACACTCACCCTGCCTGCACTCAGACCCCTCACCCTTGCTCCCACTATCCTGCCATTCACACACCCTTGCACATTCCCCCTGCATGCGCTCCATCCCCTCGCCCTCACCACCACCCTCCAGCCACTCACGCTCCCTGTGCACTCACATGCTCCCTCCTTGCCACCCCTGCCTGACCCCTAAGCCAGCATCACTACAGCTTCCCCCGCAACACTCCATGGGGTCCCCTGGCTGCTCTCCCTGTCATGCCACACACCCTCTCCACCAGGGGCTGGAGAATGAGGGTCCAGAGGTCACCCCTATCTCTGCAGTGCTTGCTCTATCCCCTAGGTGTGCTGTGGAACATAGGCCCCCCTGCAAACTGTCGTTGGCTCTGCCCCCTTCAGAGGAGGTGGATGGGGAGAATGCTGCCTCCCCTAACAGGTCCTCTTTACTCTCATCATCATCCACAGATGGTGTTGGGCTGGACAGGAGGATGGGGCTTTGCGGTGCACTGCTGCTGCTCATCCTGGTGGTCACCCTGCCGCTCCTGCTGGGGCTGAGGGGTGTATCTTAGCCGGCATCCTCCATGGTGTCAGGGGTGGAGCCATCAGGGGATGGGGGGACAATTCCTCCTCCTGCTGTACTGCCACTGTGGGGGACAAAGGTCATGGTTAGCTGCACAGCTGTGATGTCTCTGCTGTTTGTCTGACAGGTCATTCATGGGCAGCTGGGTTCCTGGTGTGCCTGTGGCACAGGGTGCTGTCATTCTGGCCGCATGGGTGTCCCATACTAGGTATGTGTTTCCTGTGTCACCTTCCGGACAGTGCTCCTGTCCCTGCCACTATGGTGGGGCAGGCAGGTCTCTATGTCACCTTACCATGCTCTTTGCCCATACCTCTCTGTGGGACATCGTGGTGGCTGCACCACACATGACCATGCCCTGTTCTTCCTGTTGCTGCACTACTATGGTTGCTGGGAGGGCAGGGACACACACAGTGTGTTCCAGCACATCCCAGCTCTGCAGAGGGTGTGCAGTGTGATCCGGGATTATGTGTTGTGGAACACTGGGGTAGGGGCATGCTGTTTCCATGGTGTCCATGTCATAGCGGTATGTGCTTTAACATGTGGTGCCCTGCCTCTGTGTTGGGGGGACCTGTTGGCCTGCTGCTCAGACTGGGTATCTGCATGGCTATTCACCCTGCACCTTCTTCAGCTGCTGCCAGATACGCCCTATCAGCCATGGGCGCGTGCGGCGGATTGTGCAGTATCATACTTTGTAGGCCTCTGTGTCACGCAGGATCCGGAAATGCTTATGGGATAGAAACACACCTCATCATTCCACCATGCCAGAGCTCAGACCTGCCTACTCATTGGGGTAGTGCTGTTGGCACTGTGCGCATGTGCATCATGTACCTTGCCCCCATCTGCTATCAGTGGTGTGGCACCCTGTCATGCCATGCTGGGGGGAACTACTTCTGGTCATTGTATTTGATGTACATGCACAGGGCTCAGTTAGCTCCCATCCTAGGTCCTGTGGACACTCACAGCTCTAGTCTGCTGGTTCTGTGCCTGATCCATGGAACTCAAGATGCTAGGTTCGAATCCAGCCTGTAATGCTTCATTTTGCACCTGTACCATTCACACTGTGCCTCCCTTATGACTTGCTCTGCTCTCACTTCCTAGAGCCTGGGAGCACTCACAGCTCTAACCTGCTGCTTCTGTGTGTGACTCAGGGTGCTGGGTTCAAATCCCACCTGAGGGCATGTACAGGGCCATTTTTTTGGGGCTCCTCAGGGGGCATCTATGCCACTTGGGGCTGTGGCTGACATTCTGGGACTGCTCTCTGCAATGCGTGTCCCTTCCATCTGTCTCTGTGTCCCCTTGTGCATTTACTGTGGGCCTGCTTACATCCTGTTCTCCCTTGTTTCCTGGGCCCTTGCTGTGGGGCTGCTCTGTCTGTGCTGTTATTATGAAGCCTGCCTGCTTTCTGCTATGGGCAGATCCTGACTTTCCCTACCCTTCCTCTCTACCTTGGTGCATGCCTGTCTCTGTGCCATCCTGTGTGCTGCTCCAGCCTGCCTACTCTCTTTACTTCCAGGTTTGTATGTCTGTGTTGTGATGCACTTACTGGGCAAGGGTGTTTTGATGTGTTCCGAGCTCCTGTGTGGGCTGGCTGCCTCTGCCCGATGGGGAGGAGAGTCTCCTCCTGCTCCAGGACCATGGTCACCAGCAGCCTCATCTCTACCTTGCTGAAATTAGGCTGCCTAGTAGCCATGTTGATGTGTGCGTTATGATGGGTGGGGACCTTCTTCCTGGTTCTGGTCGCACATGGTTTGCATGACACGGAGTTGGGGATGTTTTCAGGGTTGCAGGTGCATGGGGCGGCTGCACCAACACGGGCAGTGTGCGCCCGGCCTACACATGTGCGTGGTTCAGGACGGAGCAATAGGCTGCCAGTTAGGCGTGCTTCCCTGGGCACAGCCATATGCAGATTCTGCATTCCTGTGTGTCTACACGGGGTTATGGAATGGGTGCTGTGTGTGCACGTCCATTCTGGAGATGTACATGGGGTCCGGACATGCCCCTTTCTGAATCGGGCTCCACGTATATAAGTAACAGGAAGATCTTGGAGATCATGTCCACCCAAAACAGTTTTCACTGTTGTAATTTTAGATTTGGAAGGGAAAAAGACACAAAACACCAACACATTTTATTGTCACAGGTCGCTCCGTCTTGATCAGCTCTCTGGATCAGAAATGCAGTAAAGGCCTACCTTACCTATATATGAGGCTTTATTTACAAAACTAGATGAATGTTTTACTATGGTCTTCTGTTCAGTAATTTTCACAGCTACAGTAATATACAGCCTATGGGTATGCATGGCCAAAAGAAAAATTCAGTTTGTGCTTGTTTTAAATTCAGTTTTCTGGGTCATGCTACATCTTCGGAACTGGAACCAAAGTTTCAGCCACCATACTGTGGCTTTCTTCAGGGTGAAGTACATAAGCAGTGAATGTTCTTTTCTAGAGTAGTCTGTTCTTTTTAGAGTAGAGTGAAGTAGTCCGGATTGGTGGGACTGAGGCGGGAAATTTGAATTTGAATTTTGGAGAGAAAGATGCTCTATGGGGAGAGCATCTTTAAATTTACCAGAGAACCTTCCGATCTATGGGAAAAGAGAAGTTAACAGCCTTTCTCCAATGGACTTTCCCTCCAAAGTTCAAATTTCCCACCTTAATTTCGCCAATCTGGTTTGAGGACTATTATATAACAGAACAGACATCCACAGCTTAACCACTTCGCTATGAAGAAAGCCACAGTATGGTGGCTGAAACATCAGTTCCAGTCACAAAGATGAAGCATGATCCAAAAAACTGCAGTTTATCATACTACCTGCGGAAGCCAAAGGGAACATTTATTTTAAATTAATTTTTCCTAATTTTCAGGCATTTTTTATGTTTGTTTCACTTATTTGTTCTTGGCATGTGCTAGAATGTTTTAATCTATTGTACACATGTTAATTTGTAGGTATACATATGTACAATTGATTTGTACATACTTTAAATTTTTTAGGCACTCAAAGGAGCAAATGTTTGCTGAAGAATGCACACTCCTAATACAGCACCTCTTGCACAACTTAATTGAAAGTGCAGTTCTATGCAGGTAATAAAATTCTCTCTATCAGCTAGTCTGACTAGCTGCGACTACAGTGAATAGGCTTTACTGTGCATTTAACGTCCCTATATTTAACACGCAGCTCTCAATTGGCCTGTCTGTTTATAACACATATCTTAACCTCTCGATATTAATCTATCAGGAGGATAAATCACCAGGGGCTCCGGGTCAGTGACCCTTGCAGCCAACATACAGCCCTCTGGCACAACTTTAATCTAGGATGTATTTCTAATAACAGTGCGGGTACCTTTCCAGCTTGGCTGCCTTTCCCCAGCACAGACTTCCTTCCTAGATACTAGGTGGACACTTCAATATGGCATCTAATCAGGACATTTCTGAGCAAACACACTGCCTTCCTTTTAGATGTCCAATTCCTTAATTAAATCCATAACAGCATTTTTTCCATCAAGCTCCTACCTCACTTCAATATGACACAAAGCCCAGTACAGTCTGTCTTTTTGGTTCCAGGTGTTCAGTTACCTTCTGGCCACTTCAGGTTCTCAAAGACTACAGCTCTCAGCATTGCCATGGGCTCATTTCCTTTCAGCTCTTGTACTAGCTCTCTGGTACTCCTTCTGGAGGTGCTGTACAATCAGTGACCAGTTGTACAACCCTAAAAACAGGCATGGTGGGAGAGTGGGGGGGGGGGGGTGATCTGCATGGAGCTGCAGTTACAACCACTCTAGCCACCTTACTGGGCAGCCTAGATGGACCATATTGGTCTTTATCTGCCATCATATACTATATGTTACTGTATCATCACATATTTAGCAGCTGAGAATGACACACCAGTTTCTTGTTGTGGAGTAACTGTACATAGAAATGTTAAATGAAATTTAGAAAGTCAGCTCACATTCAAAACTGTGGAAATGCTTGATCTAGCTCTACTATCTTTATGTTACTGTATTTACTCAAACCACATGCCCAAGCAGATGAAACACTGTTCTATATCAGCTAAATGCAAAGCAGATTCCATTAAACCTAGCAAACTCACCTTAAAAGCATGATTCTGAGAAAACACATGCCCCTACTCATACACTGTGCTTTATACACACACATTTATACATATATATAAAACACAGTGTTTATGCAGCTGCATGTGCTGTCTCAGATTCATGCCTGTAAGGTGAGTTTGCTATATTTAATGCAATGTCAGATGCACAGAGGACCTCTCTTATATTATGGAGCATGTTCATTGTAAGATGAATACAAGCAATATATGAAGCTATCTTTTAGAGGAATGTTCTCATCAGAAAACGTCTGGGCCCAGGATCAGTAAATCTCCTTGCAAGGGCTGTGAATGCAAGTTAGTTATATATCACATATTGCTTTCCTCTGGTTTATGTTATCATGTGTACAAAAGGAGGCAAGAGATGTTTCTAATCAAATGTGCTGAATGTATTCATTGTTGTACTGCTTGGTGCATTTCTTGCTAGTCAATTGTATTCCTAGGTATAAGCTATACTGTTAGTAAGTAGAAAGTAATGTTTATCACAGTTCTGAATGTGCTTTGAGTATCACAGCAGACTTAATGTCAGCTAGCAATGACGAAGACGGCAGTCTGAATTTCAGAAGGTGCTAGGCACTGTACTTGGCTAGTACTGTAAGGACATTTATTTTTATTGCTTGTGATCCACTTTTGGATTCAGGTGTTACAGATGTAGAGACCCCTTGGATGTCATTGCTTTAAATTGCAAAAGACCTATGCTGGCCCTGCTAAATTACTACAATATAACCCAGAGATGAACTGGTAATTTTCCAGAACAGGGAAGTTACTTCTATCCCAATGACATCATGCTAGGAGGAGACATATATAAACCACTTCTAATGGTAGTACCCTGAATTTGGCAGCAAGAAACTGCAACATGAAGAGTAAAGACATCTGCCCTTCAGGGCACCTGTCTTTGGCAGTCAGCCATTGTACCATGGAGAAGTAGAGTAGTCTGCCCCAGTGGGACCTTCTTTCATTTGGAGGGAGCCAAAATGCTAAAGCTTCAGGAAAAGGGAGCAGTGGGATTGGAAGTTGTTTTGGACTCAAGATTACATCATCATTCCTCTCTGACTGTGCAAACACTGCCAGCACCCACGCTATCTTGAGGATAGCAGTACAGCCAGTGGTGAATAGAAGGAACAAGACAATTACCTTGGGGAGTCATCTACTTCAAGGAGGAAAGGATCCTTAGCAGTCCATCAGCAGAGGCCTGGATTTAGGCACAGGCAATTCCCTATGGTGACAAATTATGCAGGTGCCAAATACCCAAGTATAAGATGAGACTGTTCCTGCTTATTAAGGCCATGTGCATATACTGTTTCAAAGGGGCACCATTATGGCACTATGGTCTCTGCTTCCCTCCAATCTTTGGGATCTCTGACACCTCCTCATTCTTTCTCTGAGATTATGATCTTGCCTAGGGATGCTAAAATCGTAAGGCTGACCCTGCATCAGCAACCAGTGACATCAGAGCCAGAAGTGATTGTAGGTCAGTATCAATGACCTGCACAACTACCAGCTCAAGGTACATTGAGAAAGATTACCAGAGCAGGAGGTGGGTTCCCACTCAGGGTAACTGCAAGAAATAACAAAAGTGAAGAAGTGGAGACACTTGGAGTACAGTTCTAGTATCTGGGAAGGGTTACTAAGAGTGAATTGTTGTAATATAACAGAGAGAGAACAAATGTATCTGTTTGTTAACATATTTTGAGAGAAAGGAAAAGGAGTTAACTGCTTCTAATCTAGTTCTTTTTTTGTTGTCTGTCACTTGTATTTTTGCTATTGTTACCAGTGACCCTAAAATTCTTTAAGTAAATCCTTGATTCAGAACACACATTCTGGCCTGAACTTAACCAGGGTGTATCACAAGGTCCTTCTCTCTCCTCTCTACTATTTAATATATACATTCGACCTCTATGTGACATCCTCCAGCAATTCTCAGTTCACTTTCTGATATACGCCGACGATATAATGATTTTCACACCATTCTCCACTTCCACTCCAGACTACTCCATGCTCTCAAGCTGCCTCACTGAAAACATCAGCTGGCTCCATCATCATAACCTCTCCATCAATCCCAGTAAAACAGAGCTCCTCCACCTAACCAAGGACCCCAACTTCACCCCTCCCCCCTGCTTCTGTCAAACTCAGCAACTCTGAACTCTGAGTTAGCTCCCATATGAAGTACCTGGGAATCATACTTGATCAGCAACTTAACTTCAAGGAACAAATTCACAGCATTGCCAAAGCGGTACACTACAAGCTAACATCCATCCAAAACCTGCGCCTCCTCCTATCCACCAATACATTCCATAGAGTCTGCCAAGCCACTATCACACCTCTTTTCGATTACTGTAACTCCATTTATCAAGGTCTACCTAAATACGCAATTCTTCCTCTGCAACTGGCACAAAACACCGTTGCAAGAACCATCTTCCAAACCACATGGCACACCCACATCACACCCATTCTCAAACATCTCCATTGGCCCCCAATCAACTCAAGAATACAGTACAAGGTCTTAACTCTCATCCACAAAACCCTGAACAATACATCTGCAGAGCAACTACATGACTTGATTCATACCTCAAACTCTACTAGACCAAGGAGAAAAAGCACCCAAAACCTCCTCAGTATCCCACCAGTCTTGCAATTGCAAGCAGTCTACAAGATCAAGAATTTTCTCACCATAGGATCTATTCTGTAACACGAATAGCGGGGAAGGACGTTCTGTTGGGACGTCCATCCCCGCTATTCATCCGCCTTTCCAATCCCCACCAAGCCTCCCCATATGAACAATGAGTTTGCATGGGGAGGCTAGATGGGGGCGGGAAAGGGACAGTGTGGAGCCGGAGTTAGGGCAGGCAGTGGGCGGTCCGCAGTCTCGGACGTACATGGCTGATACTGATGGTGGCCCTGTATGTCCAGGGCTGACAGATTTGACGGGGAACTTATTCCACTTCTGAGGTGGAATACGTTCCCCTAGATGGGGTGGGACAGCAGGTCCGGGCAGTGACAAAGGCTGGAGGGGATGCAGGAGATTCCCTGCAGCCCGACCCTGGCCATGGGAGACCAGATCGGGGGTTGGGCTGTGGGGAAAGAATGAAGTTGCCGGTGGCTGGGGATCGTGACTCTTGAATGGAGCCGCGGTGCCATGGCAACCGGATGCCATGGCGACGCGGCTCCATTCTGGAGCCTTGACTGAGTTATTTGGGCAGGTGCCTGTATATGCAGACTGACCAGAATCAAGTCCGGGCCTGCACGTACAGGCTTAGATGGGATTCTGCTTCCGCGGAGGCTAGACGTGCCCTGTGGGATCAGAATTCCATCTACTCTGTGCGTCTGGTTTCAACCGGACGCACAGACGGCTGGGACGCTCATCTTAGAATATGCCCCCACCCTCTGGAATGCGCTACCCCCAGAAATCTGAAACATCAAGTCTTCCACTGAATTTCGTAAAGAACTCAAGACTCACCTCCTCCAGAAACATTTTGACAATAATCAACCTAGTTGACCCCACTCATCCTACCCTCATGAAACCCCTATGACCCCTCTCCTTGCTACCCTCCCGAAACCCATTTGACCCCATTCTTGATAACCTCTCATCTCACTGTATATAGTTGCATTTGCTAACAACATTATAATGTTCTTTGTTATGAGTTCCCTATATTTATTGTACAAGTTCCAATGTTGATCGAAATCTGTTCCTTGTAAAAATGAAGTCCTATGTAAACCGCTTTGACTGGTAGAAAAGCGGTATATCAATATCTGTTAAATAAATAAAAGTGCCAAAACCTCCCTGTATATATTAGTCTGGTTCAAAGAACCCACTAAATTTTCCCAAGCGTAGCAACTGAAAGACTAAATTGCTCTTGGGTGGTTGTGACCAAGGAGCAGATGCAGCTACCACAAAGGCTACATACAGGCAGGGAATTGCTTAGATCAGTGTTTACACTGTATTCTTGAACATTTGGCTTGTGAAAATGCAGTAATACATAAAGATGGTCAATCTAGATTATGCATTTCAACAGTTTTGAAACTGAGTTGACTTTTACACTTTCATTTAACATTTGTATATACAGTATACCATGAGTTACTCCACAACAAGAAACTAGTGTTTTATTCTCAACTGCTAAAACAACGTTTTTAGGGACACCACGATCATCTGCCTCTGAAAACCTGTTAGCTTGGCAAGTGGAAATATAAGGAATTACAACCTCAAGCACTTAGCGGCAGACCCTAGATACACAGACCTAGAACTTACACCTTTCATACCTGTGCTATGATATAGCATATTGTTTACTTTTACCACGGATGTCACTAAAGACTAAAAATGCTTCTTTCATACTCCCAACAGTAATAGCCTGTGGGCTGCTGACATGGGAAAGCGGAACACATTAGCAGAAAAACTGAAAACTGCATAATATGTGAATTCTGGGTCCCACTGTCGTCATCTCCTCCAGCAGCTCTTCTTCCCAGTTGTCTGCTGGTCTTCAGTTGGAAAAGACCACATCTCAAAGGCTGCCTCAGCTCATCTGCAAGGCTACTAATTCTGACAGGCACCTTGAGCAACACCAAACTTACGGGTGCTAGCTTACATCTAGAAAACGTTTGCAATAGTAATTATCCATCTTGCGTGTAGACATGAAAAGGGCAGAATAATAATTGTGATCAATAAATAAAACAAACATAAAATAAAAGGTAGTTCTCAGTCTATAAATTCACAAGGCCTGATCATAAATCAGGTACAAGAGCTGCACTGCCTAAAAAGACCAAGTGTGCTTTTCCAGCTTGGGCAAGCGTATAGCAACACTAAACAAGAGCTTCTGTCTCACTATTTTAGTGCAGCCCTAGCAACCTATATCAGTCACTGCGAGGACCTGCTGTATAAAAACAGCAACAGTTCGTATTTAAACATAAAGAATCTCACTTCATTAACAATTTTATAAACTCAATTTTATAAACAATTGTATACACAATTTTATAAACAATTTTATAAACTCAATTTTATAGCTCTGTAGGTCCTCAAACAAGCTTGTTTTCTCATCTAGCTATGATGTTATCTTTTGGGCAGATCTGGATTAATGCGAGTGGAGTAACAATTAGGGCTTCCAATGAAGAGATAATCAAGTGCCCCTGCGTAACAATCTGCAAATATTGCTGCAAAGTAATATGTGTAGCTTAGAAACACCTAAGATCAACGCTGCAGGCCTTTCAGGAGCAGAAACTGCCTACTTTTCTCTGCCACTGCAAAGCTGCACCCCTTTGCTCTTTGCCGCCCCTCTTGAATTTCACCACTGTCCACTTCCTGTGCTTGCCTACTGTCCTCCAGCTCCTCTGTGGCTGAATCTTACCTGTCACAGCTGGAGCACAGAATGAGGAGGAGAGTAAGGACCAAGAACATCATTACTGCTGTCAGCCCTCCCCAAGCAATGATGCCAGCCTGTCCGTGAGTCGAGAAGCCTGTTGCTAGAACCGGAGCCATCAGGACGGAATGTGTTATGCTTCGGGGAAAGCTGGCATCTGTGGGTCAGGCAACAACCTTTCCTGCAAAGAGAAGAGAGACTCCTGAAATCTGTGCAGGTCTGGCTGACTCAGAACTCAGCATAAAGAAATAAAAAATGGTAAATGTTCTGTTATGTTCTGTGCACAGCTCAATTTAATTCTGTGCCCCAAGGGAAAGTAGTAATTTTAAAGGTAATTTGTTTCACGGTGATGTATGTGCTCCTTGTGCTGAATTCACAGGAGTGACTGCTGCAGTTTTAACACCTGATTGTCCTGGTCATGGAGGTCAGATACAGATCAAAGAATCAACAATTTATTTCACTTACTATATTTATCACTTGCCTATCAACAATATTGGTAGGCAAATTAGAAACTGCATACATGACAATACAGATATAACAGCATCATAATAAAAACTAAAATCACTAAATAGCTTTTATTCATTTACGGAAATGTAGCTAGTTAGTCTGCTGCCGAAGTACTACTGGAATTGAATTCCAGTTAACCGGACCTAGAATTGAAAAAGCTTTACCACACGTACGCGTCTTATGAGCCACCACCACACAGGGGACCCCCAATAGTTCTAGTTGACTGGAACGTAAAGCACAATTGTGAATATATTGGGAAAGAAGTCCATAAAGCTCATTGGAAATGTTGCCATAGAAGCAATGATAGATAGTAGAAAAACACTTAAAGAAAACCCTATTCTTCATCTGCAACCAATGTGATTCACTATAATAAGCCGATACATGATCAGCCTTCCACCAACTGAAAATAACTCGCACAGCTGCATTTTGAATCACTTGTAAAGAGGCAAGAAGACAGTCTGGGAGTCAAAAATACAAAACATTACAGTAGTTGAAATATAGCAATACCAACATCTGGACTATGATACAAAGATATTAATTTGTTAAATAATACTTCAAGCCTCGAATCATCTGCAGTTTAAAGAAGGAAGCATGAGTGGTTCTCAAGAGCTGAGGCAGCATGGACAATGTGGAGTCTAGAATGACACTCAAGTATTGTACCTCACTACGAATGGGAACAACAATAATCTAAAGGAGAACCAGATGGAATAGCACCCATTGCCGGTAAACTGACACCATGATGGCTTCAGTTGTAGAATAATTAATTCAATGCCCATTGGTTAAAAACCAATCCACAATAACATAAAAATCACATAATAAAATAGTCCACTGAATATCATTAGCCAATGAAAAAGGGCAAAAAGCAGCATATCATCCCCATATAACTGCATCCCCACACCCTAAAGCAAAAAGACACTTTTGCATCTTCAGATCTTCTTCAATGACACAACTACAATGACACCTTGCAAAAGTGATCCCCTATAAAAGAGGTTCTCACTTCTGGTCCTCCATGTCCACTGTTAGATCTGGTTTTCAAAATAACCAGGGTATAGAAATTGGGCCAGTTCTTCGACAAAGGACATGAAAATATATTTGATGAATATTCATTGTGAACCACTTGAAAACCAGGCCAGTTTGCTGCCCTTATGGACTGGAGATGATAAACCACTGCTCTACGATACAGCAGACAATATCATGTAGATCTACTGCTTTTCTCAGTGATATAACACCCTGTTCCTGTAACATAAGCTGTCTAGGTCCTCTCTATATTCCTACACCGCAATAGTCAGCATCTTCTTTTTTTCTTGCTTGCTCTTCCACATTTCTTTAACACATTTTGGGGCTAATTTTACAAGGAGCCACCTAGATTTAGAATACAAGAATGTGTGCAAATAGGGGTATTTTAGTCATTTACGCATGATAGTGGATACTCACGCTACATCCCATTCTGCAAGTATGTACGTAAACACATACTTTCAGAGTGGGCATACACAGGGATACAGTTTGGATGGAGTGTGCGTGGGGCACAAACTTACACTCACAAGTAATAATTTACACATATGTTCTAGAAATCTGGGTATGGGCATTTACACCAATTTCTAGGTGTAAGGGATCACGCCTTAAATTAATGTATGTTTTCAAATACGTCTGCTAGTATTTTGTAAAGAAAAGTAGTCATCTATTTTTTCTTTATAAAACAGCAGCTAAGTAGGCACTTGCTGTCAGGTGTATAGGAAACAACATCTTATAAAATTATCCTCTTTGGGGGTAATTTTAAAAACATTTTTTCCACATGTAAAGCCTATTTTACATGCAAGAAAAAGATTTTCTAAAACTGCGTGACCGTATGATGTTGCTGTGTGCAGCCGATTTGCATGTAAAAAGTATGCCTGCCTTTATGTAATCTGCATGAGGCATTTGTGGGGGAATAATTTGGACAGAGCAGAGGTACAGCTGCAGTGTACATGCACATTTTATAAAATACATGGATATATGCGTGAGTGTGTACAATTGTACCCCTTCTTTGGAGCAGGTCTAAATTTGTGCGTCGGCATTTGTCAGCTGGGAGCCTAGTTTATACAGTCTCATAGTTGCGTATGTTGCTTTTGCAAAATACAAAAAAACAGTAACCAATATAAAAAGGAGGCAATTATCCAAAAATAGTCCAAAAACCACCCTCCTACTCCATAAAGACTTAACAATAGTATTCCAAGGACCTCAAATCACCTTTATCAGGCATATCAAGCCCAAATATTATAGGCTAGCAGGTCAGATTAATAAAATTCATCATTTATTTAACAAGTTTTTTTTATACCACTTTATCATTTCTGTCAAAGCGATTAACACTGTAACTTAAATGTACATTACCAAATTTAAGTTACAATGTAAACCGCTTTGATTGAAATAATAAAGCGTTATTAAAAAAAACCCTGTTAAATAAATAAATTCATTAATTAATCTGTCTGATACTTTGTTAAAAGCGTAAATGCTATAACTGTTAATGTTCATTGGACCGATGATGAATTTGATTGATCTGGCCCAGTAGCCTATAATATTTGGGCTTGATATGCCTGATAAAGGTCAATTGAGGTTGTCTGAATACTATTGTAAAGTCTTTATGGAGTAAGAGGGTGCTTTTTGTGCTTTAATAAAATAGGCACCTTTTTGGACTTCTCATATGGATGTCCTGTTATAAAATTACCCCTCCACATGCATTCTACGTGGGACTTCCTTAATTAGTAAATGTACTCAAGTCTATTAATCCTCTCTTAAATATGAAACTTGCCAAAATCCCTGCCGGACTGTGAATACAAAAATCATTCTTTCCTAGACCTCATATCCAAAAAACAACTTCTCAGGATCACAAACGACTAACTCATAGAGCTTTAGCCAAGAAAGTCTTACTAATCTGTTATGTTTGTTTGAAGGTATGAATAAACAGGTAGATAAAGGTGAGTCGGCTGATATAGTGTATCTGGATTTTCAGAAAGCCTTTCACAAGGTCCCTCATAAGAGACTTTTGACGAAATTAAAAAGTCATGGGATAGGAGGCAGTGTACCATTGTGGATCAGGAACTGGTTAAAAGATAGAAAGCAGACAGTAGGGCTAAATGGCTGATTTTCCCAATTGAGAAAGGTGATTAGTGGAGTAACCCAGGGATCTGTGCTGGGTCCGCTGCTTTTTAACATATTCATAAATGACCTGGAAATGGGAATAACAAGTGAAGTAATCAAATTTGCAGATGACACAAAATTATTCAAAGTTGTTAAAAAAAACCATGAGGATTGTGAAAAATTGCAAGAGGACCTTGATGAATTGGAAGACTGAGCAATCAAATGGCAGATGAAATTTAATGTGGACAAATGCAAAATTCTGCATCTAGGAAAGAATAACCCAAACTATGCTTAACGATGCAAGGTTCCACAATAGGAACCACAACCCAGGAAAAAGATTTAGGCGTCATCGTGGATAACCCTTCGCCCAGTGTGCAACAGCAGCCAAGAGAGCAAATGGAATGCTAGGTATCATAAGGAAAGGAATGGAGAATAAAACAAAGGATATTATAATATCTCTGTATCATTCCATGGTGCGACCACACCTTGAATATTGTGTTCAATTCTGGTTGCCGTATCTTAAAAAGGATATAGCGTTATTAGAAAAGGTACAAAGAAGAGCCACCAAAATGGTAAAGGGGGTAGAAGGATATCCATATAAAGAGAGGCTAAAAAGGTTAGGGCTCTTCAACCTAGAAAGGAGATGGCTATGGGGAGATGTGATAGAGGTCTATAAATTAATGAATGAAGTGGCATAGTTAAACACAGATCGATTGTTTATGCCATCAAAATATAGAACGACTAGGGGACATGCAATGAAGCTACAGGATAACCTATTTAAGACTAATAAGAGAAAATACTTTTTCACTCAATGTGTAATCAAACTCTGGAATTCATTACCGGAGGATGTAGTAAAAGCTGTTAGTGTAACCGGATTGAAAAAAGGGTTGGCCAAGTTTCTGGAGGAAAGGTCCATAAACCATTATTAAAGGTGACCCAGGATATCCACTGCTTGCCCCAATACAAGCTGTGTCTTTTAGGTAAACTGCTGGGTATTTGTGACCTAGATTGGCTACTGTTGGAAACAGGATACTGGGCTTGATGGACCTTGATCTGACGCAGTATGACATATCTTATGTTCTTATGTTTATGTTAAAATTCTCTGAGGACAGCAATATAAGTCTAGAGTATCAAAAATGAGAGATGCATCCAACAAAGTGGACTCTTATCTTCAAACACCCATGCCTCAATAAATTGGTTAGTCTAGAACAGGCATGTCCAATAGAGCTGATGGACAGAGAAAGCAAGAAGCAACTTGGAAGAAAGAAGAGAAAAGCATCTTGGAGGTCTAAAGGAGTCCATAGCAGTACGTGTGCTGGGAGGCATTCCAGAGGCAAGCATACTCCATTGGACTGGAGGAAACCAGAGGAGTGGGGTTGCAGAGCCAGGAATCCCCGGACGGGACCTGTGAGGGAGACGGCTGCATTTGGAAGGGGCCCTAAGACCAGTGCAAGAAGGTATGTGAAGAGAGACCCAGTGTCCAGGGATCTTGATTGGAAGGCTGGACATAAAAACTGGACTACATACTGGCCAGGAGATCTGGAGAGGAACCTTAACAGCAATGGAAGCTCAGGTATGAACACTGATCTATGCACTAGCTTTTCACTTGGAAGACAGCAGGGAGACAAGTATTGTCCTGAGAGTGCTCCATTAAGAAATTCCTCTGTGCCAATCCATGATATTGATTCTATGATAGTTGAAGAAGAAGGAAATATTGTAAATGAACAGTGTGAATACATGGATTGCTCTCTGTCTAAACTTCTGTGGTAATATACTTTTACAAAATACAACAACCATCACAAAGAAATATAAACTTGTTCTTTGATCTACCCAGAAAAGCTTTTGAGCAGGATTTGAGCCACGTATAGAAAGTAAACCAGCCAAGAGGTTTGCAGCTGGTTAATTGTTAGCAATTGAGCCTTGCCTAATTGCCTGTGAGCTCTGAAGAGACACTTCTGGGTGTGTGTGAAAATACCAGAAGTTAGCCTTGAAAAAGAACAGTTTTTCATTACTTTGTGGGTTTTGTTTGTTTTTGAAGCACTGCTAAAAAGATATTAGCAGGAGCCACAGAAAAGACCTTTCTGTTCCCATCAAGGTCTTTATTGTTTGATTTGATTGCTTAGGAAGTTCAGTTGTTGTTTTTCCTGATTTTGTTTTTCTAAGTATAATACTGAAAGCAAGTATCCTTTCTGTGCTACCAAGCAAATCTGTGTTGGGAGAAATAATCCCATAAATAAAGTATATTTTCTTTGCTTTACACTCGAGCAAGCACAACTAATTTATTGTGAACGGCTGATTCTGGTATGAATGGACTACCTTTCCCACAATCCTTTGCAAGTCATATTAATATTTGCCTTTGCCAAGACTGTGGACATTCTCACCCAGCACCCCCGTTTACAAGTTTCATCCTACAAGAGCAAATTTGAGCTAATGATGACTGACCTTACAAACAACACTTTTGATCATTTTCCTAATATGTAGGACCATCTGGGACAATATTCAAATTTTGTTTTTCAGAACGAGAAGTATGTGACAGAAATCTGTTCTGTTATCCAGGAATTCGAAAACAGATTCTGTGACTTCCAAAAAATTGGAACAGTTGTGGAGTACTTGTCATACTCATTCAAAGTAGATGTGGACATTAAAGAAACTGCAGCTGCTCTCAGTAAAAATTACTCATTGAACAAGCCATCTCTTGAAAACGAAATATTAACATTTACAAATTATATTTTTCTCAAGACCCGTGCTGAGCAAGAATTGTTTTGGAAGCTAGAGCCTAGAGACAAATTTACCAACTTGAGAAGATGTAGTGAAGCTGTACACTCCTGTTTCGGTTCAACTTATTTGTGTGAATCTGCGTTTTCCCATCTGAAAATGACAAAGAGTACACAACGTTCCAACATGACAGATGAACATCTCCAGGATTCCCTGAGACTGGCCCTCACGCAATATTCACTCAACTTCAAAAAGCTGGTGGATGAAATGCAGGCTCAGACGTCTCACTTATGAGCAAGAGCGAAATATTAAAGATTGTGCAAGATCAGCCTGGATCAATACTCAACCTAAATTTAACACAAATTACTCAATAAAAGTTCAAGAAAGTTATTACTCAATAAAAGTTTAAGAAAAAATGTACTTTCCATTTCCCCTCACAGTTCTTACTGGATTTCGTCTCTCTGTTTTGTTTTTGCTTAATTTGCTTAACAGCTGATCACATCCAAGTAAATGACAGAAGGTTCATTAAAAATGGAGGGGGGGAATCCTCCAACTTCACTGGGTTAAAATTTAATTTGAAACTTAATTTTCATGGTGGTAGATCACTGGCACTTTTGGCCGGAAAAAGTAGATCATGACCTGTTCGAAGTTGGACATGCCTGGTCTAGAAGGTCCCACCTGCATCTGTAATTTTTGCTACCTCACATACATTTTCTTTGGCAGGAAAATGATTGAAACCAAAATCTCTATCACCAGTTACAAAGGAACATTTTAATGATTAATCCATGATTCTTTCCTTTTTTCAACCTATGTGTTGAGTGTCCTAATTCTTTTACTTCAACTGATGTACCTAGCAGTGTGTATATATATATATATATATATATACCCTCACTTGGTTTGCAGCTTGTCGTGCTGTGAGGGCTTGTGTGCATCAGTGATGCTGAGAGCTAAACTATCGGTAGTTTAACTACTGGCAGGGTCTCCCAAGATGGACAGGTCTCAGCTGAGGTGCCAGACCAAGACAAACCACCCATCTGGGCAGCAGCAGAATGGGATAGTGTTGACGGCGGAGGATCACATTTCTGTGACAACGGCAACAACACCAAACTTAAACTGCGCGGAAGAAAGGCCCGGCAATCTACTTCTGTATCTTGCCATGAAAACCCAATGGATAGTTACAACAAAACAAATTGTGCTATAGTGCTGGAAGATGAGACCCCCAGGTCGGAAGGCACTCAACTAGCTACTGGGGAAGAGCTGAAGACTTTTCAGAGTAAAGCCAGCATTTATGACGTGGTTGGATCAAAGCCCTCGGGACGTCTGATATAGCTGCACATGAAATGAGAGTCAGAAGCTGTAAAGATGTCTTACGCATTGGAACATGGAACGTACGAAGCATGAACCAAGGGAAGTTGGAGGTGGTCAAGAATGAAATGGAACATGTACAACTTGATCTGTTGGGTGTCAGCGAACTGAAATGGACTGGCATCGGGCATTTTGCATCAGATGATCACATGGTCTACTATGCTGGAAATGAAAGACAAAGAAGAAATGGTGTTGCATTTATAATAAAGAAGAAACTTGCAAGAACTGTAATGAAATACAATGCAGTCAGCGAACGCTTAATCTCTATTCGTCTACGAGGAATGCCAATCAACACAACTATAATTCAAGTATATGCCCCAATAACAGCTGCAGAGGAGAATGAAATTGAAGAGTTCTATGAACAAGTACAAGCTGAAATTGACAGAGCATGCAAACAGGATATCCTGATAGTCATGGGTGACTGGAACGCAAAGGTTGGCAACAAAGAAGAAGGCAAAGTAGTTGGAAAATATGGACTTGGCAACAGAAATGAAGCTGAAGAAAGACTGATAGAATTCTGCAAGACCAATGATCCATTCATCTCAAACACCTTCTTCCATCAACACAAGCGGCAACTGTACACATGGACTTCACCCAATGGATTGTATAAAAATCAAATTGACTACATCTGTGGAAGTCAACGATGGAAAAGCTCTATAACATCAACAAGGACAAAACCTGGAGATGACTGTGGTACAGATCATCAACTACTAGTATGCAAACTCAAGCTAAAGTTGAAAAAGAGCAAACCACTCATGAATGCAGCAAAATATGACCTTGAGAATATACCACTGGAATTTAAAGACTGCCTGCAAAATCGATTTGCTGCTTTAGATACAAATGACAGAGCTCCAGAAGAGTTATGGAATGACATCAAGAAGGTTGTGTTGGAAGAAAGCGAGAAGTCTCTACAAAAGGTGAAAAAGCAAAAACGGACAAAATGGATGACGGAAGAAACTCTGAAAATTGGCCAGAAACGCAGAGAAGCTAAAGCCAGAGGAGAAATAAATACAATAACAGAACTCAACAGAGATTTCCAACGTGCAGCAAGACAGGACAAGGAAAAGTACTACAATGATGCATGCAAGGAAACAGAAGCAGAAGCATGGGACCAACACAGAGGATCTCTAAAGGCAAAAAGTGGACTGTTGTAGTTGTTATGGAAGGACAGACTAGATAGGCCATGTGGTCTTTTTCTGTCGTCATATTTCTATGTTTCTATGTTTCTATTAGAGGAAGAACAAGATCGGCTTTCCTAAAGCTACGAGAGTTAAAGAAAAAGTTCCAGCCTCGAATTGGAATGTTACAAGATGCTCAAGGTTCTATGTTGAATGATGCTAAGAAGATCAAGAAAAGGTGGAAGGAATATACAGAGTTTTTATATGATAAAGATCAAGTGGACCAACAACCGTTTCAACCTGTACCTTATGATCGGGAACCATTGGTGATGAAAGAAGAAGTTAAAGCAGCATTGAAAGCCTTATCAAAGAACAAAGCACCAGGCATTGATAGCATTCCCATAGAAGTATTACAGCAATCTGATGCAGCTGTTACCATACTTACAAGGCTCTGCCAAGAAATATGGAAGACAACATCATGGCCAACTGACTGGAAAAGATCTGTGTTTATACCAATACTAAAGAAAGGTGATCCAACTGACTGTGGAAATTATCGCACAATCGCTCTGATCCCACATGCCAGCAAGATTCTACTGAAGATGATTCAAAAGAGACTACAACCATACCTAGAACAACAACTACCTGAAGTGCAAGCAGGGTTCAGGAAAGGGCGAGGAACAAGAGACATCATTGCGGATGTGAGATGGATCCTTGAAAAGACTAAAGAATACCAAAAGGATATCTATTTGTGCTTTATTGACTATAGCAGTGATGGCTAACCTTTTTGAGCCCGAGTGCCCAAACTGCCGCACAAAACCAAAGAATTTCCTCAAAGTGCCAGCACGTCAATTAAACCTTAACAACAAGATTTTAGTATCTAAAAACTCTTTATAAAGTTGCCTGAACTATGTAACATCATTTGTAAAGGTTGGAATCTTTGTATTGTCAGAGAATCAATTTGATTCACAATCCTTTGGTTTTCATTTCAATTTATAATGTTTTAATGATTTCATTCAGTTTAGAAACAGGAAGGCAATAATTAAACTGGGAACCCCAAAAGCCAAACTTGGAATGTACAACAACACTGTAGAAATAAAACTATAAATTAATTTCCTCTTGTACCAAACAAAGCACAGACGTTAATGATGCACATTTCCCAGAGGTTTCATATTCCAGTTAATAAATTCTAAATAAAGAGATATTTCTACCTTTTGTGCATTTTTTTTCAGTTGCAATTGCTCCAGCCACTTTCTTCTGGTTTCTTCATGTTTTCTGCTAACTGTCCATCGTCTGCTGTCCATTTGTTCTTTCTTCTCTCTTCTAGTTTTTTTCCATTCTCTCTCTCTACATCTGCTTTAACATACTAATCTTTCTCCTTTTGCTCTTTCCTCATTCCTATTTCATCCACACAAATTTTACCCCTCCATCCTCAATCCCCACTTACTCTCCCAATACCAGGCCAATTGTAGATTTTTCATCCCTCCCACACAAAATATTTTTCCCCTCTCCATTTTACTCTCCCAGCCCCATCTCATTCTAATCCTCCCCCAACATCAGCTCCCTTCTAGTTCCAGTCTCACCCAGCATCCATTCCCTTCTAGTCCCTGCATCAGCCCATTTCCCGTCCTAGCCCACCATCAACCCATTTCCAGTCCTAGCTCCCCATCCATTTTCAGTCTGAGTCCCTTCATCAGCTCATTTCCAATCCTAGCCCAAATCAGCCCACTTCTAGTCATTTCCTAGCCCCATCATCAGCCCATGTCAAATCATAGCTCCCCTCCACTCAGTCCAATTCCAGTCCAAGCCCCCCCCCATGAGCCTACTTTCAGTTCTAGCCCCTCCATGAGTCCATTTCAATTCAAGCCCCCACCACAGCCCATTTCCAATCTTAGCTCCCCCCAACAGCCCATTTCCAGTCCTATCCTAGCTGCTCCATCAGCCCATTTTCAGTCCTAGCTCCCTTCCCTCACAGCCCATTTCCATTCCAAGCTCCCTCCCCATGAGCTATTTGCAATTCAAGCCTCCCCTTCCACTCAGCCCATTTCCAATCATAGCAACCCCCCAACCCATTACCAGTCCTAGCCCCCCATCAACCCACTTCCAGTCCTAACCCCCCCATCACCCCATTTTCAGTTTAAGCCCCCCCCTATAACCCATTACCAGTCCTAACCCCCCCATCAGCCCACTTCCAGTCTTAACCCCATCAGCCCATTGCCAGTCCTAACCCCCCCCATCAGCCCACAGCCCATTACCAGTCCTAACCACATCAGCCCACCTCAAGTCCTAACCCCTCCCCATCTGCCCATTTCGTGTCCTAGCCCTCCCCATAGCCCATTATCAGTCCTAACCACCCCCCATAGCCCATTAGCAGTTCTAACACCCCCATCACCCCATTTCCAGACAGCCCCCATCAGTCCACAGCCCATTAGCAGTCCTAACAGCCCCCAGCCCATTAGCAGTCCTAACAGCCCCCCCCCGCCCATTAGCAGTCCTAACAGCCCCCCCCCGCCCCAGCCCCAGCCCCAGCCCCAGCCCATTAGCAGTCCTAACAGCCCCGCAGCCCCAGCCCCAGCCCCAGCCCATTAGCAGTCAAAAAAAAAAAAGCTGGCTCTCTGGCTGCTGCCGCTGCCGCCGAGGCAGAATGCAGTGTCCCGCGGGGCCCCCTCTGCGCCGGCTGAGCCCTCTGCCCGGCTTTCAGATTCGCGAAGGGAGAGTGTCTCTCCCTCGCGTCTCTGTTAAGCCCGCAGGGGCTAATGGGAAATTTCCCATCAACCCCTCGCGTCTAAAGGGGCTGATGGGAAATTTCCCATTACCCCCTGCGGGCTTAACAGAGACGCGAGGGAGAGACACTCTCCCTTCGCGAATCTGAAAGCCGGGCAGAGGGCTCAGCCGGCGCAGAGGGGGCCCCGCGGGACACTGCATTCTGCTGCGGCGACAGCGGCAGCAGCCAGAGAGCCAGCTTTTTTTAAAATGTAATTTTGAGGAAAGCACACTCACCTCCCGCCGCGCCGCCTATCTTAATTGCGGACCTTCCCGCGTGCCAGCTGCAAGGCCTTCGCGTGCCACAGCTGGCACGCGTGCCATAGGTTCGCCATCGCTGGACTATAGCAAGGCTTTTGACTGTGTAAACCATGAGAAACTCTGGGCCACATTAAGAAGCATGGGTATACCAGAACACCTGATCGTACTCTTGCACAATCTGTACATTGATCAAGAAGCAGCAGTTTGAACGGAACAAGGAGAAACAGAATGGTTTAAAATAAGCAAAGGTGTAAGACAAGGCTGCATACTTTCTCCCTACCTGTTTAATTTATATGCAGAACAAATCATCAGAGAAGCAGGATTGTATGAAGACAACAGAGGTGTGAAGATTGGTGGAAGACTCATCAACAACCTTCGCTATGCTGATGATACCACATTACTGGCTGAAAGTGAAGATGATCTGAAACATTTGCTTCTCACAATCAAAGAACATAGTCTCAAAATGGGCCTGCACCTTAATGTAAAGAAGACAAAGATCATGACAACTGGCATAATCAACAGGTTCATCGTTGAAGGAGAAGAAATTGAAATCGTGAACAACCTTAACCTACTTGGATCAACTATCAATAAAGAAGCAACAAGCAGTCAAGAAATCAGGCGACGCATTGGTCTTGGCAGAATGGCTATGAAAGACCTAGATAAGATTCTCAAGAGCAGAGATGTGTCTCTCCATACAAAGATTTGACTTGTTCAAACCATGGTATTTTCAATAACGTCATATGGATGTGAAAGCTGGACAGTGAAAAAGATAGACAGGAAGAAAATTGATGCCTTTGAATTATGGTGCTGGCGGCGAATACTGTGTATACCATGGACTGCCCGAAGAACAAACCAGTCGGTACTAGAGGAGATCAAACCTAAGCTTTCTTTAGAAGCTCAGATGACAAGACTTCGACTTTCATACTTTGGACACATCATGCGAAGAGAGAGATCATTAGAGAAAGACATGCTTGGCAAGATAGAAGGTTAGCGCAAAAGAGGAAGGCCAGCAATGAGATGGATCGATACAATAACAGCAGCTACGGGTTCCAGTCTGTCAACAATGAGCCGACTGACTCAAGACCGAACACAATTTAGGATAGCTATCCAGAGGGTCGCCATGAGTCGACTCCGACTCGACGGCACTTAACAATATATATATATATATATATAATATATCCAATCGCGTAAATAAATTAATAAATTATACAACACTGAACACTTCAATTCATATATGCAGGGTGGCCCAAAAAAGTGAGAACATCTCGTAGCATATAAGTTATTTAAAAATTCAAAAAGACAGATGTAAACGACTGACAAATTAAAAAAACAAAAATGGCGACCGGAAATTGTTGAAATAAAGATGTTATATAGCTAAAAAAGATAAATAAGTAAACTATTTAAGCTTTTAATTTACAAGATGATCTCACTTTTTTTGGGCCACCCTATATATGTATTACTTATATCTAGTAGGAGACACATTTAACACTACTTCGTTTTTTCTTGTGAAACCCTTTAGCAAAAACCCATCAAGGAGACTGCATTTTATATTATTTTTACTGTAGCACTTGTCTGTTGCTTGTGTACAGGTCAGCAGATGCAAAATAAACAGCAGTGAAGCAATGTACATTGTCACTATTAAATCAAATGGTCATCTCCATGATAGAGGGAATAATGATAAAATCTAGGATAAAAATCCTGTAAACAGAAACCAATTACAACTTGATTTCACAGTTCCACTCTCATGAACAAATGTGATTATAGCCCCAGATGACACCAGCTCTCCTTCTACAGTGCTGTTCCTGAAAATGGGGAAAGCTTTGCTGTCAATTACGCCAGTTGGCGCAAAAGAACATCTCAAAACTGAAACTGGTTTGTATGTAGTATCCACTTTCTCATTTGCACCTGACCATCCTTCACAATTTATAGCCACAGAAGTCAGTTAAATGTTTGAATGAATGGTGAAGCGCTTCAGTGATATAATGTTAATGAGATTCCATTTTTATTGGGTAAAAGGCTCTTACTTTTATTGGAACATCCTAGGACCAAGAGTAATAACACTGAAAAGAAAAGTACCTCCTTCTGATAAGGATCTTGGGGATAATAAAAAAAATATATAAAATAAAAGCATATTTCTTTATCATTTCTGAATCAAATGTTAGGTTGCCTCTTTAAGACAAGATACAGCAGCAGCTTTTTTGACAACACAATTTAGTCGTACCCTTGACTAAAGAGTTGTCTTCATATTCTCTCAATACTGGACTTAAAGCAATAACAAAACAGCCGGCTTCCATATCAGCATTCGTTTTCGAGCTTCGCCTTCCTGTCGCTGATAACCGCTCTAGTGAGAGCTGCCACACAGATGAAAATGCCGGGGTGCACTAGGATATCCAATGCAAGAGAGTGAAGCTCTGAAACAATCCAAGTCTTGAATTCATACTAGAATCAATTGTGGGTGAGGTGGCCGCCTCCGGAAAGCACAACGGGCCAGCCTTTGCATTTTTTATGTATCCAAAAAATGCGGGCCACTACTGCTATTGCAGTATTGGAGTGGAGGAGTAGCCTAGTGGTTGGGGTAAGGTACTTCAGCCAGGAAGGTCAGGGGTTCAAATCCCACTAGAGGACAGCAACCTTGGGCCGGAAGGTCTGGGGTTTCTAGTCCCACAGGTGCTCCTTGTGGTCTTGGGTAAGCCACTTAACCCTCCATAGCCCATGTTCCCTGTAAAATAGTTATCTCCAAGTTATAATGCCCTGTTCAATGTACGTAACTTCAGTTTGTTCAATGTAAACCACACTGATGCAGAATAGCACAGTATATAAGAGAATGTAAATAAATAAATAAATATCATGTCTATGGCACTGCTAGATGTACACAGTGCCGCACATATACATGCAAGAGACAGTCCTTGTTTGACAGAGCTTACAGTCTATTCAAGACAGACAAACAGGACAAATAAGAGATAAGAGAGTCTCATTTATTATGGGAAATGATTAAAAGCAACAGGAGAATAAGGAGTTTAGGATTTAAAAGCAGCCTCGAAAATGTGGCTTTTAGGCTCATTTTGCTTTATAAGTTAAATAACAGCAGGTGGTGTTAAAGCTTAGGCAGGCAAGCACTTCCATTTTTCTTGCTCCTTAGAGGCTAACAAATGTGCCGACTGTTACAATCGTGGAAGGCAGCCCAGGCCCATCTGTCATATTTTAATAGTCCCATTAAAGTCAATGAGACTTACTGCAGGAGCTATGGATGTTGCCCTTGCCCACAGCCACTATTTAGATCTATATATATAAAAAAGGCACTGCCATAAATTGCCTGGCTAAAAAGTACTATTATGCGCTTGGAAGCCAAAGGGACTGCCAATAACAGCAGTAACAATTTGCATGTCTATAGCACTGTTATCATCCAAACATGACTCCATTTATTCCATATTTACCATCATACCACACAAGAAATATACATGATGTGCATGATTTGGTAGAAAGCAACCTATCCCCCCCCTCCCCCCCCGGAAATGCTGTGTAAATAGTAAAGCATGGACTAGAATTCAAGTCCCAAATGTTTACCTAACTCATGAACTAGTGATTTGTAAAATCTACTTAACATAGTAATGCAGAGGCCAGACCAGTGGTTTGGAGGTAGTGCTGTGCACTGCTGTATGGAAGACAAATTCTGTGACCAAATCTTTCACTCTCTGGGCCAGCTGGGAATCCTGTGGAGGCAGCATTTAAAGCCCTTGTAATGAGGGGGTCCTAACCATCCCATAACAGCAACACCTAGAGACTGGATTTAGAAGCTATGATAGTCAAGTTCTGTTGCATGGCCCCTAAATCCAGCCTCTGCCCATTGTCTGAGGACTTTCACTGAAGCTAAGCACTATGATCAGATTTCCCCCTTCTAATGACCTACCACTGGCTGCCTGTAACTGCCCACATCAAGTTTAAGATTCTTGCTTTGGTCTGTTGTGTTTGGTATAGTGATCAGCCTTATTTAACCAACAATCTTATTCCCTACATCTCCACACACAATTTATATTCTTCACAGACATAGGGGTATGTTTACTAAAACCCCGGTAATGTGCGGGCCGCGCTAGTGTGCGGGTGCCTTATAAGGAGTGGGCGTTTCTTTCTGAAAAAGAAAAAACGGGATTTAAATATGCGCTAAGGTGCGCGGCGCCCATGTGCGCCCCGCACATTAGCACATGAGAAAGCTGCGCGGGAGGCATAAGTGGCACGCTGATGTGCAAGCAGAAGAGCAGAGCCACAGCACAATGGTTAAGACATTGACCAATGGTGCAGGGATCAGGGGTTCAATCCCCCACAGTGCCCAATGAAGACAGCTGGCTGAGGCATTACCTTAGGAGCCAGTTTAATATTGGGTGGCATAAGGCGGCGTGCTATTGCTTTAGGAGGCATTTTAATATTGGGTGGCATAAGGCAGCGCGCTGATGTGCAAGCACAGGAACAGAACCACAGCACAATGGTTAAGACACTGACCAATGGTGCAGGGATCAGGGGCTCAATCCCCCACAGTGCCCAATGAACAAGGCTGGCTGAGGCATTACATATTAAGGGGAAGATTGCTTTAGGAGGCATTTTATTTTTATTTTAATTATCACTACTAGCAAACGCACTCTCAAAGCGTGTTAACATAAGGCGCCCCATAAGGCACATTTTAAAGTGCACTGTCCGCCAAGGCACCCTAGAATGTTGCTTATAGGGCGCTTTATAGGGTGCCGAATGAGGTACCGCAAGGTCAGAGTACTGTTTTTGATGGCAGCACTGTGCAGTTTAAGAAATGAAAAGCATAAGTAGGTGCGCTGACATGCAAGGAGGAGCAGCAGTGGAGCACAATGGTTAAGGCACTGACTGCTGATACAGAGGTCATGAGTTTGCTCCCCAGTGTGCCTAATACGTAAGGCTGGCTGAGGCATCAGCTTTGCAATGTACATTTTGTTTCCTGCAGCACTTTATTTTTATTTTATTATTTGCTGCCAGCAAACACGCCCTCACATGCCGTAATTGAAGGTGCCATATAAGGCACCCTATAAGGCACGCCATAGGGCACATTATAAAGTGCACTGTCCGCCACGGCACCCTAAAATGTCCCCTAAAGGGCACCCTATAAGTTGCGTCACAGGATAATGTATAGTGCACCTTACATGGACGGGAACCATAAGGTGCCCTATATGGCGCCCTATAAAACGCCCTCAGAGGCACCTTATGGGTACAGTACGCTGAGGGTGTTTTTGCTGGCAGCAAAAATGTACATTAAAAAGAGATAATGCTTTGGGCAGCCCTATCAGATAACCCCACTGTGGGTTTGAACCCATGACCTCTGGTTTCACAGGCAGTGAAGTAACCATTGGGCTACAGCTACTAGTAAGCCCCAGGCTGGCTGCAGAGAGCCTGCATGTCACCACACAGACAGTCTGTTGTGGTCACCAGGATAGGGTTAGCACACCTGTACCCATGATGCACTGCACATGCAAATCAGCTGTCCACAGATGAACACAAGATGGGGTATGCATCCTCACAACACCTCGGCCTGGTAGGGCGAACTGACCATGTGCACCCCCACAGCACCTCGGCCTTGTAGGGGGTACAGACCGTGTGTTTTACTGGCACAGAGTAGCTACACACCGTCACATTGTGCGGGTACTGTGCTCACCCTGAGGGTGCGGTGAGGCGCCCAGCACCAGGTCCACAGCACCTTCCATGGCAGAAATAGGCCATGATGCAGGTCCAAAGCAGTGTTGATGTGTGAAATAGGTAGTTTATGCAGAAACAGCTTGGATATATCTGTCTGTCTCAGTCAGGTGTGACCCCTAGGAAGATTATGTACCACCACCCTCCTCCTCCAGGGCTGAGGGTGGTAAACAGGGTCTCCCATCAACAGATCCACATTCTACCTCCCTGCAATGGTGGCAGTAGAGGGGACCATCAACCCCGGTCCTGCTGTGGAAAAGACACCCTTCAGGGCAGTCAATGCAGCTCTGTACATATCCATAACACAATAGCAGACAGACATTAGGCCTGTATATGCTAAGCTGCACCCCACCACTATCTGATATTCTCCTACAGCAAGCCTTCAGCCACTGCACCCTGCAAGGCACTCCATCAAGACACATAGCAGCTGCAAACAGTCTGCTAGTTAGTCCATAGTGCATGTTCCTGGTGGAAATGCATGCACCCAGAACTGGGATGGCAGCACACACAACAAGCAGATAAGTCATTGACTGGCCCCAAAAGGAAACCCATAAATATCACATGACAAAAATACTATATAGCACTATGGGGGTGCCTAGCCATGCTGTCGTCACTGCACAGTCAGGGTAAGAGTGATCTCCCAGCAGGACATACTGAGGTCACCCTGTCTGTGTAGGTGGTGGCCGGGCACTAAAATGTCCCAGTCAGTGCCCTATGCCCTGTGCAGATGCACACTGGCCAGGCCACCCTGTCTGGGCTATACCCATGGTACCTTGCTCCTCATTATGCACATTGGCAGGCCAATACTGGCAACAGTGCTGGCAGTGTGGGCTGTAGAAGGTGTTTGCAGCCACCACACACTGGATAGACAGACACACACTCCCACACCTAGGCCAGCATTGTGCTACTATAGAGGAGTCTATCAGCCCTGGCCACCACACCAGTCCTGGGCACAGTACAGGCATGGATATGGTACGCAATACTGTTGGGGGTCACTCCCCAGGGTGGTAAACACTGTCAGAGACCAGACCTGAAGCACACACCGCAGACATCCGAAAGATTGTTATGATGGAGCTCAATCAGCAAACTGTGCTTAACGTAGAAATCGCATTCTGGCAGTAATCATAACAAACGTTTGATAGCTGTGTACCGTATACCCAGGTGTAGGGTGGCATTGCTAAGGTATGCAAGTGCTAGTATTGGGGGATGCACGCAGGGCCCAATGTCCTGCCTCTCCAGGAGGCATTGGCTAATGGGGCCTGTGGGTGTGGGTGTGGGTGTGTCTGCCCTTGTTGGCTGCTGCTTTACGGCAGAGGTTCCCAACTCCAGTCCTGGTGTGCCAAACACTGTTCGGGTTTTCATGCTGTCCCTCATGAATATGCATGAGCTACATCTGCATACCATGGGGGTGGTGCATAGATATGCAGCACAGGCATCTTTATTAGAGGCAGCATGGAACCTGAATGGTGTTTGGCCCTCCAGGACTGCATTTGGGAGACTCTGCTCTAGGTAATGCACATTTCTATGATGTTTGTGCTGTGTGGGGTAAAATATAGGTGTTTGACCCATGCTTATGTTTTCAGCAATAAAGGTTCAGTCTTTACTACCATGTTTTCTTCATAGGTAACATAAAGGGACTGGGTTGGCAGGAGCCCTAGCTGGGATTTGAACCTGTGACCTTTTGGTCCTAAAGGCACTGGCTGTGTCCGTTGCACCACCATCTTAGCACAACAACAGTGCATTCCCTGGGGAGTCCATGGCTGTTTGTCAGACAGGGCCTGTCTGTTGGAGTGCACTGCACCCAGGTGAAGGGGGCTAGGCCACCGTCTGCTGTGGGAAGCAGCCACTGCCCCCTCCACCAACGGTACCCCTCCGCCACCATGCTGACATGGCCTTATATTGGTGACAGCATCACAACTGAATGATATGTGGCCCTCCAGGACTGCATTGAGAGGACTGTGGTCTAGGTAATGCGCATGTTTCTGGTGTCTGTGCTCTGTAGGGTAAAATAGAGGTGTTTGGACCATGCTTATGTTCTCTGCAAAAAAGGTTGGTCTTTACTATCACGGTTTAGTGGTGGGTAAAATATGGGGATTGGGTTTGCAGGGGCCCCAGCTGGGACTTGAGCTGCTGACCTTTGGCTCCTGAATACACTGTCTGTGTTCACTGCACCACACTCTGGCCACAGAGACAGTGCAGTCCTTGGAGATAGGAAACCTGGCCAAGGAAATCAGAAACCCTGCTCTGCACAATTTCACTGTGGGTTCATTCACCTTGTATGGAGACAAAAGGGCAAATAAACATTAGAAATGGCCTCGAAAAAAAGGGAAATAAAACATAACCAAGCTGGGCAACAGTAAAAAACACTCCCAGGACAGCTCCAAAAAAAAGTGATTTTTGGAAGGGTCTACTGAGCGTAGACCCTTCCAAAAATCATTTCCTTTTTTTGGAGCTTTCCTGGGAGTGTTTTTTATTGTTGCCCATTGATATCACTGTTGCCCAACTGGATTATAATTTTTTAGAATTTTGTTGTGGTCATTTTCTATTTTTATTTGCTATTTTGTTCTGTGCACATGTATCACACTGCTCACGTTTTGTAGGTTTCCCTGGTTTTGCTGTACATTGCTAACAGAAATGGTTTCTCTTCCCTTTAAATCAGCTCTACCGCGAGGTTTTCACTCGCGGTATTTTTTTAGTTGAATTTCAGCCCCGCTCCTGTGCGGGGAGCCTCTCCCGTCCCACTCTCCACCCATTGACCCCGTCCCTCCGCCCCTCGGGAGCCTTCCTCCGCCCTCAGAATGCCTTTCCACGCCTCTATCGTACATCAGCGCACCGCGCACTTGTGCGGGCCCGTTAGTGCAGCGCGCACGTGTGCGGGGCACAAAAACGCACTATTAGCGTGCGCTAAGGTACCTTAGCGCACGCTCAAGTGCGCCCCGCACAATTGCGCGGTTTAGTAAACATACCCCATAGTCTGCTCATCCTTTCCCCTGCCCCCTCTTTCTATTTGTCTAGACTGCACTCCACATTTGGCTTTTTATCATTTTGGAATTCATTACTGCTGTATATTAGTCATGAATCTTCCCTCTTTAAATTTAAAAGGTCTTGAAAGCTTGGTTGTTCTGGCTTGTCTATCTTAATATTAGTTTTTTTGAATGTTTACAATTTTTTTTTAATTTTCAGTTTGCTGTTGTGCTTATTGTTTTAGGTTTATTATAATCTGTTTTGATGTTTACTCTCCTTAATTTGTTATTGTAATTTGCTTTTAGAATTTTAGTGAACCGCCACACTATACTTTTTTGTTTACGGGTTGTATAATTAGATGTTCATAATAAATAAAAGTAAATAAACAAATAAATAGATCACTTGGCCAAATGATAGGAGAGGATATAAATTAAGGGAAAAAAATCTTTGAGTAGTTACAAACAAAGACTCTTGGCACTGGATTCAAGTCCGGGTTCTAAATGAGTTGCAAGGTGAAATGAGCAGGAAGAAGCTGCTGTGCTCCCCCCCCCCCCCACCCATAAAAAAGCAGTGATTGTCTATGTTTAATAGCAGCATTATGCCCAGGAGAGGATGTAATTGAAGTTGAGCTGGACCTGGCAAGGAACGAGGCTCAATATATCTAAAAACCCTGAAGCAGAAAGGATAAGTCATATCATTTTTGAAATATAGTGCTATGTCGGGTGTGATATGGGACTACTGAATTTATTTATTTATTATTTATTTAAACAGTTTTCTATACCACCTTATCTTTCAATCAAAGTGGTTTTACATTATGTAATCACTACAAACAGGTAATGGATACATTCCCTTGTCCCCAAAGTACAATCTATGTGTACCTGAGGCAATGGAGGGTTAAGTGGCTTGCCCAAGCCTTGGTAAGACACAAGTGCACAATATATAGCAAGTTAATTAAAATTCTACAAATATATATATATATATAACCGATGATTAGATTCTGAGTGGTATAATACTGAGTCTTTTGATCTGGTGTTTGATGCTCTGCAAAAAGATTTACATGGTCATCTCTAGAGCAGTGTATAGCTGAATATCCCCAGGCACTGATGGCATTCCCATTGAAGTATTACAGCAATTAGATGCAGATGTTACAGTACTTACAAGGCTCTGCCAGAAAATTTGGAAGACAACATCATGGCTGATTGACTGGAAAGGATCTATATTCATATCAATATTGAAGAAAGGTGACTTGACTGACTGGAAATTATTGCAAATTTTCTCTGAAGGCACATATCAGCAAGATTCTACTCAAGATCATTCGGTGGAGACTACAACCACATCTGGAATAAGAACTGCTAAAAATGCAAGCAGGGTTCAGGAAAGGGCATAGAACAAGGGACATCATCATGGATATGAGATGAATCCTTGAAAAGTCAAAATACCAAAAGGATATCTACATTTGTTTCAATGACTATAGCAAGATCTTCGTATAAATCATGAAAACCTCTGGGCTACATTAAGGGGTATGTTTACTAAACGGGGCACTTGTGCGGGGCGCACCTGAGCGCCCTAAAATGATGCATTTAAGTGCTCTTAAGTGCCCCGTACGCGTGCGCGGCACATTAACGGGTCCGGCACGCGTGCGCCGAAAACGCGCACGTTTGCGGGGCGCTCATGTGCGATAGAGGCGTGGAAAGGCGAAATGAGGGCGGAGGAAGGCCCCCGAGGGGCGGAGAGACGGGGTCAATGGGTGGAATGTGGGAGGGGAGAGACTCCCCGCACAGGAGCGTGCCCGAATTTACAAGGAAAAAATACCGCCAGTGAAACACTCGCGGTAGAAAGCATTTAAAGGGAAGAGAAACCATTTCCGTCAGCAATGTACAGGAAAACCGGGGAAACCAGCAAAACGTGAGCAGTGTGATACATGTGCACAGCACAAAAGTGCAAATAAAAATAGAAAATGACCACAACAGAACTATTAAAAATAGTAATTCAGCTGGGGAACAGTTATAGTGATGGGCAAATACAGAAAACACACCCAGCAAAGCTCCAGAAAAAAGAAATGAATTTTGGAAGGGTTTACGGAGCGGAGACTCTTCCAAACAACATTTCCTTTTGTGGAGCTTTCCTGGGAGTGTTTGCTATGGTTGCCCATTAATATCACTGTTGCCCAGCGTGGTGATATGTTGTCCCCCATTTCCCGTGGTCATTTCCGGGGTTTATGTGCACGTTTGTCACCAGACAGGGTGCATATGCCCACAGTAAATTTGCGTAGAGCAGGGTTTGTGACTCCATCCTGCCAGGCTTACTACCTCCAGGGGCTGCACTGTCTATGTGGCCATAGTGTGGTGCAGCAGACAGAGTCAGTACCTCTAGGACCAGAGGTTCAAAGCCCAGCTGGGGCTACCAGCAATCCTGCCCACATATTTTCCCCACAAATAAACAGTGACAGTAAGGACACACCTTTCGTGACGAGGACATATGCAATGGTAATACATCTATCTTTTACCCCACTGAGCACAGACACCATGAACAGGGGCAGAACCTACAGCAGAATCCCCCAAATGCAGTCCTGCTGGGCCACACACCAGTCAGGTTCCATGCTGCCACTCATACAAATGCCTGTGCTGTATATCTATGCACCACCCCCACGGCATGTAGATGTAGCTCATGCATATTCATGAGGGACAGCAGGAAGACCCGAACAGTGTGATGCAAAACTGGACTGGAGTGGGGAAGCGCTGCCGTAAAGCAGCAGCCAACAGGGGCAGACACACCCCACACCCACAGGCCCCATTGGCCAATGTCTCCTGTAGAGGCAGAACATTGGACCCTGCGTGCATCTCCCAATACCAGCACCTGCATACCTTAGCAATGTCACCCTACACCTGAGGTACACAGCTCTGAAACGTTTGCTAAGAGTACAGGCTGATAGATATCCCTACGTTACGCACATACTGCTAGTTGACCCCATCCGAACAATCTGTTTGGTGTCTGCGGTGCGTGCTCCAGGCCTGGCCTCTGACGGTGTTCACCACCCTGGGGAGTGACCCCCAGCAGTACTGTGTACCATATCCATGCCTGTGCCGTGCCCAGGACCGGTGTGGTGGCCAAGGCTAATCACCCCCTCAATAGTAGCACAATGCTGGCATAGGTGTGGGAGTGTGTGTCTGTCTATACAGTGTGTGTTGGCTGCAAACACCTTCCCCAACCCACACTGCCAGCACTACTGCCAGTATTGGCCTGCCAATGTGCATAATGAGCAGCAAGGTACCATGGGTATAGGTCAGACATGGTGGGCTGGCCAGGATGCATCTGCACAGGGCATAGGGCACTGGCTGTGACATTGTAGTGCCAGGCCACCACCTACACAGACAGGGTGACCTCTGTATGTGCTGCTGGGGGAGCACTCTCACCCTGAGTGTGCAGTGATGACAGCATGGCTAGGCACCCCCCATAGTGCTGTATTGTGTTTCTCTCTTGTGATATATATGGGTTTTCTGTTGGGGCCTCCTCACAGAACTCTCTGCTTGTGTGTGCTGCCACCCCAGTTATGGGTGCATGCATTTCCATCAGGGCTAACCAGCAGACTGTTCACAGTTGGTATGTGTCTTGATGGAGTGCCTTGCAGGGTGCAGTGGCTGATGGCTTGCTGCAGGTGAATATCAGATAGTGCTGGGGTGCATCTTTGGATATCCAGGCCTAAAGTCTGTCTGATATTGTGTTATGGATGTGTGTGGAGCTGCTTGGACTGCCCTGTAGGGTGTCTGTTCCCCAGCAGGACTGGGGTTTGATGGTCCACTCACTGCCATGGGGAGGGGGCCCTGTTTGCCACCCTCGGGGTGGGTGGTGGTGGTACTTTGACCACCTAGGGGTCCATGGGGGTTTCCACTAACCGAGACAGACAGAGATATCCAACATGTTTCTGCAGCACCTTCCTATCTCACAGGTTAGTACTGTTGTGGAGCTCTGTCATGGCTGGTGTTGTGGACCTGGTCCTGGGCGCCACATCACACCCTCAGGGTGAGCACAGTACCCGCACAATGTGACGGTGTGTAGCTACTCTTTGCTGGTAGTCCACCCGCTCAGGACCCCCTACCAGGCCGAGGTGCTGTGTGGGTGCACATGGACAATTCCCCCTACCAGGCCGGGTAGCTGTTGGGGTGCATTCCCCATCTTGTGTGCATCTGTGGACAGCTGATTTGCATGTGCAGTGCATCATGGGTATGGGTGGCCTAACCCTATCCTGTCTACAACAGCAGACTGTGGGGTGACGTGCAGGCTCTCTGCAGCCAGCCAGGGGCTTGCTGTCAGCTGTAGCCCAATGGTTATGTCACTCCCTGTACAGCCAGAGGTCATGGGTTCAAACCCACAGTGGGGCCCTTTGATAGGGCTGTCCACAGCTTTATTTTTATTTACTGTACATATGTCTATGCCGGCAAAACCACACACAGCTTACTATACCCATTAGGTGCCTCTGAGGGTGCTTTATAGGGCGCCCTATAGGCCACCTTATGGTTGCCATCCATATAGGGTGCACTATACATTATCCTGTGTCGCAACATACATGGTGCCCTATAGGGGACATTCTAGGGTGCCTTGGCGGACAGTGCACTGTAACATGTGCCTTACGGGCATACGTATGTTAACACACTGTGAGAGCGGGTTTACTAGTGGTGGGAAATAAAATATAAATGGAAGGCCTCCTACAGCACTCCTCACCATGATACATACTGCCCCAGCCAGCCTTGTTCACTGGGCACTGTGAGGGGTTGAACCCCTGGCCCCTGCACCATTGGTCAGTGTCTTAACCATTGTGCTGTGGCTCTGTTCCTGTGTTTGTGCATCCGCGTGCAGCCTTGTAGCCATCAGCGCGCCATCTTGTGGCGCACTAAATTAACAGCACACCACCTTATGCCGCACAACATGGAAATGCCCCTAAAATAATGCCTCAGCCAGCTGTCTTCAATGGGCACTGTGGGGAATTGAACCCATGATCCCTGCATGAATGGTCAGTGTCTTAACCATTGTGCTATGGCTCTGTTCCTATGATTTTCACATCAGCGCGCCACTTATCCCTCCCACTATTGGACTGCCCCCTCACACATCAGCGCGCCGCCTTCTGCCTACCGGCTCGCCACCTTCTGTTGCCCACATTTATCAGCGCACTGCCTTCTGCCGCCCAAACTTAACAATGCGCCGCAATCTGCCGCCCACACTAAACAGTGCGCCGCCTCATGCCGTAATAAAAATAACAGTGCGCCGCCTTCTGCCGCCCAAAATTAATATGCCTCCTAAACCACTTTTGCCCATAAATGTTGATGCCTCAGCTGGTCTTTTTTGTTGAGTGCAATGGGGGTTTGAACCCCTGGCCCCTGCACCATTGGTTGGTGTCTTCACCGTTGTACTACGGCTCTGTTGTTTGGTTTTGCAGCAGCGCCCCACTTAGCCTTCCCACGCGCTAATGTGGGCCCCGCACATTAGCGCGACGCACACACGTACGGTCCGGTTTTTTGCTTTTTTCTGCCTGGCCCGCCCACTCCTTATATGGCACCAGCACACTAACGGGAACCCGCACAGCAACGGTGTTTAGTAAACATGCCCCTAAGAAGCATGAATATACTATAACAACGGATAGTTCCCGTGCACAACCTTTACATTGATTAAGGGGCTTGTTTACAAAGCTGCAGTAGCGGTTTGCGATAGTTATCGGGGCTGCGGCTCCGATAACGATCGCAAACCGCTACCGCGGCTATGTAAACAAGCCCCTAAAACACTTAAGTTTGAATGGAACAAGGAGAAACAGAATGGCTTAAAATTCTTAAAAGCGTCCCCATACCTGTTTAATTTAGTTGTTGCTGTTATTGTTAAGTGCCATCAAGTTGGTATCAACTCATGGTGACCCTCTGGATAGTTGTCCTAAATTGTTGACAGACTGGCACACGTAGCTGCTGTTATTGTATTGATCCATCTCATTGCTGGCCTTCCTCTTTTATGTTGACCTTCTACCTTGCCAAGCATGTCTTTCTCTAATGATCTCTCTCTTCGCATGATGTGTCCAAAGTATGAAAGTCAAAGTCTTGTCATCTGAGATTCTAAAGAAAGCTTAGGTTTGATCTCCTCTAATACTGACTGGTTTATTCTTCAGACAGTCCATGATATACACAGTATTCATCGTCAGCACCATAATTCCACCATAATTGAGTGGAGGAGTGGTCTAGTGGTTGGGGCAAGGTACTTCAGGCCAGAAGATTGGGGGTTCAAATCCCACTAGAGGACAGCAACCTTGGGCCAGAAGGACTGGGGTTTCTAGTCCCACAGGTACTCCTTGTGGTCTTGGGCAAGCCACTTAACCCTTCATAGCCCATGTTCCCTGTAAAATAGTTATTTCCAAGTTATAATGCCCTGTTCAAGTTCAATGTAAACCGCACTGATGCAGAATAGCGCGGTATATAAGAGAATGTAAATAAATAAATTCAAAGGCATCAATTTTCTTCCTGTCTATCTTTTTCACTGTCCAACTTTCATATCCATATGATGTTATTGAAAATGCCATGACATGAACAAGTCGAATCTTTGTATGGAGAGAGACATCTCTGCTCTTGAGAATCTTGTTTAGGTCCTTCATAGCCATTTTGCCAAGAGCAATGCGTCGTCGGATATCTTGACTGCTTGTTGCTTCTTTATTGATAGTTGATCCAAGTAGGTTAAAGTTGTCAACTATTTCAATTTCTGCTCCATCAACGATGAACTTATTCATTTTGTCAGTTGTCAGGATCTTTGTCTTCTTAACGTTAAGGTGCATATTAATGGACATTTTAAGATTATATTCCTTGATCTTGAGAAGTACATGTTTCAAATTGTCTTCACTTTCAGCCAGTAATGTGGTATCATTAGCATAACAAAGGTTGTTTTATTTTATTTTATTTATTTATTTAGCTGTATTTATATACCGCTTTTCACCGGGTCAAAGCGGTGTTACATAGGGGTGGGGGAATTAAGTACAAGGGTAGGGCCATCACCAGGGAGGCAACATTGATGATTTTGACATAGGAAAGACTTTGGACATAGGACAGACGTTGGACATAGACAGGTTAGTGTAGCTTTAAGTTAGAGGTTCATTGTGAGTGAGATCAGAGGTTTGTGGGTTTTTCGGTGGGGTTCAAGTTGAAGTATTCCTGGAAAAGGATGGTTTTTAGCTGTTTTCTGAAAGATAGTAGGTCGGCATTGTTTCTGGGATAGCTCGATAGAGAGTTCCATAAGGATGGAGCATAAAGTTCAAAGGCTCGATTGCAGGTCCGTTGTGAGCATTTGGTTCTTTTGTGAGGGACGGTGAGGAAAATGCTGGAGGTTTGTCTAGTAGATCTGCTGTGGGCTGGACGAGCCAGTAGGGTGCGAAGTCGGGTGTCCTGTGTTTGATGGATAGCTTTGTGGGTGAGTAGGATGGCTTTGTATTTTGTCCGTGCTTCGAGGGGGAGAATGTGAAGTTCTTTCAGAATTGGGGTGATATGGTCGGTTTTCTTCGCCCTCTGAATGATTCTCGCAGTGGTGTTTAATGCAGTTCGGTTGGTGTGTGTGGCTGGAAGGCCATGGTAGATTATGTTGCAGTAGTCCAGATGTGGGAGTGTCATGGCTTGCATCACTGTTCGGAAGTCTTGATGTTCAAGGAGGGGTCTGAGACGTTGCACTGTTCTTGCTTTGTGAAATATAGTTCCGGAGGTTTTAGTGATCTGTTGCTTTAAGGTGAGGGCTTGGTCAATAATAATGCCCAGGTATCTTATATGTAGTTGTATTTGAATGCTTGTAGTTCCAATGATGAGGTGTGTGGGCGGTATAAAGTCTGGGTCCTTTGTCACTATGAGGGCTTCAGTTTTCTTTATGTTGATGGATAGGTTGTTTGTTTGTAACCAGTTAGAGATGAGTCTTGTTGATGAGTCTTCCACCAATCTTCACACTTCTGTTGTCTTCATACAGTCCTGCTTCTCTGATGATTTTTTCTGCATATAAATTAAAGAAATAGGGGGAAAGCACGCAGTCTTGTCGTACACCTTTGCTGATTTTAAACCATTCTGTTTCTCTTAGTTCCATTCAAACTGTTACTTCTTGATGAATGTAAAGGTTGTGGAAGTGAACGATTAGGTGTTCTGGTATACACATGCTTTTTAATGGGGCCCTGAGTTTCTCATGATTTACACAGTCAAAAGCCTTGCTGTAGTCAATAAAAAACACATAGATATCTTTTTGGTATTCTTTTGTCTTTTCAAGGATCCATCTCACATCCGCAATAATGTCTTTTGTTCCTCTCCCTTTCCTGAACCCTGCTTGCACTTCAGGCAGTTCTCGTTCCAGGTATGGTTGTAGTCTCTGCTAAATGATCTTGAGTAGAATCTTGCTGGCATGTGGGATCAGAGAGATTGTGCGATGTCACTTGTCTTCAGTATTGGTATAAACACAGATCTTTTCTAGTCAGTTGGCCATGAATTTGTCTTCCAAATTTCCTGGCACAGCCTTGTAATATGGTAACAGCTTCATCTGATTGTTTTAATAACTCAATGGGAATGCCATGAAAGCCCAGTGCTTTGTTTTTTGATAAAGCTTTTAATGCAGCTTCAACTTCTTCTTTCATCACCAATGGTTCCTCATCATAAGGTATAGGTTGAAATGGCTGTTGGCCCACTTGATCTATATGGTATAATGACTCTGCATATTCTTTCCACTTTTTGATCTTCTCATCATCATTCAACATGGATCCTTGAGCATCTTGTAGCATTCCAATTTGAGGATGGAATTTTTACTTTAATTCTTGTAACTTTAGTAAAGCTGATCTTGTTCTTCCTCTAATAGCTTCTGATTCTGTATCCTTGCATGTGTCACTGTAGTATTTTTCCTTGTCCTCTCTTGCTGCACGTTGGAAATCTCTGTTGAGTTCTGTGATTGCCTCTCTTTCTCCTCTGGCTTTAGCTTCTCTGCATTTCTGGACAATTTTCAGAGTTTCTTCAGTCATCCATTTTGGCCGTTTTTGCTTTTTCACCTAATATCAAGACTTATTGCTTTCTTCCAATACAACCTTTTTGATATTATCCCATAACTCTTCTGGAACTCTTGTCATTTGTATCTAAAGCAGCAAATCAATTTCTCAGGCAGTCTTTAAATTCAAGTGGTATATTCTTAAGATCATATTTTGCTACATTCATGAATGGCTTGCTCTTTTTCAACTTTAGCTTGAGTTTGCAAACTAGTAGTTGGTGATCTGTACCACAGTCAGCTCCAGGTTTTGTCTTTGTTGATGTTATTGAGCTATTCCATCGTTGTCGTCCACAGATATAGTCAATTTGATTTCTGTACAATCCATTGGATGAAGTCCACGTGTACAGTCAGCACTTGTGTTGCTGGAAGAAGGTGTTTGAGAGGAATAGATCATTGGTCTTGCAGAATTCTATCAGTTTTTCTCCAGTTTCATTTCTGTTGCCAAGTCCATATTTTCCAATCACTTTGCCTCGAAAACCCAATGGATAGTCATAGAACAAATTGCACTATAGTGCTGGAAGATGAGACCTCCAGGTTGGAAGGCCCTCAAATGGCTACTGGGAATGAGCTGAAGACTTCTCAGAGTAAAGCCAGCATTTATGATGTGGTTGGATATGCTGATGTAGCTGCGCATGAAAAGAGAGTCAGAAGTTGCAAAGATATCTTACATATTAGGACATGGAACGTACGAAGCATGAATCAAGGGAAGTTGGAGGTGGTCAAGAATGAAATGGAATGTGTACAGCTCGATCTGTTGGGTGTCAGTAAACTGAAATGGACTGGCTTTGGGCACTTTGTATCAGATGATCATATGGTTTACTATGCTGGAAATGAAAGACAAAGAAGAAATGGTGTTTTTCACCCTTGATGGAGAAGAGATAGAAATAGTAGACAACTTTAACTTGCTTGGATCAATAATGACTAATGAAACAACAAGCATTCAAGAAATCCAATGTCACATTGCTCATGCCAGAATGGCTATGAAAAACCTAGATAAGATTGTCAAGTGTAGTGATGTATCTCTGCATACAAAGATTTGACTTTCCAAGTCATGGTATTTTCAATAGCCTCATATAGATATGAAAGTTGGACAGTGAATAAGAAAGGCAAGAAGAAAAATCAAAACCTTCAAATTATGATGCTAGTAAAGAATACTGCGTATACCATGCACTACCCAAAGAACAAATCAATCAGTACTAGAAGAGAATAAACCTAAGCGTTTCTTAAAAGCTCAAATGACAAGACTTTGACTTTAATACTTTGGACAGATCATGCGAAGAGAGAGGTCATTTCAGAAAGACATCATGCTTTGCAAGGTTGAAAGACAATGCAAAAGAGGAAGACTAGCAATGAGATGGATCAATACAATAACAGCAGCTGTGGTTGCCACTCTATCAACAATTAGCCGCCTGATCGAAGACTGAACAGTTTATACATAGGGTGGCCATCAGTCAAGATTGACTTTATGGCATTTATGTTCCTAATCAGTAACCTACAGCTCAAACCTCTCTAAAACATGTATAGGAAAAGATGATTAAAGGAGTGGATGTCTAGATTTCTAAATTTTGTACAGAAGCTTGCTGAATGTGGAGCCTTTTGTAAAATACATACAAAGATACAGGAAATGCACACATAGCTTGCAGCACGTACAATGGGAACAGCCATTTTAGAATGGGACATGTTCAAAAACAGCACAGCATCATTTGAGGTTTTGAATGTGTAAATGCTGGTGCTTAAATATGCGATTTTGTATATGTAATAAGCGATTTTGCAATCTACATTTTATTTATTTAACAGGATTTTTATACCGCTTTCTCCTTAAGTCAGTAAATGCCAGTCCTTATACAGGTAAATGCTGGATTTTACGGACTGGATATCCAAAGGGAGCTAATAAGGGAGCCAAGCTAGAAAACTCTAAATTTTGGATTTTGAAGATGGTTTTAAACACCAGAGAAGGAAGCCCAATTGCCCTTTCAATCACTCCTGCAAATCCCAGGTCCAATCAAACAATTTAGCTGTTAAATATGAATATCTAGATTTTGTAAAGTATAAGAGCATTGCCCCTCACTTGGTTTGTAGCTTGTCGTGCTGTGAGGGCTTGTGTGCATCAGTGATGCTGAGAGCTAAACTATCGGTAGTTTAACTACTGGCAGGGTCTCCCAAGATGGACAGGTCTCAGCTGAGGTGTCAGACCAAGACAAACCACCCATCTGGGCAGCAGCAGAATGGGATAGTGTTGACGGCGGAGGATCACATTTCTGTGACAACGGCAACAACACCAAACTTAAACTGTGCGGAAGAAAGGCCCGGAAATCTACTTCTGTATCTTGCCATGAAAACCCAATGGATAGTTACAACAAAACAAATTGTGCTATAGTGCTGGAAGATGAGACCCCCAGGTCGGAAGGCACTCAACTAGCTACTGGGGAAGAGCTGAAGACTTTTCAGAGTAAAGCCAGCATTTATGATGTGGTTGGATCAAAGCCCTCGGGACGTCTGACTGCTGATGTAGCTGCGCATGAAATGAGAGTCAGAAGCTGTAAAGATGTCTTACATATTGGAACATGGAACGTATGAAGCATGAACCAAGGGAAGTTGGAGGTGGTCAAGAATGAAATGGAACGTGTACAACTTGATTTGTTGGGTGTCAGCGAACTGAAATGAAATGGCATTGGGCACTTTGTATCAGATGATCACATGGTCTACTATGCTGGAAATGAAAGACAAAGAAGAAATGGTGTTGCATTTATAATAAAGAAGAAACTTGCAAGAACTGTGATGAAATACAATGCAGTCAGCAAACGCTTAATCTCTATTCGTCTACGAGGAATGCCTATCAACACAACTATAATTCAAGTATATGCCCCAACAACAGCTGCAGAGGAGAATGAAATTGAAGAGTTCTATGAACAAGTACAAGCTGAAATTGACAGAATATGGAAACAGGATATCCTGATAGCCATGGGTGACTGGAACGCAAAAGTTGGCAACAAAGAAGAAGGCAAAGTAGTTGGCAAATATGGACTTGGCAACAGAAATGAAGCTGGAGAAAGACTGATAGAATTCTGCAAGACCAACGATCTATTCATCTCAAACACCTTCTTCCAGCAACACAAGCGGCGACTGTACACATGGACTTCACCCAATGGATTGTACAAAAATCAAATTGACTACATCTGTGGAAGTCAACGATGGAAAAGCTCTATAACATCAACAAAGACAAAACCTGGAGCTGACTGTGGTACAGATCATCAACTACTAGTATGCAAACTCAAGCTAAAGTTGAAAAAGAGAAAGCCACTCATGAATGCAGCAAAATATGACCTTGAGAATATACCACTGGAATGTAAAGACTGCCTGTAAAATTGATTTGCTGCTTTTTGATACAAATGACATAGCTCCAGAAGAGTTATGGAATGACAAAAAGAAGGTTGTGTTGGAAGAAAGCAAGACGTCTCTACAAAAAGTGAAAAAGAAAAAATGGCCAAAATGGATGACAGAAGAAACTCTGAAAATTGCCTAGAAACGCAGAGAAGCTAAAGCCAGAAGAGAAGAAAGACAATCACAGAACTCAACAGCTATTTCCAACGTGCAGCAAGACAGGACAAGGAAAAGTACTACAACGATGCATGCAAGGAAATAGAAGCAGAAACTATTAGAGGAAGAACAAGATCGGCTTTCCTAAAGCTACGAGAGTTAAAGAAAAAGTTCCAGCCTCGAATTGGAATGTTACAAGATACTCAAGGTTCTATGTTGAATGATGCTGAGAAGATCAAGTAAAGGTGGAAGGAATATACAGAGCTTTTATATGATAAAGATCAAGTGGACCAACAGCCTTTTCAACCTGTACCTTATGATCGGGAACCATTGGTGATGAAAGAAGAAGTTGAAGCAGCATTGAAAGCCTTATCAAAGAACAAAGCACCAGGCATTGATAGCATTCCCATAGAAGTATTACAGCAATCTGATACAGCTGTTACCGTACTTACAAGGCTCTGCCAAGAAATATGGAAGACAACATCATGGCCAACTGACTGGAAAAGATCTGTGTTTATACCAATACTAAAGAAAGGTGATCCAACTGACTGTGGAAATTATCGAACAATCGCTTTGATCCCACATGCCAGCAAGATTCTACTGAAGATGATTCAACAGAGACTTCAACCATACCTGGAACAAGAACTACCTGAAGTGCAAGCAGGGTTCAGGAAAGGGCGAGGAACGAGAGACATCATTGCGGATGTGAGATGGATCCTTGAAAAGACTAAAGAATACCAAAAGGATATCTATTTGTGCTTTATTGACTATAGCAAGGCTTTTGACTGTGTAAACCATGAGAAACTCTGGGCCACGTTAAGAAGCATGGGTATAACAGAACACCTGATCGTACTCTTGCACAATCTGTACATTGATCAAGAAGCAACAGTTCGAATGGAACAAGGAGAAACAGAATGGTTTAAAATAAGCAAAAGTGTAAGACAAGGCTGCATATGTTCCCCCTACCTGTTTAATTTATATGCAGAACAAATCATCAGAGAAGCAGGATTGTATGAAGAAACAGAGGTGTGAAGATTGGTGGAAGACTCATCAACAACCTTCGCTATGCTGATGATACTACATTACTATCTGAAAGTGAAGATGATATGAAACATTTGCTTCTCACAATCAAAGAACATAGTCTCAAAATGGGCCTGCACCTTAATGTAGAAGACGAAGATCATGACAACTGGCATAATCAATAGGTTCATCGTTGAAGGAGAAGAAATTGAAATCGTGAACAACTTTAACCTACTTGGATCAACTATCAATAAAGAAGCAACAAGCAGTCAAGAAATCAGATGATGCATTGCTCTTTGGCAGAATGGCTATGAAAGACCTAGATAAGATTCTCAAGAGCAGAGATGTCTCTCTCCATACAAAGATGCGACTTGTTCAAGCCATGGCATTTTCAATAACATCATATGGATGTGAAAGCTGGACAGTGAAAAAGATAGACAGGAAGAAAATTGATGCCTTTGAATTATGGTGCTGGTGGCGAATACTGTGTATACCATGGATTGCCCGAAGAACAAACCAGCCGGTACTAGAGGAGATCAAACCTAAGCTTTCTTTAGACACTCAGATGACAAGACTTCGACTTTCATACTTTGGACACATCATGCGAAGAGAGAGATCATTAGAGAAAGACATCATGCTTGGCAAGATAGAAGGTCAACGCAAAAGAGGAAGGCCAGCAATGAGATGGATCGATACAATAACAGCAGCTACGGGTACCAGCACTGTTTCCTCTAAGCTGTGTGCGTGTGCGCGCGCACACACCTCGCCAAGCGAGCGCACATACTTTACAACAGAGCGCACAAAAATTACGGCTCTGATTCTGATAGAAAACAACACAGACGTCTTAAAATTTAAAAGTTATGATTGTAATTACTAGAAATTTCCCGCTTCATTTAGTAATCATCTATTTTCATTTAATTTGATTAAAATCAATGTGGTGTACATACTGTATTCTGACGTGTAGTCAAATTTTAAAGTATATAACTCCGAGTGTCGTTATGTGGCGCACAAAAATTTAACCTTCCTTCAAAAGCCGCACACAGCTGATATTTTATGCGCACACAGCCTACAGAAAATTAGAGGGAACATTGGGTACCAGTCTGTCAAAAACGAGCCGCCTGACTGAAGACCGAACACAATTTAGGATAGCTATCTAGAGGGTCACCATGAGTCGACTCCGACTCAACGGCACTTAACAACAACAAGAGCATTGCCTTTGAAAACTGGAGATACACACATCCTTTACAGTCCCACTCTAACCACGCCTATATCATGCTTTCTTCAAAACTGTGCATGCTGTGTAATGACACGTGTAAGTGGAGGCTTTCTCAAATTGTTGTTTACATGTATAAATTCCACCCAAGGCTTCTAAAATGGCCTCCATACAGTTTATGCTTTGACAACTTATGGCATGTTTCAAGTACATTTACATTACAACCTCTATCAACATATCCAATATACCGATTACAATAAAAGATGAAGTCAGATACGCTCCGGAGACTAAAACCTCTCCTCAACAAAGAACACTTCCGCACAGTATGCCAGGCCATCATTACACCTGTACTGGATTACTGTAATATACTATACCAAGGTCTACCCAAACAAACCACCCATCAACTACAAATAATACAGAACACTGCTGCCCGCATCATTGCTAGCGCATCAAGACAAGACCATATAACTCCAATACTACATGACCTGCACTGGCTACCGATATCATCACGTGCAAAATATAAATCAGCACTAACCATCTTCAAAATTAAAAACAACATGTCAGCAGAAATACTACATGAACTTATCGGAACCAAAACAAGCAAAAGACCAGACAGATGTAGCACCAAAAACAATATACCAACACCCAATCTATTTACAAGAACCAACAAATCCACATCCATGAGAGCCTTCTCTCTTGCTGCCCCTGCTATCTGGAATGCCCTCCCAGATAAACTAAAATTAACAACAGATATAAAAGAATTCAGGAAACTACTAAAAACCAGCCTATTCATTGAACAATTCAATGATGACCACCAATTACCCTAATCACTCCACAAACCGATCAAAAACATGACACAGGCATCAGACCCAGAAGGCGAGGCACATCAGACACTATCATCATACCCAGAACCCTTGCTAAAACAAGAAAAAACACTTCAAGACGAACACTATCCCTGGCCACTCCTGTGCTCTGGAACTCACTCCCCGACAACCTGAAATCAACAAAAGACCTCAAAGACTTCCGGATGATGCTAAAAGCTGCACTCTTCACAGAACACTACAAGGACATCACATGAACTGTACAAACAAATTCTCTCCCTGCCAAGAAAATGTAAAAATGTAAATAGTTCTTGTACATAGCTCATGCTGTAGCTCACTACGCAATCAACCTCACACCACTCACACACACATGCCTCGATTTATCACTGCATGCCCACACCCACGTACCCTGCAACCTGATTTGTTTGCTGTGTAACCCGCTTTGATTTCAGGATAAAGCGGTATATAAATCCTTTTAAATAAATAAATATAAAATATGGCTTGTCATTGAATTGAGTTTAACACCCCTGATATAATCAGGCTAGGAAATGAGAGGTTGGGAGATCATTCTGGGTAACAGAAGCCATTCTGAGAAAGTAAGGTTCTAGATTGCAAGTGCAGAGACCTTCTGGATGTCACTGCTTAGAGCAGCAGAGATCTCCAGTGTTTTTACTAAAGTACTACAATACAACCTGGAGTGGAAAAGATAATTTTACAGAACAGGGAATGTTACTTTATATCTAGTTAAAGCCTGCTGGGAGGAGACTTCTATGAGAGGGAAAATCCAAACTGTATACAAATCACTCCCAAAGGCAGAACTCTATCTTTGGCAGCCAGTCACTGTACCAAGAAATGGGACTTAACAGTCTTCCGGGAGGGCCTTTATTAGTGACTATTCCCCAGTCCCCCTGGAGGGGGCCACAGGCCCAGAGCAGCAGAAGAGAAAGCAGAGGAGAAGACTCAAACCTACACCTTGAACTCCAAAGTGGCTGTGCCAACACTGCCAGAACCAGTAGGAGAGCTGCTCTGCCTGGACAAGGGATAGGGAAGCCATAAACTCCAAGACAGAAGGAAAGATTTCAAGAAGCATATCAACATTACAGCAATAGAGCATCAATAGAGCCAGAAGCACCTGCTCTGCAGTACTGGGGACATTGATCTAAAGAAGCCACCACTTCTAAGAAAGAGAGGAGGCATCGGAATTCAGCAGTGACAGTGCCACCAGAGCCAGAAGTGAACATAGGGGCAGTATTGGGAGACCTGCACCGGCCCAACCACCAGTTCCAGGTAAACTGAAAGATACAGTTACACAATATCATCAAAGAGGTTCCCACTCAGGGCAGCTAGAAAAGGTGATACAAGTGGAATGGCTGAGCAACTTGGGTGATCCATTCCAGTACTGAGTAGAGAATACTTTAAGGATGAATTCTTGAAACTCAATAAAATAAAAGAAGAAAGAAGTAATCTACTTGATACATAATTGGAAGGAAAGAATAGGAAATAACTGCTTGTAATATAGTTCTATTCCAATTGTTCTGCCAGTTGTAATTTTTGCTACTGTTATGTAAACCCTTGATTTGGAACATAGACTGCGCTGGACTCAGCTATTTTGAGAAGAGTTTAAGCATCAGGCCCCCCAGTGTATACTGGCCCCATTCAACAAACCCTAAAAGGATTATCGCCAAGAGTAGAGATTGAAGGACTGCACTGCTCTTGGAGTGGTGTACCACTGTCTGCTATACAACATAGGGATCGCTGTAAGGAATGTACACAGGGAGGGGGTTACACAATAACCAAGCTGAAACATCTGAATTAAAATTTTCATAGAAACATGTTGGTACTCAGGTCAGATTAATACTGAGTTTAATATTCAAAGGGTTTGTACGGCTGACTTTGGGAGTTCAGCAGACAAATCTTTACAGTTAAAATTCCTACTCTCCCCCTGATCAGCTAAATTTTGTGCAGGCAAGCCATGACATGCACAAGATTTAGCCAGATAAAAAGAGAACTTGGGACATTTCTCTGGATGTAATTCAACTTTGGTGCTGATAGTCAGTACTGGCCAGCCAAAATTACCCATATACTTTGATCAGGCAAATAGCAGGTCTAAAGTTAACATAACAACCTTATTCAGTTAACTTTAAGAGAGGGCTGGTCTGTTGCAGCTGGCACCCTGGATAGGAATGTTTGTCTCCCCACATGAGATTGTCGTGGAGAGGGGGATGTTCCTCTTCTGGGTGATACGCTTGCTCATTCTCTGTCTCTTCCTTCGCTGGCATCAGATGCTGCTGGGGGCTTTCAGTGGCACCTCTTCTCACCCGGTGTCCCTGCAACGGCCCTGCTCATCCTGCCCTCCCCACCTTAAATCATGCACTGCTTTAAACTAGATATTCAGTCCACACAGATACAGGCCAAGCATCTGGTTAAAATTAACCACTTACCAGTTAAAAGTTCAAGGTGGGTGACAGTAGAATCCCTCCAAAAATATCCTGTATATGAGTTCTTCCTGGATAAATATTCCTATTACAAAATTTTCCACTATTTACAATACATACTAATTTTTTTTTAAATAGTGACAAGCTATAGAAGAATATTTTAGAATAAGAATTATGTTAAAGTTACATGAAAGCAAAAGATCAACATTTCTTCCAGTGCTAAAAACACTAGCATTCATTGATGGTCCTTCAGGGCTGCAAATGGGTCAGATATTCAGATTTTCCCTAATGAATATACATGAGATTGATTGGCATGCATCCTGCTTACATTATATGCAAATATTTCATATTTATTAGGGATATCCTAAAAACCTGAGCCATTAGTGGCTCTCAAAGCCTAGAAGCAAATATCACTCACGCATTCCATGGTGGAGGTAATATGTCTAGAAATGTAAACTTTGGTTAGAAACATGTTTCTAAGCTCTGTTTACTAAGGAAGTTAGAGTTTAGAAGTTATATGCATATATTTCATATTCACTTTAAAATAAGATTGTACATTATGCCCAAAATGGTGGATGACAGCAATTAAGAGAAAATAAATCCACAATAATGGCCTTTTTTATGCTCCTGTCTGCCCCTACCATCTAAAATAAAAGAGAAAGAGACTGTTTTAAAGAAAAAGTTTCATTTGGCTAGGAAAGATAAGCAAAATGATTCTCTTATGTCATCTTACCTTTAACAGAGAAAAATTAAGGGCATCAGTTTAAAATCCCAGGACTAGCACAGAAGAGGAAAGATCTGCTGCGAAAAGTCACCCAAATGATCAGTTCTATGCTTTCTGGTGCGTACAACCCTTATATATGATGGAGATGAACATCAGTCAGCCAGCCAGCCAGAATTGAATCAACTCCTATTTTGATGCCATTCAGACTCCAAACATCTAACAGAAAACAGATGCTGAGTCCAGGTCTTCTTCAGAGATAGGAGCCAGAAAGTGATCTCAATGTCTTAATGCATGAAATATTTAACTCTGACTTGGGACTTTCTCATGACGATACACACCACCACCAATCAGGGCATAGTGTGCCTAATAAAACAGAATAGATAAAGTTCATCAAGACAAAAAAGAAAACCTCAGTTCCTATGCCATATTTTTTTTCTTTCAATTCAGGAAACAGTTGCTGGAAATGAAGCCAACTGTGGTTATAAAGGATATGCTTAGTAGCTTTCTTGTTCGATTGTGGTCACAGGACAGATAAACTTCTCATTCCATGCTTTTACAGTCAGCATTAGGCTTAAACATTTTTAAATGTAGTTATTACAGAGAAGAAGACTGCTAAGAATGAGTTAAATGGAAAAGCTAATTCATCATGAAAACCTGTACCATTTTTGTGTAGAGCAATCCAAAAAACTGCCAGTGAGGTCAGAAAGGCTTTTGTAGCCAAAAAAGCATTTTTCAGGACATGGAAAAAGGAGCCAAATGACGAAAACTGGAAATGACATAAACATTGGCAAGTTAGATGCAAGGCATTGATAAGGCAGGCAAAGAGAGAATTTGAAACAAAGCTTGCTGTGGAAGCAAAAACGCATAATAAAAATTTTTTCAAATACATTCGTAGCAAAAACCTTGAGAGAGTGTCAGTTGGACCATTAGATGACAGAGGGGTAAAGGGGGCACTAAGAGGGGACAAGGCTATAGTGGAGAGACTGAATGAGTTCTTTGCTTCGGTCTTTACTGAAGAAGAAAGATGAAGGGAAGTAACCCATGACTGACATGGTATTTAAAGGTGATGCATCAGAAGAATTGAAAAAAATATTGATAAACTGGGAAAATGTATTACAACTATTTGATAAACTAAAGAGTAGCAAATCACCTGGACTAGATGGTATACATCCAAGGGTGTTAAAAGAATCGAAATATGAGATTGCAGACCTCCTATTAGTCTGTGAACTATCACTACAATTGTCTGTAATAGCTGAAGATTGGTGAATGGCCAGTGTAACACCAATTTCTAAAAAGGATTCCAGGGCTGATCCAGGATACTACAGACCGGTAAGCTTGATATCAGTACCAGGCAAAATGGCAGAAACTATTATAAAGAACAAAATTACCGAACATGTAGATAATCATGGTTTAATGGGAGAAAGCCAACATGGCTTTAGCCAAGGAATGTCTTATCTTACTAATCTGTTATATTTTTTTGAACGTGAATAAAAAGGTTGACAAAAGTGAGCCAGTTAATGTGGAGCCCGATTCTGGAAGCGGGACGTCTGGGATGTCCAGGCATCCCCATTGAAGATGGGGCCGTTAGGAGCTGATTCTGGTTCGCGGGAACAAAACGTTCCCGTGGGAGCCAGAATTAGGCCAGAGGACAACCCAGTGTGCCCCTTTGGCCAGTGAGGATGTCCTCCCCGCAGGCGTCCCAGATTCCAGACCCTGAGATCCCTGCCTCCTGACCCACAGCTGAGCTCCCACAGCCAGGATCGGGTGGTGGGGACCTCCCGCACCCGGCCATGTCTGCTGTGCCCCGATTCGCTGAAAAAAACTGCTTATACCACCTCTGAGGTGGTATAAGCAGTACAGCCCAGCAGCCTCGGCAGCACTTACAGGGCCATGAGCTGAATCGGTCCTATACGTGCTGCCAGGCAGCCCGCCCCCTCCCACCCCCCCCCACCCACCGACTCTCTCCATCCTGAAGCATAGGACATATAGGGAGAGTCGGTGAGGGAACAGAGTTTAGGTATATTGCGGGGCTGCATGTCCCAGCAGGACGTACAGCCCCGCAACCCACATTATAGAATGAGGGCCATAGTGCATCTGGATTTTTTTAGAAAGCCTTTGACAAGGACTCGCATGACAGACTCTTGGCAAAATTAAAAAGTCATGGGATAGGAAGCAGTGCACTATTGTGGATCAGGAACTGGTCAAAAGAAAACAGAGGATAGGGTTAAATGTCTAATTTTCCCAATGGAGAAAGGTGAATAGTGGAGTACCCCAGGGATCGGTGCTGTGTATATTGCAAATGACCTGGAAATGGCAATAATGAATAAGGTAATAAAATTTGCAGATGACACAAAATTATTCAAAGTTGTTAAAACCCAAGAGGATTGTGAAACATTGCAAGAGGACCTTGATAAATTGGAAGACTGAACGTTCAAATGGCAGATGAAATTTAATGTGGACAAGTGTAAAGTTATGCACCTAGGAAAGAACAACCCAAATTATGGCTACACAATGCAAGGTTCCACATTAGGAACCACAACCCAGGAAAGAGATTTAGGCATCATCGTGGATAGTTGAAATCCTCCGCCCAGTGTGCAGCGGCAGCCAAGAAGGCAAATAGAATGCTAGGAATCATAAGGAGAATAAAACAAAGGATATTATAATGCTTCTGTATCGTTCCATAGTGTGACCGCACCTTGAATATTGTGTGCAGTTCTGGTCACCGTATCTTAAAAAGGATATAGCGAAATTAGAAAAGGTACAGAGAAAGAGCCAGCAAAATGGTAAAGGCGATGGAAGGATACTCTTATGAGGAGAGGCTAAAAAGGTTACGGCTCTTCAACCTGAAAAATGATGGCTGAGGGAAGATATGATAGAGGTCTATAAGTTAATGAATGGAGTGGAACAGGTAAATGCAGATTGATTGTTTACGCCATCAAAAAGTAAAGACTAGGGGACGTGCAATCAAGCTATAGTGTAACCCTTTTAAGACTATAAAAGAAAATACTTTTCCACTCAACGCATAATCAAACTCTGGAATTTGTTACCGGAGGATGTAGTAAAAGCTGTTAGTGTAGTTGGGTTTAAAAAAGGTTTGGACAAGTTCCTGGAGGACACATTAAGATATTATTAAAGAGGACATGGGAAATCCATTGCTTGCCCCAGTACAAGCCCTCCAGGATTTGAGCTGGGAAATCCTGCAAGGGAAAGAAACTGCAATACACTGTAAAACAGACTCCAGTTTATAAAACTGCAATGTAATGTTCTTGGATGGGATGAACGCTCTTTGTTTCGTTAAGGAATTAAGAGCCCAATAGTCAAAGGATTTATGCTCCTAACTTTGAGAATTGGGCTCCTAAATTGACCTCTTTGAAAATTTAATAAGAAGTCTATAAAATAATGAGTAAGGTTGAATGGCTAAATAGGGAAATGCTGTTTAACCTTTTAGATAGTCGTAAGACAAGGGAACACATCATGAAATTAATATATAGCTCATTTAAAAGAAATTGGAGACACTACTATTTCAGTCAATGTACAGTTAAGCAATGGAATTTGTTGTGAGGTCAATACAGTTAGCATAGCTGAGTTTAAAAAGAGTTTAGACAAGTTTCTGGAAGAGAAGCCTATAAACTATTATTAGCCATGTAAGCTTGGGAAAGTCACTGTTCATATCTGTGTATCAACAACCAAGTGATGGATGTACTCATTGGGATTCTGCCTGATATATGTTACATGCTTTGGCCACTTTTGGAAATAGGATGCAGAGCTTCTTTGGGGTGATCCAGCATGGCTCATCTTAGGTTTTTATGTTCATTATGGAACCAGCCATACCGTTCTCAATGAAAACCAGGACTGGCCTAAAATGTCCTTACTGAAACAAGTTAAATTGGCAGCTCTAAAATGGCATTCTTATCAGCTGTTATTTGCCAATAATGCAACAATGGGTGATTTTTTTTTATTCCAGCATATATTAAATAGTAATCAGCTGTAAAGCATGCAAAGTAGCTCATTATTTTGTAAAATGAATAATGCAGTTTACCTTAAAACTTGTAAGCTGTGTTATTCATGGAAAGTTAACAACGCCTCTCGAAGTTCTGTTACCTTTTCTCCCAGGAGATAGGTGGCTATCAGGTGACATTGAATGGATCCGGTACTCAGGGAAAAAACAACCCCCCCAATCCATTAATACTTAACAGCCACCTCAACTCCTCCAACCCTTGCGTCTTCTAGGCACCTACTGGTATGTAGTGGGGTGGTAGGAGTAATCCCTGATGCTCCTGTCTTGATGGCTTCCTTAGTCAAAATGGCAACCTTAGAACTCTCTAGCAGTAGTTTTTTACAGTACTACTACGAGGGGGCAGGCTGCCATTTTGACAGGGGAAGCCATCGAGGCAAGAACACCTAAAGATGTTGTCTGCCTTCACACTACCTATTAGGAATATTTAGTATGTTCTCGGAGGATTGGGGGGCGGGGAGTAGTAGGGGATGAGGGGGACGTTTATAATTCTAAATTATTGAGGATTGGGGTGGGTTCCAGGTAGATATTAATTGTGCATGAATTGAAGGTCAGTGGTGAATTCTTGGGAGAGCTTGCTAATTCTAAATGGATCAGGTGAAGGGAAGGGTATTTCTTTCAAGTCACCGCACTAACCCTTTGATAGATAGTGGGTTCAACTTGGGGCCTGCTATCTTTTTAGTGTTCATTAAGTGTTCATAGTAAAACAGCGCAGCAACACACTATTTTATCAACAGAAGTTTGTTCCTGACCCAATGGAGGGTGAACTGTGTTGCACAAGATCTCAGAGTCAAAGTTCCTCTGGATGAGAGGACTGACCAAACATGTAGTGGTGCTGATTTTCTCCTTACAGAATAATTTGCTTAGGCTATAACCTGTGAGAAAAAGCAACATGTATTTAGGATGGTTAAATCCTTGTTTTATCAACTTCAGCAGGTTCAAAATCTGCACCCTTGCCTTCAGCCAGAGGACTTTCAAAATATCCTTCAGACTACAGTGATGCTGCAGCTAGATTGCTGTAATTCATTATTAATAAGTTTGCCAGCCCCACTGTCTGTTTGGCTTCAGAATACAGCAGCATGGATGCTCTGGGTCCTTAGGTCATGGAATCAAGTGTCTCCTATTTTCAAAGCGCTCCGCTGGTTGCCATTGAAATCTAGAATATAGTACAAAATTTTCAGAGCCCTGAAGAAAGAAGCCCTTCAGAATCTGAAGAACAGTCTTTCTGTGCAATCCCTCTGTTTCTCTCAGGACTGCTTATTAAGAACTCCGGATGTATATGATATACGGCTACATGGTACCAGGAATAAGGGGCTAGATCTTTAGCTGGCACAGTCATCAGATTAAGTTAAGTGCTGGTGCCTAACTGAATCCATATATTCAGCAATGCTGAATATAAGCACTGACCAGTAACCGCGCCCTGTTTAGTGGCTGAATGTCACTGCTAAATGGAAAATTCATGATGCCACATTCACTCCTTCCCTAGCCTAGCCAGTTAAACACGTGCAACCCGATTCCCTAAAGGGCATGTCTGGGCCGTCTGGACCGCCCGGAGCAGGACAGGCCCGTTTGGACCTGATTCTGCACCACGGGAGCAAGACACTCCCATGGGTGCAGGATTGGGCCCTGGGAGACAGCCCAGGTGCCTCTGCATCGCTGTGGGGATGTCTTCCCTGCAGCACAAACGGTCTGCAGGCCGCCGAGACCCCGATTCCCCACCGCCTGACCCCAGATGGTGGCAACCAGGGCCCTGAGTGGGTGGCGGGGACACACATTGCATGCCTTCGTTGTCTCGGGGTCCTGGCTGGCCGATCCCAGGGGGCAGCCAGCGCTTATCCCATCTCCGAGATGGAATACTCTGGCCATCCCCCCCGGTGCTCCTAGGATATACAGGACCATGAGTGGAATTGGCCACTCTCACTCTCTGCCCCGTGCCACCTCTGTCCCCTGCAGCATGCACAGCAGCTCTGTGAGTGCAGGGGGAAGGAAACCAGAATATGGAGAAGGCGGATAGCAGGGCTCCACATCCCAGTGGGAATTGCGGCCCCGCTATCCGCCTTATAGAATTGGGGGCATAGTATCAGGACATTTACCCATGTAAATGACCCGGTACTATAATTCCTAAAATTGTACAGATAGGAGGTTATGCATGGGCCACCTAGCAGCGAAAACATAACTCCCTTTGGTTATCAGGTTGAGAGTATTTTCCTAGGTTGCTCTAACCTTGATGTTGTTGTTAAGTGCCATCGAGTTGGTGTCGACTCATGGCGACCCTCTGGATAGTTGTCCTAAACTATGTTCAGTCTTCAGTTGGGCGACTCGTTGACAGAGTGGCACCCATACCTGCTGTTATTGTATCAATCCATCTCATTGCTGGCCTTCCTCTTTTGCATTGACCTACTACCTTGCTAAGCATGATGTCTTTCTCTAATGCCCTCTCTCTTCACATGATGTGTCCAAAGTATGAAAGTCAAAGTCATCTGAGCTTCTAAAGAAAGCTTAGGTTTGGATCTCTAGTACTGACTGGTTTGTTCTTCGGGCAGTCCATGGTATACACACTATTCATCACCAGCACCATAATTCAAAGGCATCAATTTTTTTCCTGTTATAACTTTTTCACTGTCTAACTTTTGCATCCATATGACGTTATTGAAAATACCATGACATGAACAAGTTGAATCTTTGTATGAAGAGAGACATCTTTGCTCTTGCGAATCTTGTCTAGATCCTTCATAGTCATTCTGCCAAGAGCAATGCATCGTCAAATTTCTTAACTGCTTGTTGTTTCTTTATTGATAGTTGATCCAAGCAGGTTAAAGTTGTCCACTATTTCAAGTTCATCTTCATCAATCATGAACTTATTGATTTTGCCAGTTGTAAGGATCTTTGTCTTCTTTACATTAAGGTGCAGGCCCATTTTAAGACTATGTTCCTTGATCTTAAGAAGCAACTGTTTCAGACCGTCTTCACTTTCAGCCAGTAATGTAATCAGCATAGTGAAGGTTGTTGATGAGTCTCCCACCAATCTTCACACTTCTGTTGTCTTCATACATTTGTTCTGCATATAAATTAAACAGGTTTGGAGAAAGTATTCAGCCTTGTTGTCCACCTTTGCTAATTTTAAACCATTCTGTTTCTCCTTGTTTTGTTCGAACTGTTGCTTCTTGATCAATGTAAAGGTTGTGCAAGAGAACAATCAGGTGTTCTGGTATACCCATGCTTCTTATGTGGCTCAGAGTTTCTCATGGTTTACACAGTTAAAAGCCCTGCTGTAGTCAATAAAACACATATAGATATCCTTTGGTATTCTTTAATCTTTTCAAGGATCCATCTCACATCCACGATGATGTCTCTCGTTCCTTGCCCTTTCCTGAACCCTGCTTGAACTTCAGGCAGTTCTCGTTACAGGTATGGTTGTAGTCTCTGCTGAATAATCTTCAATAGATTCTTGCTGGCATGTGGGATCAGAGCAATTGTGTGATAATTTCCACAGTCAGTTGGATCACCTTTCTTTAGTATTGGTATAAACACAGATCTTTTCCAGTCAGTTGGCCATGAATTTGTCTTCCAAATTTCCTGGCAGAGCCTTGTAAATATGGTAACAGCTGTGTCAGATTGTTGTAATAATTTAATGGGCATACTATCAATGCCTGGTGAATTTTTCTTTGATAAGGCTTTTAATGCTGCTTCGACTTCTACATTCATCACCAATGGTTCCGGATCATAAGGTACAGGTTGAAACGGCTGTTGGTCCACTTGATCTTTATCATATATTCTTTGCACCTTTTCTTGATCTTCTCAGGATCATTCAGCATGGATCCTTGAGCATCTTGTAGCATTCCATTTCAAGGCTGGAATTTTTTCTTTAACTCTCATAGCTTCAAAAAAGCTCATCTTTTTCTTCCTCCAATAGTTTCTGCTTCTATTTCCTTGCATGTGTCATTGTAGTACTTCTGCTTGTCTTGTCTTGTTGCATGTTGGAAATCTCTGTTAAGATCTGCGATTGCCTCTTTCTCCTCTGGCTTTAGCTTCTCTGCGTTTCTGGGTGATTTTCAAAGTCATGCATTTTGGCTGTTTTTGCTTTTTCACCTTTTGTAGAGATTTCTCACTTTCTTCCAACACAGCCTTCTTGATGCCATCCTATAACTCTTCTGGAGCTCTGTCATTTCTATCTCAAAGCAGCAAAATGATTTTGCAGGCAGTCTTTAAATTCCAGTGGTATATTCTCAGTGACATTCATGAGTGGCTTGCTCTTTTTCAACTTTAGCTTGATTTTGCATACTAGTAGTTGGTGATCTGTACCACAGTCAGCTCCAGGTTTTATCTTTGTTGAGGTTATTGAGCTTTTCCATTGTTGACTTCCATTGAGCTTTTCCATCGTTGACTTCCACGGATGTAGTCAATTTGATTTAAAATCCATTGGGTGAAGTCCAAGTGTACAGTTGCTGCTTGTATTGCTGGTGGAAGGTGTTTGTTGGTCTTGCAGAATTATATCAGTCTTTCTCCAGCTTCATTTCTGTTGCAAAGTCCACATTTTCCAACCACTTTGCCTTCTTCTTTGCTGCCAACTTTTGTGTTCCAGCTACCCATGACTATCAGGATATCCTGTTTCCATATTCTGTCAGTTTCAGCTTGTACTTGTTCATAGAACTCATCAACTTCATCCTCTTTTGAAGCTGTTGTTGGGGCATATACTTGAACTATAGTTGTGTTACTGGGCATTCCTCGTAGATGAACAAAAATTAAGCGTTCACTGATTGCATTGTATTTCATTACAGTTCTTGCAAGTTTCTTCTTAATTATAAATGGAACACCATTTCTTCTTTGCCTTTCATTTCCAGCAGAGTAGACCATGTGATCATCAGATGCAAAGCGGGTTTGCGGACACATAAGAATATAAGATATGCCATACTGGGTCAGACCAAGGTCCATCAAGCCCAGTATCCTGTTTCCAACAGTGGCCAATCTAGGTCATAAGTACCTAGCAGTTTCCCCAAAAGACACAGGTTCCAAAATGCTTGTATTGGGCCAATCATTGATATCTTGGGTCCCTTCTTAATAATGGTTTATGGACCTTTCCTCCAGGAACTTGTCCAAACCCTTTTTAAACCCAGCTACACTAACAGCCTTTACTACATCCTCCGGTAACAAACTCCAGAGTTTGATTACACGTTGAGTGAAAAAATATTTTCTTTTATTAGTCTTAAATAGTTTACCCTGTAGCTTCATTGCATGTCCCCTAGTCTTTCTATATTTTCATAACGTAAACAATCGATCTACGTTTACCCGTTCCACTCTGTTCATTAATTTATAGACTTCTATCATATCTCCCCTCAGCCGTCTCTTTTCCAGGTTAAACAGCCCTAACCTTTTTAGCCTTTCTTCATAGGGGTATCCTTCCATCCCCTTTACCATTTTGGTGGCTCTTCTCTGAACCTTTTCTAATAACGCTATTTCCTTTTTAAGATACGGTGACCAGAATTGCACACAATATTCAAGGTGCGGTCTCACCATGGAACGATATAGAGGCATTATAATATCCTTTGTTTATTTTCCATTCCTTTCCTTATGATACCTAGCATTCTATTTGCTCTCTTGGCTGCCGCTGTACACTGGGCCGAGAGGTTTTTTTTTTTTTTGAGTATTTATTTATTGAGTCTGAAATACAAAAATACAAGGAAAACAAAAGATACAAAAAATCATTTTTACATTTTAAATCACACAAACTTATGTAACAAATCAAGTCCACATCAAGGGGTGTGTGATTAAAAAGAATATAAAAAATAGAACCTAAGTGGACCCGAAATATAACAAAAAAACCCTCCTAATTCTAGCAAAGAGTCGAGAAAACAATTTACAAAAACAAAGAATCCCCAAGTCCTACGATCCAAAAAGGTAACCAAATGATCAACTTCGAGAAATACATATCTTTTGCCCTGAAACCAAATGTGGCACTTGCAAGGGAATTTTAGGTAAAAAGATGCCCCCAGGGCTAAAACCCGAGGACGCAGTTCCAAAAAGGCCTTGCGCCGCTTCTGAGTTGCCCTGGAGACATCAGGAAAAATTTGTATTGCATGGCCACAAAATTTCTCATTCTTTTTGGGGAAATATGCACGTAACACCTTATCCTTATCCATCTCAGATAGAAAGATTACCAATAATGTAGCTCTTGAAGCAATATCCTCACTCTCTGATTCAATGAAACGTGAAATATCTAAAGAAGAAGAAGCTACACCCTCAAAAGGAGCAGCAGGTTCTCCTACTTCCCCTCCCATATCTGTCCTACCCTTAGGCACATAATAAAGTTTAGAAACCTGAAAGGAGTCAACTTCAGTAAACAGTAATATCTCCTTAAGGTATTTTTGGAAAAGTATCAGTGGCGACAGGTTATGGGTTTGAGGAAAATTTAACAAACGAAGATTCTTAGACCTAAGGGAATTTTCCAAAAACTCATCCTGCCTGTGTAAAAGGAAAGAATCCTGAGAGAATTTTTCACAGACAGCCTTATAAGGCAAATCTTTTGACTCCTGCGCCATTGACCACTTTTCCAACGAAACAATTCTAGTTTCGTGATCCGATAATTTCACAACCGTTTCTTTAGAAAAATCAGTAACTTTTTTTTAATGAAAGTCCAAGAGCCAACTCCATCCGAGAAACAATTGCCCATATATCTTTTAAGGAAACATTGTCTGACGGTGGCTGGGTTTCCCCAGCTGCTGAAAAGGTAATTACAGAGGGCAAAGACGGGGATAATGTAGAGGGAGAGTCAATTCTCAAAAACGTAGAGGGTAGTTGATAACCTCACTCATTATTCCCTTGTCCAGGTCATTTATGAATATGTGAAAAAGCAACGGACCCAGCACAGATCCCTGGGGTACACCACTATTCACCTTTCTCCATTGGGAAAATTGGCCATTTAGCCCTACCCTCTGCTTTCTATTTTTTAACCAGTTCCTGATCCACAATAGTACACTGCCTCCTATCCCATGACTCTTTAGTTTTGCCAAAAGTCTGATGAGGGACCTTGTCAAAGATTTTCTGAAAGTCCAAATACACTGTATCAACCGACTCACCATTGTCTACCTGTTTATTCACACCTTCAAAAAAACATAACAGATTAGTAAGACAAGATCTTCCTTGTCTAAAGCCATGTTGGCTGTCTCCCATTAAGCCATGACTATCTACATGTTCAGCAATTTTGTTCTTTATGATGGTTTCTACCATTTTTCCCGGTACTGACGTCAGGCTCACAGGTCTGTAGTTTCCCGGCTCAACCCTGGAACCCGTTTTAAAAATTGACATTACGTTCACCATCCTCCAATCTTCAGGTATTACAGATGATTTTAATGATAGTTCACAGATTACTAATAGCAGGTCTGCAATCTCATATTTCAGTTCTTTCAACACAGGTGATTTGCTACTCTTCAGTTCATCTAATAGTTGTAATACATCTTCCCGATGTATCGATATTTCCTTCAATTCTTCTGCACCTTTAAATACCACTTCAGTCATGGGTAACATCCCCACATCTTCCTTAGTAAAGACCGAAGCAAAGAATTCATTCAGTCTCTCCGCTATCGCCTTGTCACCTCTTAGTGCCCCTTTAACCCCTCTATCATCTAATGGACCAACTGACTCTCTCACAGGTTTTTTGCTACAAATGTACTTGAAAAAGTCTTTATTATGCGTTTTTGCTTCTGCAGCAAGCTTCTTCTCAAATTCTCCCTTTGCCTGCCTTATTAACTTGCCAGTGCTTGTGCTGTTTCCAGGTTTCGTCGTTTGGCTCTTTTTTCCATTTCCTGAAAGATGCTTTTTTGGCAACAGCCTTTCTGACCTCACCTTTAAACCATGCTGGCAGTTTTTTGGACTTCCTTCCACTTTTCTTAAAGCGTGGAATACAGCTGGTCTGGGCTTCCAAGATAGTATTCTTCAATAACACCCAAGCTTGATGTAAGTCTTAACTTTTGCAACTGCTCCTTTTAGTTTTTTCTTAACTATTTTCGTCATTTTATCATAGTCTCCCTTTCGAAAGTTAAAAGGTAGTACTGTGGATTCCCTTACCATCCCTCCTCCACTAATTAAATCAAATGCGATCATGCTATGATCACTATTGCCAAGTGGCCCCAACACCCTTATCTCTTGCACCAGATCTGGTGTTCCACTAAGGACTAGGTCCAATATGGCTTCCCCTCTTCCTGAGAAAAGAGCCCTGGGAAACTCCCCAGGGGGATTGGTGCCTCCACTGAAAAGCGGAGGATCAGCAGGAACCATGGCTGCCTGGGCCACCAAGGAGCCACCAGGATCAGCAACGCTCTGTCATAAAGAGCCTTGAAGAGGGTCTTGGCAATCAATGGCATAGGTGGGAAGGCGTACATGAGGTATTCTGACTATGAAATGAGGAGCGCATCTACTGCTACCCAGCCCGGTTGGAGCTGACAGGAACAGAAACGGGGCAACTGGTAGTTCTCTGGGCTGGCAAAAAGGTCCACCCACAGGGTCCCCCAGAGTCAGAAGATTCGGGTGGCCACTCTGGGGTCCAGCTGCCACTCGTGTGGTTGGAGGACACTGCTTAGTTTGTTTGCCAGGGTATTGTCCTGGCTTGGTAGATATACTGTCCTTAGGAGCATTCCTTGACAAACTGCATAGGAGCAGAGTGTCATTGCCTCACGGCAAAGGGCGCAGGACCCCGTGCCCCCTTGCTTGTTCACATACAACATTGCCACTTGGTTGTCCGTTTGGATCAGCACTGGCTGATGCCTCAGACAGTGGCAAAAAGCTTGGAGGACTAGATATATTGCCCTGCTGGTTGATCTCAGCCTGTGACCAGCTGCCCTGGTGCAAAGTACCTTGCAGTGGGCTTCCTATCCCAGCAGGGAGGCATCCATTGTGAGGACCCTGGGAGGGCTTGGGGCTTGGAAGGGCCTCCATGCCTGAAGGTGTTCTGGATGTTCCCACCACGTCAGGGAGTCCACCAATTGGTGGGTCACTGAGACTCTGTCTTGGAGGCGGCCCATGACCTGTATCCACTGGTCTTGAAGGTACCACTTTGCAACCCTCTTGTGTAGACGGGCGTCTGGGGTGACATGGACAATGGAGGCCATGTGGCCGAGCAGGCGCAGCAGAAGCCAAGCCGACACCGAGGGATGGCGTTGCATGTCTGCGGCCAATTTCCTCAGACAGTCGGCCCGATCCGGGGGGAGGAAACCTTTGCCTGAACAGTGTACAGCTTTGCCTCTATGAACTCCAGTCATTGTGTCAGGAGGACGTGGGACTTGGGGTGGTTTATCACTAACCCCAGATATTGTAGGATGTGGATGGTGTGTGCCATAGCTTGCTGCATCTCAGCGGCCATGCCTCCTTTTATAAGCCAGTCATCCAGGTAGGGGAAGATGAATAACCCTTGGAGACGGAGGTAGGTGGCCACTACTGTCAGGCACTTGGTGAAGCCTTTGGGGCAGATGGCAGTCCAAAGGGTAGTACTCTGTACTGGTAGTGGCCTCCCCACCATGAAATGAGGGAGGAGTGGCCTAGTAGTTGGGACAAGTTACTTCAGGCCGGAGAGCCAGGGGTTCAAATCCCGCTAGAGGACAGCAGCCTTGGGCTGGAAGGACTGGCGTTTCTAGTCTCATAGGTGACTTTGGGCAAGCCACTTAACCTTCCATTACCTCAGGTACAAAAACATAGATTGTGAGCTCTTTGAGGAAAAGGGAAATATATATAGTACCTGAATGTACCCTGCTTTGACTTGTAGAAAAGTGGTATATAAGCCTAATTAAATAAATAAAGCAAAGATACTGCCTGTGGCTGGGGTGAATGAGGATGTGGGCATAAGCATCCTTCAGATCCAAGCGGCATAGCCAATCTCACTGCTGGAAGTAAGGCAGCAATGTTCCAAGGGTGAGCATCTTGAACTTCACCCTCATCAGGAACTTGTTCAGGTTCTGCATGTCTAGGATGGGCCGGAGACCACCTGTCCTTTTTGGCATGAGGAAATACCTGGAGTAGAACCGTTTGTCCCTGAGATATTGGGGTACTGGTTCCATCACCTGTGAGCTCCTGCAGTAGGAGGTCCTGGTGAAGGTGAGACCTGGGGGCTCTCCCGGGAAGAATGGAGGAGGTGTCTGTGCCAGGTGAAGGAGGTAGCCCTCCCTGACCACCTGGAGTTCCCAGATATTGGTGGTGATGGCTGACCACCTGTGGGCATAGTGGATGAAACATCTCCCTGTGGGCTGCTGTCCTCCTTGGGGTAGAGAAGCTATGCCCAAGGAGTCAAAAGCTCCCCCAGGCTGGGCTGGATCCGATGCCTGGGGCTTGGGAGCCTTCTGCTTATGAGGGCCATGCCCCGTCCCTTAGCCTGCTGACCCTGCTGGGGAGCTGGGGAGGCTTGAAAATGTTGGTAGTTTTTGTAAGCAGTCCCTTTCCTCAGGTAAAAAGGCTTTTTACTTTCCATCAGGGAAGGGTAGCAGTCTTTTTGGAGAGCCTGGTCCTCATCATGAGTTCGGTCTCCAACTCGGCACCTTTCTCTGTCATTGGTTTGCCAAAAAGGTTCTCCACTTGGCATGGGACATAGACCAATTTGTCCTGAACCCATTGCTCGAGGTCATAAGAAGCCCGCCACAGCTACTCTAGCTGCTGACTCGAAACCATCGTAGGCTGTTTGAGTCATGAACTTGGAGCACTCACGGATGGCTCTGGACAGGTTCCTGAACTACTGCAGAGCTCCTTCTCCAAGTCTCTCAGGTACATGCCCATGTACAGCTGGTAGGCCTGGATCCAGCAGATGAGCATCGAGTCCTGGTAGCACTCTCTGCCAAGAGCATCCAAGGTGCACACCTCCCTACCCAGGGGCACTGAGAAGTGCATCTTCTGGTTCTTCAGCCGACACATGGCCAACTCCATCACAATGAAGTTATGCGGCAGTTGTGCCTTTTGGAAGCCTGGGCTCCGAAGGATCCGATACATCAAGTCGAGTCACCTGCTCACGATGGGCTCTCACAACGGGCACCAAGGCCGATGTTTCCCACATGCGGAGCATGAGCCATTTTAGGATGGGTGGGATGGATACTGTCAGTGATTCCCTCGGTGGGGTCTTGTATTGGAGGATTTCTAGTTTCTCCATCTGAGGATCCTCCTCCAATTCTGTTGGGAATGCCAGCTCCTTTGACATCTATCGCACGAAGCTGAGGAATGCCATGTCCTCAGGTGGGGACTGATGCCGAGACTCGGAGGGGGATGGGTCCGAGGGGACATCGCGGTGGCGATGGTTGTCAAGGGACTCCTCAACCTCAGTCTCCAATTCCAAGTAATTGGTGGAAGATTCGAGGGGAGGGTAGCCCAGAGGCTCTGGGCCCAAGCCCGGCCCGAACCCCTCAGAGGCCATGTGGCTTATGTCATGCACACTAGCTGGGGAAGACCTCAGTCCTGTAGAAAGGGACCTGGAACAAGACCTCGGCCTACGATCAACTTGGGGCCATATGGCCTTGAGGATCGGCTCGGCCTCTGGAGGTGTCCTCGAAGTCAAAGGCCCGGTAGTCTGGGTGGAGGAACCGGCAATGCCGGACATCAGCACCCACTGCTGGTCCATGAAAGCAGACAAGCTGCAGGGCCACCATTCTGGTCTCCAGTCCAGATGGATCCGCTGCCTTTGGCGTGGGCACCGAGAAACTCGGGCCTGGCGCTGGTTCCCCCAAAGGAGAGTCCTCAATGAGGATTGGCCTCCAAGGCCAATCTGCAGATGATTCCTTCTGGGCGACCTTGGTAGGACGCTCCCGCTCTGAGCCTTCGGTTGAGCGGCATGGACTGCGGGATCTGGCTCGGGGCTTACCCAGCCTCCCAAAACCATCCAGGGACACTGCTTTTGAGGTTTTAGTCTTCTTCTTGTGTTCCCTCGAGTGAGACCCCCTTTCTGAAGACCTACGCTGTCGACCGGGGTCCATGGGGGTACCACGGGAGTCTGAGGCTTCATATGGGGCCTTGGCTTTTGGAAGCAACGGGGACTCCAAGAAAAATGTGCTGCTGCTGATGGCTCTTTGGGGCCTTGGTAGACATATTTTTACAAAGACCACAGGCCGTGTGGTCGTGGTCCTGCCCGAAGCAGCACAGACAGCAGTTGTGTGCATCAGTAAGGGAAATGATTTTTGTACACCGATTACATTTCTTGAAGCCGCTGGTAGCCATAGGGGAAAAAAGTACCCTGGTGAGGTTGAAGACTGCTACCAATTGGAAAAAGGGCACGAAGGTGCCAAAGGAAAAAAACAGATACCGACCAGAGACTCGATGCTGGAGCAGCAAGTGGTGGGAAGAGTACCGGTGCACCATCGGAGAAAAGAGTATTAAACTCAGTTAATAACATCAACTTTTTCCAGGGGAAAGCAGACAGACATCTGAAGGGCTCTGCGGAAAAAAGCAGAATGAGTAAGGTGGCACCCTTGAGTGGGAAGGGGACCACACATGCATGGTGGCATCTCCCAAAGGCTTTCTTTGAAAGCTGGGGAGATGCTTTCGCGAGGGCTCTGTCGGTGCCGATGTCACCCATATGTGAGGACTGCCTTCCTGCTTGTTCCCGGAGAATGTGCTTTATTGTGGACTGTTTTAGGTGAGTGATTTAGTCATTCAAGCAATGGGCTGAGAACAAGGTTTGAATACTACTTCTCCTGCTGGCACTCCTTTTGACTAGGGCCATTGCCTCAGGTACCTGCATACATTGAAAGCACTCTGGGGCAGGGAGATAGTGTACCTGATTAATTACCACAACTGCACAGTGCTGCATACATCCAGGAGTACTATTGGAAATAAGCATTTTTACTGATGTAACCACCCTGAGCTGGTTAGGTGCATGGACATAAATGTAACTTCTAAATAACTAAAAAGTATCAGCAAGATTTGAACCCTGGCATCCCTGGCTCTTAGCCTGCTGCTCTATTTACTAGCCTACTCTAAAAGATTAAGAAATGGGACAGTGTGAATTGATTTAGCTCACACTTTTCCAGTAGTATTTCAAGACAAGTCCCATGCAGGTATAGCAGAAATTTCCCTGTTCCCACAGGGCTTATAATCTAAGTCTGCACCTGAAGTAAATGCAGGGTTTGGTAGCAGCCCTCTGCTCTAATCACTGTGCTGCTCCTCCATTCCAACATGCATCCTGAGCCAGCTAAGGACAAAGGGGCACGGAAGGCACAAAGCCAGTTCTCTTTTGCTTCTAGAATGCTGTAGTTCTTTCACCTTGCACAAACTCACCATTTAAATATTTAAGAACAATGCATTGTTGTTGGATATTTAATAAAGCAAATGAAATAAAACTGAACTCAGACTAGGCCTGTTCTCGGGGCTGAATTAGGGCAAAGCCCCTAGGCCCCATACTTTGGGGAGCTCCCATGACTACAGCTTTCATTGGCTGCAGAATTAGGCTTTATCATTAGCCACGCATCGGTTTGCTTGAAAAAAGAGGTGTTATCAACTGTGTGTTTGCCTGTGTTGCATAGAGGAAAGGCCTTATCTGCTACGTGGTAGAAGAGTTCACCCTGGACCCAGCATCCGTCCTTGGGAACTATATGCTGTGCTCATGCTGCTGCAGTAGGTAATGGCAGCGTCAGCTCTGACCACATGGTGGCAGCCCAATATCGTTCTTACTGCAGATTAAGGGAGAGGACCCTGGAAGCCTGCCACCAAAAACTATTACTACCTATTAAAATTCTGGCTGCAGATTTATAAATCTTCATTAAATATAATTTGTACAAAGTATCAAGACAAATCTGTGTAACTCTGAGAAGCTGGGGATGTAGTGCTGGTACAGCTGGTCTGCAGTTTCCAGTTGAACATATCCTAAAAAATAAGTTGTCAGCTTTCAGAAATGTCAGTTTTATTCAGATCTTACTACCCTGCCTTCTCCGTTTTGACACCGTGATCCTTCCAGCCACAATACAATCCTCTGCATGTTTCCTACCTGCATCTGCCTCCCGGGGCTGACCCCAGAATTGGTTCAAGGTGTTGGAGTCCCAGGCAAGCCTTAAACCTTATACACCCCTGGCTGTCAAAATCGACTGTTTAGCTTTGAATGACCTGTTCTTTACCAGCCCCCAGACACTGTCACCCTAGGCAACTGCCTATTTTATATGATGGTTGGTCCGGCCCTGGGGAGTTCCCCCTCCAGCTAGCACCGGTCCAGGGAGAGTTTCAAGACAAAGGGGAGGGCTAGCGGAAGCGAAAGTACCTGACAAAGGGAGGATCAACTGTCTCCCCCCACCCCCCAATACGGAGATAGCACTGTTCACTCATGAAGAGAGACATCCCAGCACCGAGACTGCTCTGCTCCCAATGCTGTAACACAGGGTTTCCTGCTCCTTCTGTAGAGCATCCCAGGCTTATCCCTCCCCCCCTCCCCCAAGCTTCCCTACATGCACAGCCTGGACAACTTTCCCAAGGGCCTGATCAAGTCCCGAGTTTAGGACTATGCCATCCTGTGCCAGGAGCCCTACCAGGAAGGAAGGAGAGAGGAGGCAGGTAGGAGAAAAATTACACTCTGGAGGGGAAAAATGCGGTTATAGGGGAGTACAGACTCAGGAATTGGGAAAGGGAGAATGTCAAGACTTGGGGACTGGTTGGAGGGGAAAAATATAGAGGCAAAAGGATTAAGACTAGGAGGAGGGGATAGTGAGAACTCAGGGATTGGATGGAGTGAAGAAGATATGCTAGTGTGTGTGTGAGAGTGCAAGGTTAAAAGTTCACCTAGGGAACATTATACTCTTGCACAGGTCCTGGAGAGATCCCTGGATTTCATTACAATTTTGTACCTCTTTTTCCCATTTTCTGAGAAGAGCATTCTGGGCTTTGGAGATTTGTCAGCCCCTTTGCCCATTTTGAATTGATTCTTAAAATTCTTCCAGTAAAAATACAATTTTCCAGTCAACAGAAACTCAACACTGGGTGTATTTGTACGAATATGTGACTGTGTGCTGGCAGGATATGTGGAGGCGCGAAGAAGATAAAACCACAGAGGCAGAACCTGGAAGGCAAGCCTTTCCCTCCACTCAGAACAGCCCCAAGTGTCAGAGATGTGGAGTTCCAGCGCCTACCCATCAATACCACTAAAGAGAGACCCCAAGGTTACAACTATTTTTGGATTATTAGGGGGTCATTTTATAACAAGACACCTAAGTTAATAAGAGCACAAAAGCATCTTTGTGTCTTTATAAAATGTTAGCATAAATCCTGCAGAAACTGCGCCCAGATTGAAGATACGGACATTACGCCTACTTGAGAGCACATGTAGATATTAGCGCATATTTTACAAGCGTGGAACAAGTATTTTAGAAAATATATATGTAAATCATGTCTCCACCCATATTGCCCAGACTCCTCCCCTGAACATGCCTACTGGGCAAATATGTGCCAGCTTGTACCGTGCATACTTTAAGACATGACTTAATTTTATAAGGGGTCTTTTACACTTGAAAAAGGTTTATAAAATTACACTTAATGTTTATGATACTTTTTATTTGGATGTGACCCAAGTCTTAATATTTGGTCTTAAGAACTGGTGCGCAATTTAATTTGTAGTTTGACAGGCCTGGCCTAAACTAATGCTCATTTGCAACATACCTCCAAAAGCACAAAAAGTACCTCAAAAGCAGGGGCGGCCCAAGGGGGGTGCGGGACCATGTGCGGAGACTCGGTGCGGGGTCTCATTTGCATAAGTGGCCTTATTTGCATAAATATTTGCATGATGCTAACATACACTAACTTTTAGTAAACATGTCTCTTAATGAGTGTATGGATAAAGACAGACTAAAAGATTTCTACATTACTATAATCCAGTGCCAACCGCCAGGCACATTAGGAACTACAGTCAAACCTCGGTTTTCGGTTGCCCCGGTTTTCGTCGGTTTCGGTTTTCGACGTCTTTTCCCGACTGAGATCTTGTCTCGGTTTTCGTCGATGCCTCGGTTTTCGTACACCCTGGTCTGCAGACAGTACACTGCCTGCCCAGTCCCGGCAGCACCCCCCCCCCCCCGGACTCACCGATCGCGTGTGCCTGCAATACTGTCACCTTCGCGCTGGTCTGCATACACTACACTGCCTGCCCAGTCCCGGCAGCACTACCCCCCCCCCCCCCGGACTCACCGATCGCGTGTTGAGATCTGAAAGGCAGGTGAGCAACATCCTCGAGCCAGACATGCAAGGATTGCAGAGAGGAAGGCCCCGATCTCTCCACCGCCTGCCTGTTCTCTGGAGCGCCCCCTCAGGCTCGGAGATAGCAGGGTAAGCAGGAGATGTTGAATGAATGTGGCAGGCAGTTCTTTCTCTTGCGGGGTTGAGACGGAGTCAGCGATCAGATTGGTGTCCTAAAGTCTCGTTGTGTTTGCTGTGCTGTGGACGATCGGGCAGCTGAGAGAAGTGCTGGCTGAGACTTCGGGAGCTCGTGCTGCTGCAGCAATTGCCACATGGCTCCCCTTCCAAACAATAACCTCTCCTCCTCCCTCTCCCCTCAACAAGAGTCTTCAATAAAGTTAAATGTGATGTTAAATGTTCATTTATCCATTTCATTAGTCATTTATATGTATTTCTCATTGTTTTCTGTATGTAAAAATATAGTTATTCTCTATAAAATGTACTTTTTGTCAATATTTTTGGGTGTCTGGAACGGATTAATTGAATTTACATTATTTCCTATGGGAAATCTTGCTTCGGTTTTAGTCCGTTTCGGTTTTAGTCAGACTTTTTGGAACGGATTAATCATGAAAACCGAGGTTTGACTGTACTACAAACACTGCCCATTTAGAACCCATAGCAAACCCACCGTATCCTAACAGCACTACCAGGACTCACAAAGCACCATACCCTACCTATCAAAAGGCAACACTGCAAATATTAAACCAATACATTTCAGAGAACAATACATGACTTACTGTGGAAAGAGAACAAATGGCAATGTCTAATAGGAATTACATAAACAGAATACCTCAGCTCAGTTAAACATGCAGAACATAGAACATCACCAAACAAGGAATCACAATTTAGAAACAGGAAGGCAATAATTAAACTGGGAACCCTAAAAGCCAAACTTGGAATGTACAACAACACTGTAGAAATAAAACTATAAATGAATTTCCTCTTGTACCAAACAAAGCGCAGACGTTAATGATGCACATTTCCCAGAGCTTTCATATTCCAGGTAATAAATTCAAAATAAAGAGATATCTTTCTACCTTTTGTGCATTTTTTTTCAGTTGCAATTGCTCCAGCCACTTTCTTCTGGTTTCTTCATGTTTTCTGCTAACTCTCCATCATCTGCTGTCCATTTGTCCTTTCTTCTCTCTTCTAGTTTTTTTCCATTCTCTCTCTCTACATCTGCTTTAACATACTAATCTTTCTCCTTTTGCTCTTTCCTCATTCCTATTTCATCCACTCAAATTTTACCCCTCCATCCTCAATCCCCACTTACTCTCCCAATAACCGGCCAATTGTAGATTTTTTATCCCTCCCACACAAAATATTTTTCCCCTCTCCATTTTACTCTCCCAGCCCCATCCCATTCTAATCCTCCCCCAACATCAGCTCCCTTCTAGTTCCAGCCTCACCCAGTATCCATTCCCTTCTAGTCCCTGCATCAGCCCATTTCCAGTCCTAGCCCCCCATCAGCCCATTTCCAGTCCTAGCAACCCCCCAACCCAATACCAGTCCTAGCCCCCCCATCAACCCACTTCCAGTCCTAACCCCCCATCAGCCCACTTCCAGTCCTAACCCCCCATCAGCCCATTGCCAGTCCTAACCCCCGCCCCATCAGCCCACAGCCCATTACCAGTCCTAACCCCATCAGCCCACCTCAAGTCCTAACCCCTCCCCATCAGCCCATTTCCTGTCCTAGCCCCCCCATAGCCCATTATCAGTCCTACCCCCCCAACAGCCCACAGCCCATTACCAGTCTTAACCCCATCAGCCCACCTCCAGTCTTAATCCCCCCAGCCCATTTCCAGTCCTAGCAACCCCCCAACCCATTACCAGTCCTAGCCCCCCATAGCCCACTCCCAGTCCTAATCCCCATCACCCAATTTTCAGTTTAAGCCCCCCCATACCCCATTACCAGTCCTAACCTCCCCATCAGCCCACTCCCAGTCCTAATCCCACCAGCCCATTTCCAGTCCTAATCCCCCATCACCCAATTTTTAGTTTAAGCCCCCCCATAGCCCATTACCAGTCCTAACCCCCCATCAACCCACTTCCAGTCCTAATCCCATCAGCCCATATAAAGACTTAGCTCCCCCATAGCCCATCACCACTCCTAACCCTCCCATAGCCCCCCCATAGCCCATCACCACTCCTACCCCCCCATAGCCCATCACCACTCCTAACCCCCTCAGCCCATCACCACTCCTACCCCCCCATAGCCCATCACCACTCCTAACCCCCCCAGCCCATCACCACTCCTAATCCCCCCCCAGCCCAACCCAGCCCAGCCCAGCCCAGAGAAAAGTTTAAAAAAAAAGGCTGTCTTCTCCCGCTGCCGGGGCCGCCGCGGCAGAATCGAGTGTGCCGCGGGGCCCCCCTGCCCAGCAGAGCCTGCCCTCCCCCGTATCACTTCTCTTCGTAGCTGCAGTCACACGCGCCGGCTTTCAGAGCGCGAAGGGCCTAGATTCCCTTTCGCGGCTCTGTTAAGCCCGCGGGGGCTGATGGGAACTTCCCATCAGCCCCCACGGGCTTAACAGAGCAGCGAGGGAGAAACTCTCCCCTCGCGCTCTGAAAGCCGGCGCGTCTGACTGCAGCTACGAAGAGAGAGGTGATACGGGGGAGGGCAGGCTCTGCTGGGCAGGGGGGGCCCTGCGGCACACTCGATACTGCCGCGGCGGCCCCGGCAGCGGGAGAAGACAGCTTTTTTTATTTTTTTTATTTTACTTTAGGATCAGAATGTTTTTTGCGCGGGGCCCTGTGCAAAAAACATTCTCGCTCAATGGACGGGCCGGCCCTGCTCAAAAGTACCCTAATACACCAGCTATACTTTCTTTCCTTTGTAGCGGCACAGGCATAGGCAGCTTTATAATGAGGCCAAGTGAGGCGGTGGCCTCAGGCGGCAGCTTTTTGTGCTTTTTGGGGGCAGCAAAATTGCCCTCACAAAGACCGCCATCACTGCCTCACTCGGCCTTCAAAATAAAATAAAAAAACCTTCCGGCGTAAGAAGTAGCTGCTGCTGCTGCTCCAGCGGTGGCAGCGGCAGAATGAGGAGCCCCGCGGCCCACCCACCCGCCCCCCCCGGAGAGCCTGCTGGTTTCCCCAGCTCCGCTTTGCAGAGCCGTGGCGAAGGGACAGTGTTTGCCTTAACCGCGGCTCTGTTAAAGCTGAGCCTGAGGTGCTGATGGGATTTCCTGTTTCCCATCAGCACCTCTGGCTCAGCTTTAACAGAGCCGCGCGAAAGGGAAACACTGTCCCTTCGCTGCGGCTCTGCAAAGCAGAGCCGGGGAAACCAGCAGGCTCTCCGGGGGGGGGGGGGCGGTCGCGGGGCTCCTCATTCTGCCGCTGCCGGAGTAGCAGCAGCAGCTGCTTCTTACACCAGAGTTTTGTTGTTTTTTTTTCAATTTCCCTGGGTTTGGGGGGAGGGGTATAGGACTGGAACTGGGCTGAAGGGGGGGGTAGGACAGGAACTGGGCTGATTGGGGGTTTAGAACTGGAAATGGGCTGATGGGGGGGTTAGGACTGGTAATGGGCTATGGGGGGGGTTAGAACTGGAAATGGGCTGATCAGGAGGGGGGCTAGGACTGGAAATGGGCTATTGGGGGGTTAGAATTGGAAATGGGCTGATGGGGGGTTAGGACTGGAAATCGACTGATGGGGGTTTAGAACTGGAAATGGACTGACCAGGAGGGGGGCTAGGACTGGTAATGGGCTATTGGGAGGGGGGGTTAGAACTGGAAATGGGCTGATGGGGGGTTAGGACTGGTAATGGGTTATGGGGGGTTAGAACTGGAAATGGGCTGATGGGGTGTTAGTACTGGAAATGGGCTGATCGTGAGGGGGGCTAGGACTGGTAATGGGCTATGGGGGGGGGGTTATAACTGGAAATGGGCTAATGGGGGTTTAGAACTGGAAATGGGCTGATGGGGAGGTTAGGAGTGGTAATGGACTATGGGGGGAGACTAGGACAGGAAATGGGCTGATTGGGGTGCTAGGACTGAAAATGGACTTATTGGAGGGTTATGACTGGTAATGAGCTGATTGGGGGGCTAGGACTGGGGTGGGCTGATAAAGGGGCTAGGACTAGAAATGGGCTGGGACAGGAAATGGGCTAATAGGGGAGGGGAGGAGAGTGCTGCTGGCCCTGGAAGAAAACTAGGGGCTAGGGCTACAAATGGGCTGATGCGGGGGGAGGGGGGATGGTAGAATAGGACTGGAAGGGAGCGGATACTGAGAGGGTCTGCCAGGGGAAGGATGGGGCAGGAAGGGAAGGAGGGAGCTGGAAAGGAGCTGACACCTGGAATGTACTGAAGGGGGACTGGAAGGGAGCTGACACTAGGGGATGGAAGTGGTAGGTGGCTGGGTAATAGGGAGGAGGCTGGAAGGGAGCTGACATGTGAATGGCACTGGAAGAGAGATGGACAGAGGGTAGGGTGGCTGGAAGGGAGCTGACTGTGGGGTGGCACTGAGAGTGAACCTGAGCTGATACCTGGGATGGTATTTGGACTAGAAGGGGCTGGACAGTGGGAAAGGAGGGGGACTGGAAGGGAATGGACACAAGTGGCAGTCATGGGAATGCAAGGTGGTTGACATTGGAAGGTACTGGGAGGGGAGGACTGGAAAGGGGACTGATACTGGGGAGGGTTACTGGAACTGGAAATGGGCTGATGGAAGGAAGTGAAGAAAACAAAAGAAGAGATAAGAAATGGCAGATGTACCATGGACCATAGACCACAGAAAGAGAGCTAAGAGAAGACAGGAAAGCAGAAGCCTCAGATCGGGACCAGCATGATCAGAGAATAAAATGGTCAGACAACAAAGGTAGAAAAAATAATTTTATTTAATTTTAGTGATTGGACTTTGTGCTATTTTTATATTTTACACAGTATTGGGGAGCTGCAACTCTCATTTATCTGATGTTGCACTGCATGTGGACTCTGGCTTCTTGGGTTTTCAGTTTAAATTTTGTCTACATATTTTTATTTTTACTTTAGATTGTGGTTACTTATTCTGTACTTGGTGAGGGTCGATGTGCGTGTGTGACTGAGGTCAGGTGTTCTGTTAACATGCAGTTTGCATATAAAGATCTATACTATACTGTAGTAATTTGACTTGTTCAGCTTTTCAAATAGGTGTATGGATGTTCTAGGGCCCACTGCAGTATTTACAATGATGCTTTTTTGGATGGGCTCCTTATGTGACTTTTGGAAGTTTGTGCTGATATGGTATGGTATGGTATGGTAGGTTTGCTTTTTGTTATAGGGTTTTTTATTAGTTCACAACATGCCTGGTACTGGAGAATAGTGGTTGTTGTTGTTAGTGAGATGATCAAAATCAGATTTTTTTTTAAATATTGAGTTCTGTGGATGAATGTCCTGGTTCTGCTCTGCACCTACTGTGGATGCAAAATATATGTTGAAAAAGAAAAAGGGAGAAACATAACGCAGTTTATAACAAAATAAAAATGGGTTATCATTTAGTTTTATAAACTGTGCTATTGATTCTTGCTGTCTTTTAGTTCCTTGGTGTGCAAACAGGACCGTATCTAGCCCTGTGCAAGCAGTGCAACCGCACAGGGCACAAAGGCTTGGGGGGCGCATTTCGGCTGTCTGCTGTTGCCCTGCTGCCGCTGGCAGGACAATAGCAGGCAGTTAAAATGCGCCCAAAGCCTTTTCGCAGCACTTTAAGCAGGTCTGGTCCCTCCCTCCTCCGACACGATGTCAGGGAGGGACAGATCTGCTTAGAGTGCCGGCGCCTTTCAGATTGGGCACATGCCCCCCTCGTCCTCCCCATACCTCCGTCCAGTGCTGCCTGCTCTTTCCCTGCTGCCGGCGCTGCCGTGAAAAAAACAGAGGGTGGCAGCAGCAGGGAAAGAGCAGACAGTGCTGGATGGAGGTATGGGGGGAGAGGGGTGTGTGCGCCTGAGTTGCAAGTCGCACAAGGCGCGATTGCAGTTCGATAGGGCCCTGTGTGCAAACATCTTGCATTTCCTCCATATAATCTAATCGGCTTTTTGATTTGGTTCAATCTCTGATTGGATTTCTGAAAAAGCCCCACCCCCTCTAAGGTGTGGGGGGGGGGGGGGCGCCATCTCATTCTTCGCCTCAGGCAGCAGACTGCCTTTAGCCACCCCTGGGCACAGGACAGTCTCCTCTTGCCAAAGAGATTCCCAATCTGTTCTTATATTATCACTAGTGTACACCATGCCCATTCACTCTAGGAAGAGTTATATGAACAAGTATGACCTACTGTAATTTTCACATTATACAGGCAGAAAAATATTTTGCATAAGTTGCTGCTGTTCGAAACTGTCTCATCAAGAACCTCGCCTAAGTCCATTCAGCCACCTAATGAATCCTGGAGCCCTGCTCAGTGTCATCTCAAGCAACAGAAGAGCGGCAGCACTAGACTGTGCTCAATGAACCATGACCCGAGTAATGGATCTAGTGCAGGAAGCTGCATCATGGCGATCTGAATCCCAAAGTAATTTGTGACTCTGTCTCCTCGGCTCCAGGAATATGCCAGCCTATCCCTACTTTGCAGGATCAGGGCATCCTCAGTGCCAAACACTGGACACCTACAGTAAGGATTCCAGCTACCACGCTTCTGCACCTGTGTCTATGACAGTAGTTCTTAACCCAGTCCTCTGGGACCATCCCCCTAGGCCAGTCAGGTTTTCAGAACATCCAAAATGAATATGCATGAGTTAGATCTGCATGCACTGCTTCCATTGTATGCATATCTATCTCATGCATATTCATTGTGGATATCCTGAAAACCTGACTGGCCTGGGTTGAGAACCACTGACCTAAGGCATCAGATTCCACCATCATCCTATTCTGTACTTACTCTCTGAGCATGAGCTACCAGCCTGGTAAGCGATGCTTATTTATTTATTTATTTGACAAGTTTTGTATCCTGTTTTTCCTTCAATCAAAGCGGTCACAATACCGTACAAGGTTATACAAAGGTAAGGGAAACATACATCACTTTATAATTACATCAAAGCGATGGAGACTGGGAGTATATAACACAGAAAACACAGTACAAGCATTACATAACATTTAACTACAAACAGCATACCAGCAAACACAATTATCATGGAGCAGTTGTCTCCCCGGTCCCGCACAGTCCTATGCTTCAGGTGCAGGCGCGCCTCCGGAGCGGCGGTTTAAATGCCATTATGAGGCAGATGATTGGCAGTCCCATGGAAGTGACGAGGGGCTCCCGCTCAACCCTCCGATCGTAATTATGGCTGCTACCACTCTCCCCATTCTTCTCAGAGCCTCCGGAGCGGCGGTTTAAATGCTTATATCAGCAGCACCAAATTTTACTTCAGCCCACATCCTGAACCTTTATGCATGACATCAGACATCATTTTCCAATCTCTCGCCAGCACCTCAGCCTGAATCAGTTTACACACTCTCCTTTTCTTGACCTGTACCCTCAGCACCAGTTATCATGTCTACTATCCTACAACTTTAATCATGGTACCAGGATCAGTCCATCCAGCAGGCATGCTAGGTGTCTGCCTAGGGTAGCAGAATTTGGAGGGCAACAGAGCAACTCTGGCATGACAGGAGAGAAGCACTTTAATACTGCTGTCAGCACAGTACAAGGCCTTTCAGCCAGTGCCCCTGATCAAGCCTTGCTGTGTCCCATCCCCCTCCCCCCAGCAGGAAATTTGTGTCAGATGGAGAAGGACACAGCAGCATTTGATTATGGACCTGTGCTGGAAGTTCCTGCACTGAGTTTCTGCAGTCTGAGCCTGGGTGGAAGTAGGCTAGTGGCGGTGGCAGCAGAAAATATGGCAGAGGAAGGGAAGAGAAACAGAAGTTGGACATGGAGAAAGGAGTAGTAGGAAAGAGGAGATGAGATGCTAAACACCTAAGGGCGAGGAGAGAAGAGAGGCGGGGAGAAGGGGAGATACTGACCACCTGGGAGGGGTAGGGAGGGGAAAGGAAGTTGCTGGGCACAGGGGGTTAGGGAAGATGATATACTGGACACGAGGCAGGAGGGATGGGAAGGGAAGATGCTGGACACAGAGGAGTGGGGAAGGGGAAAGTGAGATGCTAAAGACAGAGGATTAGGGGAGGTGAGATGCAGAACCATAGAGGGTTGGGCAAGGGAAGGGGAGATGTGATGCTGGACATCTTGGGGGAAAGTCTATGGAAGGGAAGGAGAAATGCTTGACACCTTGGGAGTAGGGAAGGGAAAATACTACCTATGGAGGGAGGTGCAGGAAAGAGAATGAGAAATTCTGAACTACAGGGGGAGGGACCCTGAACTGTCCTACAGTGGAGAGGAGGGACACGACTGAAGCTTCACCTTGGCCATTAGATACCCTTGGCCCAGTCTTGCAAGCACTAGATATCACTCTTCCTATCATTCCCCTGTGTCCACAGTTCCAAGTACCGCTTCTCCCATCCTGTATCCACACCCACAGCACCATCCCTACCTCCATTCCCTTCCCTAATTCCATCCCCTTCTTGCACCACTAACTTCGGCATCAGGCCCTTCCCGTTCCAGGAAGACATCTACTGGAAGCTGTGAGGGAGGGAGGCAGAGTGGGGGATATGGAGTGTAAGAGCTAATTTAGGATTTGAGAAGAGAGGAATTGGAAATTGAGAGGAAAGAGAGTTGAGTAAATGGAAGGAAGCGTAAATGCTTTGACACTGATGTGTGTGCGATGGTGAGAGAGTTTCTTTGTATATATCACCATTCAGATGAGCTTCATAGCCAATGCTAATTAGAGACCTCATATTGTGATATCTTCCCATAACGATTTTTCATTTTACTTATTGCTATTTTTAGCTGCCTCCGCTATTAATAATGTATAACAAGAATAAATGATGCAGAAAATGAAGATAAGTTACTTTTGCATTCATTTATCACAATTTATTTAAGTATTTATATACTGCTCTACACCCAAGTGGTTAAATACTGTACATTACATACAGGCATGATGAGTCCTGCCCTAAAAGGACTTGCCCAAAATGTGTTTGGGGGAGGGGTAGGAAACAGGCTTTAAACCCACAACTCACAATAGCCAATTAATCTATGCCAAGACTGGAAAAACCCCAAGCACCATGTAACCTAAATTCTGGCACCCGGTACCTACGCTAGGACGAGACATTTTGGGTGGTAAGTAGATCTGGGCCTAGGTGGGCAAGAAGCTGCTGCCATTGGTGGGCAGAAGAGAAGTTATGTCTGGACAGGCAAAGTGCTACCATTGTTGGCAGGTGAGAGAGAAACCAGATTAGTGAAGAGCTGCCGCACTGGGAGGCAGGAGAGCAGCTACACCAAACAGGCAAGCTTTGAAGGACAGAAATAGTTGGGGGCAGAGCGTGCAGAGTTAAGACAAAAAAAGCAAAACCTGTAGATAAAATAATCAACACAGGAGAAAATAATTATAATAATAAAAAGCTACAACCATTTTTTTTATCCTGGCTCCTAAACCTTTGGACTGGCACCCAGGTTTTCGTGCCTCTCCGGCAGGACTTATAAAATCATAAGATCATAAGATATGCCATACTGGGTCAGACCAAGGTCCATCAAGCCCAGTATCCTGTTTCCAACAGTGGCCAATCTAGGACTTCACTATAACACAGCACTTGAAGCCCTATTTTCAGTATCCCTTCCTTTCTGCATGCAGATAACACAACTAAAGTACATGAGAGCTTTCCCGTGCCACAGTAAATCAAGAAACACTTACAGGTCTCAGACTTACAGTAAAGCAGTAAAATCACTTCAAAGCAAGAGGAAAACAACTGAGGATCTTATCTCCTTCCCTTCTTTCAGGTGGACTCTCATCTCAGGTGGCCCAAGTTTGCATCCTTGACTTCAGAAGGACTGATTTTCCGGAGTTGGGAGGGTGAGGAAAAGGAGGACAATTTAGGGTGGGGGGATAGAGCAGGGTTCCCAAACCTGCCCTGGTGACATCAGAGTCCATCTGGTTTTCAGGATATCCACAATGAAAATACCAGAGATCAATTTGCAGGTATTGGGTTCGTGGAGTCATCAGGATAGAACCAGGAAGCTCTGGGGCAGAAAAAGGTAGTCTGCATAATTTGGAGATGCCACAGTCATATCAAAACTTAAAAGCAAGAAATTTTAAAAGATACTTTATTTTTATTACCTACCTGAAGATAACGTAATGAAGTCATATACTAGCATACAGTATGGTTTTACAGAAACCTCCATAGGAAGAATTTATGAGTTTTGGAACAAGCCCTAAAGAGGCAAATGTAGTGAATGCAAAGGAGAGGGTGACAAAAGGAACCAGCGTTGAGACGTTGCGGGAAATAGCACAATATACAGGGAGTGGAAACTGGACAATATTTTGCTGATTTCACTCTTCATAGAATTGTGATATGTGCTTTGAAGTTTGCGGGCTCCTATGTCGCTCACTCTTCACTGGGAAATGCATTGCATCTCAGAAGTTTTTCTTAGCTGGCTTTAAGCTTCTACAGGTGCCATTGGCTATCTGCCAATATCAGTGTACCTAGTGTCTACTATACAAGAATTATTACAATATAGCAAGATGATATATATATTAATCCTTATCTGCCTTTATGGGGGTAGTCAATACAAACTCATTTTCAAATGAAAAGGGTAATTTTCCAAAACATTTCTGTGGATAAAGCATTGGTTTACGAGCAGAAATAGGCAATTGATAAAACGGCCTGCTAGATATGCAGATAAAGTTGTACATATGTAAGTTTATCCAGACTGAGTGGAGGCATTCTTGGGGGGGCGGATCTACCATTTATGTGCAGACTAGTGAAAACACGTCTATGCGGCTTGTTTACTAACGTGTGCTAACCATTAGCACAGGTTTGCGGCACAGTTAAGCATGGTGCCCCATGCTAACTGGGCAGTGTGTGACTGGGTGGGCCAGGGGTAGAATGTGGGCATTTCTGGTTCAGTGCAAGCGTTGATGGTACGTTATACCTGCAAATGTTGCCATCTGCGAAGGTGCACGTCATGCTTCCTCAGGAAGCGGCAGTAAGTGCACCTGCGTACTGGTTAGTGCGGTGTATTGCGTTAGCAATATGCTGACGGCAGCGGGATGGACACCTATGCCCCCTAAAGTTAGCCTGGGCCTCCATGCTAGTTTCACAGCTCAAACACATGCTGCCAGCATGCCCTTTAGGAAACAAGTCCCTAGTTGCATAAAATAAGCCAGAAAATGTGTGTACGCCAAAGGGCAAGTGTAAATGTAAGCGCATAAATTACTTGGCATTTTTCAAAGCCCAAGTGCCTGCATACCTTTACTTTGAGAAATTCGCTGATGCTCCCCCAAGGAAGAACATGCATATACCGTACTTTTCATGTGTCTCTGCAGTTCTAAAATTATCCTCATAGTGGCAATTTCCTAATAGGGTGTCTATGAAAACTGTCTAAAAAGAGCTTATTTTATAAAGGCAACAGAGACACCTAGGGGCTTGTTTACAAAGCTGCGGTAGCGGTTCGCGACCGTTATCGGAGCCGCGACCCCATTGATTTCAATGGGGCCGCGGCTCCGATAACGACTGCGAACCGCTACCGCGGCTTTGTAAACAAGCCCCCTAGATACGTTTATAAGAGAGGCTCTCCAACCTATTCCTAGTAACACACCAATTCTCTTGTACAAAGGTACATCTGCTCTGAAGGTGTAGAGGTGTGGATGTACAGTAACTTTGCCCCAGCTCCACCCAAATGACATCCCTTGGGAACGCCTGCTTGTAGTGCACATATAATATGCATGATCTCCTTGGCAAGTACCCTTGTATGAGTATGTACAAAGTCAGCCACACAATTTGATCATAGTTTATGTAAAATCACCCCCAGGGCCATGGACTTTCAGCTATGCGCCTCTACCCATGCTGCCAATGTCACTTGGAGGTTGATGGATAAGTAGCTTCCTTAGTGGGGGGAGTGGCACATCATAAGAATTACCATACTAGGTCAGACAAAGGTCAATCAAGTCCAATATCCTGTTTCCAGCATCAGCTAATCCAGATCACAAGTACCTGGCAGGATCCCAAAAAAGTAGCAAGATTTCATGCAACTTATCAGTAAGGTCCTTCCAGATAGTCAGACCCTCAGAGCTGGTCACAAGAGCCTCTCTTACCTTCTGGGTTTTAAATTAAGAGGGGTCCTAAGTCCACCCACTCTAGGTTCCTGGAGGCATGAAAGGGAAGCAGAGGTTTAAGTACATTTTAAATCTAGAAATTAAGGGGCCCTTTTACTAAAGTGTGCTAAACAATCAGCGCGTAAATTAGCACATGCCCATGGTAACAGTTTCCATGCAGGGATGACAGCTAGAACACATTATTTTGTGCACTAACTGCATGCCCTGAAATGGAGTGAGATTGTGGTAGAAAGTGAGTGTGGCAGCTGGTGATAGGTAGCATGTGGAATGTTGCCATGCACTAGCTCTCACAAGTGTCAGTAGCATGGGTACACTTAACGCCACCTCAAGAGATGACGTTAAGTGTACCCAGGCTACTGGCAGTCTGGTAGTATGGCAGCTGACAGGGCCACCATTCAAAAGCAGGCCATAATGATGGCCGGTCCTCCCCCTTAATCATTCCATTCTCCTACTCCCCCGTGATTCCAAACCTAATGCACATGAACTCTTCATCGGATCCCCTCACCTGCACACATATCTACCCCTGCCTCGCCAGCCTCTCTTCCTCTCATTCAGAACTCTCAACCCAGACAGCACATTTATCATAAAGTACGACTCCGTTAAAGGGCCTTCCCCTTTCCAGCTTTCCTGAACAGTCTTCTCCAAGAGTTTCCCTTGCAAGAGCAGCCTCCCAAAAGAAGGTGCCCCCCCAAACAGCTCCCCCAGAGCAGTCCCATAAGAAGATCCCCCCCCCCAACAGCTCCCCACTGGCCTTCCCCCTACTTGATCCACCTCTGGGATTTACGTGGGGACTCCCAGGTGTCTAGCAGGGGCAGAGAAGGAAATGTCCCCTCCGCTCCTGCCCTGGCTGCTTGAGATTCCAAAAATAGTGGCACTTGGTGAAGACTCTGGATGCAGAAGCCAGGCCAAATGGTAGTACTCTTTACTGGTAATGGCCGCCTTAACCATGAATCTGAGATACTGCCTGTGACTGGGATGAATGAGGTTGTGGGTATAGGCATCCTTTAGATCCAAGGAGCATAGCCAGTCTCCTTGCTGGAGGTATGGCAGCAACGTTCCAAGGGAGAGCATCTTGAACTTCTCCCTCACTATGAACTTGTTTAGGTCCCGCAGGTCTAGGATGGGCCTCAGGTTCTAAGTTCTTTTTGGTTTGAGGAAATACCAGGAATAGGACCCCTTGCCCCTGTTCCACTGCCCTGTCCTCGAGAAGACCCGTGAATTCCTGCAGGAGCAGGGTCTGTGGAGGAGAGTCCAGGAGGGCTCTCCCAAAAAATGTGTGGGAGGCGCATGAGCCAGGTGGAGGAGGTAGCCTTCTTTAACTACCTGGAGAGTCCAGGTGTTGGTGGTGATAGCTGGTCACCGGTGGGCAAAGTGGATCAGACATCCCCCTGTAGGCTGCTGACCTCCTGGGAGTGGAGAGGCTATGCCCAAGAAGTAAAAAACCCCCACCAGGCTGTGACGGAGCAGGTGCCTGGGGTTTGGGGGACTTCTTCTTACGAGGGCCCTGCTCATGTCCCTTGGCCAGCTGACCTTGCTGGGGAGGCCTCATACTGCAGGTAGTTTCCATAAGCTCTTCCCTTCCCCGAGTAAGGGGGCTTTCTACCCAAGGCCTTTTGCTGGGGAAGGATAGCGGTCTTCTTGGAGAGCCTGGTCCTCGTCAGGATCTTGGTTTCCAACTTGGCAGCCTTCTCGGTCATTGGTTCTGCCAAAGAGGCACGCCCCCTGGAAAGGGACATCAACCAATTTGTCCTGAACCCATTGCTCCAGGTCGGACGACTGTAGCCAGGCTGGCATCGGGCACTGATGCCTGCCGTGGCCACTCTAGCCGCCGACTCGAAGCTGTCGTAGATTGCTTAAGTCATAAACTTGGAGCACCCTCTTGGCCAGGTTCTGTAACTGCTGGAGGGGCTCTTCAGAGAGAGTAGCTGAGAACCCGGTGAGCTCCTTTGCCAGGTCTCTCAGGTACATGCCCATGTACAGCTTGTATGCCTGGATCTGGCTGATAAGCATCGAGCCCTGGTAGCACTTTCTGCCGAGGGCATCCACAGTGTAGGCCTCCCTACCCGGGGGCACTGAGGAGTGCGTCTTTTGAGCCGATGCATAGTGGACTCCACCACCATGGAATTGTGCGGCATCTCGGGCTCTGGTGGACTCGATACATCGAGTCGAGCCATCGGCTCACAAAGGGCACATATGAATGAGCAAGCATTCCAAGATGAGAAGGATAGGCACTGTCAAAGCCTCCCTTGGCGAGTCCTCGTACAGGAGGATTTCAAGCTCCTCTGTAAGAGGATTTTCCTCCGACTCGGTGGCAAATGCCAGCACCTTCAACATTTCCCACACAAAACTGAGGAAGGCTATGTCCTTGAGTGGGGACCAGTGTCAAGTCTCAGAAGGAGAAGGGTCTGAGGGCACATCGTGGTGGTGGTGAGTGTCCGGGGTTCCTTGTCCTCAGTCTCTCAGTCTGAATAGTTGGTGGAGGAGTCGAGGACGGATCGGGTCGCGGGGCAGGTCTCATGTCCGGAGGCCCCATCCCTCAGAGGCTGTGTGGCCAGAGCCATGAGCACTTGTCAGGAATTCCTGACTGGTCAGGAATGACCACGGTCCCATGGAACAGGATCGGGTTTGAGATCAATGTCGAGGATCTACTCAAGGCTACATGCTCTCAAGGATCGACTCGACGTCAGGTGAAGTCTTCGATGTCGAGGGCTTGGTGGTCTGGGCAGATGACCCGGTGGAACCAGCCATCATGGCCCACTGCATAGCCATGAGGGCAGTCAGACTGTGTTCCAAGGCTGCCATTCTGGTCTCCAGTCCAGATGGTTCCGCAGCCTTCAGCATGGGCACCAGAGGTATTGGGCCCGACGATGGCTCCGAAGAGAGGGAGTCCTCGACAAGGATGGCCTCAGGGGTCCAAAGCTGATCGCCAGAGGCCAACGATTCCTTCTGAGGAATCTTGGAAGAACGCTCCTGCTCCGATCCCTCAGACTCACGACGTGGACTGCGGGACCTGGTGCGGGACTTACCCACCCTGACTTGTCTAGAGAGGCGGGCCTTGAGGATTTCTTCTTCTTCTTCCATTCCCCCTCTGGGGAGCCCTGCTCAGAGGACCACCAGCCCCAATTGGCAGCCACGAGATCACTACACAATTCCGGCGTCCCAGGGGCCTTGGAGCATTGTGCCACAGGAGACTCTGGGGCAGAATCTGATCTATGGAAGATCTTGTCCTGCTGCTGCTGCTGACTCTTGATAGCTTTGGTGGACATCTTTTTAAAGAGCCCGCAGTTCAAGGGGTTGTGGTCCGGCCCGAGACAGTGGAGGCAACAGTCGTGGGTGTCGGTGAGGGACATAATGTGCGACCAGTGATCACACTTTTTGAATTCACTGGCAGAAGCCAGGGGAGAAAAAGGGCCCCAGCAAGGTCGAAGACTTGAGGTACTGCCAGTGAAAAAGGGTGCAAAATCGCACCAAGGAAAAAAACTAAGAGAACAATTCTGAGACGTGATGCCGAGGCAAGTGAACTCGAAGGCAGGAAAGGAACCAGTTGTGACGGGAAAAAAATATTAGATAAGAAAACACTACTTTTTCCAGGGAAATCAGACACATGTCCGGTGGGCTCTGTGGAAAAAGGGAGACCGGGCGTGGTTGCATCTCCCAAAGGCTTTCCTTGGAAGCTGGGGCGATGCTTCAGCGCGGATTCCGTCAGGGCCGAGGTGACCCATATATGAGGACAGAGTTCCTGCTTGTTCACGGAGAATCAATATTATTCTGCACAGAATGATATTGACATTCATGTAAGAATAAACATTCCTGCACAGGCACATAGTTGCTGATACAAATGTTTTTGAAAACAAAACATAGCTGTTGCTAGTGCAAACCTGTGTGTGCATGGGTCCAATGTGCCCTCCATGATTAGTGGAGATTTTTTGTGCAAGGGTTGATGTTTAAACCACTGTAAATAATGGTGGTTAAACTGGGGTAGATTAAAACTATGAGGAAGGAGCCTTTCTGAGAAAATCTGAAAATACAGAATTTGTCCAAGTATGTCTTCAAGTAGATGAACTGAGTTTTATGATACTTAGCCTTGTCAGAGGCTCTCATTATGTGGTTCAGAGTCAAAGGGATTTAGCTGGACTCAACTGCTGCATTTGTGAAGTCAGGATACTGCAGTGTTAACATCAGACGTCTTGACAGTGTTTTAGTGAAAAGAAAACTGGAACTGCTTAACCTGAGAAAGGAAATTTCTCTAATGGATTAAAATGTTGAAGAGACTGCCATACTACAAAACTAGAACCAAGAAACAAGGAAGTTTTCCTCAGATACTGTTTTGCATTTCTGCATTCCCATTGCAAGGCAATGTTCTCTTAATTAATGAATAAGTTCCCTTCTTAGCACAATGAATAATAAATTCTATTGTTCTACTGCTAGGGAAATGGTTGCCTAGGTAATGGCATTACAATTTCTTTACTATTAGTGTTGGGCGGACAAGGGGCTGGAGGCATGATTTTCAATCCCAAAAGAAATCGTTGAGCTGCCTAAAACAGGTGTTTTCAATTTGGTCCTGGAGTACTCTCTAGATCAGAGGTTCCCAATTCCAGTCCTGGAGGGCCAAACACCATTCAGGTTTTCAGGCTGTCCCTAATGACTATGCATGAGATACATTTGAATACAATGGGGGAAGTGCATGCAAATGCATCTCATGTATACCTATTAGGGACAGCCTGAAAACCTGAATGGTGTTTGGCCCTCCAGGACTGGAGTTGGGAACCTCTGCTCTAGATGATATGGCTTTTGGGATATCCACAATGAATACGTGTGAGATAGGTTTATACATGCATTCACTCTGGATATTCTGGAAACCAGGTTAGCTAGGGAGTACTCAAAAGCTGGTGTGAAGACCCCTGGCCTAAGAAGGCTGGCTGCTGAGATAGGCAGATGCCACTTGTAGCTTTAATGCTTTCTGTTTCTCTCTATGCTTTCCAGTTTTTAATGGAGCACTCTGTTGTACATTTAGCTAGACTGTTGTAAACCACTTTGTTGTCATTGACAAAAGGTAGTGTGATAAATACAATAATAAACATAACATAAGCATATGTACTCAGAAGTAGGTTTTGAGAAGTTTGGTGTAAGACCAGCCTGAAAGCTCTTGGAATGAATAAGAACACAGAAAGCTTGTAGGAGGGACAAATGGAAACCCCTACGCTGAGAACTTCCGGCACCTCAGTCATTAGAAGTCATTACTATTTATTCTTTACTGTAGATGATCACAGCAGGCTGGTTCGTGGCTATTCTCTGCTGCATTGTAAGGATCCTGTTGCAAAATATTTCATGACTTTCCTTCCTCTTTTCATTCTGTAGGTCAGAGTCTGTCTTGTTAAGCTGTTGCAACACTCAGCCAGCCTGTTGTGCACACACAGGAGCAACTAATATGTTTAACGAGTGACACCTGTCACTAAATACACTTATATGGTGTATAGGTGTCCGAGCTCTGCATCCATTGTTAGACCTTGTTGCTCAGACTTCTGTTCTTCTCAGCTCTGTCATCTCCCAATTCGACTACTGTAACACAGTTTATGCTGGCCTCCCCATTTACCAAACAGAAAGACTTCACACAATTCAGAACACTGCGTTGCATGTTTTGTTTCATGCCAAAAAATACAATCACGTACTCCTTTGATTATTCAGCACCATTGGCTGCCTATTTCCTTTCATATACAGTATAAAATACTCTCACACCTATAAAGCAATACACAATGAAGCCCCTGCTTACCTCTCAGCTCTTATAATTCTGTACGCACCTCCCCGTTGTTTTCGTTCTTTGCATGGTAATCGGCTATTTATCTCCCCCCCTTCCAGGGCCAAATTCAAAATCTGCTTTTTCCTTTGTGGCTTCTACTTTGTGGAATGGCCTTCCCCCTGCCATTCATTTAGAACCGGTCTTTATGAAACTAAAAACCTTACTTAAGACCTACTTTTTTAACCAAGCATTTGGGACCAGAACAGACTAGGCAAAAAAAAGTGCGCAAAACTGAGTAAACTTGTTTGCCCGTGCTACCTTTTCATATCTACCTGTCTCTCTTTGTTATTTGTTTAGTTCTTCTTTCTTTCCTATGTGAAATTGGAGTTCCTTCCATCCCTTTTTAATCTTTAATTTTAAATTTGAAAACCTCTCTGTCTGTGATCCACAAACGAAATAAATGATAACAATGAACGATATATTACTGCAAGGGTATCACATGCCCTTCCCTAACTATTGCAGTATGGGAGTGCCCTTGCAACTGGCTCCTCCTTAAAAGGGGATGGTCCTGGAAGTGGCTAGTGAAGTCACTAAGGCAGGGATATTCAACACGAGTAACCTGGTTAAAACTCGGCTAACCAAATTAATCGCAATCATCAGGATATTCAGCGGCACTAACATCGCTGCCCGGTTATCGCTAAGCAGTGAAAGTTAGGCACCTGAAAAGCTAAACTCTAGGTAACCCGAATATTCAATGCAAGTGGCCAGATATGTTAAGAACATAAGAAATGCCAAGTCCATGAAGCCCAGTATCCTACTTCCAACAGTGGCCAATCCAGGTCATAAGTACCTGGCAGGTTCTCAAAAAGGCACACAGGTTGCACAATGCTCGTTCCGGGGTAAGCAATGAATTTCCTGGGTCCTCTTTAATAATGGTTTATGGACCATTTCTCCAGGAACTTGTCCGATCTTTTTTAAACCCAGCTACACTAACAGCTTTTACCATATCCTCCAGTAGTGAATTCCAGAGTTTGATTACGCGTTGAGTAAAAAAATATGTTCTCTTATTAGTCTTAAATAGGTTACATTGTCCTCTAGTCTTTCTACTTTTTGATGGCGCAAACAACCAATCTATGTTTACCCGTTCCATTCCATTCATTAATTTATAGACCTCTATCATATCCCCCCTCAGCAGTCTCTTTTCCAAGTTGAAAACCCCCAAACCTTTAAGCCTCTTCTCATAGGGGTATCCTTCCATCGCTTTTACCATTTTTGTCGCCCTTTTCTGTACCTGTAATTGAACTAGCCACAGCTGCTGAATATTTCAACCTTGGTCTATAAATTGTGATGTTTTTGGAAGGAAGGGGCCTTCTTGCCTCTGTTCTGCTGCCCAGAAGGAAACTGGGTGCTCGCAAGGGAAACATCAGTTTATGTGGATGGTGGACCTTTAAGTAACAGAACAGAGATTAGGGTGAAGGGAAGAGGGAGCAAAGTAGGTCTAATTAGGGCTGGTGCAAAGGTACTGGGTGCCCTAGGCAAACCTCCAGTCTTATGCCCCCTTCCCTAGAGATTTTGGTTAAATTTAATAATCAAGATTATCCCAACCCCACTCCTCCCACCACAATCCTGTAAAAATGCATAACTGGGCATCATACTTTTAAATATTAAACTTTGCTTTGTATGTGTGTGCGTGTGTGTGTGTGCCCGCTATCCCTGCAGGTAGGACAATGTGCTGATGAATACTTGTTTGTCTGGCTGTCAAGATCTATTGTTTTGCTTTGACCGTTGCTGCTCTTTGCTGCTCTCAGAAGCTGTTGCTCTGGGCAATAACTTAGTCTTGCCTAATGATTGGGCCAGTCCTCTATCTGACCTCCTTTCTGCCCAGGAAAGGAAGTTGAGTGGTGTCCCCTCTAAATCCATGCAGGATCCCAAAAAGAGGTGAGAGAGGTGTCCCCTCCAAATCCATAGGCCCCCGGAGCTGCAGCACACAGTCCATCCAAGGACCAGTTACACATTTATATCTTGCTTATTATTCGCATGCTACCTCTCACCACTCCTAAGAACTTGAACATACCAGTGTGTTATAGGTCTTTGTCCACATCATTAAGTAAGTGGCATTTTCATTTAAAGTACTTCTATTAGACAAATACAATAATGAAAGGCACAGGCCCAATGGAAACAGCTTTAGTTGAAAAGGACAGATAAGGATCTTGGCAAGGCAAAGCCTGCAGCTTGGAGATCTGCCTTGCAGAACAAATCATCACCAAGAAGACAGTCTTGAGCATCAAATCCTTCAAGGTAATGTGCTTCAGTGGCTCAAAGGGGACCTCCCTCAGGGTCCTGAGCACCAAAGACAGATCCCAGGAAGGAACCATGGACCAAAGGGGAGGACGCAGACACCGAATCCCTTGGAGAAAACAGGAGACATCCAGATGCAAGGTCAAGGACATGCCCACCACTGGGCCACAGAAACAGGCCAATGCTATCACCTGAGTTTTCTCGAGGCCATCCTGCAGAAAGGCCAACAAGGACAAGGAGGATAACCAGTGGGACACTGTGATACCTGGATACAAACTATATCGTAATGATAGAACTGATCAAATTGGTGGAGGAGTTGCTCTCTATGTTAGAGAGGGCATTGAGTCAGAAAGGATTAAAGTTTTGCAGGAAACAAAATTTGCTGTAGAATCTCTATGGATTGAAATTCCATGTAAAAAAGGGAAGGCGATGGCAGTGGGAGTGTACTATCGACCGCCTGGCCAGAATGAACAAATGGATGATGAAATGCTCAAAGAAATCAAGGAAGCTAACAAAAGTCACAGCAGAGTAGTAATAATGGGTTATTTCAATTACCCTGGTATCGACTGGGTCAGTGTTACGTACGGCAGGACAAGCTAGGGAGATAAAGTTTCTAGATGAAATAAATGACTGTTTCTTGGAGCAGCTGGTTCATGAACCGATCAGAGGGGAAGCCATACTGGACCTAGTCCTTAGTGGAACGCCAGATCTGGTGCAAGAAATAAGGGTGTTGGGAACACTTGGCAATAGTGATCATAGCATGATCGTGTTTGATTTAATTAGTGGAGGAGGGATAGTAAAGAAATCCACAGCACTACCTTTTAACTTTCAAAAGGGAGACTATGATAAAATGAGGAATATAGTTAAGAAAAAACTAAAAGGAGCGGTTGCAAAGGTTAAAGACTTACAGCAAGCTTGGGTGTTATTTAAAAATACTATCCTTGAAGCCCAGACCAGCTGTATTCCACGCATTAAGAAAAGTGGAAGAAAGTCCAAAAAACTGCCAGCATGGTTTAAAGGTGAGGTCAGAGAGGCTGTTGCTGCCAAAAAAGAATCCTTCAGGAAATGGAAAAAAGAGTCAAACGAAGAAAACTGGAAACAGCACAAGCACTGGCAAGTTAAATGCAAAGCATTGATAAGGCACGCAAAACGAGAATTTGAGAAGGAACTTGCTACGGAAGCAAAAACACGAAATAAAGACTTTTTCAAGTACATTCGTAGCAAAAGGCCTGTGAGAGAGTCCCTTGGGCCATTAGATGATAGGGGGGTAAAAGGGGCAGTAAGAGGAGACGAGGCTATAGCAGAGAGACTGAATGAATTCTTTGCTTCGGTCTTTACTGAGGAAGATGTAGGGATGTTACCCAAAACTGAAGTGGTATTTAAAGGTGATACTGCAGAGGAATTGAGAGAAATATCGCTACACCGGGAAGATATATTACAACTATTTGATAAACTGAATAGTAGCAAATCACCTGGACCGGATGGTATACATCCAATAGTGTTGAAAGAACTGAAATATGAGATTGCGGACCTGCTATTGGTAATCTGTGAACTTTCATTAAAATCATCTGTAATACCTGAAGATTGGAGGGTCGCCAACATAACACCAATCTTTAAAAAGGGTTCCAGGGGTGACCCGGGAAATTACAGACCGGTGAGTCTGACGTCAGTACCGGGGAAAATGGTAGAAACCATCATAAAGAACAAAATTACACAGCACGTAGATAGTCATGGCCTAATGGGAGACAGCCAACATGGCTTTAGACAAGGAAGATCTTGTCTTACTAATCTGATATGTTTTTTTGAAGGTGTGCATAAACAGGTAGACAAAGGTGAGTCGGTTGATATAGTGTATCTGGACTTTCAGAAAGCTTTTGATAAGGTCCCTCATCAGAGACTTTTGGCGAAACTAAAAAGTCCTGGGATAGGAGGCAGTGTACTATTGTGGATCGGGAACTGGTTAAAAGATAGAAAGCAGAGGGAAGGGCTAAATGGCCAATATTCCCAATGGAAAAAGGTGAATAGTGGAGTACCCCAGGGATCTGTACTTGGTCCGCTACTTTTTGACATATTCATAAATGACCTGAAAAAGGGAATAACGAGTGAGGTTATCAAATTTGCAGATGATACAAAACTGTTTAAAGTTGTTAAAACCCAAGAGGATTGTGGAAAACTGCAGGAGGTTCTGGATAAATTGGAAGACTGGGCATCCAAATGGCAGATGAAATTCAATGTGGACAAGTGCAAAGTTATGCACCTAGGAAAGAACAACCCACACTATAGTTACACAATGCAAGGCTCCACATTGGGAACCACCACCCAGGAAAAAGATTTAGGAGTCATCGTGGATAACATGTTAAAACCCTCCGCCCAGTGTGCAGCGGCGGCCAAGAAAGCAAATAGAATGCTAGGTATCATAAAGAAAGGGATGAAAAATAAAACAAAGGATATTATAATGCCTCTGTATCGTTCCATGGTACGACCGCACCTTGAATATTGTGTGCAGTTCTGGTCACCGTATCTTAAAAAGGACATAGCATTATTAGAAAAAGTACAGAGAAGAGCCACCAAAATGGTGAAGGGGATGGAAGGCTACTCCTATGAAGAGAGGCTACAAAGGTTGGGGCTCTTCAACCTGGAAAAGAGATGGCTGAGGGGAGATATGATAGAGGTCTATAAATTAATGAATGGAGTGGAGCGGGTAAACGTGGATCAATTGTTTATGCTATCAGAATATAGAAAGGCTAGGGGACATGCAATGAAGCTACAGGGTAAACTATTTAAGACAAATAAGAGAAAATATTTTTTCACTCAACGTGTAATCAAACTCTGGAATTTGTTACCGGAGGACGTAGTAAGGGCTGTTAGTGTAGCTGGGTTTAAAAAAGGTTTGGACAAGTTCCTGGAGGAAAGATCCATAAACCACTATTAAAAAGGGACCCAGGATAATGAATGCTTGACCCAGTACAAGCATTGTGGAACCTGTGTCTTTTGGGGATATTGCTAGGTACGTATGACCTAGATTGGCCACTGTTGGAAACAGGATACTGGGCTTGATGGACCTCGGTCTGACCCAGTATGGTATATCTTATGTTCTTATGACAATACCTTAGCCACCTCAGGAGTCAAGTGACGTGTGCCACACCAACCTTCAAAGAGGTGTCGCATTCATACGTATACTAGTTTGGTAGACCCTCCAGGCACCAAGTATAGTAGAGACTATGACCGGAGAGTAGCCTTTACATGCTAGCAGTCTACTCTCAAGAGCCATGCCATAAGTGAGACGGGAGCCGGGTCCTCCAGGACAATTGGTCCCTGTGCAACAGCCCCCGAGATGGAGGCAGCAGAAGGGGAGGTGCTTAGAAGAGTCGAATCAGGTCTCCAAACCATGTTCTCCATGGCCAATCCAGCACCACCAGGACAATCCTGCCCGGGTGGCACTCTATGCGCTGAATCACATGTCTCACTAGTGGCCACAGAGAAAATACATACAGTTGTCTCTGACTGGGCCAAGGCTAGGTCAGGACATCAATGCCCTTGGACTCCATTCTCCGTGCGGTGACTGAAGAAGCGGTACACTTTGACATTGGAGTGGCTTACCATCAGATCCATTTCAGGGCGACCCCACAGTGCACAATCAATTGAGTGCCTTCAATTCCCACTTGCTGGGATACAGGAAGTGCCAGCTGAAGAAGTACGCTTCCACATTGTCCACTCTGACAATGTGTTGAGCTGACAAGACTAGAAGGTTCTTCTCCACCCAGGGCCACTATAATGCTTCCTGTGCCGCCCTGCCAATTGATGTAAGCCACTACCATGGCATTGTTGGAATGGAAATGCAGGGAATGGAAATGCAGGAGAGCCACCCTGAATTGCGTCCATCAGAGATGGAACTGGGAGCCCTCAACAAGGAAATGACAAGGTCAAATCTTGGTACTCACCCCCTGAGAGCCCTGGACAGAGAATCCTTGCCGAGCTCAGCTCTACTCCCCTGAAACTGTTTCACTGGCTCGGTTTATATTTCATCATCACTGTGTGAAAGGGGGCTGGCAGGCAGATCCCTCTGAGAGCCTTCTGCAATCTTTGGGAGAGAGTAGGAGTGGAAGAAGGAGGGAAGGGGCGCTGAGGTTGTGTGAGGCTGCTGCAAACTTCTAGATCTTTCCAATTGTGGCTGCTCAACAGGCCCTTATCATTATAAGGGTATGGAGCTGAACCAACTTTTCCCTCCTCCTATGGCTACCAAAAAGACTGCAGTCTAGTGGAGCCTCCCACATCAGGCTCAAGTGAGAGAGTCACACCTTTAGGGATTGAGGTGTCGTTAACAAGTGTTTAATCAAGCTCTTTCCTTTCAATCAGAGGAGAAAATCCACCCAACATCTGCTGGAGACAAAGAAATACTGAAGGAAACTCTGATGGCTCAGGCTAGATAGAGACTTGGAGTGACATCATTGAAACTTGGGCTTTTCATTGGTCTTTATTGCCACCAATCTGCTGGTAGGGGAACACAAACTACTTGTGTGGACTTGTCTAGTGGGTCGATATGGAAGCTTGTCTGTAGTGCTGTGTCCAGTCCTGGGGGTTGTACCTCTGAAAAGGACACAGACAGAGGAGAACCAATCCAGGTGAGAGCCTGCAGCATAAACTTATAAGGGGAGGCTTAAGAACCTTTAAAATGTTTAGCCTTGAGAAGAGAGGGAAGATAAGACCATAAGAACATAAGAAATGCCATACTGGGTCAGATTAAGCTCTGTATCCTGTTTCCAACAATGCTCAATCCAGGTCACAAGTACCTGGCAGGTTCTCCAAAAGGTACATAGGTTCCACAATGCTTGGCCCAGGAAAAGCAGTGGATTTCCCGGGTGCTTTTTAATAATGGTTTATGGACCTCTCCTCCAGGAACTTGCCCAAATCTTTTTTAAACCCAGCTACACTAACAACTTTTACTACATCCTCTGATATGACTTCCAGAGTTTGATTACGCGTTGAGTGAAATCCTTAAATGGGTTACATTGTAGCTTCATTCCATTTCCCCTAGTCTTTGTATTTTTTGATGGAGTAAACAAACAATTTACGTTTTCCCGTTCTACTCCATTCATTACTTTATAGACCTCTATCATATCTCCCTTCAGCCGTTTTTTTTCCATGCTGAAGAGCCCTAAACTTTTAAGCCTTACCTCAAAGGAGTATCCTTCCATCCCCTTTACCATTTTGGTAGCTCTTCTCTGTACCTTTTCTAATAACGCTATATCCTTTTTAAGATACAGCGACCAGAATTGCACACAATATTCAAGGTGCGGTCTCACCATGGAACGATATAGAGGCATTATAATATCTTTGGTTTTATTCTCCATTCCTTTCCTTATGATTCCTAGCATTTTATTTGCTTTCTTCGCTGCCGCTGCAAACTGGACAGTAGGTTTCAATGTATTATCTATGATGACACCTAAATCTTTTTCCTGGGTGGTGCTTTCAAATGTGGAACCTTGCATCATACAACCGTAGATTGGGTTGTTCTTTCTTTGGTGCACAACTTTGCATTTGTCCACATTAAATTTCATCTGCCATTTGGATGTCCAGTCTTCCAATTTATCAAGGTCCTCTTGCAATTTTTCCACAGTCCTCTTGTGTTTGAATAATTTTGTATCATCTGCAAATCTGATTACCTCATACATTATTCCCATTTCTAGGTCATTTGTTAAGTGCCATTGAGTCGGTGTGAGAACCTCTGGATAGTTGTCCTAAACTGTTTTCAGTCTTCAGTCAGGAGGCTCATTGTTGACTGAGTGGCACCTATAAGTGCTGTTATTGTAGCGATCCATCTCATTGCTGGCCTTCCTCTTTTGTATTGACCTTCTACCTTGCCAAGCATGGTGTCTTTCTCTAATGATCTCTCACTTCAAGTCTTTTGACCTGTGCTTCTAAAGAAAACTAACACTTGATCTCCTCTAGTACTGACTGGTTTGTTCTTCGGGCATGGGATAGTCTAGGCCAGCGATGGCGAACCTATGGCACGCGAAGGCCTTGCAGCTGGCACGCGGGAAGGTCCGCATTTAGAAAAATAAAAAAAAGCTGTCTTCTGCCGCTTCCGGGGCCGCCGCGGCAGAATCGAGTGTGCCGCGGGGACCCCCCTGTGCATTGCAGAGCCTGCCCTCCAGATCCTGCCTTCCCCGGTATCAGTCCCTGTTTCCAGCTGGTCATACGCGCCGGCTTTCTGAGCGCGTGGGGTGAGTTACTCCCTCGCTGCTCTGTTAAGCCCGCGGGGGCTGATGGGAAGTTCCCATCAGCCCCCGCGGGCTTAACAGAGCCGCGAAAGGGAAACTAGTTCCCTTCGCGCTCTGAAAGCCGGCGCGTGTGACAAGCTGGAAACAGGGACTGATACCGGGGAAGGCAGGATCTGGAGGGCAGGCTCTGCCAGGCACAGGGGGAAGCCCCGCGGCACACTCGATTCTGCCGCGGCGGCCCCGGAAGCGGCAGAAGACAGCTTTTTTTTATTTTAAATTTTGGCTGGGCTGGGGGGGTTAGGAGTGGTGATGGGCGCTGCGGGGGGATTAGGAGTGGTGATGGGCGCTGGGGGGTTAGGAGTGGTGATGGGCACTGGGGGGGGTTAGGAGTGGTGGTGGGCACTGGGGGGGTAGGAGTGGTGATGGGTGCTGGGGGGTTTAGGAGTGGTTATGGGGGGGGCTTAAACTAAAAATTGGGTGATGGATTAGGACTGGAAATGGGCTGGTGGGATTAGGACTGGAAGTGGGTTGATGGGGGTTAGGACTGATAATGGGCTATGGGGGGCTTAAACTAAAAATTGGGTGATGGGGGATTAGGACTGGAAATGGGCTGGTGGGATTAGGACTGGGAGTGGGCTGATGGGGAGGTTAGGACTGGTAATGGGCTATGGGGGGCTTAAACTAAAAATTGGGTGATGGGGGATTAGGACTGGAAATGGGCTGGTGGGATTAGGACTGGGAGTGGGCTGATGGGGAGGTTAGGACTGGTAATGGGCTATGAGGGGGCTTAAACTGAAAATGGGGTGATGGGGATTAGGACTGGAAATGGGCTGGTGGGATTAGGACTGGGAGTGGGCTATGGGGGGCTAGGACTGGTAATGGGTTGGGGGGGTTGCTAGGAATGGAAATGGGCTGAGTGGAAGGGGGCTGGAATTGCAAATAGCTGATGGGGGACGGGGCTTGGAATGGAAATGGGCTGAGGGGAAGTGGGGGCTTGAACTGCAAATAGCTGATGGGGACGGGGCTTGGAATGGAAATGGGCTGAGGGGAAGTGGGGGGCTTGAACTGCAAATAGCTGATGGGGAGGGGGACTTGGAATGGAAATGGGCTGAGTGGAAGGGGGCTTGAACTGCAAATAGCTGATGGGAAGGGGGGCTTGGAATGGGCTCTTAGGGGAGGGAGCTAGGACAGGAAATGGGCTGATGGAGGGGCTAGGATAGGACTGGGAATTGGGTGTTGGGGGAGCTAAGTTTGGAAATGGGCTGTGGTGGGGGCTTGGATTGAAATGAACTCATGGAGGGGCTAGAACTGGAAGTAGGCTCATGGGGGGCTTGGATTAGAAATGGGCTGAGTGATGGTGGGGCTAGGAAAGGACTAGAAATGGGCTGATGGGAGGCTGGTATTGGAAATGAGCTGATGAAGGGACTCGGATAGGATTGGAAATGGACTGATGGGTGGCCAGGACTGGAAATGGGCTGATGTGGGGACTAGAAGGGAGCGGATACTGGGTGGGGCTGGAATTAAAAGGGAGCTGATGTTGGGGGAGATTAGAAGGGGATGGGGCTGGGAGAGTGAAATGGAGAGGGGAAAAATATTTTGTGTGGGAGGGAAGAAAAATGTACAATTGGCCGGGTATTGGGAGACTAAAAAAGGAGAAAGATTATTATGTTAAAGCAGATGAAGAAAGAGAATGGAAAAAAACTAGAAGAGAAGAAAGGAGAAATGGACAGCAGACGATGGAGAGATAGCAGAAGATACAAATAAACCAGAAGAAAGTGGCTGGAACAATTGCAACTGAAAAAAATGCACAAAAGGTACAAAGATATCTCTTTATTTTGAATTTATTAACTGGAATATGTCAGCTCTGGGAAATGTGCATCATTAGTGTCTGTGCTTTGTTTAGTACAAGAGGAAATTAATTTATAGTTTTATTTCTACAGTGTTGTTGTACATTCCAAGTTTGGCTTTTGGGGTTCCCAGTTTAATTATTGCCTTCCTGTTTCTAAATTGAATGAAATCATTAAAACATTATAAATTGCCAATAAATTGAAATGAAAACCAAAGGATTGTGAATCAAATTGATTCTCTGACAATACAAAGATTCCAAACTTTACAAATGATGTTACATAGTTCAGGCAACTTTATAAAGAGTTTTTAGATACTAAAATCTTGTTGTTAAGGTTTAATTGACGTGCTGGCACTTTGAGGAAATTCTTTGGTTTTGTGCGGCAGTTTGGGCACTCGGGCTCAAAAAGGTTAGACATCACTGGTCTAGGCCATTTATGAATATGTTAAAAAGCAGTGGGCCCAGCACGGATCCCTGGGATACTCCACTATTCACCTTTCTCCAATGAGAAAATTGCCCATTTAGCTCTGCTCTCTGCTTTCTATCTTTTAACCAGTTCCTGATCCACAATAGTATAATGTCTCCTATCCCATGATGTTTTCATTTCGCCAAGGGTCACTCATGTGGGACCTTGTCAAATGCTTTCTGAAAATCCAGATACACTATATTGACTGGCTCACCTTTGTCTACCTGTTTATTCATACCTTCAAAAAAATATAACAGATTCATAAGACAAGACTTTCCTTGGCTAAATCCATGTTGACTCCCATTAAACCATGATTACCTACATGTTTAGTAATTTTATTCTTTATAATAATTTCTACCATTTTGCCTGGTACTGATGTCAGGCTCACCAGTCTGTAGTTTCCTGAATCACTCCTGGAACCCTTTTTAAAAATTGGCATTACATTGGCCATTCTCCAGTCTTCAGATACTACAGATGATTTTAATGATAATTCAAAAATTACTATTAGTAGGTCTGCAATCTCATATTTCAGTTCTTTCTATATCCTTGGATGCATTCCATCCGATCCAGGTGATTTGCTATTCTTCAGTATCAAACAATTGTAATACATCTTCCTAGTTTATTGATATTTCTTTCAATTCTTCTGAAACATCACCTTTGAATGCCATTTCAGGCATGTGTAACTTCCCTATATCTTCTTTAGTGAAGATCGAAATAAAGAATTCAGTCTCTCCACTATGGCCTTGTCCTCCCTTAGCATCCCTTTTACCCCTCTCTCATAGGTTTTTGCTACGAATTTACTTGAAAAAGTTTTTATTATGTGTTTTATTTCCATGGCAAGCTTTCTTTCAAATTCTCTCTTTGCCTGCCTTATCAATGCCTTGTATCTAACTTGCCAATCCTTATGTTGTTCTCCATTTCCATCATTTGGCTCCTTTTTCTATTTCCTGAAAGATGCTTTTTTGGTTACAACAGCCTCTCTGACCTCACCTTTAAAACATGCTGGCAGTTTTTTTGCCTTCCTTCTACCTTTCTTAAAGCGTGGACTACATCTGGTCTGGGCTTCCTAAATAGTATTTTTAAACAACACGTACTACTACTACTACTGAACATTTGTATAGCACTATACAAAAACGTATGCAGTGTTGCACAGACACATATAAAAGACGGTCCCTGCTCATCAGAGCTTACAATCTAGTCAAGACAGACAACACAGTAGCTGCAGACATAGGATACAGCTAGGGAGAATGGTAAGGAAACACAAAGGAGATCAGGTGAGTCAAGATCTGAAAGCGACAGCGAAGAGGTGAGTTTTCAGCCTGGTTTTGAAAAGGGTCAAAGAAGGCATCTGAAGCACAGACTCAGGTAATCATATTAATCTGGTTATTGGTAGGCAGGGATAATTTGTTATCTTTAAGCTCTGTCTGCTCTGTACTTAAGGGAATCTGGGTTACTTTTATCTTTATTGTAACTTCTCCTTGGGGATGCCTTAACTTCCATCTTTTGCTAGTATCCTTCAAGAATACATCCTTCTGAACTATGCGCTGTTGGGCGACTGTCGGCTTTCCCCTATTATCTAATTTAAAAGCTGCTCTATCTCCTTTTTAAAGTCTAATGCCAGCAACCTGATTCCATCCTGGTTAAGGTGGAGCCCATTCTTTCGGAAAAGCCCCTCCCTTCCCCAGAATGTTGCCCAGTTCTTAACACTTAGTAAAAGCTGGCTTGCTACACGGTACCCTGACCTGTACATCTATGGTAATGGCTTAACAAATGCCCTTGGTTTGATAAAGGGAGCCTTTCAAATTGCTCCTTTGATCTGTCACGTGGCTATAACACCTATTTAAAACAATTTCACAGGCATCTTGCCTCTTAACTAGAAGATTTTTTTGTAAAGGTCTGTAGAAACAATTTATTTCTTTATACTCAAAGAATATTTACCCTATTCTACTTTCTATGCTAAGTTATAGTCTGATTTGATTTAAATGAAAAGCTCTCTGGTGGTTGTAATCCCTGACTGACTTAAATTTGTGTATTTTAGAATTCAGTGTTTTTGTTATCAGTTTTAACCAAAAAGAATTCCCTTTTCCCCAAGATTTAGAGAATTTCCCAGCAGGTAAATACTTACAAGTGTAGATTTATTTCCAGCAGTAGAAGTCCCTTTTGGCAGTCCTTCAAGACATAAGCATTCAAATGCCTGAAAGACACAAATAATGCACAAGAGGTAAGTATGTTTTTGGAGGAAAAGCAGTTGCAAGAGGTCTTACTATAGGATTGGAAGGGTGCAGATATAGCAGTAACATTAGAAAGCATTTCTTCAGAGTACGGACAATGAATGTATGGAAAGACTTCCCAGACGTGGAAGAAAAAACGGAAAGGAAATTCAAGAAAGCCTGGAACAAGAATAAAAAGCTTATTATAAAATTGCCCCATGGATTATGTTCATGAAAGTACATGCTGTGATAAAAAGGTGCATGCTTTTACTGACTTGTGTGCATGCATGTTTAAGAGATATAGTTTGGGTGCAGCGCAGACAGATTCATGAAGCACATGAGGGGTTTATAAAATATGCACTTATGCATGTACTTCAGCCACATACATTTATGGTTCCTTTGGGCTGGTCTAAATGTATGTGGCTGCATTTTAGCTGGAACTGTTGCAAGGTTAGTGAAGCTTTTTATAAAGACACATAGACGCCTACTTGACCTGCTATCTTAAATGACTGATTATAAAATTACCCGTCACATTTCTAGGGGCTTACAATTGGAAGAAAGGACCCCGGTCTTGATAAAAGAAAGGAGATACAAGGGAACATAGGGATACTAGTACCCCCCATCGCTGAGCAATGTATTGTTGCAGTATTCACTGTTCTCTAGACCAGGCAGGTAATTGTTGCTTCCTTCCATTCCAGGCTCACACTAAAACCTGGTGCGGATCTTTGCTGGGTTAATTTATACTCCCCAGCTCCTGACCTCCCAGGCAAATTAGGCAAAATTCTACCTTTCCTGGAATGCATCTAAGAGCTTGACAAACCTTTCTTTAAGGTAAGCTGTCCTTCTATAAACAACTCATAAAGATATTTTCTCTGTTACAATCTATTGCTCTCATGAGAAGCCATCCAGTAACTGGAACAATAGTAGGGATGTATACAAACAGGAGTTCTAGAAACAGGTACTAGTGGTAGTTGAGGTCTATCTCAGCTTTACAGAGAACCAGCATAATGCAGTCTGAATACACTGAATAAAAAGACTCCCACAGAAAAAGGGAACCCTTATCTAGCATGCCTTCATCCAAACTGGGCAGTGATTCACCTGCAAATAAACACCTTATCTTTTCAATACAGAGATCAGAAAAATCCTATATATCAGTCCTCATTTGCTTTGAATTAGATGTTGGCACACATAAGAGATCCTGTACTGTATAAAACAGCTCATAGGGTCAACAAAGAGCATCATTAATATGCTGCGAAAAATAAATGTTTTTGACCTCATTTAATGCCCTACTATTAAATACTGCACTAGTAACAGCTCATATTGATCCTTCAGATGAGTATGCCATTGCCACTCCATGCATCACAATAACCTCTTCATCAAAACCAAATCACATGAACACCATGGCGCTACCTGCCTGTGTGGCGCAAGAAACCTCACCTTAATCATACTCACCGATCTCACTCCTTCCGCAACCAAGTCTCAAGCATTCGCCATATCAGTTATTTCATCCTCCTTCCAATGCTCATGGTTATTCCCTTTCATTTCATTCCACTTATGCGAGAGTTCAGCAGGATTACTTAAGCATTTTTCATAATATGCATTCATAACTTTCTCCTGTATCAAACTGGGCCTTTCGCGGATTCGTTAGTAACAAGCACCATATGATTACTCCATTGTATTGACATCTCATTCACTAGTTGTGACACAGACTCCTCCATTATTCCAAGCATTAAGAATATCAAATCTACATGATGTCCCAATCTGTGTATGGGGCCAGAAAACATTTGAGACATAATAGAAAGAAAATCATTGGCCCCTGTAGGCCTAGAATCAAAGTCTGCATGGATGTTAATATCCTCCATAATCATCAGATATTCAAATTCTAAATTAATAGCCACAAACCACTCATAAAGGCCTAATGGAGAAATATCATCTCTACCAGTTGAGTTATACAGAACACAAAATCCCACAAAATCGCAAGCTCAGCACCAGTCCATTGATACTAGAGGGAAGGAGAAGCTTCATTCTTGACCAGGTCCAAAGATCGACATGCCATGATCAACACCTCCTACCAGGTCCAAGAATATGGAGATAACATTTTATCCAAATACCTAGGAGGACATAGCTGATGCAAGATGATATTATCACACAGGGACATCCAAGTTTCTGTTATATTGAGGATATGGTTCAATACAAGGTCTGAAATAACAGGAATCTTATTTTTCACTGACCTTGTATCGACAAGAGCCACCTACAAGAAAATCTAAACATGAATATAACAAATTGCAAAACTACTGGAACAGTAGACAAACGAGAGGAGGAGGAGCCACAAACAAAGTGATTTTTAAATATTGGGCTAAAAAATATAATGACCGGTCCCAGTTACAACTTCAACAGAATGCACTTGATCAATAAAACACATAACAGAGAAGCAATCAGTACCACTCGCTAGCAAACAAACCAAATAAATCAAACCAGATAACCCGGCTCTATATAGGAAACTATGAGTCTCACCAAGCCCACGTTGGTATGCAGTCAGTTCACATACAACGGCCCAAGTAGTATCATTTGAAATACTAGCTCAGGGGCGGCGCTTACCACTCCCAAAGGCAAGGTACAAACTGCAGGCAAAAGTTAATCCTTAATGGTAATAGCAGCAGTGGGTTAAGAAATGAAACTGCAATAACAGAAACCTTCCAGGTGGCATAGGTAAAACCGTTCCAATAAGTGGTAGCAGTAGTTTAAATACTAGATCAGGGGCTAAGAGCTGATGTGACTTCAGAAATGGAACTTAAAACCCTGAAGGCATCTGGTGTTATCTGCTTAGGCTAAGCCTGATATTCCACAGACCTAAGCTAAATGTGTAACCTACCTGAATAATGGCTGAATATTACCCCTATCTGGATAATTTTCTGGCCTACCCTTGGTCCTCCACTAAAATGCCCCACTAGTATACAGTATATGCCCCACTAGTATACAGATAATATCTGGCCATTTTACAGTTTAAAAGCCTGATATTAGATGAATATATTTTTTTTAAATTACATGATTAGGATAATTATGCATTTGCCAGCGAATCCCTAATTGCTTTTGAATATCAGTTTGCTAGAGCATAATTATTCATTCATATGAAACACTCCCAGACTCACCGATAAAACTCTTCCAACAACAGATGCAGAGTAAAACTAGGATGTTTTATTTTACATCTCAACATACAAAAGCAATTCTATTTAAATTCTAGTCTTACATCAGTGACAATACCACTAACTTCCTCCATAGCTAGATATTGAGCGTTAAAACATGAAACCCTGCAAATGGACACTATTTTTAGACACCAGTATCAAAAATTCAAATTGCACCAATCCCACCTATGGAAAATCAGCACTGCAAATATTCTAGAACACCAGTAACTCCCAGATGCAAAAGAGAGGAAGCTGAATTATTGCAGATTTCGAGAGGACCTATATGTTAACAGAAGCCCTTTTCTTGGCTGCACACGGAAAACACAGACCAACAGCAATTAAAGAATAAGAAACTACAAAAAGGGCTGCCCCAAGGGTTTCTTCTCCAAAGACAGAAACCCTGGCCTTGTCGCCTGCCCCAGCTGCCACCTACTACCCCAGCTGCCGTCGCTGCCGCCCCCCAGCTGCCACTGATTCCATCTCGGGAGGGGGAGCGAGCAGCGGCAGTATTTCAAAAAGCGACCATACTGGGTCAGATCAAGGTCCATCAAGCCCAGTATCCTGTTTTCAACAGTGGCCAATCCAGGTCACAAGTACTTGGCAGTTTTCCAAAAAGACACACAGGTTCCACAATGCTTGTATTGGGGCAAGCAGTGCAATTCCAGATTCCTCTTTAATAATGGTTTATGGACCTTTCCTCCAGGAACTTGTCCAACCTTTTTTTCAACCCAGCTACACTAACAGCTTTGACTACATCCTCCAGTAACGAATTCCAGTGCTCATCAACCCTCTTGAGGTCTAGAATGGGCCAGAAGGAACCATCCTTTTTGGCACCACAAAATAGATAGAGTATTTGCCATAGCCCAACTGATCCAGCAGGAAGGACATCGTCATCTTTATACACAGCAACTTGTCCACGGAGATCTGTATAGTGGCACTTTTGATTGCAGACGCACAAGGGGAAATGATGAAGGATCTGGAATCAGCTCTTTGCATGCCAGGCCATATCCAAACTGAATGTTGACTAGTACCCTCTGATCCTCGGTAACCAAAGTCCATTCCTGAAAGAAAAGGCAAAGCTTACTTGAAGGAACCAAATTGGTTCCCCAAACCTTCACTGCGCAGTTTGAGAGGGTCTTCCTCTTGAGGGGACTGATCCCTGGACCTATGCACTCCAAGAAAGAATTGAGAATGAGCCTGAAGTCCAGAAGCAGAGGGGAAGAGAGGTTTTCCAGGTTGGTAATGACAATAGTTCTGAGACCCCTGGGAATCTGGCCAGCATGCCTTCAGTGGACAGGCGGATACTGATGAGAAGGAGCACCAGACTACTTCACAAGCTCCCTTGAACCCATCTTCCAGAAGGCCACAGATTTTGTCTCACCCAGGTCCTTCACCAGCTTCTCCAAATCAGCTCCAAACAGAAACTTCTCCTTAAAAACCAATTGGGCCAACCGAGCTTTGGAAGATGTGTCTGCTGCCCAGTGCTGGAGCCAAATCCATCACCATGACACTGTTGTCAGAGCACTATCCGTGCCGCCAAACGTATCAGGTCATACATAACAACAGAAAGGAAGGTGGTACCAACTTCAAAAGAGGGGTAGTATCATCCAGCAGAAGAGACTGAATCCACTGGAGCAGGGCTTGAGATATCAAGCTGGTACATACCGCCAGCTGCAGAATAGCCACTGCCATGGCAAAACTGGCTCCTCAACCACAAATCCGCCTCATGATCTAAAAAATCCTTTAAGGCCGAACCGCCTTCCACAGGTATGGTGGTCTGTCTGGTAACCACCTTGAGAATGCCAAGCTACTCAATGCACTCCTCCAGGAGAGTTGAGATCTATTCTTACGCACCCTTAAACTTTTAGGCAGGGAGTTGGGAGAGTTCCGCTTTGATTGGATTGGATCATATCCTTGATCACATCCAGAAACAGGAAAACAGTTTTGGATTTTTGCATCCTTTGAAGGAACGGGTGTACTTTCAGCTCCTGCTCCATGCCAGAAGAACCCGCAAGTTCAAAGTGGATAAGACCCTGGCAATCAATGCCGCTAGCTCCTCCTTCCAGAATAGGCAAATCACACTGGCCTCCTCACAGTCTTATGAAAGTGAGAGCACGTCTACATCCATGTCAGAGCCTAGTACCGAGCCATCTGAATCCAAGTCACAGTCAAAATCTTGGACAGCAACTAGCTGTTCCCCATCTCCAGGGGGAGCCCAAAGCTGGGGATGCTTAGTCAAAGGCAATTGAACAAGGCTTCCACTCTCCACCCTTCCTGCACAAGACTGCACCCCCGTGGGCACCCAGAGGCCGCAGGGTCTGAATTTCCAAAAGGACCAGGCCTGCTGCAAAAAAAAAGAATTCCAGGGAACAGAATCCGGATTCCAGAAGCTCTCCTCTCAGAAATGACCCCCACAACACCAGGGGACACAGCCGTCATAAACCCCATAGAAGACGATGAACATGGTTGCTGGTTCCTCCTGCTGGCTGGATATCCTTACCCATAGCACCATCCGTTACCTCCTTCCCTGAGGCAGGCAAGGCCAGACAATCGCATCTCTCATCAGAAAGAGGGGGAGCAGGACCACCAGGGACAACTCAGAAGCTGCCATGCAAGAAGAACAGTTCCGCTTTGATTGGATTGGATCATATCCTTGATCACATCCAGAAACAGGAAAACAGTTTTGGATTTTTGCATCCTTTGAAGGAACGGGTGTACTTTCAGCTCCTGCTCCATGCCAGAAGAACCCGCAAGTTCAAAGTGGATAAGACCCTGGCAATCAATGCCGCTAGCTCCTCCTTCCAGAATAGGCAAATCACACTGGCCTCCTCACAGTCTTATGAAAGTGAGAGCACGTCTACATCCATGTCAGAGCCTAGTACCGAGCCATCTGAATCCAAGTCACAGTCAAAATCTTGGACAGCAACTAGCTGTTCCCCATCTCCAGGGGGAGCCCAAAGCTGGGGATGCTTAGTCAAAGGCAATTGAACAAGGCTTCCACTCTCCACCCTTCCTGCACAAGACTGCACCCCCGTGGGCACCCAGAGGCCGCAGGGTCTGAATTTCCAAAAGGACCAGGCCTGCTGCAAAAAAAAAGAATTCCAGGGAACAGAATCCGGATTCCAGAAGCTCTCCTCTCAGAAATGACCCCCACAACACCAGGGGACACAGCCGTCATAAACCCCATAGAAGACGATGAACATGGTTGCTGGTTCCTCCTGCTGGCTGGATATCCTTACCCATAGCACCATCCGTTACCTCCTTCCCTGAGGCAGGCAAGGCCAGACAATCGCATCTCTCATCAGAAAGAGGGGGAGCAGGACCACCAGGGACAACTCAGAAGCTGCCATGCAAGAAGAACAGAGTCCAGAATACGAAGATGAGGCACCTCGCTTGCCACAGGTCAAACAAGTTTCCTGGAAGAAGACATAGAGAGTTAAGGCAAGAATCACAACAGTGAGCTCTAAGCTTTCACTGCGGCATGCGTTAGCTGTGCTCTTTGGTGCAATGAGCATTACAGATGCTAGGGAAGGAATGCGTGTTGAAGCTGCTTGGGGGGAACGTGTGTTAGGACTACATGATCACCAAGTGCACATTAGGTAAAAATGCTACCTATACGTTTAGAAAATGACAGGAACTCTCACAGGATGCGAATGGTTACCAGAGGTCCATCCTGAATTGCATCCCAGACAGACGGAATCGGGAGCCCCAACAAGGACAGTAGTGAGGTCAAGCCTTGGTACTCACCCCTGAGTGCTCCAGGCCAAAAATCAGTGCCGAGCTCAGCTCTACTCCCCAGGAATTGTTTCTCTGGATTACAGCACTGCGTTTAAGGTGGTTGGCAAGCAGATCCCTCTGAGAACCTCCTGCAATCTTCGGGAGAGAGCAGGGGGGACAGAGGAGGAGGGAGAGGACATTGAGGCTGTGTGAGGCAGTTATACTCTTCCAGATCTTTCCAAATCCTTCCAATTTCTAGCTGCTCAACAGGCTCTTATCCAGGGTAAGAGTGCGGTGCTGAACCAATTTTCCCTCCTCTTATAGCTACCAGTCCGGTGGAGCTTTCTATGTCACACTCCAGTTAGAGATCAACCTGCAGGCAGTGGCAGGATTTGATCAGACCAGGAACCGGTTTGGATCGATCCTGCCACTGAAGAAGCCAAGCGGGTGGCAAAACAGCACGCGTTTGCATTGCTGGCGCTGCACATTCAGGCTGCTGGCAGTCACTGCAGGGCAGCAACTCCCTGGGGGGCCCAGCGGCCTGATCCCCCCACCCACCAGTGGTTTGACAGCATTGGGGGCTTCCCCTGATGCTGCGATCCCCCGATGCCATCAAACCACTGACGGGTAGGGGATTCCCGCCAGTGCAGCACTGGCATTGGGACACTGTTTTTAGCCCCATTGGCAAACACGGCCCATGCCAGGAACCGGTCTGTGCGAACTGGGCCGAGCCGGCCGAATCCCATCACTGCCCACAGGCTGTCATTCACAAGCATTTCAATTCAATCTTTTCCTCTCAAATCCTTGGAAGTTTGTTCAGAGAGGAGAAAATCCATCCATCATCTGCTGGAGACAAAGAAATACTGAAGAGACCTCTGGTGGCTGAGACGAATAGAGGCATAGGATTGATGACACTGAAACATGGTCTTTACATTGATTCTTGGTTTCCACCAATCTGCAGGTAGAGGAACAGAATCAACTTGTCTGGAGTGGTCTAGTAGGATGATATGGAATAGCCATTTGTTCAGATATTTATAAGTTCGTGCATGCAGTTGCAGGAAACAGATGAGGAATTTTGAGATATACAGGGTAAATTTAAAAAAATAAAACAATGGTATGATAGTTGTTAAAGTTGTCATAGTTGACAACAATGGAAGAACCTGCACATCTTTGGTCTTTAGAACTTATAGGAGAAATCACAGTTGACAATTTGCAGAAGGTAAAAGAAGAAGTTGGGTACTTAGCGACAAATATTGACTTGCAAGAAACACATTTTAAGATTATACATAGGACATACCTTGCTAGGGAACAGGGATGTAGATTACATTTGTGGGAAGATAGAAATTGTCATATCAAGTACTTGGCTGTACGCTTTCCTTGAATGCCTATACTTGCGGGAACTCTGGTCTTGAGTGTTGGAGGTAATAGAGGAATTGGTGGGAGGTCAGTGGAACTGGACGGTTTTGAGGAAGGCGACCAAAATGATTTGGAGCCAGTGCCAGAAGAGATATGAAAAGAGACTCCAAGACCTAAATATGTACAGTCTAGAGGAGAGGAGGGATAGGGGAGATATGACACAGATCCTTAAATACTTAAGGAATATTAATGAACAAACAAACCTTTTTTCAAAGACAGGGAAGCTGTAATACTAGAGGCATAACATGAAGCTGCAAAGGGGTAAAGTGAAAGGCAATGTCAGGAAAAATGTTTTACTGAAAGGATGGTGGATGCTTGGAATGCCCTCCCGATGGAAGTGGTAGGGGCAAATACAGTGACAGAATTCAAAATGGCATGGGACAGACACAGTGGATCCCTTTATACAAACAGGATAAAATCAAAATAAACTTAACTGTCTCTGAAATCTGAACAAGTAGAAGTGACCTGCACAGAGAGGTGGGTACACCCCTAAACAAAGGCAAGGGGAGGGGTGACCTGCATGGAGCAGCGGGCGCATCTACTCTTGTCACCTTGCTGGGCAGACTAGATGGACTTTATCTGCTGTCATATACTGGAGTGGAGGAGTGGCCTAGTGGTTGGGGCAAGGTACTTCAGGCCAGAAGGTTGGGGGTTCAAATCCCACTAGAGGACAGCAACCTTGGGCCAGAAGGACTGGGGTTTCTAGTCCCACAGGTGCTCCTTGTGGTCTTGGGCAAGCCACTTAACCCTCCATAGCCCATGTTCCCTGTAAAATAGTAATGTCCTGTTCAATGTAAACCACACTGATGCAGAATAGCACAGTATATAAGAGAATGTAAATAAATAATACTATGTTACTATATAAGTTTGCTTTTTGAGGGGGGGGGGGGGGGTTTGGGATGCATGCAGGTTTCCCTCCATAACAAAGGCAAAGAAAAGATTTGTTACCCCTGCTTTTACTCTAGTTAAGAAAACAATTTTGAAATGTGGATTTCAAAGGATGAACGACATCAGTACTGGTTAGGTTTAATGGACACAGTGGCCAGTTTTGAACTACAAACTTAAAAACGGACATTGGTATACCTTTCAACAAAGAGATGGTAAAATGGCTGATCGGTCCCAATAGTGATGTAAGATTTATCTGAGCAGTGCCGGGGAGTGTATGGGAGTGGGTGGGAATAGGTTTGTTTCAAGGAGTGAATAGAGTGATTGTTGTATATGGGTATGGTTGGTTGCCTGGACGAATAGTCTGTATACGGGAGGGTGGGGGTGGGTGGGAATAAAGTTTTGTTTAAGCATTTGAATGAGTGAATAGAGTGATTGTTGTGGGTGGGTATGGTTGGTTGTCTGGATGAGTGGTTTGTATACAGGGTAAAGAAATGTAAAACACCAACAACACGGAGTACAGATAAATAGATCAGTCTCTGGATCAGAGCTCCACCAGAGATTAGGATAAATGAGCTTTTGATAGGAGACACGGGATGAATTGTTTTTGAGATTTGCTAAGTATAATACTGATTATCTTTGAAGACACTGAATTTGTCTGGTTGTTAATTAACATACTGCTATGTTGATATTACGAGGGCTGTATCCTGTGAATGGTACCATGCTTATGCTCCTGAATAAATAAAACGTTAAAAAAATAGTATTATGGACACTTTTACAGCTGTTTTGGGTTAACACAGACACTAATTTGTTTTAGTATGAAACACTGTATTTTTTCAAATGAACATATTCTTTTCTTTTGAAGTATGGTTTCTTCAGCTTGCCTGCTACACCTTAGACCGGTGAAAAAATGCTATTATTTTTATCCTGATACATAGGCCATTGATCTGACCCAATATGGCATGTCTTATGTTCTTAACATAAGACTACTTGCAAATTTTCCACAAACCTCTCCAGGTCACAACATCTCTCAAATTCAAGGCTAGCATTATCAGCACAAATTCTGCAATAACCCAGTTTCCAATCAACATAAGCCCTTCCCTCGTGGAATCAACTCTAAGGAGCCATCTGTTTCAATCAATTAGATTTGTTTTTCACTGGGAAACAACACATATGGTGGCTGGTCAAGGTAGGCAGAATAACTATTCACTTCTTTTTCACCTTTTAGGGGCATGTTAACTAAGCTGCGATATTCTTTTGCAGCTAAAACGTAGTTACTCAACTTTTACAGTCGTTCTCCAGGGACAGCAGGAATCACATATGGGCGACACCGACGGAGCCCTCGAAAGATTCCCTCTGCTAAGGCACAATAAGGGACAATACCACATAAGCACAAAGAATCACCCCCAAATTGTAAATAAACCACTCTTGTAAATAAATCAAGAATCAAACCGTTAAAGATGGTTTGTGTTTTCCTCCATGTACATCCCTTCCCAGACTATGTGACAATATATATGTTATAGGGTTGAAATGGAAATCTATGTTACAATGTATATAAGTTACAGAGTTGAATGGAAATTGTGTTGTTACAACATAAATAACTGAGTTCAATATAAACCACCTTAATTTAAGGAAAAGGTGGTATATAAATACCGTTAAACAAATAAATAAATAAATCAATAAATAAAATCTCCCCAGCTTTCAAAGGAAGCCTTTGTGAGTTGCCACCATGCATGTGTGGTCCCCTTCCCGCCCAAGGGTGCCATCTTACTCAGTCAGATGACATAGCTAGAGCCGACAAAAGAAGATGGCCAAAATAGTACAGCAACTCCAAGGGAAGCAGGAAGGGTTGTGAGGACTGATTCCTGCTGTCACTGGAGAACACCTGTTACAGGTGAGTAACTACGCTTTCTCCAGGAGCAAGCAGGAAATCAGTCCTCACATATGGGACTCCCTAGCTACAGGCTACCAAGAACCTGTAGAAAAAACACAGCCCAACCGTAAGCAGCCGCAAGTGACTCTGAGGACAGACTCTGAGGACCCCTGCATCCAGGGAGAACTGTGGCTCCGGTAGCCTGAACAAGAAGGGCTGGAGGGGAGAAGTTGCCTAAACCTCGAACAGATTATGGAGTACGGCCTAGCCAAAGGCACTGTCCCATCAGGACTCCCTTTCCAGGCAGTAATGTGCTGCAGAAGTGTGGACTGAGGACCAGGTGGCGGCCTGGCAGATGTCTGCCATAGGGACAGAGCGTAGGCATGCAACCAAGGTTGCCATAGCCCTGACATTGTGTGTCGTGACTCAGCACTCCAACTATAGCCCAGCCTGATTGTGGGCAAAGGCGATGCAATCCGTCACCGAGATGGACAGGGTCCACTTGGTTACAGCCTCCCCCAGCTGGGGTTGTAGGAAACAAAAAGGTGTGAGGCTTTGCGGTGGCCCTGAGTATGCTGCAGGTAGAACAGGGCCCTCCTGCAGTCCAAGGTATGGAGAATGGCCACCACCTGTCGGTGTGGGGCTGTGGGAAGAAGATGGGCAGTACCACCTCCTGGTTGAGGTGGAAAGCTGATACCACCTTCGGAAGGAATTTAGGGTTGGTGTGAAGCATGACCCTGTCCTTATAGAACCTGGTGTAGGCGGCTCAGCCACCAAAGCCTGAAGCTCACTGACTGTGAGCAGAGGTGAGTGCCACCAGGAAGATTATCTTCCAGGACAGGTAACATAAATGGCAGGTAGCCAAAGGTTCAAAGAGTGGCTTGGTAAGTTAGGCCAGATGGGAGGCTTAAAAAGCAGCAAGCCCCACATGAATTGGGTAATGAGGGGCTGCACAGAAAGAGCTTGCCCTCTATGGAGTGATGGTTCACTGAAAGCGTGCTCCGGTGTACCCTGACAGAGTGATACTTGAGTTCAGATTGTGAGAGGTGGAGCAGGTACTGCAGCACTGAATGACCTGGGCAGGAGAGTGGATCTACCCATCGCTCTGTGCCCCAGACTGAGAATCTGTGCACTTGAAGGCATAGGCCTGTCTGGGTGGAGTCCTTACGATGGCCAGGAGGACTTCTTCCACCTCCCTGAGGAGGTTAAGGGGTGCTAGCGCGACCCGTTCAGCAGCCATGCTGTTAGAAGACAGGGATCCTAGGTTGGAGTGGAGAATTGAGCCCTCTTCCTGGGTCAATAGTCCTGGCGAACTCCCCAGGGTGACCGGAGATTCCATCAAGAGATGGAGTAACAGGAGAAACAAAGGCTGTCTGGGCAACCGTGGGGCCACTAGGATAATGGAAGCCTTGTCCTGCTGGACCTTGAAGAGGGTCCGCGTGATCAGTGTGGGAGGGAAGGCATATAACAGGCTTTCCAACGACAAGATGAGGAAGGCATCCACTGCTATCCGGGATGGATGCGGTTGGGAGCAGCAGAAGCAGGGTAGCTATGCGTTGGCAAGGCTGGCAAAGATGTCCAGACTTGGGTGTCCCATACTTGAAATAGCCGCTGTGCTACCCTGGGGTCCAGGTGCCACTCATGTGGTTGGAGGACCCTGCTCAGCCTGTCTGCAAGGGCATTGTCCTGACCTGCAAGGTATAACACCCTGAGGAGCATTCTCTGACCGATCATGTACGAGCAGAGGACTACTGCCTCTTGGCATAGGTGGTGAGATCCTGTGCCCACCCTGTTTGTTCAGGTAGAACATCACGACCTGGTTGTCTGGACGAGCACCGACTGATGCTGCAGGTGGTGTTGGAAGGCCTTGATCGCCAGGAAGATGGCCCTGAGTTCCAGCAGATTGATCTGCTGCTGGCTCTCCTTGAGGGACCAGTTTCCCTGGGTGCGCAGTTCCTTGCAATGGGCACCCAAGCCCAGCAAGGAAGCGTCCATTGTGAGGACCCACTGGGGGTTTGGGTGTTGGAAGGGCATGCCCTTCTGCAGGTGCTGTACATCCTGTCACCAGCTGAGTGACTCTGCCAAATGACGGGACAAAGAGACTCTGTCCTGGAGCCTTCTTGTTGCCTGAGTCCACTGTGAGCGGAGGCACCACTGAGCTGCCTGCATGTGGAGAAGGGCATTGGGAACCAAATGGACAGAGGAAGCCAGGTTGCCGAAGAGGCAAAGCATAGACTGTGCCGACACAGTGTGTTGGCGTTTCCCCTCGATCGCCAGGGCTCTAAGATGAGCCGCCCTGTCCAGGGGGAGAAAGGCATTGGCCTGGTGGGCGTCCAAGCAAGAACTCCAGGTCTTGTGTTGGAGTGAGGTGAGATTTGGGGTGGTTTACTACAATCTCTAGGTGTTGTAGGATCTTGATGGTGTGGGCTGTGGCCTGTAGCACTTCTGAGACCATCTCTCCTTTTACTAGCCAGTTGTCCAGATATGGGAAGACAAAGGTCCCTTGGAAACGGAGGTAGGTGGCCACCACTGCTAAGCATTTGGTGAAGACTCTTAGTGCAGAGGCTAGGCCGAAGGGAAGTACCCTGTACTGGTAGTGGTTGCCCCCAACCGTGAACCTTAGGTACTGCCTGAGACTGGGATGAATAAGGATGTGGGTATAAGCATCCTTCAAGTCCAAGAAGCATAGACAATCTCCCTGCTGGAGGTAGGGCAGCAATATTCCAAGGGAGAGCATCTTGAACTTCTCCTGCACCAGGAATTTGTTCAGGTTCCTCATATCCAGAATGGGTCTTAGTCTTTCTGTTCTTTTTAAGAGCAGAAAGTACCTGGAGTAAAACCCCTTCCCTCTCAGGTGAGGGAATGGGCTCCACAGCCCTGTCCCTAATAGGCTTACAAGTTCTTGCAGGAGCAGAGCCTGGTGCAGGGGATTCTGAGGAGGCTCCCCTGGAAAGAAGGGTGGGGGCGTCTGATCCAGATGAAGGAGGTAACCCTCCCTATTCACCTGAAGTGCCCAGGCATCAGTGGTGATGGAGACCCACCAGTGGGCAAAATGAATCAGGCGTCCCCCTGTGGATAGTGGATCCCCCAGTGGAAGAGAGGATATGCTGTGAGAGTCAAAACCCCGACCTACGCTGGGCTGGAGCTGGTGTCTGGGCCCTTTGGGCATATGTGGTCCTTGGCCCGCTCCCTTAGACTGATGACCCTGCTGTGGGGTTTGAGGGGCCTAGTATGCGGGATAGCCTTAGTAAGGCTGGCCTTTCCGGTGGAAGGGAGGCCGTTTCCTAATGGTTTCTTCTGGGGAAGAGAGGAGGTCTTCTTCAAGAGCCGAGTTCTGGTAACCTACTCGATCTCGATCTCCGCAACCTTGTCCTCCATCGGTTTACCAAAGAGGTTCTCACCAAAGCAGGGGACGTTGAGGAGTTTCTCCTGGATCCACTGCTTGAGGTCCGATGCTTGGAGCCAGGCCTGGAGTTGGGCCCCAATGTCCACGGCGGCCACCCTCGAGATGGACTCAAAACCATCGTACTTTGAGCAGTCCCCGATGGACTTCGTGAGGCTCTGGAAGCGTTGGAGATGGTCCCTGCTGAGGACCATGCTGATAATACAGTTGATAAACCTGTATATGACATGCAAGCATCGAGTCCTGGTAACATTAATGCCCGACGGCATCGAGGGTGCAAGACTCCCTGCCTTGGAGCACCGACGAGTGCAACTTCGGGCTTTTTTGTCAATGCATGGCTGACTCAACCACCATGGAGGTGGGGGGGGGGGGGGGCTGCACCTTCCTGCAGCCAGGCCTTCGCTGGACCCAGTACATGGTGTCCAGGCATCAGCTCACAATGCACATTGAGGCCAGTGTTTCCTACATGCAGAGAAGGAGGCACCTGAGGATGGGGGGGGGCACAGGGACCGAAAGGGCCTCCCTGGGTGGGGCCTCGTATTGGAGGACTTCAAGTTCCTCCATATGGGGGTCCCCCTCCAACTCCATGGTAAGGGAGAGAGCCTTTGCCATATCCCGAACGAACTCGAGGAAGAAGGTGTCCTCGGGCGGAGACCAGCTCCTCGGTCCCAGCAGGGATGGATGTTTATGTTTATTTCATTTGATATACCGCCTTTCATGGGAAAAGCAAGGCGATTCGCTATGTTAAAAAGTACAAAGATGGACAATAGTCTGAGAAAAGCAAAGGAAGTTACAATATTCGACAGGATAGTAAAGAGCATAATCAAGCATACCAGACATAGAAAGAAAGACAATACTGACAGAGGGGGAGACAGAGGATTACATAGGGGGAGCAGGAAGGTCAAAGGCAGTGGAGAAGAGATGTGTTTTTAGACGGGTTTTAAATGTGCTGAGGTTCTGTTCTAGTCTACAGTAAGTGAGGTTGGCAGAGAATTCCATAGTGAGACACTCCCCCGGAGTATAAGATAACCAATGGCGCCGCAGGGCGGGGTTGGAAATCAGCCAATGGGAAGGCAGTGCAAGGTCTTCTGCTCGGCGCCGACATTTCCTCTGCATGGGAAATTCGGCCGAGGATGGGGGCCTCCGGGGCACATCCCAGGCCGCCGCTGTGACCCTCGGAGGGCGAGTTGTATTTGGTCCGGGCATCTCTCGTTCTCATCGGTAGAGGATGCTTCCGTCCATCATCAATTACTCTACGAAGTACGGCCGGTGGTAAGTGAGCCAAGCCCCAGTCTCGACTTATCGGTGGGTTGACCTTCCAGAGTGCCTGCTACTGAGGAGCCGATACGTGGCGGCGGCAGCTCCAATTTTAACGTGGCCGGGGATGGAGGCCCAGGGGCGCATCCCGTGCCATGTCATTGACTCCTCCTCGTGGTTGCCTGCTCGTGGTCAGTCTCGGTAGATCCAGGGTTTGGGGTGGTGGGCAAATCAAGCTTGCAACTGGGGTTGGAGGCCTTAGAGGCACATCCTGACCGGCAGCAGGGAGCATGTTCTGCGGGCAGTGCATGGCCGGCAGGCACAGGAGAATTATCGTCAGCTCCCTTTGAACGGCATTGCAGCAGCTGTGCTTGCAGCTTAGCCCTTTTGCTCGGAGAAGTAAGAGCCCGGCACATGCGAAGGCCGAGCACATGTCCATAGATAGATGTGCTCCCAGCCGAGCCCTTTTTCACTGAGAAGTTGCCCTTGGGAAGTTGATTTATTCAGGAATCTGAAAGAAAGAAGACAGACATCCGAGATACAGAGTTAGATACCTTTTTAAATTCATATAAGTAGATTTTGTTTGGAGAGTAGAAAATTCCGACTTGGTGACGGAAGAACAGAAACTGGCTAGCTAGGTGCGGGCTGGGGGGTGGGGCCAGTTGGCTCATGCTCAGAAGGGCGAAAGCGCTTCTGAGCTATGGAGAGTACTTCCGTCTCGGCGCCGTCGGATGACGTCACCAAGTGTGGCTGACTCATCCTGCTTGTCCTAGAATTCCATAGTGCAGGTTCAGTAAAGAAAAAAGCAGAGTTGCGGGTGGATTGTAAGTGGGCACGGGCAGGAGAAGGAAGGTGAAGGCGATTTATGTGTACGGATCAGAGAGAACAGCTGGGAGTATGTGACTGAATGAGGTCTGACAAGTACTGAGGAGTGTGAGTGTAAATGACCTCGTGAACCAATGTGAGAAGTTTAAAACGGACGCAAAAATCCACGGAGAGCTAGTGAAGGTTAATGAGTGAACCTGCACTATGGAATGAGGAGAGGGGTGACGTGTTCCCAGCATGTAGAGTGAGAAATGATGCGCGCAGCTCTGCTTTGTATAAGCTGTAGTCTGTGTAATTGGGACTGGGGAGTGTCAGCAAGAATGGAATTGCAAAAGTCAAGACGTGAAACAACCAGGGACAACATAAGAGTATTGAGGGCCTGTGGTGTTAAAAAGGGTCGGATAGCGCGGATTTGACAAAGAAAAAAGAAGGAAGATTTTGTAACATGAGAGATGTGATCCTGAAAGGAAAGATCAGAGTCAAGAAGAACACCTAGATAACGAAAGCAGGACACCAGAGGGATAGGTGAGCCAGAGAAGGACGGTGCTGCCTGAGAAGAGGGACTACCATGAGTAAACGAAATGGCTAGTGTCTTAGAAATATTTAGGTGCATACAGTTAGCAGTGCAAGGGGTGGTCACAATGAGCCCATGTCTCCAGGGAAGCCTTGTCCTCAGACTCCCAGTCTGAGTAGTCCGTTGAGGACTCAAGGCCCAGTGGCTTGGGAGGCATCAATGGGCCTGGTCTTCAAGACACTTGCCTGAGAGGATCTTGCTCCCAAGGATCTGGAGCATGACTGAGACCCTCGCCAAGGATCGACTCAAGGCGCAGGGCTCTTGAGGATCTCTTCAACGGCTAAGGGAGTCCTCACCATTGAGATCCCTGAGGTCTCAGCGTGTGCGCTGGCAGGGCCAGGCATCGCTGCTTTCTGCAAGGTTAGGAATGCAGAAATGCTGTGTTCCATCATCCTGACCTCCCACTCTGGGGTTGCAACCTTTGACACTGATGCCGGGATGACTGGTTCAGGCTTCGGGGAAGAGAAGTTCTCGACAGGACGGGCCTTGGGGGTCCGAGAACCCTCGCCGGTGGCCTTGACGTCTCTCTAGGGACCTTGGCCGGCTGCTCCTGCTCCAACTCTTCGGAGACCCTCCATGGCTGTGGGACCTCACGCGAAACTTTCAGTGAGGGTCCCCTTCCCAGGAAGAAGCCCATGAAGATTTCTTCTTCTTCTTACACCCTCACTCCAGGGAACCCTTATTGGATTGCCTGCGTGCCCTCTTGGGCACCACGGGGGCTTCATGCAACTCCAAGGTCTCCATCAGGGCCTTAGAGTACATGGCTACCAGGGATACTGGGGCTGAGTCTGACCTGTAGAAGATGTCATCCTGCTTCTGCCAGTGACTCTAGATGGCCTTAGCAGACATCTTCTTATACAGGGAACATGCATCTGTGTCGTGGTCGGCACCCAGACACCTGAGGCAACAATCATGTGTGTCGGTGAGGGACATGTTCCGGGAGCACTGATCACACTTTTAAAACTGATGTCCACTGGGGCAAAAAGGTCCCCAGCGAGGTTGAAGACCCTCGAGGTGCCTAGTGATTAAAAAGGGCGAGAAAACGCGCGGAGTGAAAAAAACCCTAATAGGTTCTGAACCCTGAAGCCGAGGCAATGGATCTTGGAGAAGGGAAAAGGACCGGTGCTAACCAGAAGGTACACAAACGTGCACGAGGAAATCAACTTTTTTCCAGGGAAGAAAGATGTATGCCTGAAGGGCTCCATGAGAAAAGGGAGACTGAGTAAAATAGCACCCTTGGGGGGGAAGAGGACCACGCATGTGTGGGTGGCATCTCCCAAAGACTGTCTTTGAAAGCTGGGGAGATGCTTCCGTGAGGGCTCTGTTGGTGTCGACGTCACCCATATGTGAGGACTGACTTCCTGTTTGCTCCTGGAGAACATGGTGTGTTACTGCAATAGCGCTGAGTTAGCTGTAAAAGCCGTGTGTTATCCGTGGGGATATGCACAGCATTTCCGAAGCAGATAACACAGTGAAAATGCTGAGATCATGGTGAGGCAATACAGTCAATGCAGCTAACACCACCCATTGAGGTGGCGTTAGTAGTACCTGCAATGTCTGCAAAGCATGTGGTTACCCTACTAAACTAAAAGTAGAAACTAAACTAAAAGTAGAAAGTGTAATGGGACTAGATGGGATACATCCCAGAGTATTGAAGGACCTTGGGGAAGCTCTAGTGGCTCCACTGTCTAATATTTTCAATGCTTCTTTAGAGTCTGGAGTGGTCCAAGAGGACTGGAGAAAAGCGCATGTGGTCCCTTTACACAAAAGTGGAAGTAAGAATGAGATTGAGAACTACAGGCTGGTTAGTCTGACCTCTGTGGTGAGTAAATTGATGGAACGCTGCTAAAACAGAGAATAGTGAGGTTTCTGGAGTCCAATGGATTGCAGGATCTGAGGTAGCATGTTTTTGATAGGGGCAAGTCTTGTCAGCAAATCTAATTAATTTCTTTGACTGGACAACCAGAGAGTTGGACCGATGGAGAGTCCTAGATGTGGTGTACTTAGCTTTCAGTAAAGCCTTTGACACCGTTCCACACAGATGATTTATAAATAAATTGAGCCTCCTAGGAATAGACCCTAAAGTGACTGACTGGATTATAAACTGGTTGATTGGGAGGCAACAAAACATACAGATAAATGGAGCTTACTCTGAGAAGGATGTAACCAGTGGTGTGCTGCAAGGATCTGTCCTTGACCCAATTCTTTTTAACAGTTTTGTTAGTGATATTGCGGAAGGGCTGTTGGGTAAGGTTTGCCTCTTTGCGGATGATACCAAAATCTGCCATACAGTAGACATCCAGGAAGAGTAGATATCATGAGGAGGGATCTAGCTAAGCTTGAAGAATGGTCAAGAATTTGGCAGCTGAGATTTAATGCTAAAAAATACAGGGTCATGCATTTGGGCTGCAAAAATCCAAGGGAGCAGGACTTGGAGGTGATTGTATCTGATGATCTTAAGGTGGCTAAACAGGTAAAAAAGGCAAGAGCAAAAGCCAGGAGAATGCTTGGGTACATAGGGAGAAGAATGGCCAGCAGGAAGAAGGAGGTGATAATGCCTCTGTATAAATCTTTGGTGAGACCTCATTTGGAATATTGCGTGCAATTCTGGAGACCACACCTTCAAAAGGATATAAACAGGATGGAGTGTGTGCAGAGGGTGAGTACCAAAATGGTCACTGGACATTGTCATGAGGCATATGGAGATAGACTTAAAGATAACAATATGTATACATACTTTAGAGGAAAGTCAGGAGACAGGAGATATGATAGAAATGTTTAAATACTTCCATGGCATAAATGCGCAGGAGGAGATTGTCTTTCAACTGAAAGAAAGCTCTGCAAAGAGGGGGCATAGGATGAAGGTGAAAGAGGACAGAGCCAGGAGTAATATGCAGAAATATTTCTTTATAGAAAGAGTGGTAGATGTGTGGAATAGTCTCCCAGAGGAGATAGTAGAGACAAAGACAGTATCTGAATTAAAAAAAGCATGGGATCAACACAGAATAAAAGGGACTATAGTAGTTGGTATGGAAGGGCAGACTGGATAGGTCTTTTTCTGCCATCGTGTTTCTGAGTTTTATGTGCTGTCAATGCCCACCCACACCCGTCCAGTCATGCAGCTAGCACGTGCACTTTCCCCATGCTATTGGCACGTTAACAGTTAACACACTTTAGTAGACAGACTCCTTAGTGTTTATTCATTTTTGTAGCTAAAAGCTTTGCTATGAACTTTCAAAAGCATTAGATAATTATAGACCCGGAGTATCCAATGAGGTGGCTACCTTAACTTTTAATTGATTCCCACCTCCCTGATGCTTTTGCTCTCCATCACAGTGATATATTGCAGCAAATAAGTAATGGAAACTGCTAGGTTAGGCTATTTGGAGCGATGTGAATCTGTTCCTTCTCCTCCTCTGTTGCATATCCACTAGGAGGGAGCCTACTGCAATGGCACAGGAAGAGCTTGAGACTCGAACCCTCCTCATGGACTGTGGCTCTCTGACAGGCCGATTCCACTGTTAGCAAAGGTGAGGGCAGTGTGTCAAAATCCATCAGACATCCACACACACAATCTGATACTGTGAGAGGTGGATTGGGAGTGAAAATTCTCATTGGAAAAAGCAGGCCACAGACCATATCCCCTGGTGCCCCTTACAAAACTGTACTTTGCCTGCCAAGTTTAATATCTCACCATCTGTCATTGTATATAATGCTAAAGTGTTTCACAGTAGACTGAAGCATGCAAATGGCTGAGTGTAAGTCCCTGTGAGAATGATTTGCAAGCAATTCTTCCCCTGTAATGTCAAATAGATGTGATTATGAAATCTAATGAGCTGAAACTACTGTAATTTTGAACATCCTCATAGCTAATGAAAAACAGGTCTTCATACACATGATATAATTAAGATGGTTTCGTTTATGTTGTCTGGGTAAAAGCTTAAAATTCTGAAAAATGCAGAGGTCAGCTACTGTTTTCCACATGGCCTTCCTGCCAGTACGTTTGATTGCAGAAGTCTTATGGTCAAGAACTATGTCTGTATTGTGTTTTTAAAGATAAAAGTTAAAGAAATATTGCCATTATAATTATAAGATGGGTTACAGACCCTACACTTTCTTAGACAGATGCGGAAACAATTTCAATATGAGCCTATCTCATTTCAAATGGGCAAACTTAAGGGGATTATACTTATTTCTGCTGCACAGAGTACTCAAAGTGGTTTCCTTTGTTTTGACATAAAATTCAAAATAAAACAGGGTCTGATACTGAAAAGCGCTTATCTGGCTGGCAGCAGGTGCAACCGCAAGTGCTTTCTTAAAAAAACAGTTGCCACGTCTATTGATAACTTTTGATTTCTCTCAGGTGCAACGTTTCCAAATGGTTAGTTTTGCACATCACAACAACAACAACAAAAATAAATAAATAAACACGCTAAGAGTGACAATACAATAAGACCAAACAAAACTCCTAGCTTCACAAAATGTATCTACTACCTTAAAAACTATACTTATACTCAACCCAATTCAATTATATCAACTCATATCCACAAGGGATTTAGCAGAAAACAACACCTCAAATTTTAGCTAGGGGAGAAGAAGACCTCAGGGTGACAATATATCCCACGTCACAGTCCTAGATGGAAACAGAACATTATAATACAAAGTAACATTCATAACACGCAACAAATACTGCTTCATTTTCAATCTTTCAATCTGCTGATGTCCCATAAAAAAGTAGACTGCCCAAAGGGAAACTGGACTGCCCTCTTTAACAAAGATCTTTGTTTCTCCCACTTAAGGCTTCTTCAAGGGCATGCAATTAGGACTGGAGAAAAACTCCTGATTCTAGTTAGCATCTGAGATCACCATTTTTAAATAATCAAAAAACAATCAAATTGAAATAACCCTCACTGACTAAGAACCAATCAGAAACTCAGAAAATAAAAAATGGGTGGAGCATTGCTTCAAAACAACCTAATGCTAATTAAATTAACCTTCACATATCAGAAGGTCAACCAGAAAATCAGCTAGACGATAGAGGTGGAGTCTCACAGCCATACTAACAAAAAATATTAGAAAATGCAGAAAACAACTGCGAAATCTAAAAAAGATTCCCCATTCAATCTTTTCATTAAGCCCATTCGGTTCAATGGTGTTTAACTCAAATATCCAGCATTGTTCCCGGTTATAACAGTATCTTCCCTCGGTCACCTCCTCTAACATTAGGGGGGACAAGAACTATTGCTAACCAGGGGAGATCTGTAAACACATGCTGATACTGAATACAGTGTTTCACCAAAGGCATGTCTTCCTTAGACTTACTGTAGATAAATAGGGAGTCATTCCAAGGCGGGGATGGACGTCCCCTTCCCGACCCCGTCAAACTTCCCCACGTCCTGTATGGGGAAGTTAGAGGGGATAGGAAAGGGGCATTGCGGGGGCGGCGTTAGGGTGGGCAGTGGGCGGTCGTTGGCCCTGGATGTACAAGGCTGATTCTAATGTCAGCCCTGTATATTCGGGGACGGTGACTTGAACGGGGAAGTTATTCCACCTCTGAGGGTGCGGCACGGATGGGGCAAGGGGGGCTGAGGACATTCCCCACAGTCTAACTCTGGCCTTAGGAGGCCAGCTCAGGGTCGGACTGCGGGGAAAGCATCTTTGCAGCCGGTGGCCGGGGATCGTGGTTCTTCAATGGAGCCACGGTTCCATGGCAATTGGATGCTATGGCACCACGGTTCCATTGAACTGCCCTGAATGAGTTAGTCGGGCAAGGCCTGTAGGTGCAGGCCGTACGGAATTGGGGTCTCGGCTTGCACATACAAGCCTCTTTGCGATTCTGATCCCATGGAGCTAGACGTGCCCCGCAGAATCAGAATTGCGATTCCCTCTGTGCGTTCGGTTTCGATCAGGCGCACAAAGGGCCTGGACGTCCAGGATGGAATTGGGCTGACTGTATTTATGTTCAAACATATGTATTTTAAGTGACTGGGTAGTTTTGCCCCCATAAAACTTGCAGCAAGGGCAACAGATCGCATATATCACATAAAAAGAGACACACAAAATCAACCACCTTAAATGAAAGGCGTGTCCACTGATTTCAATAACTATTCCTTCTTCCATAACTTTATAGTCGAGGCATTTGCCATAGAAAAAATGGCCCACCCATGTCACTGTATGGGGTATTCTCGGGACCGCTGGACTTGTGGAGTCCAATAACATAACTGCAGTCCTGGCCGTGGAGAAAGCCATGTTTGGCAGGTATCTGCAAGCACTATTCAGATAGCCCTATGCCTCGGACGCAGGTAAACAATCTGGGCGTCCCTGTGCCCACCGTATTCTGAAATGTTATATGTGTCTGATGCTTCCTGTCTCCGTACGGCCCCGCCTCCGCTAGTAAAATGTATATCTCCTAAACTGATGCTAACACTGACAGTGTAATATCCATGCAAACAAAGCATGAATACTGTTGAAATAGGGATGTGCATGCAAAGGAGACTATATGCACCTGTCTGTTGGATGCTCAGAACAGAACAAGGCTATCCAAGTGCACCAAAGCTAGTGTTACAGCAAGTGGAATGTGAAGTGTTTGTCCTGACTGCAAAACATACCTGGCATTTGCAGAACACCTTTGGTAGTCCTGCGGTGGATATCGCTGCCAATAGTATTTGCCATGCCAAGTATGGGCCAAAAAAGACCAAAATGGGTTCCACAGCTAAATGTCAATACTTATTCTTGTCAATAACAGGGACCCATCAAGATGGGAACATGCAACAGTGAAAACATGAGCAATACAGGCCCATATGCACCATCAGCTTTCCTTCCAGATGTGCACAATGTTAGAGACCTCTGATGGTGCATTTGGATATGTATTCGTGCTGTGTGCACTGCAGCATGCCCCCACGCTGAGGGTCCCCTGCCGTAGTCAGGGACATACCCTGCTATGTTGCTGCAGAGCAGCTTTTCAGGATATACTGCCCATTCACACTGGCACCTGGCGATGCTGAGGTCAGTCCTACGGTCCAGGTACTGTCTAGGCATACATGTCCCTCCAGATTTGCACAGCAGCGCACCAGGGCCTGTCCTGCAGTTCTCATACATCCAAAACACACACACGCGCACACACACTCTTGCTTGCAGTCACAGATAACATACCTCTGCCACAACCCTGCTATGCACCTATACACAACTGTTTGTTGCTCCTGCATATTTGCTTGGCGTCTCAGGATTACACATCTGATCTGCATTTCCCCAGCCAAACACATACCGTCCCTACAGCTATGTTCCCACTTGTCCAAGGACTTTGCTGGGGAGGCCTTGCATAGGCCCTTTGGCACATACAGCACATGCCAGAATACTGACTACTACAGTGCTGCACATTTCTGTCAGGGTGTTTCTTACTGATACTTTACCTTACCAGCGTCCCTCACCTGTGCATTAGAAACAAAGAAACACGACGACAGAAAAAGACCACATGGCCTATCTAGTCTGTCTTTCCATATCAACCAATACAACAGTCCCCTTTTTCCTTTAGAGATCCTCTGTGTTTGTCCCATGCTTCTTTCAATTCAGATACTGTCCTCATCTCTACCACCTCCACTGGGAGACTATTCCACGGATCCACCACTCTTTCCGTAAAGAAATATTTCCGCATATCACTCCTGAATCTATCTCCCTTCACCCTCATCCCATGTCCCCTCATTGCAGAACTTGCTTTCAATCGAAAGAGGCTCACCCCCTGTGCATTTATGCCACAGAGGTATTTAAACATCTCAATCATATCACCTCTATCCCGCCTTTGCTCTAAGGTGTACATATTAAGATTCTTAAGTCTGCCCTCATATGCTTTATAATGAAGACCACTAACCATTTTAGTAGCCACCCTCTGCACCGACTCCATCCTGCTTATATCCTTTTGAAGGTGCAGTCTCCAAAATTGCATACAAAACTCCAAATGAGGTCACACCAAAGATTTATAGAGAGGCACTATCACTTCATTTCTTCTGCTGGCCATTCCTTTACCTATGAACCCAAGCATCCTTCTAGCTTTTGCTGTCACCTTTTCTACCTGTTTAGCTACTTTAAGATCATCAGACACAATCACGCCTAGGTCCCGTTTTTCTTTTGTGGACAAAGTACTTTACCCCCTATACTGACTTTATTTCCAACTTGTAAATTATTACCCCAGTGATGTCCAAGTTACAGCACCTGTTTCATTGTAAATACAGCGCAGCCTAGGCCGCACCGTATAAGTTACTGTTGCATGTAAACCACACTGATTTTAAATAGCGCGGTATAAAAGAGACACTAAATAAATAAAATAAAATACTGTACTGCTCCCTTGGATTGTGGCAGCCCAAATGCATGACCTTGCATTTTTTAACACTAAATCTCAGCTGTCAAATTCTAGACCATTCTTCAAACTTAGCTAGATCCCTCCTCATGTTATCTATATCTTCCTGGGTGTCTATTCTATTGCAGATTTTGAAATCAACCGCAAAGAGGCAAACCTTATCCGACAGCCCTTCCGCTATATCACTAACAAAGATGTTAAAAAGAATCGGACCAAGGACAGATCCCTGGGGCACACCACTGGTAACCTCCTTCTTATTTATTTATTTATTTATTTAACAAGCATTTCTATACCGCTCTTTCCCATGGTTCAAGTGCGGTTTACAGAGAACAATAGTTTATAAGGTATGGAGGGGTTCATACCTAGTCGTTTTACATATTTTATTTTATTTATTTACATTCTCTTATATACCGCGCTATTCTGCATCAGTGCGGTTTACATTGAACAAACTGAAATTACATTGAACAGGGCATTATAACTTGGAGATAACTATTTTACAGGGAACAGTATAACAACATATAACAATTGTAACTTTTGCAGGTAGCAGTATAACTAAATGCATACAAAACAATTTTCAATATTACAATTCTTACAATACGGGTTACATTCCAAAGGATCAATTTGGGATGTGAACCAACTATTTACATTAGTATATTATTACATTTTTAGGGTGCATAAAGGTCAACATTTGCAGGTATAATGATTGTCAGGGATAGTTTTAGTCTGCATATGTGGTATAACACTTTGTAGTATAAAAGCCCACTCTGTAAATAGCTCACACCAATCTAGCACACAACACAACACACACTCAATTTCCCCCCACTGCATGTAGAACACACTCACTTGACCTGATTGTTTGCTGTGATACCACCTTGATTATTAAGATAAGGCGGTTTAGAAATACTGTTAAATAAATAAAATAAATAAAATGTTAACCTGTGTCTCTTTGCTTGTCTTGTTTATTTTGTGTAGTATAGTGTAAGGTAAATAGATGAGTTTTTAGTTTTTTGGTTTTTTTTTATTGAAAGGCTTCCAAAAGATACATATAAACAAGAACCACAAAGAACTTCAAAAAAATGCAACAGTAACAGCATAACTTCAGGTCACAATAGTATTCTACAATATGCCTTCATTTTTACAGTTTTAGAATAAGGAATCGGGGAACAACAACCCCCCCAACCTCCCTTCCCCCCCCCCCTCTCCAGAACCTCCCTAGCCCCAACCCCCCCCCCAACCTCTCAGTATCCCCGACTATGGCTTAGCATTCGTTAAGCACGGAAAGACGGTGAGCAAAAATAAAAAGGGGAAAATACACACAAGGGGCAGACTCCCAGTAAAGTAGAGTTTTTAGTTTTTTACGAAATTCCTTTAAGTCTGTTAACAGGTGTATGTCGTCTGGTAGTTCATTCCAGAGAATAGGGGCTGAGTGAGAGAATGCCCTATTATTGGTGTGTTTTTTGGCTTTAGTATATTCTCTTGGTATTGCTATTTTGTTTGTGTTTCTACTCCTTTGTGTACGTTTTGGTATTTCTATGTTGATTAGTTTGTTAAGGGTAGATGGTGCAAGATTGTTGACTAATTTGAAGGTAGTCACAAGTATCTTATATTTTATTCTACTGAGGATTGGTAGCCAATGTAATTTAGCTAAAATAGGTGTTATATGTTTGATAGTTCTTACTTTCAATATAATTCTCGCTGCTACATTTTGCATTAATTGAATCTTTTTAAGGTTTTGTTTCGTAATACCATGGAGTATAATGTTTGCGAAATCAAAGTGGGGTGTTATGATTGCTTGGACTATGGTTATGAAGTCTTGTAAATGAATCAACGGACGTATTTGTTTCAAAGTCTTGAGTTTAAGGTGTGTGATTTTTGTTAGGTTTTTTATGTGTGAGTCCATAGTGAGTTTATTGTCCAGTATCACACCTAGATATTTTACTTCATTCTTTGTTTTAATCTCATGTTTATTTAGAATGATGGAGCTTGGTGGTGTGTAGGTTTGATTCTTAGTGACATATAGAACATCAGTCTTTGCAAAGTTGATGTGTAGGTTATGTGAGTTGAGCCATATTGTAATTTCATTAAAACATTCAGTTATTAGTTGTAGTGGTGGGTTTGGGATCCTGAATGGGAGGTAAAACATTATATCATCGGCGTATATATGGTAGTGGACGCCAAGACGTTTAAAAATGTTGCAGAGTGGTTGTAGGTAAATATTGAACAACAGTGCGGAGACAGCAGATCCTTGTGGAAGACCCTGTTCTTGCTTAAATGTGTCTGAGGTTTGGTTGAAAATTCTTACTGTTTGAGTCCTATTTGATAGATATGATTTAAACCAATTATATACTGTGGAGGTGAGTCCAATTTGTTGGAGTCTATGTAGCATCATTGTGTGATTGACACTGTCAAATGCCGCAGAGATGTCTAGAAAAATTAATATGAATGCTTTTTTGGTGTCGTCTATTCCTCGTATTAGTGTGTCAAATAGGACTGTTAGCAACGTTTCTACTCCGTGAAATGGGCGAAATCCATATTGGTGTTCGTCGAGGGGGGTCGATGTGTCAACAAATTCTTGCAATTGTGTTTGAATTACTTTTTTAATTAGTTTAGCCATAAAGGGAATACTTGAAATGGGTCGGTAAGAGTTTGGAGATGATTTGTCAAGGGAGCTGTTTTTAAGGATCGGTCGTATTTGAACATGTTTAAGAGATGGTGGTAAATAGCCTTTTTTTAATGATAGATTAACCATTGGTAGAATGAAAGGGGCTAGTGTTGGAAGTGTCTTTTTTATCCAGTTATTAGTTATAAGTGTCTTTTTATCCAGTTATTAGTTATCCTTCTTCTCAGAGTGAGCTCCATTTACCTGAACCCTTTGTTGCCTCCCACGCAACCAATTTCTAACCCAAGCAGTAACTTTAGGGTGCATCCCTAGGGTGCTCAGTTTGTTTATAAGTCGCCTGTGAGGAATGGTGTCAAAGGCTTTACTGGAATCCAAATACACCACATCTAGGGCTCTCCCTCGGTCCAACTCCCTGGTCACCTAGTCAAAGAAATCAATCAGATTTGTCTGACAAGACCTGCCTCTGGTGAATCCATGCTGCCTCGGATCCTGTAATCCGTTGGACTCCAGAAACTTCACTATTTTCTCTTTCAGCAGCGCTTCCAATAATTTACTCACCACCAAAGTTAAACTAACCGGCCTGTAGTTTCCAACCACATCCTTACTTCCACTTTTGTGTAAAGGGGCCACATGTGTGTTTATTTATTTATTAGCTTTTATATACTGCACTATTTAGCATCAGAGCGGTTTACAGGAAACGTGAACAGTCAAGCAACTTTACATAGAACAGGCATAAACATCAAAACAAGCAACTTTACATAGAACAGGTATAAGCAGCAAATCTAGATAACATAAGGCAGGTAAGTAGTGGCAAGCAAAAGGGAAGGGAAAGGTGTTGGGAAGGGGAAGGGGTGGATGGACCACTCCCGACTCCGAGGCATTGAAAAGGCATTCTATTCATTACCACTGCATCTTCTACTCCCCCAGAAAGCAGACACACCAGATCAATACAGAGATGTCATAGCCATTCATAGCCATAGCATTTATATACCGCTTTGACCCGGTGAAAAGCGGTATATAAATGCAGAAAAATAAATAAATAAATAAATTCATCTCTATGGAATGTATTGGAGTTCAGAGCAGGAGTTTTTCTAAGTCCAGCCCTTATTCCACGTATCAGCAGGTATAATGTGGCTGTATGGGTGAAATGCTGGGGATGTACATGGGCCTTTCCTGAATACACAGTTTATGTTTCCATGCCTGACCATGCCCCGTTTCGCCCCCTCCCGCCCTTGTTCTGAGATGCCCGCTTTAGTGCCATGTACATATGCAGGGTTGCCTGGTTTCAGAATACAGGTCTAGATGTTTTTGACTGCAAAACATCAATCCTGCACGTACACAGGGCTTATTTAAATTTCAGAATGACCTCCAATATGTCCCTCCAATTTTATCCCTACTATATGCCACATGGGAGCTACTATTGGCAAAACAGGGGTGAACAGAGAGTGTTGTCCACCTCCATTTGATAGATGCAGCCAAATACCAAGAAAAGGCAGAGTATTGAAAAACACATGTTACCGAGTCCAGTTGAAAAACTGCAGAAGAGCTTGCATTGGATGGTATCAGCAGCCAATCACAGTGATTACACCATACACGCTTTTACACTCTATGCAAAACAGAATCCAGATAACCTTGTTCACTAGATTTCTGCATCATCTTCTTCGCTTGCACTTTATATTCTGTATCCGTAGAACAAATACGCCTACACTGCAATATTTGAGAATAGGGGAGACTATTCTTTAAATGGAAAGGATGAAAACTAGTATACTGCAACAAAGTATTCCTATCTGTAGGTTTAGGGAACAAGGTGGTAACAAAAATATCAGTGATTTTCTTCATAGAAACATCCAAAAAATGGATATAGGATTCGTGACACACCATCTCAAACTTAATGAAAAGATTATAGTATTTCAAATAATTGAAAAACTGTAACAGATGATCATGTGTTCCTTTCCACAGATACATCTTCGCCACTCCAGAATGGATTGCATATACACTGATGGATAGAGCCATTCAACCTCGAACGAGTGCATGAAAAGATTCGCCAGCGACGAGGCAAACGTGGCACCCATCGCTCTACTAGAAATTTTCTGGAAAAAATCAGATTTGTACATGAAAAAATGTTTTGTCAATGCAATATCTCATGTATATAGTTTACCCCTGTTCTCCAAGTTTGTACTCCTGTTCGATGTAAACCAAACAGCTTGTTGTTATGGTCTTTATGTTATAATGTAAACCGCGCTGATGCCGAATAGTGCGGTATATAAGAACTTGTAATAACTAATAAATAAATAAATAAATATTAGCCAATTGCATCAGGAAGGCTGTAGGTACTCGATGGGGTCATGGTCAGGTATCCCAAAAAAATTGCAAAACGTCTAAAGCTTCTTTCTGTGGAATAGAAATATACAAAGTGTTGTCGTCAAATGTCACCAGCCACTGCACACAAGAAGTATCCGGTACTTGTTGCAAGATTTGCAAAAAATGTGTAGTGTCTTTAAAACATGATGATATTTTAGGGACTTCATCCCTTAAAAAGGTATCCAAGTATTTACCCACAAATTCTAACAGAGAGTCATTGTTGCAGAGAAAAGGTTTTCATGGAGGATTATTAAGGGTTTTGTGTATCTTCGATAACAGATAAAACACCAGTATCCTTGAGAATTTAGGATTGAGAAAAGTCAGTTCTTTATCAGACAAACATCCAGATACGTGTTATTGTCTCACTAAGCTCCTGTTGCAATAATGTAGTAGGATCAGAAGTTAGCTTCTGGTAATGATTTTCATTAGAGTTGTTGATAAGTATCTAAAATCACAATAGCACCTCCTTTATCGGCCTTACTCATTCAATTGTAAGTCTCGGAGGGCTTGCTTCTTAGCAACTGATAAATTAGAGTGAAATCTTTGATATCGATGTTCAAACTCCCCAAGATCTTGCAGTAACAGATTCTTATAAGTAAGAAGAGCCGGGTCAAGAGAGCCTGGAGGGACCCACATAGATTTGAGTCGTACCACTGATGTATCCACAAATGAAGCTTTATCAGCAAAATATAATTTAACTGTAAAGATCAATTCAATTTCTGTCGTGAGCTGACTTTGAAATCAATCGTAAGAAGGTCCCAAAACAAAAGACAATCCTCTAGATAACACATCACGCTGAATAGAAGTCAGTTCCATAGATGACAGATTAATAACGATATCACTCACTGGGGGCTTTGATATTGCTTTTTTTGCCGTAGCTGGATATTGGGGCCCTGAGAGACTTCTTGTTGGTAATTTGTGCATACCGTGACAGTCATGAACCTCACTTCTAAGCCAGAGTATGTGGAGTATGATCTCAGTCTTTCAAACTTACTGCTAACGCTCACCATAGTACTTGCACCATGCCAAAGAGAGTTTCCTTCTGGAGTTTATAAGATGTAAAATGTATAGGCAATCTATCAAGGTGCGTCTGGAAATTGCTTTTAACCATGTTTGTGGCTCCCAATAAGATGGGAAATAATCCTGTATCTTTTCTGTCACATTTTTCTGGTCTCTGACTGCATTTCTTGGTACTTGAGGATCTTTCCCTCTCCACATGATTCACAGAATAATCACTTGGAGCTGACACCTTTATTAATAGTGTTTTGCTCCTTACCTTTCTATCTAATTTTCTTGCATCCAGCTCTCTATCGGTTGGAATACAAATGTTCCACGCGATCATAACCTCTTAATTTTCCGGTAATTCTCTTAGGGTCATGATTCCAGTGCTTTTTTGGTACAGAGATTTTGTAGTGCTTACAAAGTTTCCAATGTAAGAGACGTCAGGGCCAGCCCAAGGATTTCTGCCACCCCAGGCAGAACCCCCAGCTGCGCCACCCCTCTATGCCAAGCCACCCATGCCAAGCTGTGCCACATCGCCATTGCCACTGCTCCCACCCCCCAAACGCTGCCGATTCCATCTTGGAGGGAGGCGGGCAATGGCAGTGCTTTAAAAGCAGCAGCTTTTTGCCACTGCTTTGTTGCCCACAGCAGGCCATGTGTTTGAGCATACACGGCCTGCCGCTTCTGACCTCCTTTCAACAGTAAGTTGTGTCGGAAGGGGGTCAGAAGCAGCAGGTCACATGTGCTGAAGTACATGGCCTGGTGCAGGCAACAAAGTGGTGGCACAAAGGTGGCCGTCTAGCTTGCCTAGTGGATGGGCCAGTCGTGTGAGACATTTATTTATTTATTTCTTATATACCGCCTTTTATGATATCAAGGCAGTTTTTTACATTGAACAAACTGAAATTACATTGAACAGGGCATTATAACTTAGAGATATCTATTTACAGGGAACATGGGCAATGGAGGGTTAAGTGACTTGCCCAAAACATGCCATCTTATTGTGCCTTTCATACAGAAATGTTCTGTCATCAGAACTTTGCAGTCAGCTACAAGAAGAGTAACTGTTTCCAGCTCTTTCTTATAGAATCTACGTATGTCTGTTTTATCTGTTTTTTCTATAATTTCTGTGAACCATCTGTCCTGAAATCCACTCTCGTGGGCTGCAACTATCAGTCTCTCATCCTCAGGTTTCAGTTCATCTCTCCTTAACCATTTATATATCCAGATTTGGTCCACATATGATTTCTGGAGAAGCACTTTGTATTTATCGCTGTTATTATGCATTTGCCATTCGCTTTTTCCTTATGATCTAATTCTTGTTTTGCAAATTTTGTTTCTTCCTTTCTTTTGTAAATAGATGGATTCTCACTCATTCCTTATGCTGGTCCAAGTTTAATGACGGAAACAGATTCTGTAAGTTTACTTTCATACTTCAACATTTTTCGTGCATTTGGGTCTGTTTGTTAGTAGCAAGCGACTGCTCCTGGCCTCCTCACTGGTACAAATAATGCCAATCTTGCAGTGCTAACCCTAGCTTCAGGATGCTAGGAGGCAGCACCGCATGATCGCTGCCATTTTGAAGGGCTGCAAAGACAGAGCAGGAGTGGGGAGGACCGATCCTTCCACCAGTGATCATTAGAATACCAGGGATTTATTTATTTATTTTATTTCTCTTATATACCGCGCTCTTCAATATCAGTGCGGTTTACATGGAACAATTATGTTTTACGGTGGGTTAACCGTAAAACTACAGTTAAACAGGTAATTCAACTTGGATGGTCAGAAAATTAAATGAACTATTTACACATATTTAAACATAGAATTATTTACATGGTATACATTACATTAGAGAACATAATTATATACTGGACGCAGGGCTAATTTTGGGAAGGTCGGGATGAATGCATCTTTATTTGGGTAGCATTCGCAGAAAAGGTGTTGATTTAAAAGTAAAGGCATGGGAGGTTTGGGTGTGGGGGGATGATTTATTACTGAAGTTTAGAGTTTTGAAGGGGGGGAGAAGGAAGGGGGTTGGGGGGCCCGAATGGCTAGCTGGGAATTCTTGTGTTGAGGGTGCATCGATCCCCCCGGACAGTTTCTTATGGCAATCAGAACTCCTGGGGAGGACTGGTGCTAAAGGGGGAGGGGCTCTTGTTCTACCCTGTTGGTGTTGCAGATTTATTTATTTATTTAACAATCATTTATATACCGCATCTTCCGGAGATCAGTTGCGGTTCACAATAAACAACAATCTACAAAGCAGAGTTTGTTTTACATGTAACATTGTATAACCACAAGCAATAATAAGTAAACAGCAAATGTTAAAACTGAACAGCACAGAAAAGTGCAAAACTATATACATTATATACAGCTACACATTATGTAGGGCTTAAGCATTGTGCAAAGTACAGTTTCAGCTAGGTAGAGTTGGCTGTTTAGGTCATTGGGTCATCTCAGACAAATTGGTTAGCCTTTATCTAAATCTATTGAGGGATGATCTGTATTGTTGTAATGCATTGTAAATAGATAGGTTTTCAATTTTTTATGGAATTCGATGATCTCGGTTAACATTCTTAGATCATCTGGGAGGGAATTCCAGATTGTTGGAGCTGCGTGTGAGAAAGCTCTGTTGTTTGTTAATTTATTTGCTTTTATGAAGTCTTTGGGAGTTTTTAGTTTATTTAATTGTCCTTTTCTTTGAGTAGATTTTGAATGTTCTTTACTGATTAAGTTACTTAGAGTGACTGGGGCCATATCATTTAGAGCTTTAAATGAGGTTATTAATGTTTTGTATACTATCCTGCTTTGTATTGGCAGCCAGTGAAGGGATGCTAGTATTGGTGTTATATGTTGATGTGAATGTACTTTCATTATTATCAGGGGCGGCCCAAGGGGGGTGCGGGGCCATGTGCGGAGACTCGGTGCGGGGCCTCATTTGCATAAGGGGCCTCATTTGCATAAATATTTGCATAATGTTGCCATACACGAACTTTTAGTAAACATGCCTCTTAATGAGTGTATGAATAAAGAAAGACTAAAAGACTTCTACATTACTATAATCCAATACCAACCGCCAGGCACATTAGGAACTACTACAAACACTGCCCATTTAGAACCCATAGCAAACCCGCCGTATCCTAACAGCACTACCAGGACTCATAAAGCACCATACCCTAACTATCAAAAGGAAACGCTGCAAATATTAAACCAATACATTTCAGAGAACAACAATACATGACCTACTGGGGAAAGAGAACAAGTGGCAATGTCAAATAGGAATTACATAAACAGAATACCTCAGCTCAGTTACACATGCAGAACATAGACCATCACCAAACAAGGAATCACAATTTAGAAACAGGAAGACAATAATTAAACTGGGAATCCCAAAAGCCAACTTGGAATGTACAACACTGTAGAAATAAAACTATACATTAATTTGCTCTTGTACTAAACAAAGCGCAGACGTTAATGATGCACATTTCCCAGAGCTGACATATTCCAATTAATAAATTCAAAATAAAGAGATATTTTTCTACCTTTTGTGCATTTTTTTTCAGCTGCAATTGCTCCAGCCACTTTCTTCTGGTTTCTTCGTGTCTTCCGCTAATTCTTCATCGTCTGCTGTCCATTTGTCTTTTCTTCTCTCTTCTAGTTTTTTTCCATTCTCTCTCTACATCTGCTTTAACATACTAATCTTTCTCCTTTTTGCTCTTTCCTCATTCCTATTTCATCCACTCAAATTTTACCCCTCCATCCTCAATCCCCACCTACTCTCCCAATATCCGGACAATTGTAGATTTGTCTTCCCTCCCACACAAAATATTTTTTCCCTCTCCATTTCACTTTCCCAGCTCCATCCCATTCTAATCCTCCCCCAACATCAGCTCCATTCTAGTTCCAGTCCCACCCAGCATCCGCTCCCTTCTAGTCCCCGCATCAGCCCATTTCCAGTCCTAGCCCCCCATAAGCCCATTTCCAGTCCTAGCTCCCCCATCTATTTGCAGTCCCATCCAAGTCCCTCCATCAGCTCATTTCCAATCCCAGCCCCCCATGAGCCCATTTCTAGTCCTTTCCTAGCCCCACCATCAGCCCATGTCAAATCCTAGCTCCCCTCCACTCAGCCCATTTCCAATCCAAGCCCCCCATGAGCCTACTTCCAGTTCTAGCCCCTTCATGAGTCCATTTCAATCCAAACCCCCACCACAGCCCATTTCCAATCTTAGCACCCCCCAACAGCCAATTTCCAGTCCTATTCTAGCCCATCAGCCCATTTCCTGTCCTAGCCCCCCCCCTCACCCATTTCCAGTCCTAGCTCCCTCCCCCTCACAACCCATTTCCATTCCAAGCCCCCGTCCCCATCAGCTATTTGCAGTTCAAGCCCTCCTTCCACTCAGCCCATTTCCAGTCCTAGCCTCCTCATAGCCCATTACTAGTCCTATCCCCCCAGCAGCCCATTACGTCCTAACCCCCCATCACCCTATTTCCAGTCCTAGCCCCCCATCAGCCTATTTCCAGTCTTAGCCCCCTCCCATAGCCAATTACCAGTCCTACCCCCCCCTTCAGCTCATTTCGAGTCTTAGCCCCCCATAGCCCATTACCAGTCCTAACCCCCCCATCACCCTATTTCCAGTCCTAGCCCCCCATCAGCCCATTTCCAGTCTTAGCACCCCATAGCCCATTACTAGTCCTAACCCCCCCATCAACCTATTTCCAGTCCTAGCCCCCCCATCAGCCTTTTTCCAGTCTTAGCCCCCCCCCATAGCCAATTACCAGTCCTACCCCCCCCCATCAGCCCACTTCCAGTCTTAGCCCTCCCCCCCCCATGGCCCATTACCAGTCCTAACCCTCCCCCCCCATCAGCCCATTACCCGCCCTAGCCTCCCCCCCCCATGGCCCATTACCAGTCCTAACACCCCCCCCATGGCCCATTACCTGTCCTAACACCCCCCCCCCCATGGCCCATTACCAGTCCTAACCCCCCCCCGGCCCATTACCAGTCCTAACCCCCCCCCGGCCCATTACCAGTCCTAACACCCCCTCCATCAGCCCACTTCCAGTCTTAGCCCCCCCATAGCCCATTACCAGTCCTAACCCCCCCATCAGCCCATTTCCAGTCCTACCCCCCACTTCCAGCCTTAGCCCCCTCCCCATAGTCAATTACCAGTTCTAACCCCCCATCAGCCCATTTCCAGTCCTACCCCCCCACTTCCAGTCTTAGCCCCCTCCCCATAGCCCATAACCAGTACAAACCCCCCCAACAGCCCACTTAGCCCCCCCGCCCATTACAATTCCTAACCCCCCCCCCCATTAGCCCTCTTACCCCCCCCCATAGACCATTACCATTCCTAACCCCCCCCCTTCCGCCCACTTAGCCCCCCCCATAGCCCATTACCAGTCCTAACCCCCCCATAAGCCCACTTAGCCCCCCCCCTCCCCCAGTACACGTCTTACCACCCCCCCCCTTCAGCCCACTTCGCCCCCCCCATAGCCCATTACCAGTCCTAACCCCCCCCCATCAGCCCACTTCCAGTCTTAGCCTCCCCCCCTCCATGGCCATTTACCTGTCCTAACCACCCCCCCCCCCCGGCCCATTACCAGTCCTAACCACCCCACCCCCTGGCCCATTACCATTCCTCACCACCCCCCCCCCCCATCAGCACACTTCCTGTTTAGCCTCCCACACCAATCCGCCTACTTCCATTTTACCCCCCCCCCCACCCATAGCCCATTACCAGTCCTAACCACCCCCCCCCCCTATCATTCCAAATTAAAATTTAAAAAAAACCCAAACCGGCTGCTTCTGCCGCGGCAGCTTCAAGAGCTCTGCCGCGGCAGCTTCAAGAGCTCTGCCGCGGGGCCCCCCCCTGCCCGGCAGAGCCTCCGTGCATCTTCAGCTCTTCACGTCCAAAACGCGGGCTTTTTTCATAGACGCGAGAGTTTCTTTTCTCGCGGCTCTGTTAAACCCGCCGAGGGTGATGGGAAATCCCATCAGCCCCGCGGGAATAAGAGAGCCGCGACAAAAGAAACGATCGCGGCTCTGAAAAAAGCCCGCCGTGTGGACGTGAAGAGCTGAAGATGCACGGAGGCTCTGCCGGGCAGGGGGGGGCCCCGCGGCAGAGCTCTTGAAGCTGCCGCGGCAGAGCTCTTGAAGTTGCCGCGGCAGAAGCAGCCGGTTTGGTTTTTTTTTTTTTTTAACTTGGGATGCTTAAGAATGTTTTTTGCGCGGGGCCCCCTGAAACGCGGGGCCCTGTGCAAAAAACATTCTTGCTCAATGGATGGGCCGGCCCTGATTATTATCCTAGCTGCTGCATTTTGTGCAAGTTGAATTCTTTTAATGTTTTGTTTTGTTGTACCTAATAATATTAGATTAGCGAAGTCAAAGTGGGGGGTTATGGTAGCTTGAATTATACTGATAAAATCTTGTATGTATACAAGGGGACTTAGTTGTTTAAGGATTTTAAGCTTGAAATAAATTTTCTTTGTGGTATTTCTAATATGGATATCCATTGTAAGATGTTTATCTAGAATAACTCCTAAATATCTTACTTCGTTTTTTATTTTAATTTCTTGGTTTTGAAGTGTTGTGTGTTGGGGGAGTATAAGATTGATTTTTAGTAACAATTAGCACTTCAGTTTTTGAGTGGTTTATTTGGAGATTATGGGCATTTAGCCAGGATGTGATTTCATTGAAGCAATCTGACAGGAGTTGCATTGGTAAGTTAGGGATCGTGAACGGGATGTACATCATGATATCATCTGCATATAGATGATAGAGTACGCCAAATTTTTTAAAGATATTGCAAATTGGTTTTATGTATATATTAAATAGAAGTGCTGATAGCGCTGATCCTTGTGGTAAACCCGTTTCGAGTTTGTATGAAGCAGAAGTTTGATTGCCTATTCTTACATTTTGGGTTCTATTATTTAGATAAGAGGTGAACCATTTATGAACTGTAGCATTAATTCCTATTTGTCTCAGGTTGTTAAGCATTATATTATGGTGAACACTATCAAAAGCTGCTGATATATCAATAAATAAGAGGATGAATGCTTGTTTGTGGTTGTCAATTCCTCTTAATAGAGCATCAATTAAAACTGTAAGAAGTGTTACCACTCCATGTTTGGGACGAAATCCATATTGCTGTTCATCAAGTGGGTAGGATGAATCTAGGTACTCCTGTGTCTGTATTTGTACAGTTTTTTCTATCACTTTTGCTAAGAATGGTATACTTGAGATGGGTCTGTATGACTTTGGCGAAGTTTTGTCAAGTGTGCCGTTCTTTATTTATTTATTTACAATCTCTTATATACCGCACTATTCATCATCAGCGCGGTTCACATGGAACAAAATGCTCAGTACAATTAACACGTATGAGTTTACAGGTAACAGGGCATAAATAACTTGGATAACCGGGGTAACTATTTACAAAACATACTACATGGAATCATATGCACAGAGGTTTCATAGGAAAACACCAGCCCACTATAGGATTGAATATCAAACTTGGTGTGTTGTTGAAATACCATAAATTTATCTGGGACTGGTATCAGTGGGTGCTATTGAGCTCTAGGTGATGCCATTGGGTTCTATAAGGTACTTGTTGAAGAGGTGGCATTTGAGGGCTTTCCTAAACTGTGTTATGCTCTTAATAGCCCGGATATCAGGGGGTAGTGCATTCCAGCATTTTGGGGCACTGAGACTGAAGGCTCTGTTGGCTGTCGATTTAGTGCAAACAGTAAGTTCCTTCGGGATTTTTAGGGAGTTAATAGCCATGGATCTTCTTGCTCTATTTGGAGATGTGATATGGATGAGGGAGGATAAGGATGCAGATGTGAGATTATTAACAGCTTTTAAAAGTAATTATCAGGGTCTTGAAAACTATTCTAGCTTGAATGGGTAGCTGTATCAGCATAGGCGTCACGTGGTCGTTCCTGGAGGCTCCGTGGATGACTCTTGCTGCCGCGTTCATGGCTAGCTGAAGCGGGTTTAATGTAGATTGGGGAAGACCTTGTAATATGACGTTGGCATAGTCGAAATGAGGTATAACCAACGCCTGGAAGATTGTGCGGAAATCAGTTGGATCAAGGATGGAACGTAAATGTCTAAGTGAGCGGATCTTGTAGTAAACTGATCTTACTATGTTTCCTACGTGGGCCTTCATGTCAAGGCGTTGATCTATGGTGACTCCCAAATATCGTATTGAGGATTTAGATTGTAACTCCGCTTCATTTACTTTAAGATATTGTGGGGGGGTAAAATTGGGATTCCTTGTAATGAAGAGTACTTCTGTTTTCTTATGTTGTATTCTGAGGTTTTGAGACAGGAGCCAGTCAGATATTGCATTGAAGCAACTCGTCAGTGGGGAGAGGTCCAGATGCTCGGTAGAGAAGGGAATGTAAAGCAGGACATCGTCTGCGTATAACATGCAATCAACATTGAAAGACCGGATGATATTACAGATTGGCTGCATGTAAATATTGAACAGGAGCGCAGAAAGGGAGGATCCTTGAGGGACTCCTTGGCTTTGGTGGAAAGGTTCAGAATTTATCCCTCCAGAACGAACATGCTGCCATCTTTCGGACAGGTAGGATCTGCACCATTCAAGTGCTCTTCCATTAATGCCTTTGTCAATCAGACGTCCTAGTAGAAGCTCATGATTTACTGAATCAAAAGCTGCAGCGATGTCCAGAAAGATGAGTGCAAATCCTTGACGTATGTCGTCAATGCCAGTGATTATTTTGCAGAAGAGAGTGGTAAGGAGGGATTCCACTCCATGGAATTCCCTAAAACCATGTTGGCAGGGGTCTAACGGTGCAGCGGAGTCAATGTGATCCTGCAATTGCCTTTGGGCCTCCTTTTCAATGATCTTCGCGAGTAGTGGAATGCTAGATATGGGTCTGTAGGATTCCACTTGTTGGGAGTCAAGCTTGCAGTTTTTAGCAGAGGTCTGATAGAGGTGTGTTTAAGGGCTGAAGGGAAGGAGCCAGTTGAGAAGGAGAGGTTCATTATTTTGGACAGTACTGAGCTGAAGTGACTGCGGAGCTCCTTGATCCAAAAGGCTGGGCATGGGTCGGTCTGAGCAGTGGTGGTGTTAAGAGCTGCAATAGTGTCTTCAATTCCTCTCTTGGAGGGGGTAGAAAACATGGTAAGGGTTGTTTGGCAGTTTTGCTCTGTGGTAGAGGTTGTAGTAGAGGTTTTGTTGGTCTGGCATATCTTGGATTGTAAATAGGTTGCAAAATCTTGTGGGTGTAACTCAAATGGAGGCCCAGAGGATGGTTCCTTTGATAAAGTCTTGACCAGGTCGAAGAGGTCATGTGGTTTATTAAGTGATCTCTTTAAGATGTCAGAGTAGTACTGCTTCATCGTGTTGGTAATTGCGTTGCGATGCGCAGCCAGATGACAGTTGTATGCTGTCAGGTCATTTAAAGAATGAGATCGGCGCCAGCGTTTCTCCAGTTTCCGTAATTGGCTAAGTGATGCTTTAAGATCAGCTGAGTACCATGGGGCACTTACTCTTTTACCTGGAGGCCTATTGGATGTTGTACTTAGGGCAATTGAGCTGAGGCAATTGTTCCAGTGAGAAATTAGGTCGTCAAGGTTCTGGGTGGATTCAGAGATGAGTTGCTGCGTTTCAGCAAGGATAAGATCTCTGTTGTAAGGCTTGAAAGATCGAGAGGGCGGTCTTGCGGTGTTGCATTGGATTGTGTTGGTTTTTGTGTAGGCTTTGTAAGAGGGAATCTGGAAGATGATCAGTTTGTGATCAGACCAAGGAACCGAAGTTATGGAGGTTATGGGATCCTGGGCTGGGTTAAGAGAGGATTGCGGGGCAAATACAAGGTCCAGGATATTTCCCTTAATATGGGTAGGATCATTAACTAGTTGCTTGAAGCCAAGATTTTCCATGGCATCAAGGAAGGCTGTTGCTTGATGATCTTGTAATGTAGGCAAGTTAAAGTCGCCTAGGATCCAATTTATGAGGCCTGGGTTATGAGTGCTGGAAGCCAGATCAATGATAGCCGCGAGATCTTCTGGGGAAGCTGAAGGTGCTCTGTAAAGCAGGTTGATTATGCAGTGTTTGTTGGAGATGGTGATGGTCTCAAGGTGGTTTGTACTGGTGGAGTCTACTGTTCGAAAATGGAGGTCTGTCCTGGTGAGGATGAGCACACCACCTCCTCTTTTTTCTTGCCTATGACTTGAATGTATGGTGAAATTCTGAGGGAGGAGCTGGTTGAGTATAACGTTGTCTTCAGCAGATAACCACGTCTCAGTGACCATGAGTATATCAAGGCTGTGGCTGGCAATTATGTCGGTGACGGCTGGTCACTTCTTCCGGATAGAACGGGCATTGATGAGGGCACATTTTAGGCTGTGAGGGTAGTGGTTTTGAATTTGTTTGGATTTCATATTGTGTTGAAGAGCAATGTGTAACAGATGGGGGTGGTGTGAGCGGGAGTCCCAAGTTATGTTGTTATGGGAAGCACTAGTCCACCTTCTCCCATGGCTCCGTAACATAGGGATCTGGTTGGATGCTGGGGATAAGGCTAGAGAGTTGGCGAACCAGCCTGAGAAGATGATATAGCATCCTATTATGGTGGTAATGAGGGAACCCATTTTGTCAGAGCACTATGTGATTGGGAGCGGGTCAATCAGGTTATACTACCAGGAAGTTATTAATAAACTCTTGGTACTTAGTGCAGTAATCTGGGTGACAACAGATAATATGATCTAAGGCAATGGTTAAAGTTAGATAACTAGTACCGTACCTTGATGACTGGAACTGGTGAGACTACTGACAACAGTAAAGTAAATTGTTAACAATAGTAGATTATTGGTAGCGCTACACTGGTGACTGGAATTAATAAGGCTACTGGCAACAGTATAGAGGTTGATTTGCAATGGAATATTACTGGCAACAGTACAAAGGTTACTACCAATGGAACAGTGGTGACTGTAACTACTAACGGTTACTGACAACAGTGTAGTAGATAGATAAATAACATAGACCTGATATGCAGAGGCTCTATTAGCGAGGCTATACTTGCGGGAGGCAGTGTGTCCGAATACAAGGTCCAGGATATTTCATTAAGCGAGCTCAAACTGCTGGACAGTCTTGCCTTGGATCTGTATGTAGTGTCCGTTGTGGTATGGCGCGAAGACTTTGAATCCCGGCTACTGCCCCGATTGGGCAGTGCTGTTGTTCTGGCTCCACCTGCCGCCGGAGGCTCGATCCCCGGACTGGGGAGAGCTGCGGATTTGTACATGTTTAAGTGTGGGTGGGAGGTGACCTTGGAGTAGCGAGAGATTGACAATGGGGAGTATGAAGGAAAGAAGGATAGGAAGTGTGTTTTTTATCCAGATTACTGGGCAAGGATCAAGGTATGAGGTAGTGGTGTTGAGATTGAGAATGATATTTTTTAATGATACTATGGATAAAGGGTGAAATTCAGACCATTCATCTAGCAGATGAAGGGGTTTGTGGATAGAATCTGGAGTCATAAATGGTTGTTCAGTTTTGTTTTGATAGTGGTTGGCTAAAGTTTGTGCTGATATGTCAGTAATTTCCTTACTGGAAGCTTGAGAGTTATTAGTTAGATTACTAACAATGGAGAATAGTTCTCTTGGTCTATTATATATCTGCAGCACTGACAATGTTGACAGGTCACGGGTCCTGATTGGGGCCTCAGTGGAGATTGGCTCCTGTCATTGCAGCTGCTGCTGATTGGCAGTGGCCACAATGTTGCTAGACTGCAGCTAATGCCACCTCTAACCTGTGATATCTGCATTTCTGCCATTTTAACTGCTGTCACCCGGTGATATTTTCACATTAGACTCGCAGTAGAAGCTAATGCAGTTTAGTAAACATGCTCCTAAGAGTTATAATTGCTTTATTTTTCTATTCAATACACTCCTGTATTGTTATTTTATACACTTTTAACATTTTTTAGACATGTGTGAATCACTTTATATATACAGGGTGGCCCAAAAAAAGTGAGAACATCTCGTAGCATATAAGTTATTTAAAAATTCAAAAAGACAGATGTAAATGATTGACAAATTAAAAAAAAAAAGATGGCGACCGCAAATTGTCAAAATAAAGACGTTACATAGCTAAAAAAAGGTAAGAACATAAGATATGCCATACTGGGTCAGACCAAGGTCCATCAAGCACAGTATTCTGTTTCCAACAGTGGCCAAACTAGGTCATACGTACCTAGCAGTTTCCCCAAAAGGTAAATAAGTAAACTATTTAAGCTTTTAATTTACGAGATGTTCTCACTTTTTTTGGGCCACTCTGTATATATTTATTCAGTATCATGCAGTTTATTCTTCTTTATTTTTGTTTTCAGTATACATATTTATTGCTTTTAATTTATTGTTATCAGTAGCCGATTAATCAGTGGAGGAGTAGCCTAGTAGTTAAAACAACTGCCTAGTACCCAGGAGATTAAGGGTTCAATTCCCACTGGCACTCCTTGTGACCTTGGACAAGTCACTTTGGCCTCCATTGCCTTGGAAGAAAAGGTCTGGCAATCTACTTCAGCTGATACATTGCCATGAAAACCCAGAGGCAGCTGGTTTGCCAGAAGCCAGTACTGACTTGCTGGCAAAAAAAAGGACATTATTCTTTATAATGACTGTTTTACATCTATCTTTATCTTTATTCTGTTTTTGATATACCACTCAGGCGAAGCATCAGAGTGGTGTACATAAAATAAAGTCAGCTACATAGGAGGAAAGGAAAGGAATGCCATGGTCAACAGGAAAGCAGAAGAGACTAGCGAATATTAGGAGAAGACAGGTTAAAAAAGCAAGTACAGACTGAAGTGAAAGGGCAGGGGTCAGGGGGGGGGGACTGAGTGGTAGTAGGTGGGAGATTGAAATCTGTGTGAAAGAGGTGGGTCTTGAGCATGGCTTTGAACTTTACAAAGGAGGGTTCTGAATGGAGGGAGGGAGGTAAGGAGATCCAGAGGGCAGGACCCAGAAAAAAGAAAGCAGAGTGACAGGTGAGTTCAAGGAGGGCACGAGAAGGGGAGGGAAGAACCAAACAGTTAGATGAAGAGACCTAAAGATACGATGCGAGGTGTGATATTGCAAAAGATCCAAGAGATATTGGAGGGTGCCCGTGTGGAGTGCTCTGTGAACAAGGGTAAGTATCTTATAATCAATGTGGTGTTTAAGTGGCAGCCAGTGCAATCGGATAAGTGTGTGTGTGGGGGGGGGGAGGGCGGTGATGTGATCTGAACGGGTGGAGTGTGTAAGAATTCTATCTGCCGTGTTTTGGAGAAGTTGGAGGTGCTGGAGTTAAAAGAGGGAGATACCAGCCAGGGCAACATTGCAGTAATCAAAACGAGAGGTGATTAGGAACAATGTGAGGGTCATGAGTGAGGGGAGGGAGAGAAATGGGCACACCGCATGAATCTGCCGAAGAGAAGCAAAGGAACAACAGACAAGCATGGAGATGTGCTTGTGAAAAGAGAGAGTTGAATCCAGAGTTACACTAAGGTAGCAAATTGAGGTGGTGAGGGGAATGGTAAGATTGGTGACTGAGGGGAGCCAGAGTGGGAGAGGTGGACTTGAAAGTGAACCAAATGGCAGCAGATTTAGCAGTGTTAAAATGGAGGAAGTTTGTCAATAGCCAAGAGGATACTTGGAGTAGACAGGAGTTCATGGGGGTGAGGTCGGTCATTGCGGGATTGGTGTGCTGAAGTACAATAATATCATTGGCATAAAAGTAAGCTGATAAACCAGACTGTTGAATGATGAGCACAAGAAGGGCCAGAAAGATATTAAACAGAAGGGGGTTAGGACTGAACCCTGTGTGACACTGCAGGAAAATGGGGGAGTAGGTTGGGAGGTCATGGAACTGGCTCGGATGGAAAAAGAGCATGCAGAGAGGAAAGACCAAAACCAAGAGAGAACTGTGCCCCGGAGACCAAAGTCATGAAGCCTGGCGAGAAGAGTGAGATGATCAACCTGATCGAAAGTGGCAGAAAGATCTAGGGAGACAGCCAAAGTGATGTCACCGTGCTTGTGAGTGGTGTGGAGCTCATTTAGAAGGGAGAGAAGGATAGTTTTGGTACTATGACCTGGCCTAAAACCAGATTGATGGGGTGGGGAGCATAGGTGGAGTCGAGATGTGCGGACAGTTGTGCAAAAACAAGTTTCTTTAATATCTTAGAGAGAAAAGGGAGGTAAGAGAAGGACGCCAGTGAACAAGGACAGTGGGGTCGAGAGCAGGTTTCTTAGGAATAGGTCTGAGAATGGCATGCTTCCATAGGGAGGAAAAAGTGCCAGAAGAAAGACTAGATTGAACATGCAGAGGATATAGGAAAGAAGGGCAAGGGAGGGCTCAGTGAGCTAGTGGGAGGGGATGGGATCTAGGGAACAAGTAGCCTTGTAGGAAGAGGACAGGGTCTTGGACAGCTCAGATGGTGACAAAGGATGGAAAATGGACCAGGTGTGAGAAAGGGACAGGGTGGATGAGAGTGAAGCAGAAGAAGGGGGTGGGGAGCGTAGCAGGGGTGCAGACAATGGAGGGGGACAGATAGGAAACTGGCCACGCAATGAAGAGACTTTATCGGAGATGTATGAAGCAAGGAGGCTGAAGTCTGGAGCCAAGGAGCAGCAAGCAGAGGATGAGGGCCCATAGGAGGTTGAGAGAGAGCGGAGGACACGATAAAGTTGCTGGGTAGAGTTTGAGGATGAAGAGATTAAATTAGAATAGTAAGTCTTAGGGGGCGGAGCCTGGTATCTGGTCAAGATGGACATGTAAGAGCGGTGCTCCGGAGGGCAAAAGACAAGACTCCTGATTTCTGCAATATTTGATCAAGTAGTTCCTACCTACTTGGTTACCATTTGATCCCGGATATGTTGGACTCCAAGCAGATGCGGCTGGATTTCCAAATATCTCAAAATACTAGTGCAAAGAGAACCAAGACGGAACCTCTCTCACCTCACAAGATAGCAGTCATTCGAGATAGCCCTGAGACTTCGCAGGTGATCTTGGCTGAGATTCGGGCAGTCAAAGAATTGGTCAAAGCTAAAGGAGAATCGCTATTTGCAATGCAGGAAGACATCAGTGCTTTGAGATCTTTGTTGGAATCAAACATGGCTCAATTGGAGAAGGTAGAGAAAGTGGTGGCGTCATATGGGGAGAGGCTCAAGGCCATTGAGAAGCAGGCCATGTTGATATGCTTACTGCAGAGAGAGGTGGAAGATGGCAATCGCTCTCGGCGAAACAACATAAGGATACTAGGAGTTCCTGAGGGAGCAGAGGGTCATGACATGATATCCTTTCTGCAGGCCATGATTCCAGATGTATTAAAGTTGCATTTCGAGCGTGCCCACAGAGTACCTACTCTGTCTGTGACCACAAGCAAGCGTCGACGCCCAATCATCTTGAAAGTTTTGCGTTTTCAGCAAGTGTTGCAAATAATGGGAGCAGCTAGAGCACTTACAGCTTTGGAATATCAGAGACATAAACTTCTGTTCTTCCCGGACTTTGCGAAGGCGATAGTGGATCGAAGAAGGAGTCTTTTACCGTTGCGTCCACACTTGGCTCAACTGAAGGCCTGTTTTGGACTGCTATATCCTCCCGCATGAAAATCACGTTGCATAACCAGACCAAGACTTTTGATGATCCCGGAGATCTATGTGCATTTCTGAAGGATAAGGAGTCGACGGTGATGCGGTGTAGGTTATATTGCATCTTCTATTTGCTACAGTTTTATGGCGCTTGTTATCATGTGTGTTCAACTGGTCGGAGGTCATGTGAAGGCGACTTATTCATGCAGAAGCGACATTTAAGCATGTAACACTGCTATTTACTGGGACATTTTACTCTGTCTTGCTTGAAGGACATTATCTTTACTTTTAATAAGGGAGGTGGGCAAGATGCGATATTCTGAGTATTACAGGAATGTGGAGGTGTTGGATCATTGAGCCCTCCGTGTCTGTCTTGTCCTAGTGGGCTCACCCGTTTAGTTTGTCTTATATAGCCCCTCTGGTTTTAGGTGGCTTTCGGAAATGTTTTCTTTTCATTTCTTTTAGAGTTGGGTGTTTTACTGCATTTGATCAAATGACGGGGCCTCTTTTCATTTCTTTGGGCTATATGTGCAGCCACGCTTTAAAGGCGCTTAAGAAGTTGTTCTACTATGTAAAACTAAATGTTACACATTGATCTGTTTCTGCAACATATGACCGTTAATTTGGAGCTATATTGTCAGTACACTCTCCTTCAAGATTGGGTACCTAAATGTTAAGGGCATTAATAATTTCTACCAAGAGGAATGTTCTCTTCTGTATGGTAAGACAGAAAATGCTGACATCTCACTGCTGCAAGAGACACACTTGAATGTAATGGAGCTGTTGAAATTAGATATATATGCCCTACTTTTAGGGTTTTCAGCTGCCCATCATAAGAGTAAGGGGATGGCCATCTTAATATGGAAAGTTGTATCCCCCATGGTTTTAAATTCTACGTGTTGATTTTCCTAGCTTCCAAGGGAATTGTTCTAGATTTAGTGAGTCTACTATCCATGCGGCTTACAGCTAGGTTCATGCTGTAACCTCAATCATCCTTTTGACTTAACAAGCTCTAATTATATACAGTAATGTGGTCGTCAGTCTGTTTCTTGGTGGGGAGTTTTGAAGATATAAGTATGCCTATCACTCCTAAAGTGAATTATATAATAGGAATACTACCAGTTTTCCTTATAAGTAAAGTATATGGTTAAATTGATAAAACTCTTGTTCAGCTTTCATGGAGACATAACCGCCTAGATTTGCGCATTGGAAGCTTGGGATTAATAAGATGAAGGGGGGAGTAACTTCCCTGATTGTCTGGCCTAATACTATGGCTTTTGCTAAAGCAAGGTTCACGATGGGTGGAGGGGGCTGTAGGCATATGTTTAATATGCACTGAGAATAAGTGTTAGTCTCATTAAGGAGATGCCAGCAACTTGAGATATGTGATTTTCAGTCAGCAATTGGCATCTTGTCCTTACAAAGGGACTGTCAGTTTATACTAGCTCCATGCTGGGAGTGGCCCTATTTCCGCTATTTCTAACTGGAAACATACTACTGAGCTTGGTAAATGTGCATGGTGGCACACTGTGCCTATGTTCTCTGTAGTGGAGTACTGGCTCTTCTATAGCCCTTGTAGACCTTGCAGGTTTGTAGATGCTATATGTTTTTGTTTTTTTTCATATGGCCCCTGATGATCGCATGGGAACAGGAGGGACAGGGTGGGGTGGGCTGTGTTTAGCCTTTGAATATCTTGTGTCATAGAGAAGAACTGTGTACTTTAATTTGCTGTAATTTGGTTTTTCTTTTTTGTTTATATTTTGTTGGAAAATATAAATAAAGAAATTTAAAAAAAAAGAATAGTATGTCTTTTTTGTATCATTGATCCGGGTTTTATATTGGTGATGACGATAAGGGAAGAGAAATTCTGACATCAAATGTTCCTTACTAATTCACATTTTTTTGTCGGAGCTAGTCGTCCCAGCGTGCAGAACCCTTCCGTGCACCACTGCGACCTCTCCTTTTTATTTAAAAAGTTTTTCAAAGTGAAACACCACACTTAGCTTTGTTGAATAATTTGCAAACAAGCATCACTGACTTGAATGAACTGTGCCAGAAATATAGGAATGACGACGTGCCACACATTTCGGGTTTGTTTCAAAAATTCATATCACCCTGCTTCAGGTCCATCCGATACTGGCATATCACAAAGCTTCAACATAAAACAGGAACAAGACAAGTCTTGTCTTATGTACTTCGGCGTCTGACGTCAGACTTGACAGAAGGCTATTAGCTACAATCAGATACTAAGACATTGCAGCCAATAGGTGAGTCCCACTGACCAGGGAAACCCGCTATTGGACAACAATGTAAGAGCTACCAGATTCTAATCAAATGATAGTAGTCTCGAAGCATGTAAAGAGAGACGTGTTCTTATTGTTTGCTTGGTGCGACCCACATAATAAAGTGAACATGGGCATACAATTAAATACACCACATAGGTGGAGGAACAATTGAAGCATGTTGGAATGTTCTTCCACCTATGTGGTGTATTTAATTGTATGCCCATGTTCACTTTATTATGTGGGTCGCACCAAGTGAACAATAAGAACACATCTCTCTGAACATGCTTCGAGACTACGGATGAAGTATCTGTTAGCTCCTATAGTTGAACATTGTTTAAAACATCTTCATGACTTCAATTCTCTGTGTTGGCGAGTGTTGGATTTTATACCTCAGGACCCGAGAGGAGGGGATCGGGAGCAACGTTTGCAATTGCGAGAGCAAAGGTGGATTTATCTACTGAATACTGTTGCCCCCAGAGGCTTAAATCTACAGATTGATTGGTATACTATCATTTGATTAGAATCTGGTAGCTCTTACACTGTTGTCCAATAACGGGTTTCCCTGGTCAGTGGGACTCACCTATTGGTTGCAATGTCTTAGTATCTGATTGGTAGCTAATAGCCTTCTGTCAAGTCTGACATCAGACGCCAAAGTACATAAGACAAGACTTGTCTTGTTCCTGTTTTATGTTGAAGCTTTGTGATATGCCAGTATTGGATGGACCTGAAGCAGAGTGATATGAAATTTTGAAACAAACCCGAAACGTGTGGCACGTCGTCGTTCCTATATTTCTGGCACAGTTCATTCAAGTCGGTGATGCTTGTTTGCAAATTATACAACAAAGCCAAGTGTGGTGTTTCACTTTGAAAAACTTTTTAAATAAAAAAGAGAGGTCGCAGTGGTGCACGGAAGGGTTCTGCGCACTGGGACGACTAGCTCCGACAAAAAAATATGAATGAGTAAGGAACATTTGATGTCTTGAAGGACTAGAAAGGGGGGCTGTTACTTCTGGAGAGAAATCTGAAATTGTAAGTATATACTTCTGGGAATTTTTCTGAAAGGAATTTTTTTTTCTTTTAAAGCTAATTAATCTGTGAACCCACTATTTTTTTTGTTAAATCAGTCAGGGCCTAGTAGCAACAGTTTAAGATTCAATTTAAAACACAGAAGAGAACTTTCTGGTTACCTTTCATACCCAGTAGACAGCTGTAGTTTAAATTTCATAGTCACTCAGGGCCTAGCATCAGCAAAGTACTTTTAGTTTCAAATTAAAACACAGAAGAAAGCTTTCTGGTTAAATTTAGAATCCAGCAGAGAGCTTGTAGTTTAAATTTCTTAATAGGTTAGAGCCTAGTAGCAGCAAAGAGCTATAATTTAAATCAAATCAGAATATAGCTTACCTCAGCGGCACAGGACAAGGTACTGTGTAGCAGCCCTTTTTTAATAAGTGTTATATCCCTCCCTCCCTCCCCACACCCACCCTCCCCTGGGATAATCACAGCTTTATAGGTACTTGCACAACTTAAAAGACAGGAGGTGCTCTCAGGTGAAGCTCATTACCCAAATCAGTCATACACTAAGGACCTGAGATTAATTAAGCTTCAGGTGAACAAGGTATATTAAACTTCTTAGGTACAGTTTTAGTGGTATAAATATCCATAGCACCCTTTAGTACATAAAGAACTTAAAGATCTAAACACAAACTTAAAACTAAGATGCAGACAGCAGTCCAGCAGCGGGATGTGGGCTTTCCAGTCTTTTGCATTGAGTGTCACATGTATGATTTTCTCCCAGCTGGTGAGAGGTCTTATGTGTGCACTAGGTGCAAGGAGCTCTCTGCTCTCAGGGAACGAGTCCGTTCTCTAGAGGCTAGAGTAGCAGACTTGGAAAACATAAGACAGACAGAGAGGTACATAGACGAGACCTACAGGGATATAGTCCTGAAGTCCCACCTCCAGTCTGGCAGCATCCCTGTTGCCAGGGAGGAGAGAGGTCACGGACAGGAGAGCATCACCCTGGTGTGGCAGGAAGTGATCCTGTAACTAGGACCTGTCCTCCAGGTGATGTAAACCCCTCTCGCACCGAGGAGGTTTCTCCAGGGCCAGGTGCCCATGAGGGAAGGGTTAGGACAGCAGTTATAGTTGGTGATTCGATCATTAGGCATGTAGATAGCTGGGTGGCTGGTGGACGTGAGGATCGCCTGGTAACATGCCTGCCTGGTGCGAAGGTAGCGGACCTCACACGCCACCTAGATAAGGTCTTAGATAGTGCTGGGGAGGAGTCTGCTGTCTTGGTACATGTCGGTACCAATGACATAGGAAAATGTGGTAGGGAGGTTCTGGAAGCTAAAATTTAGGCTTTTAGGTAGGAAGTTGAAATCCAGAACTTCCAGGGTAGCGTTCTCCGAAATGCTTCCCGTTCCACGCGCAGGACCCAAAAGGCAGGCAGAGCTCCGGAGTCTCAATGCGTTGATGAGACAATGGTGCAGAGATGAGGGGTTCGGATTTGTTAGGAACTGGGGAACATTCTGGGGAAAGGAGGGGCTCTTCCGAAGGGATGGGCTTCACCTTAACCGGGATGGAACCAGGCTGCTGGCATTAACCTTTAAAAAGGAGATAGAGCAGCTTTTAAACTAGATAATAGGGGAAAGCCGACAGTCGCCCAAGAGCGCATGGTTCGGAAGAATGTATCCTTGAAGGATACTACAAAAAGCAGAGAGGTTCCAAAAAAGAGTAAAGTAGCCCAAATGCCCTCGAGTATGGAGCAGACAGAACTTAAAGATCCCAAATTACCCATGTCTACCAATAGCCAAATTAATATGAATAAAATACAGTCTCTAAAATGCTTGTATGCAAATGCTAGAAGTCTACAAAACAAGATGGGAGAGTTAGAATATATAGCACTAAACGAGAGGTTAGATATGATTGGAATATCAGAGACATGGTGGAAAGAGGACAACCAGTGGGACACTGTGATACCTGGGTACAAACTATATCGTAATGATAGAGCTGACCAAATTGGTGGAGGGGTTGCACTCTATGTTAGAGAGGGCATTGAGTCAGAAAGGATTAAAGTTTTGCAAGAAACAAAATTTGCTGTAGAATCTCTATGGATTGAAATTCCATGTAAAAAGGGGAAGGCGATGGCAGTGGGGGTGTACTATCGTCCGCCTGGCCAGAATGAACAAATGGATGATGAAATGCTCAAAGAAATCAAGGAAGCTAGCAAAAGTTACAGTGCCGTAATATAATGGGTGATTTCAATTACCCCGGCATCGACTGGGTCAGTGTCACAACAGGACATGCTAGGGAGATAAAGTTCCTAGATGAAATAAATGACTGCTTCTTGGAGCAGCTGGTTCATGAACCAACCAGAGGGGAAGCAATATTAGAACTAGTTCTTAGTGGAACACCAGATGTAGTGCAAGAGATAAGGGTGTTGGGGCCACTTGGCAATAGTGATCATAGCATGATCACCTTTGATTTAATTAGTGGAGGAGGGATAGTAAGGAAATCCACAGTACTACCCTTTAACTTTCGAAAGGGAGACTATGATAAAATGAGGAAAACAGTTAAGAAAAAACTAAAAGGAGCAGTTGCAAAGGTTAAAGACGTACATCAAGCTTGGGTGTTGTTGAAAAATACTATCTTGGAAGCCCAGACCAGCTGTATTCCACGCTTTAAGAAAAGTGGAAGGAAGTCCAAAAAACTGCCAGCATGGTTTAAAGGTGAGGTCAGAGAGGCTGTTGTTGCCAAAAAAGCATCTTTCAGGAAATGGAAAAAAGAGCCAAACGATGAAACCTGGAAACAGCACAAGCACTGGCAAGTCAAATGCAAGACATTGATAAGGCAGGCAAAGAGAGAAATTGAGAAGAAGCTTGCTGTGGAAGCAAAAACGCGAAATAAAGACCTTTTCAAGTACATTCGTAGCAAAAAACCTGTGAGAGAGTCAGTTGGACCATTAGATGATAAAGGGGTTAAAGGAGCACTAAGAGGCGACAAGGCGATAGCAGAGAGACTGAATGAATTCTTTGCTTCGGTCTTTACTGAGGAAGATGTAGGGATGTTACCCATGACTGAAGTGGTATTTAAAGGTGTGGAAGAATTGAAGGAAATATCGATACATCGGGAAGATGTCTTACAACTATTAGATAAACTGAAGAGTAGCAAATCACCTGGGCCGGATGGTATACATCCAAGGGTGTTGAAAGAACTGAAATTTGAGATTGCAGACCTGCTATCAGTAATCTGTGAACTATCATTAAAATCATCTCTAATACCTGAGGATTGGAGGATCGCCAATGTAACACCAATTTTTAAAAAGGGTTCGAGGTGTGATCCGGGAAACTACAGACCAGTGAGCCTGACATCAGTACCGGGAAAAATTGTAGAAACCATCATAAGGAATAAAATTACTCAGCATGTAGATAGTCACGACCTAATGGGAGACAGCCAACATGGCTTTAGACAAGGAAGATCTTGTCTTACTAATCTGTTATGTTTTTTTGAAGGAGTGAATAAACAGGTGGACAAAGGTGAGTCGGTTGATATTGTGTATCTGGACTTTCAGAAAGCCTTTGACAAAGTCCCTCATGAGAGACTTTTGGCAAAACTAAAGAGTCATGGGATAGGAGGCAGTGTACTACTGTGGATCAGGAACTGGTTAAAAGATAGAAAGCAGAGGGTAGGGCTAAATGGCCAATTTTCCCAATGGAGAAAGGTGAATAGTGGTGTACCCCAGGGATCTGTGCTGGGTCCGCTGCTTTTTGACATATTCATAAATGACCTGGAAAGTGGAACAACAAGTGAGGTTATCAAATTTGCAGATGACACAAAACTATTTAAAGTTGTTAAAACCCAGGAGGATTGTGGAAAATTGCAAGAGGATCTTGATAAATTGGAAGACTGGGCATCAAAATGGCAGATGAAATTTAATGTGGAGAAGTGCAAGGTTATGCACCTAGGGAAGAACAACCCAAACTATGGTTACACGATGCAAGGTTCCACATTAGGAACCACCACCCAGGAAAAAGATTTAGGCGTCATTGTGGATACCTTGTTAAAACCCTCGGCCCAGTGTGCAGCGGCGGCCAAGAGAGGAAATAGAATGCTAGGTATGATAAGGAAAGGAATGGAAAATAAAACAAAAGATATTATAATGCCTCTATATTGTTCCATGGTGAGACCGCACCTTGAATATTGTGTGCAATTCTGGTCGCCGTATCTTAAAAAGGATATAGCGATTTTAGAAAAGGTTCAGAGAAGAGCCACCAAAATGGTAAAGGGGATGGAAGGCTACTCCTATGAAGAAAGGCTAAAAAGGTTGGGGCTCTTTAGCCTGGAGAAGAGACGGCTGAGGGGAGATATGATAGAAGTCTATAAATTAATGAACGGAGTGGAACGGGTAAACGTAGATCGATTGTTTACCTTATCAGAATATGGAAAGACTAGGGGACATGCAATGAAGCTACAGGGTAAACTATTTAAGACTAATAAAAGAAAATATTTTTTCACTCAACGTGTAATCAAACTCTGGAATTTGTTACCAGAGGATGTAGTAAAGGCTGTTAGTGTAGCTGGTTTTAAAAAAGGTTTGGACAAGTTCCTGGAGGAAAGGTCCATAAACCATTATTAAGAAGGGACCCAGGATATCAATGCTTGAACCAGTACAAGCATTGTGGAACCTGTGTCCCTTGGGGAAACTGCTAGGTACGTATGACCTAGATTGGCCACTGTTGGAAACAGAATGCTGGGCTTGATGGACCTTGGTCTGACCCAGTATGGCATATCTTATGTTCTTATGTCAGAATTTTTTGATATTTGGATTATTAGGTGATTCTAATAGGTTTTTGTTTTTTGGGATAATGGAAGAGAGACAGAGTCAGGGGATGGGTGTTTACACCAGTGATGCTCGGCGAGCCGAAGGTATGAGTGATGGAGAAGGAGGGCCGAGTTGTACCAGGGGTATCGATTGGGTGGAGGTGAAGTGGGGAAAGAGCAGAGTGGAGCAACTTGATCTAGGGCAGAAGTCAAGGAGGCATGCTAGGACTGAACCTGGGTGTCAATGGGAACAGATGTAAACTCTGGGGAAAGTAAGATGTCCCCAGAGGGGAATTGCTGGAGGGTGTCAGGGGTAATACATTGCCAAAGCCGGAGTGGAGTACAGGTAGACAGAGTATAGGTGGAAGAAAAGTGAAAGACACAAGTATACAAAGATGATCAGACCACGGAAGTAGAGATCTCCAAGGGCACATAGGGAGAGGTAGCAGATGTGAGAATGAGATCCAGGGTGTGCCCCGCCGAATGCATGGGGCAGAGGACATACTGGTATAGGGATAAATCTGAAAAGAGGGCAAGCAAAGTCCTGTCTTGGACAGTCCGAGTTTGGGTGAATATTGACTTACACTATCAGTGTGCATGCTATCTACTTAGCGTGCTACGGGAAGGGACATGGGCAGGATTGGGGCGGAGAGTAGGCATGTTGGCTAGTGTCAGGGCACAGGATATTGCTGTGCTCAAGCTGTCACAACAGCTGATAGTATGACTGCACCTAGCACCACTTCAAGAGACTACCGCTAGGAGCCAGTACCATGTGACTGGTGCCATTTTGAAAGCTGGCAGAGCTGGGGCAGGAGTGTAGGAGGACCGCTCCTGCCTTATTCATCACTTGGACTACCAGGGAGGGCCGGAGAAAGAGTTGATAGGTGGAGGGAGGGCCAAAGTATATGCTTGGGGGAGGGATCCTGTTTGGAGTAGAAGGGCTGGTGGGAGTCTTGAGGGAAGGAGGCCACCTTGGGCTGCTGTCCTGGAGGAGGGTGGTTCTGAAGTTGATCAGGGGGAGGGGGTGGTGGTGGACTCGATTGGTAGGAGGGTTTGAATAGGGGCTGGGTCTTCATAGTGAGGGGGGACATTGCGGCTGAACTGCTTGTTCCTTCCCTGCCCGCATTCTGTTACTGGCCAGCATGTCCATTCTCCATCCTGATCCCACCTTGACATGGTAAGGGCAATTAGCATGGGAATTTTATCACGCTAGCTGCTCTTAGCATGCAATAGTCTTTCTCTGGGATATTTTTTAGAAATATTTTTTGGAATGTTGGGTTTGAATTTTGCTAGCCCCATTTATTTGGTCATTGTGGGCCCCATTCTGATTGAAGTAAGTCCGGCCCGTCTGGATGTCCAAAATCTGGATGGTCGGATTTGCACCTGATTCTGCAACCGTGGGAGCTAGATGTTCCCGTGGGAGCAGAATCAGAGCAAACCGCCTGGAAGGGCACGATGTGCCCCGATTCTGTGCTGCTGGATGTCCAGCGAGACTCCTGGCTAGCCCAGCCGAAGCGCCTGCATGAAGTCTCGGTGTCATGGCATCCCATCACCATGGCACTGGGATGCCATGCAGGAGCCCCGATTCTCCACACAGCCCCAAATGTGCTGTTCCCTGCCGCTTGACTCACGGAGGGGCCTGCCAAGACTGGAAATGGATGGCCGGGAACCCCCTGCTGCTTCTCACCTTCAGGATGAGGTCCAACGGTTCCATGCACTGCAGTTGGGGGGACTTATTCTACTTCAGAGATGGAATAAGTCCCCCAACTATCTCCTCTACCCCGGACATACAGAGCCGCAACCAGAATCGGCCCTGTAAGTACAGGGTTAGTGTCTCACCTCTGCCCCGCCCATGCTCCTCCTCCGGTCCTCCCCCACTGGCCCCCATCCAGAGCTCCCTGCAGATCTCCTCTGTACGTGTGGGGAGCTTTGGGAATCGGCCCAAGCGAATAGCAGGGGCGGTATGTCCGAACCGGGTGTACACCCCTGCTATTCCAACATCGAAATGACCCCCTGTGTAAATAATTATTTATCAGCTCAATAAGGCATAATACAGAAACTTTTCCTAAAATACAGTGCATATTTTTTGGCTCTATTCCACTGATTACATTGTCACCTGGAAAGTGAGTTCTTTGGAATGAGAAAGCTAAGTAGAATTAAAACAGGGCTCAAGTAATGTCACACAGAAAACTAAGAGATATGAGTTTCCAATGTATCTTTTTCCAATGTATTTAAAATGTGTTATCTAAACAAATGCTAACCCTGAAGAAGTACAGCAATGTGGAAGGAAAATAAACAAAAAATAAGCCCTGTGGCAAGAAGTCTTGCCAGTCTGCCCTTCAGCTTTTTAATAATGTGAAAATAAGCTCTCTGATATTATGATTTGCTTGGCCAGGTTTGAAATATGTACTATAAAATTCTAGCTTTCCAGAAAAAAACTGCCCCCTGAAGATTTTCATCTACAGAAGAGATAGAAAGCTCATTTACAAGAACATCTTTGCGCTGGAAACATAGAAGCCTGGCAGCAGATAAGGACTACGCAGCCTATCCATCTGCCCATCTACAGCAAGTATTACGCTCTACAACCCCCTCGACTCCCTCAGTGACCCTCTGGGTGTGCCCCATGCGTTCCTGAATCCTTTTTCCCCCACCTCCACTGGGAGGCTGTTCCATGCAACCACCACCCCGCTGTAAAGGAATATTTCATTAGACTGCTCCTGAGTTTATCGTCTTCAAGGAAGCATCATTTACATGTTATCTTCAGCAATCTATATACATGCTGGTTTCTGATTCTTTCATCTTAAGAGCATCATCAACCATATCCGAGAGCAAATACCCAGAATACAGCATTTTGCTCAGTGCACTGAAGGGGTACTTTAATGCCAGGTTTGTTGTGTATCCTTAATGCTTATTTTTACTTTGCTTCGATCCTCTGAACCTGAGGTGATTTAGCTATTTCAAAGATAAAATCCCAAATCCCAAATGTTTAAAATTAGTATATGTTGTATATGCACAAGTAATCTTCCATCAGTAGTAAGTGGGGGAGGTAAGGGTCTACTGTAAATTCATCTATTTTATATAGGTTATGGAGGTAATTTCATTTAGTCATTCCCAACATATGTGGCCAAATGACTTATAAAATAATGACTGGTGAAAAAGTATATGTTTTGGAATGTCCTTTCAACAGTGGGAGTACGTATTGGTGGAGTTTGGCCAAAGCATGGTGGAGCACGCAAATACACGCAGCAATTAAAGAATCATGGAATAGGAGCCAGTGTACTATTGTGAATTGGAAACTGGATAAAAGATAGAAAACAGAGAGTACGGCTAAATGGCCAATTTTCTCAGTGGAAAAAGGTGAATAGTGGAGCACCCCAAGGGACCTGTGCTTGGCCTGCTGCTTTTTAACATATTCATAAATGATCTGGAAATGGGAACAACGAGTGATATAATCAAATTTGCTGATGACACAAAATTATTCAAAGTTGTTAAATCACAAGAGGATTGTGAAAAATTGCAAGAGGAACTTGAGAAATTGGGAGACTGGGCATCCAAATGGCAGATGAAATTTAATGTGGACAAGTGCAATGCTATGCACATAGTGAAGAACAACCCAAACTACGGTTACACGATGCACGGTTCCACATTAGTAATCACTACCCAGGAAAAGGATCTAGGCGTCTTCATGGATAATACCTTGAAATCCTCTGCTTAGTGTGCAGCATTGACCAAGAAAGCAAATAGAATGTTAGGATTCATAAGGAATGGAATGGAGAATAAAGCAAAGGATATTATAATGCCTCGGTATCGCTTCAAAATTGTATCGCTTGAAAATTATGTGCAGCTCTGGTTGCCATATCTAAAAATGGATATAGCAGAATTAGAAAAGGTACAGAGAAGAGTTACCAATATGATAAAGGGGATGGAAATATACTGGAACAAATGATACTGCCAGGTATACCTCGGAACGTATCAAAAGTGACTTCATGGCTCTGGGACAGAGGGTGAAGCAGGTAGGTGCACAGGTGGTGTTCTCTTCAATCCTCCCTGTTGAGGGTAAAGGCCAAGGCAGAGAGGCTCGCATCCTGGAGATGAATGCATGGCTGCGTGAATGGTGTCTTCGAGAGCGTTTTGGTTTCCTAGACCATGGGATGCTGTTCCAAGGGTTGCAGAGCAGAGATGGCATCCATCTGTCCAAGAAAGGTCAACGCATCTTTGGTAATAGACTGGCTAATCTACTGAAGAGGGCTTTAAACTAGATTCGTTGGGGATGGGTGAAGAAAGCCCCCAGGTAAGTGAAAGCCCCCAGGTAGATGATACATTAAATACCTTTATGGAAATGGGTAACAGGGGTAACATATGGAAAGCAGTGTGTATTAATGCCCGTAGCATGGGAAATAAGATCCCTGAAGTTGAAGCTTTGGTGGGAGTGGCTGACTTGGATTTAGTGGCAGTTAGAGAAACATGGTTCACAGAAAACCATGACTGGGATGTAACTATACCTGGCTATACTTTATTCAGAAAGGACAGGGTAGGAAGAAGGGGAGGAGGAGTGGCACTATATGTAAAAACTACTATTAAAGCTTTGGAATTACAGAGCTTAAAAGGGAGAGAGGAGGCATTGTGGGTTAAACTAGAAAGAGGGAAAGAGAAATCTATTTGCATTGGTGTGATATACAGACCTCCCTCACAAGAGGAAGAGGTGGACAGAGAGTTAATTGAAGACATACGCAGCATTGCTAGGAAAGGGGAAGTGCTACTGCTAGGAGATTTCAATATGCCAGATGTTGATTGGCACATTCCTGCTGCAGTATCATCTAGAAGTAAGGAGATCCTGGATTCTCTACAGGGAGAACTATTCAGGCAATTGGTAACAGACCCCACACGTGAAGGGGCCATACTGGACTTGGTGCTTACCAATGGTGAAAGTGTTTCTGATGTTGTAGTGGGAGATCATTTTGCATCCAGTGATCACCAGATGGTGTGGTTCAGTATTAGGACTAGGGCTGTTATAATCCATTCCAAAGTGAAGATCTTAGACTTTAGGAAGACTAACTTTGCGAAGATGGGCCAATACCTCAGGGAGTCGTTAGTGGGATGGGAACAGCTGGGGGATGTAGAAAAACAGTGGGCAAAACTGAAAGGGGGTATTTTAAAGGCAACCAACCTTTTTGTTAAAATGGTAAATAAAGGCAAAAGGAACAGGAGACCGCTATGGTTTTCGAAGGAAGTAGCTGAAAAAGTGAAGAAAAAGAGGGAGGCCTTCATGAAATACAAGAGATCACAGAGAGAGGAAGACAGGCATCTGTATTTGGAAAAACTTAGAGAAGCTAGCAAAGTAGTCAAGAAGGCAAAGATTCAAAAGGAGGAGGAAATAGCCAATGCAATAAAATGGGGGGATAAGACATTTTTCAGATATATTAGTGAGAAGAGGAAGGGCAAAAGTGGTATTGTCAGACTCAAGGGTGCAGGGGGGGGGGGGGATATGTAGAAGCTGATAAGGATAAAGCGGAATTGCTTAACAAATATTTTTGTTCTGTGTTCACAGATGAAGAACCAGGAGCAGGACCTCAGAAAACACCCACAAATAAGAACAGAAGCGAGGGACATCTTGAACAATTTTCAGAAGACTGTGTTCGTGAGAAACTAGCTCAACTTAAAGTAGACAAAGCGATGGGACCGGATGGGATACACCCTAGAATACTGAGGGAACTTGGGGACGTTCTAGCAACTCCACTGACTGACCTTTTCAATGCCTCGTTGGAGTCGGGAGTGGTGCCAAAGGACTGGAGAGAGGCTCATGTGGTGCCTTTACACAAAAGCGGAAGTAAGGATGTGGTTGAAAACTACAGGCCGGTTAGTTTAACTTCGGTGGTGAGTAAATTATTGGAAACGCTGCTAAAAGAGAAAATAGTGAGGTTTCTGGAGTCCGGCGGATTACAGGATCCGAGGCAGCATGGATTCACCAGAGGCAGGTCTTGTCAGACAAATCTGATTGATTTCTTTGACTGGGTGACCAGGGAGTTGGACCGAGGGAGAGCACTAGATGTGGTGTATTTAGATTTCAGTAAAGCCTTTGACACTGTTCCTCACAGGCGACTTATAAACAAACTGAGCACCCTAGGGATGGACCCTAAAGTTACTGCTTGGGTTAGAAATTGGTTGGGTGGGAGGCGACAAAGAGTACAAGTAAATGGAGCTCACTCTGAGGAGAAGGATGTTACCAGTGGTGTGCCCCAGGGATCTGTCCTTGGTCCGATTCTTTTTAACATCTTTGTTAGTGATATAGCGGAAGGGCTGTCGGGTAAGGTTTGCCTCTTTGCGGATGATACCAAAATCTGCAATAGAGTAGACACCCAGGAAGGTGTAGATAACATGAGGAGGGATCTAGCTAAGCTTGAAGAATGGTCTAGAATTTGGCAGCTGGGATTTAATGTTAAAAAATGTAAGGTCATGCATTTGGGCTGCAGCAATCCAAGGGAGCAATACAGTATAGGACAGGGGTCTCAAACACGCGGCCCGCAGGCCGCATGCGGCCCGCGAGAGACCTTTGTGCGGCCCGCGATGCATAGGGGGAAAAAAATAACACCCCGGCTTCTGCTACTGCTGCCGCCGCTGCCGTGGCCGGCAATAGCAGCAATATCGCAAGTCCCGCGGGCTCCGCTCCCCCCCCCTTCCTTCCTGCTTGCCTGCCAGTTCTCCGCTTCGGCTTCGCCTTTCAGAGCCGCGAAGGGAGAGCTTCTCCCTCGCGACTCTGTTCCGCCCGCTGGGGCAGATGGGAAATTTCCCATCTGCCCCAGCGGGCTGAACAGAGTCACGAGGGAGAAGCTCTCACTTCGCGGCTCTGAAAGCCAAAGCCGAAGCGGAGAACTGGCAGGCAAGCAGGAAGGAAGGAAGGGGGGGGGGAACGGAGCCCGCGGGACTTGCGATATTGCTGCTAGTGCCGGCCACGGCAGCGGCGGCAGCAGCAGCAGAAGCTGGTTTTTTTTTAAAGTTTAATTTTCCCGGGGGGGGGGGGAGGGTGGGAGGGAGGGAGCAGGACTTGATGGGGGGAGCAGGACGGGGGGGGGGAGCAGGACTTAATGTGGGGGGGGGGCAGGACTTGATGGGAGGGGCAGGACTTGATGTGGGGGGGGAGCAGGACTTGATGGGGGGGGCAGGACTTGATGGGGGGGGAGCAGGACTTGATGGGGGGGAGCAGGACTTGATGTGGGGGGGGGAGCAGGACTTGATGTGTGGCTGGGGGGGGTAGTACTGAAAATGGGGTGATGGGGGTTAGGACTGGTAATGGACAGATGGGGGTTAGGACTGGAGGTGGTCTGATTGGGGGGCTAAGACTGAAATGGGGTTATGGGGGGGCTAAGAATGAAGATGGGGCGATGGAAGGGTTAGGCCTGGAAGTGGGCTGTTGGGGGGCTTAGGACCGATAATGGGCTAGGGGGGGGGCTAGAACTGGTAATGGACTGGGGGGGGTGCTATGACTGGAAATGGGCCGAGTAGAAGGGGGAGCTTGAACTGCAAATAGCTGATGGGGACAGGGTCTTGGAATGGTAATGGGCTGAGTGGAAGGGGTCTTGGAATGGAAATGGGCTGATGGGGAGGGGGGCTTGGAAAGGAAATGGGCTGTGAGGGGAGGGAGCTAGGACTGGAAATGGGCTGATGATGCGGGGACTAGAAGGGAGCGGATGCTGGGTGGGGCAGGAGCTAGAAGGGAGTTGATGTTGGGGGACGATTAGAATGGGATGGGGCTGGGAGAGTGAAATGGAGAGGGGAAATATATTTTGTGTGGGAGGGAAGAAAAATCTACAATTGGCCGGGTATTGGGAGAGTAAGTGGGGATTGAGGATGGAGGGGTAAAATTTGAGTGGATGAAATAGGAATGAGGAAAGAGCAAAAGGAGAATGATTAGTATGTTAAAGCAGATGTAGAGAGAATGGAAAAAAACTAGGAAAGAAGAAAGGACAAATGGACAGCAGACGATGGAGAGTTAGCAGAAGACACAAAGAAACCAGAAGAAAGTGAATGGAACAATTGCAACTGAAAAAAAAATGCACAAAAGGTAGAAAAATATCTATTTTGAATTTATTAACTGAAATATGTCAGCTCTTGGAAATGTGCATCTTTAACGTCTGCACTTTATTTAATACAAGAGGAAATCAATGTATAGTTTTATTTCTACAGTGTTGTACATTCTAAGTTTGGCTTTTGGGGTTCCCAGTTTAATTGTCTTCCTGTTTCTAAATTGTGATTCCTTGTTTGGTGATGGTGTATGTTCTGCATGTGTAACTGAGCTGAGGTATTCTGTTTATGTAATTCCTATTTGACATTGCCACTTGTTCTCTTTCCCGAGTAGGTCATGTATTGTTATTCTCTGAAATGTGTTGATTTAATATTTGCAGTGTTGCCTTTTGATAGTTAGGGTATGGTGCTTTGTGAGTCCTGGTAGTGCTGTTAGGACACGGCAGGTTTGCTATGGGTTTCTAAATGAGCAGTGTTTCTAGTAGTTCCTAATGTGCCTGGCGGTTGGCACTGGTTTATAGTAATGTAGAAATCTTTTAGTCTTTCTTTATCCATACACTCATTAAGAGGCATGTTTACTAAAAGTTAGTGTATGGTAACATTATGCAAATATTTATGCAAATGATGCCCTTATGCAAATGAGGCCTGCGTCTTGTGCGGCCCCCGGGTTACTCTACAAGTCCTCATTTGGCCCTCAAAGCAATTTGAGTTTGAGACCCCTGGTATAGGAGGTGAAGTACTTTTGTCCACTAAAGAAGAGCGGGACCTAGGCGTGGTTGTGTCTGATGATCTTAAAGTAGCTAAACAGGTAGAAAAGGCGACGGCAAAAGCTAGAAGGATGCTTGGGTGCATACGGAGAGGAATGGCTAGCAGAAAAAAGGAGGTGATAATGTCTCTGTATAAGTCTTTGGTGCGACCTCATTTGGAGTATGGTGTGCAATTCTGGAGACCGCACCTTCAAAAGGATGTGAACAGGATGGAGTCGGTGCAGAGGGTTGCTACTAAAATGATTAATGGGCTAAAGCATATGAGGACAGACTTAAGGATCTTAATATGTACACCTTAGAGGAAAGGCGGGATAGAGGTGATATGATTGAGATGTTTAAATACCTCCGTGGCATAAATGTTCAGGGAGAGAGCCTCTTTCAATTGAAAGCAAGTTCTGCTACGAGGGGACATGGGATGAGGGTGAAGGGAGATAGATTCAGGAGTGATATGCGGAAATATTTCTTTACGGAAAGAGTAGTGGATCCGTGGAATAGTCTCCCAGTGGAGGTGGTAGAGATGAGGACAGTAACTGAATTCAAAAAAGCATGGGACCAACACAGAGGATCTCTAAAGGTAAAAAGTGGACTGTTGTAGTTGTTATGGAAGGACAGACTAGATGGGCCTTGTGGTCTTTTTCTGTCATCATGTTTCTATGTTTCTATGCTATGAGGAAAGGCAAAAAAAAAAGGCTAGGGCTCTTCAACTTGGAAAGACAGTTGAAAAGAGATATGATAGAGGTCCATAAATAATGAATGGAGTGAAATGGGTAAACGTGGATTGGTTGTTTACTCCTTCAAACAACAGAAAGACAAGAGAACACATAGGGCCCAATTCTGTAAGGCGGATAGCAGGCTGTATGCCCCAGTGGGACATCCAGCCCCTCTATCCACTTGCACCATATTCCGTCTCCTAACCCCCCTGCACGCACAGAGCCATGCTGCGGTGGATGGGGGCAGAGAGTGGGCAGAGTGGGGGCGGTCCTGTAACCCAGACATACAGGGCCAATTCAGATCATGGCCCTGTACATCTGGGGAGCACCGGGAGGACAGCCGGCTTATTCCACCTCGGAAGAGGAATAAGCGCTGATTGCCCTTCTGGATCAGCCAGCCAGCCCCCCAGCAGCAACAGCAGCAAGCGAGGTGGGCACCTGCTGCCTGATTCGAGCTCTGGCTGCCCTCATTGGGAGTCAGGCGATGGGGTAACGGGGGCCATCAATGCGGCGGGCTGGCAGGGAAGCTGAGAGGACCTCTCCTCCTGGCATGCAGGGCCATCTCCGTGCCCGATCCTGAACCCATGGGAGCTTCTTGCTTCCACCATGCAGAACCGGGTGCTCACAGGCCCATCCTGTTTGTGGCCATCCAGACAGCTTGGACATGCCCCTTTGGGGATCGGGCCCATAATGAAGTAACAATGTAGTATATTAAAGACTATTTGGGTAAAGTATTTTTTCACTCAACGTGTAATCAAACACTGGAATTCATTACCAGAGGATGTAGTAAAAGCTGTTAGTATAGCTGGGTTTAAGAGGACTAAGCAAGATCCTGGAGGAAAATTCCATAAACCATTATGAAAATGGACTGGGTAAATCCACTGCTTATCCCTGGGATAAGCAACATGGAATCCGTATACCTTTTGAGAACCTGACAGGTACATGTAACCTGGATTGGCCACTGTTGGAAAAAGGATACAGGGCTCGATAGGCCTTTGCTCTGACCCAGTATAGTATTTCTTATGTTCTAAATTATGAAATACTATAATTTATTTATGCACTTAAAATATAAATGAAGATATTTACACCTGCTCTAAGACTGGTGTAAATGTTCATGCCCGCAACATAAGCACATGTTAGGCTGCTTACGCTAGTATTTTACAAAGACAAATAGACATCTGTCTTTATATAATAGGTGTCTTAAAATGTGCTTTAATTAGCTGCCCTCTTATAAAATTACCCTCTATTTGTGAGATTCCATTAAAAATAAGGAGTCCTCTGTATGAGGATTTGATGCTCCCTGGAGAAGTGTCTATTGGGATCTACTCTACCCATCTTTTCTGCAGTTTTCACTTCAAAGACTGCAAAAGTGGCATGGCTCTTAAGGATCAAAGGATAATGAAATACTTCTTCAGAGGTCAAATTCATTATAATTGATTTGTAAATTACGCAGTATGACATGGACCCCACAATACACACTGCCCTCATCTACAGTTGATAAGGAACCAAGACTATTCCTGGGTTTGAGTCTTGTATGCTGTATTCCTGCCATGTGACTATTATACTTTCAATGGTGGGAGGAGTGGCCTAGTGGTTGGGGCAAGTCGCCGAGGGCCACAGGTTCAAATCCCACTGGAGGATAGCAGCCTCATTGCAGAGGGACTGGGATTTCCCACTTAACCCTTCACTGCCTCAGGTATAAAACCAGATTGTGAGCCCTTCAGGGACAAGGGAAATATATGCAGTACCTGAATGTGCACTACTTTGACCCAGTGAAAAGCAGTATATAAGCTTTGCTACATAAAGTAAGAATTTCTAGGTACTTCTTGCAATTCTGATTGACAAAGCTAGGCATACACCCCAAAGGGAGGGGAATAGTGCAAGAGGGTGTGAGGGACAGGTCTTTGCTCAAGAGGGCAGGGGAAAGTTCAATGGAGAAAGAAGCCTACATGCCCAAAGCCACCACACACACACACCCTTGTATACACACACTCCCTGAGACACAGGCTCATGCAGCTCAACCCAACATACACACCACTCAATCTCACAAACACACCCAGGCCAAACACATACACAGCTCCTAACACACATACACATATACAGCCTTTGATACATATTGCTAACATGCACATACACACACACACACACACACATGTATTTCTCACTGTCTGCCATCCCATCCTCACATCTCCACAGATAAACTCTTCCCATGGAGATACACATCATACCATTGATTCACACACATACACACACAGGCACCTCACATACCCCATCAGTCACTAACCATAGTATGCTCACCCATCCATACACCTATTTACACATGCCCTGTAACCTCATCAGAACACATTTTACATGGCTGCTTTAACTGAGTCCCCTATGCTGACATGTCTTAGTCTATGAATGGAGGAAAGGGGAAATGCACCATTATGTCTCACGATAAGTATGCACTTTTTAAATTTTTTTAAATTTAATTTGTTATAAGTTTCAAATCTTACACTTCATAACGTAAAGTGAAAAAAGCAAAATAGCAAATACACATCATAGGTAAAAAAGCATCAGAAACAGAAAGCCCATTTCAACACAACAGGATACAAATATTAGCCCACGAAACAGATAAATGGATCCATGTCAGGAAAAATTTCAAAAAACTAACAATACAAAACCCCGAGAGTGCATCCCACAGTAAATATAATTCCCGGTGGGCCTATAGTAGTACCTGAGGGGGACTAAGTTGAACTTTAATTTCCTCCCTTGCACTATAAAGATAGAAAGCTGACTAGGCTAAAAAAAACAAACAGTTTTTACCCTCACTATCAACCATACAAATGCAAGGAAAATGCAAAACACAAAAACCCAGGGCCAAAATGCTGGGACACAGGGTCAGGAACTCCTGGAACTGTTTTTGTGTAAACCTGGAAAGGTCAGGAAATATGCATATTTTTGAGCCAAGAAAAAGCTTATTCATGGAATGGAAATACATTTTAAAAACAGTGTTGTGGTCGAATTCTTAAACAACTGTAACAACTAAGATGAACCGATGAGTAATCACCTCCCAGAGAGGACTCAAGGAATTCTGTAAGGTTGAAACCCCCTGAATCCACCTGCCCTCAAGCTGGACCAGTACTGCCTAGGGACAGGTACTATGCCCTAACTAGAAGGGGGGGGGGGGGGGAGAGCCAGCAACCATACCCAATATCTCAGTCAGATATTTTTTCACCATTTCAGTGGGTAATATAAGGGAAGACCTGAGAAAGTGGAGGTTGTTTTGGCGCACTTGGTTTTCCAAATGTTCCATCAGTCTGTGAGCAATGTTATTTGTCTTTAACCAGGGCATCTCCCAACACCTGAACAGTGCTGACTAGACTCGAGCATGTTACATCTCACAGAATATTGGTCCAAAGCCTGAGAATGCTCCACAACACACTGTGGCACAATAGACAACTCCCCCACAAATCTAGCAGATAAAGTTAACATGGCGGTATTAAGTCCCTATATAGCATACCACAGTGACTCCATGGTCACAGCCGATGGCTTCTGTACCTCTCTAAAGATGCACCCGGAGGTAGCCTCACTCATCCCTTTTGCAAAAGAACTCACAGTACGTTGTGGGGCAACTGAGGATCCCTCCATAGCCCCTTCCAGGAGGGGATAAGAAACTGCTACCGGAGCGTCTCCTGGCAAAGAGATGCCACAAACCTCTTCGGTCTTGTCTGACTCCAGCATTCTGGCAGCCCCCACACTTCTAGGTTTTGGAGGCGGCGTCTGCACAGTGGGGCTCAATGAAGTCCCTTCCTCACTGCTGCCTGTAGTATTCTTGCCGGGCTGGCCCAAAGGAAGAGTGACCGGAAGAACTGAGGAGACTCCATAGGTGTCAAGGGTAGTCTGGCGAGAGGGTAAAGGGCCAGGGCCCTCCAGAATGGTGACTTTCCCTTTCCCCTTCCTCTTACCTATGACAATAGACAGAGGGGAACACCAAATGCCAGCACACAAACGAAACCGCAGAGCGTCTTCAGATGTGTAAGCTGATAGCGCCATCTTTAATCGCACTCAAGTGTGCACTTTTTGATTTATTTAAAATGATGGGCACAGTGTTAATATAACCAAGATATTCAGCACCAGTATCCAGACTATGGCTAGTGCTGAAAATCTGTATAGAGCAGCTGCACTAGACGAATAGCGATAGTCAGATCACTTTCCGGTAGCTATAAAGATCACTTTAGGACAGATTCTTTACTGTCCTTTGGTCATCTGGATAGTGGTCTAAATATCACCACTCTCCAGAGAACTTCTGGCCTCATGCCCGCTCTGCCCTGCACTATCTGGGATGGTCTGTAAAGATATTCAGTGGCACTATCCATATAATTCTGATGAATATCCATAGATAGTACCATGTAAGAAAAATATCTGGATAGCAGCGGCCATTATCTTGATATTTTCCTTTGAATATCAGACCGATGGCTCTTTTACTAGGCCTTCTCTCATCAAGGGAACAAGCAAATTCTGTGCCTTTTCTATAACCGCACTGTTAATTTGGCCAATTTCAACTCTTGAGTCTCACTTGGGCTATTTTAACTGAATATTCTGTGCCTTGGCCTTCCCAGCCTAATGCTCTTCCTTTTCATAATGTGGCACTGTAGTTTCTGAAATTCTACTAGATGACGCTACCTCTTTACATGTTATCCTATGTTGCTCTCTGTCCTGTGCCCTCAAACCTCTCTTCCTGGTTTGATTCCAGTGGCTGAGAGTGTACTAGATGAAGGTATTTATTTTAGCAGCATTTACACAGGTAGATTGGCATACACATGTAAATGCCATTTTAGAAAGAGGCTATTTACATGAGGTGAAGCACACCATGTTTAGTTGGCCAGGAAGCATGGTAAGGGCATGGAGAGGAAGAGTCTAGGGAGGGCCTACAATATTGACATAGATTCCCAATCTTGCAAGGGGTAATCCATGTTGATGGAAAAATATTTAGATGTGGCATTTACCACCTGCCCTAAGGCACAAATAAGGGACAGGTGTAAAGACTGAAATCAGGCCCCCTCCCTCATCAAGCTTTCAACATCGATCACCCCCCAACAGTGATCCACATCCCAAGCAGCCTATTGCATCCAATCCCTCTCCTACTTGACAACCCACCTGGCAAATGTAATCCTCTCCGATGCCCCCTCAGAAACCCCTCCATTTCTGGGTCTTACTGGGGTCTCTGGTGTACAGTGAGAGCAGGGGTGATACCCAGCTGCACCTGCTCAGGTTTAAAAAGAGTGCCTCTGATTCCTAGCAATAATCTCACAGTGCTAGTGCAAGGGGTCAGACTGCCATAGGAAGGGAGCCATCAGGGCAAGTTATTGTTGCCAGAAGGGGAGGAGGAGCCATTGCGTGAGAGGGACATCGGGTGCCTTAGGCAGGGGGGGAAGGGAGATCAGATGCCTTAGGAGGAGTGATTTGGGGATACGCTACTGGTGCTGCATTGGGGTGTGCTAGAAAAAAGGAGCAGAAGTTTTAAAAAGCTGCCCCCGTGTACATGTAGGCCACAGCAACATGGCCCATGTTCAGCTTTTTAAAATCATCACTCCCACGGAAAGTAGGGAGACATCAAGTTGCAGTCCTGCACATCCTTACATGTATTTTACAAGAGGTCTTGTGTTTGGCAGAATCTTTTGTATAATAACAGTGGGAATTTCCTACGTCCCAACCTAAATATCTTAATTCTCCTCTCCACGTCCTATCTAAAAAGCTGCCTTCGCACTGTGGTTTCGCCTCCTCTGTTCTGCTATGTTGTGTATCATGTGCCCCACTCCTTGATTTTAGCTTACTCCGCCTTTGGGAATCTCTCTTACTTTGGTCTAAAGTCTCTTTGTTTCCCTAGTTATATATCCCGTTTAATCCCACAATGACATGCACATCACTTTGTTGTCCTGTATAAAAGTGGTTAACCAAATTAATAAATATTAAACATTAATATTTAGATCACTATGCAAGAAATGGTGGCTCCAAAGAAATCAATGGAACCTAGGATTGAACTATGCGGTGGTTAGCAAAATGAGTGGAGTAGACTAATGGTGAAAGCAGTGGGCTGAATGGAAGGTGTGAGCTAAATTAAATCCCCTTTCCCATTATCAGATTCTACTTAGTGCTATACAAATGATAAGCAGTAGTATTCTGAGGTTCCTTAAGAAAAAGACATTGGGGTTGATATTTAAAAGAATTCAGCAGGACTGACTGAACCCTGCTCTGCCTGGCAGCCATAAAAATGGGCAGAGCTGGAGAAGTCTCAGCAACCTTCTGGTCGGCAGTGATATTCAGCTGCTAACTGGAAAGACAAACCACATAAAGTACGTCCTAACTTTATGCGCTTAGCGGTTAGATAGCAACATCGATCGGCATCGGAACTGGATAATCAGTGCTGAATATCGGGTCTCAGTTTCAGCGGCGGCAGCCAGGCACTTTAAAAATACCACTTAGTATTGACCCAGTTGATCTTATATGAATACGTGTATCTAGAGCACTCTGAAAGCTTTGTGCCTACGATGTATTAGTTATCATATTTTACAACTTTTGGTTTGTACATTTTTATTGTTTGGGTTCCAATGAAAACCCACTGAACCAGTAACACTTTATTGGCATGCATTTTGTCTGGATTTGCATATCTCTACTGTCATGATTTGCTTACAGTGACTAAGATTTGCTGGAATTAATCATTAGTTCTCAAGATAGGACTCATTAGAATCTTATTGTGTGTTGTGCAAACTACAGTTTCCTATTTCTCATGAAAGTGTCACAAATAATTAATGCAAAGGCTGTGGTACATCTATATACCTCCGTACAAAGAACCTACGAATCACCAAGGGAAATTTTTTAATTAAATACATAATGGATTTAATTATATATTTATGTGTAATGCCTAGAAAACAAAGGGGTAAATCAATATTCAAAGGCTCTGTCCACATAAGAGGACAAAACCTGAGATATGAATATTTATTATTTGGATTTGGCACACAGATTTTCATTAGTAGCTCAAAGAACAGTAGGTATTTCCCTATCCACAGAGGGCTTACAATCTAGCAGCCAAGTTAGTAACATGTGCTACCTTTAACATGCATTACTAGTAACTAGGTCCCACTGAATAAATGGGACCTGCGTTAAACTAAAGCATATGAATGCAGCAGCGCATGCTAGAACATCCTCAGAAGCAGATATGCAATACTGGCCACACTATGAGGTCAATATTTGGTGAGATGGCAAGCATAACATTTTCTGACTAATGTCTTCTGGGAGGAGTGGCCAAGTGGTTGTGGCAAGTTACCTCAGGCCAGAAGGTTGGGGGTTCAAATCCCACTAGAGGACAGTAACCTTGGGCTGGAAGGACTGGGGTTTCTAGTCCCACAGGTGCTCCTTGTGGTCTTGGGCAAGCCACTTAACCCTCCATAGCCCATGTTCCCTGTAAAATAGTTATATCCAAGTTATAATGCCCTCTTCAATGTAAACCACCTTGATATCAGGAAAGGCAGTATATAAGAAACATTAAATAAATAAATCAGAAACATGACAGCAGAAAAAGACCACATGGCCTATCTAGTCTGCCCTTCCATATTAACTACTATAGTCCCTGTTTTACCTTTAGTGATCTGTGTTTGTCTCATGCTTTCTTGAAATCAGATATAGTCCTCGTCTCTACTACCTCCACTGCCCCGTTAGCTTCTGGATTCTGTAGCCAACCTGGATATTCAATGCCAGTGGGCGGATATGGCCCCAGCCTTGAATATCCGACGTTAAATTTATCCTGGAATATCCGAGGTTAAACTTCAGCAGCAACGGCTAGCTGTTTTACAAACACTAGCTGCTGATTATCCCCTCCATATTAGCATCAATTATGCAGCAAAGCCACTGAGTAAAATATACAGGGTTAAGGGTATTAACCTCTACAATCCTGTAAATTAATCTCTGGATGAAACAAGCAGTTTTCTAAAAGGTGCGCTCAGTTCAGAAGAGAAGCCAAAGCTGACAGGGAAACGTTTTTGCTTGTAAGTGTATTCCCACTGTAAAATGGAAATATGTGTATAATTTTTTCAGTCTGCCCAAAGCATGCCTAAGACACACTCCCTTCTAATCTCAGCATCCTGGTCATCTCGCTATTTACGCGTGTAGTTGTAACTCTGTCTCTATACTGGCTAATGCTCTCTTCCCGAAGGCATCTGCACTTGATACAGATGACTCCAATAGACTTCTCCACAATGCCTGTACATATACTTCTATCCTCGCTGCACAACACTGCCTTCCCCTTCTTTACAGGCTTACATTTAAGATCCCCACTCTAATTCACAGGGCTTACTACACAGAGACCCCCTTTTATTGGCCAGTGTTTAAATTACAGTTGCTGCCCTTTATTTTCCGTTTTTAGAGAATGAAACGTGTCAGCTTTGGAAATGTGCATTTCTTTATATTTGTACAGTACAAGAGGAAAAACATTTCTCTTTTCTTTTGTCAAAATCAACTACTCACAAGGGTCTGGTTTCTGGGGTTTTCCATTTCATTTTTTGTCTGCATATTTATTTCTAGTTTGAAATCTCTTATTCTTTACTAGGCAGTGTTCTATGTTTTTTACATCTATGGAGAGGGATTCTGTAGTTGGGTTTAAACAAGTTGATAATTACAAACTTACAATGAGGCAAAATAGCACATTTCTCCTTTTCTCAATTTGCAGACACAGGTATGTCGGTGTGGGGGACTCGGTTGAAGCAGCCCTATAAAGTGTGTCCCCATAGGATAGTAGGGCACATGTAAGTGGGTGTCTCGGTGAGTAAATATAGTTACCCTGTCAGTCCCGTTTACAAACCCCTCCCTGTTCATTGTAAGTCCAGTGTAGGTCCTGTCTGCACTGCACAAGTTGTTAACTGTAAACCGCACTGATTCTAAAGAGCGCGGTATAAAAAAAGACATTAAATAAATAAATAGATAAATACTGTGAGTAGTGAATGGCAGTGTATGTGAAGTGACTGTATGTGTGTGAACTTATAGTAGATGTGCATGCCTTTCTCCCCTTGAAGTGTTTATTTTATTTATTTATTTGCTTTTATATACCGCGCTCTTTGGAATCAGTGCGGTTTACAAGGAACAAAAACAGTTTACATTGAACTAATATAAGTAACAGTACGTTTATCTGTGGGAGCGTGAGGGTGGGATCCCAGATGGTGCGGGATATGGGCAGAAACCCCCAGCTTGCCGCCCCCTACCCCCAGCTGCCACTGCCACCGCCACCGTTGCTGCCCCCCTCCAGCTGCCGCTGATTCTGTCTTGGAAGGGGGAGGCGGGAAGCAGCAGGAGCAGCATTTCCAAAAGCAGCAGCTTTCTGTTGCCGCTTTTGGAAATACTGCTGCTCCCATCTTCCCCCCACAACCCTAATCGGCGGCAGCTGGAGGAGGAGGGTGGCCGCTACTGCCGCCCATCTGGGATGGCTGCCCTAGGCAGTCACCTAGCGGATGGGCCGGTCCTGGATATGGGGGTGTATTAGCAGAGTGTGTCAACCACTGTATAGGTGTGTATGTTGCATGGGCTATGTATGGATTTGAATGTCATGGATGTATCTGTGAGCATGAGTGGGTGGGTGTGCATGTGTGAGTGTGTTGGAGGTGTAAATGCCACTACTGTGTCTCAGGGAATGTGTGTATACATGGGAATGTTTGTGTCATGGGGTAAATGTGTGTTGCAGTGGGAGGGTGTGGGTGTGGCTCTTGGCATGTAGTCTTCTCTCTCCATTAAATTTTCTCCTTCCCTCCTGCACAAAGTCCCTGTTCCTCTCACCCTCTTGCATGATTTCCCCTTTCTACCCTTCACTACTCTCCCTTCTCTCTTTCTCCTGACACCCAACATTGCTCTCTGTTTCCTTTCCCTGCATGCACAAACAAGCAGGTATGTATGGACAGAGAGACAGACAGAGGAGTAGCCTAGTGGTTAGAGCAGCTACCTAGTACCCATGGGATCTGGGTTTGATCCTCACTGGCACATGTTGGGCATGTCACTTTGCCCTCTGTTCCCTTAGACACAAACTTAGATTATAAGCCCTCTGGGGGCAGGGAAATACCTGTATGTAACTCATCTTGAACTACCATTGGAAAGGTGTCAGCTAAATACTAATAAAAGCAAACCTTCCCAATAGGCACTATTGCTTAAGCAAAGCAAATCTAAAAAGGTTTGGACAAGTTCCTGGAGAAAAAGTCCATAAGCCATTATTAAGGTGGACTTGGGTAAATCTACTGCTTATTGCTGTGATCAGTATGGAAGCTGTCAGGTAATTAGCCACTGTTGGAAATAGGATACTGGACTTGATGAGACCTTGTGATCTGACTCAGTATGGCAAATCTCATATAGACATACAACACAGTCTCTGCTCATCAAAACTACAGTCTAATCAAAACAAAACATTAAGGTGGTCATTCACAACCCAAATAGTGGGTTGGACATCCAACCTGTGTTTAGCCCAGGAACGCAATTCAGCCCCCCTGTGTTCCCCGAGAGCTTGTGTGCAGGAGTGTGGCTAGCTGCCAGGACATACAAGGCCTATTCAGGTCAGGCCCCTGTACGTCACACAGCTCTCATCTGCACGCCTGGCTTATTCCACACCGAGGGTGGAATAAGTCAAATGTGATCCCCACATTGAGCGGCACACACCCCTGCAGCACACTCAGATGGGCATGCTGTGCCCTTGCAGCCCTGCTCCAGCCCACAGCCCATGGCCGGACAGAAGGCTGCGGGGCAGTTGTCTGCAATGACATTCTGAACCATCCTGTAGACAGCTCCTTGCTATTGAGCCAGGATACCACTGCTCACTCGCACCACAGTGGCATTCTGGAATCTGGACAAGTGTCTAAGTCCCTGATTCTGTGGTCGTGGGTATGTCTGGGACCCGCCGCAGCAGAATCAGGCCCATCACCCACACATCCTGCTTTTGTCTGGCCAGTGCGGCCGGATGTGCGGGAAACAAAACCAGCCTCCACGTGAAACTGGGGACTAGAGTATGGTACATAAGATATGCTATACTGGGTCATACCAAGGTCCATCAAGCCCAGTATCCTGTTTCCAACAGTGGCCAATCTAGGTCATACGTACCTAGCAATATCCCCAAAAGACACAGGTTCCGCAATGCTTGTACTGGGTCAAGCATTGATATCCTGGGTCCCTTCTTAATAATGGTTTATGGACTTTTCCTCCAGGAACTTGTCCAAACCTTTTTTAAACCCAGCTACACTAACAGCCTTTACTACATCCTCCGGTAACAAATTCCAGAGTTTGATTACACGTTGAGTGAAAAAATATTTTCTTTTATTAGTCTTTTACCCTGTAGCTTCATTGCATGTCCCCTAGTCTTTCTATATTCTGATAACGTAAACAATTGATCTACGTTTACCCGTTCCACTCCGTTCATTAATTTATAGACTTTTATCATATCTCCCCTCAGCCGTCTCTTTTCCAGGTTAAAGAGCCATAAGTAATGGATAAGAGTGAGGAGCATCAGGATCCAAAAGCGGCTTCAAAGAGGTGGGTTTTTAGCCTGGATTTGAATAGGGCTAAAGACGGAGCCCGATGCACAGACTCAAGTAGTTTGTTCCAGGCATATGGAGCAGCAAGATGTCTGTTATCACAAACTGTATGTTGTATATCGTTCCAAGCTGGAGGTGTATAGCTCTTTTCCAGGCTGGAGGTGTATTAGTGTTCTAGAATATTTGCAGTGCTAACTTTTCATAAGTAGGGTTAGTTTACTTTGAGTTTTTGGAGAGGTGCTAGCATGGTCCGGAAAGCCTCCGAGTGTCTGTAAGATTTTGTGTTACTTCACACAGTGTCTGGAAGTGGAGAGAGTTTGTGATGCTGTCACTGTGACAACAGAATTGGAATGGTGAACTTAGATCTTACCTGCTAATTTTCTTTTCTTGAGTCTCTCCAGTCCAGTCCAAACGTGTGGGTATGAAGGGTCCTATGCAGCCTTGCTCTCGCCAATATTTCTGTAACAAAGCAGACTCCAACACTAGAAATTATTAAATGCTCATTCAATACATACAAACACCTCACAGCATGCTCACCAAAGAAGTCTTTCTGCTTCAAAGTATGTATGAAATAGACGTAGAGCAACGCTCACAAAACCACATCTCCAAATCCACACACTAGTATAGTCTTGGAATCCACTGCGAGCCAAAAATGATTGAAATGAATGCTCAAGATTACCGCATGGGCTCACAGCCCCAGAATATCTTCTGACATGTAAGGCCAGAAACGAAGCAAAGAAGCAGGTCCTGAACTGGACTGGAGAGACTCAAGGAAAGAAAATTAGCAGGTAAGATCTAATTTCACCTTCCTTATCATCCCTCCAGTCCAGTCCAGACGCATGGGATATATAATGAGTGAGGTTATCAAATTTGCAGATGACACAAAACTATTTAAAGTTGTTAAAACCCATGTGGATTGTGGAAAATTGCAAGAGGATCTTGATAAATTGGAAGACTGGGCATCCAAATGGCAGATGAAATTTAATGTGGACAAGTGCAAAGTTATGCACCTAGGAAAGAACAACCCAAACTATGGTACACGATGCAAGGTTCCACATTAGGAACCACCACCAAGGAAAAAGATTTAGGCGTCATTGTAGAGAACATGTTAAAACCCTCTGCCCAGTGTGCAGCGGCAGCCAAGAGAGCAAATAGAATGCTAGGTATCATAAGGAAAGGAATGGAAAATAAAACAAAGGATATTATAATGCCTCTGCATCGTTCCATTGTGCGACCACACCTTGAATATTGTGTACAATTCTGGTTGCTGTATTTTAAAAAGGATATAGCGTTATTAGTAAAAGTACAGAGAAGAACCATCAAAATGGTAAAGGGGATGGACGGATACCCCTATGAGGAGAGGCTAAAAAGATTAGGGCTCTTCAACCTGGAAAAGAGACAGCTGAAGGGAGATATGATAGAGGTCTATTTATTTATTTGACAAGTTTTGTATCCCACTTTTCCTTCAATCAAAGCGGTCACAATACCGTACAAGGTTATACAAAGGTAAGGGAAACATATCACTTTAGAATTACATCAAAGTGATGTAGACTGCGAGTAGATAACACAGGAAACACGGTACAAACGTTACATAACATTCAACTACATACAGCATACCAGCAAACATAATTCTCATGGAGCAGCTGTCTCCCCGGTCCTACGCCTAAGGGCCATGCCAAAGGGCCCTCCAGCGAGGCCCTCAGGTGCGGCACGCTCCTGTGCTGGCGGTAATAATAAATTAATGAATGGAGTGGAATAGGTAAATGTAGATCTATTATTTACGTCATCAGAATATAGAAAGACTAGAGGACATGCAAAGAAGCTACAGACTAATAAGAGAAAATATTTTTTCACTCAATGTGTAATCAAACTCTGGAATTCATTACCGGAGGATGAAGTAAACGCTGTTAGTGTAGCCAGATTGAAAAAAGGTTTGGACAAGTTCCTGGAGGAAAGGTCCATAAACCATTATTAAAAGGGACCCGGGATATCACTGCTTGACCCAATACAAGCATTGTGGAGCCTGTGTCTTTTGGGGGAACTGCTAGGTACTTATGAACTAGATTGGCCACTGTTGGAAAAAGGATTCTGGACCTTATCTGACCCAGTATGGCATATCTTATGTTCTTATGTTCAAAGCAGTACCCCAGCACAGAGAGCGAAAACAACCCAGCCTTGCCTGAAGTATAAAAGAATATCCCCCCTGAGACGTAGGCTCGCAATGTCAGTAAAAACATGCAGGAGACAGAAGATACCTTTGAGCCAAGCTCTGGTGATGAAGCCACATACTCCCTGGAGGTAGGCACTGTAACTCAGGCCAGAAGCAACTGATCCTCCATGCCTTGCCAACCAGTTTACCCACTATACACCACACCAAAAGCAAGGCTCGCATGAATAAGACTTTTCCCTTTGCAGAACACCTGCCAGAATAGTGAGTATTCATATATACAGTGCCTGTAAAGAGATATGCCTGGTACTGAAGATAAATGATAGGGACAGACCAAGGAAGTGACATGCCTCTGAGAGACTAAAAACAAAACCTGAAGAACCCTGGACGTTTCCAAAAATAGGAGGCAATCTGACTACAACATGCCAGCCATGAAAACTGGTTAACCAACCTGAAAACGGAAACTTAGCAGCTATGTAACCATAGCCTGATGGCAAAAAAGGTCAGTTGAAGATTCTTGCCAAGAATCCCCTGTATTCTATCCCCTTTTTTTCTTTTAACTATAGACAACGATAGGACTGGAATCAAGGATAGAGAACCAGCCCTTGGTAATCTACAGCTAAACTTATAAGAGGAGCCAAGCCCGGATCCAGGGGCGGCCCAAGGGGGGTGCAGGGCTATGTGTGGAGACTCAGTGCGGAGCCTCATTGCATAAATATTTGCATAATGTTACCATACACTAACTTTTAGTAAACATGCCTCTTAATGAGTGTATGGATAAAGAAAGACTAAAAGATTTCTACATTACTATAATCCAGTGCCAACCGCCAGACACATTAGGAACTACTACAAACGCTGCCCATTTAGAACCCATAGCAAACCTGCCGTATCGTAACAGCACTACCAGGACTCACAAAGCACCATACCCTACCTATCAAAAGGCAACACTGCAAATATTAAACCAATACATTTCAGAGAATAACAATACATGACCTACTGGGGAAAGAGAACAAGTGGCAATGTCAAATAGGAATTATATAAACAGAATACCTCAGCTCAGTTACACATGAACAGAACATAGACCATCACCAAACAAGGAATCACAATTTAGAAACAGGATGACAATAATTAAACTGGGAATCCCAAAAGCCAAACTTGGAATGTACAACACTGTAGAAATAAAACTATACATTAATTTGCTCTTGTACTAAACAAAGCGCAGACGTTAATGATGCACATTTACCAGAGCTGACATATTCCAATAAATTCAAAATAAAGAGATATTTTTCTACCTTTTGTGCATTTTTTCAGCTGCAATTGCTCCAGCCACTTTCTTCTGGTTTCTTCGTGTCTTCTGCTAACTCTCCATCGTCTGCTATCCATTTGTCCTTTCTTCTCTCTTCTAGTTTTTGTCCATTCTCTCTCTACATCTGCTTTAACATACTAATCTTTCTCCTTTTGCTCTTTCCTCATTCCTATTTCAACCATTCAAATTTTACCCCTCCATCCTCAATCCGCACTTACTCTCCCAATATCCGGCCAATTGTAGATTTGTCTTCCCTCCCACACAAAATATTTTTTCCCTCTCCATTTCACTCTCCCAGCTCCATTCCATTCTAATCCTCCCCCAACATCAGCTCCATTCTAGTTCCAGCCCCACCCAGCATCCACTCCCTTCTAGTCCCCGCATCAACCCATTTCCAGTCCTAGCCACCTATAAGCCAATTTCCAATCCTATCCTAGCCCCACCATCAGCCCATTTCCAGTCCTAGCTTCCCCATCCATTTCCAGTCCTATCTGAGTCCCTCCATCAGCTCATTTCCAATCCCAGCCCCCCATCAGCCCATTTCTAGTCCTTTCCTAGCCCCACCATCAGCCCATGTCAAATCCTAGCTCCCCTCCACTCAGCCTATTTCCAATCCACAATCCACACAATCCAATCCACAATCCACAGCCTATTTCCAATCCACAATCCACACACTCACCATGCTACCACACATAAAGCAGACGGTAAAAACTATATTCTACAAACTTAAAACTATTCAACACTTAAGGCTCCTTCTTGACACGCAAGACTTTAGATCAGTCGTAAGTGCACTCATAACCCCTCACTTTGACTATTGTAATAGTCTCCTAACCGGCCTCCCACAAAAGAATATCTACCTATTACAAAGAGCACAAAACATTTGTGCAAAAGTAGTCACTAAAGCCCACCTAGCAGACCATGTAACCCCTATACTGCTAGAACTACACTGGCTCCCCATAAATAACCGAATCAAATACAAAATACTACTAACAACCTTCAAACTACTAAACGATATTGCCCCTCCCATCTATCTACACTCCTCCACGCCCCAAATGATTCAAGAGCCCGCAGACTAAATGCAACCCTCTCTCTAGAGCTGCCAAAAACATTCACGAGGACTAAAAAATCCACCAGTGCCAGAGCCTTCACATTCACCGCTCCCACACTCTGGAATGACCTCCCAATAGACATCCGAATCATAAAAGACCTCTCCCAATTCAGGAAAGAACTCAAGACATACCTATTCTCTGAGCATTTCGGAATCCCCTACCCTCCAAGTCCAGCCACACAGCGTCCACAGGCACACAAACAAAAAAACCTGCAGACACACAATTAACACACACAACCCCTCCTTCAAACAGCCCCCAAAGACACCCCAAACAACCCACGAAAAAAATGGAAATAAATTCCATCACACACTCACACACACCCACACACACCCACACCCCCCCCCCCCCCACACACACACACATACACACACACTCACACACACACACTTGAATACTAAATCATATATCCTAACCTTTTTGTATATAACATCTATAATAGCAATGTCAGCTCGCTGACATTCCCCTGTAAACAAAAGCATACACCCTGTAAATAGTTTTAACAACTTACTGTACTGTTTTATGTAAAAAGTTAAAAAGTTATATGTAAAAAGTTTAAAAGTTCTTGTTCTATGTAATGTTATACGAATGTATACAATTGTTCCATGTAAACCGCCCCTGATCTCTGGAAGGGGCGGTATAGAAGAAATAGATAAATAAAATAAATAAATAAATAAAATAAAAAATCCAAGCCCCCCATGAGCCTACTTCCAGTTCTAGCCCCTCCATGAGTCCATTTCAATCCAAGCCCCCACCACAGCCCATTTCCAATCTTAGCACCCCCCAACAGCCCATTTCCAGTCCTATTCTAGCCCCTCCATCAGCCCATTTCCTGTCCTAGCCCCCCCACTCAGCCCATTTCCAGTCCTAGCTCCCTCCCCTCACAGCCCATTTCCATTTCAAGCCCCCCTCCCCATCAGCTATTTGCAGTTCAAGCCCCCTTCTACTCAACCCATTTCCATTCCAAGCCACGTCCCCATCAGCTATTTGCAGTTCAAGCCCTCCTTCCACTCAGCCCATTTCCAGTCCTAGCAACCCCCCGCAAGCCCATTTCCAGTCTTAGCCCCCCTCACAGCCCATTACTAGTACTAACCCCCCATCAGCCCATTTCCAGTCCTAGCCCCCCCATAGCCCATTACTAGTCCTAACCCCCCCATCAGCCCATTTCCAGTCCTAGCCCCCCCATAGCCCATTACTAGTCCTAACCCCCCCATCAGCCCATTTCCAGTCTTAGCCCCCCCATAGCCCATTATGTCCTAACCTCCCCATCAGCCCACTTCCAGTCTTAGCCCCCCCATAGCCCATTACTAGTCCTAACCCTCCCCATCAGCCCACTTCCAGTCTTAGCCCACCCATAGCCCATTACTAGTCCTAACCCTCCCATCAGCCCACTTCCCGTCTTAGCCTCCCCCCCATAGCCCATTATCAGTCCTAACCCCCTCCCCCCATCATCCCAAGTAGATAAAGAAAAACCCGGCTGCTGCTGCCGCTTCTGCCGTGGCATCGGCAGAAAATCAAGCGTTCCGCCGTGGGGCCCCCCTCCTCCCCCTCTGCCCGGAAAAGCCTCCCTGCAGCATCAGCTAGCTCCAGAGTCCCAAAGCGCGGGCTTCTTTCAGAGCTGCAAAGAGAGAGCTTCTCTGACCTCTCTCGGCTCTGTTAAGCCCGCCGAGGGTGATGGGAAATCCCATCAGCCCCTACGGGATTAACAGAGCTGCGAGAAAGGGAAACTCTCGCGGCTCTGAAAGCCCGCGCTTTGGGACTCCGGAGCTAGCTGATGCTGCAGGGAGGCTTTTCCGGGCAGGGGGGAGGGGGAAGGGGAGGGGGGCCCCGCGGCGGAATGCTTGATTTTCTGCCGCTGCCACGGCAGAAGCAGCAGCCAGGTTTTTTTTATCTACTTAGGATGGTGGAGAATGTTTTTTGCGCGGGGCCTCCTGAAACGCGGGGCCCTGTGCAAAAAACATTCTTGCTCAGTGGACGGGACCTACAGTATGTGCCACTGACCGAACTCACAGGTGAGTCATAACTACCAGCTCACAACAACCCTTCTTTGAGGTAGTAATTCACCCTTTCTTTTTTCTCTTTTTCTTTTTGGGTAAATTATGACAAAAGAGACTAGCTGACCAGCTCATATGCTCCGTAAGGAGGCCATAGCTGCAGGCCTCTACCTGCTGTTCCATGTAGGACACTCCTACACCATTTCTTTGCCTAAGGTTGTACCTGCCCTGCTGGACTTTGTAGCCCCCAGTTATTGCATTGTCTGCCTTGAGTACACTGAAAGCTCTTATGAGCAGAGATTGTCTCGTATACCTCTCTACATAATGCTGCGTAATCTTTGAACCACTATCCAAATGAGAATTTGACTGTATTGACTTCTCTGCAAGCTCTCTGACATATTTCTGCAGAACGCTGCATACATTTTGAAACACCATCTCAATGACAAGCAGAAGAATTATATAATCAATATCTCAGAAATAGGAAGACTTAGGTACCGCCTGCAATGGCCGCACCTATCCAAATGAAGGCTTAACACTCCAAAGGATATGAGAACGTTGCTGGACACCAATCCATCAGTTTGTCCTTGTTTTTTTTTTTTCGTTTTTTTCTACTAGTCAGGGCTTGTCCCGTACTAACCACGTTCCAGAAAAAAGGCAAGTATTCGCTAAAGAGCCACCAAGACTACAGTATCCCGAGTTGTGAGCAGGTCAGAAAACTCCATCATGAGAATCCACCAGTTAGTCAGTCAGGAACACTACAAATAGTCAATGCCAGCCCAGGCGCTATGCGCACCCCAGAAAACTGGGAAGGCAAAAGATACCTTTTTTTTTTTTAAACTTGGCACAATTGCAACCAAGGGGCAACCCGAACAAATATGAAAGTGGTATACTCCCAACTGCCTCAACGCACCAGATGTGGTTGCAGCAGCAGATATCCTACACATACAGTCGCAAGGACTCCAGCTCCAGGAAGAAAATATCCTCATGTACCGCTTATCAATTAGAGCGATGCACAGCCTGCTCGACACTTAAGTCTCCCTCAGCAAATATTGCTGGTGAACTCTTCCAAACATAAATTTCCCCAGAAGATTAAGATAACTACAACTGAACCAGCAAGACCATCGCTTAATCAGAAAAAATAACACAGTGATAACCACGGAAAAGTGACCTCTCTTTCCTGTTACTACCATATCCATTTTCATGGAATAAGAAGAGACCAGACCAAAAATAGCACTAATTAAGAGAACTAGGGTTGAGCCAAATAGTGATCCAACTGGCAAAAAGGTACAATAATTGCAACTCACTACAAAGTGCAGGAGATGCAAATAGCCGTCTGCCCGGAAACCATTGCTGTGAATAGGGTCTTACCGCAGGCCCCTATCTAATCCTATAGGTCAAATCTGAATAGGCAGATGAAAAACACAGTCCCAGTGACACCTCACTTGTTCCTTCTCTCTTTTTTTACTAAGCTAGTTTAACTCTTGTTAGCTTAAACCAGTGCCTGGAGAAGGAAACCCCAAAGGCACAGGGGACAGCTTGAGCTCTGAGAATCAACGTCACCCCCTGCTCCCCTTTACTGAGGGCATCAAGGCACCGCAGAACCCCTATCATGCCTTATAGACAGGAAATGTGCCTTAAGAGTAGTCTGGAGCAACCCACCGGAGGGCTCAGTCAGCATCCACCCGAAGGCTCAAGGCTAGGGAATAGAGGGGCTGCAGATTTTTCCTCCTTTTTGTTGTTATTTATTAATTTTTTTATTATCTCCCCGGGACCACAGATGCCATTCAGCCAGTTCCTCACTACTTTCCCTTGGGCTCCCTCCCAGGTGTTGAGATTTTTTTTTTTCAGAATCCAGGTTTCTCTCCCCTTTCAACTGTTCCATGGGCCCACTCCCAAAGGTAGGAGAGGGGAACAGATGATAAGGCAGGCAAAGACCCCTTTGAAGAGGGTCAGGGAGTGGTGGAAAGGGGAGGGACCTGGACTATCAGATTTGCACCCTAGGCCAGAAGAATTGGCCCTCGCCAAATCAAGTCCTTCTGAGCACTTCAAATAACACAGTTCCTTCCAACAGTACCAGACTGCACAGGTTAAGACAACCATCACTGCTGGAGACTGAGAGTACTGGTGAGAGCGAGGCTGCACAGGACCTTCTATATACCATGACGTCAAAATCAAACCAATGGTTCTCAGTCTCCATCTGCTGGCAGGCGAGCATAACCCACACATCTGGACTAGACTGGAGGGACGATAAGGAAAGAATTTTTTTTAATATGTTGAGTTGTTGGTTGTGAGTTTTATTGGCTGGTCTGTGAATGTTCCATGTGAATGATTAATTATACTTTAAAGGGGTAATTTCATAAAGGCATTTTTGTTTGTAAATGTTGTCTTATGCACATAAAAGTCCTCTTATAGAATTGCTCTACATGTAGAAGACCTCTTATAAAATTACTCCACGTTTATAAGTACATGCTATGACAAGTAGGTAGGGTTGCCAACTTTTTCACCGAGAAAAACCCGACACCTTTGGCTCGCCATGCTCCACCCATTCTCCTCCCCTAGGCCCACCCCTGCCCCGCCCCCAGCCCCACCCACAAAAATTACCGAGGATACGTGTAGGCTAACTTCCTTGGTCAGATAATAATTAAACTGGGAACCCCAAAATCCAAACATGAAATGTACAACACTGGAGAAATAAAACTATAAAGTAATTTCCTCTTGCACTAAACAAAAACGCAAAGATGTTAGCAATACACACTTCCCAGACCAGACATATTCCAGTTAATAAATTCAAAATAAAAGCATTTTTCTACCTTCTGTGTGGGCATTTTACTTTTCAGTTGCAATTGCTCCAGTCACTTTCTTCTGGTTTCTTCGTGTCTTCTGCGAGCTATCCATTTGTCCTTTCTTCTCTTTTAGATGTTTTCCATTCTCTCTCTATATCTGCTTTAACATACTGATTGTTTCCCTTTTGCTCTTTCCCCCAATTCTTTCCTTATTCTTTATCATCCATTTAAATTTCACCCTTCCATTCTCAAGCCCCTCTTACTCTCCCAATACCCAGCCCATCATAGACTTTTCTTCCACACAAAATATTTTTCCCCTCTCCATTCTCATTCCCCATCCATTCTAGTCCTCCCCCAAAATCAGTTCCCTTATAGTTCTAGACCCACCCAGCATCCACTCCCTTCTAGTCCCATTCTCCCATGCCCCACATCAGCCCATTTCCAGTCCTATTCCAGCTCTTCATAAGCCCATTTCCAGTGCTAGCCTTCACATCACAGGCCATTTCCAGTCCTAGCCACTGCCCCCCAATCACAGCCCATTTACAGTCCAAGTCCCCCATCACAGCCCATTTGCAGTCCTAGCCCCCCTAATCACAGCCTATTTCCAGTCCAAGTTCCCCCTCCCTCCACCATAGCCCATTTCCAGTCCAAGTTCCCCCCCCCCCATAGCCCTTTTCCAGTCAAGGTCCCCCCCCATCACAACCCATTTCCAGTCCAAGTCCCCCCCCCCCCATAGCCCTTTTCCAGTACAGGTCCCCCCCCCCCAACATAACTCATTTGTAGTGCCCCCTCCCGTGCAGCTGCTGCTCCTGCTTCTTACTGAGCAGCAGCTGCAATAAAGTTAATTTAAAAGTAAGGAAACCTGTGAGAAACCCTCAGCTCCTATGAAACTCCTTCTGCAGGGTCCCTGGCTAAAAAGGAAGTGACATCAGAGGGGCGGGCACTGCAGAAGGAGTTTCATAGGGCCGGAAGGTCCCTCACAGGATTCCTTACTTTTAAATTAACTTTATTGCAGCCGCTGCTCTGTAAGAAGCAGCAGCAGCGGCTGCAAGGGTGGGACAGGACTGTGATCGTAATCGCGATCGCAAGCGCAAAGCCGGTTTTCTGCTCTGGCCGCTCCGATCTCGCAGCCAGAGCAAAAAACCAGCTTTTCAATGGCCGGTTTCGGTTCTCTGCCGGCAGCCGGCCCGACCACAGGAAAACCGGCCAGGCCGGCTGAAAATCGGCTGGTTGGCAACCCTACAAGTAGGCAATGTACTTGTAAACAACCAAGGAGTAGGCATGTATGGGGGAGGAGTTGGGGCACAGCATGGTTTGCATCACAAAGGACACATGTAGGTAATAAAATACACAGCTACGTGCTTACTTCAGTCATGGACATTAACACTTGCTCTCAAGCCGGTATAAATGTAGACAGCTGCATTGTAACAGCAATTTCAGCAAGTTTTGCGCTTGTATTTCATAAAATATTCTCAAAACAAGTGCCTACTTGACCTCCTCACTAGGTTTGCCAGTTGGCTGGTTTTCAGCCATGCTGGCCAGTTTTTAAATGGTCAGGCCGGCTGCAGGCAGAGACTTTAAACCGACAATGCAAAAGTCATTTATTGAGGGAATCCTGCTGCCTTTTCTACCGCCACCACCGCCGCTTTTTCCGAGTCTATGGCATGGTGACATCAAGCATCCCTTGGCCTCCTGGCCCTCCCCTCCCCCAAAGATAGCAGCATCAGTTGCGATGGTTGCTTAAAGACAAAAAAGCCCAAAAGCATGGAGTCCCGATTCCAGTGTGCTTGTCTCTCACCGGTCCCGCCCCATCTGATGTGAAGTATGTGTCAGAAGGGGACGGGATCAGCAGAGACAAGCATGCTGGAATTGGGACCCCACACTTTTGCTTGGCGTTTTTAAAATGTCCTTTTTTAAGCTGCCACTGCCTCTCTCAACATTGGTGGCAGCGGCAGCTTAAAAAAGGAAATTTTAAAAACCCAAGCAAAAGGGCAGGGTCCTGATTCCAGCGGACTTGTCTCTGATGGTCCCAACCCCTTCTGATGAATACTTCTGCATCAAAAGGGGGCAGGACTGGCAGAGGCAAGCACGCTGGAATCGGGACAACACTTTTGCTTATGGTGGCAGTTTGGGGTATGGGAGAGCGGCCACATTGGGCATCAGCGGGAGAGTGAGGCCTGAGGTGGAGGGAGCAGGGGAACAGATACTGGACATGGGGATAGTAGAGGGGGACAGATGCTGGTCAGGGGGACAGGGGATTAGATGTTGTATAAGGGGGGGCAGGGAGAGAGATGCTGGACATGGGGATAGTACAGGGGGACAGATGCTGGCCAGGGGGGGAAGAAGGGCCGATGATGGTTTCAGGGGGGAGGCAGAGGGCAGATGCTGGCCATGTGATGATGGGGCAGTGAATTGAAAGTTACTAGAAGAAGGATGGAGAAGAGATGCTAGGCATAGTGGAGATAGAGGATAAAGGGAAGATGGTGGGGGGGACGACGACATAGAAGTAAAGGACAGATACTGGGCATGATGGGGGCATAGGGGAGAAAGGGTGGATGGAGAACATGGGGCATCCTAGGCGTGGAGAAATAGGGTGAAAAGGGAAGATGGGGCATATGGGGAAAAAGGACAGATATTGGGCATGATGGGGGGTAGAGGAGGAAGAGCAGATGTTGGGCATGGAGGAGATGGAGTGAAAGGGCAGATGTTGGGCAGGGGGAGATAGGAGAAAAAGATAAAATGATGGACATGGGGGTATAAAGAGCAGATGCTGGACATGGGGGTGCTTTTAAGGGGCACACTGAGGAAAGATGCTGGACATGGGGAGGGGATAGGGACACAGAGGGGAGATTTTGGACAGGGGAAAGATTGGGCCATAGAGGGGAAATGCTGGACAGGAAAAGAGGGGAGATGATAGACATGGGGAGGATAGGGATAGGGACACAGAGGAGAGATGCAGGGTGAGAAGGAGGGGGAAAGTTAGTTAAAGACTAGGAAATAAGAGGCTGGGGAAGGAGAGAGAGGGAATGGGAGGATGGGGGTAAGGGAAAGATGGAAAGCTAAATACAGTAAATAAAAAAAAAAGTAAAACTGAGAAGCGATTGGTAAGGAGGAGGAGTGAAATTTGTAGAGAGGAGCAAAAAACTAATTGAGGAAAATGGAAAAGAAGAAATTGGTGTTAGAAACTGACCTAAGGGAGGAAGTGAAGGCAGGAGGAGTGAGAAGATATGGCAAATAAATAGGAGATCATGAAAAGAGAGGTAAGAGAAGATAGAGGAAAACAGACACCAGAGATTGGTGCCTCGACATCAAAGGTAGAAAAAATATTTTACTTTCTGTTTAGCAATTTGAATGTCAGTTTTTGGAATGTACATCTGCCAGTACTGATGTTAGATATGGCTGGGGCCCAATGCAGGCAAAAATCTGCAGGTGATCCTAAACCCTATTAGCAAGCTGTTCCTTCTTCAGCATCCGACTTTTTTAGGGGTATTATCTGTCTTGGGGGTCCAGAGCAATTGCCCTAGTTACAGTCCTCCTAATGCCAGTCCTGACATCTGCTGTCTTTTCTTTTTGTACAGTACAGGGGGAATGCATCTCTTTCTGCTTCTCTGCTGTTGCGTTGCATTGCATGCAGGGCCTGGCTTTTTGAAGTTCCAGTTTCACTTTTGTGTACATATTTCTATTTTCACTTTTTGATAAATTAATTTTTTTATTTGGTGAAGGTCCATCTGTGTTCTGCATGTGCGACTAAGGCTGGGTATTCCAGAGTTGCCAAGTTAGCCAGGTTCCAGGAGTGAAATGTTTGGCCAGTTCTGGTTTTAAATTTGCTTTGCAATGCAGTATGGTATTTGTATTCCCTGATTTTGCCTATTGAAATCAATGCTGTGGATCCCATAATGCACCAGAATGAGATGGTCAGAAATCCAGGACTGGCTTAAAATTGCACTTCTGGAACCAAGTAACTTGGTAACTCTGGTATTCTGTTAGCATGTAATTTCTATTTAACAATGTGTAGTGATCTGGCTTGTTTAGCTTTCCGAACAGATTTACTGATGTTCGAGGGTCCACTGCAATATTTACAGTGCTGTTTTTTCCTTATTGAGTCCTTGGGTGAGTTTTGGAAGTTAGTGCTGGCATGGTAGATTTGCTATTGGCTCTGAAGGATTTTTTTAAAATTAATTTCCAATAGGCTTGGTACTCGGATGGTTTGTATTGCCGTTACTGATATCTCTGTTTTATATGGCTAGTGGTAAGGGGCAGTGACCTAGAGGTGGGAGTGGGGGAGTCTGTGGATGTAGAATATATATTTGGATTTAATACCATATGGGTGAGCATATTTGTATTGGGGGTCTGTGACTGAATGGATGTGGAAGAATGCAAACTCATGTACTCCTTCATCCACTTCGATATGGCCTGCAGATACTAAAGCCTGCACGGTTACCCTTTCTGCAGTTATTTGTTGGGGGTGGGACCGGGGTGGGGCAGGTATGGAGCAGGAAGTGGAGCACAAGTAGCCGCAGGTAGTGGATTTTCTCCTTTCAAAAAGTTGGCAACCTTACTCCCCACCTAGGTAACCTGTTATAAAATTACATTAAAAATATGTATTAGAATGACATTAAGTTAAATTAAATTATAAAGGTAGTTTTACTGAGTGGCTGAAGTATAATAAGAAGTAGCCAATAAAAGGAAGAGATCAGTGACCAATCAGAAATGGCTTTGCATTCTGACTTCAGGAAATGACTGCTGTCCTGCTTTCTCGCTTCCTATTGGCTATAGCTGAAGCTAGCCGGAAACTGCTGCTGGACTTGCTGCAGCAGCAAGAGGGGCTCAGGTGAAAGGGTAATCTCCAGGAACAAGCAGGAATGAGTCTTCACATATGGGTACGTCGGTACTGAAGGAGCCTGCGTGGGAACGCTCCCCAGCGTCCAATCAGAAAGCTTTTGGGAGCATCCCTCAGCGCCTGCGTGCTGCCTTCCCGCCTTTCCAACTGTCTCTCCTCAGTTTTCGTTTTTCCGCGGAGCCGGCAGGACGTCCTCCTGTCACCGCAGAAAATTTTTTCTTTAATTCTTTAATTCTTGTTTTCCTGTGGTCGCGGCTGTCTCCCCGACTCCACCGGTATCGCCGGTGTTTTTTTCTTTTCTTTTTATTTAATCCAGGGAATTTTTTCCCTCAGTTTCAGTTTTAAATTTTTGGGCCTTCAGGCCTCTCCATTATGGAGCCGCCTCCTTCTTTTCCTAAGAAGTGCCTTAACTGTGGCAGTGCAGTATTGTTTTTAGACTCCAAGTCCTGGTGTCTAAACTGTTTGGGTCCTGACCATCCGGAGCCATTAGGCTACCATATTATGAGAAGAGATTTCCCTTTTCGAGTTTTTCTCGATACCGAGTTCCCTTCCAATGGCAGGGCACCGACCATTTCTCCTTCTCTACAGGATCAGGTAACCCACAAACAGTCTGTTCAGACTAGCCAATCCTTGAGTGGTAGGTCTCATGCACAGCATGATGACGGCTCCGGCCTTGCCCTCAAGGATCCATTGGCTTCAAAACCCCGGCAGGAGTCTCCGGTCTCCAAAGCCTTTCAGGGGTTTCAGGTTGTTCCTGAGGCTCACCCCTCACAGAACATACCTGAGCCGTGCTTGGTGGTGGCATCCGCTTCGAGCGGTACCGATACCCCGGCATCGGCACTGGTGCTGTGTGATCCACTCTTCACCAGGGATCGTCATCTGGTTTTCTCGGTACCTTCGGGACCGATCGATACATCCCAGATTGACTTTCCAGTATCGGTATCACCGCCGATACTACCACCGACGTCAGTACCTTCCAGACATGCATCGATAGACTCGTTTCCTTCGATGCCGAGTCTGGAATCGATTTCCAGTCTGGAAGACTGGGTACCGACACGTCTCGGATCCGATGCTTACCGATTCCGGATGCTCGGTACTGAGGGTAATTACCAGAGGCCTTCGGTTTCCTCGGTACCACTTGAGCAGCCTCCGATGACTGCTTCGATGTCGGTATCGTCTTCGATTCCGGCACAGCTACCGGTATCGCCGATACCTGCAGTAGCATCGGGGTCAGCTCCTTCCATGCTTCTTTCACCAGAGTCGCTCCTTTCTATACCTAGTTTGGAGTCGATACCTGGCATGGACGATGCAGTACTGACTGTCTCACGTCATGACCTCCAGTACCAGCATCCATCCTTTAGGGATCCTTTTCTGCACCGGGCGAGATCTTCTATTCCTACATTCTCAAGTGCCTACTCCGGTGCCCAGGCTAGTGCTTCAGATCTAGCCTGTCCAGGGATGGTTTCTGTTGGAGTTCCTTCTTTTCAGAATTTTCTCCTGGACATAGCAACATCCCTTGCTATTCCTACCCCTGGCTATGATCCTGCTCAAGGCTCTCTTTGTTCTGGAGAAAAGGAAAATATAATGCTTCCTTTACATCATTCCTTGCAGGATCTTCTTCTACGAATGTGGGAAGCACCTTTAAGGGTTTCCTCACCTTCTAGAGCAACTGATCTTCTATATCAGGTGCCCCCCTCTCCAGGGTTTCAAAAGACTCAACTTCCCCATCATTCCATTGTAGTGGAATCAGCAATGAGGAAGGTAAAAAGCAAGAAGAAGCATTCTTCTTACCCGCCAGGTCGTGAATCTAGAACACTGGATGCCTTTGGACGTCAAACCTTCCAAACATCTATGCTGGCAACAAGGATTCTCTCATATATTTTTTATATGAGTCTATCCCTTCAGGAGGTCACAAAGAAATTATCTCTTTTGACTCCTTTTCTATCAGAGCCCAAGGCTGCAGACTATTCCTTACTTCTTAGTCATAGCCAAAATATCTCTTGGTTTCTTTCTCGTGCTTCCCTAGACTCTTTTGAGTCTGTTAGCAGAACCTCTGCTATAGCCATAGGGGCGCGACGTAGAGCCTGGCTCCAAGCTTCAGACTTGAACAAATCGGCACAACAAAGACTGGGTAATACTCCTTGCACTGGAGAAAATCTCTTCAATAAGGAGTCTTTACATCAGGTTGCTCAGTGCTCCACTGACCTCCCTGTTTCTGAAGGCAATCCTAAGCCTTCTCCTTCCCCAGTAGGTAGGAAATGCCCTACCAAACCTTCTTTCCCTAGGAGAAGAAGGTTTCACCTTTCTCCTGCTCATCATACAGATGTTCCCAAGCAGGGGAAACCTCGCCCTGGTCTGAAGAATCCAAACTCTAGTCAGGCTGAACAAACCCAGCAACCATAGGTTCCTGAGGGTTACAACCTACAGTTAACATCTTCTCAGTAGAAGTTTTTTCACTGTTTTTTCCTTCAAAACTCTACACATGGATTCCTTTCCTCAGGACATCCATTTGCTCCTAGATATGCTGAGCTGTCAGGATATTCATGTCTATGGGTCACAGGTTTCTCCTCTTCTTCCTACCAAGAAGAGAAGTTAACAACTATCCCATGATAGTTTTCTGTTCCAACATGAATTTTTTCCTTCCACAGACTTACCACATGGTAAGTCACCCTTCAGCTCCTGTTCTCTACCCTCTCATCCAGGGTTTCCCCTGAATGAGTGGTACCATACCACTGCAGGGCTTCTCTAGCCTTTCATTCCAGTGTGGAGTTTTTTCTCTCGAATAAACTCCCTTCTTTTCTCTGGGCAGCTCATCAGACAGGAACAGGATTTTCTCCTCTTCTTTTGTCTGTTCTCTCTGTTTTACACAGAAAGATTCTCTCTGCTGTCTTATTCAGCAGCTGCCCATGCAGGAGTTCTAGTGATTGGACTACTGGTACTTTTCCACAAGTTTCCTGTCTGTCTTCCACTACTTTCTGTCTGGCCTTAGTAGTGATTCCAAGATAGTGCTTTCATCTATCTTGGATAATCCTAATCACTTCAGGCTTATCACACTATCTTCTTTTCTTGCCATCTCCAATTTCTTTGGATTTGGCAGCATAGTTGACCTACAGCCAGTTTTATTTCCCAATTCTCCTACATAATGCTCTCTGCAATCTTACAGAGAAGCTTTCTACTATGGGCCCTTGCTAGAGAGCATGGGGTTTTGTCTCTGATGACTATCCTATATGGTTGGGAAAGGCTTCCTCAGTCATTTTCCATGACTGTGAGGGTTCTCCACACCCTGTTATCTCCTGTTATAATACAGGACATAAGCCTTTTCTACATGAACGTCCAAAGAGTTTTCCAATTCCTACAAGGAATATGCTCTTTTTTCCTTGCAGCTTGTCCTCATGGTATCCTACTCCTTCATGGACAGCACATATTCTACTAATAACGCATGATACCCCTTGTGTCCCTCCAGTGGGTCAACCTGGTATCTCATCCTATGCGTTTTCTGTCCATTTACCATGCCAGAGTTCTACAGGACTCAGGACTTGCTGTTTACAGACTGATATTATCCTCTGTTTTTTCACGCAACCATCCTGGTTATTTCACTGGATAGCATTCCTGCACCATCTTAGCCAGGGGGACTAGATTCTCTATATATCTTCTCAAGTAGGTTCCACCTTCTTGTTATTAGATGAATCTTTCTCCTTCACATCTCCCATGTGAATGTTCTTATGGGCATATCTCTTTCTGCTTAGTTGCAGACATTTATCTTCAGACATATATATTCATGTATGTATATATCTCTATATACTTCTCTATAGATACATATGTCTGTAAGCTGCGTGTGCATATTTTATGCCCCTCCAGATCTCACTATAGATATATATATATATATATATATATACCCCTATATATATATATATATATACACATATATATATATCCCTATATATCTATGTGTATCTGTCGAGATGCTTCCTTATAGGTAGATATGTATTTACATACTTATCTCTCTAACTGTCTATGCTTATAAAGGTTTTACCCTCCTAGAGGTTCCAGACAGTGGGCTTGCATATGTTCATACTGTCCCTCAGTATGTCTGGGGTATTATGCACACAACCACTACTGTGGTACTGACAGCTTCTACTTTAACTCTACGTCTAGCTATCCCTGAAGCTCCATGCTTCAATATCTTTCCTATCTCTCACCAGCTAGGAAAGACAGGGTGGATCTTCAGTAGATCTGAGGTTTCAGCCCTTCAGACATCTGTCCTCCTTGGGAATGCGGGCTTTTTCCCATACCCCTTCTTCCCTCCAGGACTGGGTTAGTTTGTCCAAATCGGTCAGTCTTCCTCTTTTGCTCCTAAATGTTAATCACTCTGTAGCCAAAAGAGTTTTCAGCTTTTTCCATAAAGCTTTCCACTAAAGACCTGCCGTTTTTATACTACCCCAGTTGACACCTGGGTCACCTGACAATTCCAGACTTGGACCTTCACCTTCAATTCCGTGAAGTCACCTTGAAAATTCCTCCACTGGATCTCCAGTAGACTCCATCAGCCTATCTACTTCCTTCAATCCAGTAGGTGAGGTCCATATTGTGATTGTTCATTCAATATTTTTCATGATAATTATCATACATACCAAGGACTCCTTACCTGTAGTCCTTAGCTTAGCTGTTTCTCTACAGCTCCTCTCTTTTCAACTCCTACCCACCATCCCTCATGGGATGCCAGAGATCCATGTGTGGGAAGTGCAGTCCTGTCCCAGTGACACGCAATTTATGGGATCTCTCCCTGGCATCTAAAGCTAGGGAGTCCCCATATGTGAAGACTCATTCCTGCTTGTTCCTGGAGATAGCACAGTTACTTACCTGTAACAGGTGATCTCTGGGAACAGCAGGAATAAGTCTTCACAACCCACCCACCTCCCCTAGGAGTTGTATCTCTCTATCTATCTTCCTTTCCTCTTTCTCTCTCTCTCTTTGTCTCAGCTATCAAACTCAACTGAGGAGAGACAGTTGGAAAGGCAGGAAGGCAGCACGCAGGCGCTGAGGGATGCTCCCAAAAGCTTTCTGATTTGACGCTGGGGAGCGTTCCCACGCAGGCTCCGTCGGTACTGACGTACCCATATGTGAAGACTTATTCCTGCTGTTCCCAGAGATCACCTGTTACAGGTAAGTAACTGTGCTTAGTCTGCATGTGCACAGGCAGATAGGGAAACAGAACATGGTAGCAGTACTGGAAGTTGAGAAAGAGCTTGTTTATGGAAAGGAAGGAGCTTTGGGATCTAAATGTGTAGAGTACTTTAAGTCCAAACACAGTGGAAGTAATGACATTTAAGCTAGAGCCTTCTTTCCAATATGGGGCCAATTTTACAGTATGGCTCATACTGCAAGATTGACCCCACGATGGGGGGCACAAAAGGAAAAACTGGACCAAGATGCCACAAATCCTTGAGCTGGCCCTCTATACATCATTATATGTCCAGAAAGGGTGCTGAGTTTGAAGTATTTTGGGGGGGGGGGGCGTGTCAGTTACACAAAATACACATCTGTAATCGCCAATATTCAGCCACTAAACATATATATTATGGAGGTTATTTTGGAAGCATCTCTACTTGCAAATAGATTGGAATATACATGTAAATGTAATTTCAGAAAACTGCAATTTATTCGTGGAAATCTTAACAACACAGATTTCTCTAGGGCAGAGCTTCTCAACCCAGTCCTCAAGACACACCTAGCCAGCCAAGTTTTCAGGATAATCACAATGAATATACATAAGAGAGATTTGCATACTATGGAGGCAATGCATGTAAATCTCTCTAATGCATATTCATTGTGGTTATTCTGAAAAACTGATTGGCTAGGTGTGTCCCAAGGATTGGATTGAGAACTCCTGCTCTAGGAGCATGGTGGGGACACGGCTTGGGTATGCCAATCAAATAGACACAAATGTCCCAGTTTGCAATGGGAAGCTGCATCTATCTTAAAAAGAAAATCCCAGTCAGCTTTTAAACCCGTCCTGAAGCATACACAAAGTGCCAGCCTTAAGAGGCAGGTGCAAAGGCCAAATGGCATCCCTTCCCAGACCTCTCAACATCCTCCAAACTCTCCCCCTGATAACAACCCTAACATCCTCCAGACTCATCATAATGCCAGCATCCTCCAGACCCTTTATCACATCCCTGCCCCTGATTGCAACCCTCTGCAGATAAGCCTCCCTTCATCCATCCCAATCCCACCCTCAGCTCTGACCAGGGATCTCTGGGGTGTTTAATGGGATCAGCAGTGATTCCTAGTCCCTCCTGCTCTGTTGCTGCCTGGGTTCCAAATGACACCAGTCGACCCCTAGTGGTAGTACTGTGAGACTACCACTACAGGTTGGCCGATGCCACTTTCAACCTGGGTAGCAATGGGGCAGGGGCAACTGAGCATTGCTCCTGCCCCCACTACACACCAGGGAGATCCCCAGTAAGATCTGAGGTGGGAGAGGTTTGTCTGCCAGGAGGCTGTGATGGGATGGAGGGTCTGCTTGTGTCAGGGTTTTGATCAGGGGTCTGAAGTATATCAGGGTTCTGATCAGGGGAGGGTCTAGAAGACGTCAAGGCTGTGATTAGGGAGTCTGCTCAATGCTGGGGTTGTGATCAGGGGGTCTGCTTGATGTTCGGGTTCTAATGGGGACTCCAGAGCTAAATGATCGTGTAGCTGGCGCCAATGCCTGCCTCGGAAGAGCTGTAAATGCTGACCCGGACATTTTAAAAAATAAAATGTATGCCCACTGTAAAATGGGAAGTACGTGTATATTTCTGTCTGCCTAACCCATGCACAGAACATGCACCCTTCAAATCTGTACATTGCATGGCTTCAAACATGTAATCACAACTCTTTACACAAGCTTTCTAAAGGGACTTCTTGTGTCTGTCTTTTTAGGGCAAAACTCAACACTCTTGGCCACAAGTGTTTATGGAAGGCTTATCATTGCACAAAACATAAGTTTCAAACTTGTTAAAAATAATGAAGCATGCTCTTTTATGAGGAAACGCCCATGTTATAATCACTGTCAAAGATTCTCGTAATATCTAAAAAGTAGAGAAGACGATCACTTTTTTACACAAATGAATATTATGGAAACCAAAAACAGTTCATACTGAAAATCACAACCTAGAAAATCAAACCCATGGGAGCCTGCATTTTGAAACAGCTGCTTTAAGCTGGTGGGTGGCATCTTTTCAATGATGAACTTATGTGGTGACAGAAAATAATAAGCTGAATTTATCTTTTTTCAAAAGATGGCTCCTGGTTGCACACTGAGAACATTATCAGTGTGATAGCAGGTGTTCTTTGAAACCACAATATGTAAAGCTGAATGTGCGTGGGAAGGCCAGTCTGGTCTCACACCTCTCATTTATATGACAAAGGGCATGTCTGGCTCACTGTCAGTGATCTGCATTACTTATGATTATGCAATGCTGTGATTTATGCTGCTCTTTCCAAAAAAGCTATAATTACATAAGAGAATCGGTTCCCATGACTTACCACCTATTATATATAGTTAAATATAAACACTACGGCTATGGGTCAGCCTGGTGGTTCAGTGGACATGCTGTGCACTGCCATGTGAAAGATACCTAGTTCAATTCTACTACTACTACAACTGCTACAGCTTATCATTTGTAAAGCACTACAAGGTACACAGATAAGAAGCACATGGTGCAGAGGGAAGCCCATAACCGCGCAGTGATGGAAAGGCAGGCAAGGTCAATATTCTGTCATACCCGGGTAGTGGTGCGATAACTGCGTACTATAGAACATGTGCCACCAGCGGATAGCCAGGTGTACCAGCAGCCCCCCATAGAGTCCATAACTAGTTATGATATCGCATGCGCAAATGCGTATTATATGTGCACAATCCCCCTCTGGCTGGGCAGATACATAGCAGCATGGCAGCAAGGAAAGTAGGCAACTTTAGCCACACAGAAGCCAAGGCCCTGGCCAGAATGGTCCTTCAATGGAAGGGGGTGCTGTACCCCCGAGGACACCACAGGGTCAATCTGCATTTGGCCACCACCATCTGGAGGGGGATCCAGCTCTGCCTTTGCAGTTGAATAGCTAATGGGAGGTCAAGCTCCAGGGGGGGATTGGCAGAACAGTAGGTCAGAAATGAACATCTGGCACAGGCCTGGCTGTGGGAGTTTACTTGCAAACAGTGGGGATGCTCCATGGCAATCACAGTGGACAGGGCCATGCATTGGGCCACTGACCCTGGCAGGTTACACAGTTCAAACAGTTCAAAATGCACTTCCGTGCCATCTCAGAAGACCTGTGGGGCCCCATCCTAGAAAAGTATGCAGCTAAAGACATTAAACAAGATGATGAAAGAGCTCCCTCTGTTAGAGGATGTCCTGCAAATGCATGGGTCACAGGTTCAGGGTCACCTAGGGGAATTGTTGTGCAAAAGCAAAACCATGAGCAGGGTAACCAAACGTTCACAAAAAATATTAACATTCCCTGCTCCATGTGTTGGACAGGCCTGTTGTGGGGGCAGTTCCAGCTTTTGCATATTGTGAGGGTGTCACCATTGTTATTGTACCAACTGTTCTGTGGCCTGGTGCAACTGGCCAGATGCAATGAGCACATAATGCTGCTGGCTATGAACATGCACAGAATACAAAAGTAAACAGCAGGGAAATCATGTTGCAAACATTTGCTGCCTGCACAGGACTGGGAACTAAAGCACCTGCACCTGGCCATCCCCAGTATGGCGTCACCTAAGTCCATGTTTCCCACATATCATCACCTGTTCCAGAGTTAGAACATGATGTACAGCATGACAGGGTGGCTCTGTGCAACAATCACACAAATGAAACCCAACAAACAGCACAACACACAAACCAGGGCCTCATGCTCCAAGGGTGGTGCCACAGGGTCTATGACAGATGGTGAGAGTGGGTTCAAAAGAGGGAGATACAAAATGGGTGGGGATGAGATAGGGAGGATAAGGGGTTAGAGAGAGTGGAAGAGAGGGGAGGAGGGGCTGGGTAGCAGAATGTGGGAGATAGTGTAAACAAGCATGGATAATTAGGGATGGGACAGAGCAGGGTGCAGGTTGGGAAAAAAGAGATGAAGAAATGTGGTAGGGAAAGTGGAGGCACAGAGCATGGAGTAGGGGCACTGAAGGCGTTTGGAGGGGGCAGTAAGAGGGCAGTTGCTGAATGGAGTTGGACCTATGTGGTCCAGAGGTAAAAGACAGGTATGTGAGATAGCAAATGCAGGGTCAAGCTGGCAGCCACAATGTGCTGATGCCCAGAAGACTGGGAAGAGATACACGTGATATGAAGATGGTGGGAACAACCAGGTAGTGTCCATGAAGCACCACATCTAGTGGCATACACTATAGAAATCCAAACAGAGCAGCAACATATGCCCTACAAGGGGCCAATATGTGAAAACATGTCCCAAGTTTGGAATGTAGTGTGAAAAACCTGCAGATGGCCTGATTAGGGAGCAGTACCATTACAATGGTTGTACACAGGTTTGGGGAACCCTGGTAGAGGGTACATAGAGGTCAATGTTGTGACACATATGTTGAAATCTCCACTGTGATCGGCCACACACGCCACTCCTGCAAGGGTGGACAGGGTCCCTGGGAACAGCTGTGTAACTGGTAGCAATGGAGGGTCAATGTGGACACAAAATTGCGCAGATCTGATCACATACCTCTCTCCCAGTGACTTTGGCATGCACTGAACCCTTGAGGCACTGAATTGTCAGTTCAGGAACTTGTGGCAGCAGAGACCTGAGTTCATCCAGCGCTTTAGGGAGGAGGTGGCAGCAGCCATAGATAAGCCAACCACATGGCATGGTAGACATCCCCTCAGAAAATACAGCAAATGACGATATATACGGCCTCAACTTGTGGATAACAGCATATATGTTGCTAGCCTAGCATGTGTGTATATGTGGCTACCCCATAGAGAGTGCATGCACTGTTGCCCTTGTGTGTGCCAGTTTGTCAGCTCTGTCTATCTCCTGCAAGTCCTACGTTACACCCATCTTTTGACCCAGTGTCCCTCTCTTCACAGCCAGAGAAGCCAAGAAGGAGGTGCTATGGGAATAAGCCAGGCAGCTTCCCCAGCCCAGCCAGCCACACCCACCACCTGCAGAAGCATCTTTGGGGGGCATTCAGCTCTAGCGCCAAGCCTCAGCCCCAACACCACCACCACCACCACCACAACCGAGAACCCTCCCACAGCCAGCACCTCCGAGAGGAAGGAGGAAGATGAGGCCACTGCAGAGGCCCCAGAGGCAGAGGCGAAGGCAAAAAGGGAGGCAGAGGAAGAGGAGGAGGTGGACCTGAATGAGGAGGATGAGGAGAAGGATGACAACTCTGAGGAGGCCAAGGCAGTGGAGGCACTGGGGGGAGTGACAGGTGAGGGGCCGCATGAGGTGCATGCGACCAGGATGGCGGTGGATATGAGGGAGAGTGGGGCTACTGATGCAGGCACAAATGTCCAGCTAGGGACAAGGGGGCTAGGCAGGCCAGCTGTGGACATCAAGGAGGAAGGCCAGGAGGAATGTAGGGTGTCAGCAGAGCCTTCTGTGTGTGAACAGACCCCCATGCCTCCCTGCACCATCATGTGCCATCATGGGTGGTGTCAGGTGGGCTTGGAGGCTCTGCTGACACTCAGGGCCCTCTGCACCAGCAGGCACCAACTATGCCTCCTGCAGACCCTGCCCCAGGCACCTCATTTGCTCCCCCTCAGGAGCTGGTGGCAGTTACGGGCACTTTGGTGGAGAAGCTATGGCTCCTGAGGGAGGCAGTGGTGGAGTTTGCAGGGGACACCTGAACAAGGTTGCAAGCTTGTACTAGGTTTGGACCTAGTACAAGCATTGCAGAACCTGTGCCTTTTGGGGAAACTGCTAGGTACGTATGACTTAGATTGGCCACTGTTGGAAACAGAATACTGGGCTTGATGGACCTTGGTCTGACCCAGTGTGGCATATCTTATGTTCTTATAGCCCAAGTACTGCAGACTCATAGCCAGGTTTCCCTGGGTCCTAGACTGATCTGGGGAAGGGCAGGGAAGGGTTATGTTGGCAAGGCTAACAGGGGGATGTGAATGAGAAGGGGGTTGTTACTGGTGTGTTGCTGTAATAAAGACTGTTTATTATAATTCACAGTGTCATCATTGCCTCCTTCGTCAAAGACGGGTATCTGGCACACTAGAGTGGCGGATAATAGTTTGCAATGTTCAGGTCAGGGCCTGTGGCAGCTGCTAGACCAGCGTTGGGGTCTGAGTGTGAGCACATGGTATGTTGAGGGAACAGGCCAAGGTGGTGGCCAGGCCAGCAATCCCACAGCAGCAAGGCTGAGGGACACCATATAATGCAGGCTGGGAAGGTATGGGATTGGAGAATTCTGGAAGCCAGGGTGCAGGTGAAGTCTGCTGATGGGACCTGCACATATGGGTGGGTGCATTGTCACACATATACCTGAGTGTGGGTGTAGTGCAACACAGGTGAGAGCATGGGTAGTGACAGTTATATGCCTGTCCTCTGTTCTTTTCTGTGTGCTCTATCCTCTTGGCTTTCCTGTCATGCATTGGCATTCTTTTCCTACTTTCTAGTCACAGTCATTTATTGTAAACCGCCCTGACGCTCTTTTGCATGGGTGGTCAAACAAGCAACAGAATAAAGTAAAGTAAAGTAAAGTTGGAGCCTGGACACAGGCCCCAGGTAACATGTGTGCATGCCTATCTATGCAGTGTGTTACCATAGAGGGCATCGATGCAATGGGTAATGGGATGGGAGCAGGCACACAGCATGGGGGGGGGCCACATGGGTGCTCATGTAGGTAGCATGCCTTCCTGGTGCTGTGGACCAGACTATCCAGTGACCATGGCACACCTACCTGGGCCCTGCTATAGGCAATGGCTGTGTCTTCACTGCACAATCAGTGTAAAGTTCAGGAGGCTACTGTCAAATAGCATCTACTGAGGGTAGGAACCGCTGTCTGCACATGACTACGCATGATAGAGATGTCTGACCACTGGATCTGTCCCTGTCTGGGTGGCAGGGTTGTGGGAGGATCTGGGTATGGGCCACTGGATTAGAGTCACAGTACAGTGACAGGCCCCTACACATATGTCAGGAAACAAGATGCAGTAATGTGGGTGGTGAGGCAGAGGCCCAGGGTATGCCTTATCATCCTTGCTGTCACCCTCGTCTTGTCTCACATTGATTATTGTAATTCAGTGATAGGGGAAAATAAGGCTTAAAGTGTGTGTGTACAGGAGGACTAGGAGGCCCGCAGGGGAAAATGGGAATCCTGTACATATCTATATATGGAAAGGAATGTGCTGTGCTAAGACAAATTGATTGTTCTACACGGAGATGACTAACATCTGTGAAGTTACTGATAAGCTGTGGTGGGCCTCAGGGGATGAGTTGATGACGTATGTATATGTTTCTGTTAATGTATAAAAGACAGACAGCCCCTCTAACCTGTTGAATAAACTTACATACTACTTATATGCGAGTGTGTGTGTTTGTTCCCCTGGAATTCCAGACAGAGAAGGTAAGGTGATTCCTCAGCCAAGGGGACTAACGGACGTCCTGAGGGTAAGTGGTATATAGTGCTGGGAAAAGAATAATCCACACTAACATTCAGCACTTGCTGGTCTCCCTCAATGTTCCCTGAAACGGCTTCAACTTATACAGAATACTACAGCCAGACTCATCTTTCATGCCTCTCGTTACGATCATATAACTCCTTTACTCATACATCTTCACTAGCTTCCCATATCATTTTGCATTCACTATAAGATTCTTAATTCAGGTTCACAAGTCTCTTCATACCGGCTCCCCTCAGTATCTCTCAAGACTCCTCATCCTCAATGGACCTCAGCGCTATCTCTGGTCTATACACTTGCATTGTCTCTTCGTACTCTCTCCCTCACAGGCACATCTCAATTCAACACGTCACTCCGCCTTTTATTTTCTTGGTCCCATGCAGCATGTCATTGCTTTGCTGCTGTCAGACTCTTACCGTGTCTCCAAGATGCATTGTTTCAGCGCTTTCTGAGGCTTTGCCACTTCTGTCCTATTTTTCTCCATTGGCGTCCCCTGCTACTGTTTAGCTGTGTTCCCCCTGTGACTGCATCAGTAATATGCAGCCTTTCATTCTGGCCCTGCAATTCTCCCATCTGACTATGCACCTGTGTTGGGGCATATCAGATATCATGTGCCCACTCTATTGTGTCCTATTCTAGGGTGACTCCCCACATAGTTACAGTACATGACTCACATTTTTATCACATTTGCTCACAGCTGTATCAACTTATCAAGCAACCATGCATCTCCAAGGTATCCTGTGGCTGTTGCTTGTCCCAGGCCAGATTGTAACAGGATGAAGTCATTGTGGCAGGAGCCCAGGAAATGGGCACATACATCCGTGATGAGCATGTGGGCATTGATTATCACTTGCATATTCATAGAGTTGTAATTGTGGCGGTTTCAGAATGCCTTCTGGTCCTGACCGGGTGCCCTCAGTGCAACGTGTGTGCAGTCAATGATAACTAATGACAGATGGGAAGCCAGCTATATCATATAATTCCTGTATCATCTCCTATCTTTGCTTAGGCGTGGTGAGAAAGGTGATGTAGGTTTGCAACCTTCTCATCAAGGCAGTAGTGAAGGCATCAATACAGTGCCATGTAGCAGATTGGGTAATGCCAGTGGTTGTACCCACCGCATGCTGGAAACTTCCTGAAACCAGGAACCCCAGTGCAGCGGCCACCTTCAGAGATACTGCCTGCATGTGGCTTCAGGTGGTGGCTGGCTCCAACTCCCTGCACAACATCCAACACAGCTCCATTATGGTGTCACTGTCACTGTCCACTCCTCCAACAGTTGCAGATACGTTATCCTCTATCTGTACATCTGTGGAGTACGGTATCTGCACCTCTCATGCTGGGTCAATGGCTGCTGTTGCTGCTACACATTGTGCTGCCACCTCTGTCCTCTGGTGCGTTGGTGGCATCTCCACCTTCACTGCTATATGTGCAAGCCCCACATTGCATGGGTGGTTCCTGTCCACAGGTACAGCTAATACCCGCTTTTGCCAATGCTCCACGTGACATGTATTCGCGTAGCAGGCCAAATGCGCCCAAAAACCTGGCCTAAAGATACATGCGCTGAATATCTTTGCTAACCAGGTATGTTGCGGCCATGACCCTGTTACGGCCCATTACGCCCCTGTGGATATCCGATTTATTGCATGCACACTGCATGAATATTCATCTGTCAGTGGCTGACTGAGGATGCCGGATACCCAGATATGCGTCACTTACACTGCTTTTTCACCACCACCTAAGGGTTAAAATATTGAGCCCACTGATCTTAATATGGTCTCAGCTGTCCTACCATTCTAAGTTTTAGGTAGGTTGTGCATATATTGAAATTAATAATAGATTCCAGCATCTATTTGGAATTAAGGGTAAATGCCTACGTCTATAGCACTAACCCCATGTGTTATAATAGCAGAATATCAAGTAGGTCCTCTTTATTTTGGAAACACAAAGATTGAAGTTTTGCTACCAATAAGCGCCAGCTTTTCACACTTAAATCAAGCCTACTGCAGATAAGCACCGGTTAAGTTGATGTCAAGCCAATTTAAAATGATCACTGGGAGAAGCAGCAATTTATTTCATTTCATTTCATTCAAGTATTTATATTCTGCTTTTTGATACACAAAAAAGAAAATTGTATTATAAATGCAAAATAAGGAAATATAATACAATAAAAACAGAAATAAAACAACAAAAATACAAAATGGAAACCAAAGTTAGATAAGGGTTCTAGCGAAAGGCATTGTCAGGGGTGGGCCATGGCGCCCTCACTTTGGATTCAGGCCCACCACGTCAGCGACAGGTAGCACAGTGAGAGGAGAGAGGAGAGCCAGAGATGGCGGTGTCAACATCTGCGCTTGCCTAGTGCACTGCCTCTCCATGTTCACTTCAGGCTCCATCGAGAAATAAGTCCCGCCTATGCCACTGATTCTAACAACAGATGCCGTCTAAATTAAACTTCAAAATCCATCTGAGAATCTAAGATTTACTGAAAATCACAGAGCCAATCTGAGCATCATCAGCCTAAACATAAGTAACACAGCTACACAATCTTATCGGCTGGGCGAGGTGCACAAATATATTAAAAACAGGGGCAATGGGGCCGAATCTGAGAAATCCTGCAAACAAGCTTTTTAGGACTGGTAAGAAAGTGTCCCTTTTCCATACGCAGTAAAGATAATCTGAAAAAAAGAGGGCCTGATTTTCAAAACCACCAATATTCACCTGCCCCAGCAGCAGGATAGTCCGTGCCAGTATCCGGATTGGAGCCCCCGCTGAATATCTGGGCTGAGCAACACCAGCAAGGTTAAGTGGTTAGCACAGTTTTCAGCTATCACTTATCTGGATTGCAATTTAGGCTGCTTTTCATGGACAAAGACAAGGGCCACTGAAAACTGCGCTAATAGAACCACCCCTACATTAACCTATAGTACTGGGGCGGTCTGCGGAGATATCAGCATAACTTTCAGGGATTGTGCCAGGCTTTAGAACTGTTTCCCTAACTCCTATCTGTTTAGGAGCCTCCTGTCCCCGATTTCAGCAATGGGGACAAAGGGAGTAGAAACAATTATTTTTCAGTTTAGCAATTTGAATATCTTAGTTTTCAGAATTTACATCCATTATCTTTCTTAGAAGCGATGGAAGAAATGGGCTTCAAGCAAACAGTTAACCAACCAATTCACACCAAAGGAAACACTCTCGACCTAATATTCATTCCTACCCATTACACAACCACAGCTCATTATGTCTCACCTTCCACATCTCAAGTCCCATGGTCTGACCACTATCTGATTAGGTTCTCTTTCCACCTCCCACAATACACCAAAGCACCCCTTGTCAATCTACAAGGTCAAAGATTTCGACCATTCAATAGAGAAGAATTTCTTGAATCAGTACTCCCTAGATTGGATCCTTATATCTATAACCTTGATGACGCAATATCCAGCTGGAATACCATTATTGGATCCGCATCAGAACCATATTCAACAAAGATTTGCCATAAAATGAGAAAAAATGAAAAATGGTATACTACTGAACTGACAATTCTGAAGAAAGGTCTTAGAAAAATGGAATCTACTTGGAGAAGGAAAAAAACTCACGAACTCAGAATACAATATTTCTCACTACTCAAAGATTACAAGGATGCGATTAATAAGGCTAAAAAAACAATATCACTCCAAAACTTTATCTAAAGCTATTAATCGTCCTAGAGAACTATTTGAGATTGTCAAATCGTTAACCAAATCCCCATCCAACAATTCTCACAAAATTTGTATTAGCCCGCAAATACTTGCTGATCACTTTGCAAATAAACTCAAACTTAACAGCCATTTCACCCCACCTAGCCTAACTCTTTCAGATAATAACCACCTGGAATGGAAAACCTTCCACCCTATTACCAACAAACTCCTACTTCAGACAATCTCCAACCTAAATACAACAACCTCTCTTCTTGATCCTTGTCCAGTGACTTGGATAAAATCAACAAAAACAGAACTTGCCTCAGACTTACTGAACATAGTAAACCAATGTCTTCAACAAGGACGTATAGCAGATGTCCTCAAAAGGTCAGCAATTCGACCGCTGTTAAAAAACAAAACACTAGACGACAATGACCCAACTTCATATCGTCCCATTGCAAGTATTCCATTCCTTGCCAAGATTATCGAAAAGATTGTGCAAACACAGCTGCAAGATTATATAGACTCATCAGCTCCATTAGATGATCATCTATATGGATTTCGCCCATATCACGGTGTAGAAACACTCCTAACAGCACTATTTGATACAATTATCAGAGGTATCGATAATGCCAAGCGAGCCTTCATTCTCATATTCATTGATATTTCCTCGGCCTTTGACACTGTAAACCATATCACGCTCATTTCAAGACTCTCTCAAATAGGCATCAAAGATAAAACCCTTGAATGGTTCATATCCTATTTTACTAACCGGACCCAATATGTGCAAATAGATCGAAATGCCTCATCCCCATTTCCACAAGAACAGGGCATCCCTCAAGGCTATGCCCTTTCGGCACTTTTGTTTAATCTCTATCTTCAATCCATCTGTTCCATATTTAAACGCTTCATAATCAACTACCACATCTACGCGGACGACATCATGTTATACTCGCCATTTGATGTGTCCAACCCGGATTATAGTAACATATGTTGTTGCCTCTCTGAAGCTGAGCTGTGGCTGAAATCAAGGAATATGAATATTAATTTTAAAAAAACAGAAGTTCTATTCATAACAAGAAACACAAGCTTCACTCCCCCACTTGAAATCAACATTGGAAAAAACTCTCTCCCAGTCAAAGATGAGATCAAATACTTGGGAGTCACTCTTGATAAGACCCTTAGCCTCACCAAACATATAAAACAATCTGTAAAAACAATATATTTCAAATTGAGGACAATCCAACAACTTAGACCATTGATAGATAACACTGATTTCAGAACCATAGTACAAACACTTATTACACCACATTTAGACTACTGTAATGGTATTCTTCAAGGGACCTCTAAGAAAAATATTCACACACTTCAATTAGCCCAAAATGTCACCGCAAGGATTATCTATAAAGCGAAACTTTCAGATCATACATCTCCGATTCTCTATGCTCTCCATTGGTTACCCGTCTCATGCAGAATCATCTACAAGTCCTTAGTCAATACGTTTAAGATCTTTAATAATATAGCACCATCTTTCTTATCTACGCTCATCAACATCCCACATGAAAATAGATCAAGACGAAGAATAAACCTTCACACCATACAAGTCCCTGATTCTATTTGAAAGACAAGTCAGAAAACAAGTAACACAGCTTTCTCATACTTCGCCCCTACGTTATGGAACAACCTCCCGATTGAAATCAGAGAAATCAAAGATCTTCAATTATTTAGAAAAAATCTAAAAACCCATCTATTTACTCTGCACTACAATAACCTCCACATTGAAGATAATCCTAACACAGAGAAAAACACCGATCATCAGTCACTCACTGACCCTACCTAGACAAGGCATAAACCTTTCCCACACATTCACATTGCTCACCTAGATTAAGCTTACTCTTTGAAAGCAATTGCTTGTCGCTAATGTGAATAACTGTAATTTAATGTAAATATTTCCCTTTACTGTTGATATACTGTTGGTAGTATGTTTTGAAACATTATCTAATTCATACCCAGTTCAAACGTTCCTACCTCTCCTGTTATCTCATTGTATTTTTTAGTTACATTTAATAGTTGAATGTTCTTTGTTCTAAATCTGTTCCATGTAAAATAATAGTACTCTATTATTAAAGTTTATGTTACCTGTAAACCGCCACTGATCTCTGGAAGTGGCGGTATAGAAAAGATGTATAAATAAATAAATAAAATAAATTATCTTTATATTTCGCACAGTACAGGCGAAATGCATCACTGTTTCCATTTCTCTGTTGATTCATCTGCTTGGAAGTGATATTGTGGTTGTCATGGGCTGGATGTGGTGTTGCCCAAACCTGGAACTAAAGTGTCCCTTCTTCCCCCTCCCCTTTTCCCTGCCACACCTCTGATAAGGGTCCCGGATTTGCCTGCAAAACATCTGGCAACCTTATATCAGCAGCACTATCTGGTCAGAACCGCTGAATATCATGGTCTGTCCCGCTTAGCTGGGTGGCCCTTCACTGGGTGGCCAGCTAAGGGCTTTGAATACCGGCCTGACAGATTTAATTGAGGTGATAACCTCCCCCAATAGGCCCAAGCTCTTATACTACATCTGCCAGCAGAACCGAATCACTGACAAGATCAAATGCATTAGATAGTAATGCTCCTGCGGAGCTGCAGGGGATTTGTCTGCCCGCTTTGCTATTGGTGGAGTGAGGTGCAGCGATATCACGTTTTCAGTAGCAGTGGCGCAGGACTCCTGCGCAGTTCCACAGGAATGCTGACTGACAGTTCTAGCAGTACCATCAAAAGCTGAAAGGTTATGATCTAGATTCAGATTATTAAAGTAGACTCAGTACCACAACCTGAGTGAAATCCCACCTGTCTCGGATCAAAATCGTCAGTATTATCTAGGAACCATGCAAACTGCCTTCTCTGTAATTTTTGAAAGATAAGCAATGCCAGCCACTGGGTGATCATTACAGCATGAGGTTACATCTCAATTGGGATTTTTTAGGGCAGGCATAATAATAGATTCTTTCAGACAAATTGACAGGATTTGCTGAGTCAAGAAGGCAGTAACTACTGAATATGCTGCAGCCAGCTCAAGAAAACCATCAGAACTCATCATAACCTAAGAGGGGCAAGGGTCCAAGGCAAGTAGTGGTAACACAGAAAAAAATTGCCTTTAAATCTAAAGGAGATGAAGACTGAAATTCTTCTAAGGCCTCCTCCTGATTAGACCTGTTAAATCTATGAGTGAAACTACCACATCCTTCCTACCACCCTCAGAGACGGATGCAATCATATCCAAGTTCTTCCTGTCTGCCAACTCTCCTTCTTAAAAATCTTCAGCCTATGAATGGCCCAAATCTTGCTGCAAGGCCCGAATCTTATGCACATAATAAAGAGTCAACTGTTCTGCTCTAGGGGCTTCAAGGGAGACAATCACTCGCTTAGAAGCTTTTTTCAGTAACTTTGTTACTATATTAAAATGTTCTCTGTTCTTAGCCTCATTGATTGAGATTGTAAAATATTCCTTTTTTGTTTTTGTAATCCTAAAAAAGTATTTATTTGCTGCCTGCCAGTCTCACTCAGCTCTTAAATTACAGCAGTAAATCTCCTGCAATGCCTTTCCAAGCACTGCATCACCCATGTCTGCTCCTGTACAGAATTACTAAACCAGGGCAAATGTGTTTTTTGACAGGATACATCCTGCCTTCTAGATGCCAACATACAAAGTTTGCAGCAACTGAGAAGCTGGTTACTCAACAGAAGAATTTGTTGAATCTTCAACCCTCACAAATGAGTGATATCAGTATTCCTTTGTGTTGGCCTAATAAAATAATAAAAGAAGCCAAAGTGTTGTACAGTATACGGTGATCTTTATCTTTCTATGCTGCCTTTTTTCTACAGCATCAAAATGGCTTACAAATTAATACTATAAATTATTTCATTCAGACAAAGGATTTTAAGCTTACCCTGTAATCTAAGCCGACTGATCCAAACGAAAGATCTAAAATACGGCCCCTAAAAGAGTAGGCGATTGGACCAAATGAACCAAATCATTCAGTGTTGGCATTGAGTGAAAGTCCTGTGCAGATTTTCATTCATCACTATGCAAATTTAAGTTACCCAGCACATGAGAATTGGAAAAATCTCAAACTAAGATCCAAAATTAGGAGGCAATTTTAGAAGGTTAAACCGGAAACATGTGCAAGTAATGATTTTGGAAGAGGTGCTTCTTATACGCATTGGGGGTCATTCCAAGATGAATATAGGGCACCAGGACATGCTGGATAGATGTTTTCTTTGGGAAAATGTCTAGACCCATATTGCTAAACCATGCGGCTCTGCACGTACACGGCGTGAAAACGGGATCTCAGAAAATGGGCGGGAGGTGATGGAACAGGAGCATGACAAGCCACGGAGACATGGAAAGCATAATCAGGTAAGGCCCGTAAACATCCTGAGTGTTTCCCCCGGATGCCTACATTAAACCAGCGGCAACGTGGAATAAGGCCAGGATTTAGAAAAATATCTGCTCTGAACTTCAACATGTTATACAGAGATAAATGGCTGTGACACGTCTGTACTGAACTGGTGTGTCTGCTGTCTGGGAGGACACAAGATGCAGTTTTAAAGAATAGAACGCACAGGTGAGGGACATTTGTAAGGTTAAAGAACAATAAAAAAAAAACCCATCCCCACTGAAATATAACACACTGCAATAGTCTTTATTCTGGCTATGCTGACATTTGCTGTTTGTGCTAAAGGGGCTATCGTTGCCTTCCCTAATAATTCCAGTGTTTGGAAAAATGGGAATGTAGATGTAGGGATGGTATGTGAGGTAGCATGGAGCAGAATCGTCTTTGGCTGGGAAATGCGGATCAGATGTGGTGTTCTGAGACGCCATACCATTATGTCTTCACAGTAGTTGTTTATAGGTGGAAGGCACAGTTTTGGCAGAGGTATGTTATTTGCGACTGCAAGTGAGAGTTTGTGTGTGTGTGGTTTGAGTGTTGCATGGGAGGATCTGGTGTGCTCATCCGCAAATCTGGGGGAGGCATGAATGACTGGCCAGTACCTGGACTGTAGGGGTGACCACAGTGTCACCAGGTGCCAGTGTGATTGGGCAGAATAAATCAGAAGAGATTCTCCATAGTGAAATGCCTAAATATATCCCTGTCACTAATAAGGGACCCTCAGGATGAGAGCATTCATCAGTGCAAACAGCACTAAGACATGCCCAGAAGCATCATCATTGGTCTCTAAAAATGTGTACATTTGTAGAGAGTGATGATGGTGCCTTTGGGCATGTATTAGTGCTGTTTTCACTGTTGAATGTTCCCATTCTGAGGGTCCCTTATTAGGGACAGGGATATGTTTTCACATTGCACTATGGAGAACCTCTTCTGATTTTCTTTGGTCCATACTTAGCATTGTACAGACTGCTTTCAGAGATGACCAATCCAAGCATAACCAAAGATGTCTTTACTGCTAAGGTATGTCATGACAGACATATCACGTTCTACCTGCTTTTATTCTATCTTAGAGTGCACCGAGATTACTTTGCAGTGTTATGGGCATGCAACAGGCTGGTATATATAGTCTAATTTGCATCAACATTTATGTATCATCAGTATTCATGTGTAGTTTCATCAATACAACACTGTCAGTGAGAGGAGCAGCTTAGGAGATGCACGTTTTACAGGGGGCGTGGCTGTTTGCAAGTATATAGCAGAGACGGGCGGGATCAAAAATGACTCTTTTCAGAGCATGGGGACATTCAAAGCTGTTTGCTGCCTACTGCTGTGTATTGTACTCCACAGTTCTTTGTTTGTGCCGTGCCGAACACATCTATTTCCCCGATTCCAAAACCACAGGTGTGTCTATCACCACGATTGTGGAATCACGTTTAAATCGGGCCCATTTTCGAATTGGATGTGCTGCGGGCCGGATGTGTATGTTCTGGAGTTGGGCTCATACTTTATGTATCCAGGACATGTAGATTTGAAGTTGGCATATTCTGGGCATGAAAATGTCTCTGGCAGCATTTATGCTTGCTCCAAGGCACACATAACTGTCAGGTTATGTGTATATTTGGATCTGCGTTTTGGAAGCGTGATTGAGGAGGGAATGGGATTCAAAGTCACCTCAAATGGCAAAAAAAGTTGAGTTTGGAACTTGGCTTCCTTTGCAAATGGACTTTTGCAAACTCGGACACCTAAACATGTAGGCAGCAAAATCCACTATTTATACATATAGAGGGCAATTTTATAATGAGGCATCTAGATTAAGGCAGTCCAAATGCTCCTATTTCTTAAAATACTAGTATAAGATTGCGCCTTAAATTCAGGCATGGATGTTTACTGTAGAGTGCAATGGTGAGAACAGCATTTGAAAGCTGGGTAAGAGACATGGGGGAAGATGGTGCTGTTTACATTTTAGAATTTATATGCTCAGCTACCCACGTAGTTGAGGAAGGCACACGATTACTGTCTTATACATACACACACATCACCATCAGTCCAAATGTAACTGTGTAGTCTCATGTCCTGGAAGACAATGCCACAAATACTGGCTCTGTAGTTGTATGAGCATCTCCAGTGTTGAGCAAACACCTTCAATGTGTCTAGGGAGGGGTAATTCATTTAGCATTCTCAATCCTTTTGAAAAGTTGGCTTCTATACAAAGTGACTTAGGAGATCCATACAGAATCAAATTATCTTGCTTTTAGAAAGCAATTATAGGCTTGGTTTTATATTCAAATAGATATCCCAAGCTATCAGGTTATTCTATGTCCAGAAAATCTAGTAGGGTTTTTGTTATTTGCTTTTGGAGTTATTTTAGAAGCCTTATTTAAAATTTACACATATCAGGCAGATACACGTGTAAATTGCATCCATATGTAAATGGCCATTTTAGAAAAGGTCCAATTTATATGAGGATGTCCTTAGTATGCAGAGGTTTTGAGGGGCAGCGTCAGGGGCATAGTTTGGATGGGACAAAAATCTATATGTACACATATAAGCCCAAAGTTCTCCATGACGGATTTAGACCTACTCTTCTGCATATGTAGGTTTTTAAAAAGTGTGCATTTCACCAGTCCTTTACAGAAGGAATTAAGGAGTTATCTTCCTTAATCCTAGTTTATTTCTCTCTCTAAAATGAAATAAATTCAAGATAGTGTTCTCTGTAGTTAACTAGCAGCAGCTACATGTCTAAGTTTGCAAAATGGCTCACTAAGGGCCCCTTTTACCAGTACTTAGCTTTGGCTTTCTGCCATATAGCTGCTACTTAACTATGGAGGACACTATCTTGAACTCATTACAGTTTGGAGGGGTAAAATAAACTAGAATTCGATCGGCCATTAACCAGATGAAGACCATTCCACAGTTGAACAAATACTCTGCCTCTTCTAAACTCTCAGCTTGTGTTGGTGTTCCGTCTATTTTCAGCAACTGTAGTGTGTTTTAAAGAGCTATATGGACATTTAAAAATGAAGATAATTCACACTTACAAAGCAGGGAAAGGCTATAAGTCCCTAAACCAGTGATTCCCAAACTTGGGAATCCAAAATGGAGTCACATCATCAGTGAATGTGGTCATAGAAACATGGCCATTTTCCCTTCTTTCTGGACTTTCACTGTGATCTATACCAAGTAGTGGCAGTCACCAGTTGGCATATGACCTGTGAGCCAGTGAACATTGATAGGCCTTTACCCCCAACTGGGTGAGCTTCCCGTTAGACTGGAAACCCAAGCTGAGAACTGGGATCTGTAAGCGAACCCACTGCACACCGACACAAAGGACCTTGTGATAACTGCTGCTGCCGTTGCCACTATTGCTGCCAGTGTTTTCTGCTTTAGATGAGTGGGGGAAGGGGAAGGAGGCTGGAGACCTGCTGTTTTCATGTCATCATCATTATCTGGGGCATATGGGATAAAGGTTTGGAAAGCACCACCCTAAACTGCTTCCAGTTAGAAAATTCAACTGTCAGAAACATTAAGAAATGGGAGCTACAGTATATAGTTCTACTGAAGTCAAGACGAGATCCATGAAAAATCTCTGACAGAACTGCCAAAAATTAGTTTGATTTGCATAACAACCCACAGATCACTGCAAACATCCTGCTGTAAAGATTACCTGACACCAGAATGTTGTCCAAAAGTCCTCAGCAAAGTGCTCCACATATATTAATGATCTGCCATAGGAGTGTTGCCAGAAATAAACCTTTCCTACAACCTCATCTAAAATATTCGAAAGCCGTCATTTAAAGAATGTTTGGGCTTTGTGTGGTAGACGGGGGCATAGGAAATAATGTGCGAGTGGAAGGAAGAATGCATTCAACTAAATATCGCCATTAGGGAGAGTTGTTTGGAGAGAGACTTGTGCTTTTGCTGTTTTACCATCTCTAGCATTTGCACCCCTGCGGAGACCAGCTGTAAGATTTCTCCCTCCACCATGATCTGCATCCTGTGGGAGGTGGCCGCAGGCATGTGACCGAAGGGGTGTGACCAAAATAGCACGTTCTGCCCCTTTGGAGGCCCTTTGGAGCATGAAGGAGCACCGGAAGAAGCTCTGAATTGTTATGGGTAAGCAGAAGGTGAAGAACAAGGCATTGGGAGGTGCTGGAGGAGCAGGCCCGGTCAAGGGGCCTATGGACCTCCATGTGCAGTCTGTTGCTTTGCCTCTTTCTACAACTGTAAGAAAACTTTGGATATTGAAACCTCCTTGAGTTCCGGTTGCTCTAGATCTCCACCCCAGCCTGCTTGAAGCCTCTTCTTCTCTGCCTGCAAGCAAGCACTCTCCGCGATCCCCCCTCTCTCTCGGCCCCCCCCCCCCCCCCCCCCCCCCCGGCTGGTGTTTGGTACCCCAAGGCAGTTTCTCTTTCGTTACCATCTTCAAATTTGATTGTGAGGTTTCCTTGAGGGATGTTTGGGGTAAGCTGTCGAGAGTGGAATCAATAATGACTGGGACTATGAGTTAATTGTGCGAGTTTCCGAGGAGTCTGTGGACACATTTCAACAGCAGGACTCTTTAATTTCCTCTTTAGAATTTTGTGTAATGAAACTTGAGGGCTCTCATCCCTCACTGCAGTCTCTAGTGGGGGCAGTAGTTAAGGATAATAGATGGAGAATCAATTAAGGGCAAAGAATTTGTGATTCCTGAATTATCCTGTGATATGGCTTCTGTCCCTCCTCGAGCTGCTGAAAAAGCGTTTGAAAGAAATTTTGTTGTTTAGTAATATTGATGCGCTAGTTATTTCTAAGTTATTTTATGTTTCCAAGGGGATTCGGGTAGAAGTGGCCAAAGGAGGGGGGTTGGATTCCATCACCTCTCTGGACAGCCTTGATTTGACCGCTTTTCTTGAGACCTCTCAGGACATTGTTTCTGAGAGGGAGACTCTGTTGGTCACATTTGGATCAGAGGCTGATAAGACTGCTGTCTTGAAATTATACTTTTCTAAAAAGTCGCTTCCCTTTTGTGGCCAGCCGATAAACATTTTTCCTGATGTTGCCAGGCCTACGCAAATGCATAGGAAGGCTTTCTTGCAGATGCGGTCTAAGTCTTGGCTATCGGAGCCACGTTCTATCTCCGTCTCCCCTGTAAGTGTGTGGTTACCTATGCTGGAAATAAGTTTGTTTTAATAGATGTTTCCGATTTGAAAAATTTTCTTCAGGACAAATCAGTGAATTAGTATGGGTACTTGGGGATTTGTATATACTCTTGACTCTTGTCCTGTTTTTGACTAGGGTAGCTCTAGGTATTAATTTGTTCTCTTTTGCTTCTTTCCCATGATGGGGGCTAGAGCATCTCTTGCTATTGTTTTGGGAGATTGTTTTTGCATATTTTCCTATTTTCTAATGGTAGAAGGTTATGCTTTTCTTATATACATTCAGGGTTATTCTGTCCCACGAATTGCAGGGATAGATATCCCATATGGTTGTATGGGGAAGTTAGATGGGGCGGGGAGAGGGTGGATCGGGGACAGAGTTAGGGTGGGCGGTGGGTGGTCGCCGGCCCCGGATGTACAGGGCCGATTCTAATGTCAGCCCTGTATGTCCAGAGCCGGTGACTTGTACAGGGAAGTTATTCCAACTCTGAGGTGGAATAAATTCCATGGACATAGTGGATCGGCAGGCCCGGGGCGAGGATGGGACAGGGGGGGCCGAGGACATTCCCCACAGCCTGACCCTGGCCATAGGTGGCCGGATCGGGGATTGGGCTGCGGGGAATTAGCTGCAGGAGCCGGCGGCTGGGATCACGGCTTTTAAATGGAGCCGTGGTGCCATGGCAACCAGACGCCATGGTGCCGCGACTGCATTTAAAAGCCCTGACTGAGTTAGTCGGACAGTGCCTGTACATGTAGGCCAGGCTGAATCACAGTCCCAGCCTGCACGTACAGGCCTGATCGCGATTCTGATCCCATGGGGCTAGACGTGCCTGCGGGATCAGAATCACGACGCCCTCTGTATGTCCGGTTCAGACTGGACATAGAGAGGGCTTCCACGTCCAGGACGGAATTAGGCTGATTGTATATGTATTTTGGTTAAAATCTTAACAAAAAAATAATCACCATTATCTTAGAAGCTATTGACACACAGTCAGTAAAAAACTGAAGCTAAAAAGAAAATGAATATTTCAGCAAGACAATGATCTAGAACATACCTCAAAATCATCTATAAAGAAATTACAAGAAAGAAGATGTGGGTTTGGAATTGATCTTTGCAGTGCTCTGACTTCAATGCTATTGAAAATCTGTCAAGTGATTTCAAACATACAGTGCATGTAAAGAGACCTAAGAATATTTCTGAGCTAGAAGAGTTCTGCAAGAAAGAGTGGGAAAAAATTCCATAAGAACATAACATAAACATAAGAAATGCCATACTGGGTCAGACGAAGCTCCATCAAATCCAGTATCCTGTTTCCAACATTGGCCAGATCACAAGTACCTGGCAGGTTCAAAAAGGTGCATAGGTTCCACAATGCTTGTCCGGGGTAAGCAGTGGATTTCCTGAGTCCTCTGTAATAATGATTTATGGACATTTCCTCCAGGAACTTGTCCAAACCTTTTTTTTAAACCAAGCTACACTAACAGCTTTTACTAGATCCTTTGTTACGAATTCCAGAGTTTGATTACACATTGAGTAGAAACATATTTTCTTTTATTAGTCTTAAATGGGTTACAGTGTAGCTTCACTGCGTCCTGTAGTCTTTCTGCATTTTGGAGTAAACAAGTGATCTACATTTACCTGTTCTACTCCATTCATTAAGTTATAGACCTTTATCAAATCTCCCCTCAGCTATCTCTTTTCCCAGGTGAAGAGCCCTAACCTATTAAGCCTTTCCTCTCAGCGGTATCCTTCTATCCCCTTTACCGTTTTGGTGGCTCTTCTCTGTACCTTTTCTAATTCTACTATATCCTTTTTAAGATATGGCGACCAGAACTGCACACAGTATTCAAGGTGTGGTCGCACCATGGAATGATACAGAGGCATTATAATATCCTTTGTTTTATTTTCCATTCCTTTCCTTACGATTTCTAGCATTCTATTTGCTTTCTTGGCCACCGCTGCACACTGGGTGGACGGTTTCAATGTATTATCCACGATGATGCCTAAATGCTTTTCCTGTGTTGCAGTTTCTAATGTGGAACCTTGCATCGTGTAACTGTAGTTTGGATTGTTCTTTCCTAGGTGCATAACTTTACACTTGTCCGTATTAAATTTCATCTGCCGTTTGGACGTCCAGTCTTCCAAAATGAGAATGCAAAGACTCACAGCAGGCCACAGGAAAGGTTTGGAAGTTATTATTTCTTCCAAAGGAGGTGTAAAGTACTGACTTAAAGAGTATGCAATTTTGCACCTACCAGTCATTAGTTTCTTATTTTGAATCTATAAAAAAACTACAAATAAATAGTATTATGTATTAACATTGGCAGACAGATGTTATATTTAACTCTGCATCCTGTAGAGGTTATGCCAGCTTCTATTATTAGGGACTTATTGAAACACACATTTTGACCAAGGATACCTTGGCTTTTGCACACAAGCATATGTACTTAGAAACACGGGATCCACTTACTTCTGTTTTTCTGATGGATGTTTAATATACTTTAAAGTTTTAATTTGTGGTCAAACGTGTTAAAACAACACTGATGCCCAGGGAAATATCTGATTATTTGCAGCAGATAAGCAATTTGTAGACTCAAACCTCTTCCTTTTCTAATAAGTTTTAAAAATGTCCAAATTACTGCAATCTAAATGGTCTTGAAAATACTTAAGGAAACCCTTAGTATCACTGGGGGAAACAGTGAACTGCTAGTGCCTCTAAGCCAGCATTAATTCTTTCCTATTACTGCCAGCATTATCGAAGTAGCATTAAGTACTAATCTAGCCCAGCAACCAGTAAGCTTCTAGGAATGGAGCTTGCTTACCTGAAGAAATAAACCACTAGCAAATGATTGACATCCAGAATATCTGGAATGAGCAAGGATTTTAAGGACAGCTAGTAAACAGCTTTGTGTTTTATTAAAGGGCAGCAATACAGGTCACAAATTCAAGAAATAAATCCATTACCAATTAATTTGTTAAACACTTTCCATGGAAGTTCCAAAGTGTTGTATGGAAATTACCATATAAAACACATTCAATAATAAATGAAGGGTCTGATATTTAAAAGCACTTATCCAGACAAGAGCACCTGCTACATCGATAAGTGCCACCGGTCACATTGTTTATTTCCAGCGGCACTAGCTGAATAGTGCATTGAAAATCATAGACAGATCAGGGCCAGCATAAAGATCTAGTCGGGAGTAAAAGGGTAAACTGAAATGAATTGTCACACATTATCTCAGATGACTCACAATGCCTGGTGGCCCAAGTGGCCTGTGTATGGTCCAATCCCACCTCCCCACCCCCAAAGAAAAAATCATTAGTGGTCCTGAGCACCCCCTACTACCTGAACCTCCAAAGCAATCACTGGTGGTCCTAGAGTGCCCTGACCCCCCTCCCAAACCCTCAAAACAATCATTCAACAGTAGTTCCAATGTTGGGAGGCACAAAAGAAGCCCATATACTCCTGCTTCTGTGCTGCCATCTTTCCTAACGGCAGTGCCTAACCCCTAGGATTCACTGGGCAGGGTCAGTTTGCTAAATAAGGCAGAAATTGCCTTATTTGGCAGACTGACCCTCCCCCCATGGTGCATCCTGGGATATACAACATGAGGTCAGCAAACTGACTGATCCCATGCTATGCATCCAGAATGCACCAAGTGGGGTGGGTGGGGGGGGGGGGGCGGTGAGTTTTCCCAGTAAAGCGATTTATTGGTAATTATGGTAACTTGGATGACCATAGCTGATAAAGTTTAAAACATAAGAACATAAGATATGCCATAGTGGATCAGACCAAAGGTCAATCAAGCTCAGTATGCTGATTCCAACAGTGGATAATCCAGTTCACAAGTATCTGTCATGTTCCCAAAAGGCAGACATATCCCATGCTGCTTGTCCAAGGGGTAGGCAGTGGATTTCCCCGGTCCACTTTAATAATGGTTTATGGACTTTTCCTCCAGGAACTCACACAAAGCTCTTTTAAACCCAGCTACATATTATAGGTGAATTATAATGATTAGCTGGAAGTCTGATACAGCTGGCCTACAACACTCTGCCCACTGCCTTGAATTCTTCTTTTTTTGACCCTCTGATGTTCCATACGTTTAACACTCAAGCCCCTTTCATCATTTTTTCTGCCTATTATCCCCCTCCTGCCCGTCTCACTGAGGAGCTCCTGTTACACAAAGAAGTGTGCAGGGAGTGTAGGGAGAGAAGGTACTCGTAGATTTAATAAATAGAAACATGATGGCAGAAAAATACCATATGGCCTATCTAGTCTGCCCTTCTATATCAACTACTACAATAGTCCCGTCTTTTCCACGGCATTTTGTTTCGGATACAGCTGTGTTTAAAAAAAGCTCCAGTCTGAGTTGTTCCGTGTCAGTTGGAGTTAAAAATTGGTTATCCCCTGATGAAGCGAGGATATCCCCTGATGAAGCGAGGACTGTTGCAAAACGCTTGATGGGCTCGGTTTTGAAGCATCGGGGAATGAGGAGTGGGATGGCCACCCATGGACATATAATACAATTTCTTTAAGTTAAGTATTTTATATGTCTTTTGTTGGAAAGTGGTGGCTAACCCTAACTTTGCGTGGAAGGCCGTTGATGTTACAAAAGCTTGTGTGTGGTAGCATCCTAAAAAATATATCTCTAATTATATATCCAATTATATTCTAGGCTATGAAGCTTCTTTATTGAAACTTCTCGTTTTTTTAATCACTTTTACAACCCAATTGTTTGGCGCAGATCTGGTCTGGTCTTAGGAATTCCCCTAAGATCTGCGCCAAACAATTGAGTTGTAAAAGTGAAGCTTCATAGCCTAGAATATAAATGGAGGGAGATATAATTTTTAGGATACGCAAGTTGCCCTCTGTGAGTGGACATCCCATTCTGTGTGTGGTAGCAGGCAATTTGCACCATGCCGTTTATAAGCTGACGGTTGCTGAGTCCTTCCATGCATTATTTGTTTACTTGAATTAGAACACAATGAACATTGACGTTTCTGAAGAAGCGGTTTTTTTGTGAATACATTTGAGTGTTGTTTTTTGAATAGTCAGCTCTGGGAAATGTGCATCATTAACGTCTGCGCTTTGTTTAGTACAAGAGGCAATTAATTTATAGTTTTATTTCTACAGTGTTGCTGTACATTCCAAGTTTGGCTTTTGGGGTTCCCAGTTTAATTATTGTCTTCCTGTTTCTAAATTGTGATTCCTTGTTTGGTGATGGTCTATGTTCTGCATGTGTAACTGAGTTGAGGTATTCTGTTTATGTAATTCCTATTTGTCATTGCCACTTGTTCTCTTTCCCCAGTAGGTCATGTATTGTTATTCTCTGAAATGTATTGGTTTAATATTTGCAGTGTTTCATTTTGATAGGTAGGGTATGGAGCTTTGTGAGTCCTGGTAGTGCTGTTACGATATGGCGGGTTTGCTATGGGTTATAAATGCCCAATACCAAAGGCCCCGTCGATTGCAACCTTTTATATGCATCAGTTTGATTCACAGCACATCTACCCATCTGAATGGTTTACAGATATACGCATGTGGACGAGATATTTAGATGATGTGTTTTTTATTTTGGACTCACTCGGAAGAATGATTAAAAAGTTTTTTGATTGGCTTAACACTTTGTCTGACGATTTAAAATTTATTCCAAAATATGATCTTAAGAATATTGAGATTTTGGATTTACAATTAATTAAAAATGGTACTACGATTAGTACTACGTTGTATAGAAAATCAGTACAACGTAATACATTGTTGCATTTTAAAAGTTACCATCCAGCATCTTTGAGGCGGGGGTTGCCTGTGGGTCAGTTTATTAGATTACGCTGGATATGTTCTACTATACAAGAATACCGTCGACAAGCCTTAGATTTGAAATTACGGCTACAGGAAAGGGGTTACCCGTTACATATCATTAATAAAGCATATCATAGAGCAAGTTATATACATGCTGTTCATAGAACACTATGGACACATCACATAACCTCAGAAAATGTATAACAGCACATGATACTGCCTAAACAATGTATGTATGGAATATGTTTTTTGCACCACTGTATATAGCCCACTCTGTACATAGCTCATACCAATCCAGCACACAATACAACACACACTCAACTTCACCCTCACTGCATGTATAACACACTCACTTTACTCGATTGTTTGCTGTGATACCACCTTGATTATTAAGATAAGGCGGTTTAGAAATACTGTTAAATAAATAAATAAATGCTGAGTGGTGGCAAATGTCTTCTGATACTAGTGAGGATAGTTCAAATGAATCTGGCCCCTTTGTGGGGGTGCTGCCCTTTATGCCTCAAACTACGGAAATCGTATCTATTTTGAGGAGGCATTGGGCCATTTTGTCTTTAGATCCTAGTTTTGATAAACCACTTATGGTGGCCTTCAAAAGGAGTCGGAATATTGCTGATTGGGTGGTGCGTACCACTGAGGAGACTCCCTTACCACTGATTAAAGGACACTTCCAATGTCAACAGTGTGAATTTTGCAGCAGTACGTTGGAGAGCCCGTTTTGGGAAAATTCATTAAATCATCAAAAGTTTAACAGCAATTTTTATACGACTTGTCGAACCACCTTTGTGGTATATGTATTGGTTTGTCCCTGTAAAAAATTGTATATTGGAAAAACTATCCGTAGCGCAAAGCAGAGATTGCAAGAACATCGCTCTCGTATTACTACAGGAGTGTTGTCTGCTTCTATGGTTCAACATTGTCAGGATTTTCACCATGTCTTTCAAGATTTACGTTGGCGTATTTTGGATCATGTCCCAGCCAAGCTTAGAGGCGGGGATCAGGGTGCACGCCTCTTGTATCGGGAGCAATTTTGGATTTACCAACTAAACTCTTTAACACCGGAAGGTTTAAATTCCTCCTTGGATTGGTGGAGTATTCTATAACTTGGGGTTTCCTTTTGATGTTAGGATCGTGACTGTGATAGGCTTATCGATTAGTGATGTCATTTTATTCTGACCAATAAGAGGAACCTAGGTTGGTCTGTTTGTTCACATTTGCAACAGAATTTTGAGGAAGGGCCGTGAGTGTCGGGAGCCCGAAACGCAACGTTGGGTTAATGATTTCAATGGATTCTTAATACGTTGCATATTGATGGAGATATCATACGATTTTGGCCTTTGTGGGGGAGAGATTTGTTTTTGCCTCCTGAGACCCATATGGATATTGTGAACACCGTGGAGTCTGACCAAGGAGCTTTGAAAAGCTAAGTAGCCTCCTACTTGGCGCATTGGTGGAGCCACTATAATCGTAAATTCCTTTAGATTCAGTTCTTATACTAAATCGAGTTAACCCTTTATGGTTTGAGTATCTCAAGGGTTGTTTTCGGGGTTGCGTCCCCAATTTTAAATAAAAGACTAAAAGGAACGTATTTGCTGCGAGAGGATATTATGTCTTCATGGCAATAGTTCAGACAAAAAATCTTTTGGTTTAGTACACACATTCCTTTGGTATTGGGCAATATATATGTGGGATATGTGGTTTTGGGTTTAATATTTTTGATGGGTTATAAATGGGCAGTGTTTGTAGTAGTTCCTAATCTGCTTGGCGGTTGGCACTGGATTATAGTAATGTAGAAATCTTTTAGTCTTTCTTTATCCATACACTCATTAAGAGGCATGTTTACTAAAAGTTAGTGTATGGTAACATTATGCAAATATTTATGCAAATGAGGTCCCTTATGCAAATGAGGCCCCGCACCAAGTCTCCACACATGGCCCCGCACCCCCTTTGGGCCGCCCCTGCTGGAAGGAGCGGCACATAAAAAACGGTTACATAAATAAATAAATAAATAATTAATAGACAGTGTCATTGCTACTGGCTTCACCAACTGTCTTTGCTGAATGGACACTGACCTTTTGGTCTTCCCTAATTTCTGACTTGTTTGATTAGTTACTTATTTGTATTTTATTTTACTTTATTCACTAATTAATTTGCTCTTATTCCTCTCCTTTCTCCTGTTAGAATGTCATCCTCCCACACTGCCACTTCTTAGGTTGATTTTAAACCTCCAACTTCTTATGGCTCCAGATCACTTTTTCTTCCTTTTTCTGACACTCCCTAACCTTGTTCCCTCATACCGTCAACTTAAACCCCCCATCCTTATCACCCTCTCTCTACCTTCCTCATTTCCTCCCCCATCTTTTCCTCCACCCTTTCTTCTGCTTTTGAGCTTTCCCTTTTTCTTCCTCTCATTTATCATTCTCCTTTCTCTCTGAAACAACCTCACCTTTGTTTCCGCCATGCCATCTACTCTCTGCCCCGCACTCTTCTTCTCCTTCTCCTTTATCATCCGGTGATATTAATCCTAACTCTGGCCCCCTAGATTTTTCTCTCACTCCCATGATAGTGCCTCTCTCAACCACTCCAATCTCATTTATATTCCTCTCCTTTCCCCCTCCTCTCCCTTTCTCATATGCCATATAGAATGCTCATTCCATATCTAATAAACTCCCCTTTACTCACAATCTCTTCATCTCTAACGCTTTCCATTTTCTAGTTCTTAGTGAGACCTGGCTTCTTCCTGATGACACTGCTTCGGTCGCTGCCCTCTGTCACAGTGGCTACCAATTCTCCCACACTCCTCGTCCCACTGGCTGTGGTGGTGGTGTTGGGTTTCTGCTTTCTCCTTCCTGCCAATTTCAACCCCTCCTTCTACCTCAGTCTCACTCCTTTTGCTCCTTTGAAGTCCATTCCATCCACCTTTTTAATCCCTTACCTCTCTGGATAGCTGCTAGTTATAGACCCCCTGGCCTGACAAGTCCACCTCTATTTTTCTTACTGACTTTGACTCATGGCTTTCCTTATTTCTGGATTCTTCTTCCCCCTCTCATATTCTGGACAACTTTAATATTCATACTGATGACCCTTCTGACCCATATGCTTCTAAGCTTCTTTCCCTCACCTCCTCATTCAACTTCCATCTTTGCTCTACTGCCCCCACTCATCAGCATGGTCACTGCCGTGATCTTGTTTTGTTCTCTAATTGCTTACCCTTTAATTTCCTTACCTCAGTTCTTCCCTTATCTGACCAACACCTGATAAGCTTTACTCTTCATCATTTCCCGCCTCAATCTTGCCCAGTCTCCTTCTACCGTTTTAGGAATTTTCATGCTGTTGATCCATCGGCTCTCTCCACTATTATCTCATTACCTCTTTCCTCCACTTTGTCTTCCAAGTCTGTTGATGAGGCTATAGTTGTCTATAATACTGCTCTCTCGTCTGCTTGATGCTTTTGCTCCTGCCCATGCCACGTCCTGTGAGGTGCACTATACCTCAGCCCTGGCTGTCTTCAACCAACCGCTATCTTCGCTCTTGTGCCCGCTCAGCTGAGTGCATTTGGCTCAAATCCCACTCCCTTTCTGACTTTTTTCACTTCAAATTCATGCTTGCTCTCCTTCTGGTCAGCCAGAGCACTTGCCAAGCAAAATCACTATGTCCATCTGATTAACTCTCTTGCCTCTGACCTCCGTCTTCTCTTCTCAACTCTCTCCTCTCACCCCTCCTTCTCTTTCTGCCCAAATCCTAGCTGACTATTTTCATGACAAAGTCCACAGTTACACTCCAATTCCCCCACAAGATCAACTTCATCTCCTCTTCCCCCTCTTCATTACCAGCTTTTCCCTTCAATCTCTGCTATCCTTTCATCCTTTTCTAAAATCCCCGAAGAGGAAATGTATCATCTTCTTTCCTCCTCTAAACTTACTACATGTTCCTCTGATCCTATCCCCGCTCATCCCCGCTCATCTCCTTAACTCCATTTTCTCCTCTATCATTCCTTTTATCTCCCATATTCTCAGCCTATCGCTCTCCACTGCAACTGTCCCTGTAGCCTTCAAGCATGCTGTGGTCACACCTCTTCTCAAGAAACCTTCACTTGACCCTACTTATCCTTCTAATTATCGTCCCATCTTCTCTTCTTCCCTTCATTTCCAAACTTCTTGAATGTGCAGTTCTCCACCGTTGCCTTGAATTTCTCTCCTCTCAAGCTCTGCTAGAGCTACTTCAATCTGGCTTTCGTCCCTTACATTCTACTGAGACGGCTCTTGCCAAAAGCTCCAGCGACTTGTTCCTGGCTAATTCCAAGGGCCTTTACTCAATCCTCATCCTTCTTGACCCTTCTGCTGCGTTTGACACTGTCATCCATCACCTTCTCCTTGACACTTTGTCTTCACTTGGTTTTAGGGGCTCTGTGCTGTCCTGGTTCTCTTCTTATCTCTCCCATCATTCTTTCAGTGTTTGCTCTGGTGGTTCCTCCTCTACTTCTTTCCAACTCTTAGTTGGTGTACCCTAAGTTTCTTTTCTGGGCTCTCTCCTTTTCTCTCTCTATACTGTCCCTTGGTGCTCTCATCTCCTCCCATGGTTTTCAATATCATTTCCACTGCCAGTTCTAGACTTCGTTCCTTTCACCTTGCTGCTACTTATGCCTGGAACAAACTATCTGAATCTGTATGTCAGGCTTCATCTCTCCCCCTTTTCAAATCCATGCTAAAAACTCACCTCTTTGAGGCTGCTTTTGTGTCTACTTATCTTTCCCTATTTGTACCCCTTGTTCTCAGCTATTGTATTGTCTGCCTTGATCAGATTGTAAGATCTGACAAGCAGGGACCGTCTTTTATGTGTCTGTATAGTGCTGCGTATGCCTTGTAGCGCTATGTAAATGATTAATAGTAGTTGTTGTAGCTTTGTGTCTGTCCTAAACAGGTTTGAATGATAATCAATTCTGGACTTCAACATTTCTTTCCTACCCCTCTAATGCCATTCCTTGACCACATCTAAAGCAACTTGTAGGATGGGAAAAGGATGCTAATTTCTATTGTGAAGGGAGTGATTATTTTTCATTGCCCTCAATAAACCTAGAGTGACTATTATTTATGCATTTATTTATTGTAAAATTTTATACCGCATTTTTCTGGCAGATCAAAAGCGGTTTACAGTGAACAAAGGTTTGAATATTACAGTAACAAGTATATATTCAGTACATGGAACATTTTGTTTTTAATTATGTACAGTAACGCTATTGTAACAGTTTAACATGAATCTATAAACAACTCTAACATAGAACTATTTACAATCAGTACGTCTATTTTTGTGATGCAAAGAGTAGACCAGTGGAGCCTTTATCATCTTATTTACATTAGAGCAAGTAGATGCAGAGCATTAGAAACAAAGATGTCATAAATGAACATAATTTTGTTGGAGGTAGAATGGACATTCCACAGGGCACACAAGAAAGGGAGAGAGCAAGGCAGAAGGAGAGGGATTTGAATAAGATTGAAGGGGTTGCAGAGGGTTCGTCCATTCCCCATCTGTCTCATTCCTTCACCAGCCTCCTATGTCCCCCATCTTTCACACACTTTCTAGTCCCCCATTTCTCCCTCTGTATGCATTCTCTCCCCAGTCTCATCTACCACCTTCTGCCTCTCATGCCTTAATCAGCCCCAGCTCATTCTCTAGCACTCAATCTCTCTCCACCTCCAGGCTCTTTCTTATATCTTACCCCTATCCAGGATTTCATTTCCACTTTCAGCTCCCCCATTTCCACCCTCTCTCATGTCTTTCAAGGAAGACCTGTCCCTTCCTGTGGCTCCCACAAACTCCATCGGCCTCTGTCCTTTTCATGATTTAATGGGAGACAGCCAAGATAGCTTTAGCCAGGAAAGGTCTTGTCTTACTAATCAGTTATATTTTTTTGGAGGTGTCAATAAACAGGTAGACAAAGATGAGTCGGTTGATATAGTGCATCTGAATTTTCAAAAAGCCTTTGGCAAGGTCCTTCATGAGAGACTCTTGGCAAAATTAAAAAGTCATAGGAAGCAGTGTACTATTGTGGATCAGGAAATGGTTAAAGGTTAGAAGGCAGAGGGTAGGGCTAAATGGCCAATTTTCCCAATGGAGAAAGCTGAACAGTGGAATACCCCAGGGATCTGTGCTGGGTCCGCTGCTTTTTAGCATATTCATAAATGACCTGGAAATGGGAACAACGAGTAAGGTAATCAAATATGCAGATGACACAAAATTATTCAAAGTTGTTAAAACCCAAGAGGATTGTGAAAAAAAGCAAGAGGAACTTAATAATGAATTGGAAGACTCGACGTTCAAATGACAAATGAAATTTAATGTGGACAAGTGCAAAGTTATGCACCTAGGAAAGAACAAACAAAACTATGGTTACATGATGCGAGGTTCCACATTAGGAACCACCACCCAGGAAAAACATTTAGGAGTCACTGTGGATAACACGTTGAAACCCTCTGCCCAGTGTGCAGTGGCGGCTAAGAAAGCAAATAGAAAGTGTAGCTACTCACCTGTAATGGGTGTTCTCCAGGGACAGCAGGAATCAGCCCTCACATATGGGTGACGTCGATGGAGCCCTGCACTGAGCATCTCCGCAGCTTTCAAAGAAAGCCTTTGGGAGATGCCACCACGCATGCGTGGTCCTCTTCCTGCCCAAGAGTGCCATCTTGTTCAGTCAGGTGCCATAGCTAGAGCTAAACCAAGAAGATGGCCAAAAATGAACAGCAACTCCAAGGGAAGGAGGGAGGGTTGTGAGGACTAATTCCTGTTGTCCTTGGAGAACATTTGCTACAGGTGAGTAACTACAATTTCTCCAGGAACAAGCAGGAAGTTAGTCCTCACATATGGGACTCCCTAACTCCAGTCTACAGAGGACCAGCATAAAACAGGGGCACAGCATGGCCTTGGGCAGCCGCAGGCGAATCCTGATGACAGACTCAAGGGACCCCAGTGTCCAGGGAGGGCCATGGCTCCAGCTGAGCATTGGTCGGGCTGGTAAAGAGGTCCAGACTGGGGCAGCCCCACAGCCGGAAAAACCTGAGCGCTATCTCTGGGTCCAAGTGCCACTCATGCGGTTGGAGGACCCTGCTCAGCCTGTCTGCCAAGACATTGTTATGGCCCGGTAGGTAGATCGCCTTGAGGAGAATCCCGTGGCAGATCACAAAGGAACAGAGGGCCATAGCCTCCCAGCAAAAGCGGTAAGAGCCCATGCCGTCCTACTTGTTCATGTAGAACATTGTCACCTGGTTGTCCATCTGGATGAGCACCAACTGGTGCTGCAGGTGGTGCCGAAAAGCCCTGAGAGCGAGGAAGACCACTCTGAACTCAAGTAGACTGATTTGCTGCTGGCTCTCCTCAGGGCACCAGGCTCTCTGCAATGAGCACCCCAGCCTGTCAGGGAGGCATCTGTTGTGAGGACCCTCTGGGGGCTCAGGGGCTGGAAAGTCATGCTCACTTGCAGTTTCTGAGTGTCCTGCCACCAAGCAAGGGACTCCACCAACTGTTGAGACACCGTGACTCTATCACGGAGTTGGCCGGTGGCCTGAGACCACTGGGATTGAAGGCACCACTGAGCCGCCCTCATGTGGAGGTGGGACTCGGGAACCACATGGACGGTGGAGGCCATGTGGCCCAGGAGGCGAAGTAATGTCTGGGCTGACACTGCCCGGTGCTGCTGTACTTCGGTTGCGAGGGCTGCGAACCAATCCGCCCTGTCAAGGGGAGGAAAGCCTTGGCCTGGACAGTGTCGAGGCGGACCCCGATGAACTCCAGAGCTTGAGTCGGGGTGAGCTGGATTTCAGATGGTTTATCACAAAACACAGGTGCTGTAAGACCTGAATGGTATGGCCGGTGGCCAGCCCGGCCTCCAAGGCCGTGTCCCCTTTTACCAGCCAATCATCGAGTTAGGGGAAGTTGCAAGTCTTTTGGAGGCAGACATAGGCTGCCACAACCGCCTGGGCAGAGGCAAGGCCAAAGGGAAGAACGCCTCCGACCATGAACCTCAGATACTTTCTGTGACTGAGATGGATAAGGATGTGGGTGTAAGCATCCTTTAAATCCAAGGAGCATAGCCAACCTCCCTGCTGGAGGTACAGAAGCAGTGTTCCAAGGGAGAGCATCTTGAGCTTATCGCGCACCAGGAACTTGTTGAGGTTCCTCAGGTCTAGGATGGGCCTTAGGGGAGAGGTATAGGTTCCACTGCCCCATCCTGGAGGAGGCCAGTGAGTTCCTGAAGTAGCAAGGCCCAGTGTAGTGGAGACTGAGAGGGTTCCCCGTGAAAAAAGGATGGAGGAGTCCGTTCCAGGTGCAGAAGGTAGCCCTCCCTTGTGGCATCAAAATCCTGACCCAGGCTGGGCTGAGGCCAGTGTTTGGGTCTTCTGACCCTTCGGCTTGCGTGGTCCCTGGCCTGTGCCTTTGCCCTGGGGACCCTTTTGAGGGGTCTGGGCAGCTGGGTAGGCAGGGTAGCACTGATAGTGTTGACTCTTCTGGAGGAAAGGGGATTTCTTCCCTTGTTGCTTTTTTCTGGGAAGAGTGGAGGTCTTCCACGAGAGATGGGTCTCAGTAACATACTCTGTCTCGATCTCGGCTGCCTTATCCTCCATTGGCTTGCCAAAGAGCTGTTCACTGAGGCACGGGACATCTAGGAATTTTTCCTGCACCCACTGCTCGAGATCTGATGATTGTAGCCAGGCTTGGCGTCGAGCGCCAATGCCGGCGGCGGGCGCTCTGGCACTGGATTCAAAGTCGTGGTAAGCGGCTCGAGAGAGGTATTTGGAGCACTCCATGACAGACTTTGTTAGAGCCAGAAAATATCAGAGAAGGTCTCCACTGAGGTCAGTGGCACAGCTGCCGAGCTCCTTGGCCAGATCCCGCAAGAACATGCCAATGTAAAGTTGGTAAGTTTGAATGCGCAAGCCAGCATTGAGCCCCGGTAGCATGTGCACCCCAGGGCACTGAATGTGAAGGACTCCCTGCCCGGGGGCACTGAGAAGTGTGTTTTCGGGCTTTTTTGCCAGCGTGTGGCTGACTCAACCACCATGAAGGTGTGTGGGATCTGCGCCTTGAGGAATCCCGGTCACTGCTGGACCCGATACATTGTGTCGAGCCGTCGGCTCATGACGGGGACCAAGGCTAGGGTCTTCCACATCCAGAGGAGAAGCCGGGTGAGGATAGAAGGCACAGGGACCATCATGGTCTCTTTTGGCAGTGTCTCATACTGGAGGATATCCAATTCCTCTGTATGCAGGTCCTCCTCTGACTCCGTTGTGAGGGAGAAAGCCCATGCCATATCCCTGACGAATTCAAGGAAGGAGATATCCTTGGGCGGGGAACGGCACTTGGCAGCTGGGGGAGAGAGGTCCAAAGGGAGGTCTCGGTGGACCCGAGAATCTGAGGACATCTCGACATCAGACTCTCAATCAGAGCAGTCCGAGGACTCAAGGTCCTCTAGCTGTAGGACAGCTGGAAACTCCAGACTCAAATGTTTCGAGGTGAGGGCATGGCTGGAGCCAGAGGCACTCGCCTATGAAGATCTTGCTCCTGAGGATCGGGAGAAAGAACGAGACCCTCGCTGAGGATCCACCAGAGGCATCTGGTTCTCAGCGATCACAACAGCAGCCCGGGGAGTCCTTGATGTCTAGGTCCCGATGGTCTCGATGGGGCCAGGGGTCGGCACCAACTGTGATGTGAGGAACGCAGAAATGCTGCATTCCAAGGCCAGCATGCAAGCTTTCCACTCGGGGGTTGCAGCCATGGACACCGACACCGGCATGACCAGATCGGACGTTGAGAAAGAGAGGGAGTCCTCAACTGGACGGGCCTTGGGAGACTGTGATCCATCGCCAGAGGCCACCATTTCGGCCCTGGAACCTTCCGAGGGCATTCCTGCTGCGGTTCTTTGTGAGCTCCGTTGGGGCTAAGAGACTAGGCATGGGATTTCCCATGCTTGTCCACTTCCCTGGATGAGGCTCTCGAGGTTTTCCTCTTCTTCTTATGCGCATACTCCAGCGACCCTTGCTTGGAGTGCTGACGAACCCGAGGAGCAGCTGCGGGGGCCTTACGCGAGTCTGAAGATCCATGTAGGGTCTTCGGGCGTGAGGCTACTAGGGAGACCGGGGTTGAGTCTGCTTTGTGGAAGATGTCATCCTGCTTAAGCTAACGGCTCTGTATGGGCTTAGTGGACATTTTCTTGACAAGGAGCATTCCTCCAGGTTGTGGTCTGCGCCCAAACACCAGAGGCAACAATCATGAGTGTCAGTGAGTGACATATTTTTGGAGCACCGATCACATTTTTTTAAAGCCGGTGGCCATCAGGGCAAAAAGAAGTGTCTTGACAAGTGTCTGTCTTTCTCAATGTCTATCAAAGAGCAAATACAGCTTATGTAATGGATTACGTACTAAACAAACAGGGTATGTGGTTGCTGCCTCTTGCACTTTGGAAGCACAAGGAGTGACGTAAGTATTTGTAATTGCTATTATGTTTAGATAACATACACCTAAACATAGAAACAGAAAATGACAGCAGAAAGGAACCACACAGTCTATTTAGAATGCCCATTAAAACCATCTGCTCAGTCTCTACAACTACTTTGTTTATCTCTGAGATCCTCAGTGCTTGTCTTGTACTGTCCTGAATTCAGATACTCCCTTTTCTCTATGACCTGCACTGGGAAGCTGTTCCATACATCCACTATCCTTTCTATAAAGAAATATTTCCTTAGATAATTCCTTAGTCTGCTCTCTTTCACCTTCATCCCATGACTCCTCATTCCAGAGCCTCCTTTCCACTGAAAAATGATGACTTAGAGGTTTTTAAATGTCTCTATTGCTTTTTCGCCTCTCCTCCAAGGTACTGATGCTTAGATCTCTAAGTTTGTTTCCATATGCCTTAAGACAAAGATCATTGACCATTTTAGTGCCTGCTGTCTGTACTGACTCCATCCATTTTATATTTTTTGGAAGGTGCAGCCTCTAGAACTGCACCCAGTACTCCAACTGAGGTCTTACCAGAATTTTATACAGACAGGGCTGATGAAAGGATAATAGGCACCTAGGTGAACCTTCAGCCTCACACCCTTTCGCTCCCAAGAGTTTGATAATTAAGCTCAACAATCATGATCACCCCAATGCCACAGCTCCAACAACAATCCTATAGAAATGCATAATTGGACACTGTGGGCTCGATATTCGAAAGGCATTTATATGGTTTACAGCCCTGTAAACCGTGTAAATGCCTTAGAGACGGGAATATTCAACAGCATCTACACAGTTAGTGCTGTTGAATATTCCCGTCTATGTCCCCTACGCGCCCTGATGCTATCCAGTTAGCATCAGGGCGTGTTGGAGCGTTCCGTGGTGGAGCGCAGGCGGGGAACACCAGTAACTGGGTAGTGGTGATATTGGACCACTATCCTGTTAGCCATCCACGGCTAAAACTAGGCAAGCTTTTGGCTCTCCTAGTTCTAGCTGTGGATGGCTAATCAGGTAGCGGTCCAATATCGATGCTACCCGGTTAGGCTCTGTGGGTGAATCCCCTGGCACCTAACCCAGATATTCAATGCCGTTACTACGGCATTGAATATATGGGTTTAGAGGTTAGCGGGCAGGACTATGCACTGACACGGAGCATAGCCTGCCCAACTGAATATCGGGCCCTGTATTTTTAAATATTAAACTTTGCTTGGTATGTATGTGTGTGCCCACTCTCCCTGCATCTAAAAGAATGTACTAATGGTTCTTTTGAGTTTGTGTAGCTGTCAGGAATCTATTGTTTTGCTTTGAATGCTGCTGCTCTTTGCCACCCCTTAGAAGCTTGTGCCCTAGGCCATTGCCTAGTCTTGCCCAATGGTTGGCCTGGCCGTGTATACAGAGGCATTATCACTTCCTTTTTCCTGCTGGCCGTTCCTCTCCTAAGCCAACAAGAAAAGTGAGAAGGATGCTTACGTGTATTATCTACATTGGTCACCTTGGGGTTAATTTTTCTAAAAGTTTTTCTGCAAATAAAGTCTGTTTTATATAGAGAAAAAGCATAGCTACTCACCTGTAACAGGTGTTCTCCAGGGACAGCAGGAATCAGTCCACACATGTGGGTGACATCAGCACTGATGGAGCCCATGAGGAACATTTCCCCAGCTTTCAAAGAAAGCCTTTGGGACATGCTACCATGCATGCGTGGTCCCCTTCCCACCCAAGGGCACCATCTTGCTCAGTCAGATGACATAGCTAGGATGGTAATAAAAAATAAAACAAGATAGGGAGACAACTCCCAAGGGAGGAGGGAGGGTTGTGAGGACTGATTCCTGCTGTCCCTGGAGAACACCTGTTACAGGTGAATAACTAGGCTTTCTCCAGGAACAAGCAGGAAGTCAGTCATCACATATGAGACTCCTTAGCTCCACGCTGCCAAGGACTGAACCACGGCAGCACCAACGGCGACAAAGTTGGGTAATCGTGAGTTGCAGAAAGTGAATCCCCACTGAGAGACTGCAAGACCCTAGCATCCAGTGGCACTATCACTCTGGTAGCCTGAACACAGATGGGTGGGAGGGCAGGAGTCGCCTACTCTCCAAGAATATTACAGAGTACTGCCTGGCCGAACATGTTGTCCCTGTGGGACTCGCTCTTCAGGCAGTAGTAAGCTGCGAACATGTGAATCAAAAACCATGTGGCAGCCTTGCATATCTCCATCACTGGCACTGAGCCATGGCCATCACCTTCACATGATGCGCTGTGATTCAGTGCTCAAGGGAGAGGCCATCTCGCTCATACGTGAGGGCAATACAGTCCTCCACCCAAGTGGACAGAATTTGCTTTGTCACAGGGAGCCCCAGTCTGCTGGGGCCATAGGACACGAAAAGCTGAGGAGCTTTGCAATGGGCCTGAGCCTGTTGTAAGTAGAAGGGCATGGCCCATTTGCAATCCAGTGTATGAAGTACTAGTTCCTCCCAGCCAGCATGAGGCTGCAGGAAGAAGGTAGGGAGGACCACCTCTTGGTTGATGTGGAAAGGAGATACCACTTTCAGGAGGAATGTGGGGTGCGTGCAGAGCACTACCCTGTTCTTGTAGAACCTTGTATATGGTGGATCTACCACCAGGACCTGGAGTTCGTTCATTCTTTGAGCGGACATGAGGGCCACCAGAAAGGCCACTTTCCAAGACGGGTACCGCAGATGGCAAGTGGCTAGGGGCTCAAATGGCGGTCTGGTGAGCTGTGAGAGCACCACGCTGAGGTCCCACTCTGCTACCGGAGGACAGCGAGGAGGCTTAGATAACTGGAGGCCCCGGAGGAACCTAGAGACCAGAGGCTGGTCTGAGAGGGGTTTTTCCTTGACTGGGTGGTGGTCAGCTGCTATCGTGCTCAGATCCACCCTCACTGAGTTAGACTTCAGTCTGGTGAGGGACAGGCAAAGTAGGTACTGGAGTACTAATTGCACATGGTAGGAGAAGGGGTTCTCCCATCTTTCTGCACACCAAGCAGAGAACCTTCTCCACTTAAAGGCATAAACCCATCTGGTGGAGGACTTTTGGGGGTCAGTAGGATCTTCTCGACTTCTCTCGGAAGATTGAAAGGGGCCAGTGCTACCCTTTCAGCAGCCATGCTGTTAGCGTTAGGGACCCCAGGTTGAGGTACAGGAGTGAGCCCCCCTCTTGAGACAGGAGATCCGGGGCTCAGCCCAGTGGGACTGGGAGTTCCACCGATAGGGAGAGCAGCAGTGGAAACCAGGGCTGCCTTGGCCACCTGGGGACAATTAGTATGACTGACTTCCTTTCACTCTGTACCTTGAAGAGGGTCCTGGTGACCAGGATGGTCAGTGGGAATGCATAGAGTAGGCACTTGGACCACGAGATCAGGAAGGCATCTGCCGCCATGCTCTCTGGGTGCAGCTGGCACAAGCAGAAGAGAGGCAGCTGCATGTTGTCTGGAGAGGCAAATAGATCCATCATGGACCTTCCTAGAGATGGAAGAGCCTCTTGGTCACCCTGGGGTTCAAGCACCACTCGTGTAACTGAAGGACTCTGCTGAGCCTTTCCGCTAGGCAGTTGTTCTGGCCCGGGAGGTAAACTGCTCACAAAAGCATGTTGTTGCAAGCTGTAATATAGAGGAGGGCCACCTCCTCCTGGCAGAGGGAGTATGAGCCCATGCTTCCCTGCTTGTTGATATAGAACATGTTGACCTGATTGTCCATCTGGATCAGTACAGACTGGTGTCGCAGGCGGTGGCAGAATACCTGCAGGACTAGAAATATTGCCCTGAGCTTCAGGAGATTGATCTATAGGAGCAACTCCTCTTGGGACAAACTGTCCTGTGAACGGCAGTCCCCACAATGCGTCCCCCAATCTTGGAGGGAGGCATCCGTGATCAGGGTTCCCTGAGGTGCGGGTGCTTGGAAGGGCATTCCCGCCCAGAGGTGGCATAAGTTTTGCCACCAGTTGAGGGATTCTGCCAATTGGCGGGTAACCCTGACCCTGTCCCATAGGTGGCTTGGGTCCACTGTGAGCAGAAGCACCACTAGACTGTCCACATGTGCAAGTGGGTTGAGGGCGTTATGTGGACTGTAGAGACCATATGGCCCAGTAGGCGGAGGAGGAAACAAGCTGGCACTGACTGGCGACGTTGTACCTCTCCTGCCAGTTGTCTGAGGCATTCTGCCCTTTCTCTGGGGAGGACCGCCTTGACTTGCATCATGTCAAGCTAAGCATCTATGAACTCCAGATTTTGGGCTGGAGAGAGATGGGATTTGTGGTAGTTGATGACAAACCCCAGGTGCTGCAGAAGGAGGGACACATGATCTGCTCCCTGACTGGCCTCTGAGGCTGCGCCACCCCTGATTAGCCAGTCGTCGGTAGGGAAAGACAAAGGTCCCTTGCAGATGCAGGTGGGTGGCCACCACTGCCAGACATTTGGTAAAGACCCTTGGCAAGGAGGCCAGGCCAAAGGGTAGTACCCTGTACTGGTGGTGCCCTCCTCCTACCATGAACCATAGGTACTACCTGTGGGAGGGGTAGAATAGGAAATATGTGTATGCATCTTTTAGATCCAAGGAGCACAGCCAATCTCCCTGGTGGAGGTAAGGCAGCAGCGTCTAATGGAGAGCATCTTGAACTTCTCCCTCACCAGAAACTTGTTTAAGTTTCACAAGTCTAGTATGGGCCTGAGGCCCCCAGTTCTCTTTGGGACAAGGAAGTACCTGGAGTAGAAGCCCTTTCCCCATAGATGGTTGGGTACAGGCTCTATTGCATTGTCCCTGATCAGACCTGCGAGTTCAGTGAGCAGCAGAGTCTGGTAAAGAAGGGGTCGCATCAGCTCTCCTGGGAAGAACCTGGCTGGTATCTGCTGTAGGTGGAGGAGATATCCTTCCCTTACCACTTGCAGTACCCACTGGTCCAAGGTGATGTTTGCCCATCTGTGGACAAAGAGCGCCAGGCGCCCCCATGTGGGCTGGTAAAGGTCTCCTGGGGGAGGGGAGGCTCTGCCTTGGGAGTCAAAAGCTCCCCCCTAGGAAAATGTTCTGTGGACAGATGAAATCACACTGAGCTCTATGGCAGTGCAGACCAGCGATGCATTTATAGGCGAAGAAATGAAGCTTATAAGGAAAAAAACACCCTTCCTACAGTTAAATATGGTGGAGGTTCCATAATGATGTGGAGCTCTTTTTCTGCCTCAGGATCTGGAGGCCTGGAACGCATTAAGGAATTATGAAGTCAGAGGACTGCCAAGGTATTTTGCAGCAAAATGTACTACCTAGTGTCAGAAAGGTAGGTCTGTGTCAAAGGTCATGAGTCCTCCAGCAGGACAATGATCCAAAACATACATCCAAAAGTACAAAAGAGTGGTTAAAAAGGAACAAATGGACTTTTTTAAACTAGCCAGCAATGAGTTCTGATCTTAATCCAATCAAGAACCTTTGGAAAGAGCTGAAATCTGCCACTGATAAAAGGAATCCTGGAAACATTCATAAGCTAGAACAGTGAAGAGTGGGAGAAACTACCAGCAGACAGATGTACAAAACATAGAGATAGCTACAAGAAATGTTTGGAGGCTGTCACCACTGCCAAGGTTTGTGCAACCAAATATTTGTGAAGGATGCCATTAATACTGTCCAGGTCATATTTTATTTTTTTCTCAGAAATTACTGTCTAAGTTGCACAGACATCTTTTTTTTTTGCTGTATACCTTTGAAAATACTATTAAAATATTATGATGACATACAGTTGGAATCTTTCCAATTATTTCTCAAGATATTGTACACAACATATCTAAAATGCAAGGATGCCAGTAATGTTGACCACAACTGTAAATCCTTGAGGTTATTCTACTAAGATGACACACTACACTCCCCAGATGAATAAACACAAGCAGGACTATACACAGGGAATCTGAACAAAGGTATTAGGTTTCACATCAAAAGGCTAGTTTACTGATAGGACAGGTCCAGGATGGGCCGGAGACCCCCTGTTCTTTTTGAGACAAGGAAATGCCTTGAGTAGAACCCCTTTCCCCAGAGGTGATGGGGTACTGGTTCCACCGCCTTGTCCCTGAGCAAGCCTGCAAATTCTGTGGCAAGCAAGGCCTGGTGGAGGAGAGGCTGTGGTGGCTCTCATAGGAAAACATCTGGAGGGTTCTGTTGCAGATGAAGGAAATACCCCTCCTGCACCACCCGTAGGACCCACTGGTCTGCGGTGATGCTGGTCCATCTGTGGGCAAAAGAGGCCAGTCAACCCCTGTGGGCTGAGATGGGTCTCCTGGGAGAGGGGAGGCCCAGCCCAGGGACAAAACAACCTTAAACAATGTAGAGCAGTAACTCCCAGGGGAGGAGGGAGGGTTGTGAGGACTGATTCCTGCTGTCCCTGGAAAACACATCTTACAGGTGAGTAACTATGCTTTCTCCATGAACAAGCAGGAAGTCAGGCCTCACATATGCGACTCCCTAGCTCCAGGCTGCCAAGGACCAAACCACGACAGTCCCACCGGCAACCCATCGGGTAGCCGTGAGTTGCAGAAGATGAGTCCCCACTGAGAGACTCTGCAAGACCCTAGCGTCCAGCGACACTATCACTCTGGTAGCCTGAACATGGAAGGGTCGGAGGGCAGGAGTTGCCTACACCCTAAAAATATTATGGAATACTGCCTGCCCAAAGATAAGTCCCTGTGGGATTCACTCTCCAGGCAATAATGAGCTACAAACGTATGAATCGAAGACTATGTGGTGGCCTTGACGTTTTCCGGCACCAGCACTGAGCGGAGGTTGGCCACCGACGCAGCCGTGGCCCGCACGTAATGTGCAGTGATCCGGTGCTCAAGGGAGAGGCCCACTTGCTTGTAGGTGAGGGCAATGCAGTCCGCCACCCACATGGACAGAGTCCGTTTCATTACTGGGAGTCCCAGTCTACTGGGGCCATTGATACAAAGAGCTGAGGAGCTCTGCAATGGGACTGGGTCCTCTGCAGTTCAAAGGACAGGGCCCGCATGCAATCTAGTATATGCAAGATGAGTTCCTCCCTGCCAGCATGGGGCCGTGGGAAGAAGGTGGGGTGGACCAGCTCCTGGTTGAGGTGGAAGGGGGATACCACCTTGGGGAAGAATTTGGGATGTGTGCAGAGCACTTCCCTGTTCTTATAGAACCTTGAATATGGCGGATCTACCACCAAGGCCTAGAGTTGCTGACTCTCTGAGCGGATGTGATGGCCACCAGAAAAAAAACACTTTCCAGGGAGGTATCTCAAATGGCAGGTGACTAGGGGCTCGAACAGCAGTTTGGTGAATTGGGAGAGCACTATATTAAGGTCTCATTGTGCCGCTGGAAGGCTTAGAGGGGGCTTCAATAGTAGGAGGCCCTGGAGGAACTTGGAAACCAGGTGCTGGTTTGAGAGCAGTTTTCCCTCTACAGGGTGATGGTGAGCGGCTATGGTGCTCCGGTGTACCCTCACCGAATTAGACTTTAGGCCAGCATGCCAGAAGTGCAGCAAGTATTGTAGCACTAGTTGCAAGTGGCAGGAGAAAGGGTTCTCCCTTCTCTCTGCACACCAGTCGGAGAATCTCCTCCATTTGCAGGTGGATGCCTCTCTAGTGGAGGGTTTTCGGGAGGCCAACAGGATCTCCTCGACTTCTCCTGGGAGAATGAAGGGAGCTAAGGCTACCATTTCAGAAGTCATGCCGTAAACTTTAGAGACCCTGGGTTGGAGTGCAGGAGGGAGCCCTCCTCCTGGGACAGAAGGTCCGGACCCCGACCCAGCAGGACCGGGAACGCCACTGACAGGAAGAGCAGCAGAGGGAACCAGGGTTGCCAGGCCCATCTGGGGGCAATCAGGATCACTGATGCCTGCTCACTCTGAATTTTGAAGAGAGTCTTGGCCACCAGAGGAGTTGGTGGGAAGGCATAGAGGAGGCCCTCTGACCACAGGATCAGGAAGGCATCTGCTGCTACTTTCTCTGGGTGCGGTTGGCATGAGCAGAAGCGGGGCAGCTGCGTGTTGTCCGGGGAGGCGAGCTGAATGTTGTCCAGGGAGGTGAACAGGTCCTGCCCCTGAGGTGGAAGAGTCGCCGCGCCACGTTGGGGTGCAGACTCCATTCGTGTGGATGGAGGACTCTGCTGAGTTTGTCCGCCAAGCAGTTGTTCTGGCCTGCAAGGTATACTGCTCATAGGAGCATTCCGTGGCATATCGCAAAGGCGAGGAGGGCCACCACTTCCTGGCAGAGGGAGTACAAACCTGTGCCCCCTTGCTTATTCACATAGAATATGGTGACTTGGTTGTTCATCTGGATCAGCACAGGACAGCTGCACAGGAGGTGGCGAAACACTTGCAGAGATAGGAAATTGGCCCTAAGTTCCAGGAGGCTGATCTGCAGGAGCGACTTCTCTTGCAACCAACTGCCTTGAGTGCAGAGGTCTACAAAATGTGCTCCCCCAACCCAGAAGGGAGGCATCCATGGTTAGGAATATCTGCAGTGTAGGTGCCTGGAATGGCATCCCCTCCTGGAGGTGGCGTAGGGACTGCCACCAGTTGATGGAGTCTGCCAGTTGGCAGGTGACTCTGAGCCTGTCGCATAATCTGCCTGTGACTTGGGTCCACTGGGAGTGGAGGCACCATTGGGCCACCCGCATGTGCAAGCAGGCTAGGGGCATGACGTGAATTGTTAAGGCCATGTGGCCCAGCAACCGGAGGAGGAGACGAACTGGTACTGACTGGCGAGTCTGTACCTCTCTCGCTAGCTTCATGAGGTGAAGTGCCCTCTCCTTTCAAATGGAGGCCTTGACCTGCAACGTGTCCAACTGGGCACCTACGAACTCTAGGTTTTGGGCTGGAGAGAGATGGGATTTGGGGTAGTTGATAACGAACCCCAGGTGCTGCAGGAGGCAGATTGTTTGCCCTGCGGTATGGCTAGCCTTGAGGACCGTGCTTCCCCTGATGAGCCAGTCGTCCAGATAGGGGAAGACGAAGGCCCCTTGCAGGCGCATGTAGGCGGCTAATACCACCAGGCACTTTGTAAAGACTCTGGGCAAGTAGGCCAAGCCATTGGAAGTACCCTATACTGGTAGAGCTCTCCTCCCACCATAAATCTTAGGTACTGTCTGTGTGGGGGGTGGATCAGGATGTGGGTATATGCATCCTTTAGGTCTGAGGAGCACAGCCAATCTTCCTGGTGGAGGTATGTTTATGTTTATTATCACTTGATATACTGCCCTTTATGACATCAGGGCAGTGTACAATCCAAAAATATAAAGTAAGGCCAGAGAAGAAAAGGAATTATAGTTTACGACAGGAAAGAAAGGTTAATCAAGCACACAGACAGGACACAGGAGAAAAATAACACATACATAACCAGGTCAAGCAGTAGGAACTGGGAGGTCAAAAGCAGTAGAAAAAAAGGTACGTTTGGAGAAGTGATTTGAATCTGATGAAATTCTGCTCTAGACGGAGTGGGATGTGAAGGGAGTTCCATAGGGCAGGACCAAGTAAAAAGAAGGCTGAATGCCGAGTGGACAATAGGTGAGCACAAGTTGGCGAGGGAAGATGAAGACAGTTTATAGGGGCTGAAGGAAGGCTATGTGTAGGAACATGAAAATAAAGGAGGTCTGCCAGATATTGCGGAGTATGAGTGTACATGACCCGATGAACGGAAATGAGAACTTTATAATGGATATGAAAATCTATAGGAAACCAGTGGTGTTGAATCAAGAGAGGGGTAACGTGGTCTTGGCGTGAAGAATGTGTGATAATCCGGGCTGCTGTATTCTGTATTAGTTGAAGCCGATGAAGTTGGGTGTGAGTGATGCCAGCAAGAACCGAGTTACAAAAATCCAGACGAGCCATGATCAGGGACAGTACAAGGGTGGATAATGCTGGGGGAGTGGGGAAAGGGTGAATTGACCGAATCTGATGGAGAAAATAGTAAGATTTCTTTGTGAGCTGAGAAACATGGTCCTTGAAAGTTAAGTCGCAGTTGAGAATGACTCCCAAATATCAAAAGGAAGATACTAGAGGAACAGGAGAATCGGCAAGAGTTGGGACTATTGAAGGACAAGGGCTTCCATAAGTAAACCAAATAAATAATGTTTTAGCCAGATTCAGGTGGAGGCAATTTGTGGTCAGCCAGTCAGCAACTAGGGAAAGGCAGGAATTAAGAGGGGAAAGATCTGGCTGGTGTGGTGGAGTATTACAATATCATCAGCATAATAATAAGCTGACAACCCGGATTGCTGGATGAGAAGAGAAAATGGTGCCAAGAAAATATTGAATAAAAGGGGTGCCAGAACTGAACCCTGGGGCACCACAATGAAGGGAGACTAGTTCTGAAGAAGAGAGGGGGGTGGTGGATGAGATGACTGAGCAGGACTGAGAGAAAAGAAAGGAGTGAAACCATCAATAACCTGAGCCCCGAAGACCAACATCACGCAGATGGGAAAGAAGGATTGAGAGATCAACAAGATCAAATGCAGCAGCAGAGTTCCAAGGAAGAGCATCTTGAACTTCTCCCTCACCAGAAACTTGTTCAAGTTTTGCAGGTCTAGTATGGGCCTGAGGCCTCCATTTCTTTTGGGGACCTTTTCCCCACAATTTTCTGGGTACGGGTTCTACCGCCTTGTTCCTGAGCAAACCCTCGAGCTCTGACAGGAGCAAGGTCTGGTGAAAGAGAGGCCACACCGGCTCTCCCGGGAAGAACCCTCGGGGTATTTGTTGGTACTTGAGGAGATAGCCCTCCTTTACCACCTGTAGGACCCACTGGTCTGTGATGACCCTGGCCCACCTGTGGGAAAAAAGCACCAGGCAGCCTCCTGTGGGTTGGGGAGGATCTTCCGGTGGAGAGGAGGCCCTGCCCAGAGAGTCAAAAGCTCCCCCCAGGCTGGGTGGGAGCTGGTGCCTGGGGCTTCTGGGCCTTTGGCTATCTTGGCCATGGCCCTGGTTCTTGTGCTGGGGGCCCTGTTGCAGTTGCCCCAAGAAGGGCTGGTAGTGGCCCTGGTGGAAAGGCCCCTTCTTCCTTGAGAAGGGTGGTCTCTTTCCCAACGGCTTCTTCCGGGGAAGAGTCAAGGTTTTCCTCAAGAACCTTTACCTGGTTAAAACCTCGACCTCTATCCCAGCTGCTTTGTCAGCCATAGGCTTGCCAAACAAGTTTTCCCCGGTGCAGGAGGCGTCTAGCAATTTTTCTTGCACCCATTGCTCGAGGTCGGAGGTTTGTAAACAGGTCTGGCGCCAGGCCCCGATGCCAGCTGCTGATACTCTTGCTGCAGATTCAAAGCCATTGTAGGCAGTGTGGGAGAGGAACTTTGAGCAGTCCAGATCCCGGTGGTCAGGGCTTGGAACCTCTGAAGGAGTTCCCCGGCGAGGCCCACAGAAAAGCTTGCCAGCTCTTGGATAAAGCCTTTGAGGTACATACCTATGTAAAACTCAAAGGCTTGTATCTGACAGTCCAGCATGGATCCCTGGAAGAACTTGCGCCCAAGGGTGTCGAGGGCTCTGGCTTCCCTGCACGGAGGAACAGAAGAGTAGTTCTTCTGGCTCTTGAGCTTTTGCATCAAAGACTCCATGACCATGGAGTTATGCGTGAGTTGTGACTTTTGGAAACCCGGGCCCTTATTGATGCGGTAATTGGTGTCAAGGACTTGGCTGACCACCGGCACCGAGGCCAGGGTCTCCCACATCCACAGGAGCAGGCGCTCGAGGACTGGCTGCACTGGCACCATGAAAGTCTCCTTTGGCGGGGACTCATACTGGAGAATCTCCAGTTCTTCAGTGCGCGGGTCCTCCTTTGACTCAGTCGGGACCGAGAGGGACTGGGCCATGTCTCATACGAAGTTGTGGAAAGCCACATCCTCGGATGGGGAGCGGCGCCGGGATTCTGGAGGAGCCGGCTCCGAGGGGACGTCTTGGTGTCGAGAGGTCTCGGGGGAAGCCTCGAAATCGGTCTCCCAATCGGAGCCCGAGGGCATTAAGGATTCTGAGGCTCGGAGCTCTCATGCTTCGAGGCCAGTCCCCTAGGAATCGGGGTCTCCCGATGGATCTCGGGTCGGACTCCCGTAACTGCCTGGGGAGGACCGGATACCTGAAGATCGGGACCGGGACCTCGATCAGTGCCGAGGACTCATCCAAGACCGGTGGCACTCAGGGCCTGAGTTGATGCCTGGGGACTCCCCCGCAGTCGGGGGCCCATTGTCAGGGTAGATGATGCGGATGAACCTGACATCACTGTTTGCTGCAAGGTCAGGATGGCAGCGATATTCTGCTCCAGGGCTGCCATCCTGAATTCGATACCAGGAGGCTCTGCAGCTTTCGGCGTGGGCACCGAAGGTCTCGGACCCGACATCAGCACTCTCATGAGTGCATCCTTGATGAGGACCATGGCCTTGGGAAGCCTCTCACAGTCACTGCCAGCCATGGACTCCCTCTTAGAGACCTTAAGGGGACGCTGCTCGGAATCACCTGAGTCACTCTGCGGGACCTTACTAGGTTTCCCTGGTGGAAACTTGACTGGCTTAGAGGATTTTTTCTTTTTCTTTGAAGGGTCCGACATCTTTATGGAGGAGCTGCCACCGTGGGACTCTGAAGATGCTCGGGCTTCATGGGATGTGCTTGACTTGGGGCTCAGCATCTGGGAAGCCGTTGCTGAGTCAGACCGCGGGAACAGCTTCTCCTGCAACTTCGACCATTTCCTGTTGGTTTTTGGAGTCAAGGGCTGGCACAGGTCGCAGGTGCACTGTCATGGTCTAGGCCGAGGTAGTGCAAGCAGCAGTCATGGATGTGTCTGTAACAGACATGGTCTGACCACAGCGGTCGCACTTCTTGAACCCACTGGGAGACAAGGTGGGAGACACCTGGTCTTGGCCGACGATACCCGGGCAAAAATGGGCGTGAACGCCGGTCGAGGCAAGCCTCATCAAAAAAGAAGGGAAGAGCCGAGGGTGGTGTCGGGGACGGCGCCTTTTTGAAGTGGGAAGAGGAACCAGTACACAAACTGGGAAAAAAACAACTTTTGAAGATAATTTTTAAAGGATTTCTGCGGGGAAACTTGACATACGTCCATTGGGCTCCACAGAAAAAATAAGACTGAGCAAGATGGCACCCTTGGGCAGGAAGGGGATCACGCATGCATGGTGGCATTCCCAAAGGCTTTTTGTAAAAGCTGGGGAAATGCTCCACACGGGCTCTGTCAGCACCAATGTCACCAATATGTGAGGATTGACTTCCTGCTTGTTCCTGGAGAAAGTAAGGAACAATATACAGGTGATATTCAGCAGAATTCCTGGTCTTCTTTAATTGTACATTTGCAGCAAGAGCTGAATTTTGTGTAGAAATGTTGGCGTTCAGGGGTGCATCAAGAGAGCAACATATGGCACTCCTTCATACCACTACAATCACACACACTTGTGCCCCAGGCATTCACTAATTGAATGGCATGAAGAGGAGACTAGCCAAATACTTCTCTTCCTTGACCAACCAGGACCCAGTTTGAGATTTGAATTATGCAGGATGCCAAGTTAAGGAGGAGGATGTGGCCTAAAGCACCATATCACTCTTCCACCTCCTGCTGGCTGATGATTTATGTTGGGGGGGAGGAAGAATTGGTAGAAGAGAGGGAATAGTAAGGAGGGTGAGAATCAACAGAAGGAAGGTGAGATATTAGCAGGAGAAAGGAGAATAAAAAGTCAGCAGGGAGAGGACGGTAAGAAAGGAAATAGAGGGTTGGTGAAGGGAGTATGAGAGAGGACTGGTAACAGGTTGGAAGGAAGAGAGACAGATAATCCTCCTCCCTGATCCTGGATCCCCCTCTACCATCCTCCACCCTCCTTCTCTCTCCCTTTTTCCCCTCAATCCTTGATCCCCATCTTTTCCTCCCTACCCTACCCCCATTTCTATACCAATCCTTTTCTCCTCTTCAACCCAAACCTTTCTTCCCTCTTCTCCACCCATCGTAGATCAATGCTTCCCTGTCTCCTTTCCCCATGTCTAATCTTTTCCATCCCCAGTCTCTGCCCAATCACTACAATCCTATTACTCTCAACTGAAACTTCACAAAAGCAAACTAAATTACCCAGATACTTAAGAAAGGTCAGAAAACAACTATGAGGTAAATATTTGGCAAGACAGGGCATATTTAAGCTGCATTATCCATCCAAATCTGAAAGTTGAATATGCTGCCATAACTTTATACAGATAAGTTATCCGTATAAAGTTTCTTGTTATTTCTGCATTTGGAAATGAGCAGACAGTAGCTTAATATTGTTGCTATCTACTACTACTACTATTTAGCGCTTGTAAAGCGCCACGCACGCAGCGCTGCACAGCTAGCCTACAGGAGGTAGCCAACATACAAGAGACAGTCCCTGCCCGTCAGAGTCAAGCTCATCGGAGCTTACAATCTAGTTAGAACAGTACATTAATTAGAACAGTACAGAGCATTAGTCAGTTTGCGCGAGGTACGGTGTGGTACAGATTGGTCTATAGTTTGGTCATAAACGTTGAAGGGGGTTAGGGTAAGATGAGGAGGGAGTCAGGATCTGAATGCAACAATGAAGAGGTAGGTCTTCAACCTGGATTTGAAGAGGGCCAGGGAGGATGCCTGGCGCACAGACGCAGGTAGGCTGTTCCAGGCGTAAGGTGCAGCAAGGTAAAAGGAGCACAGTCGGGAGTTCGCGGTGCGGGTGAAAGGCATTGATAAAAGTAGTTTGTTAGCAGAGTGCAAATTTCGAGAGGGGACGTAGGGAGAGATAAGAGATGAGAGGTATTGAGGGGCCATAGAGTGAATGCATTAATAGGTCAGCAGGAGAAGCTTGAATTGGATGCGGAGTTGAACAGGGAGCCAGTGAAGCGACTTGAGAAGAGGAGTAATGTGGGCATAGCGAGACTGGCAGAAGATTAGTCGAGCAGCGTGATTTTGTATAGATTGGAGGGGAAGGAGGTGGCTCACGGGGAGACCAGCAAGGAGTAGGTTGCAGTAGTCAAGGCGAGAGGAGATTAAGGAGTGGATAAGCATTTTGGTAGTGTGTTCAGAGAGGAGGGGGTGGATTTTGCTGATGTTGTATAGAAAGAGGTGGCAGGCCTTAGCTACAAGCTGGATATGAGCGGAGAAGGAGAGAGAGGTGTCAAAGATAATCCCTAGATTGCGGGCCGAGGGAACAGGAAGGATAGTAGAACCATCCACATGGAATGAGAGAGGGGGAAGTGGGGGGGAGGAGTTAGGTGGGAAGACAAGGAGTTCAGTCTTGGCCATGTTCAATTTCAATCGGCGATAAGACATCCAGGCAGCGATGTCCGAAAGACAGGCAGAGATCTTGGACTGGGTTGCCGGAGAGATATTAGGTGTAGAGAGGTAAATTTGGGAGCCGTCGGCATAAAGATGGTACTGAAAGCCATGGGAGGAGATAAGCGCACCAAGGCCTTGGGTATAGAGAGAGAAGAGGAGGGGGCCCAAGACGGATCCCTGGGGTACACCTACATGAAGCGGGGTAGGGGAGGAGGAGGAGCCACCAGAGCATACACTGAATGAGCGATGGGAAAGGTAGGAGGAGAACCAGGATAGTATGGAGTCCTTGAAGCCAAGCGAGGAGAGGGTGATGAGGAGGAGGTCGTAGTCAACGGTGTCAAAGGCAGCAGAAAGGTCAAGAAGGATGAGGACAGGATAGAGGCCCTTGGATTTAGCCAGGAACAGGTCGTTTGTGACTTTTGTGAGTGCCGTTTCAGTGGAGTGTAGGGGACGGAAACTGGATTGAAGTGGGTCCAGGAGGGCCTGGGAGGTGAGGAAGTCAAGGCAGAGATGGTGGACTGCTCGTTCTAATAGCTTGGATATGAAGGGAAGGAGGGAGATGGGTCAATAGTTAGAAGGGCATGTGGGATCAAGTGAGGGTTTCTTGAGGAGGGGTGTGACAACAGCATGTTTGAAGTCAAGGGGGACAGTTGCAGTGGAGAGTGAAAGGTTGAGGATATGAGTGATGGAGGGGACAATGGTGAGGGGGATAGAATGTAGGAGATGGGTGGGGATAGGGTCTGATGAACAGGTGGTGGGTTTGGAGGAGGACAGAAGGAGTGTGGTTTCTTCTTCAGAGATCAGAGGGAAGGAGGAGAGGGTGGCAGAGGGAGTAGGGATGGGGGAGGAGAGCCGGGGGGGAGGGGAGGTAGATGGGGGGGTAGGGAATTGGAGGGTAATTTTGTGGATTTTGTCGTGGAAGTAGTTGGCTAGGGTTTGGGCAGAAAGGGAGGGTGAGATCAGGGGTGGGGGGACCTTGAGGAGAGAATTGAGGGTATTAAAGAGACGGCGAGGATCAGAGGCCAGGGAGTTGGTCAGATGGATGAAGTAATCTTGTTTGGCAAGTGCTAGGGCTGACTGAAAGGAGCCATGCATGAATTTGAAGTGTAGAAGGTCTTCCCGGGAGCGGGATTTGGACCAAGCTCATTCGGCAGAATAGGTGCAGATGCTTAGGTAACGGATTGTGGGAGAAAGCCAAGGTTGGGGAGTAGATCGTTTGACAGGACGTGGGGTAGGAGGAGCAAGAGTGTCAAGGGCTGAGAATAATGTAGCATTGTATGAAGATAATGCTTTGTCGACGGACTTGGAGGATAAAATGGAGGAAAGATATGGAGAGATGGTGGAGGAAAGAGTCAGGGGATGAATGTTATGAAGGTTTCTAAATAGGTCAGAGGAGACAGGATGAGGTTGGGACTGCGGAAGCTGAAGAGTAAATTTTAAGAGGTGATGGTCAGACGAGGGAAGGATTGATTTACGTAAGTTTGAAGGAGAGGAGTTGGAGAAGAGTATTAGGTCAAGGCAGTGGCCGTGTAGATGTGTGGGGGCAGTGGAGCAAAGTTGGAGGTCGAACGAGGAGGTAAGAGCGAGGAACTTTGAGGCATGGGGGTCAGAGGGGTTGTCAATGTGGATGTTGAAATCGCCAAGAATAAGAGTGGGGGAGGAGGGATCCATAAAGGCAGAAAGCCAGGAGTCGAAGTCGGAGAGGAAGGTTGATTTGAATTTGTCTGGTGGGTGATAAATAACAGCTATTTGGAGGGGAAGTGGTGAGAGGAGGCGAATGGAGTGGACTTTGAAGGAGAAAGGGGAGTGTGATTGGGGTGGCAGGAGGGGTTAGAATTTGCAGGAGGGAGAGAGTAGGAGGCCAACGCCACCACCGCGACCAGTAGATCAAGGTGTATGGGAGAACTGGTAGCCCCCATAGCAGAGAGAGGCAATGGATGCGGTGTCGTCTGGGGGGAGCCAAGTCTCAGTCAAGGCAAGAAGGTGTAGGGCATTGGAGATAAAAAGGTCGTGAATGAAAGTGTTTTTTTTAATGACTGAGCATGCGTTCCATAGGGCGCATGAAAACGGGAGAGCGGAGGGGGTGGAGGAGAGGGATAGGGATAAGGTTGGATAAATTACATGTAGGTTTCTTAACAGAGTGGTGTGGGGGTCTATTTCTAGGGTAATGCCGAGATTTAGGTTTAGAGGGAGCAGGGTGTGGGTGGGTGTGACTGGGGGAGTGTGTTCTCCAAAAGGGACATGAGGGAGGGGAAATGAGGGGAAAATCAATGGTATCGGGTAGGTTATGTGAGGGATTATTTTTGGGGGTAGGGTTGGAGTTGATATCAATGGATGAGTGAATGAGGGGTGAATGAGAAAGGGCGGAAGGAGGGAGGAGCGGGATGTGGATGAGATTAGATGGGGAACGTGAGGAACTTTCTTTAGTGAGAGAAAGAAATCGGGGGGGGGGGGGGATGGTTGGGGTTGATATTACCTGATTAGAGAAGGAGCAGGAGTATTAGAGAGCGAGTTAAAGTGGAGATAGTACGGCGGAAGCGAGGGTGGGGTTGCCTTAAAGAGAGGGGGGTTGGTTGAATGTGGGGGATGGTGTGAAGAAGCTCAAGAGCAGGTGCTAGGCTAGGGGGGCAGAATAGATGAAGAAGTGAGGTCTTTTGCCTCTGTCCCCATTCCCACCCTAATTTATTCAGATACTGTTGTGGTCAACATTATTGGCACCCTTGCATTTTAGGTGTGTTGTGTATTCTAACTGTATGTCATCATAATTTTAACAGTATGTTCAAAGGTATACAGCAAAAAATTATCTGTTCAACTTAGATGTCGTGATTTCTGAAAAAACAAACAAACAAATTATGACCTGGACAGGATTAATAGCACCCTTCACTAATATTTGGTTGTACAACCCTTGGCAGTGATGACAGCCTCGAAATGTTTCTCGTAACCTTCTATAAGTTTCATACATCTGCTGGTAGTTTCTCTCTCTCTCTTCAACTGTGATTTATCAATAGCAGATTTCAGCTCTTTCCAAAGGTTCTCAGTTGGAATGAGATCAGGACTCATTGCTGGCCAGTTGGCCATTTTTTCCTTTTTAACCACTCTTTTGTACTTTTGGATGTATGTTTTGGGTCATTATCCTGCTGGAGGACCCATGACCTTCCACTCAGACCTAGCTTTCTGACACTAGGTAGCACATTTTGCTCCAAAATACCTTAGTAGTCCTCTGACTTCATGATTCCTTTAATATGTTCCAGGCCTCCAGTTCCTGAGGCAGCAAACAGCCCCACAACATTATGGAACCTCCACCATATTTAACTATAGGAAAGGTGGTTTTTTTCCCCTTATAAGCTTTATTTCTTCACCTGTAAATGTATAGCTGGTCTGCATTGCCATACAGCTCAAGTTTGGTTTCATCTGTTGTCATGAAGAAGACTCTTCTGAGCCTATGGAAGTAGAGCAAGATGAGGATTTGCTTTCAGAAACTGACAGGCAGTCTAAGCACATGGCTCAGTGTTTGCAAAGAAGAAGTAAACAAAGAGAGTCACGAGCTAGAAAGACACGCCCCTGCTGTGACGTATTCCCTAGCTCAGGAGGTAATGAGTTTCACCTGTTTCAGGGCAGGGCACAGCTAAGCCCTGAGAGTTACAATGATAAAAAGTGGTCATTAGCTTGGACCAGGAAGAAGGAGAAGGAGAGCAAGAAGCAGAACGGGAACTGGGAGAACCAGGAAGGAAGCCAGCAAAGGAGCACGCTGACTAGAAGGAGTCAAGAAGGAGTGAGAACCAAGGGAGCCATATTCCTGAGGCCAGAAGGAAGCAACCCAGGACAGGTGTTGGCTGGTAAAGGCAGGAGAGAAAGGAATCTTCCTGAGAGGCAGGCTTGGCAAAGCTCACACGCTCCGAGGAGAGAGACAGGCTGGCTGGAGAATACCGGTACATCTGAGGGGAAAGTTAATAGGCTGAGAGGCAAGCAAACACAAGCCGTGTTTGAGAACCAGTCTGACCCTGCAGAGTGGAGAGTTCCTTCCCTTTCAAAGCCAAAAGGTAGGCTTAATAATTCATATAAGTTTGAACACAGCTATAAAGCAGTTCCCTATAGTTACCAGAAAGTAGCAAACTCCCTGGACAAAAACTACAGCATATATGGTAGTTTACAACCCTGCTCAGGAGAGTGTTACAGAGAGAAACCACGTGAGGTTAGAGAAACCGTTTGTTTCAGAGATCAGGATAGCAGCTTACTGCCACGCCCTGCTATACCTGAGGCTGAAGAAATGCAGATAGACTCTGTCCCTAATGAAATAGTGGATGATTGGATGGACTGTACATTATCTTTGGCTGACCATGTGAATTCCTTATGCTGAACAGTGTCTGAGAAAGACGGTAAAAAGCAGCAGAAGAAAAGGGAACATTTTCTTTGCTAATGGAAGCTGTTGTGATTTTGTTTTGTATCAAGCACTGCATGTTTAAAGCCTGAAGCTGACAAGGCTAATTTACCTGAGTTCATATATAATTTCCTCAAGCCAAATGTATGGCATGTTTTGTCCTGAGTTATTCACTTGCGTTTAATCCGCTGGGAAGGGGAAAATAAATTATTGTCATTGCCTGAAACCATTCGACTGCAACTCGTCTGTACTCAAAGGGTAAAGGGACTCACATTCCCAGAAGGCCTTGCAGAGTTAAAGCAAGCCCACACTCTCTGAGGCAGGAACACCACAGGCAGACCAAGTCTCAGCACCCTAGGCGTTGGGCTGGCCACCGTGAGGGTGACACTGTCCACAGAACATTTTCCCAGAAGGACTGTGGTTTCTCAAGGTGGGTTTGGGCAAAGATCAGGCAGGTCTTTTTATGTCTGTCTTTGAGCAGTGGTGTCCTCCTTGGCCTTCTCCCATGAAGTTCTTCTTAATTTAGTGTGCAGCATATGGTGCGGGTTAAAACCATCACTCCAGATTGCTCCAGGCCAGCCTTAAGCTCTTTGGATGTTGAATGTGGTGTTTTTCCAATACTTCGCACTAACTTTGAAGATTTATTGGATTAAATTTCCTCTTCCCACCATGTCCTGGGAGGTTCTTGACAGTTCCATGAGCAGAAAACGTCTTAATAAGATTGTGAACTGTAGGCACAGGAATCCCAAGGTCTTTGGAGATGGCCTTGTACCTTTTTGAAGTTTGATATTTGGTGATAATGGCTTTTCTGACATTCTCAGGCAGCTCTCTTGTCTTCACCATTGTGAAAATGGAACAGGGAGTGAATGTGGCCATTTTAAACAACAGAGCCATCATTCATTGGTTGATTCAAGTCATGTGAGCACTGACAGCTGATCACAGGTGCGTCTAATTTTACTGCAGTGGGAATGTGGTTCTTCTGTTCAAACTGATTTGAATTATTTATAAGGATGCCAATAATCATGTCTTCAAAATATCCCTAAAGAAGACTAAATAGGTTCACTGCAATAATATCCATGAAATAAAGTGAAAACCCTTCCAAACAATTTTGTTCCCTAAAACGAGACTTATAATCTTAATCAATATTATTTTTTGCGGATTACTTGCCGACAAAAAGTAGTATTGATTAAGATTATAAGTCTGGTTTCAGGGAATAAAATTGTTTGGAGGAGTTTTCACTTTATTTCATGAATAATCATATCCTGGCAATGTTCCAGTTTTTGTACTATTTCCTTTTTTAATTGGTCTTGTTTTATTTGATTTTTTTATGTGTCATGATGATGTTGTTCAGAATTCACAGACCAGCACTAACCAACAATCATACTCCGATCCTATCTAGACAAAGCACACACCCATATTTCTTACACAGCTATAATGCCACCTAGATCACTCAACTTCGCATATATTTGTTTGCCACTTATATAAATAGCTACCTGATGTAATTTTTGAATATAATTAGTTATAGGGCGCGTCATTAATTTGCCACCAGTTCTACCTGTTTCTTCATGTTAATGAGAATTAAATTTGAAAATGTCCTACAATTGTTCTCTGTAAAAATAATAATAGCTTGCTATTATTAATGTTTTGTTACCTGTAAACCGCCTCTGATCTCTGGAAGAGGTGGTATAGAAAAATGAATAAATAAATAAATAAAAATATGTGTGCATATATAGTCCAAAGCCATTTCACTGGCCACTTTATTTTAGGAGATATTGGACATTAAAGTGTAGAACTGCAAGGTGTCAATAATGTTGAGCACAACCCCTAAGTTTTGGTGATTTATATGGCCAATATTTATCTGAATATTTGCTGCCTTTTTTTAAAACATGTGGTCAGCACCCAATGTTGACTGCAAAAGTGGTTCAGGATATTACCCCTCTTATTTTTATAAAGCAAACTAGAGTTTGCAGCATTTAATATGCAAATCTATACAAAATGCCCCATAGTATTTCTGAAAATGTGTCAGAATTCCCTAACTCTGACTGCAGAATCTAGCCCTGGGTAGGAACAAGAAACTGAAGGTATGGTTGTCAATGACCACTTAAACAGAGTATCAGCTCTGCATTGAATGCTCAGTCTGATTCGGTTTTATTGTGCTTGCAGGTCATGTTATCGCCGTTTTCAGCACTCTAAGGACCAGATGTGCAAAGCATTCTCCCCATAGACAGAGCAAATTGAGAAAATTCTTTTAATACAGTTACAGTTTATTAGATTAGATATACTGCCACTCATGAGATATATACCATGGCTGCGTACAATAAAGTTAAAAACAAGTAAAAACAACCATGTACAAGCAACAAAAAAGACAATACAGGGGCAGATGTAAATATAGATGTTAGAGGGGCCTTCTCATCTGCACCCCTGACTCCAGGACCCCCGTGGCTGCCCCCGACCAGGACAGCTGGGCCCGTGCTACTTTGCTGAAGTCAATAAGAACATTTGAAGGTGTCTTTCAAGACATGTCTATACACTGGCTTTAGAATCAGTTGTAACTTAGCAGATGTCTGCAAGTCTGTTTCAGTACTATATGGTAAAATCACTATTAAAGGCAGAAACCTGGGAGGAAGAGCACCATTTGTTAAGGCTTGTGACTATTTATTTTAATAAACACTTATATACCGCACTTTCCAATAGATCATGGGAGCCACTGTTAGCACACGTTTCACACTTGCACTAATGCATCTGCTTCATGTGTCTGTTACCATGTTTCCGATACACGCACAAGTTTCAAAAACCAATCGCTTAACTGTATGAAGATTTCACACCCTTTTCCTGGGGATCAACAAAATGTGGGAAAATGTTGGCAGGCTCAGAGGTCAAGTTAAGCAGTGCTAGCCCAAGGGTATCTGGTGCCCTAGGTGACCCTTCAGCCGTGAGTCTCCCCACGGCTCCCCCATGGTCCCTGCAGCCGTGCAGTCCCCTCATGTATTTTTTGCCCATGTGTGCAGCTGGATGATAGAAGACTCACCCGATGTTGCCAATGCAACTGGTAATTTGTACTCTGTCTCCAATTCAATCGCTCCTTCATTTAATTACTTCGATTTTAATTCTTCCTTGCATTTTCAATTTGTTTTGTGTCACCCCTAAAATTCTGTCGCACTAGACTGCTGCCTAGTTTGCCTGATGCTAGGGCGGGCCCTGGAGTTAGGTCAGGGAAGGCAGCACTTTCAAAGCTGTGCGTGTTATTTTCTATGGGAAAAGCATCCGCATAAAAAAGCAGAAAGAAATCTCTGTGGGTTCCATTCCCCTAGGCGGTTTTGAAGTGGCAAGATGCACGTACTTCCTCATCGAAAACTGTTACAAATTACTACTACTACTGAGCATTTGTATAGCGCTACAAGACATACGTAGCGCTGCACAGACATGTAAGAGACAGTCCCTGCTTATCAGAGCTTACAATCTAGTCAAGACAGACAACACAGTAGGTGTAGACATGGGATAGATCTAGGGGGAATGGTAAGGAAACACAACGAGATGAAGTGAGTCAGGATCCGAAAGCAGCAGTGAAGAGGTGAGGTAACAGTACGTACAGCTTTGCACCTACCTGGCTACTTATGAAGTGGCCCTTATTCTGTGAACATATTTTTCTGCATATATGGTATGTGAAATCGTTCCCCCAGGGTGACCTGAAGATAGTCAGAGATATGCAAAATATTTACGGTCATAAGAAGAACATTCTAACATAGTACATGACCACAATTACTTTCAAATACTTTACACATATGAAGAAAATGCCAACTCCCAAGTACAAGGTGACTTTCTCCTGATTTTGAACCCAATATCAAAGAGATGTGGAATAACACACTACAGTACTACATGCAACAATGTGAACCCCACAGGAAAAACAGTGAGTGCTCAATATTACTTATGAAAAAGACCTTAGAACTTTACCCTGGGAGAAACATTATATTTCCAAAAGAAAAAGGATTTTTATGACCAATGATAAGAAAGAATGCTAGGGAGTTTCTCCTGGATAAGGTTCTGAGATCTTTTCCCCTAAGAAAGATTGAGCACTCACTGTTCTTTGCATTTATTTCTAAATAATCTATTTCACAGATAAAGTCACTGTCTCCCAAGAAGAATTCCAGATGTGAGCAGAACAAATTTTTCATATATTATCTTTATTGATTAAAATAAAAAAGAATTCTGCAGTGTTAGCAAATTACTAATTTATCTCCTCGTTAACACAGAAGTGTTAGACTAACATGCAATTATGGTACATTTAATGCCAGTAACATTGATTTGGTCTATTTTGATAATACAATAACATAGTCATAAATACAATTTATTTCCTCTTTTATATATATACCACCACACATCTATCTATCTATCTATCTATATATATCTATATATATATATATATATATAATCACATAAATGATTTTTAAGTTGACATTTCACCATTCACTAGGGATGCACAAACCACTTTGGATTAAACGTGAACCCAGGGAATGTAGAGAGGGGGGACTTTGGATAATCGTAATTGACCTGGGACAGGTTACGGCGCTCACAACTTCGATTATAGCATAATTAATCCTGGAAAAGACACAGCTTGCAGCCCTAATAATCATTATCGTCTGACTTTATAATTTAGTAATGAATTTTTTTTGTGACTATCCATTTGGTTTTCGTGGCAAGATACAGAATTAGATTTGGCAGGTCTTTCTTCTGTGCAGTTAATACCAGTGTTGTATTTGTCACAAAATGTGATCCTCCGCTTACAACACTGTCCCATTCTGCTGCTGCTCAGATGAAAGAACAAAGAACAAAGCACCAGGCATTGATGGCATTCCCACTGAAGTATTACAGCAATCGGATGAAGCTGTTACCATACTTACAAAACTCTGCCAGGAAATTTGGAAGACAAATTCATGGCCAACTGACTGGAAAAGATCTCTGTTTATACCAACACTGAAGAAAGGTGACCCAACTAACTGTGGAAATTATCACACAATTGCTCTGATCCCACATGTCAGCAAGATTCTACTCAAGATTATTCAGCAGAGACTACAGCTATACCTGGAACGAGAACTGCCTGAAGTGCAAACAGGGTTCAGGAAAGGACAAGGAATGAGAGACATCATCATGGATGTGAGATGGATCCTTGAAAAGACAAAAGAATATCAAAAGGATATCCATATGTGTTTTATTGACTACAGCAAGGCTTTTGACTGTGTAAACCATGAGAAAGTCTGGACCACATTAAGAAGCATGGGTATACCAGAACACCTGATCGTTCTCTTGCACAACATTTACATTGATAAAGAAGAAACAGTTTGAACGGAACAAGGAGAAACAGAATGGGCAAAGGTGTACAACAAGGCTGCATACATTCCCCCTACCTCTTTAATTTATAAGCAGAACAAATCATCAGAGAAGCAGGACTGTATGAAGACAACAGAGGTGTGAAGATTGGTGGAAGACTCATCAACAACCTTCGCTATGCTGATGATATCACATTACTAGCTGAAACTGAAGACGATCTGAAACATTCACTTTCAATAAGTTCATCGTTGATGGAAAAGAAATTGAAATAGTTGACAACTTTAACTTAACTTGGATCAACAATCAATAAAGAAAGGACTAGCAGTCAAGAAATCCGATGTCATATTGCTCTTGGTGGAATAGCTATGAAGAACCTAACAAGATTCTCAAGAGCAGAGATGTCTCTCTCCATACAAAGATTCGACTTCTCCAGGCCAGAGTATTTTCAATAACGTCATATAGATGTGAAAGTTAGACAATGAAAAAGATAGACAGGAAGAAAATGGTTGCCTTTGAATTATGGTGCTGGCGACAAATACTGTGTATATTATGGACTGCCCAAAGAACAAAGCAGTCAGTACTAAAGGAGATCAAACCTAAGCTTTCCTTAGAAGTTTAGATGACAAGATTTCGACTTTCATACTTTGGACACATCATGCAAAGACAGAAATCACTGGAGAAAGACATAATGCTTGGCAAGGTAGAAGATCACCGTAAAAGAGGAAGGCCAGCAATGAGATGGATCGATACAATAATAGCAGCTATGGATACCACTCTATCAACAATGAGCCGCTTGGCTGAAGACAGAAGAAAGTTTAGGTTAGCTATCCAGAGGGTCGTCAGGAGTTGACACCGACTCGATGGCACTTAACAACAACAACAGTGAATTTTAATTAATTTTTGGTGAGTGAAGACCAATATGAATCAAATAACCAAGGAGGTCATTAAGAAATACGAATCAGCTGCTTGGACATGCACTGTAGACGTTTTTCCCATGAAAATGGCTACATCCATATTCTGAAACCCTGTGCCTGTGCTAGTACGGGAATATCCGGGAGGGGCGGAAGAGGGGCATGGTTAGCCATGGAGAGGTAGAAAGGCCCATGTATGTTTCCTGTGCTCCTCATAGACATGCTTGTTGTTCCTGCTGAAACGTGGAATAAGGCCAGTACTTAGAAATATTTCTGCTTTGCTTGTATAGTGGCTGTTAATAAATCAAACACGCCGTTTAATATTTAAACCAAGCAACATAGAAACTCTTCTATTCCTTCACTGAGGTATGTATCTCAGAAAAAACTTACGGCTCTCTGGTATGAGCGTATAGCCACTAACCAGTGCCAGCTTTCACATCAATGACCAAACATCCTCATGAATTTTTTTGTTGTTTCTTCAATATTTCTTATATGAATCTTGAAATAAGCCTCAAACAATGTTCTTAGCAATTAACATTCCAAAATAGGAAAAAGTAAACTTAGCTTGAAAATAGCTTTAAAAGAACCAGCCAGATGACCAGAGCAGGGCAATTCCAACGCCTACAATCAGGCACCCCAAGCGTTTCACAGGAAAAAGTTTCTTCAGGGAATTGTCCATCCACGGCTTATAATTAGATGCTGTCAGCGTGCTGAAGCAACGAACATAACAAATGTTTAGCAATTACAGGTTCTGTTCGTGACAACGCCGCGCATGCCGTAAGTTTTTTCTGAGACACATACCTCATTGAAGGAATAGAAGAGTTTCTATGTTGCTTGGTTTAAATATTAAACGGCGTGTTTGATTTATTAACTTAGTGTCTACCGTTTAAGAAAAATTGGACTGCATTTTTCGTTGTATAGTGGCTGTGACAAGACTGCCTCAAACTGATGTGACAGCAGTCTGTAAAACACAGCTAGATATAATTATAATGAACAGTCATCATGGGTGGGAGAAGCAAGTAAGCTCTGTGGCATTAATAACTACCACTACAGATATCTAAAGAGCAATAGTGAATATGGTGGCCATGCTGACAGGTGCTATGTGTGCCAAAGGAGCCAGTCTGGGGGACCCTGACAATTCCTGTGTACTGTACAATGGGGCTGTTGATGCTAGACTGTGAGTGTGTCTGCAACAGGGGTTTATTTGAGTGAGAATGGGGGATCACTCCATGCTGCTATGGTATACCAACTGATATCTATAGGTGCTGAGCAACTGTTTCCCAGAAATATGTTCTTTGTGACAGCACATGAGAGTGTGAGGGTTGCACAGGAGGATCTGGTGTGCTGATCTGCACATCAGGGAGCAGGGCCATGCAATGGGAGACATGAATGCTGTAGTGCCAACAATCCCTAGATTGTGCCATGATGTCTGCCATAACCAGCACATACATGTGAAGCTCAGCAATATTATACATCCCTTAGCGAATTGCTATGTTAGTGATGGGCGTTGTGCACATGATCAGGGTCCATCTTGAGCATTTAGGAGTGTGTTTAGAGCTGACCAATGTAGGCCTAACTGAATCCTTATGATAATGCCAAGTACCATGTGCTGTATGGCATGTGCTGTCAGAAATGTTCATATATACAGTCTCGCACTATCTTGGAGTGCACTAGGATCACCTAATACTGTCCTAGTTATGTAGGAGACTAAAATATGTTCTAGTTTGCATCACCATGCATTCACCATCAGGATGTATGTCGTGTTCGCATCAGCAACATACTGCCAGTGAGCATAGCAGCTTAGGAGCTGCATGTTTAAACAGTGGGAAAAGAGGAGATGCACATATCAACAGTGGAGGTATGGCCAGCCCAAAGATGTGCACCATGGAGACATGCAAATATTTGGAATATGGTCACAGTGTTTACATCGCCAAACACGGGTGCGCCCATATCGGTGCGAATGAGATATGCAGCAGGCAGAAAGGTGGCACAGTATCTGGCAGTGCTGGGACAAACAAGGTATGTTATTGTAGGTGTATGTTTAGAATGCACACGGCCAATATGGTGCTTATTTGCTTGAAGTCAAATTCCACAAGGTATGCATTGTTGGTCCCTGAGTAGGTTCAAGGTGTGGCCAGCCATTGCAGAGAGTGAGCCAGGTCCCCAGCACCCCTTGCAAGCCAAGGACATTGGTGCGCTTTGCCTGCCCAGCACTGTGTGCTCCCCAACCCCATTTATACCACCCTAGGCAGCTGCCTGCACAACCACGCATTCACACCACTCCTGTAGCGCACAACATTATCTGGGCTTCTGAAGGACAATGTGAGGGATATGCAGTGCAGAGGCGGATACATACATCCACCTCACAGGCACTACAGGATACACGTATTGGCAACATGGCTAGCACTGCTGTCACTGGCCTGCCTCTGCCTGGCAGAAGGGGTGGATCGAATAGCCCCCCACAAAAGAGGTGCTTGTATACAACAAAAGTTGTCTATTCACAGCACATTTGCTAGTGTGGATCTGCTATCCGGTGACTGGCAACTATCAAGTGCTGTCCACAAAGACATATGTACTGTAAGCCTCACCAGAGCTCTCTAACGCAACTCCCTGTCAAACACACAGCTAGTCTCAGAGTAGAATAGGGGGGTGAAAAGCGGTCTGCCAGACTATGTGCAGGTAGAGCAGTAGGAGCAGTTAACTGTTGCTCTCTCACGATAACTGACAGCCACTCCCTTGCAGATGTCTGGTGACGTAATGAGGCACGTTCAATATCTGGCAGCAATAACATTACCTAGTTAAGGTATTAGGATCTCATCATGCTCTGGGTACTCCTCTAGAGTAAATATGTCAACGTCTGTCCCATTGGTCCTGCTGTTGTACGGTTTCTGCCCATTATTGGCACGAGGCGGCTGCCCCATGGCAGGAGGTATCCACGTCACCCACATCTACCATTGTCTTTTAATCTCTTTCCTCTGAGAATATATCCTCTCCTGTTGCTTGATGAGGTTCTGAGAAGTGTAGCCATCAGTCCACTGGTTGGTAAAACAGGTCCCATGCTGCACCTACTGAAGTGACCTGGTTTTCACTGGTCCTGCATACCAGTCACAGCATGCCATCACAGCTTGCTTTGACTGTCATATAGGCCGTTATGTGTTCATCGTCACACATCTGCTTAAATGGTCTAGAATCATCTTCTGCTCATCCACCTGTATCCTCAGGTCATAGTTCACAGTTGATATATCTTCTATCCATCCCTCCTTCTCCATATCATATTTAATGCTGTGTTCCACAACTGCTATGGAGTGGAAGAGTAGCTTAGTGACCTTGGTTTCTTTCCCACCAACATTCCATGTGGCCGTGGCAGAGTATGATAGAAGAAAAGCCTGACAGTTTACACTGCTAACAAACACTAGGTAAAAGCTTTGGTTTTCCTATCATGAGATCAGACTGTAAGTTCCTGTGCTTTAGTGAGCTACAGGAATTCTCAACACTCCCTGATGCTGTGGAGGTTGGGATGCTTGGCTGGGAATGGTAAAAGTGTCACAGAGAATGTAACAGTGAGGATTATGCAAGCAGTGGGACACTTTTGCTGGGACTGCCTCTGTCACCACACACCCACCCCACCTCCACCCATGCACACACAAAACAGTCACCAATATAAAGACCCTGTGGAGTGCTGTGTTCATGGGTGCTCCCATACAGTCTACTTATCCCCTCCTGTTTCCCTGGCCATTCTGCCTCACCTATGGTGTCTCCAATTTGTAGCTCAAAGATCCAATGCAGCATAAACACTGGTTAGATGATTCAATATTCAATGGACTTTTGGCAACCCCTCCTCCAGTGAGCTTCCTCTAGAGTGGAGATATAGCCTACTGGTTAGAGCAGTCAGCCTAGCACCCAGAAGAACAGCATTCATTTCCCACTGGTGCTCCTTGGTCTGGTCATTTGTATCATGCATTGACTCTGTAGGAAAGGCCTGGCAATCACATTCTGGATAGACAGTCCACTTTTACCAAAGCATCTTGTTGAAGAAGCTTGCACAGGCATTGCTAAGGAGATAAAGTTTCTAGATGGAATAAATGACTGCTTCTTGGAGCAGCTGGTTCATGAACCGACCAGAGGGGAAGCCATACTGGACCTAGTCCTTAGTGGAACGCCAGATCTGGTGCAAGAAATAAGGGTGCTGGGACCACTTGGCACTAGTGATCATAGTATGATCATGTTTGATTTAATTAGTGGAGGACAGATAGTAAAGGCATCCACAGTACTACCTTTTAACTTTCAAAAGGGAGACTATGATAGAATGAGGAATATAGTTAGGAAAAAACTAAAAGGAGCGGTTCCAAAGATTAAAGACTTACAGCAAGCTTGGGTGTTATTTAAAAATACTATCCTCGAAGCCCAGACCAGCTGTATTCCACGCATTAAGAAAAGTGGAAGAAAGTCAGAGAGGCTGTTGCTGCCAAAAAAGCAACCTTCAGGAAATGGAAAAAAGAGCCAAATGATGAAAACTGGAAACAGCACAAGCACTGGCAAGTTAAATGCAAAGCATTGATAAGGCAGGCAAAGTGGGAATTTGAGAAGAAACTTGCTATGGAAGCAAAAACACGAAATAAAGACTTTTTCAAGTACATTCGTAGCAAAAGGCCTGTGAGAGAGTCAATTGGACCATTAGATGATAGAGGGGTAAAAGGGGCAGTAAGAGGAAACAAGGCTATAGCAGAGAGACTGAATGAATTCTTTGCTTCGGTCTTTACTGAGGAAGATGTAGGGATGATACCCAAGAATGAAGTGGTATTTAAAGGTGATACTGCAGAGGAATTGAGAGAAATATCGTTACACTGGGAAGATATATTACAACTATTTGATAAACTGAATAGTAGCAAATCACCTGGACCGGATGGTATACATCCCAGAGTGTTGAAAGAACTGAAATATGAGATTGCAGACCTGCTATTGGTAATCTGTGAACTTTCATTAAAATCATCTGTAATACCTGAAGATTGGAGGGTCGCCAATGTAACACCAATTTTTAAAAAGGGTTCCAGGGGTGACCCAGGAAATTACAGACCGGTGAGCCTGACGTCAGTACCAGGGAAAATGGTAGAAACCATCATAAAGAACAAAATTACATAGCATGTAGATAGTCATGGCCTAATGGGAGACAGCCAACATGGCTTTAGACAAGGAAGATCTTGTCTTACTAATCTGATATGTTTTTTTGAAGGTGTGCATAAACAGGTAGACAAAGGTGAGTCGGTTGATATAGTGTATCTGGACTTTCAGAAAGCTTTTGACAAAGTCCCCCATCAGAGACTTTTGGCGAAGCTAAAAAGTCATGGGATAGGAGGCAGTGTACTATTGTGGATCGGGAACTGGTTAAAAGATAGAAAGCAGAGGGTAGGGCTAAATGGCCAATATTCCCAATGGGAAAAGGTGAATAGTGGAGTACCCCAGGGATCTGTACTGGGTCCGCTGCTTTTTGACATATTCATAAATGACTTGGAAAAGGGAATAACTAGTGAGGTTATCAAATTTGCAGATGACACAAAACTGTTTAAAGTTGTTAAAACCCAAGAAGATTGTGGAAAACTGCAGGAGGATCTGGATAAATTGGAAGACTGGGCATCCAAATGGCAGATGAAATTTAATGTGGACAAGTGCAAAGTTATGCACCTAGGAAAGAACAACCCACACTATAGTTACATGATGCAAGGCTCCACATTAGAAACCACCACCCAGGAAAAAGATTTAGGAGTCATCGTGGAAAACATGTTAAAACCCTCCGCCCAGTGTGCAGCGGCGGCCAAGAAAGCAAATAGAATGCTAGGTATCATAAGGAAAGGGATGGAGAACAAAACAAAGGATATTATAATGCCTCTGTATCGCTCCATGGTACGACCGCACCTTGAATATTGTGTGCAATTCTGGGCACCGTATCTTAAAAAGGACATAGCGTTATTAGAAAAAGTACAGAGAAGAGCCACCAAATTGGTGAAGGGGATGGAAGGCTACTCCTATGAAGAGAGGCTAAGAAGGTTAGGGCTCTTTAGCCTGGAGAAGAGACGGCTGAGGGGAGATATGATAGAGGTCTATAAATTAATGAATGGAGTGGAACGGATAAATGTGGATCAATTGTTTACGCTATCAGAGTATAGAAAGACTAGGGGACATGTAATGAAGCTACAGGGTAAACTATTTAAGACAAATAAGAGAAAATATTTTTTCACTCAACATGTAATCAAACTCTGGAATCTGTTACCGGAGGATGTAGTAAGGACTGTTAGTATAGCTGGGTTTAAAAAAGGTTTGGACAAGTTCCTGGAAGAAAGGTCCATAAACCACTATTAAAAAGGGACCCAGGATATCAATGCTTGACCCAGTACAAGCATTGTGGAACCTGTGTCTTTTGGGGATATTGCTAGGTACGTATGACCTAGATTGGCCACTGTTGGAAACAGGATACTGGGCTTGATGGACCTCAGTCTGACCCAGTATGGCATGTCTTATGTTCTTATGTAAGAATCCAGCCAGTGAATCTACCTTTGCCTGAAGATAATTTGTCTCTTATTGTGCTGACATGGGTAGAATTGTGGTTTCATTGCCTGTTCCCAAGTATTTGTACCTCAGGATGGAATACATAACCTGAGCTGAGGGGATAGCTTAGTGATTAGAGCAACAGCTGACCATCCAGCAGACTAGAGTTCAATTCCCAGAAGTACTCCTTGTGGCTGTCAGGAATCACTTTACCATCCATTGACTGAAGAATCAATGTCCCAGTGTAATATACATTACACATTTTTGCTACAATGTAAACTGCTTTGACTAAACTTTTCAAGTGGTATACAAAACCCTGTTAAATACATATATAAAGATTGGCACCCTAAATCCACCCATCCACTAATTGGCTTGATGGTGTGTGGCTTGAACATGAATGACATACTTTCCCAGTCAAGACCTAAAGTACTGCCAGGAGGCAGTTTGGTGAGTATAGTCATGATGACGGGTAACCAAGATGTTATCAGAAAAGATGTTACAAACAGTGCACCAACGGGAAAAAAAAAAGTGTTTAACACAGAAGTGGCCATTGTTATCTTTTTTAATGGTCTTAGCAGCAGTCGTATGTCATACATGCATCGCATCATATCCCTTTCCCTACTCTGGCTCACTCAGTCGCCCACACCTCACACACCCCCACACCCCACAGTCAATACTACCATATATACCCCAACCCCACAACTGTATAAGACCCCTCCAAATATCCCACCACCCCCCAAGCACCACAAAACCTCTACTTTTCCCGCCCATGGCCCTTGCTCCTCCTCCTGACAAAGGGCATATGCACCTGGGTCTGTGTGACTGTAACGGTAGGGGTGGAAGGTGGTGTGCTATCAGAGTCCGAGCTCTCAACACTTTTACTCCCTCCCTTGACGTTCTCATAAAAGGATGGGAAAACCATGCCTGCACCTCTGCCCTGAAGAACGGGCCCCAGAATGCTGCTGGGCTGTGCGCTTGCAGCACCAAATTTGGAGGACTGCCGTGTGGTGGGGCATGTAGACACCTCACCAGAGACAGGCACAGATATAACTGTTGCCATGCTGGCAGCAGTGGTGGCAGAGGGGGTGGCTGTTGTGGTCACTGGATGGCACGTGCAGGAGACAGTCATCTGGATATGCACCAGGCAGGCACCAGTCTGCAGCAACTTATGAAGAAATTTGCCCATCGTGTTCCTCGAGCTGGTGCCCCTGCAGAGCGACATGCCTGGTGTTCCGCCTGATATGCCAGGACCCTCTTCCCACACTGGATGAGCTGCCGTGATGTTCACATGCTGGATCGTGCCTCCTGGTTGTTTGCAGCCTGCTGTTCAGGTTGAGCAGTGGAAGTTCCAGGAGCTCGATTTCCTCTGCCACACTTTCCCCAGCTTGTGGCAGCTTCGTGTCCTGGTCAACGCAATTAGTATGTTGATCCACTTGGGCAGTGCCCGAGAGCCCTGCAGTTGAGGTGGCTGGAGTCTCAGGAAGTTGTGAAGAGGGATCAGCTGGCGATCTCTATGGATCCTGGGCAGCAGCATCACCACCTGTGAAGACACAGAGCTATCATGTTATCCACAAGGTATGATCTGCCTATCACCCACAGAGGGATGTCAGTGTATCAGCTCTCAAAATGGCACAGTAGATCACATCGGAACAAGGCCCAATTGTGGGATGGAACCAGCTGTCTCATTGTGCAATGCTCCTCTCTGTAAAGGGAAGCAAACATCTCAACTCACAGAGCCCCAAATATAGCTATCACATCTTCATATGTATATTGTACCCCACGGCAGACACATGCTGTGAGCAGATCTCAAACAACAAACCCTCAGGTAGCAGGGCATGCACTGTGAAAACTGTGCCTCAACAGATTCCCAATGCTGAATCCCCAAACATCTGTGACTGAGCACCCTTGCTGTGTCCACATTGAGAAGTGGAAAGTGCTGTGTACATGGCAAGCCCTGAATGGCCCTGACACCTGGTTTACAGAGGTACTCACCAGAGTAGCCTATTCCTAGGAGAGGTAAGCATACACTTACTATTTGGTGGTATAAGTATGCTCTCGCAGCCAAGAAGCCATGGCTCCATCCTCTCTGTTCTGTCACTGCTGAATGAAAGGGACGTTGCAGTGGGGCGGAAACATGTCTCATATCACCCTCTCATATATGCTATCACTGCATTGCTATGAAAAGCTGCCGGGGAGGGGTATGTCCTAGCATCTGAAACACCTGCATTACTAGGCCCCGAGGTCTCACTGCTCATCTGATATCATGCTGAAGAGCATACCACACACATCTTGTGTGAGCCAGGACACAGAAATGTAACGGCAGAGCACAGAATGGTTATGTGCAATACCCACATAGATCACATGCTTATTACAGAGTGTAGGAGTAACCCTATGGTTACAGCACTGATTAAGAATCAGAAGAGCAGGGTTCAATTCCCACTAGTACTCCTTGTGGCCATGGGCAAACCACTTACCCTCCATTGACTCAGAAAAATGCAATTACTCAGTGGCCCTATTTAATGTACATTACTGAATTTAGGTTGTAATGTGAATCATTTTGATTTCAATGATAAGGTGGTATAAGAAACCAATTCATGAAAGAATATCAGCAACCCCTATGGCTATGTCTGGGTCCACAGCCCCAACATACCATGCCTGCCACATTCCAGCTAGGGCGCTGTTTGTACAACATTACCAGCAATGTAATAGTTGCCAAAATATAATGTGATATTTGAATACCAAAGCCCTTTTCTGTATACCTGAGCAGTGGCAGGGAGGTTATGGGGAGGTGGCATGACCCATGATAGCAGTGCTGTGATCAGGTGACAACCTCCCATTGCTTGTTTCTCTGAGACCTGCAAAGACAAGCCATGTGTTGGTAGGTAGATGGCACTGCTGAAAGTTGGACATTAGTGGAGAGATGGAAGCCATACAAATATTAGCATATGCGCAGCAGAGGTGTTTCAAGCCAACCCAAGTCCTACAAAACAGATCCTGTCACAGCATTTCTGCAAAGCACCAGTACAAGGATATGGTGCACTATGCTGGCAGTGTGGGTGGAAGGGGTGTGCAGTGTGAGTTGGAGACAAAGGTGGGGAACACTAACATGGCGTAAAGGGTGGGGTCATATAGAAGCTACTCACCAGGTTCCTCTGAGGCTTGTGATGTGTCCAGGGTGCTCAAACCTTCCATAGTGGCAGGATCAAGAGTGGGCAGGGCCCTCTGCTCCAGCTCAGTCAGTGGCACAGCCTGCTCATCTGGTTCCACTGTTTTGGCCTTCTTGGCAGTGTCACGCCACACCTGCCTCCACTTCTACTTTCTTTTAAGGTCTTCGATGTCCCTGTTATTATGGAATATTGCATTCAATTTGTGGCAGATGCCCAGCCATTGCTGCTGCTTCTCATACGTTCCCACACAGGCTCCCTCATTGCCCATAGGGATGTTGAGGTGGGCAAGGATCTCTTCCAACATTATGTTCAACCCCCTCTCTGAGAAGCTGCATTTCTGAGTGACAACTTTAGGAGCCATGTCCTTCTATGACCAAATATCAAACAATGCCTGTGCAAAATGCGGAGATGTGCCAGGAGAGCCATCCCCATTTATATTGCACAGATGGCTCCAATCAGAGGCGGGCAACAGCTTGAAATCTGCCATCCTGGTGGACATTTCCAGACACCGGTGCACCTATGTTCCTGGAATGGGCATGTTTATCGGCATCACCTTTCACCCATGCATACCTGTGCCTCAGCCACCATCTCCTCCACATGTCCATGGTGCTGATGAGATATGCAGTAGCCAGAAAGAGGTTCGAGTATCTTGCATTGCTGGGAGAAACAAGGTATGCCTTTGTGTGGGGTATGTGTACAACGCATTGCGCCAATATGTTGCTCATATGCCTGATCTAGAGGCATGCATTGCAGGGCCCCAAGTAGATACAAGGTGTGGGCAGCCATGGCAAAGTGTTAGCCAGGCCTCCAGTCCCCCCCCCCCCCACACACCTTGCATGCTGAAGGCATTGGTGTGCCTTGGCTGTCCAACATTGTGTCCTCTCCAACCTCATTTATTTTTTATTTATTTATAATAAATTTATGTGTCTTTTGGGGAGACTAGGTACTTATGACCTAGATTGCTAGGTACTTATGACCTAGATTGGTCACTGTTGGAAACAGGATACTGGGCTTGATGGACCTTGGTCTGACCCAGTATGGAATATCTTATGTTCCTATACCGCATTTTCCATGAGGTCAAATGCGGTTTACATTGAACAAAATCTTTGAATTGTATAGGATGGTACATATTCAATTACATCGAACAGAGAACTCATTGACATCACTTGAGGCAGCTGCCTTCAAACTATCCCTGTTGTAATGGTGCACACCTTATTCAGGGCTGCAGAGGGACAATGTAAGGGATATAGCATGCAGGGCAGAATACATGCATGCCTCTCTCTGGCACCACAGGATACAAGTATTGCCACCACAACTAGATCTCCTAGCCTTGCCTCCTCTCCCCGATCCTAGGTATAGCAGTTTCCCACAGCTGGTATGGAGTGGAGGAGTAGCCTAGTACTAGAGCACAGGTGTGGCTACCTTGTGACTATGGTCAGATTCCCACTTGTACTCCTTGTATTCTTTGCAGATCCCTACATTGCCTCAGAGGAAAGGGCTTGGCTATCAACATCTGGTCATACCTTTCACACGAAAGATAGGGACTGCTGGGGTCTGCATTGGCCTGAAGGGATGTAACCCCAGAATACAGTGATGTATGTTAATGTTCTCTACAGCACTGGCCCACAGTTAGCACATGTGTACAGACCAGGGGACAGCTAGACAGAGAGCAGACATTGTATGGGACAGGTGTAGGCACATTTAGAGAGCTGCTGTGAGAAATGTCATTACTCAGATAGGTGTTTAATAAATGACATCGCCATGGAGTGAGAGCGCAATACAGACTGACTGACATAAAGACTCTTGATGTGCAGATGCCATACACAGGACACATAGCCATGGCATTCCGCAAGGGTCATATGTAATATATCACCTATAAAGGGCACAGGGATTTTTTGCTGGTGAACAGGCACAAACACAGACCTTGTGATGCACCAGACCCCCAAGCACTAACCCTGTGGCAGGAAGGGACAGTTACAGCACAGGATACAGCGGCTTCCTAATGAGAGTGGGGGAGTGTTTCAGAGGCCCTATAATAAACAATCGGACCATGCCTCTCAAACGGCAGATTCCCTTTCTGGTGGGAGATATGGCAAGGCTGATGCTCTGTCTAGGCGCACACATATCTCTCTCTAGTGATGTGGCTCATCAAAGGCCAATGTGCCACTATCTCACTGGTTGCTACCGCAGATCTCAGTCACAAATGTGGAGCCCGATTATTTATTATGTTTGGCTCTCATCTTTCTGGGAGAGATTAGGGCGAGTTGCATTCAGGTACAGTATGCTGATGTATGATCCAGGTTACCAAGGTTCCTGTTTAATGTAAATTACCTGGTATCATTTACTATGTACTGCTCTGTGCCAACATGATGATCTGGACACTCTGCTAGATATAGAATTAATCTCATCCATTGTTTCATTCCCTATTCCTTTCCTTAGCATTGTACTTGCTGTCTTGGCCATCACCGCACACCGGGCAGAGGGTTTTTACTTATTATCTACAGGGACGCCTATATTATTGGCCAGTTTGGTGCTATATAATGGGGAACCAAGCTTTATGTTGCCACATTTGGATTGTTCACTGGTGCTGCTGTCCTTGGGATTTGCCCTTCGGTTGCCACTCCACATTTGGCTGTGCTGTGGTACCTCCTGCTCATAATATATCCTTCCCATTTCTGTCCTCTGTCCCTCACTTTGTGTCTTGCCTGTTTCTGTCTATCCATATGTGCTGCCTTCCTCTGGCTGCATTTCTGAAGGTTCCCTGCCACAGTGCACATTCCTTTCCTAGCTCTACCTAGCATTCTCTTATATGTGTGGATGTTCTGGCCCCTACAGAGTTGCCAGCCTACTGCAACCTCTTCCCATGTATGTGCTGCTATTTATGTACTTACTGTGCCAGGGGGCTGCGGATTTTCTCCCAGCCCCTGCGTGCTGCAGCATATGCTTAGCTGAATTACTCTTCATATTCCTTGTCTTCAATGTATAACATCACTTAAATTAAATGGCAATGGTTTTCATATTGGATCAAACCGCCATGTTCAGACAGCTCCACCCCAGGAATGACCTCAACTGCTCTCAATCTTTTACCCAGTTCCTGATACACACTGCCTCCAATCCCATGCCTTTTTAATTTTGCCAAGAGTCTCTCATGATGGACATTGTCAAAGGCTTTCGGAAAATCCAGATACATTATATCAACCGGCTCACCTTTGTCTACCTATTTATTCACATTTTCAAAAAAATATAACAGATTTGTAAGACAACACTTTCCTTGGCTAAATCCATGTTTGTTTTCTCCCATTAAACCATGGCTATCTACATTTTCAGTAATTTTGTTCTTTATAATGGTTTCTACCATTTTGCCTGGTATTGACATCAGTCTCACCATTCTGTAGTTTCCCAGATAACCCCTGGAACTCTTTTTTTAAAAATTGGCATTACAGTGGCCACTTGCCAATCTTCAGGTACTACAGATGATTTTAATGATAGTTCACAAATTACTAATAGTTGGTCTGTAATCTCGTATTTCAGTTCTTTCCACACTCTTGGATGTATACCATCTGGTCCAGGTGATTTGCTACTCTTCAGTTTATCAGTTATAATATGTCTTCCCAGTTTATCAATATTTCTTTCAGTTCTTCCGATGCATCACTTTTAATACAATTCATTCAGTCTCTCCACTATGGTCTCATCTCATCTTAGTGCCACTTTTACCCCTCTATCATCTTATGGTCCAACTGATTCTCTTACAGGTTTTTTGCTACAAATTTATTTGAAAACGTTTTTATTATGCGTTTCTGCTTCCATGGCAAGTTTTTTTCAAATTCTCTCTTTGCCTACCTACCCTATCAATGCCTTGCATCTAACTTCCCAGTGCTTATGTTGTTTTCAGTTTGTCATTTGTTTTTTTCCATTTCCTGAAAGATGCTTTCTTTGCTACAATAGCCTCTCTGACCTCACCTTTAAACCATGCTGACAGTTTTATGGACTTCCTTCAAGTTTTCTTAATGCGTGGAATAGAACTGGTCTGTGCTCCCAAGTTAGTATTTTTAAACAATGCCCATGACTGGTGTAAATCTTTAACTTTTGCAGCTGCTCCTTTCAGTTTTTTCTTAACTAGTTTCTTCATTTTCTCATAGTCTCCATTTTGAAAGTTAAAAGGTGGTACTGTGGATTTCCTTGCTGCTCTTCCTCCTTTTATTAAATCAAATGTGATCATGCTATGATCACTATTGCCAAGTGGCCCCAACACCCTTACCTTTTGCACCAGATCCTGTGTTTCACTAAGGACTAGGTCCAAAATAGCTTCCCCTCTTGTTGGTTCATGGACCAGCTGCTCCAAGAAGCAGTCATTTATTTCATAGAAACATTTTCTCACTAGCATGTCCTGCTGTGACATTGACCCACTTGATACCAGGGTAACTGAAATCACCCATTATTATTACTGTGTTGTAACTTTTGTTAGCTCCCCTGATTTCTTTTAACATTTCATCATCCATTTGTTCATTCTGGCCAGGCAGTCGGTAGTACACCCCCACTGCCATTGCCTTCCCTTTTTTAAAAGGAATTGCTAACCATAGAGATTCTAGAGTGCATTTTGTTTCATGCAAAACTTTAATCCTGTGTGACTCAATGCCCTCTCTAACATAGAGCACAACCCTTCCACAATTTGATCTATCCTATCATTGCAATATAGTTTGTACCCAGGTATCACAGTGTCCCATTGGTTCTCCTCCTTCCACCAGGTCTCTGAGATACCATTCATATTTAACCTCTCATTTAATGCTACTGTATATCGTCTAACTCTCTCATCTTATTTATTAGACTTCTAGAATTTGCATAAAAGCATATTAGAGTTTGTATTTTATTCATATTAATATAGTTATCAGTAGACAGATGTAATTTGGAATCTTTCAGCTCTGTCTGCTCTGTCCTTAAGGGCATCTGGGTTACTTTTATCTTTTTTGGAACTTCTCTGTCGGGATGCTCTAACATCTCTCTTTTGCTAGTATACTTCAAGGATACATCCTTCCAAAGCATACGTTCTTGGGCGACTGTCGGCTTTCCCCCATTATCTAGTTTAAATGCTGCTCCATCTACTTTTTAAAGGTTAATGCCAGCAGTTGGATTCCATCCCGGTTAAGCTGGAGACCATCCCTTTGGAAAAGCCTCACCCTTCTCCAGAATGATGCCCAGTTCCTAACAAATCCAAAACCCTCTTCCTTGCACCATTGTCTCATCCATGCAATGAGATTCAGGAGCTCTGCCTGCCTTTTGGGTCCTGCATGTGGAACAGGAAGAATTCCAAAGAATGCAATCCTGGAAATCCTGGATTTCAACTTCCTATCTAAAAGCCTAAATTTGGCCTCCATAACCTCCCTCCACACTTTCCTCTGTCATTGGTACCAACATGTACCAAAACAACAGACTCCTCCCCAGCGCTATCTAAAACCTTGTCTAAGTGGTGCATGAGGTCCGCTACCTTTGTACCAGGCAGGCATGTTACCAAGCAATTCTCATGTCCCTCAGCCACCAGCTATCTACATGCCTAATGAATGAATCACCAACTACAATGGCTGTCCTAACCCTTCCCTCTTGGGCACATGGTTCTGAAGAAACCTCTTCGGTGCAAAGAGGTTTTACATCATTTGGAGGACAGGTCCTAGCTACAGGATTATTTTCTGCCACACTAGGGTGATCCTTTTATGTGACCTCTCTCCTCCATGGCAACAAAGGAGAGGTAGGTCTTGTCTCTATATCTCTCTATCTTCCTTATGTCCTCCAAGTCTGCTACTGTAGCCTCCAGACTCGTTCCCTGAGAGAAAAGAGTTCCTTGCACCTAGTGTACACATAAGATCCCTCACCAACTGGGGAGAAAATCATACATGTGACAATCAATACAAAAGACTGGATAGCCCTCATCTCACTGCTGGTCTGCTGTCCGCATCTTAGTTTTAAGGTTTTGTTTAGCTATTTAAATTGTTTAGTTACTTGTGTTTGCTGGGGATACTTGTACTAATACAACTATACCTAATATCTTTAATGGACTTTGTTCACCTCAAGATTAATTAATTTCAGGTCCTTAATCTGTTCCTGATGAAGATAACCAGCTGAACTTTCCTCCTTCCCTTTAATAGGTTTAGGAGCCTATAAAGCTAAGATTATCTCTGGGGCGGGTGGGAGGGAAAGAAGACTTAATAAAAGATGGCTTGCTACACATTTCCCTGACCTGTGCTTCTAAGCTAATGTCTTAACAATTTCCTGGGTGATTCACACAGCCCTTGGTTTGATAGAGGGAGCCTTTCAAATTGCCCCTTTGATCTGTCACTTGGCTTTAACACCTATTTAAGACAAAATCACAGATCTTTTGTCTTCTAACTGGAAGGCCTCTTTGTAAAGTTCTCTAGAAACAAATATTTCTTTCTACTCAGAGACTATTTATTCTACTTTGTATGCTAAGCTATACTCTGATTTAAATAAAAAGCTCTCTAGAAAACAATTTCTTTTTACTCAGAGTCTATTTACTCTATTTTACTTTGTATTTTACTGTGCTCTATTTCATTCAAATAAAAAAGCTCTCTAGAAACAAAACTTTTCTTTCTACTCAGAGACATTTACTCTGTCTTACTTTGTATGCTAAGCTGTACTCAGATTTAAATAAAAAGCTCTCCAGAAACCAATTTCTTTCATCTCAGAGACTATTTACTCTGTTTTACCTTGCATGCTAAGCTGTACTCTGATTTAATTTAAATAAAAAAGCTCACTAGAAACAAATTTCTTTCTTTCTACTCTGAGACTATTTATCTTACTCTCTATGCTATACTCTGATTTGATTTAAATAAAAAGCTATCTGGTGGAACTAAGACCTGACTGACTCTAAGATACAGAGATTTATCAGCTTTAACCCAAAGAATTCCCTTTTCCCCATGATTTAGAGTATTTCACAGAAGATTATAAGTGCAGGTCTTCTTCCAGTTGTAGCAGTCCCTTTTGGTAGTCCTTCAAGACCTATATGAGTCCTATATCACTTCATTCAAGTTCAATTAGTATATGTATAAACATTGTCAATGATGCAAAAATGTCAAAATCCACCATAGTGCTATGTTCCGAATGTCTGCCAAAACTGTAACATAAGGTTCTGCCTCAGGGAAATCATTAAAAATCCAAATACTTAGCTGAATTACTCTTCATATTCCTTGTCTTCAATGTATAACATCACTTAAATTAAATGGCAATGGTTTTCATATTGGATCAAACCGCCATGTTCAGACAGCTCCACCCCAGGAATGACCTCAACTGTCACATCATTGGTTAGTGAATCATAAAAAATATTTTCATAATAAAGAGTCTCATTCTATTTCAGAGTTAAGACCATCGGGATGAACTGTTTTCAGAGCAAAAATCCAGGTATGCTCTCTGTAATTTAAGAGAGCATCCTAATTGCCCCTTGGAATATTAGAGGTCACATGATCAATAATTCTCCATAGTAATGATTTAAATAAATGGGAGAATTCCAAACAATACTCCACAATAAGTGCCGCAATGTTAAGAGGAGATTTATGCTCTTGTAAACATTCCCATATACTATGTCTTGTATGACTCACATAGACCAGTAACCTAGGGTAATCAAAATGTAAATCACATATTGAAAAAGGTATGTCATCCTGAATTTAGAAGAGAAGTTTCTTAAAGTCACAGGGTCAGTCCATTGAGCTCCTTCAATAGCTGAACCACACATAATAGAAGATCCACAGGCAAAATGTTCCACTTCAACATCAATTAGTTACCCCTGTTACCTCCAGGTTATCTCGTCCATGTTCAATGTAAAAACTCAATTGTCGTGTGACATTGCAGTATGGTTTTTTTTGTTCAATTGTAAACCGCACTGATTTTAATAGCGCGGTATATAAGAGAAGTAAATAAAATAAAATAAAATAAATAAATAAATAAAATTGATGGAACAAGTTTCTTGCCAGGTAATAAATCACACTAAATGATCAGACAGATTTAAACCCCTACAGTAGGAATGTCTTTAAAGCATTGATGCAACTTCAATAAATTCATCAAACTGGAGTGGAGGAGTAGCCTAATGGTTTGGTCAGCAGCCTAAGACCAGAAAGACTAGGGTTCAAATCCTACTAGTACCCCTTTTAACCTTAGGAAATCACTTAACCCTCTACTGCCTCAGGTACAAACTTAGATTACAAGTCCTCTGGGGACATGGAAATGACTGTACCTGAATACAGGGCTGGCACAAGGAGATGAAGTGCCCTAGGTGAACCTCACCCCATGTGCCCCCTCCCTCTCATAGCACCCATTGTTATCACCCCTCTCCGCGACTGATAGCCACAAATAGCCCTATGCCACCAAAGCTTGAAGATAAGCATCATGGGGCTGTTTCAAGCCATTGCTGTAGCTGTTGGTCCTGGAAAGGGGTGGCAATGAGCATCCCTGAAGGGCTGGCACTCTAGGTGACTGCCTAGTGGTAGCACTGTCCCTGCCTGAATATAACTTGAGTTGACTATTACTGGAAAGACATGAGCTAAACAAATAAAACTCAAATACTTATAAAAATTTTTAAAAATCTGTTGTGCACCAACAGAAAAAGGTAGCATACGCACCAATTATTCCATATTATCTTACATAGTAACATAATATATGATGGCAGATAAAGACCAGTATGGTCCATCGAGTCTGCCCAGTAAAGTGGCCAGAGTGGTTGTAACCACCACTCCATGCAATCCCCCCCCTCCATGCCTTTGTTTAAGGTTGTTCCCTCCACTCTGTGCAGGTCACTCCCCCCTCTATTTACTGAAGTACAGTTGTGGTCAACATTATTAGCACCCTTGCAGTTCAACCCCTCAATGCCCAATATCTCCTAAAAAACATGGCCAGTGAAATGGCTTTGTACTTTATATGCACGCATATTTGACACATAAAAGAATCAAATAAAGCAAGACCAATTAAAAAGGAAGTGGTAGGAACAGTACAAAAATTGGGACACTGCCAGGACATGATTACTGGCACCCTTATAAATAATTCAAATCAGTTTGAACAGATTAGATGCACCTGTGATCAACTGTCAGTACTCATATGACTTGAATCAACCAATGAATAATGGCTCTAATGTTCAAAATGTCCACATTCACTCCCTGTTCCATTTTCACAATGTTATCAAGAAGTTTTCTGCTCATGAAATTGTCAAGAACCTCCCAAAACATGGTGAGAAGAGGAAAATTAATATGAGACGTCTTTGAAGGTTAGTGTGAACTGTTGGAAAAACACCAAAGAGCTTAAGGCTGGCTTGGAGCAATTTGGACTGGTGGTTTCAACCTATACCATATGCCACACACTAAACAAAGAAGGACTTCATGGACAAAGGACAAGGAGGACCCCACAGCTCAAAGACAGACATAAAAAGGCATGCCTGGTCTTTGCCCATACCACCTTGAGAAACCACAATCCTTCTGGGAAAATGTTCTATGGACAGATGAAACCAAGCTTGAACTGTTTAGCAACACAGACCAGCGATAAATTTACAGGTGAAGAAATGAAGCTTGTAAAGAAAAGAAAAACCTTCTTACAGTTAAAAATGATGGAGGTTCCATAATTTATTTATTTATTTTATTTATTATTAGTTTTTCTATACCGCACTATTCGGAATCAGCGCGGTTTACAATGAACAGGTTTGTACAATGTGGAACAATCAGACATTGAACTTACATATAACAGGGAATTTCAACTTGGATAACAGGTGAACTTTATACACTATTTACATAAAGAGGGTTGTGGGGCTGTTTTGCTGCCTCAGGAACTGGAGGCCTAGATTGTATTAAAGAAATCATGAAGTCAGAGGACTACCAAGGTGCTATCTAGTTTCAGAAAGCTAGGTCTAGATCAAAGATCATGGGTCCTCCAGCAAGCCAGTGACCAAAAACATACATTCAAAAGTACAAAAGAATGGTTAAAAAGGAAAAAAAACTCACCAGTAATGAGTCCTGTTCTCAATCCAATTGAGAATCTTTGGAAAGAGCTGAAATCTACCATTAGTAAGAAGAATCCTGGAAACATTCATGAGCTGGAACAAATCACAGTTGATGAGTGGGAGAAACTACCAGCAGACAGATGTATGAAACTTATAGATGGCTACAAGAAATGTTTGGAGAATGTCATCACTGCCAAGGGTTGTGCAACCAAATATTAGTGAAGGGTGTCATTAATCCTGTCCAGAAATAATTATGTCTAGGTTGCACAGATATCTTTTTTTGTTGTATACCTTTGAACATACTATCAAAATATTATGACAAACAGCTGGAATGTTTCCATTTGTTTCTCAACATATTGTACACAACATACCTAAAATGTAAGGATGCCAATAATGTTGACCACAACTATACCACTAGAATTTAAAGATGGCCTACAAAACAGATTCACTGCTTTTGATACAAATGACAGAGCACTAGAAGAGTTATTGGATGCCATCAAGAATGTGAAAAGTCTCTGCAAAACATAAAAAAGCAAAAGTGGCCAAAATGGATGACTGAAGAAACTCTGAAAATTGCCCAGAAATACAGAGAAGCTAAATCCAGAGGACAAAGAGAGGTAACCATGGAACTTAACAGAGATTTCAAACATGCAGCAAGATGGGACACAAAGAAGTATTACAATTATGTATGCAAGGAAACAGAATCAGCTGAAGAAGATCAGATTTACTAAAGCTATGAGAGTTAAAGAGAAAATTCTAGTATCAAACTGGAATGCTAAAAGATCCATGTTGAGTGAAGCTGAGAAGATCAAGAAAAGATGGAAAGAATATACAGAGTCATTATACATTAAAGATCAAGTGGATCAACAACCATTTCTACATGCATCTTATGATCAGGAACTGTTAAGTGATTAGAGAAGTTGAAGCAGTATTGAAAGCATTTATTGAAGTATTACAGTAATCAGATGTAGCTGTAACAATACTTAAAAGGATCTGGCAGGAAATTTGGACAACATCATGGCCAACTGACTAGAAAGGATCTGTGTTCATACCAATACTAAAGAAAAGTGATTTGTCTGACTGTGGAAATTATCACATAATCGCTGTGATCCCACATGCCAGCAAGATTCTACTCAAGATCTTTTAATGTATACAACCATACCTGGAACGAGAACTGCCTGAAAAGTAAGCAGGATTCAGGAAAGGACAAGGAACAGGAGTCATTACAGATGAAAAGAATCCTTGAAAAGACAAAAGAATACCAAAAGGATATCTACATATGTTTCATTGACTACAGCAAGGCCTTTGATTGACAAACTCTGGGCCACAGTAAGAAGCATTGGTATGCCAGAACACCTGACAGTTCTCATGCACAACCTTTACACTGATCAAGAAGCAACAGTTTAAATGGCATAAGGAGAAACAGAATGGTTTAAAATCAACAAAGGTATATGACAAGGCTGCATACTTTCCTCGTGCCTGTTCAATTTATATGCAGAACAAATCATCAGAGAAGCAGGACTGTATGAAGACAGCAGAGGTGTGAAGACTGGTGGGAGACTTATCAACAATGCTGACAATACGATGTTACTGACGGAAAGTGAAGACAATCTAAAATATCTGCTTATCAAATCAAGGAACATAGGGGGCATATTAAAAAAGATTAAGGCAGTTTGCGGACCTGCAATTTGTGTTAATACGCTGACTGGGATATTCAGCGGCACCTACCTTTTCGTGTCAGGGTATTCTAGGGACGACAACATTAGTTAACTGCTCAGCAGCAATATAGAGTCACTAATCAGCTAACTAAAATGCCTAAAGTTAGGACAGAAAAAGGCTGTCTTAACTTTAGGCAGTTTAGCTCTGTGGTTAGTGCTCGAAATGTCCCCATAGTCTTAAAACAGACCTGCACCTTAAGATGAAGAAGACAAAGATCCTGTCACTGGAAAAACCAATAATTTCATCCTTGATGGAGAAGAAATAGAAGTAGTAGACAACTTTAACCTGCTTGGAGTAATAATCAATAATGAAATGCCAAGCAGTCAAAAAATCTGATGATGTATTACTCTTAGCAGAATGGCTATGGATAAGATTTTCAAAGATTCAACTTGCCCAAACCATGGTAATGTCATATGGATCTGTAGGTTGGACAGTAAAAAAGAAAGACAGGAAGAAAATCAATGCTTTCAAATTATGGTGCTGGGGAAGAATACTATGTATGCCATGGACTGCCAAAAGAACAAATCAATTGGTATTAGAGGAGATCAAACCTAATCTTTCCTTAGAAGTTCAAATGAGAAGACTTTGACTTTCATACTTTGAACACATCATGCAAAGAGATAGATGATTAGAGAAAGGCAACATGCCTGACAAGGTTGAAGATGAACACATAAGAGGAAGGCCAGCAATGCGATGGATCGATACAATAACAGCTATGGATGCCGCTCCATCAGCAATTAGCCACCAGACTGAAGAGTGAGCACAGTTTAGGATAAATATCCATAGGGTTGCCATGATTTAAGATCGTCTTGACAGCACAACAACTGAGTGTATGCATTACTATAAAGTGGCTGTAAGTGGGGAGGCACAATATTCACCTGCCTCAAAGAGTTTACAATCTAAGCGCATACATGAAGCAATGAGAGATAAGTGACTTGCACAAGGTGTGCTATTAGGGAACACAGGATTTGAATCCTAGCTTCCTTTGTTCTCAACCTGCTACACTAACCAGTGGGCCACTTCCTCTCCCACAAAGTCCTCTCAAATCTGCTAAAAAAATACCCCCTTGTTGCAGGGGCAGCGGAATGTCTTTTTGTTTGGGAGGGCCCCAAGCTTTGCCACAACTCTGTCTTAACTCCGCCCCTAGTTCCCACTCCAATTTACGCTTAGTCATTTTTGCATATATTTTTTATGCAAATAATATAGGGCCCGATATTCAAAAGTCAGTTATATGGTTAAATACCCAGGTATTGTTATTGTTAAGTGCCGTCGAGTCGGTGTCGACTCGTGGCGACCCTCTGGATAGTTGTCCTAAATTCTGTTTGGTCTTCTGTCAGGTGGCTCATTGTTGACAGACTGGTACCCGTAGCTGCTCTTATTGTATCGATCCATCTCATTGCTGGCCTTCCTCTTTTGTGTTGACCTTCTACCTTGCCAAGCGTGATGTCTTTCTCTAATGATCTCTCCCTTCGCATGATGTGTCCAAAGTATGAAAGTCTTGTCATCTGAGCTTCTAAAGAAAGCTTAGGTTTGATCTCCTCTAGTACTGACTGGTTTGTTCTTCGGGCAGTCCATGGTATACATAGTATTCGTCGCCAGCACCATAATTCAAAGGCATAAATTTTCTTCCTGTCTATCTTTTTCACTGTCCAACTTTCACATCCATATGATGTTATTCAAAATGCCATGGCTTGAACAAGTCGAATCTTTCTGAGGAGAGAGACACCTCTGCTCTTGAGAATCTTGTCTAGGTCCTTCATAGACATTCTGCCAAGAACAATGCATCGTCAGATTTCTTGACTGCTTGTCGTTTCTTTATTGATAGTTGATCCAAGTAGATTACAGTTGTCCACTATTTCAATTTCTTCTCCATTAATGATGAACTTATTGATCTTGCCAGTTGTCATGATCTTTGTCTTCTTTACGTTAAGGTGCAGGCCCATTTTAAGACTATGTTCCTTGATCTTGAGAAGCAAATGTTTCAGATCGTCTTCACTTTCAGCCAGTAATGTGGTATCATCAGCATAGCGAAGTTTATTGATGAGTCTTCCACCAATCTTCACACCTCTGTTCTCTTCATACAAACCTGCTTCTCTGATGATTTGTTCTGCATATAAATTAAAGAGGTAGGGGGAAAGTATGCAGCCTTGTCGTACACCTTTGCCCATTCTGTTTCTCCTTGTTCCGTTCAAACTGTTGCTTCTTGATCAATGTAAAGGTTGTGCAAGAGAACGATTAGGTGTTCTGGTAAACCCATGCTTCTTAATGTGGCCCAGAGTTTCTCATGGTTACACAGTCAAAAGCCTTGCTGTAGTCTCTTTTGTCTTTTCAAGGATACATCTCACATCCACAATGATGTATCTCATTCCTCGTCCTTTCCTGAACCCTGTTTGCACTTCAGGTAGTTATCGTTCCAGGTATGGTTGTAGTTTCTGCTGAATAATCTTCAGTAGAATTTTGCTGGGATGTGGGATCAGAGCAATTGTGCAATAATTTCCACAGTCAGTTGGATCACCTTTCTTTAGTATTAGTAAAAACACAGATCTTTTCCAGTCAGTTGGTCATGATGTTGCCTTCCAAATTTCCTGGCAGAGCCTTGTAAGTATGGTAACAGCTGCATCAGCTTGCCGTAATCTTTATCTTTATCTTTATTAAAACTTATTATACCGCCTGAACCTAGAGGCATACAGCGGTGTACAATAAAAAAATAAAGGAGACTACTGTCAGAGATAGAAAGGAACGCCAATTCATTTACAGGAAAGGATAGCAAGGAAGAGAGAAATAAAAGAAAAGTTAAAAGAAAAGTACAAATGGGTTGGGGAGGAACAGTCATCTGCCAACAGCAGAGGAAAGGGGGAAAGGAAGGTCAAAAGCCGTGCAAAAAAGGTGAGCCTTAAGTGAAGCTTTAAAGGAGCGGAAGGAGGAATCTAGACGTAAGGCTGAAGGAAGGGAGTTCCAAAGACGGGGGCCAAGAAAAAAGAAAGCGGAAGAACGGGTAGATTCAAGGCGAGCCCTAGAAGGGGGTGGGAGAAAAAGACGATTAGCGTGAATTGACCGAAGAACTCTAGAGGGACAGTGAAAATGAACCAGATCCGAGAGATAAAGAGGGACACCGGTGTGCAAAGCCTTGTGAACAAAGATCAGAATCTTATATTGAATACGAAAAGGGATAGGCAACCAGTGTAATTGAATAAGAAGAGGAGTGATATGAGCCGAGCGGGAAGAATTAGTGAGAAGACGAGCGGCGGTGTGATGAACTAATTGAAGACGGTGAAGCTGAGAAAGAGGGAGCATTGCAATAGTCTAGGCGAGAAACTACGAGGGAAAGAAGGAGCGTGGTCATAGAAGGGAGGGAAAGAAAAGGCCGAATAGCACGAAGTTGCCGAAGTGTGTGGAAAGAGCGCTGAACAACGGAAGAGACATGATCCTTGAAATTTAAAGCCGAATCCAGGGTGACACCAAGATAGCGCATAGATGTGACAAGAGGGATAGGCCCAGCAGAAAGAGATGGGGTGAGGGTGGGAATGGGAGCACCAGCGGTAAACCAAATAGCAGAAGTCTTAGATAGATTGACATGCAAAAAGTTCTCAGAAAACCAGGAAGAAACAGCGGAAAGACAGACATTAAGGGGGCCGATATCAGGCGTGAGGGGACAGGTGTGATAAAGGAGGAGGATATCATCTGCGTAATAGTACGCAGAGATACCGTGCTACTGGATAAGTAAAGCAAGAGGGGCTAAGAAAATATTAAACAACAAGGGGGCTAGTACAGAACCCTGAGGGACACCACAGGGAAGGGGTGACGAAGCAGATGAATCAGAACCCGATGAAACTGAGAAAGACCGGTTAAAAAGAAACGAGTGAAACCAATGAAGAACCAGACCAGAGAGACCAATGGAA